>JARHVA010000236.1:1077500-2347500 GCA_037957365.1 Torreya grandis | reverse complement strand
GGTTAGAGATATCTAGTGACATCCATTATCTAATCTCTTAATTATTTAATTTAACTAAAGTTTATAGGCCACTATCCATAGCCAACTAAATATAGATTTAGGGCCCTATCCCTATATAGATAGTTACTCTAGATATATCTCTAAATCATATCATATAAATGTTGGGATATCTGCCTAGTAGTAAGGAAATGTTGGCCTCCTTGAGAATAAATTGGTAAATGATAGTAAGATATATAGGGAGGCATCTACCTATACCCTATTTATTGGTGGGGTTGGGTACTAGACTAGAGAGCGATATGACCCCCTGAAAGGCAAAAAAAAAAGTGTTCCAAGCGTCAAATATCTCAAGTGTTAACAATAAAACATCACAAAGAGAATTTGAAAGCATAGACTTAAAAATCAATATGCATAACAAAGATAAATATCATATAATATATCTTTAGAATTTCATAGAATTATAATCAGATTACCTTGCATATATAGGTAAGGAAGATCAATCATAGTCATAATATCAAGCTAAGAGATAACGTAGGGATAAAAATACACTACACCTAAATAGAAAAACATTTAATATCCACACTTAAGTGGGTGGGAAAAAATAAATAATGTTTAACTAATTGAATCACCTATGGAACATGAGATAAGGTAAATAACCTTATCTAACACCCCCCTCAAATGAAGCTAGGTGCCAAAAAATAAAGTGTCATATCCATGGTATAAGTCTCAATAATAAGGCATGATCAAGTACTCATGTAAAATATATCCATGAAGAAATGAATAAGGAATATATCCTCATGAACACTCCCTAAGAAAAAGTTCTAAAACCCAAATCATGTCACACAACTCAAGGTAATGAGGTGATGCAAACATCTTTGTAAATATGTTGACAACCTACTGCTAAGTCAAAATGTGATCCAAGAAAAAAACTCCATCTTGAATGTGATGATGAATAAAGTGCATGTGATATCAATATACTTTGTCCACTAGTGCTCAAGAGGGTTGTGATAAATGTGAATTACACTTTCATTATCACACCAAAGTACAATAGGTGTATCATGCATGAAGCCAAACTTTGTTATTAACCATCAGAGCCAAAGAACTTGTTGACTCATTATGACTTCTACCTTATACCTTACCTCTATAGATGAAAGTGAAATATCCTATTTCTTCTCACATGCCCAAGTAATTGGATAAAAACAAGACAAAAAAGGTATAAAGAAGTGGAATTATTGTTATCAATAGAAACTACCCAATCTATATTAGTATATCCAACCAATTGAGTAAAACCTTTGGTGTAGTGTAATTTAAAAGTGGGAGGTTCCTTGTAGATATCTCAAAATGATTTTAACAACCTATCAATGAATGTCATGAGGAGTATGTTCAAACTAAGATACAATCCAAACTATAAAAGAAATATTAGGTTGAATATGGGTTTAGTAAATGAGACTTCCAACCAACTACCTATCTAATGTAGAATCATAAAGAGGAGTGGTTCAAATGGAAGTAAGAGTGACTCCAAACTAGAAAGGATAAGGACTTGGCTTACAACTAGCCATACCAAAATATTGAATAAGATCATGGGTGTATCTAACTCAAATGAATCCTTAAATCTAACTCAAGAATTTAAAAAACAATGAAAAAGTGAAAGATTGAGATATAACATATCAAATTATGTGAAAAGAGCCTACTAAATAGTTTTAATATGGGAATAAGAACTCTCATTAAGAATTAGATCATCAAAATACAAGACAAGTATAATAATATACTCTCCAACATGATTTGTATACATTGTATGATCTGAGTGGTAGTGAACAAAGCCCATAGATTGAAGAAAGGAATTCATCTTCTCATACTAGGTCCAAGGGGCTTGTTTAAGACTATAGAGAGACCATCAAAGTCTACAAACAAGAGAAGATTCATGAATAAACCCAAGAGGTTTTTCCATGCATATTTCCTCCTACAAATGTTCATGTAAGAAGGCACTCTTTACATCCATCTGGTACACTAGACAACCCTATGATGTAACAAAAGAAAGGATAAGGCACATAGAATCCATCTTGGAAATGGGGAAAAAGTCTTAGATTAATAAATGCCTTTGAGTTGTGATAAAACCTTTGTAACAAGAAGATACTTATACTTATCAATAAACCCATCAGTTGCATATATGGTTTGGTATATCCACTTGTATCTAACCAAATTTATTCCCTTAGGAAGAGAGATGAGATCTCAAATATGGTTCTTCATCAAAGAAGAATAATCATATGTCATCACATAATCCCACTCTATATCTCATGAACTTATGAAAAATATTGTGGATACCAAAAAATGCCTTACACAAAATTCTAAAACTAGTAGAATGTGAATGATGATGTCTAGTGGGTGGAAGATCCTATATGAAAGATGATTCCTTAGAAACTATAGTATGATCCCAATTAGGTATCATGGTAATAATATCCTCATCTTAGTCTACATCCATAACCTCCTTAGTAGCCTCCTGAATTGGCTCATAAAAGAAGGGATCCTCAAGATAAAGTGAAGAATCATCAATGGATGGTAGTAAATAAGAAAAAGACATGGAAGAAGATGAATAATCATGATAAAATAAGAACTCATCAAACTGAACATGTGTTTGAAAAAGAATAACATAATTATCAGAATCCAAAATTTGATAAGTTCTTATGTCATCACAATACCCTAAAAATATCAAGGGTTTGATCTTTTTATCCAAGCCTTTTTTTTCTTAATTGGTATAAAATCCCAACCATCGCTCCAAACAACTAAATAAAATGAGACATTGGGCTTAGTATAGACCAAGTGTCCTCTAGATTCAAATTCTCAAGTGCTCTATGTGGTGTGTGATTTTGAATATAGTTTACAAAATTAACTTCTTCTACTAAGTATACAAGAGGTAAATATTGAGAATGCATCATGAAATTATCCATCTCCTTTAAAGTTTGGTTCTTCCTTTCTACTAGGCCATTATATTGTGGAGTATGAAGAACATAATGTTGATGAACAATTCCATGAGTTGCCAAAAATCATAAAACTCTTTGTTGAAGTACTCACCCTATTATAAGTGTGAAGCTTCTTTATGTAACTAGAAGATTGATTCTCGACCAAAGTTATAGACTTTGAAGTGTGAAAAAACTTCACTCTTTTACTTGAGAAAATAAACCAAAGTACACATTGATAAATTATCAATAAATGTAAGTTCATACTTAGATTCATTAGATGAAGGAGTATTAAAAACCATAAAGTCACTGTGTACAAGCTCAAGTGGTGAAGAAGCTCTTTTGGACATACCCTTAGGAAGCAAATCTTGGTTTTGTTTCCCTAATGCACACCCAGGGCAAACTCCATCAAGACAAAAAACTCTAGGAATACTATCAACCATTACATAAGTTCTCAAATACTTCAAATATCTATAATTAATATGTCCAAATCTCTCATGCCAAAGCTTACTTTCAGAATCAGCATGAGAAACCAAGCATGTCTCCATATAAGAAGTATCATAAAAACCCTCAAAGTGATATAGTTAGGAACTATGATCAACAACACCTTATGCAACAAGTGAATGAGGCTCCAACAAGATTTGTAATTTTACCCCTTATGGTGTAAATGAAATTCTATTAGCCTAACTAGAATGACAAATTTAATAAATAGAAAGAAAATTTGTAGTGATGTCAAGAACATATAGTGCATCATTAATGCAGCCATCATCAAGTTGTATGCCACATTTTCCCTTAATATAAATAAAGGAAGAATATACAACCTCAATCTTGGAAGTATAATTCTAACTAAGAGATACAAAATACTCCTTAGAATGAGTTATGTGGTGAAAAGCACTAGAATCTATAACCTAACTATCTCTAACATGTGACTATGATCTCCCAAAAACATTAAGTGCTTTGCCATTCTAATTGAAAGGAAGTGGAGTGTAGATATAGATCTTGTGTTTTTTGATTACATCCTCTAAGGCTTTCATTCTCTTCCAACACCTAGTTTATACATGACCAGTCCACCCACAAAAGGAACATGAAAGGCTAGACTTATTATTAGATTCAGAAGAATCCTTGGGTTTAGAGTTATTATCTTTGGGTTTAGTGTGACTTTAATATGGAGAAAGATTTGTTTTAGGTTTAATTTTTATTTTCTTTTCCCTTAGGATTAGTTTCTACTCATGCCTTTTGATAGGTGGATGACTCAAGGTTAGATAATTTAGATTATTCCCTAGTAAGTATTATCAGAGTTGTCAGAATCTGGATAATGCGAGTACAATGGAGACATGATCACACAAGTTGAATCAAGTGCACACCACATATATGCTAAATCAATTTGAAAATAACACAAGAAGATAAATTACATAAGACAAAATTAAGAAAACCAAAATCTGATTAACATGAGATGGCCAAAGTGAGGAATACATATAGGAGAGTACGTAAGTAACTCCTCCACAAAAGGTGGACAAGGCACCCCAAGAATAGACTATAGCTCCTCCATGAAAGGTGGTGACAAGGTGCTAAGAATAGAGAAGTAACTCCCATCAAGGGAGTTACTTATGACATTCTTATGACACCTATGACACATCTATAACACACACCTCCACATAAGCTAGCCTATCCCACAAATGTAGGAAAACTCCATGTATGCACAAGAAATACAATTTCCCTAATTAATAAATAGGGAAAAATAAAAACCTACACTAATACCCCCCATAAGCACAGCTTAGGTGGGCAGTGTGGAAATATAAATTGGGTCCCAGCAACTAGGCCTGATGAGGTACCCATGTACAAATGCAATCTCCCATAAGATAGAGAAAAAGAGAAAACCCGTAGGAAAAAACTCCCCCCCCCCAAAAGAGAGACATAAAAGAAAAGAAGAGGCTATAATGCCCCCTAAATCTGATGCTACTGTAGATGTGGACTGCACCCTAAGAAGAGCTCGTAAATGAATGAATTTGCTCTTAGTGAAAGGTTTGGTGAAGATGTTTGCAACCTGCTCTGAAGACTAGCAAAATATCAAGTCAATGACCTAACTATGAATAAGCTCCCGAATGAAATGCATGTTAATCTCTATGTGCTTGGTCTGCTGGTGCTAAAGTGGATTCTTGCACATCTAAATGGTATTGTAGTTATCACAATAAATAATGGTGGGCTGCCTGATAGGAATGCCAAACTCAAAAAGTATCCCCTGAAGCCAAATAGCCTCAGTCACTACATTAATAGCTCCCCTATACTCTGCCTCTATAGATGATATAGCAATAGGATTCTGCTTCTTGCTAGACCAACTGATAGGACCTAAACCTAGAGAGAAATTGTAACCAAAAGTGGACTTGCGAGTCTGTGAATCACCAGCCCAATCTGAATCTATATATCCAACCAAGTCAACCTCTATGTTAAATCTATAATGAATCCCGTATCTATGTGAACCCTATATGTAATGCAAGATCCTCTTAGCTACTTTCCAATGTAGCTCATGAGGTTCATACATAAATCTAGAGACAAGTCCCACTATATATGATATTTTGGGCCTGGTGTGAGTCAAGTAGATGAGACTACCAACAAGTTGTCGATACTGAGTGGCATCAACCAATGGTGAAGAAAAATCAACCTCAAGCTTGACTCCTGATAGAAAGGGAGTCAGATGGCTTTCAATTAGCCATGTGAAACTAAGCCAATAAGTCAAAAGCATACTTAGGGTGTGTAAGAGAAATCCCTAAATCTGACTGTTAGATCTTGATGCCAAGGAAGTAGTGTAAAAAACCCAAGTCTATCATGTCAAATCTATCCTAAAGAGATGCCTTCACCACTACAATAGCCGATGAAGAACTCCCAGTGATCAACAGGTCATCAACATATAGAACCAGAATCAAGAGTGAATCACCTTGCCTTAAGAAGTAGACATTGGGATCAGAATGGCACCTAGTAAAACCCGCTATGAGAAGGAAGGAATCCATCTTGGCATACCAAGCTTGAGGGGCCTGTTTGAGGCCATAGATAGATTTCTTAAGTCTACATACTAAGGAAGAATCCTAAACAAATCCTATTGGCTGCTCCATGTAGATCTCCTCCTCTAGGTCTTCATGAAGAAAGGCACTCTTCACATCCATCTGATGCACATCCCAACCATGTGTTGTGGCAATAGCAAAGGTGAGTCAGATAGAAGTCATCTTTGTAATGGGTGCAAAGGTCTCTGAGTAGTCAATGCCTGCCACCAATGAGAAACCCTTGGCAACCAATCATGCCTTGTACTTATCAACCGACCCATCTGCTACAAACTTGGTGTGATATATCCACCTACATCAAACCATCTTTCTTCCCTTAGGAAGTGAAGTCAAGTCCCAAGTGTGATTTTTGATTAAGGAAGAAAATTCTTCCTCCATAGCACTATCCCACTCAGGTAACCCTGATGCCTCTCAAAAACTCTATGGATCTAAAACTATAGCAAAAAAGGCATATGGATCTCTCTAAAAATCACCCTATTACATCTGTCATCTGCGAGATCTCTTGCCCAAGTGCCAGCACTCTCAAGTCTCTGTCTGGCCCAAAGTGGCCCGAAAGTGGGCAAGTCAGGTGCTAACTCCTCATCCTCTGACTGACTAGAGGTGGATGACTCTGCATCACTATCCTCACTATTTGAACTCAAAGAAGAAGATGTCTCTGGCTCAAGAACCTGCTGGAAATGCCATATGACTTGGTGGCACCTTATTGGTAAAAAGGACTATGGCATGGACTAGAATAAGACATTGCAAAAGTTGGCACTGCTAAGGTTGGCACAGACTTGTAGACCAAAAGTGCACACTGTATGGCCTACAGACTTGGAAAGAATGCTGCTACTCAAGCTTGGTGTGGTAGTAGAAAGGAGGCACCTTGCTGGAAGGAGTGATGTGCCACTTTTAATCAAGAAATCTACACCATTTTTAGGAAAAAAATAGCCTATTTTGGACACCATACAGCTGATGGCATGGCTGGAAGGAAGGACTTTTGCTGTTGGAACTGAGGTTACTTAGAGCTGTTCCTCCCTCTACTCCTTCCACATAACAATGGCACCTAGGTTAACTGCTAAACCAGCCCCTGAAGTGAAGACAACCAGGACACCCAAAGGCTAAGGATTTCCAAGAAAATGATACCAAAAATGATATATATTTTTTTATTTTAGATCAGATCTGAAAAATAAAAAAATAAAGAGAACTCCACTCCTCTTGATTTCAAAATGAACTAAAAGCATAACCATACACACGATTACCATTCTTGCTCTAATACCATATCAGAGTTGTTTCTAGAATCTATATAATGCGAGTGCAATGGAGACGTGATCACACAAGTTGAAGCAAGTGCACAACACATAAATGCTAAAGCAATTTGAAAATAACACAAGAAGATAAATTGCACAAGACAAAATGGAGAAAACCAAAATCTGATTAACATGAGATGGCCAAAGTGAGGAATACATATAAGAGAGTACGTAAGTAACTCCTCCATAAAAGGTGGACAAGGCACCCCAAGAATATACTGTAACTCCTCCATGAAAGGTGGTGACAAGGTGCTAAGAATAGAGAAGTAACTCCCATCAAGGGAGTTACTTATGACATTCTTATGACACCTATGACACACACCTCCACATAAGCTAGCCTATCCCACAAATGTAGGAAAACTCCATGTATGCACAAGAAATACAATTTCCCTAATTAATAAATAGGGAAAAATAAAAACCTACACTAATAATTATTTCATAAAACAACTCTAAATCAAACATTTTTAATGTGGCATCTAAAGCATCCATGATAGATAAAAAGGTAAATCAAAGATTTAGAATAGACCTTTTAATTTAAATAGAATTAGATAAACACATTCTTAATCTTTCTTATCTCTTCCACTCCCCTTCAATTGTGTCAACAAGTGATTTAACTTAATAAGATAGTCTAAAATGGATGGAAAATCTTTAATATTAAGAGAAGTAATCTCTACTTCAAGATGTATAGATCTCATGCGATCCACATTACCAAATAAACCCTTCAAATTTTCCCATGTTTTGAAAGGAGAGTCACATCCTTTCAAATAAAATAGCATACTATCACTTACATAAGTTCCTATCAAAAATAACAATAGGGTGTGAAAAATGGATGCATAAACTCTAGAGTGATAAGTGTGTTGTGTATCAATTTGAAGACTAGATACTATGTGGTTCACACTATTGAAATGGATGGCGGATGAGGATCAATTTATGGTGGTGATTTATCAAAGAGATGCCTCGAGTGGATTTTCAAGGTCAATCATTTTGATTTTTGGATAAAGATGGAGTAGACCCACCTATTAGAGATCAGGTCAATATTTTAAGAAAATCCAATTTGTCTAAAATAAATTTGAATCCATGAAATTCTACTATGTGGACTTGGTTACGTATGTCAAGGATTTAAATCATAAACATAGTAAAAAACATCAAACCTTTGTGATAGATTTCCTTTAAAAAAATACAAAACTATTGAAAAGTCATGGGTTCAATTCTTTGAAGATGTTGAACATTAAATAGGATGAGCCATTACCAAAAAAGATAGTTGGAGTTAATTACAATGTTTTAGAAAATGGTTTGCATTATAATTTCAAATAGAATGCCAAGATATAGATGCATGTTACTCTTTCCCTCGGTGTAAAGAATTGGAGTCTCTCCTACCCAAAAAGGCTGATGATTGTCAACATGATATTGGATATACACAAAATACCTACACCACTCTCAAACATCAATGGCATGGTAGAACTTAGAAAGGTCACTTTGCTCCTTAAAGATAAGGTTAAAACCATTGAAGTTCAAATACTGGTATCATTTTACTATACTATAGAATTGAGAAAGGTTATCAACCACAGTGTTTTAATCCATTATCACAAGTTGAAAATATATTTTGATTTGATTGTTTATCTATTAATTAATCTTTTGACCTTGTATGTCAAATTTGGAAGTTTTGAGAATGCACACAACATGTTTGAAAATATTCCATATAAAACATATGTGTCATGGGTCGATTGGAGTATAGTTTTTTCTTTGAAATCATCTCATGGGGAGCCTATGGAGTCCATTGATATCCTTAAAAAACTATTATTAGATAGCATAACACTAGACCTTGGATACATTTTGATCTCTATTTTAAGTGCCTATGTAGAGTTTGGAACCTCAGACCTAGGAAAATATTTCTATGGTGGTTTGATAAAGAATGGATTTGGGTCAAAAGTTAGTGAGGAATGCCATTACTATTGTATATGCAAATTGTGAGAACACAAATGGTTCCTATAAAGTGTTCAAATAAAAGTTTCAAGAGGATATGGTGCTATAAAAAATGATGGTTATAGGATTTAAACAAAGTGATTAGGTTAAGGAGGCCAAGGACAAGAGAGATAAGGATGGGAACAAAGAATAGATTTCCATAGCATCATGTTATCAAATACTAAGGAAAGGGGAAGCTTATGAAATAGTTGACAAAATGAAGACATGTTATTTATTTAATGGAATGACTCCATGAAAACACATTGGAAAGGATAAAATGGGTATTAGATAATGGTTCATTCTCTCCTTAGGAAAACCAACTATTTTTGGGTACAACTATCAAACCTTATGATTGAGGTTAATCAATTTTTAGAGCTCTTAGAAGGGATTATATCGAAATATCAATGCCTTTAATTTTATGGTAAATAATTGGAGGATTTTACTTCATTGGAGGGATATGACATAGGCAAAGACTCCACTCTTTTTTGGTGTTGAGCTTTCATGAGGAGATGTGGGTGTTGGGTTACCATCCTCCTCCAAAATAGGCTCTTTCAAGGAAATAGTTAATAAATAAACTTATAAACCTAGTGTTATGAAGCCTTCACCCAACGCAAGTGCTTACATTATGGAGCCTGCTAAAGAGGTGCCGACTATGGAGATTCTAAATGAAAATGTATTAAAATATAAGACCAAAATAGAAAAGGTGTAGTGATTTATAGATTCAATGGTTTTTTTTCAACTATATTAACATTGTTCTAATGGATTCATTTAAATTGGACAAAGAACTATGAGGTCTCACTTTATTCCAAGGGTTTTTTTTGTTCATTTCTTTGAAGAGGAAGATTATCAAAGAGTATTATTAGAAGGCCCATGGTTTTGGGGAACTATTAGACTTTATCTCACTCCTTGATTTTCAGAGTTTGATCCAAGTTCACCTTCAGTTACCAAAATGCTTATTTGGGTTCATCTACAAAATCTCCCTCTTCATCTTACTAGTTATTTTAGAGATATAGGAAACTCTTTAGGATTTTTTATCAAAGCTAATAATGAGAGAGCAACAATGAGTTTATGAACTTATACTCACATATGTGTAGAGATTGATCTCAACAAGGGACTACCAAAAAAAGTGTAAATTATATGTGGGAAATATCAATATATTCAACCACTGGACTTTGAGAATACTAGTTTTTTATGTTATATTTGCAAGCTTTTAAGACATATACATGATACTTGCACTCAGGCATGAACATATCCTCTCAAAAATAAGGGAGTGAAAACTACATACAAAAGGTGAGGATTTATGGAGGAAGGGAAAGAGGAGGAAGAAGAGAAATAAATAGAGGTAAATCAACAATCAATAAAACCCAAAAAGAATAAACTTGGAGAAATAGAATCCCAAAGGGAGGATATTGTTCTTAGTACAGTGGAAGGAGATGAAGAACATAATATATCTACAAAAAATGTTTTGAAAGAGAATTTTTTAGGGGGAGTAAAGAGAGTTCATGATTCAAAGTCTTTAGATTCAGATAAGGAGAATATGGCCATTATGACTTTAAAAATATTAACTACTAATCCACTTAAAGATAATCAAAACTTAGATATGCAAATGGTCATAATTGATCCCTCTCAGGGGGTTCGGTAGGAAGCATAAAAAATAAAGTTAAAAAAGGCACATTTAAAGATTACATGGGACTTAGTTCTCATTAAAGTCTTGTCTTTTGAGGTTGGGTATAAAGGTATTTTTTATTTGGTGATGGCCTCTCTTTTCTATGTTGTCCTTTCCATGTTGTGGAGGGGTTTTTTGTACTATTTCATTCCCTAAGGGTGTATCTGATGGGAGGTTCTCCCTTTTCTTTGATCTTTTTCCCTTGGAATGTTGATTAGCATCTACAAAATGTAATTTATAATTTTATTTAATATGAAGTTACAATTTGTTTGTAGAAAAAAAAGTTCCTATCAAACTCATACACTCATCAAAATTGCACTTGTGATATAATTTCTCATATGCTATATGGAACATTGGTCATGTTTCAATCATTAAGGCCCATAATCCTTTGTGCTTAATGATTGGTTCCATTTTTTATCTCCATGTGTGGTAATTATGTGTTGTTAATGGTTCACATTGATCTAACATAGAAGAAGAAGCCATTCTAAAAACACCAAAGCACAAGAGAATGCAAAAAATGTTCTCAAATTGATACCAAGGCAACACCCCCAAAAATAATATTTTATTAATCCCCCTAAATTTGGCATCCTATAATTGAGGGATTTTTATAAGATAAATGACACTAATAGATCAGGTATAAAAACATACACTTTTGAGAAAATGACAATCAGTTTCAAGTTCCCAATAAAAATTTATAGTTAATACAAAATTCCCATCATGAATGGATCAAATAAAAATGCAAAAAATTTAAATTCTTATAAAAAAAATCATTTCTTGGGATATTTTTGAAAAATTGGCCTTGGGACTTAAGTCCCCACTAGTAGGAATTAAAAATTAATCCCCCCACATGACCATATCATATGACCAATGGGATAAGGGAGAGAATGAGTGTTCCCCCTTGTTAATGTATTTGATTGATGTGGGAGTGATGTCCCCCTAAAAATGACTCCACTTTGCATGTGAATAGTGTTGTGCTTCACTAGATTGAATTTTTCATGCCCTCATATGTCACAAAAATTTAAGCAAGTCATAAAAATCACCAAACCGATGTCAAACTATAGGTACAGTCATAAAATCTAAGTGAAGTGTCACAAAAATAACATGTACAGACCATGGATGTATCAATATATCTAATATATCATGAACTAACAATGCCTGCACTAGAAAATAGCTTATGGGTCGAGGATAGTGCACCCAAACAAGTAGGTTCAATGGAATGTAGGTTAATCCATGAGGAAAAACACACAACTAGTAGGATCGAGGAAACACAAAAATCCACATGAAATAGCATGCCATAATCTATACACAGCAAAGGAAGATAAAACGTCAAACTTGTATAACTCGCCAAAAATGTTAAACCTGCACACACAACTTTAGATCTAGAAAAAATGACAATGTTTCGTCCAAACATAGAAAAGACCCACTTTTTTTATAAAAACCTAGAAAATAATTTTCCTTCTACCACCAGATGGTATGAAAATACATGAAATCTAAAAAATTGCCTCAAAACTCTCCAAAATGGTAAAAAATGACTATCATGAAACTAGGTTATGTTTACAAGTGATCCTAGGGTTTTGACATCTTCTGAATCTGATAGCACTATCCATTTTTTGTCTAGATAAAAAAACTTTTAGAAAACTAATAAATACATGGATACAACACATATTGCTCTGATACCATGAAAGGAATGGAAAACAAAGCATTTCAATCTACAAATATCTTAGGTGTTAACAATAAAATATCACAAAGAGAATCTGAAAGCATAGACCTACAAATAGATATGTAAAACATAGATCAATATCATATAATATATCTCCAAAACTTAATGTAAGTACAATGAGAGTACCTTGCATTTATAGACATGTAAGATAAATCATAGCTATAATATCAAGGTAAGAGATAACCTAGGGATAGAAACACACTATACTTAATCATAAGAACATTTAATACCCACACCTAAGTGGGTGGGAAAAAATAAATAATGTTTAACTAAGTAAAGTACTTAGGGAACATGAGCTAAGGTAAATAAACTAATCTAACACCCCTTATAAATAATATAAGGGAGATATAGGGCCCCAACCCCATATATATATAACTAGTTAGTCACCATATAGATATAT
The DNA here is from genome assembly GCA_037957365.1 of Torreya grandis. NCBI lineage: Eukaryota > Viridiplantae > Streptophyta > Pinopsida > Cupressales > Taxaceae > Torreya > Torreya grandis. The sequence continues at coordinate 2,334,459 of JARHVA010000236.1, read as the reverse complement.
AGGGGAGGAAAATGGCCTTTCCCCCTCATCTTCCTTAGTAGATATATTATATCACTCGAGAGATGTCATTGATCTTCTTTGGTTTTAGAATTCTAATAGGTAGGAAGGGGAGTTACTATAGACTATATATGTTGTGTGGCATGATTATTCCAACATGAAAATGACATCTACGCTAGGAGCACTTGCTAGATATATATGCCCACCTACTGTCTATAACCTATTACTAGTAGGGAATCTACTCCATGCTATAAATACTTGTTGATTATAGGTTATAAGACTACCCACATATCATATATAGGACAAAAAAGAGTCTAATATGGGAGTAATCACCCTATTTATAGATATACCCACTTACCACCTATATTTTATTGACTGGTATCCATGCTCGAAATTCTTTACAACTCTATACATCTATCTAGTGGCATAGCCCATATAGCCCCCATAAATGAATCATAAAGAAGATATTGTAGGGAGGAGGGGAAGAGGGGGATAATACTCACATATATATATAGATAGGGCCCGATACTAATATGGGAGAGTAGAAGTATAGGATCTTCTCTCTCTCTCAACTCATGATCTGAAAGGATAGTAATGCATCTATATCAATAGTTTAGATATATTGTACCATACCATAGGTAATGGGTGAGATGGTGTGACCAAATTCAATATGGGGTAGGGGTGATAGGTAATTGGTATGAATAAATCTAAGGTCACCTCAAACTTCATATATAGATCTAGATATTAGTGATATGCAATTACAAACCCATCTGACCTATCTTTATCAAAATATATGCCAGTTGAGTGGATAGACCTCTACCTTAGATGAATAACTCATATCCTTCATATCCATGCCCCTACAGATCTTATTGCTTACTATGATGAAAATATTTATTGGCATGGAGATCAAGACTATATGACATATTGGGAGATGGGTATCTACCTATGTTCACTATAGAATAGATATAATGGGCTTACGCTATAGTAGACTATCCTAGATTTTATATATATATATATATATATACACACACACACACACACACACATACATACATACATACATGCCTAGCCCCATCCCATACCATACATTATCCCTTAATTCCTCAATTTTTATTCCACCCATTGGGATGACTGAGGAGAAAATTAAATCTATAATTGTGATCATCAAACTACTAAACACATATGAGTGATAATCTATAGGCAGAGCCCCTATATAATCTATATATGGGGTAGGGGTGGGGGGAACTAACTACTAACTGATGGCCTATTTATTTATTCGAGTGGGTAACCACAAATTAACTCTTCACCAATTTATAATAGGGCATGTCAATTTCCTCATCCTTACTATTTCGAACCTCACATGGGTCATATACTACTATCTCATGCTCACATGGATCACATATTCCTATTGAGCATTAAATAATGATATCATTCTATAGTTACATACATGTGTTATATATTTACTTTCAATTATTAAAACAACTAAACTTATTTTTATATGTTCCTAGTGGTGCATTCAATCATTTTATTTTGAGATGAGTGATGTACAAAACCATTGCTCACCTCAAAAAGGGGGAATTTATCCATATATTATACCATTAATTTACAAATTTTTAGAGTCATTAAAGATATTACCAATTTTTTACATCCTTAATCAAGAAGTATAGTTTTAATCTTAAGTATTTGAATCTTAATTTCTAGTTCTAGTTTTCACTTTTTGCACTAAATCTCCTAGAGAGAGTCTAGTTCACATACACAAGGTGTATTCATTCATATGCTTATTTTCTTAGTGATACTTATTTTATTTTAATGTTCACACTAATTTACTAATATATTGACCTACTTTCATGCATTCATATTTTATTATAGTTAAACTAATATTTGTTGACATCAAAGCACAAATGAGCCTATTATAAGAGTAAAAAGACTTCATCCTTATATACCTATCAAGGAATGTTAGGTATGCACTTAATTATTTTAATTCAATACACATGCATGATTTTATTCACACATATAAACTTGGGACATTATATAGACACTGAATTTTGGTATAAGCCCTTTTCCATTGGTTCTTGTCTTTATCATGATTTACACACTTTACCTATTTTTGTACATTTGCATATTTTTAGACAATATCTATCCATAATGGAACCTTTACAACCTTTTGTCATCTAAATTTAATCATAAACACCTCACATTATTAGTCTTTAACACTTGAATTCCATTTAGTCATCCTCTATTCATTTTGATCTCTATTTTGAGCCTTGTACCAGTCAGGTCATAATCAATAATTTGCCTATTCGATCAGGTCACAATTAAAAGTCTATCGATTCTAAACCTCTTCTTTATTTTGGTTATTTCCACCTTAGGATGATTTATCATGCCTTAATTTTTGGTTATTAGTATTCTCTATGGTCAACCTTCACATGTATGTGTCTAAATTTTAAATCAAAGAGGCTAGTAAATACCAATGTATGTAAAACCATTTCACAACTCCTACCCTTGAATCATCTACATCACTTACAAGCCAATTATATCATGAAAAATAATAAATTACTATCAATATTTCTACACATTTATTAAAGGAACATGTTTATTAATGCAAATATTCCCTCATCTATCTTTTGTCAACATACTTGTACCAAGTGAAGGTCATAACAAAGCATATAGTTGTATTTTATTATCTATGGAGAGGATGTGAAATCATTTCTCTAATTTGGGTTTAGAACACTCACAAGAACTATAACTACATTGATCCATCATTTTGAGCATGCAGGATATTTCATTGAAACCCCTCAAAAGGTTTCTCGAGTCACTAAACTTGCACATTTCTATATCTTTATGATATTGTGTAAAATTAGATTACAAAAAAGGAAAATAATGTATGATGTTTTTGTGCTTTAAATAGATCAAGTGAAACTAAAAATATGCTCATTATAAGCTAAAAAATCATAATAATCCTAAAAATTAGAATAAGATACAATAATAACACATGGTCAAAATCCATATGACAAGGTCATAATTGGTGAATGGTTTTGTCCCAAGTCACTGTCATTAGATCCATAATTTTATCCCTCTTATAGAAATATGATATACTTCATAGAGTATCTTTTATGGTTATTTTAGACTATTTTTCCAAAATATCAATCAACTCCAAAACCCAGGTATGTCAAATTAAGGTATGCATCTCTCTTTATCCACCTACTTCACTTTTTCATTTCAATTATCAATTGTCCAAGGTTTCTATTATCAATTTAAGAATCATAGGTTTCTTTAGATCTATAATTTTTAATATTATTTTATATCCCCTTTTGTTAAAATTAGTTTTACATTTACATTTTGGAAGTTATCCATTATGTCAAATTTACTAGAGTAATTAGACATGGTGTGAATAATCCATGGATAATCCTTTATTTTGAGATGTGTGTTTCATAATTTTTCACACATCTCAAAAGGTAGGCAAATATTATCCGTTTCTATCTTCTACACCTAGGCTTAAGCTTCCACACTATTTGTTCCTCCATGAGAGAGAGTGATATATTGACATTCAATGCATACTTAACATATGATACTTATTCATGTTAAGGGATAAATTTAATATGAATTATACATCTATATTTTATTTTTTGTCATTTAATTAGAGTATAATTTTAATCAATAAAAAATTTATTCAAAATGGGTGTAGGATTTAACACATGTTCTGAGACTTAGATTTTTAGAGGGGAATCTACACATGTTTCAACCAAAACAAGTGCATCATTTTCAATATTCCTATTTTGGATTTTAGTAGGATATATTCATAAACACTTATCCATACATATATTTTTCTCTTATGAATCACAAGACATCCATACCAAAATTTTAGGAGCATAGGTTTTTACTATAGGACATAGGAATGTGGATGTTTGTTCTAAGATATTTATGACCTATCATAATGGTAATTAGGTGATATATCTTTATTTTGTATTTTATCTTTAATAAAATGAACTCGAGAATTATTATAAATTTAGATTATTGATAAAATATTCTATGTACCCTATGGGTTATATTTTTTGTATTATTTTGATATGTATGCACACTTTATAGACTCAAATTTGATCATGAATACTTGATAATACTAGTTTCATCCCTATTTAATTTTATTTAACTTGAGCACTTAATATGGATTTTTTTCCCTGGCTTTATCCTAAGCACCTTTATGGACCTATTTATTTTCTAAAATACTATCTGATGCCTATATAAACTTTATAACTAATAAAAACATCCCTAAACACCTATATAGATAATCATGGTCCCAAAATTCCCATATTTACCTTAATAAAAAATGGTCTAATAGGGGACAATATTGGTAGATGTTTTTATCCCCTATAGGACATTTTTTCCCTTAGCCCTTTTAATGGTCAATTTTAAAATATGGACTCTTGCTTAAACTTTGATTTTTGTTTTTAGGATAGGTAGTGTGAGGTTTTATCCTTTAAAAAATCTACAAAGGCACACTCAAATCACATATTCTACCACTTTGAAATTTAAATACAAATGCATACTTACATACTGTACATCATAAAAATATTCCCTATTATTTCCAATTCAACTCTAATCACTTGAAACAACATCTTCCAAGTCCAAATCATAGTTTATGTAAGCCAAATTAGAGCATGATCGTGTATTAAATCCATCTGTAGATGCATTCTTATAGTCAAAGGAGCACAATTACATAAATCAATCTAAGTGGGAAAACTACATGGGATTGAATTTCTTTTTAGAGTATTGGACACGTAGGAAATGTTTAGCCATCATGGAGGTGATTGGGATCAACTTATCCAATTTCACTCCCCCCCTTTTTATTATATAACTTTTCAATCATTTCAAAACCCTATTATGGTTTCAACCTTGGATAAGTTATTTACAGGTCTTCCACCCACCTTTTAAGGTCAAATATCCACATATAGACCTAATTCAAGTTGTCACAAATGATCATGAAATGATTTCCTTAATTTTCAACAAAGGACAAGATCAATCAACTCATAACTATAGCAAAAATAGATCATGTCCCAAGTTAGACAATTTTATCCCTCTCTAGTTTCAGTCCAAGTCTCTATGCATTTATAGGGTTGGATTTTGTTTATCAATTTCAATCATCTATTAGCTTAACATAGTTAGATCACAAATAGAAACAACTAATTTTGTCATTTGATTTATAGTTAGTCTTGTTTTATTCAATATAACTTTGTCAAATTTAGTATTTTACTTTCATTCTACTTGTCGCAAGCTTATTAATAATATTTTATTATTATCCATTCAATTTAACTTAATTAAGGTTAATCATCACATTAATTCAAAATTTAGATAAAACATATTGGTCAAACCATTTTTTTTTCAAGCATTACTTTAAAAACATTATCCTAGGGTTTAGATAAATTCATGAATATTTGACACTAAAAGAATTTTATTTCGACCTCAGATCTAATTATAACACTAAAATAACTTGGTTTTAACCTTGAATCTAATTGATGACACTGAAAAGATTTTATTTAGATATTGGATCTTATATTTTATACTACAGGTATCTTCTTTTGACCTTGGATTTCATAAGAATTTATTAATCTCCATATAGAAAAAATTCTTTTTGTTTCTAACATTTCATTTTTTTTTGTTGTTTGCAAGATATTTTCCATGTTATTTTTCTATGCCATATAAAAAACTTACTTCTCATACCCTTTATGATGAAGTGCTAGGTTAAGTAGGGTACCTTTTGAGTACATTTGAATCCCTTTGATCACTATTAAAATAGATTCTATTAATATAAATATTGATTCCTCTTCTTTTGATGAACAAATTGCTCATGAATATTTTCAATAAGATAATCATAATGAGCAAGTTAATCAAGATGATAATGATGCAAAAATATACCCATGAAGGCTTAGATAGGATCCATTTTGATGAACTCAATGGAGTAGATCATGCACAAGTCCAACTTTTATCTAATTTTTTATAATAACTTCATCAAATGCTACAAGATATACCCAAAACAATTGAAGTCTTTTTAGCTTTTAAAAATTCATAAAAAATAAAAAATCCTACTTTTAATGCTCAATGTGAACCACTCTTTTTTTTGGATAACTAATCTTATTTGGGTTCTTCCTATAATAATTTAGGCTTATCTTAAGTATTAGTTATGTATGCATTTATTATATTTATAAATATACTTTATCCTAACATTTTGAGGTGTCACTCACCTCTCGAGTCCACTTTTTGGATTAAGAGTCACTCTCACAAGTAACTCCTCCCCCTACATGGCACACACATCCTCCTTACTTGTAAGAGGATTAGGGATACTCGAAATACATGTTGAATCTTACACATATAACTCTTTATTTTTTCTAGCTCTATTTATTGAGCTCTTCTCTTTCTCTCTCCTTATTTTTTGGTAGTTATCCAATCTTGATCTTGCTCTTACTCTTGCATCTTATGATGCTCTTTTGACCTAAGGCCATTTTTTCTCTCTTATAATTTCTTCTCATTACATAATTAGAGATTCATTAGTTGCAAAGCTTCTTAATAGATTGTGGATTTTTTATGCATTTGATGATTTTCTTGTCAAATATTTTGTCTCGAATGTGTGGTTTGCTCAATTTTTCAAGGTAACTTTATTCCATTACTTATTTTCAACCTTATTTATTTTGATCTTTGGTAATATTCTAATATGGTATCATAGCCCTATAGTTTTTTTAATATTATTTTGACAAGTCTTGCAGATTTGTGGGTAGAAAAGAAGTTTTTTCCCTCAGGTTCATAATTAGTTTCTTATCCAATTTGAATGTTCAATCATTTTTTGTTAAATCAAAGTATTTTTATGCTAGATTTTTTAATTTGTTTTATTTAATAATAAACATCTAGTTCAAAATAAGTTTGATATATTTTAGTTTTTTAATTTTTAAATACATTCTTTTGGTATAAATTGGCTAAAAATTAGTTCTGAATTTTTATTTACAATTTGTTTGTTATTACTTTTGAAGAGCAATAACAACATAAAATCAAATCTCTGAGTTTTTATGCTCTTTTTCATTTTTTTTTAAGATCTTCTTCCCAAGCACTTATCATTCAATGATTTTTTTTTTAAATAATAAAATCTCATAGTTGTCTTGCACATGCATTATGCCAAGTGACTTATTGCTCTATGTGTTATTGCTTGTTTTGTGTATAACATCATTTTTTTTTCTGCTTATATGGTTTGTGCATTAAGTGTTTCTCTCCTTTCTCTAATGTCTTACCTTGTTGTTCCTTACCATTATTTATGACTTTAACGCATTTGTACGAGTTTGGTGTCACCCTTCATATATCTTTTGTGGTATTTTGTGTTGTGAAGTTATATATTTCCCTGAGTGTTTATCCTATCCATTATCATTTTCCCTTACCTGAGATGCCCCTAAAATTCTATTTAACCTTATCATTATGTGTTTTACATTTTATTATTATTATTTCATGTTTGTTATATCCTATTTTAGCATACCTAGTTTTTTTTTTATCAATTGTTATACTTATATATGTGCATTCCAATAATTGACTTTTCAATTTAATTGTTTTTTCAACGACAAGCTTAATAAGAGTATAACACCTTATGTTTGGAATCTTAATAAAAGAATAACACATTTATCTTTTTGTTCACTTAAACTAAAACGTTTTTTATTCTTTCTATGTTTTGTTTAAAAAAATAAAAGAAAAAACATTTATATTCATGTGACATTTTGTTATGTAGTGCAACTTTCTTACATTAATAATACTAAAATAATGTTATTGCTTTACAAATATTCTTTCATAATCATCACAATGCCTTACTTTAAATTTGGCATTATTAAAAGTCTTATGCCACATTTTTTTTAATAAGATTATTCTTATGTGTTTTATTGACAACCATATATATATATAATATTCAATTTTTTTTTTAAAATATCATGTTTTTCATATTTTAGTTTATGAATTAAAACCTAAACTATGAAAAGTAGGCATTTTCCCAATGTCATTATTAAATTTTAATAGTTTTATGCCACATTTTTTTTAATAAGATTCTTCTTATATATTTTATTGACAACCCTACACACATACACACATTTCAAATTTTTTTTAAAACATCATGTTTTTCATATTTTGGATTATGAATTAAAACCTAAATTATTAAAAGTAGGCATTTTCCCAAAGTCATTATTAAATTTTAGCATGTGGCCTAGAGACGTGTTAATACATGTTTAGTTTTATTAGTTTTTTCTCTCACATAAAAAAATAAAAGCAAATTAATATTACATTATTTTTTTTTATAAAACTTTTTAATTCATAAGACATATGTTTAGAATATGATTTTTATTTGTTTTTTATATTTAAATCATATATTTTTTTTTTCCAACTCAAAGTTAATTTAATGTGCTTTATTCAAAATGATTTATTTTTCCAATTATAATGCATTACACACTTATTTTATGTGGTTAAAAGTTATTTATATCTTCAAAACACCTCAAAAATGGTGCACATATGATGAATATTCTTTGACATATTTTTTTAAGATTTTTTTGGTAATCTTTTTTTCCATGTGACGTTAAAACCAAATTATCTCCAAAGTAAAATTAAAGCATAAAAAAAAATCTCATCATATTTGGGTTCTTCTTATGAAACTTTTTCTAAAACAATTTTTTTAATACCATTAAAATAATATAATTTATATTATTGTATTTTTAAACCTTTCATTTATTTGGTTTATGTTAAATGAAAATGTTTTTTAATAACAGAAGAAAAAATCTAAAAGTTTTTTGTATTTTATTTTGTTTTGTTTTTGTTTTTTTTGGGAGAAGGGTATTTATTATTTAATTTCTTAAAATCAAAATAAAAGGTACACCATTCACGTGGTTTTTTAAAAATTCATGTAGTTTTTTATAAATTCTATTCACTTTATCATATATTAATTTATTGCTTTTATTTTTTATTTTTTGACATTTTGGTGTGGACTTGCATTTATAAATTAATTGATTTAAAATTTTATGTGACTAATATTGTGTAAGTAAATTTTTTTAATAATATTATTTTTTTCAAATTTAGAATTTGTGTAATGGTTTTTAAATTAATCATTATTTAACCTTTAAAAATATTTCACATCAAATTTATCTTAAAAATGAAGAAATTATTGTTCTCAAATATGAAACTAAATGTTAAAATAATATAATTTCTAATTTACATAAGTAAGTTACTGGATTTCAAAATGATTTTCATAATCAAATGGCAAATATGTAATCTTCATTCGATGCCCTAAATGATAAATTTGTGTCTTTTGCATATGACACTAGCTCTTATAATGATGAAACTGTTTGTGCTTCTAAACAATCTATAATTTCTTTTAACATTTTTTATACCAACTCTACCTTAAAAATCATGCATAATATGAGCTATTTGGATGGTGCGCTTGGTAAGTGTGAAGATGGTATTCTTGAACCTATTTTACCTAAACCTAATTAAAATTGTAAAAGTCTCGATTTTGATTATTTAATTACTTTGTATTGAAATATGATATCTTATTGTCTTCATCACCGCAAGACTTATCATACAACTTCTTTTCATTATAATATTTCTAATGCTCATGCTTTGGTTAAAAATGATAATCCTTTTACATATTTTTAAAAATACGGACATCATATCTCTAAATATTAAAAATTACAACTATGCAAATCTTATAGTAAATCCACTCATAACACTTAGTGTTAGAAAATGACTAAATCTCTTACCTCAAAGGTCAAAACTACTTAAATTCTTAGAAAAGGATGAATATATTAGATACTTGGATGTGTCTTCATATCATGTTTCTTAGATTCATTTTTGACACATATTTTTCTATCAACACATCTTCTTTATCTCTTTTTTGATTAACTAAGTAATCTTATTTTGCATTCCTTGTTTTTTGTTGTAAAGAAAATGTTTTATTTAGAACTTTTGACTAACTTCTTTTCATGTAGGTTTTCATACTTTATGATGGAAGTTGTATTTATCTCAAATTTGCCTAATTATATATCTAATTTTATTACTTTATGTATGTAAATTGTATTTTTACGGCATATTGGTTATTTAATTTGAAAGATTAGTGTTACATTATTTACCTTATAGATTTTGTAGATTATTTCTCCTTTTTGTTGGTTTTTTGTCCCATTACAGATCAAACACATTCTCTGAAGAGGATTTTTGGATATTATTAATGATAACACTTTCATCCTTATGATTTTGGTGACACCTCTTCTCTTTTTTATTCTCTTAAACTACTATAATTCCTCTTGAAGAAATTTTCTATTAAGGGGTAATATTATGTAATTTCAACTCCCTTATTTGTCAAAGATTTTGTATATTGTTGTGACCCAAATTAATCTTAAAAGAGAGTGTTGCATAATTAATCTTATTTAGATCTTTCCTATAATCTTTTAGAATTATCCCAAATATTAGTTGTGTGTGCATTATTATATTTATAAATATAATTTATCCTAACCTTTTAATGTGTCACTCACCTTTCTAATTCATTTATTGTAATTGGGAGTTATTCTCACAAGTAACTCCTTTCCCCACATGGCACATACATACTTCTCACTTGTAAGAGTATTAGTGACACTTGAAACATATGTTGAATCTTGTATATATAACTCTTTGCTCATTCGAGTTCTTTCTATTGATCTCTTCTCCTCTTCTCTTCTTACTTTTTGATATTTCTTCAATTTTGATCTTGCTCTTTCTCTTATGTAATTGTGTATTTATTTTAGATTAAGTACATTTGTTATATCTCTTAGATTCTTATTACCATATAATTAGAGATTCATTGGTTGCAAGACTTCTTAATAGATTATGGGGTTTTTCTACATTTGATGGTTTCCCTACTTGTAAAATATCTTATCTCATATTTGTGGTTTTCTCACTTTGTCAAGGTAAATTTGTTCCATTACTTGTTTTCAACATTATTTATTTCAATATTTGGAAATATTCTAATAACTTTTCATTATTAACCTTGCCACATAATTTTTATACTTTTACTATTGATATTGTTATCATATTTATATATTTACATTTTTAGGTAATTTAAGGATTCTAATATATATCTATGTCCATTCCCAACTAAATGACTCATACAAGTTCTTTGATAGTTATGCATATTACATCACATATTTTGTCTTCTACATAATCCATGGTGTAAAATATTTCACTTCTACATGTTAAGGGCTTGAAATTAGAGCAAGGTATACTTAAAAATATCTAATCAATTGATTATAAAGCCTTGATTCATAATATGTTATCACTTGATATTGTAACATAACTTTTACCTGTAGGATTTGTAGCTCCTAAACTACCATTATATGAAGGTAAAGGAGATCTAGAACAACATCTTAGATACTTGCATACATCATGTCTAGATTTTGTTAATAAAAAATTATTACATAAGTTGTTTCTAAAAAGATTACAATATTATGATTTACATTGGTTTTATAATCTCCTTATTCAATCAGTCAAAGCATTCAATATTCTAGTAGATCAATTTATTAAGCATTTTTATATTAACATTGATGAAAAGCTTTATTATGCATAAAATGTTAAGCATAATTAAGGAATACTAATCTTATCAATGTTTATGTACTTTACTATAATAATATGTCTACCTAAATGATTAACACATTGGTAGATAATGAATTATAATATATTTTCAAACAAATTTTGCATACACTATTATATGAGTTGATTATTTTCAAAAAATTGAAATCATTTGAAGAATTTTTTCATACAATAAGAGAAAGAGAATTCATATTTCTTTATTTTAATAACCTCAAGTATTCACCCACATCTAAATTTACTTCTATAACAAAGTTTCAAAACAAACCATCTTATAAAGCTAATCCAATAGATACTAAAGATGCAAATATCAAAATTAATATTATTTTTCAACCTTATAACAAGATTGTTTTATTAGAATAACTGAGGCATAAATTCCCAATATTACCACAACCACCTCATAAATTTCTATAAAATTTACTTTAATGAAATATTATTACTCTATCTCCACCATTTGAAGTTTAGCTAAATAAACCACAAGTAAAATATTTTGATAATAATGCATATTGTGATTGACATAAATGCAATGGTCATTTTACCAATAAATATTTAAATCTTAAGCACATATTCAATATACCATCAATTTTTTTTAATTGAGTTAGGCACTCTTACAAAGGAAACTAAGCCTCTCACTAATGAAAATGTTAAGTTGAAGATTTTTAGTGAACGACAATACTAATGAGAATAAATTAGTGGTGAATCATACTTACAATGCATATCCACCTTCTGAGTCATATGATCATCCATTAGATGGAATTATTGGTTAAATTTTTTAAAACTACTCCCCCAAATCTTATGTTTAATTTTGATGATATTGAGATAGTGGATGATGATTCTAATTTTCATGTTTTATGTATACAAATTTATATTGATAAAAAACCTATTTGAAGTGTGCTACTTAATAATGAATCATGTGAAAATATATGTAAAATTAAATTACTTAATTCACTGAGTTACATATATCATCATATACAAGCAATTTCCATAAGTGTCAATACATTTATTGGGAAACAATAAACCAATTTGGGCCACATTATGTTGCGTCTTTGAATAAATCCTACTATACTATCTAATCATTTTTTAGTTAGACCATAAAATGGGGTCTTTGACATGATATTAGGATGTATTTAGTTATAACATATTTATGTTGTATCTTTTATAGTACATATATGCATAAAGTGCATTCATTTTAATCAACTTGTTACAATTTCAAAAATCATATATGAATACCCTTTGTAATATATGGCACCTCCTCCTCCCCATCCACCACCACAATTCATTGGTACATCTATGAAAAAATAAATTACATTTAAATTTTTTTAACCTAATAAAAATATTTATATTCAACCAATATAAAAAAAGGTACAAAGGTCTCAAAAGCAATAAGTGTAAAAGCAAGCTTATCAAAAAAAGGTGTTGAGTTCCCAACAAACACCATTACATATAACACCTAACTATGTAATACATAAATACCAACATGTTCCAAAAAATACATAGTATTTGGCACAATATCCTACTAATTCTCATTGGATTTCATATCATTATACATCTCCTAGAGCTATTCCTTCTACACCAGATAACACAACTAGTGATCTAAATAGTTTTCTTACAACATATGATGCATTTTCTAATTCTGATTCATGTACATATAACAATTTTTTTCATGAAATGAAATACTTATACCACTTATTAAAAAAATTATGACTCCCATACTATTTGGATCATTGGTTAACTTGTTACATTTTTAAATATTAAAAAAAATAAAAAACATTCAAGTAATTTAAAAAGAAAAAATATGATCATAGATAGCTTCTTGAATGTTGTATCACGTTCTTCTATTATTTTCACATGAATAATTTTATAAATAACTCATAACTAGTAGGATCACTCTTGCACACCATTACCACAACACCATTAACATAGACATTATACACAGAGAGCAAGTATGCATAATAAAGTCTCTAAAAATAAATCATCTGTGTGGGTATCCAAAATTGACCAAGTCAAAAGCTACATGGGAGTGACTATTAAATATTCAAGGTAGTTTGTTTCAAGCAAAAAAATATTATTGCATAAATAACCTATAAAATAGGAGTGTTTATTTATAATTATGCACTCAACAAATATGTGCACAAAATATAATAGCATCTCTAACAATAAAATAACACCCAAATCAAGCTTATACACTTTAATCCAACACCTTCCCTTAAGTATAAAATAGGGAGTGAAAAAAGAGAAATCAAAAGAGACTAAATGGGCCATGGAAACTAGGCTTGATCAGGTACACATGTACAAATCATAGTGAAATATAAAGTATCACTATGGTAACCAATCCATCTTATTAGACTACATGGATGATGAATCATTGTAACCACCAAGTTAAATTAGAACTAGTACTATGTATGAGGCTAACTCTATAAAAACATTGATCTCAAAACACTGGTAAAAAAGAGTCACCAAGGATGAAATGTATCATCGTAAGGCACCCAAAAAATAGTAAAAACATAGTTAAAGTCGAGAGAGTAAAAAACATATTTTGCAAGGTGTCCCAAGAAAACAAATAGCTCAATACTCAAGTATAATGTTAAATAGGTGCACTAGATGGAATTAAGTCCATAAAATACAAATGCACCTAATGGACTCTAAAGTCTAAATGGAACTCAAATCTACATGAGTGGTCTGGATCCACTGCTTGATCACAAAAAAATAACACTAGAATTCACCAGAATAGCTCTTAAAAAAAGATACTGTCAAAGGTGTTGGTAGTGAAAAATAGTTCACCAATTGAATTTGATCTACTTCTATAAGATTAAATGCACCAATAATTAAAAAGTGACATGACAACTGAAGAAGTAGGATCTGTACAATATCCCCTCATACTGATAACTAGGTGGAGTGACACAAAAAAGGTTTATATGAGTGGACTGAATCCCCTACTCAAATCTTGACATGTTGACACTGTATTCAATATAACATCTACTCTTCATAAAGATATCAAGATCCATAACAAATTTTAAGGAGGCTGTCAAATGTTAATAAAATGTCAAAGATACAAAACAAATATCTCTCAAGAAAATGGCCCTGGTGGTGATGAGATAGTTAACAAATAAAGAGTAATGTGCTCAATATGGAGCTTACAAAAATGAATAAAAATCTCTATGACTCTTAGTGTGACTAAAAATAAAGGTCCCATACAACAAAAAACACCAGATAATACATAAAACCTAGAATGCGATCAATCTATAAAAGATGCCATCAAGAAAAAGAGAGTTACTGATAAAGCAAGGGAGTAGTATACGACATAAAACTGTACTCAATGATTTAGGACATCAGGATCTACCAAAAAATGCATCTATGAGTATAAAAATGTCATAAAAATATAATGCACACTCAGAATAGGATGTCAAACTCTACCAAAAATGTGTTCATGAGTGTAAAGTATGATGACAAGGACAAAAATGTGGGCTAAGAGGGTATAAGTGCAATAATAATAACCTCTAAAAATGAAGATAAGGAGGAATAAGAACATTTTTTTTAATTTGTGAGGGGTATGACCTCCTACCATATCAAACTTGACCCTCTGTCTTTGATAATCGAGAGAAGGCTAAAATATGAATGACCAAACAATTAAAATCTCCTTTATAATGATAATATTATTTGTTTGTTTTTTAAAAAATAATAAAATAATATCCTCCAATAAAATAATTACCACCACTTTATTAATTAATTTACAAATATGTGCTCCCCAAGGTAATATTAAAAATCCTTCATCTTAAAAAATAACTGAACCACCATTATAAAATAAATCCCTCTCCACCTAAAGGAGTTCAAACCAATGTTCTCAAGGATTTGAAAGGTAAAATCCATATATAGGCTTTGATAGAAGAAAAATTGAGACCAAATACACAACATATTGATGTAATGTAACTATGATCCACATTTAGAGACCCATTGTAATGCAAATTTTCCTTCAAAAATTACTTGATCAATGCTAATATAAACACCAATGCATCCAATCAACAAGTATGTGGAGTTTATTTCCTTAGTCAGCCTATGAATCTTGATCAAATTCCAAGCACAAAGACTTTAGTGGACTAAGTTAATTGTAGAGATATCATTTTTGAATGCATGAAGTGGAGGGTTAGCTATAGAAGAAAGCATGCACAGGATGATGAAGAGCAAGTCAATGCAAGCCATGAAGGATATATGAATAGAAATTGAAATCATTTACCATGATACATAGTGAAATAAGATTTAGCTATATCTAAATGTAACTCTAATTTCTAGACAAACAATCACAACCACCATTCATTGATTACATATAGTTATGCATACATTAATAGCTACCTAGCTTGAAATCTATCAAAAACTTTCAAGCCTCCAAACATGAACTGTCTGAAATAATTCCTCAAAAGATTTATGGGCAATACAGCTAGCAATTATATATATATATATATATATATATATATATATATATATATATATATATATCATTTCATGTAAAAATTATTAATCAAGGAAAAATATTGAAGCCATGAAAGAGGTTGAAGGATAGCACATAGACATAGAAGTTTGTATGGCTTGAGCTGAGTAATGGTTGCAAAATGATCTATGATACCATGAAGAGTTAAGAAATTTTCTCAATCATCTAGGATCTCTCTTATAAACCATTACCATAGAAAACATCTAAGAAATTATGCACACACAATAATTATGCACAAGTCTCCATTATTGTCTCAAATAATAATATAACCCGCATAGTTTTTCTCTTCCACCGGTCTATGAGAAGCATAAGGAGTGCCTAATAAATAGGCAAGTAAGGTTTGTTATATGCAACAAATAATTTTTTTCACAAACTAACAATATTGTAAATTACATAACTAAAATTGGTTCATGTAAATATTTCTCACAACTAACCAAAATAACAAACTCCCAAAACAAACTTAACTCTTAAGTGAGTGTGAACACGACTAGAAACAAAAATGGCTTGATAAAATATGAAACTATTAGCTAGTGTGAACACATCCACTCCAATATCACATGCAATCAAATTAATTAATTATTATATTCCTTGACTCTCACCAAATTTTTGGTCTCTTGGCTCTTCTTTTTCACTTGCTAGATTTGATTAGTCTAAAATATTGATTTTTTTTGTCATATTATGTCATTTATCTATTTGCTTTCACAATCTTCACTGATAAAATTGCATTTTTTTGTAAGGAAAAAATTGACAAGTAAGGGGTGTCCTTAATTGGTCGATCATGTCGTGTGTAAATTTCCATATAAAAATTAAAATATGAGCACATAAAGCCTTAATATTTCTAATTTCTACAAATTTCACTCACTTTCAGTATGAAAAACATACTTATATACTTGCAATTTTTTTATTTTCATGTGTTATATTGCTCATACATACTACATACTTCAACAAGTCTACATTTTATGAAATGAGGATGTATAATCATTCTGCATACTTATTCAGTCTTCTATAATTTTTTCAAAGTTACAACATATACAGTGGGGCATCTAAATCATACATGGTCATGCTATCATTTATAATGCATACTTTACATTGACACATGTTGCGGATTGTTTAGATCTCTCTTATTGTTATATTTTCCAACCCTTGGTTATCACAAAATTTTATTGTTCTAAGTTGATTTTTTTTTTAATATAATAAAATTAAAATATGTCAAAAATATAAAAAACATTCAAAATATTATTAAAATTCAAAATTAAGCTCTGAACATGATAAAATATTTCATTTACATTATTGTTATATTTTATTTATCTCATGATTATTAGATATCATACATTTTTTCTATTATATATGCATTCATTGGTATTCATTAGTCTTATGTAGGACATATAGAACTTAAATGGACTAAGATGTTGAATTTACCTCTACCCAATGGCCTTGTTAAACCAGGGGCATCTTATCCACAAGTTATAATATTTATAGGTGTTATCATTATAAAAATATTATATTGATGAGATATATACTTTTAAAAATGTTTGGCTAATATATCTATCTCACATGGTGTACATGAATATGTTATTTACTAGGATATGATTACATTACATACATATGATCTAGACTATCTTTCTAATTCTATGATCCAATGATGTTATTACTTATACATAGTAGATTGGATTTATGCTTATATATTGTGCATGCACTTTGTCCCTTGAGTAAAATTCCTTGAACATATCCATGATATCATTTCCTTATATGTGTAACATTTGAACATGTTCATTTCTTGCATCCCTTGGCCCTTTATTTATGCTACATTTGAATATGTCACATGTTTGTGACATTATCATGTCTTTTGTGTGTGTCTCTTAGACTTGTATGTGCAATATTTATTTATGAGGCATTTCAACATGTCCTTTGTATGCATCCCTTGGCCTTATTATCTGATATTATAGTTTATATGTTTGTGTGCTTGTTGAGCTGGTTATTTTTTATGAGAGATGTGATCCATATCATGAACTAGCTAATGCATAATTCACTATTTATACATTCTAATACTATAAGCTTCATTTCTAAAACTTACTACCATAAGCTTCATTTCTATATTTCTATAGGCCCTGTCTTATATGTTACATACATGATTCATATGGTATATATTTTACTATATTGACATACATTTTACATATGCTAAATTTTTCAATGATTACATATTATTACATATGATATAGTTAAATTTAATTTTGAGATGAGAGACTTTCATAATCAATTCCCTCACCTCAAAAGGATGGAATTTTCATGGGATTTTCACCTATGAGATAGGATTTTTCAAAAAAATCAATTTTGGTATAAAATCCAGTTTCAAAGGCTTTAGAATGGTTCAAAATTTAATCATTGGCATAAATTATGGGGCATATATCATGTATATGCACTCACATTTCAAGACTAAAGTAAAAATTCATATAGATTTGAGTGCATGATAAAGGTTCATGCACAAGTTTCAAATAAAATTTACAGAAGCACATCTACATAAAGCTACATATTTTATATTTATCAATGGGAACATGGTACAAATTCATGTATACTATGCTATTTTTCAAATTCAAGGGGCATGATATAGATTCATGCCATGCTTTTCAACACTACTTTCTATCTTTAGACATGGTAAGAGCAAATATGGTTTCCATTATCTTTTGATCATGAATTAAAGAACACAGGAACAAAGTGACAATTGAATCTACAAGCCATTTTCAGTGGTTGATTTAGTTAAAGTGCATAATGCATAACTTATAATTTTAGTTCTATCTAGCATTATGTGTATAGATCCTTTATGTATTTTAGCCCATTTCACATCTTGGAGTTGAAAATACCAATATAATAAATTAAATATTTTGTGTCATTCAATGGGTTTTATTTTCAATACAAGTTAAATTCAATTTGGGGCTTGATCGCCCTATAATTATCCATTAGTTTAGCTCGAGAATCAACTTCTCCAAGTGCTTCATAGAAAGTACCAAATATGCAATGCTTAAAGAAAGCATCATCTCCAAGAAAAGTCATAAGAGAAATAGTGTTTTCATACATACAAGCATAATCCTCCTTGTTCTTTTCAATCTTTTCAAATTCAAATTACATTTCAATTTTTAGTTTCACATATGATCATTAACTATTCTTACATCATTGTAGAATTTTCCATGGGACACCTTGCGTGATTTGGAACTTATTTCAAAATCAAAGTTTGTTGTACACACTCAGCTACTATTTTTTTTTATTATACTAATTTAATTTTATAGATTAAATGGGGGGGATTTATTCACTATAATGTGGTTATGAATACGTGATAATTCTAGTTTTGGCCCTATTTGACTTGAACACTTAATTTGGATCCATTTCACCACCTCAGTGTATTCTAAGAACCTATATAAACCTATTTCATTTCAAAATTAGTATTTGATGCCTATTTTTTTTTTTTTTAATTATTAAAAACACACCTCATGATTTGTACAAACAATCTTGCACCCAAAAGTCATAGATTTCTCTTAAGGACAAAACCATCTAATAGGGGATAATAATAGATATTTTTATCCCTATAGGATGTTTTTATCCTTAACCCTTATAATAGCCAATTTTCAAATTTAAGCCCTATCTTACAGTTTGATATGTGTTTTTAGGATAGATAACATGAATTTTTCCATTTTTGGATTGCAATAAAGGCACACTCAAGTCACCTATTCTACCACTTGGCAATTTCAATATAGAGACATACTTACACTAATACACATTGAGTAAAACTTCCATATTTTTCACATTATATCTCTAATCACTTGAATAAATCCTAAGCCAAGTCCAGAAACTATTTTATTCAAGTAAAAGCTTATGTGGTGTCAAAACACTATTTATGTAGCACTATTCACAAGTACTATTCATGAGCACTATTCATGATGATGTGGTGGATGATGTAGGAAGGTGATGTGGATTTACATGGTCCATAGAGGATCTTTCACATGTTCTAAAGTTGATGTTGACCTCCATTATGAGATTGGATCAAATTTATCATGTGGGGATGAAAAAATCGGTCATAAAAAAAAATCCATCACCTTTTGGAAGCTTGTGATGGTGGGAAGATAAGTGCTACTGTTCTTGATTATTATCTCTTTTTTCCTTTTGACTTTCCATGAAGGGTGTCACCTATTTTAAAATATGCTTGTCTTTAATAATGATGAACCTAAGTGGAAAACCTGGCATAGCACTTTCTTGCTCTTTACTCCTTCTTTGTCATGATTCCCCTAAATGTGAAGTGTGGGGTTTAATGTTTTATTGTCTCATTTGATTCCTCAATTGTTTTATATATGTTTGTATTATTTCAATTCTTAGGTAGGTGATTTTATGTTGGAAAGTATTTTGGATGCCTTTGGGAGTCTAGTTGGCATGTGGCCAAGTTTGTATATTGATATTTAAGCTCAGTAGAGCTTGTGTGAAGGCATGTATGTGAAGGCATGGCCTTGTATTATAAATATTTGTTGAAAGGTTTATATCTATGAAGATTATTAATGAAAATATATTGAATTTTTGAATGAATTATTGAGTGTTTTATGAGATAATTGTGATTTTTGGTTGTGGTTGTAGGCCACATCAAGTGGTATCAGATCCACATCAACTGGGATTAGAGAAAGTAAGATTCATGTGAAGAGGAGAGCTATGGATTGAATATATGAGTGAATAGTTTATGTTTCGTAGAATACCAGATTCATGTGAAGAGGAGAGCTATGGATTGAATATGTAAGTGAATTATTTGTGTTTTATAGGTTATGAATATGGAGAAGAAGAGTGGAATAATTCCACCAAAAAGAGCGGGAGAAAAAGCTAAAGACATGGAGCAGACTATTGGAGTTATTACTGAAAAGAGTTGAATATTGTGACATTCAAGAAGATTTAATGTGGGAGATGGTAGACTCCCTGAAGGCAAAGGTGTCTTCATTAAGTAAATATAGATCCACATGGAAGGAGAAATAATACAACCATGGATATTTTTATAAGAGAGAAGAGAAAATGGAAGAGAAGATGAAGAAGAAAATTGCCTTGAAGGGCAATGAGAAAGAGGAGAAGAAGGTTGTCATGGAGGACAAAAAATGTGATTTTAAAATCATAAAAGAAGAAGAGGATCATGATAATCCAATTATTTAATACATCATTGTGAAGGATGAGGGAAAAAATAATGAAGAAAATTAGAGCCAGGATGAGTTACATGTGTAGGATTATAAAAATTGCAGCCATATAGAGTTACAAACTTCTTCGGATGAAGCTTTGGATGAAGAAATTGTGAAAGAAAATGCACAAGAGGATTTATTGGTGGATTTTTAGCCATGTTTATGGACTGAAATTAGATTTATGGAGGAAGAGGAAATAAAAATGGGAGTTTTTTTGGATGGGCCAATGGCAGTCCATATTAAGATTAAAGAGCATGTGGATCATGTTAAAACTGAAGAAGAGGTGTGTATTTCTTGTGAATAAAATTGGGATGAAGATTATGTGAAAGTGTGTGAACATAATGATATGGATTATGATGAATATTCCATCCATGTAGTTTGGCATGAGAGTGAATATTGAATCCATGAGAAGTTTTAAATAGATAAAGAGGAAAATATGCCATTAGAGCATGATGAATCAGTGGATGAGATTTTTATTGAAGTAGCTGCACATGTGGATGAGAGTTTTAAGAGTGTTATTAAAAACATGGGAGAGGATATGAAATTTAATGTGCTATTTGATGTGTAGTATCCAACAAGTGGTTGGATAGTGGAAGAAGAAATCTAGTTGGGCTTTTTGTGGAGGTGAATGGCTAGTGGTGGGCTAGAGCTCACATGGATAGATAATATGCATGATAGAGAATATTAGAGGAGGATTTTAGTTTAAAATGGTAGTATTGATCCCATGAGTGTTTTTTTGGAGTTGGATCCCATGTTTACATCTATTGGGATATGGATGAGATTTTGGAGGAGGATGGTTTCAGGGCCAATGTGTAAAAATTGGAAGTGGAGATGGAAAAAGAATATTCTCCAGGTGCACATGGTGTATTATAAGGGGATGTCAAGGTCATTATTATAGGTTACAAAAAGGGTGGTGATACCACTCACCCCCTCTATTTTATTATGAGGTTACATTTTTTACCTTAGATGTCTAATGTAGGAGCATTTAAGGGTTCGGGCAATCTTGCATCACCCAAAAATAGAGTGGTGTGCCTTCTTATTTTTTTAGAATAAGTGGCATAGATATAATCATGAAAAATCATGAGATTGAAGTTGTTTTCAACCAAATGAAAATGATGTGGTGGTAAAACACTATTCATACATCACTATTCACTAGTATTATTCATGAGTACTATTCACGATGATGTAGTGGATGATGTAGGAAGGTAAAATGGATTTGCATGGCCCATGGAGGATCTTTCACCTGTAATAAAGTTTATTTTTACCTCTATTATGAGATTGGGTCAAATTTCTCATGTGGGGCATGAAAAGAGTAGTCAAAAAAGAGAATCCATCACCTTTTGGAAACTTGTGATGATGGGGAGACAAGTGCTACTATTCTTGATTGGTATATCATTTTTACTTTTGAATTTTCATGGTGGCACATATTTTAAAATATTCTTATCTTTATCAATGATGAACCCAAGTGGATAACATGGCATAGCACATCCTTGCTCTTTACTCATTTTTTGTCATGATTCCCCTCCATGTGAGGTGTGGGGCTTAATGTTTTATTATCTCCTTTAATTCCTTAAGATTTATATAT
The DNA here is from genome assembly GCA_037957365.1 of Torreya grandis. NCBI lineage: Eukaryota > Viridiplantae > Streptophyta > Pinopsida > Cupressales > Taxaceae > Torreya > Torreya grandis. Next base: position 2,311,580 of record JARHVA010000236.1, on the reverse strand, counting down.
ATATATATATATATATATATATATATATATATATATGTTGGTATTATTTTCATGCTTAGGTAGGTTATTTTGTGTGGGAAAGGATTTTGGATGCCTTTAGGAGCCTCCTTGGCATGTGCCCAAGTTGGCATGAATGTGAAGGCATGGCCTTGGGTATTGTAAAGCTTTGTTGAAAACTACGTATTTAAAAAGATAATTAATGAAAATATATTGAATTTGTGAATGAATTCTTGATTGGTTTATGAGAGAAGTGTGATTTTTGGTTGTAGATCACATCAAGTGATATCAAATCCACATCAAGTGGTATCAAAGCAAAATCAAAATCAAATCATGATTAAGTATTTAAGCCATATCTATATGCATTCATACAATTAAAGGAACATAATTACACAAATCACTATAAGTGGGATAATTATGTGGGATTGAATTCTCTATTTAGATTATTAGATAAATAAACAATGTTGAGTCATTATGGGGGTGATTTAGGTTATCTCAGCCTAGTAAACTATGTCCTTTTTTATTTACAAGATTTCAGTCATTTCAAAACCTTATTAGGGTTACAACCTTGAAATTTTTATTTTTAGTTCTTTCTTACAAATCTAAAGGTAAAATATCTACACACATAACTAATTTAATCTATCATAAATTATCATGACAAAACCAACTCAAGATTATAGTGGCAGTTGATCATGTCCCAAGTTGGATAATTACATCCTTCACTATTTTTAGTTTTAGTCTTTGTGCATTTATAGGGTTGACTCCTATTTATCAATTTTAGTCATTAGTCAGCTTCATATAGTTAGATATCAAACAAAAATAACTAAATTAATCATTGCATTTATAGTTAGTCTTATTTCATTCAATTGTACTTTGTCTAATTCAATATTTTACTTTCATTTTAATTTTTTCAAGTTGATTTATAGCATTATGTTATCTTCCATTAAATTTATCTAAATTAGGGTTAATCATCACATTAATTGTAAATTATAATTAAAAACATGCATACATAAAATTGGGCCATTATATTAACACCTAATTTTTGTCCAGGGGTGGTTTTAGTTGTCAAATTTCATTGTTCTAAGGTAATATTTTACCTTATTTTTATTTTAGTTATCTAATAAGCATAAATTTTGAATAATTCAGATTATGTGAAACATTATAATAAAAAATTGATCTAAATGCTAAATCAAAATATGATTGAACAATTACACTTGTTATTTATATAAATTAATAAGGGTATTTAGATACTATAGACAATCCACTTTGATCACTTCTATGTCAAAATTATAAATCAAAATGAGTTTTTTCAATAACATATAAATCAGGTTAGAAATCACCAAAACACTTAAATTGATCTATAGACTTGATGTGTATATTCCAAAACACACTGGTGCATCCCTGATTAGGGAAATACATAGTATCAAATCACTAGCCACATTTAATTCATCCTAAGTCAAGTTATTATTTTTTAAAGTGACATTATGGATCAATTAAATGAGACAATTATTCGATTTTCAACATTAAAAAATCACATAAAATTAATTTATTGATTAAATCAAGTCAAATGGATAATTTATCCCTAATAAAAAAATCCATAACTTTTTGGAATATCCATATTCAAAAAAATCAATAAAATCCAATCATGACATCACATGGAAAGTGGTTAATTGAACTTATTAGAATTATACAAAGGTCAAATCTTGAAAATATCAGCATAAATGCAACCCATTCTTCAATAAATGCAAACTCAATCCCAAATATTAATGGCATAAACTCTCAAAAATAGATATAACCTCAAACACACATCTTGATCATCATCCAAATGTTGGAAGAAGTTTGAAAAATCTATAAATAGAAGGGTCAATTTCCATTTTAAATAAGCTTTTTGTGTAAAATTACTTTACCAAAAATCTAAGAAAAGCCTCATCTATTTATTTATTGTTCATTAAAAACATGCATAACACAAGGGAGATGCTATAGGAATTATGTTGTGACATTGATGAAGACACCAAGCTCTATATCCAGACCAATCAAACTTATATGCTAACAATAAAGAGATATCAAAAGAGAAGGTAAAATTGTATTATTTGTGCTTATTTATCTCTTCTTTGATCTTGCCCAATCTAATGACATGCACTTGGGTTTTATATTTTTATGTATTTCATTTTTATTTTCATACTAACAAAAAAATAACTCTATCATACTCCTATGTTTAAATATAGCACACCTGATGAGAAAATCAACCCATAATCCTATTTAAACATTATATTATCCTATAATTAAAAATTTAGATCAAGTCTAAGCTTAACTTCCCTTCCTTTTCTTCCAAATTTTCATTTCTAACATCCCTTGCTTATCGACAGAAATGCCCTAGTGATCATTGAAAATGCTTCATGTAATTGATGATATCGACCTATGTATCAGTGTTATCAGTCTTCCCATGTTTATGTTTTTTTATAAAAATAATGGATTCAACCTATGTATCAAAAATAATTCACTACGGATTGGTTTAAATTCTATCGACTCCATATAAATTGTGAAAAATGAATTCAAAAAAACTAATTACAAACTCAACCTATGAAACAATAATTTAGACATGTGAAATGGAGGGTTCAAACTATGTAAAGTGCAATGATTAGGATCTCATATCCTAGTAGATGTACTAACCTTGTACATCTAAAATAGGATATAAATTTATGTTATTTGTCTCTAAGATCATAGAAAAATTACCCATAAAAGGTCTCCTAATAACAAGGGGTTTATCCTTAATGTTATGCTATCATACATCACCCTTGGAGTCCAAATTTCTAGCAGCACTTCACTAATATATCATGTTTGAAGTGGTCACAAAGGGGGAAAACCTCTCATTATTTAGTCATATTCTAAACATTTTGAGCCCCATGTACCTTAAGGTATAGCGGGGACCATTTAAAAAAGCCTTGTCAAAAATTTAGATTAATAACCTTCAGTGGTAAAGGATTTGTAGTGTGAGGGAAACCAACCTCCCCCAATATTTCAAAACATACCACTTTAAGTGATGGTTAATAGATCAACATGTTCCTTCTTCTTGTGATGTAGATACATGGGCTAAAATCACATTACACACGCACTTTACTACTAAAGATAGGGCTTGTTCTAAATGCATGTTGTTGATTATTTATTGTCTTATACCCATTTTATGTGACATACCTTACACATCAAACAAATCAAAAATCTACTAAGTCCAAAACATTGACATTATAAAATCTCATGATAAGACATTACTCTACCAATTTTTTGAGTCATCATTATCCCATCTCAGTGTTATGTTTCCCAATTGAAATTTTACTTTGTCCCTATTATACCATTATGTTTTCCATTTAAAAAAATATAAAATGAGTTCATTTTAACCAAAAATACAACTCTAATTCAAGTTCTTTTTTAACCAAAAAAATATTTCTAATCTAAAGTCAAATAAAGTCAACACTCAAAAGTCAAAAAAATCCACTTTCAAAATTCAAATGAATTCAAATTTACAAATCCAAACAAAGTCAACTTTAAAAGTCAAATAATTCAAATCAACTTTCCATTTTTAAAAGTCAACTTAAGTCATCTTTATCATCAATCAAATTTGAAAGTTAAAATTAGAATCAAAGTCAAAGGTTAAGTTAAAATCAAATGTTTTCAAGATTTTAAGATCAAATTTGGTTAGGGAATGTTCAAAAATCATCCTTGACCCTGCCATCATATAACTAAAACTTTTGAAACATTATTCAAATTAACCATCATTCTACTTTGGCATTTAAATTGGACTTTCTACCTTGACCAAGAAGTATTCTGAAAACACATTAAGATACAACCTAACTCCAATGCATCTCTCAAATCCAAAATTCAACTTTGAATTGAGAAGTAAATATGTACATACTCAAATAAAATCAATTTTAACATCATACTTTGATTTAAGATGAAGATTATTAACCCAAAAATGCCTATATATACACAAAGTGTGTCTTCTTACAATCCATCTCTTAATGATGAGTGGTATTATGATCCACTTAGATATTTTTGAAACATTAAAAATCTAGAGGATTAGGTACATCAACCTAAATATGAGGGTGTGCTACTGAGAACTAAATAAGTATGTAACCATGTTAAAATAGAGGAGATACCTCTAGAGTCAACTTCCACTCACAAACAAGCCCTTGTAAAATCCTCTAGTCAAATTATAGAATCATCAAACAAAGGGAAAGGGCAACTTGTTGACCCTTCCTAAAACAACAAACTCATTATTGCAAAATCACATCAAACTAGTAAGCTAATAGATTCTTTAGCTACCTCCCTAGTTGTTACTTCTTTAAACAATCCCCCACCTCTAAAACAAATTTCAGCCATTAAGAAAAAAATATGAGATCCATTAGATAATCCTCCATCAAGTGTGTATTCATTCATAAATCCTAAGAAAACCCCTAAATTTCCTTCTAGTTCTCATAAAAACCTGCCAATGGATCCACTACAACAAACTTCCTCTAATCCACCAAGTATTCCCTAATCTACACCAAACATCTTCTAGTTCACAACAAGTCTCTTTTGGTTCACATCAAATCCCTTTTAGTTAATAATGAATCCCTTCTAGTCCCAAAAAATTAATTCTAGTTCACAACAAATTATGTCTATTTCACAACTAATTAATTCTAGTTCACAAGTTCCTTTGAATTCTCAATAAATTCCATTCATTTCCCATCATTTTCCTTAGGTTTTCAATAATCTAGTACCAAAACAAATTATGACCAATATACAATAGAAAGTTACAAAATCCTCCATCACAAGTTGTGATTAACTCCCAATAAGTCCCTATTAATCCAAAACTCATCCTTTATAATCAATTTTCTACCAACCAATAACAAGTCCCTTCATGACAGGTTCCTATCTATCAATAGTATATTCCTCCACCTCAACAACATGTTGTTATTCCACTAATACTAGTCAGTAACAAGTACCCTATCAACAATAAAATTTTGGTTACAAGGTAAAAATCCCTAATAGCTTAGCCCAAAGGGTACCCATTCCAACATATTTCAATCCCAATCCACCCATTAATCCAAATCAACCTAATCCCCCTTTTAACATCCAACAAAATTCACCTCTTCCTTCCCAAAACACTGCCTCTCCAAGAATTTCAATAGATAAAAGATATTATTCTAGGACTATAAAAATGCAATCAAAGAAAGAAATACAAATTTTATGAAATATACCCATACCCATTTGACATGATTTTTCTTCAAGTACCATTGTTGTCTCATTTCGAGGGGCCCAAATTTGACAAATACAATGGAAGGGGTGATCCTAGAGATCACCTAAAGGAATTCTTTATGGCATGTCAGGAAGTAGCCTTAACAACATTTATCTACTTCACTTGTTTTTATGAAGCTTGGATGGACAAGACTTAAAGTGGTTTCTACATTTACCAAAGGGATCTATCAGCACCTTTGATTACTTGTCTAAAAAAAAATTAAATTATTTATCCTATAACATATAGGATGAGTTGACCATGGTTGACTTATGCAATGTTAAACAACATGGTGGGAAAAGTTTTTCTTCTTACCTATAATGATTGAGAAGTTTGGATAGTTGATTTCCACACAAACTTACAAAAAAGAAACTAGAAAATATATTCACTTCCAAGTTGAATACAGATGTGGCTCATAACTTGAGACTCCATTGTGCTGATACATTTTAAGATATTATACATAAAAGGGTGAAAATTGAAAAAGGCACTTATAGATAAAGGCCTAGTCAATATTTATTTTCATAATCATGAAAAAGCTCAAGGTCTAGTGTAAGCATAGGAAAGTACATCTAATAATCCCAAAGTATTTAATAGAAACAAGAATGTCATAGGAAATAGAGTAATAGAATCAAGACATGTGTGAATGGTTCAACCAATTCCTGTCCAAAATACTCCACTTACTTAATCCATTACATTAAAAAGACCACCTCCATGAAGAAATCAATATCAAAACAAAAAAATTAGTGACCTTGGTGAGCTTATAGATGCAGTGTTCTAAAAATTAGTTGTGGCTAATACGGTCATCTGGCCAAAAACATATTTTTTTATAGAACACCAAACAAAGCCTACATGGTATATAAAAAATGATTATTTTGATTACCATCATGTTAAAGGCCATTAAATTTACATATGCATGAAACTTAAGCACTTCATCTAATATTTTATTGGGCATGGTGACATTGAATTGGATAATTTTGCTTCTACTTACAATCAAATTATGGGTATTTATAAAGACCCATTTCCAAAGCATAATTATAAAAATCAACACCAACCTTATAATCAAAATTAGAATCAATGTCAAATTCATAATCAAATAATTTATAATCAAGGTCAGTATTTCCAAACCAATCAAATTGGCTACAATGATGTCTTATATAACTACAATAATGTTGTAGGTTGTATTACTAGTAATTATGTAGCTACTATTAAAAATTAACCCCATTAACCTTCCAATATAGATAGGTTTTTTACCCCTTATATTCTAAGACATCCTCCTTTAAATCCTAGTGGCCCTCTTCCAACTCAAAATAACATTATTGTGCCTTGAGATCCACAGGCCACAATTATAGGTCCTACATCTCCTTCCAATTTAAGTAATCAACTTTCAACTTAGAATTGTGATGTCACAACTTGATGTCTAAGGGTTATGGTTCAAGGTCCCTCATCTCCTTCAAATAATAACCTAGTTTAAAACACCTTGCCTTCAAAATCTAACCAATCTTCTTCCACTAAAAACCAATATGAGCTTGTGGAACAATTGAAGAAAACACATGCTTAAATTTGTATTTTATATATTTTACATAAGTTTGAAGTCCACAAATAAATATTGTATGACCTTATACAATAGTCCAAGATTTTAAATGACATTGAGCATGCCCAATTCCTATCACTTGTGGGGCATTTATCCCTAGTTCAAAAACTTACATTTGATCAAAGTGACATGTCATCCATTGGTCTATTACACAATAACCCTCTTTACATTGAATTCATTATTTTCCATCACAATATCAAGTGGGTTATCATATACATTGGTTCAGGCCTAAACATAGCCTCACGAAAATTGGTAAAACATTCAGGGTATGTATACAATGGGAAATGAAACATTTCTATTAATCAATCCTAGTTCAGAGAAGATAAATCCTACTTACTCTTTTGATTGTTGATACATTAGATATTTGGGGTCATGACCAAGATGGATCTACTAGACCTATCCAAAGGATCTCTTACCATAATAAATTCACTAGGGAGGGTTCCAAAGCCTTTAGTTAAGCATAATTATACAATAACCCTAACTAGTTTCTATGTTTTCATGTTCACTAAACTAATAACAAGTAAACTAAAAATATAATCTAGTGCTCACCAAATCTTGTGGTACAAAGTGGGGGTAATAAATATTAAAATTAAACATGTATAGAAGACATATACTCACCTCAATGTATACAGAATCCTATTATATGGGAAAGAAGTACAAATACATATCTATCTACTTTTACAAAGGAAAAAAAAAGTTAGGAATACTTACCTTTGAAGATAAACTCATTGAGCCTCAATCTCTCCCTTCGCCAAGGTGCTTCACAAGATATTGTTATGGTATGTAAGGCTGATAAGGATAAAATAGCTCTAGGCTACAAAACCTATCAATGCATCCAAAAGACTTATTCACAAGACAAGATACATATCTCCAAAGAAAGTATGAAAACCTAATATATGCTCCTCAAGTATAATGGTGGATAAGAAAATGTGCAATATATCTTCTTCTTTTCTTCCCTTAGAAATGATGAAATGGATGTGTTTATATAGGTGGATCTAACCCTAATCCTTTTTAAAAGTTTAGGCCAAGAAGGTCAACCCAAGAAAATTTGTATCATTACTGACAAAAATAAATTGGGTCTTAGGGTAGGTCAGCCAAGGGCCAACCTAGACCCTAAATAAGTTTTATCAATTAGAGTACAAGGTCGATGGAGCCAACACTATAATGTAAATTGTTAAAAAGGTTTTTAGGCTAGGGAAAGGCTAATGAAGGTGGAAAATGACTAGAGGAGAGTGCAAAATAAGAGGAAAATCTTATGTAAATGTTTTTAGGAGATGGGTGTCTAGATAGAAAGTGGAAATAAGGGACAACAACCCTATGAAGCACTAATGGTCTACCCACCCATTTCTCAATGCACCACTTAAGGTATGCACTCAAAGAGATTGAGACTCAATGGGTTCTTGCAAGATATAAAGTGTCAGTAATTGATAAAGTTTGAAAATTTATGTGTATACATATGCCCCACTCAAAGATCATCATGTTTCACAAGGTGCAATATGGGATGGTGCTTCAAAAAAAGAACATAAAAACACATAATGTTGAAGCTGAATAAAGTGTAATAAATAGAAAATAAGATAAAAGAAATGATAGAATTGAAAAACACATACCTTTACTTACCTTAGTGTTATAGATACATAAGGAAATGCAAGAAATGTGAAGGTGTCCAATATAAATAACTTTAGGCAAACCTGTAGTGATTAGCAAAAAAGAGCAAAAGATCAAAAAATTTACAATATAGACATATAATAGATGAAAATATTCTCTATGATGTCAAGATTCTATAAAATTTTGTGATTTTTAAAAAAGAGTTAGTAAAGACAAAGATATGATCAAAATAAGAAATCTAATGGTAAATATTTGAAGGGTAAATAATTTAGAATAGTAAATATACATAGGGTAAAAAATAATTCCTTTGTCATTTTTACTATTTTGAGAAAATAAAGCTCTGAGAGACCTAATTGGAGACTAGAGAGCCATTATGGTGAGGAGATTATAACTAAGATGGGGAGAATACATAACGGCCACAATGAATGCATCACAGGTAAACAACTAGAAATTTCAATTTTTTGAATATTTTTATTTGAAATTAAATTAATTATAGAAAATTGATTGGTAGGAAAAATCTAGGTACTAAAATAAACCCTAGGAAATTTTTAGGGACACCAAGGGCAAAATGAGGTATTGGGTAGGAAGGAGTCAGACCAAACAATACCTAAGGCATTTATGGTAAATGGTCAAAATTCATTATTGTGGATGAAAAGAGTCAACCAGGTTAGCTTAGTCTACAAGGTGAAATAAAATAAATAGGATGACTACATAGTAGTAGGTTGATTTAGCTTTATAAGAGAGGGGGTTGGTGCATAGTAGTGGACCAACTTAATTGTTTAGAGATGGCTTATGTGGTACTACTGAGAAAGGTTGACTATGTATAATGGGGTTAAATCTAATGTTTCAAGGCAAAAAGGTGGATAATTTAGTAATGTAAAGCACAAGGGTAGATGATTTAATTGAAATTTGATAGGGCCAATTTATTATCCTAAATGAATTACAGGGTTGATTTAGTATTGAATAGGTTGATTCTATAAAAAATAGAAAAACTAAATCAAACTAGTTAAATCTTATGAAATTTGAATAATGTATTTTGATTATAAATGACATGGAGTTCTGATACATCCTTTGTTGTTTGATATTTTTTAGAGAAGCCAAAGATATTGGTGACTGATCAATGCATCATGGCTACCATATTTTATAGGGAAGTTAATATATGTGGATAGAGTGAGACTAGTTGCATTAAACTTGGGAGGTATTATGGAGATGAGGTGCATCCTATTAAGTGTTGATCTTTTTGTCATATTCCTTGAAACATGGGAATGGTTGACCAAAACATTTTGATGGGTGGTGGATGGGAATACCATATAGGTGGGTATCACACTAGAGGATGTTCATGTACTACTTGGACTACCAATAGGAGGGACACTAGTGATCATAGGGATACTATATGATTTAGAGGAGTGATGATCACTAGCTAGGTGGGTGACATGCTTAGATAGTATATACCCAAGGTTGAGGGTTAATTTATTTGATGTGTCTATCATGTAGATTCTAAACATCTATATAGCTATGATCAGACTTGTGATAGCATGAGTGTTGAATCACAAGTTGGACGGTAAGGTATCGTTGTTGCGATAGCCTTATGCTAGTCTATTTTAGATCAGGGGATGCTATATGATTTTGGGTCCATCATATGTGTCCAACTCATTCATGATATGTATGGGATGTTGTTTAGAGGGTAGAATACCATGGGACTAGTGATTTTTCTTAGTGCATAGATATATGAGAGGTTCCCTATGTATCAACCAACTGGGTTACCCCATGTGTCAATGATAGGCTACCTCATATGACTAGATAGAGGTAGGATTAGGTAGTATGAGCCATGTCCTATGTGTTATAGTTATAGATGATCACTCAAAGGTAGATCAAGTTTTATTTATACACACACATTACTACTATTTGGCCTATTTGGGTGATCATGAGACCAGGGTTGGCTCAGGTGTGGATCATGGGTCACTATACTTGCTGGGTAGATCCATAGCTAGTGGCACACATTCTAGGGTAGTTTAGAATCATACACTTAAGATCCTCTAGTAGTGCCTACTTTTTGGGCATAACATGCCAAATACCTAAAGGGGAGAGGAGGAAGATTACTAGTTGAGACACTGATGATCAGGCCATGATGTGTGAGATTATAGACTAGTTCAACATAAAAAAGGTGATTGGAGGAGGTAAGGACATGGATTTTGATATATGGGTATAATAGGTACCATAGTAGGTAGTAGAGTAGGAGAAATAATGACCACCTTAACCTCATCATAGATAGAGGCACCATTAATGAGATTAGGCATAAGTGAGGGTAGCCACATAAGATGATATGATAGTCGATCTAGGATAGAGCTAGTGAATAGAGGTACCTCATAAGAGAGGCCCACAATATGCATGAGTGGTGGCCCCTAGATTCACATTATTAGGGAGGTGATTTATAGATGAGGTGCTTAGGGGATGAGCATATGGAGAGACCATGCTTGATGGGTGAGAAGATGGGGAGATGGTGGTTGGTCATTGTAGTCATATAAAATTTCCAAATTGGTAGTTTGAGTATGGTTTGCAACACCTCATCCATATGTCATTTTTACATGCTCTTACAACCCTTCTAGACATCTTTTTGCTCATTATCATTCATACAAAACCTTCTAAATGGTCATTCCACCTTAGCCAAGTAGCATTCCCCATGCCAAACTTTTTTCCCCAAGTCTTGAGCCTGTAGGATAGGAGTGCCCCATTTGGACTATAGCATCGAACCCTAAAGTGTCCCATTTTTGGCAATCCTTTCCATTTGCACTTTGAGCCCCAACAATCATTCTCATCCAGTCCTTATCCTTAATTAGGTTGACATAACATGAATACATCTGACCCATGACCAATTATTCCCTATAAAATCCCACTCAAAACTCATTTACAAAGGAGGTGATAAAAGTTATAAAGAAAGCAAGAATACAAAGTACTAAGTCAAACTTCCCTATTATTTGCATAGAGTCACCCAACACAACTACAAACATAGTCAAATCCTCATACCAATTCTTATCCACCTCAAACACTATCAAATTGACATTTACATCTATATCATACTATTGTACAAAACACATTAGGTGGGAGAATTACATATGACTTGATCCTTCTTTAGAGTACTGGTATGTATCCAGCATGCCCACACAAGGGGTGTGGATTTCACATTCAATACATTTTACACACTAACCCCCGCTCTTTCTCAAGTGACTCAAATATCATTTTATCAAGCATGATGGAGGGTTAGGGTTTTAAGACAAAACTAGCTCCATAACAAGTTCTATTGATAACCAACGCTTGATTTTTTATAGGCATGCTCACACATACACAATGCAACTACCCAAAAAGTTTCAAGTCTTTGTGATCAGTCTAGATAAGAGTGGCAAGAATGAACAATAGCATTAGACACCAAAGCATCCACTTTTTGGCACTCCTATCCTTTCACTAAATGAAAGCTAGATTCAATTGTATGACACCTTCCCAATCCTACACATCCATTTGCAATATCTATATCAATCATCTCAGTCCATTTTCTAGTTAAGTTATACTTCTCCCTATTTATTACTATTTTTAGAAAGGTAAAAAGACAAATAGTTGCACAAATCAAGACTATATTTATTTCTATATTTTATATTGATTTATTAATATAAAACCTTACTAAAATAGGAATAAAACTCCATTATTCTCAAATAATTTAAATCATTTGGTGAACCTGACTTACTCCACTATTGTACAAAAATCTTAGAAACCCTAGGGAAAATTCTTTGTTGATTTTAGCGGTACTTTTCTAATTTTTCTTACATATATAAATCATAATTTCACATTTAATTTTTAAAATTCACCAGAGTAATTTTAAAAATTATTTTCTTTCAAATACTAGTTTATACTAGGTCCCTATGCATTTGAGGTATCACCTTACATGTTAGTGAGCTTTGTATCCTTTTTATGCATATTTTAGTTTGTTGTTTTAATTAAATTGGATTTCACATAAAATCAAAAATGGATCTCACTTGTTTCAAAACATTTCTTGAAAACAATAAGTGATCCTATCATGTATATGAATGATGAAGTTTACTATATGTTAATGCAGATATTCATTCTTTCCCTTTCATGCTTACTTTTTATAATATGACATGATATTAAGAAATTTATATTTAAACATGTTAATTTCCCTTTCCTTCAAAGCAATGTTTACTTTTATTCAATATAAGGTTTCATTACTTCTCTCTCTCTCTCTCTCTCTCTCTCTCTCTCTCTCTCTCTCTCTCTCTCTCTCTCTCTCTCTCTCTCTCTCTCTCTCTCTCTTGCAAAATAATTTTCAACTATATCTTGCTAAACATGTTTGAAATGTCATGTTACAAGTCAAAGTTTTTAATGCATTAGTGAAAAGTTCCATGCTCTCTATCCCTTTTTTGTTATCTCTCATGTGGAATGTTCTTTATAATCATATTTCTATACAACATGTAACTCTAATTACATGCATTTCATCCCACATACATGGTTTATACCTAGATGTATATAACTCTTTGACTACTTTTGAGCATCTCCCTATCACTACTAAACACAAGAAAACACTGATAGTTATATCTATTCCTCATCCCTTCAAAATTGGTTCACCTAGCTCTTATATCTCACCTACTACCATCTTTATACCTATAGTATATTATGCGGTACATGCTATCACCTAATTTTATGAAGATAGGTAAGTTGATTACACTCATGGCTATAGATTTGTCACTCACGTTAGTACCCATTTTGATATAGTTTTAGATCCTCCACCATTTATAGTTCTTCCTCTAGTTGTGATTTAGACATATTCAAGGCCTCCCTCCCAGCATAGAGAGTTCATACACTTTTATGGAGGCCTTTCTTAGATTGACCACTACATTAGTGATAGTTTTAGGACTCTAGATAGTTTTTACCTACAGTATTCACACCCAAGGTAGTATTATTGAGGTAACATGCCTCTACAAATAGAGCACATTTTTAGAGATATTTTCTACTACCAGATGGGTCCTTAAGAGCCCCCAAATTTGCATCCACTTCTCATATTATAGGGGGAACCCATAGTTAGTTTTCACTATAGAGATTTTAGAGCACTTATAGCATACACAGCTTTCAGAGTCACAGTCTCAACCCTTCCATTGTGCTTCACAATCATGCATGATCCCTCTCCTTGATATAGGACACCATGATTGGGAGTCTCTTATGAGACTCATCTATTAGTATCATTTTTTCTCAATCTTTCTTGTGCATAATTTCTTAGCTTACTTGTACATAATTTCTTAGATTTCTTGTACATAGTTTCCTTTTGCTTACTTGTACATATCTTATTTAAAAATACCAAAAAAAATACAATATTTAAAAATATCAAAAATAATATAACTTGTCAAAATACAAAAATATTCAAATAACTTAAAACACTAAAAACTTTTCAATTATACGCATTATCCATGCTTTACATTTCTACTACCATGCTAGACTTACATTTTTCTATTTTATGCTATTGTTTGACAATTTACTTACATTACCATGCTTTACTTGATCTTATTTGAGCATGTACATTGACATTTATATCCTTGATTGCTTCACTTTACCCATTGAGGGGGCATCATATTTTTACATTCAAGACATACATCGACATATCTACCCATCAAGGGCATCTTCTACATGACTACACCATCTAGGTTATGTCATTCCTACACCACACACTCTACTTATCATGTTGATGTACATTACTTACTAGCTTACATAGACTATTATATTGACACTCACTATTATATAGTACTTGTGTATTTCTTAGCATCTACCTAGTCTTGTAGTACATATTTTGCATACTTTCACTTATTGCTTTGATTATTTAGATGTGATAGTATTTCCAATATTTAAATGCCTTCCTTTCTTTATTTGAGTAGCTAGATGTGATTGCATTTCCTAGTTCCTATTTTGTTACTAGTGTGTGCCTTAGGATATTTACCAATGTCCTTTGCTTGTACTCTTGTATGTGCTTGTGCCCTCATGGAAATCTTGTTTGTTTGCAATTATATGTGTTTGTGGACATTTGAACATGCCTTTTATGCTTGATTTTCCTAGTTTGAGTGACATGCACCCATGTCCCTTGTTTTCTTGGCCCCTTGGCCTCTTTTGTATGCTTCTTTTTTCTTGTCTTGCATACGTGTTTACTTGTTTACTTCTTAGTTGTTTGTAATGCCATGATCCACATCATGCATGTTTGGCCTTCTTGGATGCCATGATAGATATAATGTTCCATCCCTCCTTGAAAACTAACAAGATTTTCATTTTCAATTCATTATATTGTACATTCCATTACATTATTACATCTATCTAGGCATACCCCTATTGATCTAATAATATCCAACATAAACTATGCTATATCTTGAGACATATTTTCTATCATCATTACTATATCATGTATTTGATAGCATAACACACTTACAAGGCTCTTTATTCTAAGGTAAGTCATTTTAGGGTCTTCATTCCTACCCTCAAAAAAGGGGGGAAAAAACATGGGTTTTGCCACAGAGATCAGAGGCCTTTACCAATCAAAAATAAGTTTTTAAAACACTCAGAATAGTAATAAAAATTCAAAACATGCATAATAGACCAAAAAAATAGAGATGACCATAGAAAAATCATCAAAAATAGTAAAGGACAAGATCACCCCATTTGGAATACAATGTTGGACACCAAAGTGTCCACTTTTCGATGATCCTATCCAAACAGCTGAAAACCCAAAATTTTCAAAAACAAATAAAAAGATAAGGTTAATTATAGTTTTTCATCTACAACTTAGTTCAGATTGGGTAGTTTCAATATAGTTTTACTTATATTATCTAGATATAGGGGGCATCATGCATGACATGATGGCCTTGCTTTTAGTTTCAAATTGGGTAGTTGGTACAACTTCAAGATTAGAATCTATGTTACAGACACCAATGATTAGGGATAATGTGCATGGCATATTTGCCTTATTTTATTTCCAATTCATTAAATTACCAGGTATTCTTAGTAGTTTTGTACCTTATTCCATCTGTAGGTGGTTGGAATTATTTTAGAGTGGTTTTCATAGAAGGCTTGTTCTCAGTTTTGGAGAGGCTTTCATATAATCCTAATATCCACCTTTAAAAGTGGCTAAGATTAGCCTAGTTCTTAGTGCACATTCAACTATCCACACCACATTATCAGATTATAGAGTATTCATGGGCTTCATGAGCCATATCATATGACTCACATTCATACCAGTATCATATCAAAGTTCACACTTAATGGGTAATGATGGATCCAAAGGACTAGCTAGCCTTTATATTATTGAGCCACCTACTCAGAGGGATTGGACACATAGTCCAAACATTGATTAACACATGTATGATCACATAACTTCACTACATAGTGGGTGATGATGGATCCAAAGGGATAGCCTTTATATTCTTGAGCCACCCTCAAGGAATTGAGCACTCATCTATGTTCATGATATTACTCTTGGTACAACACATACCTAGTATCACTCAGCATCACTCATCATCAAAACATTTTTGTATTGGTTCACATACCTAGTGAGGTGTATTCATTCCTTTCTCTTTCTCTCTCTTTTACCAAGCCTTTGTATGTTCTTATTTTAGACATAACATGTCTAGTAATAACTAATCTACTCCTTGTTATCTTTTGTAGATGTATGATTCACATTGTTCTCTCTCTATGCACACTCATCATCACACATCTTCATGGGCTTTACCCTTATAGGTAATTTTAGGTACGCTTTCTATTTTTCCTTTATCCTAGTATTTTTCTTTGCTATATCACTAGAATAAAGGGTGGTAAATGTATTCATTTAAAATGTCTAAATTGGTAGTTTGAGTATGGCTTGCAACACCCCATCCATAAGTCCTTTTTGCATGCTCTTGTGACCCTTATATACACCTTTATCTTCATTACCAATCATCTAAAACCTTTTGAATAATCATTCTACCTCAACCAGGTAGTATTCCCCATGCCAAACCTATTCCCCTAGGTCTCAATCCTATAGGATAGGAGCACCCCATTTGGACTATAGCATCAAACCCCAAAGAGTCCCATTTTTGGTAGTCCTATCTATTTATACTTTGAGCCCCAATGGTCATTTTCATCCAATCCTTATCCTTAATTAGGTCAGCCTAGCTTGAATACATCTAACCCATGACCAATTATTCCCTATAAAATCCCACTCAAATTTCATTTACAAAAGAGGTGATAAAACTTATAAAATAAGCAAGAATACAAATAAAGCACTAAGTCAAACTTCCCTATTCTTTGCACACAATCACCCAACATAGCTGCAAACATACTCAAATCCTCATACTAGTCCCTAGCCACCTCAAACACTATCAAATTAGCATTTTCATATGTATCAAATTATTACACAAAACACATTAGGTGAGAGAGCTACATATGGATTCATCCCTCTTCAAGTATTGGTATTTAGGCAACATACCCACATAAGGGGTGTGGATTGCACATTCAGTAGATCTTACACACTAACCCACCCTCTTTATCAAGTGACTCAAATATAATTTTATTATGCATGATGGAGGGTTAGGGTTTTAAGAGAAAATTATCTCCACAACAAGTTCCATTAATAACCAGTGCTTGATTTTTCATAAGCACACTCACACAGGCACAATGCAACTACCTACAAAGTTTTAGGTTTCTATGATTAGTTTAGACAATAGCGCTAAGAATGAATAATAGTGCCAGACACCAAAGTGTCCACTTTTTGGTGCTCCTATCCTTTTTCAAATGAAATCTAAATTTAGGTTTACAACGCTTTCTCAATCTTGCATAAATATTTTCAACATCCGTATTAGCTGTCTTAGTCTATTTTCTAGCTAAATTATATTTCTTCCTATTTATTACTATTTTTAGAAAGGTGAAAAAGACAAATAGTTAAATAAATTAAGATTGTATTTATTATTATATTTTTTACTTATTTATTAATCTAGACCCTTAATTAAAATAGGAATAGAACTCAAATATTTCCAAATAATTTAAATTAGTGACACCAAGACTAGTGAAAAATGTTATAATTTTTAGTTTTGATCTAGAATATTAGTTGCATGTGATTTTAGTAGATAGATTTTAAGATATTTATGTGATCTAATATCTATCTAGATTTTTGATTTTATAAATCCTATGACTGATAAAGTCTGATGGGTATCCCTAATCATGGCTACACACCATGACATTTTGGAGGGGTGACAAAACCATATGACTCCATGCTTGATAATACTATGGTACCATCTACCCCATATCAAGCAGGCTAGTTTAGACTAGTGGGGGAGGTCATGAGGCAATTATAGACATGTGAGGATGGGTTGTATGTTGGGGGATCAAACCAACAATAGATTACACTTGTGAAAGCAACAAACGCGGAAATAAATTAGATAGATAAGTAACTAGAATGATAAATAGCACAGAACAAGATATACAAGAAAACACCCTGAAAACTTGTATTGAAACTCTTTACAATAGGAATACAATGAAGAAACTTCGTTCTTCCACACCTCTCTCAGATGCACACAAGATCTCTCACTAGATCTCTATTCCTCAAGAGCTCTCTCTCAAGTACACTCAAATCCAATAACCTGGATTGATGCAACTCTGTACTGTCCTTCAAACATTCACAATGTTCTACTCTTACAGTTCTACACACAACACTTTTACACTTCTAAGCTAAGAAGATCTTTCCTACATATAGAAATAGGAAACTTGAGCATGCTCTTACAACAAACAGTTAAGCCTCTTCAACAAGGGCTCTAAAAACAATATTGCTAATAATAGAGACGCAAGCTTGAGTCCACGACTCAAACTTATCATGCAAACACTCGCTGTTGTCCACGGAAATAGCTTTCTGGACACACAGGTAATCGATGTCGGTTCCTGCCTGTGACCGTCATCGGCCGACCCTATTGCCGATGTCGGCGCCTCTACAACTGCTACTGACCGACGTCGGTCGCTCCTGACCGACGCCGGCATCTGTGTAGACCCAAACCTATTTTAGTATACTCCTTGGTGAAGCTTTTAGCTCCACACCCTAACAATCTCCCACTTGGAGATAAACCAGCTGCACCAGCCTATACAGCAACATCTTCTAGCTCCTCCATCTTCAACTCATTCATGAAGACCAATAGAAGTTGAATGCAAGTTCAACTTCTCCTTAGTAACCAGCTTTGTTAGCATATCAGTAGGATTCTTGTCTGTATGGATCTTCTCCAGCTTCAACTCACCATCTTCCAATACCTGCCGTATGAAGTGATACCTTAGCTGTATGTGCTTGGTTCTTGAATTAAAGGCCGAGTTCTTGGCCAAATGGATTGCACTCTGACTGTCACTATACAATCTGCAACTCCCATGCTCCCTTCCAAGCTCTTCCATGAACCGTGTCATCCATATCGTCTCCTTGCTAGCTTCTGTAGCTGCAATATACTCTGCTTCTGTAGTTGACAAGGCTACAACCTTCTGCAACTTAGATATCCAACTAACCGTTGTTCCACCTACAGTAAAAACATAACCTGTGGTGCTCCTCCTGCCATCCAAATCCCCTGCCATATCTGAATCTACATAACCATGTAGAGAAGTATCTGAACCTCCATAGCATAAGTGCCTATTGCTGGTTCCTCTCAGATATCTAAGGATCCATTGAACTGCCTTCCAATGTTCCTTACCTGGATTGGCCATATACTTACTACTCCCACTGATTGGGCAATATCAGGTCTAGTACACACCATTGCATAGATCAAACTCCCTACTGCGGAAGAATATGGAACCATACTCATGTACTCTACCTCATCATGTGAATTGGGACATTGTTCTTTACTTAACTTAAAATGTCCAGCCATAGGTGTACTTACTGGTTTTGCATCCTGCATATTAAACCTCTCCAACACCTTGTTCACATAATCTTCTTGAGACAATATCAACCTGTGATTTTTCCTGTCTCTCCTAATGCTCATGCCAAGGATCTTCTTCGCTGCTACCAAATCCTTCATAGCAAACATTTGAGCTAACTTCACCTTAAGCTCAAAGATATCCTGCATGTGAGACCCTGCAACCAGCATGTCATCTACATACAACAATAGAATAATATATCTACCGTTATCAAATCTCTTGAAATACACACAATGGTCTGATTGACACCTATTGTAGCCATGCTCAGTCATAAACCTGTCAAATTTCAAGTACCATTGCCTTGGAGCTTGCTTGAGGCCATACAAGCTTTTCTTCAACCTGCACACAAACTTCTCCTTACCCTTGACCTCAAATCCTTCTGGCTGTTCCATATAGATTTCCTCATCCAAATCTCCATGAAGAAACGCTGTCTTAACATCTAGTTGCTCGAGATGCAAATCCTCAAAAGCAACCAAAGACAATACAACCCTTATTGAAGTCATTTTAACAACCGGAGAAAAAATTTCACCAAAGTCAATACCTGGCTTTTGTGCAAATCCTTTTACTACTAATCTGGCCTTATATCACATCTGTCCATCCTCACTTTCCTTCAACCTGTAGGTCCATCTGTTCTTCAGTGTTCTCTTACCAGCTGGCAATTCAACCAAATCCCATGTTTGGTTCTCTCTTAAGGACTCCATCTCCTCAACCATGCCACGCTCCCACTTACTTCTGGACTCCACCTGTAATGCTTGTTCAAAACTCTCTGGTTCTCCACCATTAGTTAGAAATAAATAATATAAGGAAGGAGAATATCTAATTGGAGGCTTACTTACCCTTTCAGACCTCCTGGTGGGTGTCTTGGACTCGTTCTCAACAATCTGTCCACCCAAATTTTTTGACAGTGACCGACCTCGGCCACCTGTAGACCTGTTACTGACCGACGTCGGTTCTGCCTGCCCGACCTCAGTGCCTGGTCTACCGACGTCGGTCTCTGTATGACCGACATCAGTTTTTGTATTGCCGACGCCGGTTCCTAACCTACCGACGTCGGTCTCTGTGTTTTCCTGCAAGTGATTATTTCTTTTTCCCGCGAGCTCATTTTGGACCATAACTTCGTCCAATTCACTATTGCTCTGCCCAGATTGATCTAGCTTCTTTATCTGATCACTGTACATCACTCTTTCATTGAAAACAACATCACAGCTCCTGATTACCTTATTAGTTCCTAGATTCCAAAATTTGAAACCAAAATCATCTGAGCCATAGCCTATAAACGTGCACCTCATAGACTTAGGATCAAGCTTCTTTCTATTTTCCTTATCTATGTGCACAAAGGCTTCACTACCAAAAACTTTGAGATATGAGAGATCTACCTTTTTACCTGTCCATGCCTCTTCTGGAATTCCACCATCCAGAGCTGTAGAGGGTCCTCTGTTAATCAGGTACACTGCGGTGTCAACTGCTTCTGCCCAAAACTCTAAGGGCAACCCTGCATGCAATCTCATACATCTTGCACGCTCCATGATAGTTCTGTTCATCCTTTCAGCAATACCATTCTGTTGAGGTGTCCTTGGAACCGTCCTTTGCCTATGGATTCCATGTGTATAACAATACAATTTGAACTTAAGACTACAGAACTCACTGCCATTATCAGATCTCAGGCACTTTAATTTTCTGCCTGTTTCATTCTCAACCATAGCCTTCCAAAACTTAAAAGTCTCAAAAACATCAGATTTCTTTTTAATACAGTAGATCCATACCTTTCTTGTGGTGTCATCTATGAATGTAACATAGTACCGTGATCCACCAATAGAGGCTACCTGAGCTGGTCCCCACACGTCTGTGTGAACAAGCTGCAACTTCTGCCTTTTCTTAGTAGACCCGGTCTTGAGAAAACTAACCCTTTTCTATTTTCCAAATACACAATGCTCACAAAATTCTAGATCCATACTTTTCAAATCTGAAAGCATACCTTTAGACTTAAGAATTGACATCCCCTTCTCACTCATGTGGCCAAGCCTTGAGTGCCACAATTTACAATCCACATCTGAAGTAGATAAAATTGAAGGAGATTTGTTAGTAACACAATTACACAAATAGAGAGTACCTTCTCTCTTACCTCTGGCCATAACTAGTGCACCCTTGGTCACCTTCCAAGAATCTACTGTGAGAGTTACTGTACAACCCTCATCACCTAGCTTACCTGCAGAAATCAAATTTCTATTCAAACTAGGAACATGCATCACATCTCTCAACACCCATGTGTTGCCATTCTGCATCTTCAGCTGCACTTTACCTTTGCCAGTAATCTTACAAGGCTCATCATCCCCTAAGTACACTATTCTAAAATCTCCATGGATATAGTCACTGAAATACTCTCTGTTAGGGGTAGCATGGAAAGATGCACCAGAATCTAATACCCAAGATTCTATGTTATTATGCAAAGAGAAAATTAAAGCATCTTGTGCAATACCTGCAACCTTGGCTTTTTCCTTTCCTTCGTGCTGGTTGTCCTCCTTAGGCTTTGACCAACAATCTCTACTTATGTGCCCCATCTTTCCACAATTCCAGCATTGTGGCTTCCTGCCATTCCTGGATTTGGATCTTCCTCTCACCTTAGACTTAGATCTTGATCTCCTCTTGCTCTTTTCTTTTTGCCTTCCCCTGCTCTGAAAATTTAAAGCGTTCCCAGATGTCTCTTCTGTGCTTTTCCTGCATATTTCCTCATTCAAGATAACACTAACAACATCCTCTACTTTTAAAATATTTGATGCAGATGCAGTATTAGAAACTGCCATTACTAAGCCATGCCAGCTTTCAGGCAAAGAACATAATATCAAAAGAGCTTTTATTTCATCTTCAAATACAATATTGACAGAACTTAACTGATTAACAATTCCATTGAAATCATTCAGATGAGTAGAAACAGATCCACCTTCATTCATATGCAAATTAAATAACTGCTTCATAAGATATACCTTATTTGAAGCTGAGGGTTTTTCATACATATTTGCTAACGTAGTCATCAACTCTACCGTTGTTTTTGCCTGTGACAAATTAGATATCACAGTGGAGGCCAGACTCAGTCTTATAGACCCAAGAGCCTTTCTGTCAAGAACTTCCCATTCTTCATCCTCCATGTCCTTGGGCTTCTTTGCTATCCCACCTAACGGTAAGTAGAGATCTTTCTGATACAGATAGTCCTCTATCTGCATTCTCCAATGTTAGTAGTTCTTTCCATTAAACTTTTCCATTCTCAACTTACTTTCTTCTGCCATTGCTTCTCCCACTCAAACAGAAATCCCTACAGAAACTCCTGTGAGCAACCTGTAATCTGTAACCTGTAACCTGTAACCTGTAACCAAGGCTCTGATACCACTTGTTGGGGGATCAAACCAACAATAGATTACACTTGTGAAAGCAATAAACACAGAAATAAATCAGATAGATAAGTAACTAGAATGATAAATAGCACAGAACAAGATATACAAGAAAACACCCTGAAAACTTGTATTGAAACTCTTTACAATAGGAATACAATGAAGAAACTTCGTTCTTCCACACCTCTCTCAGATGCACACAAGATCTCTCACTAGATCTCTATTCCTCAAGAGCTCTCTCTCAAGTACACTCAAATCCAACAACCTGGATTGATGCAACTCTGTACTGTCCTTCAAACATTCACAATGTTCTACTCTTACAGTTCTACACACAACACTTTTACACTTCTAAGCTAAGAAGATCTTTCCTACATATAGAAATAGGAAACTTGAGCATGCTCTTACAACAAACAGTTAAGCCTCTTCAACAAGGGCTCTAAAAATAATATTGCTAATAATAGAGACGCAAGCTTGAGTCCACGACTCAAACTTATCATGCAAACACTCGCTGTTGTCCACGAAAATAGCTTTCTGGACACACAGGTAACCGACGTCGGTTCCTACCTATTTGCCTGTGACCGTCATCGGCCGACCCTAATGCTGATGTCAGCGCCTCTGCAACTGCTACTGACCGACATCGGTCGCTCCTGACCGACACCGGCGTCTGTGTAGACCTGAACCTGTTTTAGTATGCTCCTTGGTGAAGCTTTTAGCTCCACACCCTAACATTGTATCCATTGTTAGGGGTGACTAAAAGATAGGTACAAGATGAACAAGCCTTGGCTTAGGATAGAGTAGTACACATGGATACCATAGTCCAACTTGGATAGTTACAGGCCTAAGAAGCCAACCTATATGGATAGGTAGTAGGATTGAGATCTTGAAATACCTCATTATTTCATGTTATGTAGAGGGGATAATATCAGTTATCTATGGGTAGTGTGGCTAGTCCACATAATCATGATGGAGCCTAGTCGTAGAGTTAAAGCTATGCATTTTATATTTTATACCATTGTATTGTATAAAACACATGATATATATAGATCTTGATTTGGATAGTTGAATTTAATGTCATGAGTTATATTTGGTTATGGTTGATTATGTATGGATATATTTATTTCTATCATATGTATTTTTATTTTGTTGTATATGCTATGAGAAATATATGTGGAGTGTTTTCTTTTCGAGCATTATGTGGTACACATGCATGGTTAAAAAGAAAAAGGCAAAAAATGATTTGGAAAAGTATAATTAATCAAAAAAAATGTATAATAACAAATGATGACTAAATATAATAAACCAAAAATGGTAAAAATGATAACAAAATGTTTTTAAACCATGAAAAGATTTGCACCAAATTAAAACAAGTAAAATCACACTATATCATGTTGGAAAGTATGAAGATAATGTAATAAAATGGAAGGCATATAAAATATAAAATGGTATAAAAACTAAATAATTAATTCAATAAACCATAATAAATCACATTGGAAAGTATAAAAGAGGGAAAAAAATGGAAAAATAAACTTAAATTGATCACACTAATTCAAGCTAGGAAGTATGAAAAATTTAAGAAAAATAGTTGTATTCTCACATGAAATTAGAAAATAAGAAGATAAAAGTGAAAAACAAATAAATTAAGTATAAAACAGACTATATCAAGATGGGAATCATGTCAAAGACATGTAACTCATGATTAATCACAACTTATCTCAAATTTGACATATGTAACTTTATTTTGACTTGGGTATTGGAAAATTTTGTGAGGAAGGTCTAGTCCTATCCATGGTATTACACTATAACTCACAAATGGGAACCAATGAGGTGAAAAATAATAGTAAATAAATTTTTAAATAGGATGTTTGATATGGTAATTTGGTAATTTGTGAGGAAGGCCTAGTCCTATCTAAGGTCTTACATTGTAACTAGTAAATGAAATCCCTAGGGGGAGTGATTAGTAAACAAAACAATATTTCTCAAGGAAAATATTTGGATGATGGGAAATTAAAGAGGTATTTTAAAAAACACAATTTAAGTGTCTATGAGAAGACCTTAGGAACATGAGTCACACTGAGGACATAGAAAGACACTAAGTGACTAGTGACCATAAATATGCAAAGGATACCCTTTCACAATAAGCACAAAGATATATAGGAAAATAATTGAGATACTAAGATCAAATAATGTTGGTTATTTTAAAAATTAAATTAAAATGGATCTACCTTATAATAACATGTTCCCCATTCCTCAGGACCTCTTATAGAGCCATCAATCTACTATGAAGACTAGTTACTTGCATGAAAAAGTAGGTAGCATTAAAAGATTTGTTATTATAATTTACCAATATATTTGCCTAACACACCCTAATGTACCTTGAATCCATCATAAGGCCAACTTTGGAGTTTAATATTTGATTATAAAAAGGATATGTGCTTAGAATCACATCTTCTAGTGTGATTTTGACTTTTGGAATTTTTAATGTTGCCTTTTATAAAAATGATTTGGCTTTTGATTTTTTATGGATTTTAATATTCCTCATCCCTATTATCTTGGAATAACCAATCATGAGAGACAAAGTGATACACACTAATGATCTTTAGACTTTAGCTAAAGGAAGCTAAGTATCCAAAGACATGACTGACTAAAACACTTAGGCTTACCTATGAACCATCATGTTATCTCAAGTTTCAACCATGTGTATTCTTAGTTCAAAAAAATAAATAAGGGGAATAAATATATATCCAAGATGGAATGGTAAAATTAGATTATAATGAGATTAATTTTTTCTAACTGATCACATGGTAAAGAAGGAATAACTAAGGGGAGCAAGTTTTGTATAACCAAATCACAATAATGATTATTTGTGTTATAGAGATAAGGCATCAAATAATCATGAGGAATAAACAAGACATTCATAAAAAATAATGAACGTATAGATAAAAATCATGTAGGTATGCAAAATAATCCATAAGAGAACATAAAGAAGGAAATGACATCATAGATAACATATAGTACAAAATATAAATAACCATGTAAGATAGATAATAATTTGACACAATGTAAAAATCATATAATATAGATAAATGTAAATTTTGAGCACATGTCCAATTCAAAAATGAAGGAACAAATGAAGGAACACCATGTTGTGTTCATAAATATTGGTAGATTTATCCACAAACATTGTCCATAACATTTGATAAATCTGTATGAAGTAGGAATCTAATTATAGTGAGGGTCGTATCAATATTTAGATAAAGTTGGTAAAATTCTTCTCTTTGAATCTCCTCAATTAAAAATGTAGTTATACCTAAAGGATCATACTCATGAGGTCCATCATGCATGGGATACTCAAGAGAAGGAATAGGATTGAAATATAAAGGACATGAAGGAATCACCAATGGATAAGGGGCCACATGTGAACGAATATCCATAGGTGTAGGAATCATGGCTAGAGGAACCATAGGTGAGGGAACCACATGGGAAAAAGTGGGATCCTTATTGTGAGGGAGACCTATAGGAGGTGGGATAGTAGGCATATGAATGTTCATAAGGTGATCTTAGAGATGTTGTTTAAGGATGTGTTAATGATTGGTGTTATGGGTACTACATTAGTACCATAGATAATAAACCTCTTCATATTTGGTAATATATTTAGCTAATATTTTTGGGAGAGGTATAGCCTTATTGATAGGCTGAATAAGATTAGGATGCAAGGTGTATATGTAATTTTCAAGCTTAAAAAAATTTATGGATGGATGATTATGTATGTCCTAAAAGCAATAGATATGATTTTTAGTAGACTTTGTGGTGTACTAATAAAGGGATTGGAAATGAAAGCAGGGGAAGGTTGGGATAATGTACTATCTTGAGTATAATGACTGAAAACTCTATGAATATCATAAAATGGATAATCTACCCATTGGGTGGGAAAAGGATTAGATTTTATTAAAGTGATAAAACCATCACAAAGGGAAGGTGGGGATGGTGGAGAGACTAGATGAGGCTTGGCTATAAGAGGAACAAAATCAGAAGTAAGGAGAAATCAACTAGACAGGGAGTGGGAATAGGATCTGGACTAGGCTTAGCTAAGGAAGGGGTAGGATACATAGAAGGTTTAAAGACAGTAAAAAATATCTCAGGGGAAATTTGGCTATAGGGTTCCTAGTATCTATCAAAGTTATAGGGACTAGTCATAGCATGATCTATAAGCATGCTCGTATGAGGTTTTTTAGAAATTAGAGGTGTGCACACCATCTCTACCCTTGGTGGGATTGAAGATGTTTAATATCTAAAAAAAACATTTTGAAGTGCCTTAATTTCTACTTTTAAATTCTAAAAACTAATTCGACTAGTTTGACTAAGTTATACAAAGCCTTCTATATTGAAGAAGAACAAAGAATAGGGTCAACATGTTTGATAGTGTTTGTTGGCCTATGTGCTGGTAGAAAGAATTAGATGACAAAGTCAACTTATTCAGCTCTATATGCTAATATTTAACTAAATAATATTATTGTGTCAACTTATTCTACCCAATATCTTATAGCTAATAAAGACTTGCACAAATAAAATAGAGTCATTTTGAAGAAACTATGTGTTTAATATAAGCACAGAGAATTAAAAATATACCATCTAGTTTGACGTAATGCTCTAAATATGGAAAAATATAATAGAATGATAAAAATTATGGCATGAAAGAAAACATACAAGGGTTAGATTCATGTTAGGATCACTAGATTATATGCAATGGGAAATGCAATAGATCTATAAATCAATCCTAGTTTAGAGAAGATAATTGGTACATTAGATATTCAGGGTCATGACTAAGATGGATCTGCTAGACCTAGCCAAGGGATCTCTTACCATAATAAATTCACTAGGGAGGGTTCTAAATTCATCAGTCAAGCAAAATTATGCAATAACCCTAATTAGGTCTTATGTTTTCATATTCACTAAACTGATAAAAGTAAAGTAAAAATCTAATCTAGTGCTCACCAAATCTTGTGGTATAAAGTGGGGGTAATAAACATTAAAATTAAACATGCATAAAATACATATACTCATGTTAATTTATACAAAATCCTAATGCATCGGACATAAGTACAAATGCATATCTATCTACTCTTATAAGAAGAACAAAGTTAGGAATACTTACCTTTGAAGATGAACACATCGAGCCACAATCTCTCCCTTGGATAAGGTGTTTTTCAAGACGTTGTTGTGTTATATAAGGATGACAAGGATAAATCAGCTCTAGGATACACAACCTATCAATGCATCAAAATACTTCTTCACAAAACAAGATCTATATCTCCAAAGAAAGTATGAAACCCTAAGCTATGCTCCTCAAGTATAATGGTGGATAAGCAAATGTGAAATATATATCTCTTCTTCTCTTCCCTTAGAAATGATGAAATGGATGTTTTTATATAGTCAAATCTAACCCCAATCCTTTTTAAAAGTTTAGGCTGACAAGGTCAACCCAATCGACCTTATATCATTACTGACAAAAAATGTTAGGTTTTGGTCTAGGTCGGCCAAGGGCTGACCTAGAGCCTAAATAATTTTTATCAATTATAGCACAAGGTAAATGGGGTTGACACTATAACATAAACCATAAAAAAGGGTTTTAGGCTAGGGATAGGCTAATGAAGGTGGAAAATGACTAGAGGAGTGTGAAAATAGGAGGGAAAGATTAGGGAAATATTTTAGGAGATGGATATGTAGATAACAAGTGAAAATAAGATAAAATAATCCTTAAAATCACCAATGGTCTACCCACCCCTTTCTCAATACACCCCTTAAGGTATGTACTCAAATATGTTGAGACTTGATGGGTTCCTATAAGATAGAAAGTGTCAATAATTTATAAATTTTGAAAATATTATGTGTATACAAGGTATACTTTAGCATATTTTCATCTAGAACTATTACTATCAAGGCATACGATAATGCAGAAAGAGAATCATAGGGTACTATTTGCTTACCTATCTTTGTTGGGCATATCACCAATGATACTCTTTTCAATGTCATAGTTATTAAATCACCATTTAATATACTTCTTAGACATCCTTGTTTAGTCCATTCCACATTTCATCAGTGCATAAAAATCCCCCAAATCTAAACTAGAGGTTACTATTCATGGTATTTATAACCATATCAATATTAAAAATATTTGGAAGTCAAGTATGATCAATAGAATTATTATCCTAGAATAGAGCATGCACCTAAAATGAGAAATAATGAAGTGTTTGAGTCTCCCAAGTCTAACTACATTGATCCAAAAAAAATTCATCCACTTATACTACTCTACCTCTCCAAATTTCTTCCCACATCAGTATTGAAGATAAGGGTCTTAACACATATAATATCAAAGATGCCTTTCACATTGACAAATTACCAAAATCTCCTAAACCCTGTAGTAGGCCCAAGATGGAATAGTGTCAAAATATTGATTCTCATCCCAAGGGATCTCCTCTATTTGTTAAAAATAATTCACTAAAATAGGAACAATCCAACAATTATGAAGATTCTTGGTTATATAATGATGATTTCACTTCTTGTTATCAGAGTGCCAAATATCCCATTCCTAACATAATCATGGAGTATCATGACTACAAATAAAATGGCTTGGGGAAAAAACAAGGTATTATTGAGCTCATCTTAGTGACTAAACACAAAGGTACTTGAGACATTGGATACAAACTAATGGGGGGGTGATCCCTCAGATCTTGAGAGCGATACAAATTTAGCATCTAATGAAGATAATCCTGATAATGATGAAAAATCATACTATAGTATATATGATGAGCTCACTAACACAAACCAATTTCATACCAATGTCATTTTTACCATCATATCCTCTTCTAAATTCCATTTTACCTTTCATTATTATGAACTTATTGACTTGGATCAACAAGAACATATTATACCATTGCACGAATTTCAAAATGAATAAGTACTTTTAGATTTCCTTAGCCATAGATATGGTATGGAAATTAGAGACCAAAAGCAAGGATTTGAGATCACATTGGACCATACTACCTACTTTGGAGAGTAGGTGAACTTTCTTAGTCAAAATAAAAAGGAAAATCAAATATTGAGGTCTACTAGTGAAATCTCTCGATTCTAAATATTGACTCTACATTTATCATGGAAGACACCATTGAGGTCAACTTTAGTACTCCAGATGATCCCAATTTTATTAAGTTTGGTGCATCTCTCACTATAGAGGAACATGAATTTATCATTATCATTCTTTGAGAATTCATTGACATATTTGAATAGTCTTATATTGATATGTTTGGGATAGATATATCTCTAGTCGTATACCATCTTATTGTAAACTTTGATGCCAAGCCTATTAAAACAAATTATGTAAAATACATCCATACATTTCTATATTATTCTATAAATAACTCAAGAAATTATTGGGGATAAGATTCATTAGACCAATTGATTAATCAAAATGTATTTCCAACATTGTTCTAGTTAGGAAGAAGTATGAAGGTATTTTTCTATGTACAAACTTTAGAGATATCAATAAATCATGTCCAAAATATGACTTTCCATCACCTAACATAGAATGATTATGAACTCACCAATAATATAAGAAATTTTAATCCTCATGGATGGTTTTTTGAGATACAATCAAATTAAAATAGTGTCATAAGATCAATATAAAATAATGTTCACCACTACATGGGGAAAATTCTATTATCAATGTGCAATGACTATCATCTTGCATGACATGTTGCATGATATTTTTGAAGACTATGTGGATGACATTATAGGGAAATCAAAAACATGTGTAGGACATCTAGATTTTCTATGGATAATCTTTCAAATACTTTGTGAATGTAAATTTCACCTTAACATAAAGAAATGTGTCTTTAGAGTCACATCAGGAAAATTTATAGGCTTCATTATATCCTAAAGAGGAATTAAATTTGATTCATCCAAGGTCAATTCCATCACATAAATTTCCCCCCTTCTAATTTAAAATAGCTCCATAGTTTGGAGGGTAAAATTCAATCCATTTTCAAATTTATCTCATAGCTTGTTGATCATTGCCACCCTTTCACTCACCTCTTGAATAAAGGAACCACCTTTAAATACAACCTGAATATCAAAAAGCATTTCAATTGAAAACCTATTTTTAAAATCCATCAGTGTTGTCCCCATTAACATCAAGAAAGCACCTATCATTTTATATCTTAGCAACTAAACATGCATTAGGAGCACTTTTGGCCCAACATGATGACTAGTGAAAATAACATGTAATATATTATCTAGCATGACATTGATCTATTATGAACATAATTATACACCAATTGAGAAGGGATGTTTAACATTAGTATTTACATCCTAGAATATACGTCACTATATGTTAAACAACAAGACAATCATACTTTCAAAGGTTGATCCCCTCAAGTATATTCTCTCTAAAGCAACATTGATAGGTCATATGTCTAAATGGATTATGCTCTTAAGTGAGTTAGACATTGAACATACTAATCAGAAGGCAATCAAAGAAAAATTACTTGCAGACCAACTTGTTGAGGCACCTTTGTCAAATCTACATACTTTGAACATATATTTCCCAAATGAGACTATCTTCACTCTTAAAGAATCATATCAATGGAAGTTGTATTTTGATGGTTCCTTCACATCCCATGGTTTGAGAGCATGTATTATATTCATTACTCTATAGAGGGATCTCATTCCAAAGGCATTTTAGATTATTTTTCCATGCACCAATAATATTTCAAAATATGAGGCACTCATTATTGGGATTCACCTCATTGTGCAATGGAACATTCAATAATTGGATGTCTATGGATATTTTTAATCAATTATCAAATAGGTCATATATCATTATCATATAAAAGATGAAAAGATTATACTCTACAAATGCATGGTTGATAGTCTCAAACAAAAATTTAATGCATCAAGTTTGAGTAAATACCAAGATCCCATAATAGATTATTTCATGCCATGTAAACCATTATGTCATTAATATAAATATCTTATGAGGTCCATGAATATCATTTTATCATTGAAAATCTTCCCATACAAACCTATAGTCATCCAAACATAAAAATGATATGTGATTTTATTGGCCATGATTCCCCTTGGTACCAAGACATATATACCTACCACCAAGACCACATTCTTCCCATTGATTTAACATGCAACCAACAAAAATATTTTATTAATAATGCATCATGTTACCCTTTACTTCATGGTATGCTTTATTGTAGAGGCTATGATGGGATGTTACTTTATTTTTTAAACTCAAGTGAATCCCAATTAGCACTCAAAGATGTGCACAAATGGATTATGGGGCCCATACAAGAAAAATGGTCCTTGACAATAAAATCCATCAGATAGGATACAATTAGACCATAATGAAATTAGATGCATGTGTTTATGTCTATAAATTCCTTGCTCATCAAAATCACAATGAATTAATTCATATTCATTCATGAGCGCTTCATCCTATCACTTTTCCTTAAAAAAATTTGACATGGGGGATCAATATAATAGGTAAGATAAATGCCACTTCTTTAGATAGCCAAAAGCATATATTGACTCCTACAAAGTATTTCACTAAGTGGGTAGAAGTAATTCCTCTTACTTATGTAACTGATAAGTAGATATACAAATTCATTTTGAATCACCTCATTTTCCAATATGGCATTCCCTCTATGATAAAAACAAGTCATTCAATAACAACGAAGTGAAATCCATCTATACATAATTACATATCAAAAAATTATGGTTTACTCCATATTACCCTCATGGTAATGGTCAAACTAAGGCATCTAATAAGATTATTGTCAAAATTATTAAAAATATTGTCAATGTTGTTATCTATGATTGGAATTTGTAATTATTCCCTACCTTTGAGGATTACTATAAAAATATTTGCACACCTACAAGTGAAACACCCTATTCCTTAGTCTTTGGCTCTAAATCTATTATTCCTATTAATATCAAGTTTCCATCTTTACTTATTTCATTGTATGGTATTGTAGACATCCAATTCTTAACACTATTTGTGTTAAAATTGTCAATCTTACTCGAATTGCACTCAAATGCACATTTTTGGTCAAAATCTATAAAACATCCTAAATGGTTTGAACTTGTTATTTACAAGTGCAATTCTAGGTCAAAGTATTCCTAAATAGGGCAATACATTTTATGGGCCAACTAACTTTGATCAGATCATTTTAAGTCAAAATGACCATTTTGCCATGTAGTGCTCTGGATCACTCTTTTCTTCTAATTCATTAATACACATCATGTACCTTTATTATTATTTTTTGTCAACATCCTAAATGGGAATACAATTCCAACGCATCTAGTGTCACCTTCTAATTATTCTCAAGTCAAATTATGACCCAATAATATGACTTTTTGACCATTTTGATTAGTTGAGGATTAATTTTCACATAGTTACACAAATTTTGATTAACTTTGATTAAGGATAATTAATCCAAATCAAGGGCTTAAGTGGATTTTCCATGGGAGTTGTTGAATATCTTATTTTGAAATTTGATTCTTATTATCTACATCACCTAGTGACATCATCTATGGGGTGGCATCCATCAAGCCATAAGTGCATGAAATATCAAGATTATGGGTCACCCATGCCTAGTTAATGTCTCCCATACCTTTTCGATGCCCCTTTTTCCAAGGTCATATTGAGGATAATTATGGATTTAATTCTAAATATTAGGATTATCCTCAACCACACATCTCAATCTTGAGATGGATGGTTCAAGTTGATCCTGACCAATCTCAAAAATATATTAATAGAAAGGCCATGGACATCATTTGTAAGCTATTTTGGTGCAAGGTTATTATGCTAAAATATCTTCAAAGCTTGAACATTGAAAAGTTATAATTTTAAATTATTTATACAAAGCTTCATTGATGGGCTAGTTTAGTGATTACACATTAATAGCCTAGATTTTTGGAGTGTTCTTGAGGCATTGGAGGAGGTTACCACCATTGTTGACAAAGACAAGGATGCTTGATCAAGGGAGAACATGCTTTTAAGCCACATAGGCATAGTGAATCCATTTGGGAAGGTAATATTGTATTGCTTTCTTTCATTTTTTATTTTTATCCTTTGTAATTCCCATAGGAATAGATAGGCTTGGTTAGCTAGTTCTTTATGCATGTTTCATTGTTTATGGACTAATGCTTGACTAACTTGCTTTGTAATCCTCTCTATATCTTGGCATGCCCAGTGGGACAAGACACATCTCACACCTAAAGGAGATCCTTTTACAACCTTAAAAAACTTATTTAAGCTTTTAAAACTCTTGTAAATTGGTTTTCTAACTTTATTTTACCATTTTTTGTTCCAACAGGTTTACACAGTAATTGACATCAGTAGGAAATATCGACATCAGTTACTTGGCTCAACTAACATTGATTAGTAGAATTGAAATATGTTAGATCTAAGTTGGACATTGTTGATGTCGGTGGTATATAACCGATGTCAGTCATTGTGTTTTATTAAAAACATAAACCTAAGAGCTATTTTAAAATGTTTGATTTGGGGTCATACGGACTCCATTTTGGATGATTTTTTTTAAACCAGATGTTTTCTCTTAAATTTTTATAATTTTGAATTAGTTTAGATTCAAGTTTTATACATTTTTTACAAGATTTGGAAAATCCATTTAAATTTTTTTTAATCTAACATATTTGCTTTTGGGGTGATGCATTAAGGGTAGACAAGTATCTAGCAGATTTCAAGTTTGATAAATCATGTTTTAGAACATATTTTGCATGCTTTAAAATGAATTAGGAACATTATTTTGGTGCTTAAATTAGCATCTAAGGTGATTAAATAAGTGGTTTTTTGCATTAGTTTTTAAAGTTACAACTAAGACCAAGGGTTCAAATGAACACCACCAAACATTTTATTTGGGTTTAAAATTGAACACACTTGTTAATTCTTGTTTGCAATAGTTGATTAGATTAATCTTGTTTGGAAAAAAGAGTAATATTGCATGTATGTTCTTCCATTTGTCCCCTATAGGGAACCCTTGGAATTAAAAGTGCCATTCCTATTGAAAATAGCCTAATCCAAGGCTTAGAAAGAATGTCACCTAAAACACTCCCCAAAAACTTGCTAAAGTTTGGGTGATCTTGAAAATGACCCTAAAGTCTTTCTATTTTCATGATTTCTTTGTTTTTATGCAACTTGGCTTGTGAGGTGGACTTCATCACCTCCCACAAGTTCTTTACGAAAGTTTTGACTTGGGTTTTTACCTCCCAACATTGACTTTATTTGACTCTTTTTAGAGTTGCACACAGGACGTAGTGGCACTTTGGACATCACACTACACTGAGTGAACATCAAGATGTAGTGGTTTCATAAAGAACTAGACCTTTATGAAACAAGCTGAGTGATATAAACCCAAAATCTATGCTTTTTTTTTGCATTATTTGGCATGAAAGTCATTATGTAATTGATTCCCCTAGAATGCTCAAAACTTGATAGTTTAGTAGACCCCACTTTGCCATACCTTATTAGTTTAGACTTAAGATGTTTGTTTTTTGTTATGAGCTTGCATGGTCTTGATTTGTGTCTAAAACTACTTGTTAACTCAATGAACTTAACCAAAACACATTGTCCTCATTTTTCTTGAGCAAGAGAGGCATTACACTGTCCAAATGGAAAATTCATCTTTTCCTTAATCAATTTATTATCAAAAGCTTTGTGTTATGACATCCACTTTGGTGTAATAATGCTACCAAATTGAGTCTATAAATTTTACCCAATTTTTTTAAATCTTTCATTTATAATCCACATTCAAAATTGGACCTTTTTTATTTTTAAGGGTTGGTGCATCAAATTGGGTTCACCATTTGTGCACTAAGCTAATTTTAACTTGGGTTCAATTTTCTATTTGGATTTAAGGTCATTTATAAAGACTCAAAATCACATTATCATCTTGGTGGATTGAAGTCAGCCTGCGTATCACTCATGCTTTGGGTCCTAGAACATATTTTATCCTACTAAAATCACGTGGCAATGTTGTGTTGCCCATTTAGTCCTAGATTTATACTTAGTGATTTTCATATGTCTTTACATCTTGAGTTGCTTAGTTCATTTTGTCTTCTTCATAATTCAGAGAGCTTTCCTCTAAATTTCTAGGGTCAACTTATCAAAGTTGAAACTAGCTTTTGTATTATGGGTGTATCATAAAGATCTAGGCTTTGGTGTACTAGTTTTCACCTTGGGTCTTTGAGCTACCTTACTCTCTTCCAATTTCTATGATTTCAACTTTATCAAAGGTTGAGTAATTTCATGAACCAAATATTCTAAATTGTGTGTGGTTTCAAACCACCCTCCCTTATAGTCTCATTGGTACCTTGGTTATTTATTTAAAAATAAAGCCACAACGTACATTGATTGGTTATCTAACATTGGTCCAAAGTTAGTTAAACACACAAAGCATCTCTTTTTAGACATGACTCAAAGGTTCACACATAGTGGGGCCTCTTATGGCCTTAGTTATGAGGATGAGAAATTTTATGATGGTCAAGATAACCCCATTATTTATGATGATATCCCCACAACAATAGGATTTGAAGATGATTACAATGAATATCAAACCCAAGAAGATCAAGATGAATCCATTCTTAGATTGATAGAATCAGGTGTTAGACTACCTTCTGACTTTCCTATGGAATAATTGCATACCTTGGTTAGAGAAGGAAAACAATGATGGAAATAGAAATATTTTTCAAAAATAGACATACCTTCTTCTTATAACAAAGGAAAGGAAATATGAATAGAGTCAAAACCCACAAATCTAGATCTTCTAGCTAAGATCAAGATAATAAGTCAATGATATGCATATCAACTTGTCGTAGACTTAACTAACTCCCTATTTACCACTTCAATTCACAATAAGGCTTTGAAACAACATAAAGATATGGTGGATAGTATACAACAAATATTGGATGAGAACATTACCATAGTGGATCAAGGTAATCTAAATGAATAGTTGAAGTCACAAGGGACCTTACAAGATGTTCCATTTGACACAAAACATACATTCTTCAATCATCAAGAACCTCTTGTTACTTTACAAACTCAGAAACCCAAACATTTAGTTTGAATTAAGGAAATCCCTCAAACAAATCAAAGATTTAAACATATACATTTTTAAAATCAACAAAATGCAAAATAGCCAAATTCAGGGAATGTTTTACAAACCAAGAATCAATAGCTTATGTTCTCAACTCAAGCAACAAATTAGAACCAAATCATGGATTGAAAGGTATATGCTCCTTATAGATCCATACAAAATTAGGGGCACATTCCACCCCAACAGCAACAAAACCAAGGGCATATTCCACCCTAATATCAATAGAACCAAGGGCACATTCCACCCCAATAGCAACAAAACTAGGGTCACATTCCACCCCAATAGCAACAAAATCAGGGGCACATTCTACCCCAATAACATATTATCCAATCCACAAGTACACCAAACATGCAAGAATGGAATTCTATGAAGGAAATTGTCCAAAGATTGGAGATCAACAATAGAGTCAAAAAGTATAAATTTGATGAGATATGCCCATATCCATTTGACTTATATATTCTCAAAAACTCCTTTCTACCTCACTTTGAGGCACCCAAATTTGACAAATACAAAGGGAAACGAGATCCACATGAATACATACAAGCATTCTTCATCTTGTGTCAAGAGGTTGCTTATATTAGTGAGTACTTATTATGATTATTTATACGAAGTTTAGTAGGATAAGCTCTTGATTCACTACTTAAACTACCCAAGGGATCAATTGTGGATTGGAATGACTTATCAAAAAAATTCATTAACCATTTCTCATAAAACATATAACATGAATTAACCATTGTTGACTTATGTAAATCTAAACAATAGTGATGGTGAAAGTTTTGTTGCATATCTACAAAGGTGGAGAGCATTGGCAGGCCACTTTCAACACAATTTACTAGACAAATAGCTAGTTGATATCTTTGCACAGAATTTCCATCTTAAAGTTATGCATAATCTATTATTAGCTTGCGATAACTCATTTGAAGAAATTATTGACAAAGGAGTGTAGATTGATAAGGCTTTTATTTCTAGGGGCCTTATTAAAATATTTGCATAAGGACAAGTGTCTAATCAGACTAAATCATTGGCTCCTCAAACAGTTACACAAGATAAGTCTAAGGGCTTTCACAAAAATAAGAGCATGGTCAAAAATGGGCTGACAAAAACAAAACATGTACAAATGGTATAGACTATGCCTCCTCTAAATGTACCATTAACTCCCTCAAATATGCTACCTACTTTACAAAGACAACCTCCATAAAGGATATTTCATAAAAAATTTAGAGTCTTTAGCAAGTTAGGAAAAAATATTGAAGTAGTATTATAAAAGCTCAATGCATCTAACTTAATTATATGGCCAGTATCAAGGCCATTTCCTTAAGATCAACCAAAACTAGACTGGTACAAAGAGAAAAAATGGTTTAACTTTCATCATGTTACTAGTCAGGTACATATTATTGTGTTCAATTACAACATATTATTGAGGACTTTATTCAAAATGGTGAGCTAAAAATTAAGTTGTCTCCTAATCAGGATATGGGAATCTATCAAGACCCCTTTCCTTGACATGATCCACCACCACCAAGAAACAATCAAAATGGTCACAATTAAGGATAGAGGTAGAATCAAAACCAACAACAAGGTCAAAATTGTAATGAGCATAATCGAGATCATGATCCCCACACTAATAATTTGGCTTATAACAATGTGCCTTATGACTATAATAACATTATGGGATGCATTTCTGTAACCCACATTACCACTGTTACTATGATGACACATGACCAATCTCATATTCCTCACAAAATGAGACCCATCATTATAGGGTCAGCACCCTCTCCCCCTAGTAATACCATGTCAAGTTCACATCATCATGTTGTTACTCCATTTGCATGGGTTACTAATCTTAAACAATAGTACCATTATTCTAGAGGCTCCTCACTGACCCAAAATTATAGAAATATTGTTAATCACCTGTGAATCACCATCCAAGGACCTTTGCCTCATCCTTATAATTATAATGACTCATTTCCACCTCTAGGTTGTGTATTCACAACTAGATTCCTGTGTGTTACCATCTAGGGCCCTTCACCCACTTCTTTCCATAAACCCAATGAGAACATTGTGCCAATGGTTCTAAATCTGAATACTATTCCAACAAAGACCAAACTAGTTCAATCCATAATTAAAAGGCCTTATAGTCTAATGGACTAATTAGATAAAACCCCTATGCAAATTTCCATATTTGAACTCTTGCAGACATCTGATGTCCATAAAACCATCCTTAATAAAATTTTACAAGAGTTTATTGTGCCTAATGATATAAACCTTGATCAATTCCAAAACTTAATTGGACATTTGTCTTCATTTTGGAAAATCACGTTTGATCAAAAGGACATGTCCACCCTTGGCCCAAACCACAATAACCCACTATACATTGAGATAATCATTATAGATCACAAGATCAAGCAGGTTCTTATAGATAATGGTTTAAGGTTGAACATAATATCTCTTAAATTGGTGTGACAATTGGGTTACATGGACAAAGACATTCATCTAGAGACTATTACAACAAGGCTTATGACAACACTGAGAGGGAGTCATCCAGTATAATTTGGTTATTAGTCATGGTTGGGGCTACTTCTCATCACACATCATTCCATATTATGGATATTGAGCTTCCTTATAACATAAGTCTTGGTCGTCCTTGGATCCATGAAGTATAGGTAGTTCCATTTACACTTCACCAATTCCTTAAGTTTCCCCATGATGGGATTGAGGTTACTATTCCCACTGATCAGTAACCATACCAGTATTACAAACATCTTGAAGTAGAGTTTCAAAATTATAACTATTTCCCAAGTTCTGAATTCATTACAAAGAAGAACAAATCCATCATTTTTCATCTATCTCCATCTAATTATATAGACCCTAGTGATCTAGCCTCCACCTCAACTGATCCATTTCTCATAGCTTTGGCCAAGTGCGTGATTATTAAAGATGTAAGCATTTCCACATATC
Source organism: Torreya grandis (assembly GCA_037957365.1). Classification (NCBI taxonomy): domain Eukaryota; kingdom Viridiplantae; phylum Streptophyta; class Pinopsida; order Cupressales; family Taxaceae; genus Torreya; species Torreya grandis. The sequence goes on along the minus strand of JARHVA010000236.1, from coordinate 2,271,641 downwards.
ATCTGAAGGATGTCCTCCATATTGTAAAATTACCAAAATCCCCTAAGACATTTGGTAAGCATAAAACTTCCCAGACTCCTAACATACCTAATTAGATTTGGCAACCAAAAAAAAAGCAACCAAAACCTCATGTGGTTTTTGTACCTACAATGTCACCAAAGAAAGATCAAGAGGCTTTTACCAAGGGAGATTGATTATATTATGAAGGCCTTGTAGATTATTTTTAGAATCCAAAGTATCATATCCCTAATAGGATAATAAAGCATCTTGACTATATAATAAAAGGCCTTGGCCCCCAAGTGTAAGGAATTTTAGAGCCCTTATCAGTTGGAGTTGTCAATGGGAATCATGGTCTCAGATTTAAAACACCAAAGGATGACCTCATAACATTTGGTAGTGATTCTTCTGAAGTGACTGGTAATGAGACTCCTAGCAGTGATGCAACATCCCATTATAGCCTTTTTGATGAGCTTGTTGATTCAGATTTGTTTGATTCAAATGATGTATTGACCATAAAACATATTGGAGTTTCCCATATTGAAACAAAAACCCATATTAGTGGTGTTTCCCTTCCTAAATTAGGACATTATATCTTTACCATTGGTGATTCCTATTTTGAAGCAAACCCTCATTGTAACCTATGCCTTTGCCATCCTGAACTCGTAGATTGGGATAAGAAAAATTTGATCATATGCCTTGATGAGTTTCAAAATGAAGAATAAATTTTAGAATACATGGGCCTACAAGATGCATTCCCCATTGGTGATCATAAACAATGTTTTAACTTTTCATTGAACCCTTATACCTTCTTTGGAGAGCAAGCAAAATTTATTGGACATAATAAAGAAAAAACATTAAGATCTTCAGGTGAAAACCTCTTTGAGGCACTTGTTGATCAGGGAAAAATTAAATAAAAAGACAAGCCTTTGAGTGAAAACCTGTTTCTATCACTCCTAGCTAGGAAAGTTTGCTCAACCCCTCAGGACATAGAAAGTCCATCTAGCCCAAGTTCCATATCTAGTGTAAGCATCTCTTTATAACAACATCAAAGATTTGAGCATCTTGCTCTTGAGTTTGTATAGGTCTTTGCCAATTGGACTTTACTTGAGAAGGTAGATTTTGAATCTTCATATCATCCAGATCTTTGGAAGGAACAAAAAGAAGATATAGTAGAAGAAGATGATCAAGACCATACATTGCCTACAATTCTAGAAGATGTATCCACACTCCTTATGGAGAGCATAATAGAAGTGAATTTGGGAACCCATGAGGATCCCAAAAATGTTTATCTTGGATCTTCCCTTACTGAAGCAGAATGTGACCATATTATATCCATTCTTAAGGATTATATAGACATCTTTGGATGGGTATAATATGACATACCAGGCCTAGATCTAGATTTAGTTGTGCATCATCTAGTTGTTCACCATAATGCTAAACTATTCAAGCAAAAGTTAATAAATATGCATCCACATATCACCTTTTTGGTAAAGGTCAAGCTGGAGAAATTTATAGGAGCCAATTTTATCAGACCACTAGACTACTCTGAATGGATTTCTAACATAGTGCTAGTAAGTAAAAAGACCCTAGGCATATGTGTTTGTACTTATTTTCATGATATCAACAAGGCATGTCCAAAAGATGATTTTCCTTTGCCAAACATCGACATTATTATCAACTCAACTCTAGGTATGAGATGTTATCCTTAATGGATGGATTTTCTAGTTACAATCAGATCAAGATATCCCCTAAAGATCATCATAGGACCACATTCACCACTTTATGGGGAGCATTTTGTTACCAATTCATGCCATTTATTTTGAAGAATGCTAGAGACACATATCAATGTGTAATGATTGTCATATTCCATGACATGATGCATAACATTATCAAGGACTATTTTGATGATATACTATCAAAATCGAGAACAAGAGCTGAACACCCTGACATTCTATGAATAATATTTGAGAGGCTTTGTGCATATAAATTATACTTAAATCCTAATAAATGTGTCTTTGGAGTCACATTAGGAAAAATTCTAGGGTTCATTGTATCATAATGAGGGATTTAATTAGACCCTATGAAGGTCACCACTATTATGCAAATGCCTCCACCCAACAATCTTAAATAGTTTTGAGGTCTACAAGGCAAGATCTAGTCTATACATAGGTTTATTTCTCAACTAGTATATAAGTGCCACCCATTTACCCATATCTTAAAGAAAGGGGTGACATTTCATTGGGATGAATATTTTCAGATAGAATTTGCAAATCTTAAAACATACTTGGCCAATCCATCAGTCTTACAACCTCCAACACAAGGAAAGCCACTACTTCTTTACATATCAGCCATAGAATTGCACTAGGGGCACTTTTAGATTAGCATGATGATCATGGTAAGGAACAAGTAGTTTATTATTTAAGACACACATTGGTAGCCTATGAACATAATAATATGCTTATTGAGAAGGCATGTTTATCTATGGTGTTCACCACTTAGAAATTGTGACATTATATGCTAAATAACAAAACTTTTGTTATCACCAAGGTAGATCCTCTCAAGTTCCTCTTATCTAAAGAATATCTCCAAGGATGCATGGTTAAATGGATTATACTCCTTAGTGAGTTTGATATTGAATACCAAAATTAGAAGGTAATCAAATGATATATTCTTACGGACCAACTTGTATAAGCTCATATTATAGCCACTCAACCTCTCAACTTTGACCTTCTAGATGATTCTATCATGATGATAAAACAAGCATCACAATAGCCTAAGTAGTGGACACTCTATTTTGATGGATACTTCACATCCCAAGGATCTAGAGCTAGCATATTATTGACAACACCACAAGGGGATTTGATCCCCAAAGCCTTCCATATACAATTTCAATGTACAAACAATATAGATGAATATGAAGCATTAGTTGCAAGGCTCCATCTTGCCATACAATGGGATATTCAAAGATTAATGGTCTATGGATATTCATAGATACTCATAAATTAGACAACTAATCATTATCAAATAAGAGATGATAAGCTTGTCCCTTATAAGAAAATTGTTGATAACCTTAAAATACATTTTAAATCTCTATAGTTTGAGAAATTTCCACAAGTCAACAATAGGTCTATCGATGCCATGGAAATAAATCATTCCATGATTTAAATGAATGATATTGATAAAGAGTATCAGTTCCTAATTGAAAATCTTCTTCAGCCAGCACATATTTTATCAGATTCAAAGAGGATATGCACCATTGTTGATCCTAATCTCTCACTTGAGCTACCATGGTACCAAGATTTTTATAGGTATTTCCATAGCCATGTCTTTCCTATCAACCTTTCCAATAACCAACAAAAAATTTTCCTTTTTCACCTAACATGTTATATCCTCCTTGGAATCACACTTTATCGAAAAGGCTATTATGGAACACTTCATTATTTATCTTTGGGAGAATTCAAGCTGGCACTAAAGGAGGTTCATGAAGGAATGTGTGGGGCCCATACCAATGGTGTAGGCCTAGCCAAGAAACTTCTTAGAATAGGCTATTATTGGCCCAAAATGGAGATGGATGCTTCTAATTATGTAAAGAAATGTGTTTCTTATCAGTAGCATGGCAACTTGATACATGCACCTTTCTTACCATTGCAACCAATTACAACACCATGGTCATTCTCAACATGGGGTCTTGATCTCATTGGAAAAATTAACCCAACATCTTCAAATGGCCATAAGCACATTTTGACTATGATCGAGTACTTTACTAAGTGGATTGAGGTCAATCCTCTCACTTATGTTACTGGGAAACAAATAGCCAAATTCATTCATTATCCTATCATCTGTTGATATGACATCCCAACTCGTATTATATCTAATAATGGTGGATCCTTTGTAAACTAAGATGTGAAATCTCTTTGTGAAAAATTGAATATCAAGCACAAGAAATCCACTCCATATAACCTACAAGTCAAAAAACAAGTTGAGGCATCAAATTAAACCATTCTATCCATCTTTAAAAAGATTTTCAATGATGTTGGCCATAATTAGCACTTGTAACTATTTCCTGCCCTCTGGGCTTATAAAACCAATTATCGCACCCAAACTAGAGCTACTCCATACTCCTTTATTTTTGGCACTGAAGCTATCATCCTACTCAAGATTGAAATCCTATCATTAATACTATCATTGGATCAAATTGAAGATGATGAAGAATATAGAGCCTCGTGGTTGCAATAACTAAAACTTCTTGATGGTAAGCATTTGGTTGCACTAAAAACTTGTAGGCATATCAGAATAGATTGTGAAGAAGCTATAACAAACACATTCTCCCTCAATAATTTGAGATTGGTGACTTAGTTTTGAAAGAGAACCATAAGAACATGAATGTTGAACCCAAAAATAAAGGCAAGTTTTAGCCTAATTAATTAGGACTATACATTGTCATGGTAAATTATGGATCAGGAGTATAGCAATTGGCCAAACCTAATGGTGAATAACTTTTAAAGCCCATGAACATCATACACCTTAAGAGATTATATGCATGAATAGCTTTGAACCATTGTCTATAAGACCCTAACTTGGGGGAAACTTGTGCTATCATAATTTTATCCCACCCTTTTATCTTACCTTGAGTGCATTTTATACTACCTTGGTCTACTTTTCATGGATCTCGATGGTAAAGGCTTCTAAACTCTTGGCACTTTGAACACATTCTTCATCCCATTCTGGATTTCTCTCTTCAAGAGGTATATTCTTTGTTTTGTCTAGGACATGTTATAAGCTTGAACACTTTTTGTCCCTTGACCAATTATGATCTTGATTATGTCTCATAAGCATTATGAACATCTTCAGTAATGGTTCTACAAAGCAATTCAGCCAAGATAATCTTATGCAGCTTTTGATAGGTGAACAATCTCATATTTTTAGTACAAGTATTTTATTGATTTCTTATTTTATCAGGATCCTCACTCACCAATTTGTGAGCATGGGCCATTACATATGTCTTAGCTATCTTATTGGAACCTCTACTCTCAAGATGTGCATCTCCTCAACTAGATGGTTCCACCTTATGAATATTTTATCCCAAAAACATTAGAAATATTTTGAAAATACCAAAAACATCATAACATGATCCACAAAAGAAGAAAAACATTGTCTCATGCTTTTATATATTTGTACATTCCCATTCTATCATCCCACACTCTTATTTTTTTATGAGCAACTGTTAAGTTTGAACACTTTCACCATTTTGTGAGCAAATGTGAAGTTTGAATACTCTTGTCATTTTTCAAGCATAGAAACACTAGTTCATTTCAACTTGTCCCATGCGCTTGCCATTTTTCAAGATCATTCTTTCTCACCTCATCAGCTTCTTGTTTACCAGACCATTCTCATTTGTTTTTCATCTCTTCCATTTATTATATACATTAATCATGTTGGTTTGATCATCATTTTTATTCTATCCCATTTCCTCAGAGAACTATATTTGGCCTAAAGTTCGTGTTGGAACATGCATCCATGGAACTATGTAGGTAGCATCCACTTGTCTTATACATCTGGAGTCAGCTAGGCCAACCCCTTCCTTTTATTATCTTCCCCCATTTCTTCTATCATTATTCTTTATAAAGATGTGGTGGAAAGTAATGCCTCTACCACACATGCATGAACATTTGTATTTACACCACACTCTTGGTTTTTTATTTGTGTGTGTTTATTTGAGTTTTCTTGGTGTTTTGTTGTGTTTTCTTAGTGTTTTGTTGTGCTTTCACACCTCTCCTTTTATTTATTATCCTTTTATATTTTTATTATTTCTCACTCCATTCTTGATCTTGTGTTTTTTTGTCTTGTTTTATTATTTGATTTTTCTTTTTTTTCTTTTGTGTTTAAGAATAGCTTGATGGTCCACAAGGATCTTGATTATTCATATTTGGTCTCATGTCATTACGATGTTTTTGCCTTTTGTTTTTAAACATTTTTTGTTCCTACATAAGTCTTGATAGATCATATCTTGATTTCAAGTTAGGTTCATTTATGTTTATCTTTTCTTTTTTTCTTTTTTTCTTTTTTTAATCTTTTGCTTTTTGTTTAAATGCAAATCATTGTAACTCTGGTTTTGGTCATTATTTTACCATTATCCTTAGTTATAGGTATTCACATTTGAACTAGCTCACCATAATTGGAATCTTATGTCATTATAAGTTATTCATACTTATGATGCCTAATTTATTTTTCTATAGCAAGCACTTTGTGCTCAGGTCTCAAGGTCTTAACATCAACATCAACTCCGATGAACGATCCTCAAGAACACTTTGCAAAACCTAGGCTCATGATGTGGAATTAGGATTCTAGGTAGCATTCATTTTAGTACTTAATTTTACACTTAAATGTGCATATCTTTGCATACATTTTGAGTCTAATAAATTCTTGGTCATTTTTCATCACTCCTTGTTCCATTCTCTCCCAAACTTGGGTAAACTACATTGGCCTGAAGTTCATGATAGAACATGAGTCCATGGAATTATGTAGGTAATGCTCAATTTATGTTGAGGTCAACTCAGCTATCTCCATTCTTATTTTCATCTCTCTCATCACTTTGTACATTCTCATATGCTTGGTTTTATATGGATTTCTAAGCCATTACACCATCACATGTATGTTTGTGCTCACTCACTTTAACCTATCTTTTGGGTTATATCTTTGATCTATTCTTGCTTTTTAATTACCCATGTTTGGGCCCAACATCTAAACCACCATCCAAATCAAATAAATCTATACAAGGACAAAATCATTCTTTATTCTTTATCAATGATCAAGATTTGCCCTATTAGGGCACACCTATTTTATCATGATCACATTTGCTCTACTAGGGCACTTCTTATTATCTTCTCTTTAGAGACCCCATTCTAGTGGTGATTCCCTTCCTAAATCATAATTTTCTCCATTTTCCTCTAATTTTAATCTCTCCACATTAAACCCCATGATGGCAATATTTTAGTGTGCAATTTGTCTCAGGATTGATCAATGTCGTAAGCACATAGCTTATACTCTCAAATTGGGTATGCTTATAGTGTGTCCTTTACATTTATGGATTGTATATTTCCCATTCCCCCCATATCTAGGTCCTATTATACCTCTAATTATATTTTTATCATTGATGGTAATCACGTGTGCAAGTATTAGCTTATCTAGATGTGATCTTTTCCCTGGGTTAATCTCTCACTTTCTCTCTTATTTCAAGAGTTCATCCTTCTCTTTCATCCTAGTATGTCCTCTCGAGGGGGAATCATGGGTATATTCTAATTTCTTCTTGACAAATATTTTCTTTGAAAATATGTTACTTCACCTGAATTTCTCACTATACCTTCTCAAATAAGGGGAAAATGTAGACATCCAATTCTTAACACTATTTGTGTTGAAATTGTCAATCTTACTCGAATTGCACTCAAATGATTATTTTAAGTCAAAATATATAAAACATCCTAAATGGTTTTAACTTGTCATTTACAAATGCCATTTTAGGTCAAAGTATCCCTAAATAGGGAAATGCATTTTATGGGCTAGCTAACTTTAATCAGATCATTTCGAGTTAAAATGACAATTTCACCATTTAGTGCTTTGGATCACTCTTTTCTTCTAATTCATTAGTACCCATCATGTACCTTTATTATTTACTATTGGAAACATACTAAATGGGAATATGGTTCTAATGCATCTAGCGTCACCTTCTAATTCTTCTCAAGTCAAATTATAACCCAATAATATGACTTTCTAACCATTTTGATTAGTTGAGGGTCAATTTTCAAATAGTTGCACAAATGTTGATTAACCCTTCTTAAGGATAATTAATCCAAATCAAGGGCTTAAGTGGATTTTCCATGAGAGTTTGTGGAATATTTATTTTTTTAAAATTGATTCTTATTATCTACATCACCTAGTGACATCATTTATGGGGTGGCATCCATCAAGCCATAAGTGCATAAAATATCAGCATATGGATCACCCATGCCTAGTTAATGCCTCTCATGCCTCTTCAATGCCCCTTTTCCAAGGTCATATTGAGGATAATTATGGATTTAATTCCAAATATTAGGATTATCCTTAACCACACATCTCAATCTTGAGATGGATGGTTCAGGTTGATCTTGACCAATCTCAAAAATCAATAAATAGAGAGGCCATGGACATCATTTCTAAGCTATTTTGGTGCAAGGTTATTATGATCAAATATCTTCAAAGCTTAAACATTTCAAAGTTATAATGCTAAATTGTTTCTACAAAGCTTCATTGATAGGCTAGTTTAGTGATTCCACATCAAGAGCCTAGATTTGTGGAGTGTTCTTGAGGCATTGGAGGAGCTTACCACCATTTTTGACAAAGACAAGGATGTTTGATCAAGAGAGAACATGTTTTTGAGCCACATAAGCATGGTGAATCCATTTGGGAAGGTACTATGGTGTTGCTTTCTTTCAGTTATTTATTTTTATCTTTTGTAATTCCTAAAGGAATATATAAGGTTGGTTAGTTAGTTCTTTATGCATGTTTCATTGTTTATGGACTAATACTTGACTAACTTGCTTTGTAATCCTCTCTACATGTATCATTGATGATAAAGAGTAGAGATTAGCTTGATTACAAGAGTTAAAACTCTTTGATAATAAAAAACTAGCTACCTTGAACCATCTTAAAGCATATCAAAATTGGAAATGTCGTAGTTATAACAAACACATCATTCCAAAATATTTTGAAGTTGGTGATCTTGTATTGAAACAGAATCATAAAAACAAAAATGTGAACCATGAAAAGAGAGGAAAATTTAAGGTAAATTACCTAGGTCCTTTCATTATCATGGAAAACTATTATTTTGGGGTATACAGGTTGCCTACACCAGATGGGCAAGAGATATATGAGCCCATGAATATTATACATCTAAAACACTTTTATGCTTGATTTATTCAAACATTTCCTCTGAGAGCCCTTTCTTGGTGGCATTTGATTTGCATTATTTCCTCTTCTCATTCCTTCTATTTTTCATTCCTAATTCATTATTTGTCTTCCTCTTATGTCCTATAACCATTCTAATCTTGATTATGACTTTCAGGTACTATAGGTGGATTTCAAACATTGTTCAATAAATAATATATATTTGGTCATCATCAACACATCTTTGTGGGCATAATATCAAAACATATTTACTTTAGTATGGTTATCATAATTATTAGTCCTTGAAAAAACTTATTTTATCTTCTTAATGATCTTCTCCCCGTTCTTTATAACTTCCTTAGCATCCTGATTTGTTGTTGAATGGTAGTTCTTTTGTGACCTAATTTTATATTAAACCCTTACCTAAGATTATTACTCATTTTCCAAATGACTCTGTAGAGTAATTTTTACTCTACATCGTATTTAAATTTTGGGTTGAGCACTGCAATTTTGGTCCTCAGCTGTAGCGACAGAGTTTTGGTTCAACGCAGGAGGAAGGTCTGTTTTGCCTAAGTGTCAAGCATCGTCATCTAAGGCACCTTCTTTCTCTTGAGGTTGTAATTCAGCACCCAGTCATAGCTGAGAGCAGGAAGATTGATCTTAATATAGCAGAACTTCAAGAGGAGCTGGTACAAAGTGAAGTCCTACATGAGTTACAAGTATCTCCTATTGAGAAGGATCTAAATAGAAATATAGCTGATTTGGTTTAAATAAATCAAAGTGAGGAACAAAAAGATGATTCGAAGCTATACCTTGAGCCTCTACTAGAGATTGAAGAGCTTTGTGCAGATATGTTGGCTATTGAAGAGCATTTTTATGAGAAACTTGATCAAGAATCACCTATTCAAGGTCACAATACAGATCAAGTTGCATGCCCAAAGCTCATTGAAGAGTTGGATGAACTTGCAGCAGTAAATGAGAAGGGTGTGGTCACTCAAAAGGCATGCATGATGGGGTATCACTTGAGATGGTGATAGATGACAAGCAATTTGAAAACAATCAAGAAATACTTGGTGAGTTTATCTTTATTGATGACTAGGTTTGTTGTTGATGACCCATTAGGGAAGATGTTAATACAGTTGGTCGGCAAGGCAAATGCCTCATCTGAGGTTATGACTGAGAAACAACCTACTTTACAAATTATACCATCTCTCAAAAGGAGTGAGTTCAAGATTTTTCCATTTGATCTAGGCAGATCGTGCCTTATCATGGTTAACTAGAACAGGAGTCAGGTTCTTTTTGAGTAGGCTCAAAAGTCCTGGTGGTCGCTAGTAACTATAGAGTAATTTTTACTCTACATCATATTTAAATTTTGGGTTGAGCACTGCAATTTTGGTCCTTAGACGTAGCGGCAGAGTTTTGGTTCAATGCAGGAGGAAGGTCCATTTTCCCTAAGTGTCAAGCATCATCATCTAAGGCACCTTCTTTATGTTTTATGAGTTGGTCAGAATGTGCCATGGGTCTCATATCAGCTCAGCAGAACGTGCCAAGAGGTAGCATCTATGGTTACGTATCAGCACTTGGGTTTTCTCTTTGGTGGGAATTCCAAAAGGCTAAGTATCAAAGTTAGGCAGAACATGCCAAGTGGTAGCAGTGGAAGGTCCCAGTGTTGTTTTTCTAAAAGTGACGAAAGTTGCCACATATCCCGACTGCTAGAAGTGGAAGTCACCACGTGGTGGCATTCGAAATATGTTCGGTTCATTTTTGTTTCAATGAGAAATAGGTCCAATGACAAGGATAAATAATGACAGGCATGCAAACGTCAAATTTCATAGCAAAGGAATCATCAAAGGGAAGGGATAGGTGGAAGAGGCCACATGTCAACTTCCGCATGACCCTCAAAAGACCCCACAAGAAAGTAGATGTCACCGTGTGTCCTCACCCACCTCTCTCAAAGTACAACAGAAGCTGCCAAGTGTCAACATTTGTGGGTTTCCCCTATTTGGCTACAAAAAAGGCTGTGGTGGGCTTGAATGGGTTGCTGAGAACTATGTAAAACATGCCCAGTATCAGCATCTGCGAGCATCAGAATAGGGCCTAAGAGTTTTCTAAGGCATAGAAAGGCCCTGTGGAAGCGGCCATGTGTCACCTTCCACAAGAACCTCAAAAATAATTCCAAAAGCCTCTAGGTTAAGTCGAAAGAGTAGGCAGAAGCGGCCATGTGTCAGTTTCCACCTAGCTATCAAAAGGCCCTCTAAAGTAAGCAGATGCATCCTCGACAAAAAGAGCTAGAAGAGGCGAAGTAGCCAAATGTGGAAAGAGACAAAGTGATTTAAGTGGTGTGGGAAAGTGTCAACTCAAGGAGTTATTCTAATAGTTTACACAGTACCTACCATGAGATCATCAAGAGACGTAAATAGTGAATGGCGTGACCTATTTCCTTCATTATGCATTAATGAGCAGGCAAATGGGGCAGCTCATAATTTTGAATCCTGACAAGAGCTGACATAGCATTATCTTCGAGTGGCTTCCTCATCCCAATGCTCGAAAAGCACATGGGTCACTGGTGAAAAAGGGTGCCAAAGTGGCCTTTCTCTTCCTCTATAAATTGAAATAATTGTAAAAGAAAAGAAGGGGGGGAAGATTTTTGATAGTTTAGACTTCTTGTAATTTCAACCAGTAATATCATTTGCTCTTGTCTTGATTTCCTAAAGTTGTAAAAGTTGATATAATCGTGCATGTTTTTGTGCCCTTTATGTGGCTGAATGAATTAAGGAAATTTAAGCTCCATGCCTTGGTTGGTGTTACCTGTGTCATTTACATAGTAGTCTATGTTGTAGATTTGCTAGTGTTGTGATTGGAAATGTTATTTGCTTTTGTCTCATTTTTTGGAATCTAAAGTTCTACATAACTGTGCATGACTTTTGCGCCTCTTATGTGATTGAAGGGTTCTATTAACAAGATTGAACACTATGCCTTTGTTGACAATTCCTGTATCTCAGCAAAAGACTCCCCTATTGTGAGCCTCTATTTCTGTTATTCCAATGATTTACATTGATCATGCACCTGTCTGCTCTTAAATGTAATTGAATCATATAATAGTTTCTCTATGCTTAGGTTAGGATTAGGATTACACTCAGGTGCATTTCCATAATTAGGTTTCAATTCCTACATTTGCATTTCTATTTAATCTCCTATCCCTTTTCCCCAACACCTATAAACTGAAGAGACCATCTTCTTTAAAACCTGGAGGTTGTTTCAAGCCGCATTGTCCCACAGCTTGAAACTTCCCATTGTTGATTGGCTAGGATCTAACACAATTTTACGCCATCAACAGATTCTTAGTACATTTTTTTCATATTACCCTTTACATTATACTTTCATAATATTCTTGTACATATATTATTTTGAAAATCCTGAAAACATCATAAAACCCTAAAATCTTTAAAATTTAGAAAAACCTAAAATTCAAAAAAAATAGAAAATACAAAAAAGAGATATAAAGACACATAATATTTGACAAATTTTTCATCTTGTTAACCAATGGGTTTCCCTCTTGGTTTTATTATGAGTGGCACTATTAGAGTATCATATGGATTGACCCCTTTTTGCATTGAACATCTCGTAGGTGGGAAATTTCTTATACATCATCACTTCTCCATCACAATGAATGAAACCTGATCATTTGATCAAATTATGATCATCATATTCCCATATGTGTTTGCATATGTCTTGGGTGGGTATATGTAATTCCAACATTATCATTTTAATCAACATTTTCATTCATTCATTTCACTCTCACTTTTGGTAGAACTACATCAATCTAATATCCACGACAGACTATGTAGGTGACATTTATTTGCATGGGGGATTTGGGGTTAGCCTGACCACATCTTCTTCCATTCCCATCAAGTCTAATTTGTCACATTATCCTATCTGATGTCCCCTAGACTTAGGGGTAAATGAAATAGTAACGTCTTATTATAACATATGCACAATGATGATTACTTGTTTGTTTATTACTTTAAGTTGTGTATTCATGGGTGATTGGATTATTTGATTATGTGTACATTTATTTTATTATATTATTTGTTTTTGTTTAGGACATTATGTTATACATTATGTATTGATTTTTCATATCTTTATCTCGTGTTGTTAAAATTTGCATATAAGTTATTTTTAGGTCAATATTTGTTTGGTTTTACACTTAGGTCTTGATTTTTCATATCTTGATCTCAAGTTATTAGTATTTGTATCTTAACTAGTCCTTATGCAAGAGTCAACAATGTTATCATGATTCATTTTGTAATTATGATTCATATTGTCATGTGTAAATTTAAAAATCAAGTGCTTGAGGCTTATATACAATGTCTCACAAAGAGAAAACATCCCCTTGTAAGATGGATAAATGTGCTAATATGTAAAAACTAGAACATCATCACATTTTCCATAACCAAAACAAAAAATCTAAACATTATGGATATATCTATGCTAATCATAAAACACATTTAACAATGAGCATATCAAAGATATTCATACACATTTTACATCATGATCCATATCAATACATCATAATCAACAGTAAATGCAAGGCATTAAATCACATTTTCTATCTATATCAAGTGATACCTCAACATGAAAATTCAAACAATAGAATCATGACAAATAAATACATCAACATATAATCTACATCATGAATCACAAGTTACATCATATATATATCAAAATAATGTCAAATTCCATATACATCGTGTGATCAAAATTAATATTGGTGTACATATCAAAATGATGACTATACATCAATATATGTTCATCACATAATAAAAAATGTAGAGCTACAATCAAAAGTGAACTCTAACTATGGTCATTGTTGACCAAATTTGACTTTTAGGTCAAATTAGGGCACCCCTAGTAAAAAACTTGATTTTTAGACCTATTAGGGGGTGTAATGTATTTTCATGAGGTAATTTATAGGTCATTTTATGTCAATTAAAGTTGTACTAGCTTTGGTCAATTAGTTTCTAGGTCCATTTATTATTTTGAGTCATTTTAAGGGTAAAAATGGTGCATTTAATGCTTTGTACAAGTTTCTTGGGAAATGTGAAAGTTTAAATGGGTGATTTCATGACCCATGTGTCCAAAAATGTTTTAATTAACTGATAAAACTAAAAATTTGTAGGTTAATTAGAATAAAGTTAGTTTTTCTAAATAAGAGGAAGAAAATGACACATGTATGGCTCTTTGGGAAGTATACCAAATGTGAGGAGGACATGGAAAATCTCTCCATATTCATAAATCTCATATCAATGCTTTTATTGATCTTTAAATTCAAATTTTAAGCCTAAAATGTTCTATCTCTTTTTCATCCTTCTTGGCATAAGGAAGTGACTTGCAGGTTCTTGGTACGATCAGCACAGGTAATTTTAGGATAAATAATTTTAGGGGAATATTATAAAATAATATACCTTAAAATGAATATAATAATTTTTATAAATTTCAGCTCATATTTTATGAACCATGTATTTGAACTTTAGCTTCCAAAACTACCTATCAATCTGTGCACCCTTCAAGTTTTGGTCTTGTTTGGAGAAGTCCATACAAACCAATTATTGAAGTTATTTTAAATTTTTTTGGATTCATCATATAATTATTAAAATATTTTTTTTCATGTTTTAATTGGTTTTGTTATGCTAATCAACTCAATTTGTAAGAGGATACTCCATTTCGCATTGTGAAGAGTTTTCACCAATTTCCAAGAGTTTTGTGCTTTGCTATGGCTTTAGGGGTTTTTGTTAGTGTTTTTAACATGTTTTTATATTCCTCTTTCTCTCCTCTTTACCTTTCACTTTTAGACTCCAATGTATTCCCATGACGTGCAAGATCAAATGCCACATCAATAGTCACTTGTAACCCATGGTTGCTTTATATCAGGTGTTTTCAAGAAGCTTTTCACTATGATCAGATGGTTTGAAGTTGTTTTAGGATCATCATGAGTTATTACACATATTTTAAGAATTTTCATAATGTCTAGGTATTCCAATTGTGTTAAAACATGCATCATTATTCATTTCTTCTCTCTTACTATCTATATACACAGAATCCTTACCTTCAGACAGCTTGACAGATATATAAACACCATTTTCAAGTGTTGAAATGAGTTATTTAATTGGTTTCTAAGCCCTTTCATAGTGAATAGATCATAAAAAATCTATAAAAATTGTTAGGATAGTATACAACCGTGGGGAAACCTTCCAAGGATAAGGTCTATAGGTTTTAGGGATCATTTCCTTAAAAAAAAGAATATAACACCCTAGTTTTCTATTGAGATCTCATGATAGAGTTTCAAGAGGATTTAAGGAACCTAAATGGATAAACATTATAGCTTATACATGGGATAATAACTTTTAAAAATGAGGAAGGTGACTTAATCATTGGTTTTCTTGTTAGGAGGATTCAAACTTGCATCCTTTACCATTGATTTCTTGCATTGAAATCTATAGGCTTGAAACTCCAAAGTGGCCCTTCCCCAAGATGGTGGTTTGAGACCTTACCTCAATGAAGTTTTGTATGATGAATGTTACATTATTATTCAAAAGGGCCATCAAGAAAGGTTGATCTATGACTATTTGTAGTCAATGGTCAACCACAGTCTGTACACATGATTAAAAGGTACACCTATAGCTAGGAGTGATAATTATGAACCAAAATGGATTTATGAGAGTTTTTTAATCATTTAAAAGTGAATGGAGGACAAAAAAAATACTAAGTGGTTTTATAATTAAAAATAAACCTCTAAAAATTTAAAACAAGACCTCATAGTGCTCTAATACAACCTACAACCAAGTCAAAAATGGATATAGGCAACAATGACCTGAGCATCAAAGGAGTATCATTAAGTTATGATTATGACTAGGGGACTTCAACTAGTTATATGAGTCCAAATGAATAAAAATGATCAAATAAAGTTGAATACAAGTGTCCCTTTGTGATCCATGAATGTCTAAAAGTGCTCATTGTATGGATAATTCATACCTATAGTAGGGTATAACAAATACTGACCTAATCATGATGTTTGAGTGTATTTAAGATAAATATAAACATAAAAATTTGATGTTTTTCCTTATATGATCAAAAAATGGTACCTAATCACCTTGACTAAGCCTATTAAGAGCTAAATAACCTACAAGTTTAGTCTAAGGTAGGGTACAGTCAAAGTCATCTCATGCTTAGTCTGGGTTATACAAGGGATCAAGGGAAGTGTAGAGAATATGTGGAAATTTAAACTAGTATACAATATTTAAACACATTTATATTAATAATAATGACCTCCATAGGCCCTCACAGTGATATATTAGCCAAAGGGAAAGCACTAACAAGGCAGTTCACACTAAAAGGGAGCAAGCAGTTAGGTCTAGGCCAATCAATGCAAAGCATGGGCAATGCAAATTTAGAAGAGGCCTGATGTTTACATGATAAAAAATTACCATATTACAAGTAATATTCTTATTTTAAACTTTTATGATGAATAACAAGTAGATAAATGAACCTTTCAAAGGCTAAACATAGTCCAAAGAACAAACCCTGTAAACAATGTCTTCACTAGTCTATTTTGGAAGTTTTGGTCAGTTGAGGGGCCTATGCTTGGATTCATGGGATAAAATTTTGTTTATAGTACCCTTGTGACATTTAAAACACCCTCAAATATCCACTTTTATCTGGGAAGATAGGGGAGTGCCATATCTTTCGTCTCAAATAGAGGGCACTCCCTTGTACATGAGACTGACAGTTTGGAAAATTAGGGAAAGAGAGTGAACCTTAGGTCAAAGAGATATTTCAAGAAGGATTGATACGATATATTACACTAATTAAAATAATGAAAACTAACTGTATATGAATGAAACCAAATATAATAGATTAAACCCTCAGAGGAGTAGTCAGACCTAAAAGTAAGATTGAGGCCTAATGCCCAAGTAAGAAGTCATCCATCATTTCTAACATTAATTAAGATTATAAATGGATTAAATCATGTTAATATGGTAATTATATAATTGTTTGAGATAATAATATGCAAGTCACCTATAAAACACACCTTGAGCTTCAAAATCAAAATAGGCCTATTAGGCATGGTGAAACCTAGTGCCCAAGTGGGGAGTCCATCACACTTATAGCATGATTTGAGCATTAAAATCCATTGGATAATGTTTTTTGGGTCAATTAATATTTTTTAAAGATTTTGGGAGTCAAATAAATCATTAGGAGAGCCATTTTTGGTCCAAAACTAACTCAGACTGGTACAAAATGGTGAAAACAAGCATGAGAAGCCAAGTTCCAATGCTCATATCTTTCATGGAGCTATGAATGGGAGCCAAAAGAGTTAATTGATGTTATCAGGGGTCTTATAGGCCATTTTAGTGAAAATTTTTCTCAATTTGGATGTCCCAACTTTATGAAAAATCATTAAGACCAAAAATAGGCCTAAAACCCTACTAAACCCTTGCTAAGGACCAGTCTTGGAAAATGGAGTTAGATATCTACCAAAATGGAATATTTTTTCCATAATGATGATTGGAGGTTATATAGGACTTCCCCATGATACTTCACACCATGATGAGTTGTATAGAACTGTACAGACAAGGGTAGAACAAGGTTTTTCTCACTTTTTTATGTGTTGTGTAGGATATAGGAAGAGTCAAGAGATGAAACAAAGTTTGGGTCGAATATTAATACTTAATATAACTCTAAATATTCATTTAATTCCATGAAAAATATTCTCATTACCTCAAATAGTTCCTTCAACTTAGCTAATCAAATATGGCATATTATACAAGCTAGTGAGAGGGATGAAAAGCTTCACTTAGACTAATTTTAAGGTACCCCTAATTCTTCCAATCCCATGAAGTGTATTTAAACTTTTAATTAAACCTCTCCCATGTATTTTCATGGTAAAATTATTCCAAATTTTAAGACAAGTGTGTTAGGTGCATGAGAAGGAGCTTTCTTAGAGTGTAGGTGATGATGGATCTTTTCCAAGTGATTCTAGAGGACCAAGCATGCATCCAATGCATGGATATGCATGTATGAGAGACTCCCCTTCCATTCTAATCATTTTAACTTCCCTTGATTAGTTACAATTCAGTCAAATAGGCCTAATTATGAAGATGATTTTTTGTACAAGAAAAAGGACTTTTAGGCTACTTTGCATAACTTTGATGACTTGGATTAACACTTGTTTCACTTAGAATTGTATCGTTCAAACCATATCCTATTTTAATTCATGTATAACTTATTTTATTATCTTTACAAGTGTCCTTTTGACCCTTGTACTTATCTTTCTCTCTCTCTCTCTCAAACTCTATAAGAGTTGGCCATTTTGGCATTATAGGGATGTTCCACCTGAGTATGGTGAAGCCCTGCTCATTTGTATACCTTTTTATCAATAAAATTACTAAGTGTTACCTCTTAATTACTGTTAATAAGTGTGTTCCACTTGAATGATGAATATATTTTAGTGAATACTATGGATTCCTAGCATGTGGTCTCATCCTTTCACCTTGTTTACAGTTGGAAAACTTCTTCTTGTGGGGCATGTAAAGTGTTTAAGGAAATCTGAAATTTTGAGTGAGTTATTATTTTAATTAGTGAAATTAAATTCCTCTTGTTTATTCCTCCTATATTTTCACATTCATCTATGACCTCACAATGTAGCATTGATGTGAGAAGAGGAAGATTGAAGGAGTATATGTTTTAGTTTGTTTCTTGGTCTCAAGTGTAGAATGCAATTGGTTGGAAGTCATCAAATTGATTTGGTGTATCACATCCTTATTTTATATTTACTTTTAGTTATCTCTCACCATTTTCACCCCTAAATTTAGTATTAGGTTCAATCTTAAGTGGTACATCAAGGAAGTTAGCCCTATCTAAAGACTCGCCTCATTCCTTAGGTTACCCACAAGCTTAGAGGTGATTCCATTGTGCCACTTATATGAGGAGAGATTTGCATCTCCTCAAAGGGTGAAAATCCAAATGAAAATAGTCATCTCTAGTGGGAATCCTCTAAGGGATATCCTATTGAAATCTCTATACTATACCATGTTGTGACATATATTGTGGTGGACCCATAACTCTCAACTATATAGGATTGTGTGCCATTGGTCTCACAAATGCTGAAGTATGATGTGGCTTGGATGTTTGGATCAATATTGGATCTAGGTATACTAATAAGATATATGTTCCTTGACCCCTACTGGTACTTCTAACTCATATAAATTATTATAATATCCATCCTCACCCTTGACCTATACCATATCATCTTTGGCCTACACCACATCTACTAGTGCTTAGGTCAAACCCTATAATGAGATTATTTATCTCACCTCATCTCGATCCTCATGGATCCTTCATACATCTACCTAGGAACTATCTTCATTAATGATAATTTTCACTAACTTTGCATCACTCATGGTAAGCTAACCCTGAATGGATGTCATCTAGGAAACCTACCCCCTTAGTGTAATGATATTTATGTCTCTCACTATGATCAGCCCTTGTAATATGGTGGCCTCACCTTGGGCACTTGATAACTTTCCCCATAGTCTAAACACCTCTTATTCAAATCTAAATATCTTTATCACCCTATCAACTATCTCTTTATTTAATCCATCTATCATGTCCTTATAGGCCTCTGATCTATATGGCCTTCAAGGGTCTGCCTATCATACAACCTACTTAGATCCTCTAGTTATACCTTATATATCATTCATATCATCATCTTAGGATTATCCCTTGTTGTTATATTATTGTTACTACCATTACTACTCTCTATCTCAAAATCTATGACCATAGGTTTCACCTTTTATACTAGTGCATGTAATACCTATTATGCTAGTACCTATAGTGGTTATTGGGGTAGGGTCTATATCTATAGGGGTACTTGTACATGTGCATGAAATTATCTCTAAACCCTACATCCATCACCATCCCCATATCTTTTATTGGGTGTCACTCATATTTGATGTTGTTATCTCTGTTGTTGAGGCCCTAAAGTTGTAGGTGTGTTCCATCTCACTAGCCTAAATTATGTCCACTAGGCTACATATGTACTAGTAACCCTTGCATCTATTACCCCTCTAGTATAGTCCCAATCAATTGGTTATAACATCAAAAATATCCAAACTACCACATCCCTCAAGATAAGATCTCCCCACTCATTGATCTCATGCATCATGTGTGCAAAGTAATGAGGCCCATCTGGAACATCCTGTTAGCACCCAAACTACTTATAAACATGATCAAGCCGGTATCACTCCATAGTAAAATTATGTTGACTTATGATGTATCAGGATGTAGTATTGCATTGTGTCACTTGGCCATTCTCCATCCATTTAAATTGAAGTATCATATATGGTTTTTAAATAAAGTCTTTATTAACCATCTCATTAATTTCTTACTGGTATAAGTACCAACCCCCTCTATTTCCTCATCCACATCCTCCTATCAAATAATAGTAGTAAACTATTAGGTACTCACAAATTCATTATCATCTCTACCTAACTATTCATTCAATAATTATGTGCTTCTAGTCCACACCTAAATAAATGCATTGATCTCAATGCTCCTATCCTGATGATAAGCCACCATGTGTAAGTCCATATACAAATGGGATAATATTTTGGGCCCTAGGAAAAGTAAGTGGTTTGGTCAATCATGATTTGAATGACTCCTACTAGTATAATGTGAAAATATTATCCACTCTTGTTAGGTAGTAATATGACATTAATAATGGCCATCAAAATCATGATCTTTCAGTCAATCAATGGTTGTGCCACTATTGCATTGGGAAGGCCAAATCCTCTAGTGCATCTATGTCAATCACTCTACCTATAATGATGATGTTAGTAACACTAATTATATCCTTTATCATTTTTAGTCATCCTTGTATTATTGTATCATTGGTCCCCATATTAGAATACATATTATTTACTAAATATCTTATAATGTCATTGTGGCTTCACTAGTAAGCAAGTGAAAATTACTCATCTTTAAGTGATAGCACTCATCTAATGTTGAGAGGTAGACTCTATCTACTTGAATCACTGACATTTATGCAAAATGTCACAATTCAACCATATCTAGGAAGGCCGTGATATTCTTCATCCATACTCTCAACCATCATAAGACATGTAAGCACTTCTCATGCACTATCAACATGGTGACTTGCTCCAACCAATCAAAATTATGTTAGCATATTTACTCAACTTTATCTATCAAACACTAACAAAAATATCATCAAGAGTAGTACCTTAGCATCAAAAATCATTCTTATTATCTAAGACATACAAATTCAACATTCACATCAAACAGAAACTTCCTCTAATTAGGTCCATTTGATACTTGGGCGATTCTATCAATTTTCACAATATCACCATTGAGTAGAACATTCCCATCATTTTTTAGGGAATTCTCACTATTTATTTATCTCTTTGGAATTTTTTCATTCCCTCTATTTTTTAGGGTGATATAATCATTTTAAAGGGTATTATCACCATTTTCCAATCTTTCCCTCTATTTAGGCAAATTCTACTCAATTTTTCATTTGCAATGTTTTAGCATTTCCCACCTATTCTGGAAATATTATCATTTTTATCATGATATCACTGATTTGGTCATTATAACACCATTTTATTGGTGATATCATCATTTATTCATCTGATATCATCATTTTCAAGGGTTTTAAAAATAGTATATTTGTTAATTTATCTAATTCTACTAGAATTAAATGCCATAAATGAAAAAAATCAAAAAATAAAGGTACTTATCGAATGCCTACTCCCTATTGGTCAATAGTAATCTTAAACCCCACTCACTAAGACTCTTGTGTTGAGTTAAACATACCATTTAACTCAACTCTCTCATGTGTAAATCCCAAGCAATGAATTTCAAGAGGAGAGGGTGAAAACCAACTATTTTCAACCTCAAGGGTTAGTTTATAGCTCCAAATTTTAATTTTTACCCAAACCCCCAATCCCTCCCATGACATCATTCTTATTCCCTGATGGCCCCTTTGTCCATTTTTAGTCTTGTTTTCTTTTAGTTTCTCTATTTCATGACTTCTTTTACTACAAAATGTGTCATTTTATTTTTTTTAGTGGATCATCCCTCAAATTTATCACTCAACTAATCTATTGATGGGGCATCTTAATCATTCCAAACATCATTTTTGGCATCACTATGAACTAATTTTTAAAAAAAAATTGAACAAGAATAAATAAAACATGAGCACATCATTCTTCAATAATTATAAAATCATTTTAACAAGTTTTTAATTCTTTGAAAATCTATTGCTTCATCTGTGTCTCACAATATCCTTTCAAATAAGGTCAATATGTAGACACTCCACTTTCATCACCATTGTGTTGAGATTGAAAATTAGAATGAATTTATATAAAAAAATACAAATGAGGTCAAAAATCACTAAAATACTCACATTCATTTGCACACTTGATGTGTATATTTTGAAACACATTGGTGCATCCCTGATTGGGGAAATACACGGTATCAAATCACCAACCATGCTTAACTCATTCTAACTCAAATTATTGATTTTACAAGTGATTTTTTGGACCAATTAAATAGAAAAATTATTCAATTTTAAAAATTACAAAAATCTTACAAAATCAATCTAGGATTAATTAGTTGATTAAATCAAATCAAATAGTTAATCTATCCCTAAGCATAGAATCCTAGATTTTTGGAATATTCATATTCAAATAAATCAATAAAATATAATTATAATGTCTCATGGAAAGTGCTTTATTATACTTCATTATAATTATCCAAATTTCAAACCTTGAAAATAACATAAATGCAACATGTGCTCTATAAATGCAACCCATGCCTCAATCAATGCAAACTCAACCCCAAATATTAATGGAATAAACCCTAAAAAATAGACTTAGCCTCAACCACACATCTTGATCATCATCCAATGTTTTAAATCAATTTGAGAAACTAAATATAGAAGGGTCATTTTCCACTATAAACAAGCTTTTTGGTGTAAATTTACTCTTCTAAAACTCTGAGAATAACTTCACTTATTTATTCATTGGTCAATCAAAATGTACATAGTGTAAGGGGATATTCCATCAAAATGACACTATGACATTGAAAAATACTTCAATATTTGTATATATAACAATCATAATTGTATGCCAAAAAGATAGAGAGATATAAAGAGAAGGTGAAATTATATTGTTTGTCTTCTTTGTGTTGGTTTATCTCTTCCTTGTCCTTTCCCAGTCTGAGGACATAAATCTTGGGTTTTAGGTTTTTAAGTATTTTTTATTTTATTTCATATTAATAAGAAAACAACACCCTCTTACTTGTGTGTTTAAATATATTTATCATGTTACTATTCTATGCAAGTCTAAGACTGAATGTAGTTCACTAAAAATATTATAAAATGGATTAAAAGTTATTTAGATCAAGAACATAAGTGTCTAGATTTACATGGACAAGTATACCAACCTCTCGATGCTATTATTTGATGTAGGCATCTATTTTTTCCAAATTCATAATATGAAGATATGCCTCACTATTTTTGCACAAGTCATAATGCCTAATTGAGACTTATTTTACTATGTGATATCAAGTGCTTAGTGTGTGCACAAATCTAGAAAACCTATCTCTTTTTTGAACCCTAGTTCTAATTTCCACACTATTTTAAGGAATAAAAAAGGGGGTAAAATTTTATATTGAGTTGCCCTCAACCACTCCCTAATTTATTTCTTATTAGTGCCTATGTATCCAATAATTCAAAGCAGGAATTCAAATTGCACATAGTTCTCCTTATTAGGTTTATGTGTGAAATGGTGCTACTTTTATGAGTGAAACATGTAATCTAGTTTTTAACACTTAAAAATGAAAACTTAGACTATATTACATGATTTACACTTGGCTATCACTTGTCCATTATGACTAATTTCTGAATTGGAAAGTTTAGGGTAATTAGTTTCAATGTGCAAGTGAAATAATAGGTTTGCTTAGTGATTTATTGATAATGTTAGATTATGGAATAATATTAAACATATTAATTAATTATATGGTACTATTTTGGAATATTTTCATGCCACTTACAATATAAATGCATGAGTTGACTGGTAAATATGGTTTAAATTTGAAAAAAGACCATTTCTTAGTATAAAGACAAGTTTTTCAGTGTTGGACACCTAAAGAATTATCCATGCCTTTGAGTTTTAATTTTTTTTATGAAAGGATTTAATACTAATATTATCATCTAGATACAATATGTTAATGATAATTTACATGTTAGGCATAGTCTAGGAAACTCTTGTAACTGACTAATAGAAAATTAGGAAGGTCTGACCCATAGAAAACATGTAGATAACAAATAAGGTTGTGTAAGATCCATATATATATATGCACAAGTAATTAAATGTGAAATTATGGAGAGTATAAAATTACCAAGTGTCTAATACTAGATTTTAATGTTTAAAACTTACCCCGCTTTCT
Source organism: Torreya grandis (assembly GCA_037957365.1). NCBI lineage: Eukaryota > Viridiplantae > Streptophyta > Pinopsida > Cupressales > Taxaceae > Torreya > Torreya grandis. Next base: position 2,247,194 of record JARHVA010000236.1, on the reverse strand, counting down.
TCTAGTATTGAAATAAAAATCAATGCTAGAGTAAAAGGAGAAAGAGATGTACATAAGTGTGTAAACACACTTTATCTTTAGGATAGGACTCAAAATGTGAACATTTATCCATGAAAATTTTAAATAAATGTGTATCAATAAATTTTAATATATGAAATGAATTAGATAAATGGAATTTTGGAAATTTAAAGAGAAAGGAAGAAATACAACTATAAGTGGGTGAACTTTTTTGCCTTATGACGTGTTATAAACTATTCTTCATTATGAAGCATTAGAGAATTGGGATTCTTATTTAATAATTATATATTTAGGGTGATCATGCCACAATGGATAAGTTTACTAAGGGAATGGCCATGGGTTGGAAAAATAAATGCCCCAACCCTCATTAAGAAGGATTAGTGTTAGTCCATTGAGTGAAGAAGAACCTCAAATTTATATTCATTTAACTGATATTTAACCTTAAATTAAAAGGGGGAGACTATATTAGGAGCATTTAGGGTGAATAAAACACTATATATGAACTTATAGATTCAATATGTTACATTTTGTACCATCAATATCACATAAATACAATGCTATTAATTAAAAACATTAATAGTGTACGCATGAATAATGTTCATTCCCCATAATATTCTCTAATCGATGCCAACATGATATATATATATATATATATATATATATATATATATATATATTTTCCTAAATATGAAATATATGAATACTCGAAATTATGTTCCTATAAAATGTGTGCATGTGCAATAATGTTATCTCAATATTTAATTATTTGTCCCATAATTGAACCAAACTGATAATCTAAACCAACAAAAACTCTTTGAATCATGTAATATGTCCTAAAATCTAAATTATTTATAAATGTAAGATTGAATATCTATGAAAATCCCACTAATATGCCCCCATTTTGAGAGGGGGAATGTAGCCTTTGAATTACCCATCTCAAAATAATAAAGTTAACTACATCATGTTATGTAAAAATAGATGTAATAATTTAGAAACATGGGCTAGCACGTGGAGAATATGTCATCATTTTATGAATATATCATTAAAGTGTGTGTGTATGTGTGTGTGTGTGTGTGTGTGTGTGTGTGTGTGTGTGTGTGTGTGTGTGTGTGTGTGTGTGTGTGTGTGTGTGTGTGTGTGTGTGTGTGTGTGTGTGTGTGTGTGTGTGTAAGTAATTAGTCATGTAATAATAATGGTTAGTTATATAAGCACTAAATAATAAGTACACATGAAGGTGCATGATATGGATCATGGTAATACATACAAATAAGAAGGTGTGTGGTATGGATCATGACACCAAAAAATCATTAGACAATCTTAGATTATCCACTTATAAGAACACAATGGCATGGGCATGATGCACATAGTAATTCACATAGAATAACACTCAATGTCACACAAGGTAAGATCCACATAAAACTAATAATTAAATGTCACACAAGGTAAAAGCCACGCAAAATGGATAATAAAATGTTGGGAAAGGAAATATCCACACACAATAGACAATAAAGTGTCACATAAGGCTAAAGGCACACACAAAAGAAGTCATATAAGAAGTCAAGGGCCCAATGAAAGAGTCATACATTGAAAAACTCAATCAATAAAAAGAAACAACATAAGGCAAGGGCTAAAGATGTTGACTGTGGAGACCTTTGGGGCTATCACATGACCATGATGATACATTTTGGGGGATTAGAGATCTCCAAAGATGTGGAGAGAACATTTTTCATTTACTCTTCATGTGAGTAAATATTATTAAATGCATATTTAATAACTTTCATGTTGACTTCCATGTTTATTGGAAGTGGGATTGATTTCCTTATTTTTTGGGGAATTAATTATTTATTTAATAATTTCCATATGAGTAGAATTATTAAATGATTTGTTTAATAATTTCTATGATGTCTTATAGGAGAAAATTATTAAATGATCTATTTAATAGTTTCTATGATGTATTATGCAAGTGGGTTGGACTTTCTCGTTACTGGAAGTTGGTTATTATCTCTTTGCATTAGAAGTTGTGCCATTTAGAGGAGAATGGTGTGTTCCTTCTTGGTGGAGATTTAAGATAATCTTACTTAGGTGGGAATGGCATGTTTCCTAGGTGGATAAGGCCTATATTGATGAGGATGGTGATTTTTTCCTTGAGGGATGGATTTCTACATCATTTGTTATATATACAAGGTGTGGTGTGACCTTTTAGAGGTTGTTGATGATTTTTATTTTCAAGTGTGGCTTTTGAGAGACAAAGTTAAAGTGCATGTGTTTTTCAAAGTTCAAGTGTTCATTTACAGGGTGTGGTATAGCATCTTGTGAGATATAATATTGTGTTGGTGTAGATGAAAGTGTAATTTTTTGTGCAACATTTTTTATAGAAGATTTTTCTATCTTTGTTAGAGTTCATTGTAATCTTGTTTCAAATTACTGTTTTATTTGAGAACTTTCTTGGTCTATGTATCCCACATTGGGTGAACCAAAAAATATCTGTGTTATGGTTTTTTATTGTTATTTTAATTTTCTCCATTTAGTAAACATTAACTGTGATTTGAGGAACTGATTCCATGATGCATTTGGTGCATAGTTAAATCTGATTTTACACAATTATAATCTAGTTTATGTGTTTCAAATTAAAGATTTTTTGGTGGATTAAATCTGGTTTGAATTCATTTAATTCCTAACAAAAGAAATATTATTAAAATGACATAATCAAACAAATTCAATAGGAGAAGGAAAATTCCAAATAAAGATACATACAATGACACCTCAATCAAATAATGTTATATACTATGGAATGATCCAAATGAATCATATCAATTTATTAGCCTATAAAATTAAATAATAATAATAATAATAATAATAATAATAATAATAATAATGAAGCATAGAACAACTAAAACTAGTCTATATTATCCATCCATGTGAATGTTACAAGATAGTAAATTAGCATATCCATGAAATGTAGCATTATAAATAATATAAGTAGGAGTAAGAAATGGTTAAGCAATGAATTTAAATTAACATAATAAATGCAAAGGTCATATAAATATTTAACCTATAATAATGTAATCGATGGAATGATATCTCCTCAGCATTGGAATGGCCCCTAAGTATATGAATTTATTGTATCTATGTATCCATGTATCATGTATAACATGTACATCTTGCATATCAATCATATATACCATGAAATTCATATGCATATTGAAATGATGTGTGTGTGTGTGTGTGTGTGTGTGTGTGTGTGTGTGTGTGTGTGTGTGTGTGTGTGTGTGTGTGTGTGTGTGTGTGTGTGTGTGTGTGTGTTTTGTGTATTTTTGAAAAAAATGATAACCAATTATTCCATCAAGGAGATGATCACATGTAGGTCTTATATCAAACATGGAAATGGTCACCAATTATGAGTGAGTATCATCATATGTATATGTATCTAAATAAGAGGAATGATATCATGTTTTAATGTAACCATCATCATCATCATGACTCATAAGATCTCGTGTATGATGATTAACTACTGGGAGCATATTATCATATGGAATATGTTGTATATTAGGAGAAATATGTGTTTGTGTTTGTTATGGAACATGAAAAACTATTTTTAATACTAGCTTAAGATGTGGAGTAGATAATGGATGACATAAGTCTCTAATGTAATGGGCATTGAAGCATTGGTACTCTAGGAAAGTCATCTACCTTCCTTTGAATTATCTATATGGGATGAACTTGAATAGATGAAGTAATTGAATACATAAAATGAACCTGAATAGGTTGTATAACTAAATGTAGTGATGGTGGGGGTAGATGTGGAATTCCTCTTAATTAATATCAACTCATATAAAGTACCTAAAATTATGACCACCTTACTACCATGTATATACTAGATACATCTATGTATTTAAGTTCGTACTGCAAGGAGCTTATGTATCCAAGGGAATCCTAACATGTAAAATACTCTTGTACTTACTAAGACTAAGAATAAAGCAGTAATTATTGCATTTCCCATCTTGAGTGGTTGAATAATGTGTCTTATAGGGTTTTTTTTCTTTCCATAAAATCCTTTAATTATCTTTGTTGTGTCCATCAAATCCTCATGTGTATATCCAAGAGTATGAATAAGTGTCATAGTATAATTTTTTTCACTTGATCTATTTTATACCATGACATTACATATAATTATGAATAAATATATGCTCGTATAAATAATTATGAATAATTAAGATCAACATCCATAATATCAATTCTATCAAATTTAATTGTGGGTCATTGTACATATATTCTTATAAGTATACCAATAATACCATCTAATGGGTGATCATATGTTAAAGGAAGAGGTTTTGAAATGAATGTCATATGCACCATAGAATTATTCTTAGTTTTTATTGCCACATTATTTGGAAAGGGATTGGAAAATATTTTAAATTTTACATTTTACATTCCCATTTTTTTATTGCTCCTATATAATTCGTAGGTGTCCTAAGCTCAATAATGTTGTCATTAATGAGATCCTGAATCTTATGTCTTAATCCAAAACATCTATTTTTTGAATGCCTTATTGACCAATTTTGAATTTTAGTCAAATTGTGTCAAATCATAAACTTTTAAACTTGTTATAAGGTTTCCATATGTCTTATGGGGTCTCATGTTTTATATATCTCACTTAATCTTGCTCTAGCCTTGGTTTAAGCCTAGCTTCCGTGTACTTGCCTAGTCAACTCTAGTCAAACATGATAAAAGGATATAATTATTCTATAAATGTCATAATGTGGTCATTTAAATTATTTAATGTGTTCTTAGGTCATAAATTTGTCCTTCACCATGTTTCATATGCAAAAAAGGCCTTTTAGTCACATTTTTAGCTCATTTCATGACTTGTACGATTTGTCAAAAATTAATATTTATCACCGAGAAATTATATAACATGAAATAATTCATAATATGTTATTAGGTAGTCATATTTAGTTTAAGAAGTAGTTTCATGCATGAAAATAGGGAAAATTCCTCAAAATCAACCCCTTAATGGCACTTGTACGGCCTTGGGAAGTCCACCTTCAACTAAAAATGTAGGAATGTGCCTTTTCATCTCCATAAATTATTTACCATGATTGGTTTTTAGATAAAATTTTAGATAGATCAAATTTTTCTTTTGTTTCTTCTTTCTTGCCTTTTCAAGCCAAGGAGAGTCAACTTTGCATGCTTAGTACAAGCCATACAAGTGAAGTTGGGAGGAGTGATATTGGGGGTTGAAATAGGTATAAGTTCACTTTATTTACATGTAAATAATTTTGAGTTTCACTTATCCTCATTTATTAACCATTACTAAGAAGTTAGGTAGTTTTTTATGCTTATTCATCCATGAGGGGTCTCCTTTTGAGTTAGTTTTTGAATTTTCTAATTTGATTTGATAAGATGGATTATTTAATATGTTTATAAGGGAATATCCATATTTTTTATCACTATATTCTTGGTTTTTTAGTTTCATAAAATCAATAAGCCTCTTTTAGGCTTGTGTATGCTTGCAAATTGCTCTTTTGCATCCACAATTGTCTTAGATAGAGCTACAGGGGCATTGTACGGTAGGATATTGTCAAGTTTAAACACTCATGAGATTTTTAAAGTTGTATGTTATCTTTATTAACATGATTAATCCTTTGGTAACTCATTATGACATTGAGGAACTATCCCAAGTAGCCAATCTATGTTTTGGCCTATTGTCCCTAAAAAGTGTAGATAGAGGTCCAGGGGGTTATTTCAAAAATATCATGATACATTACCCAATACTATTCATTAATTCCATTGATCTTTTCTTTTTCTCTCTATCATGAAGAAACAGTGTGCTAAGTTTGAAGGAGGAAGGAATAGTGGAAGATGATGTTTGAATGCCCTCAAAAGTGCCTATAAAACATTGAATTTGATCAATAACATCTACAAGAATGAGACTCCAAGAAGATATTTACCCAATACACAATCCCAAGGCATGTCTCCATGATTAAATTACTTATATGATGAACAAATAATGTGTATAAACTAGAGATACCATCAAAGGAAAGTGTAAGTTTTTTTTTGACTTCCCAAGCTCATACCCTATTCGTATAATAGGTCTGAGATACACCTACAGCTAAGACCTATTTTCCATGTCTTGAAAAGGAGGATTTTAGGTAGTAAATAATTAAGATATAAATGATATTAAATATAAAGGTTATAAAATTAACATGGAATCCATCAAAATAGACCTTCATTTTCCATGACAAAGTCAAGGAGAGCTAGCACAGACATCTACAGGGTTGCATCTACTTAAACATTTTTTATTGTGGTATGATAGTGGTTTATGAAGTCCTTTATTGATTAGTACACCCCAAACATGAATTAAATACTTCACATTTCCAATTAACTAATAATGTTTCAATATAACTAATGAAATGTTTCAATGATTCCCCTAAGCTATGAACACCTACAGGTAAGGTCAAAAGATGAAATATCTCAACCAACAAGTAGGGAGTAAGAGCTTGAGGGTGTTGAGGTGTTGGTAGTACTCATGAATCAAAATAATAAACTCAAGTAGGTGAAATATGATCCAAGGAAACTATAGGAAGTATTTATAATGAGTTCATCAGGCTAATTGACCCATGATCACCTACAGTAGTAGTAAAAGTGTAATATCTTAGTCAACACCTAAAGAGGCTCAGTCTTGAAGATCATGGTAACAAGGCAAGGTAAGGAAGAGTTAAACATGATGTAAATATTATGATATGATATGAAACCTAAAATTTTAGCTCATTAAAGATGTCCAAGGCCTAATTCATTCACATCTACCTACATTAGACCCTAAGAAGTTGTCACGGTTAGTTAGGCAAAGAGGATTCTTATTATAAGCTGAAGTTGTAAAGGAGAGTATTTATAGTGATATTAAGTGATAAATGGTTCCTAAACATATAAAACATGATGTTTTCACCTTTAAGGTACCTTCTATAGTTAAAATCCACTAAGTAAATGAGTCCAAAAACAAGTAAACATAGTCTACACTAAGGAAATCCTGCATATAGTCATCACCTGACTAGTTTACCTTAGATTTTGAGACTTTTAGAGGGAAAAAATGACTGAGTTAGGAGATACATTTTTTGTGTAAAGTATCCTTGTAACCTATATAACACCCTCACATGGTTTTTTTGTGAGACAAATAGGGTAAATACCCCCTATTTTGTCTCAAATAGGGGCACTTTTCCCCTGCATTAACTGTGCAGGTGTTGGAAATGAAGATAAAATGGTGGACCAAAAAAATAAAATACCCTCAAAGATTATTGGTGAAGTTTTAATATTCCTATTAAAACATGTAAATCCAAGCTATAAGATCTGAGGTCAAATAGGATTGTCTAAGCAATAGGGTCTAGAGGCAAGGTAATTAGGCAAGGTATAAGCCTAACTCAAAATGAGTAACCACTTTCAATTCTAGCATGTGAAAATAATTTTAATGATTTATATAATTCTCATGGGGGTATAATTGAGGTGTTTGAACCATTAGAAGGTAGGGGAATCTATTATAGGCTTAGGTTGAGCCAAATTTATAGGTAAGGCTTACTATGCCTAATCTAGTCCTAGTACCTAGAGAGGAGTCCTATCACTTTTAGGGCCAAATGACCACTAAAAATTGTTGAAATATGTTGATATAATGTTTAAAAATTGTTTTTAACCATCATTTTTCATATTAATCTACCAAGAATCCATTTCTTGTCTTAAATTCACCCAGATTATGCAAAATGCTCAAAAATGACTCAAATGGCCATTTGAAATGCTTATATCTCCCATGATGCTTTTCATGGATATTCAAGGTGTCTAGAGGTGTTAGGGAGTGTCCCTAAGAATCCATTAGTGGAATTAGTTCAAGAATTTAACATGGGATCTTCATGAATAAACTCTAAGACCTAAAACCTCTTTAAAACCCTCACAAACCCCAACTTAGACCTGATAGAGAAAAGATTGCAAATGGAGCATCCAAATGGGGTAAAGTGACAATGAAACAAATTGGAGGTGGTAGAGGAATCTCTAGGTCCCTATCCCATGTCATTGAGTTGCACCCTACTTGTATGTATGGTGTAAAATTGGGCTTTATTTGATATATTTATGTGTTTTTTAGGTGTGGAGAAGTTTTAGATGATAAAACCACCTTTAGGAGAGATATTGAGACTTTTTATAAGTATCCATGGTCATTTATTGAGCTATCTAATCTCCTAAGTGTGTCTTCTACCTTCTTCATCTCAGCCAGTCTAGTGAACAAGTAGTGAACACTTATTAAAAATGGTGAAACTCAAATTGGGAAGCCTTTTAAGGCTTAATTCATGAATCTGATGACTTGTACAATATTTAAAGGTGTCATTCCTCCTTTTTCATGGATCATATTGTATAATTGGAAGGTTTTTTAATTCCAAGTGTGAGAGGTGCATGAGAATGAGTCATTTATAACTATTGAAGATGATTGCTCATAGATAGAAAGAGATGAATGGTTCTAGACCATTTTAATACACGTAAAGGATTTTTAGTAACCCATCCCCTTTAGATAAATCATTATACCTAATCCTACTTAGTGATGAGGCAATATAATGAGGGAAAATCATGGAGATAGTTTCTTATGCAAGTAAGAGAGAATCTATGCCACATATGGAGGAGTTAGACAAGTTTGAGGGATATTTGTCCTTGTTTTCCTTATGAGACCTATCTCATTATTTATTTCATGCTATTATAACTCATTTTCCTTGCTTAAAAATTTTCTTAGTGACTCTTGAGATTTCCCTTCTCTCTCTCCTCTCATAATTGCTATATATTCTAGCTTTTTTGGCTATTGTAGGGATCTCTCCACCTAAGTATGGTGAATCCCTGCTCAATTTTTTCCTTGAAATAATAAATAAGATACATTTTATCTCATTCAATATTTCACTAAGTCCATGTTATGGTTGTTGGTCTTGTATAAGTGTATTTTACTTACCTTGACATGTTATCCTTCCTAATGTCTTGTGTAGTTGAAATCTATCTTTTGCAGGTCAGCAAGAAGTGTCTAATGTGGATTTTAGGTATAGTGAGTAGCTCATTCATTAGTATTTATAGAAGACCTATTATCTAAGTCCTCCTACCTAATCTCTCTTCAAGACCCCATGCTTGAAACATTGATGTAGAAGAGGAGTGTTGAATTGGATGAAGTGTATGTGTGGGTTATCTTCGGTTCCAAGTAAATTGAAAGTGGTGTGATTAGACCATATATTTGGTGTATCACCTTCATTATATTATATTTGTTTTCATTTATCCTTATCCCTTTTCACCCCCCAAAATTTAGTATTAGGTTTGATCTATAGTGGTACATCAAGGGAACTATCCCTAATCTAGAGATCCACCTCAAATTTGGGTCACCCATAGCCCTGAGGTGGTTCCATTGTGACACTTGAATGAGGAGAGACTTGTCATCTCCTTAAGGGATGTAAGTTTAATTGACATCATGCCCCTCACATCTTTGGTAACCATAATATGTAGTATTTTCATGTCCCTTATGTATAGGCCTACTCATATAAACCTATTTTGGTGGTGGGATACATATAAGGTTGCACTTAAGTAACTTTTTCAAAATATTATGATATTACATTAACCATTATTTTTTCCTCATTCTTAGTATCATTATATTTAACCTTGTTTAACTTGAATAATTTTAAAATGTTATAGTTGAATTAGTTGGAGAATTGACAATATTTTAGATTATTCATAGCAGTAAGCTTAACTTATTAATATCTAACTATATAGAATAACTCATCAAATGACTTGAATCTATTGAACATAATAAAATCATGGAGAGGGGCAAGAAAACTTTGCTTCAATATATCTTTTAACTTATTTTAGGCCATAGGATTTTCATTTAGAAAGTATGGTCTTATATTAAATTATAGTGTTTAACCCTAAAATCAATGGGGATCCTTACTTTGGATTATATAATATCAAGAATTAGAAATGATAATGCACAAGGGTGATAAGTAGATCTACAGTAGGCCAATTGGGTGCTAAACTCATATATAAACATACACTAAATTTATTATGTTGAGAATAAGCTAAATATATAAATTATAATTAAGTTATGCATGGAAATGACAAAGAAGTAATATACTTACATGGTTTTGATGCTAACATAGTACTAGATCTAGAACATATGAAAATTGGGTTAGAAGGAGATTTTGAAATAGTAGTCATATTTTATATCTGATGTTTCTAAAGCTCTAGACACTAATGTCAACCTAGGATAGTTATGTTGATACTACTATCTGGGTTCGATGTAAGTGTACTATATGAAATACTTGATAGAAAATGATGTGACCACCTATATGTTTCTATATTTTTCTTCACCTTTACTTTGGTGCATTCAAATCTAGGTCATAGATTGTCATTCTTCATGAATTTGTAAAACCCTAGTTCTTCATCTTTATGGTGACCTTCGATAAAAAAGGGTTAGTGGGCACATGGTGTTGAGCTAACCCAAAATACCTCTATGTCAATGAGCACTACCTATATAACCAATACTCTGAAGAGGGCCTTAGACTAATGAAGTTCTCCCCTAAATTTTGGCTTTTATGTGAATCATACAATATGTGAAAATCAAGTACAACAATGACCTAGTTTGTAACTTGGAAAATATAGCTCTTGAGATACTCCTTTAGTAATTTAGAATTTCATATGTGTTGTTCCTATGACTAATATGAGAATATGATAAAATAGGAAAGATTTGCTTTATTAAGTACTTGATTGAATACTTTTGATAGGTTACCTTGGTAAATGCTAGGTGAGTAATGAATTATTGTTGATCTTATATTTATATCAATCCCTTTAGATACGTAACTTGCATTAAAGCACTTAGGCTAACCATTAAGATACATTTCATTATAAAATTGGATGACTTTAGAGAACTGTACACTTGCATCAAGTTAGGACACTAACGTCAATGCTAGTGTCTATCCTAGACATTAGTGTCCAAGGAGCAAGAAAGTAGGTATAGGTTCAAATTTTATAGATATGGAAAATAAGTACATTTTAAGAATTTTGGGAAAGATAAAATGATTGAGTCATCAACATAATACTGATCAAACTAAGAGATAGGCTAAGGGGTATAAGATAGATAAAATGCATGACTTGTGGAAGCAAGAAAGGTCTAACACTGAGAGGAATAGCCAAGGTCTAAGTTTTCCAAGTGTACAAGATTGAGGTGCTAAATAATCCATAAATATCATATACATTTTCCTCCACTTTAATCTAGTATTTAAATTTCTAGTTTAAAGGAAAGGAATAATTACTTGGGTGTGTATAACACACCTTGTCTTTGTGTGTACCTAACTTGAGTAATTTTTGGGTAACTAACATTTAACAAATATCATGTTATGGTATATAATTAGTGCATATAATCTAGAATTTAAAGTATTTGAAATTGATAGAAATTGAAAGAGCAAGGTTTAAGAGTACACATGCATGTCGATGTAACTGTCTTGCCTATTGGCAAGTTGATTTGAAAAAGATGTATTATTTTAAGGCTCTAAGACTAGGATTAGGACAAATATGGATAAATATTGAAGGTGCATATATCCAAGGAGATAGAGAAAGAGAGAGATATTGGAAGGCACATGCCTTTAACATTGTATCAAAGATGAGTTACCACTTTGTAGTTGATATTAGTTCAATCATGCAACCCAGTGATACTTATAACCTAGTGATGTTGGATGATACAATCAAGTCCAACCTAAAAAATTGGAAATATTAAGTGATTTAATCACCTCAACCATATCAAAAATTGAACCAATTATTGTATTAGACTAGCAAAATAAAGTATGTAAAAGTTTGACTGTGGTATCAATATGTAAAAGAGTTTTGGGATCTAAAACTGATTTGAATTTTGAAATACTAGGCATAAATTGTATAGCATATGCACCTTAGATATGTCTCATGTTGAAATTGTGTATAAAAATGGTAATAATGTATATAATTCTGCCACAACTATGAATTTGAATCATATAATTGTGTGCTTTGGCCAATTTGGAAAATTGTATAGGTGTGTAAAATATGTTTCCAAAACATACCATGACTATATATGGAGAAATCTAAAAAATGATATAAATACCAATGTGGATAAAATGTTTCCAAAACATGCTTCCACTATAATTGAGAGATGTTGAATATTGAATAGGTGTGAAGAACATGTTTCCAAAGCATGCCCCCACTAAATCAAAAAATTATGAATGTGTGGAATCTATGCCTATATTACATGGTCCCACTAAATCTAAAAACTATGCCAAGATTAGAGAAAATGCCTCTATTACATGCCCCCACTAATATGGCCCCCCTTTAAGGTGAGGTAAATATAGGAACTAATAATTACCTCACCTCAAAATTATAAAAAAAAATTATATAATCTATGAATGTAACCATGTAGTATATATAAATAACATGTCTAGGTAGATATAGCATTGAATCAGATAGAACTAATTTCATTACATAAAGACTAATATGCAAGATAAGGATTACGGAAATGTACATATAGTAATAGTATAAGCTCAATAATAAAATCAATTACACACATAAGATCACTCAAAATCAAGTCAAAAGACAATGGTCTAAGGAGATGGCAAACAAGGGGCATGTTCAAATGGAGCACAATCAAAAGGACATAATTTAGTAAATGTCCACAAAATCAAGGATGATATATTTAAATGTCTAAGAAATAATCAATTACATATTCAAATGTAAAAAAATCACACATAGGCATGGAGGCTAAAATCAAAGGAGCATATTCAAATGCTTGAACAAGGAATAAAATAAAAAGGCAAGACACCCAAGGAAGAGAATAAATTAAAGCATAATCAACTAGCAGAAAGCATGTCATAGTAGCCCATGGATCAAATACATTAGGAAAAAAATTCAAATGTATATCATATCAAGTACCTTATGTAAGATATAATCATGGATAAAGGCATGTGTAAGTATATATGTAAGCTCAACATGATAATGTAATGTGATCATCGAACCATATAAACTTTGTGTATCAAGATCAAGGAAGTAGATGCCCCTGATGTCTTCATGACATGAGTAGAAAGAAGACTCAACATCCAAAATAGGAATAGATCATGTATTTGTGTATGCCTATGTCACACTCAATTATAAGTGTGACACACATGTGTGTATGTATAAGTAACTAAATATGCCATCTATCAACATGGAACTAACACATAGATGCCATAGGTGTTGAACATATTTTTGGATTTTTGAATGTTTTTAATTTAATGTTTTTGGTATTTTGGAATGGTTCTTATGTAATATATGTGCACAATTGCATATTGTTCATTGGTATTTTTAAAGGCTTTCTTACAAGTGTATCAAGGTCGTATACACTTTTTCCTATATTTTTTATAACTATGAATGGTCCCAACCAATTTGGTTTGAACTTTTATTTTTTTGTCTTTTTCTATATTGGTAATATTTTTATTTTATTTTAGGACCAGGTCACCCACATTAAAGTCATGTGGCTGAACCTTTTTTTATATGCTTGTTTTACACAATCTTAATAAACACATAAGTGCTCAGTAGCCTATGTTCTTTTGGCACTCAACTATTCTAACTAATGCAATCTCTTTTCATGGTATTCATTATATTTGATGATGTCTTTAAGATAAATATGCAAATAAGGTATCTCAAGTTTAATTTTTAAGATGACCTATGCATTGTAGACTAAAGAGTAAGGTGTGGTTTGAGAAAGTGTGCGTACACTAGTTTGATATGCCCATAGAGCATATACCATTCATTGGTGCCAATCAATGTTATATCGTTCAAATTTTTTGCCAAGTATTTTGATAATTGTCTTATTGGTTGCCTCTGCCTATCCATTACCCTATGGGTAATAAGGTGTAGAAAAGGTATTCTTAATCTTTTATTTACTAAAAAAGTATTATATCATCTTGTTTTTAAATGATGTTCCATTATTATAAATAATAGTTGAAAGTATGCCAAAAAGGGAAATAATGTTGGTCATCAAAAACTTGTATATGTCATCTCTTATGGTAAACTCAAGTGTAATTACTTCCACCCATTTTGTAAAATATTATTTAGTTGTGATGATAAATTTTTGTCTACCATTGGATACCATATTTACCTTTCCTATCAAGTCAAATCCCCATAAAGAAAAAGGCCATGGTGAAACAATCAGTTATAGCTCATGCAACAATGCATGATTTAAATTGCTATATTTTTGGCATTGTAAACATAGTTTTCTTTGTTTAATACATTCTTGTTCCATTATAGGCCAGTAATAACCTTAATGTAATAGTTTTTGAGACATGGCATGTCTATTGAAATTCCCACCACACTTTTTGTCATGTATTTCCAACAGTTGAGTGTGGGCCTCATACTTTTTTAATCATCAGATTAATTGTACATCAAAACTTTGTTTGAACACATCTTTTATAATAATAACATAAATAAGTGCTTCAAATTATAATTTTCATTTATCAATTCATGTAAAATAGTCTGGTATATAGGCTTGATAAATAAAATTATAAATATCATTTTACCATTTTATGTTTATAGTACTATGAGTAATAACAAGAATGACCAAGGCATTCATTTTATCAGAAGAAATGGAAAGATTTCATAGTTTTTGTATTGTAAAGTCTATATGATCATCATGAAAAGTCATCAAGGATGTTGTATTTACCATGGAATTTGCATGGAAGTTATCTTTTTGTGGAATGTTGTCAATAGAAAATGTGTCAAATGTCTATGTGAGTTTATCTACCATTTCTTTATATGATAGAATATGCTCCTCTTTGGTTTGATAATGATTAGTAACTTTATTAGCAACCAATTAGGAATCGTCAAAAATTTATATGTCTCTTATATGAAGCTTATGTGTTATGGATAATCTAATGATCAAGGCCTCATATTCGACTATATTGTTGGTGCAAGAAAAGGCTAATTTGTAAGAGAAAGCCATATATTCACCCTCTAGGTTACAAAATACAATACCAACACTCACCCATGTTCTATATTTTGATCCATCAAATAACACTATCCATGGATTGAAAGATAGATAATATGCTTTGAACTTATCCTGGAAAGTTTTGGTGAGTGGAATTGAATTTGGTAAAGGAATCATAGCCAATTGGTCAACTATGACTTGTCTTTTTATTGATTTTTGGGCTATAAATTTTAGATCAAAATTTATAAGCTATATTGCCTATTTTGTTATGTGATTGGTTAGGTGTGTTTTATTCATCAGGAACCTCAATGGATCTCCTTTAATTATAATATGAACCTCATTATTGATTAAATAAAGTCATAGTTTCTAAATAGAAAAAACCAAAGCTAAACATAGTTTTTCCATGGTTGTATATTTGTATTTTTAATTGATTATCTGGAGACTAATATAATATATTTCATGCTCTTTGTGATTATCATCAAATTATGCTACTAGGGCTCATAGGGCCTCATATGTGGTCGATATATGAAGAAGTAATGGTATATCTAGAATGGGAGGCATAAGTATTGGTGGATTTGATAAATAAGTTTTGATTTTAGCAAAACTTTACTGACATATATCATCCCATATAAATTTTATATCATTTTTTAGCAAACGGGTGAAAGGGATTATTTTATCAGCTAAATGGGCAATGAAATGTTGAATATCCTAAATATGGCCCTAAAAACATCACAACTATTTTAGATTGGTTAGTGCTGGCATTTACTATAATATATTTTACCTTTTTGGATCAACCTCAATACCTCTCTAAGAAATAATGTATCCTATTAGTTTTCTTGAAGACACCCCAAAAACATATTTTTTTGGAGTTAATCAAACATTAACCTTGCATAAGTGCTCTAATATTTTTCATAAATCAGTAGCATGGTCTTAGCAATGTTTGGATTTTATAAGTAAATCATCAACATAATCCTCAATAGTTTTGTGGATAAAATCATGAAACATATGAGTCATGGCCCTTTGGTATGTACCTCCTATAATTTTTAATCCAAAAGGCATGACTTTATAACAAAATGTACCCCAAAGAATGGTAAATGTTGTATTTTCTTGATATGCAAGATTAATTTTGATTTGGTTATATCCTATGAATTCATCCATAAATGAAAATATTCTCATATCTAGTTATAGAATCTACAATCATGTTAATATTAGGTAATGGGAAATCATCTTTAAGATAAGCCTTGTTTAAATTATGATAATCGATACAACACCGAATGTCACCATTAGGTTTTTTTATACGAACAATGTTAGATACATAGTTAGAATGTGCAATGGATCTTATAAACATGGTGTCTAGGAACTTTTAAATTTCAACTTTTACCAATAATACCTCTTTAGGATGCATTTTTCAAATTTTTTGTTTTATTAGTTTTGCATTTGGTTATAATAATATGTTATGCATTGCCACTGATGGATCAAACCTAGGAATATCTAAATAATCCCAATCAAATATTTCAAGAAAATCATAGAGGACCTATCGATAGGTTTTCCTTAATCAGCCTACATAATGGCATCATGTAAAGCTAGCCAAGGGTCCTTATCTATCCCAAAGTTATACTTGATTATTTCTCTATTTAATAAAGTACACTTCTTTGTAATGAATGGTGTGGTATAAATAGAATTTGATGCATCATGTTGGACATTTTTATTATGTTTTTCACTGATATAAGCATGATCAAAGGTGTCATGATAAATATTATTCTTATGATAGGAGGAAAGGAGATCCTTGTATGGAACCAAGCACTCTAGTAATGATTCATCATTGGAAAACTCATCCAACATCAAAAAATTTAGGGAAGCATCCTCATCGATTAGTTGAGGGTTGACCAATTCGAGCTCGGTTATAGAGATATGCATGCATTCTATTATGGCATTTGTAAAACAAATTATAATGTGAGAGATGTATTTGTGTCTTGTAGATTTTTCTTAAAAACCCAAACCTTAACAGTTTATATTAGTAATATGCTAAGTTATTCCTTGCTAATTTTTACCCAACCCTTGTCCCTTGTACCCATATTTGATTAAATATTGAGAACCAAAATTAGGATTATAAAATTACAGTGTAGTATTATTAGGTTGGTGTATCATTGCACAATGTTTGAAGGCATTATTATCCATTGGATAATGTAAATGAATCCTTATTAACTAAATTTTAAGCATGCATGCAATGTATATTTAACCACATAAATTTCATGTATCCAAGGCCATCCCAAAATAATGTTATAGTTCAAATCATTTGTCATAACTTCGCAAAAAGAGAGTAATGTATGGGGATCCATGGTAATAATCAACGTTATTTGCCCTAATACTTATCTTGAAATATTATCAAATCCCTTGATGCTCATATTACATGGTTCCAAGTCTGCAAGTGTAATGCCAATTAATGAAATAAATGATATGTTACAAATGTTTAAAGTCTAGAACCATTATCAAAAAGAACTCATTTTATCCTTTTTATTACAAACAAACACCTAGATGTAGAGTGAAAAATAATTTTATAATATGTTGAGGTTGTAAATCCTCCTTTTCAAAGGATATATTATGTTTGATCCATTTTATAGAATTTAAGACAAATGACACATATGGTGGTTTGACATTACATGGGATTAGGGTCATATGAATACATCTAAAAGGATATCCTTTTAATGGGTTAAATGGTGCAACAAGTCCAAGAGTGAGGTTTTGGTAGTACTATCTTTGGATTGGGTGGTATATGACCTAAGGAGGATAATTTTTCCATGCACTCCCTTTGGTGTTTTGTAATGACAATTAAAAGCTCATTGTAAACATTAGAAAAAGGAGTATACAAGAATGCAAATTTTGAATCCCTTATAGATCAAATGGATTTAATCAGGAAACTAATGTAACAAACCATAGAAACTATAAGGTATTAGACCATGAAATAATTTACAAAGATGTCCATGGAAAACATGATTGCAAAATTATAGCAATCAGGGATTAGCAATAGAAAAATTAGAAATCCCTAATTTGACCTAAGGTTTGATGTTCAAAGATTAGGTTCACCAAATGTTTAAATATAAAATGTATGGGGATCCTTACTTTGGAGTATATATGATTAATAATATAGAAATCATAATACACAAGGGTGATAATCATATATATAGTAGGCCAATTGGGTACTAAACTCAGATATAAACATATATGGAATTTCTTATTTTGAGTATAGGATATATATAGAAAGTATAATTAGGATATGCATAGAAATGAAAAATAATTAATGTACTTATTTGTTTTTTATGATAACATGATATTGGATCTAGAACAAGAATAAATTAGGCTAGAAGGAGATTCTAGAATAGTCATAAGATTCTAAATCTAATGTTTTTAAAGCTTTGGACACTAACATTAGCCTAGGATAGCTATGTTAATACTAATGTATAGGTTTGACTCAAGTGTACTATATGGAATACCTATTGGAAAAGGATGTGACCACCTAGATGCTTCTAGTTTTCACTTCACATTTAAATTGATGCATTCATATTTGGGTCATGGACTATCACTTCTCATGAATTTTTAAAACCTAGTTCTTCATCTTCATGGTGACCTTGGGAAAAATGGGTTAGTGGACACATGATGTCAAGATAACCCTAAATACCTCTCTATTAGTGAGATACATAACCAATAATATGAAGAGGGCCTCAAACTAATGTAGTTCTCCCCTACATGTTTCCTTGTATATGAATCATATAATATGTGAAAAGAAAGTATATCAATGACCTAGCTTGTAAATTAGAAAATATAGATATTGGGATAATCTTTTAGTACTTTAGACTTGTATGTGTGTTTTTATTATGACTAATATGATAATAGGAGAAAACTAGAAGCTTTGTTTTATTGAGTGCTTGATTTAATGCTTTTGTTAAGTTACCTTGGTTTGTGCTAGGTGAGGAATGATTGAGGCTTGATATTATATTTAAAACAATCCATTTAGATAAGTAACTCACATTAAATAACTTAGTCTGACCATTAGGATACATTTCATTTGCAAATTGCATGAATTTAGGGCACTAGATACTTGTGTTGGGTTAGCACACTAATGTTAATGCTAGTGTCTATCCCAGATGTTAGTGTTCAGGGAGAAAGAAAGTAGGCATAGGTTTAGAGCTTGAAAAGATGGAATATAAGTACATTTTAATCATTTCTAGGTAAGATAAAATGCCTAGTTCATCAACATAAGACTTATCAAACTAAGAGATAGGCCAAGGGGCATAAGATAGAGTCGATGCAAGAGTTGTGTAAGTAAGAAAGGTCCAAAATTAAGAGGAAAGACCAATGTCTAATTTTACCAAGTTTATAAGACTAAGGTGATATATAACCCATAAATATCATCTACACATAGTCACTCATTCATTCATTGGATCCTTGCTTAAGTATTACAATTTGAGCATAAGATCATTTCTCATTACTATTGATCAAAAAATGTGGTACAAACTGACCAACTAAAGGAATGAATGTATTAAATAATTGGAATATAATATTATAGAATAACTAAAAATCATATTTCTTAAGAATTCAAAAAAATAACTTAATAAAAACTTGTTATTGGAGGCATAGTCCAAACATGATATGTGAAAGGATCTTATGTGTTGTTTTGGATCACATTTACCATCATATAATGTAAGATTAGGAATATGAAGCCTATAGGTAAGGGATCAACTAAAATATTTTGGGCTAATGGATTATGAATAAAATCATGAGAATCATTTGAAGGAATTTCTCTAAAATCACCTTACTCTAAATGCAACACCTTAGCCTACTAATCTATAATAGTTTATATTGCAGATTATGTAGTAGGCATGGGAGATGATGCCACATAAGTAGCAATAATATAATTCACATGGGATAGATGTGTAGGTATAGAAATAATAATCTAAGTGAAACATGTGTTGCTCCACTCCTTGGGTGGGCATAACATGTAGCCACATGTGTAAAGATAGGAATGGTAGTAATAGCAGTAGTCTAAACACCTATTATGGAATCAATACTTCAAAAAGGTATGTTATTATCAATGAATAGGTCATGTTGTTTTTCCTCAAATGTGAAAATCTTAGCAAGATTTTTCCATTCATATATATATATATATATATATATATATATATATATATATATATATATATATGTGTGTGTGTGTGTGTGTGTGTATGTATGTATGTATGTATGTATGTATGTATGTATCATGCATTTTTGGTTCACTTTAATATATTTAGTTAATTCCCTTCCATCCATGTCATTAAATCTATTAATAAAGTCCACATATTCATTTCCTTTATTAGCATTCATAGTACTTATTTTTTCCTTTATTATTATGAGGGAGAATCATAAATCAAGTATCAAAATCATATTTAAATTTATAAATTTTCAACCCTATAAATAAGGATGAAACCCTAATGGAAATCTAGGGTTTTACATGTTTTAGAGAAAAATTAGGTTCACCAATATGTTTTACCTTATTTTCTATTTAGTTATCTAATAAGCATTTAATTTTGATTATATGATATATTAAAATAAAACATTAATCTAAATGCTAAATTATAATATGATTAAACAATTTCACTCGTTATTTATGAAAAATACTAAGGGCATTTAGATACCTAGCTTGTTTATATTCTTTTTAGGTCCAAGACTAAATTCAAGTGGTTAAAAATATTGCAAATGAATTTAAATTCACTTAGATTAGGAACACAAGTGTATGGATCTCTAGGATGAATCCATTATGCTTTTAACACTATCATTTGATGCAAGTGTCTACTATTTATATATTTGTCATATGAATAGATGCTAAGGAACTATACATCCTTGAGGGTTATCTTCGTATGTCATATTAGGTGCTCAATGTGTACATAATTCCATAAAACATATGTCCTTATCTTTGAAATCATACTTCCACTTTTGACACCATGTTAAGGCCTAAAAATGGGAATGAAGGTGGGTTGAGATAACCTAAACCACTCCCATATGAATAGATGAGCACTACCTATGTATCCAATAATTTGAAGAGGGAATTAAAACTACACCCAATTCTCCTTGTTAGTTGTATGTGTGCAATGGTGCTCTTTTTATCAATACAACATGCAATTTAGATTTCGACACTTGAGAATGGAAAATTTGTCTTGGCTTATGTGCTTTGGACTTTTTTAGGGCCTACTCCTTATGATTTATTTCTAAATTAGAAAGGGTAGTCTATTTGAATGTGCAAGTGAAATCGTAGGCTTTCTTAATGTTTGCTTGAAAATACTAAATTATGAAATAGGCTTATACCTATTATGCATTTATATGGTACTCTTTGGGTAATTTATCACACCATCAACATGTAAAATGTATATACCAACACATAAAGATGGTACCATTACTTAGTATGGGGACATGTTTGTCAACCTTAGACACCTTTATAATTCCATAGGCATCTAAGTCTGACACATTAGTCTCTAAACTTAAAAAATACTAATATGATGATGATAACAAATAAGTAAGGCATAGACTATGAAATTCTTATAGGTGATTTATATAAAATCAAGAATGTCAGACCCATAGAAAGTATGTGGATAGCAGAGAAGGGTGTGAAAGATCCATATGTGTGATCACAAGTCATGAAAAATGATGGTAGGTCGACTAACATTTTTAAGTTACTAATACTAGATTTATTATCTATAAAAACTTGTGTGTTTGTTGATTATTAGTTCATATTAGACTCTTATTGCCATGTTTTCCCATTTTTGCTTCTGATTTATCTAACTCTTTATATTTCTTCCCTATTGGTGTTTCTATTATTTTGGTCCTAGTACTTAGAAACATACATTGCATGGTTCTAGGTCACCAAGGTCATACAATGTATGATTCTAATATGGGCCTTTGTGAACCTTGTTTTGGGTATCTAGTTATTTGTGTTACCTAAGTTTTAACCTCTCCCACCCATTTTGCATTGACTTACATGCCAATTTTTTCCTAATTTGAATTTGATAAGTCTATAAATAGATAGGTACATTAGTACATATATGACATGATAAAACAAAGACATGCAATACATGATTGGTAAGTAATTTTTTTAAAACAAGAGCTAATATTTTATTTAATAGTGGAATTTTAGAATTTAAATCACAATTTTAATAAATAATTTAATCTTTCATTTTCAAAGTGCCACTTGATCATGCTAGTGTGAAAAGTCATATAGGGACTAATGTTTGCATCCAAAAATTATCTATTGAATTACATTGAGTGATGTATTCCAAACTTGTTAAAAAATATGGACCTAATAATAAGGAATGATAACACAAATCCATAATTTAATTACCCATTTTTATTTATCTTTGATGATTTTTTAAGGTTGTGGAGAAAGAGATCAATTTCCTAGTGATTTGTTCACAAAATTTAGGAAAAATGGGCGAGGTGTTTAGATCCCTAAATTAGGTGAACATAGTCATATAATAAAATTTCAAGGATTTATAGGTGCTTATAACCATATAACTGTTAGTTTTTGTAGGCCCAAAATTTTCCCAAAAGTTCTAATGGTCTAGGAAAGTTCTTTGTTTGTCTCTAGCGTTATCGGTTTTTTCTTGCTATTTAGACCTAAGTTGTGGTGTTAGTTTCTTCCAACTATATTAAGATTTGTGATGGTTAAGATTTTTTTTTAACCATATCTTTTAACTTTTAAACTATTATATAATATCCCATTTCATAATTAGGTCTAATTTTAGTGTGTTATTGGAGAAAATTTGATTAGATCTGATTACAAAGTAGTGTAGGTGAATCTAGTGTACTTTAATCTAAAACTAGTTTTCCTATACTAAATTAGTTAAAAAAAGAACCCCATTCCAAATATGATATGGTTTCATCCCAAGACATGTTAAAAATTTACGTAAAATCATAAATTTGAGTGGGAAGAGTGTTAAATTAAAGGGCTATGTAGAACATATGCAAGAGATGCATCAATAATTGAGAGAAAAGTTGGAGCAAAGTCCCATAGGATACAAGAAAAACACTTGCCTCAAGAAAAAATCTTTATAATTTCAAATTCAATACTTGGTTTTGGCACATATTAGGAAATAAAGTTTCTCAATGGGAACCTAAAACAAATTAAAATGGAAGAAGATATGGCCATGCAAAATTATCAGAATATTTTCAGTAAATTATAATGAGATAGAAATATTAGATAGGGTTAATTTCTCAACCATATTCAACATAGTGGATTTGAACCCTTTTCATGTGGGAAACTATTTTAGAATGATTTTGGTTTAGTTTATTTAACTCCAAGTTAGAGATAACAATTTTATCGATAAAGACAAATAGGATATAGAGGTTATTTTTAAATCAAAAGTTGTCAAAAATACCATTGGAAAATAATATGCAAAGTATTTGGTTAAATAGAAGGATAAATTAGTGAAATACTCAACCTAGGTGAATTTATATGAGATTGGAAAGGTTAATAGATAATTATATAAATTCATTCAAGGATCATGAGTAGGATATCATGATTTTTTCTCTAAGCCAAGGTGTCTGATACAAAAGCATCTAGAGTATGATGTGTGATATTGCATCAATCAAGAAATTATGTGTGTGTCATATGTTTCCTTTGATTTAGTGATAAAGTGATATCTCAAGGTTCCTTAAATACTATTGATCTCTATAAAACTCCAAGGGTTTGAGATAGTTAAATTTATATCATCAATTAGGGATCAATCTAAGTGTTCATTGAATGATGATGACATGGTCAATGTTTTTAGGTCACATTTGATGAGGCCAATAAATGGTGCTCATTTCACATATTATTATCCTAAAAATCCATTCTATTTGACCATTTTTATAACCTTCACCCATGCATTTGTCAATAATAATATAAAATTTATACATTTTACCTTTCTTATAGTCGTCAAAAAATACCTTCGTAGACACCTACCAATGTTCACAACCATTGACCAACTTGATGGGTACTGTTGGCAAATGTTATCCCACATACTAAGCTTATGCCTAGTTAGACTAGGTTATTAATGGATGATCAGATAAAAAAATTTCTATATGGAATGAGTGGTCCAAGGATCTCATTTTCCTCATAAAGCCTTTGAAACACTTTAAGTTCACTTAGAGTGTAATTTTCCAATTTCTAAAGGATAGGAATAAAGTGTTACATGGATCATATGGAATGTTAAGAGTGTTTGGAATGAGTATGTAAGTGCATAGCATTCATATGGTTCTTCATTGTGTTCATCTAGACATTTTGGGTCTAGTGGTAGAAATTTTGAGTAGGAAGTTTCCTAACATTATCATTGCCACATGTGGATGAGTCAAGAGGAGTTGGTCATATGGGTCTGTTTATATTAGACACTAGAATATATGCATCAAGCTTTAGGTCATCTAATAAAGTGTATCAAAATATATGAAGATTCAAATTTGGCCTCTCAGACAAAATTTGCTAAGTTTCCATACTTAGCCAATTTACAAAAGAGCTCAAATAGAGCTGAGTGAGCATATTGATGGTATCATATCTCACATGTGTGTCAGTTTCTAGAGGATTTGATCTCATGGGTATGTTCAATTTTTTCCCTATAACATATATACTAAGTTTCAAGCCATGCATCTAAGCACGATAAAAGTTATGCATGTTCAAAGTTGGCTCCTATGACAGAATTCACTAAGTTTTCATACTTAACCATTTTTTACCATGACAAGAATGCAGATGTCATGCAAAAAATGCATAGGTATCTCATTTCAACATTTTTTAAAAACACTTATAAATATCCCAAAGCTAGTGGATCAAGTTTACACAATGTTTTTGGTATCAGGAATATCTCCAGCAAATTTGGTCCCTCTATGATTCTTGTACTTTAAGATATAAATATTCAAAGTTGGTCAAATAATGGGATAGGCTCACATAGATGTTGACTGTAAGCCACTACAAAAATCAATTAGATATTAAATTTTATGTTATATGGTACATCAAATGCATCCATGCAGACATCAAATGACGGTCATATGGATGTTAAATTTAAGACCTAGAAAATAGTCATTTGTTTTCAAACCAAAGCTGATCCAACAATTGGCATTCATTCGTATCAAGGAATATTGATAGAGAGAGAAGATTCAAAAGGTAAAGGATCTTGAGAGGTTGAAACATAGCACAAGAATGTAAAGTGGAAGACTAAAAACAATGTTTTGAATGCAAACATGGGACTACCAAGTGGCACCATCTCAGACAAAGTTAACAAGTCAAGGGCAGAATCGATGGCTCTCACTCAATCATATAGATTGAAATCAATGGATCAAGATGAGTCAATGAGTCAATAAGCTAATTTGGTTTATTACAAACTAATTGTAAAATTAATATCCCAAGGAGTATCTGACAAAGGTCAAAGGAGCCATTTTTTTATCAAGGCAGACAAATACAAAGGAACCCATCTTGAAGCAAGGTCTAGGCTAAACCAGATGGACATCATGAGATCTAACATCACTATTAAAGCTCCATAGGGAAAAATAGGTCTTTTAGACCTAATATAGATAAAGGATTGATATTTTTAATGTTAAAATGGTACCAAGCATTGCCAGTAGAGCTCCATGGAGGCAAAATGGGTCTTTTAGACCTAATATAGACAAAGGGGGGTGATAGTTTATTGTCAAATCAAGAATATACACCCATTAACTTATTTTTTTGATCAAAACTATAGGAAAACCAATCATCTTAGATTGGTTTTCCATGTATAGGATGTAACTGTCCAAACATGGAAATAGAGAAGATATGTGATTAATGAAAAAGGTCCTCATCCTTCAGCATGGCCATAGTTTTGACAAATTGCTACCTAAAATGCATAAAGCCATGTTTTTTTTAAAAACCATGAGAATGAAGTTTTATCCTCAAGTGAGATATGGCATAAAGGATCAAATAAAAGGTCTAGTGTTGGGAACCATAGATAGGGCCATTTAATGCATCTCAAAACCTTTGGGGACTTTCTCAATCAATAAGCCATAGGCAATGTCCTGATTGATCAAAAAAGGTGGCAAGGCTTTCATTGGCTAAAGAGAAAAAGGTGGAAGCTTAGGTTTAATTAACAACCTGGCATGGTGTGTTCCTTCTCAAATGGAATGCTCCCACATTATGTATCTCTCTTTTTTCTCATATATATCATGGTCTCATTCCCATTGAAGAGGTTTCCAACTCTTAGAATTTATCATTTTTTTCTGGGACAAGGATACTCATTGAGACTTGCAAAAGTGTGTTCATTTGATATGGTTAAACCCTATCAAAATATTGTAAGAACTACCTTTTGAACTAATATGATCAACTCTTTGCATATCTCTTACCTTTAATCAGTGCTTAATATGCTTGTGTATGGTGAATTTGTGAAGGATATTCTTCCTAGTTTATTGTCCTTCTACTTGCCTCTTTGAAGGTGTTTTCAAGCTAACTTTCAGGTCTAGATTAGTGTTCTACTTGGAACCTCTTCTATGAAACATTTATGAAACTATTGAGATTGTGAGATTGAGTAAGCCATAGTTTTATTTTATTGATCTAGTGAGTGTTCAAGCTTATATGAGTGTCCATTTAACTTTGGTGCATCACCCTTTTAGCCTTCTTAGGAGCCCTTGTCCTTTATCTAACCCTTTTCTCTATGAATCATTAGTGTAGGATTAATTTAGGTGAGCATCAAGAGGAAGTTGACCAACTCATGAGGTTCAACTCCACTATAGGTGACTCATAGCCTAGGGTTTTTCCCATTGTGTAGCTCAATTAGAGGGAGATTTAAGAACTCTCTCCAAGGGTGAAAATTGAGCCTACAATAGTTTCTAGCATGCCTAATGAGACCACATTCCAAAAGGAATATTGATTAAATTTGATGTTTGTTTAATCAAATTTTTAGTATTTAAGCTACCAAATAACAGCATCTAGTGACTCCAAAAGAAAGAATCAACACTTTGGTGTAGAGCGATAACTATCTCTCATGCCAAAGGTGACAACAAGGTCAGCTTCAAGAGATATTCCTTTTGAATTTATTTAATTACCTTTAAATTTATCAAAAATATTAAGGTTTACCAATACACATCCATATTTGGAAACCTTTGCTCTTAGGTCATTTGTAAGGCCTACCCCTGCAAGAAGACCTTTATTAAACCCTTGCATAGCCATGGCAGCCCCTAAATATTTTATGGATTTTAATGTCTAAAGTCCTCTAAACCTTTCCCAATATGATCCTATCCTAGTTTTAGCCCTTAAATGTGTTCCTTATTATGATGGTGACAAATTTAATACACCTTTTAAGTACCTCATGGACATATCCAATTTTTTTAATATCCATGATGTTACTAAGGAAAATATAGCTATTAGGTTATTAGCTACTTCTTTTGAATGAAAGGTCGTATATTGGTATAGATACTTTTTTAGTAATTCCATTCAAACATGAGACCAATTAGGAGAAACCTTGTGTAAAATATTTGAGGACAAAAGTGACTATTTGTCACTTTTAGATCAACTAACTACCATTAAGAGAGATCCTCATGAAGTCATGTAAGACTTCAACACAAGGTTCCAAAAACTTGGGATAGAATCCTAGTCTCAGTTAGACCAACCCCTAAATTTGCCTTCTTGTACTATTTAAAGGATTTAAATAGTGATATAGCAATTATGATCCAATCTATGGGAGGAAATATACTTCTAGATGCTTATTAGGTGGCCATCAAAGTAGAAAACTATCTAGTTCAAGTTGGAAAGCTTACACCTAGACCACCAATGCCCTTATTTCCTTAAATCATACCACCTCCTATTGTTATCCCTTCACTATATATCATTCCTCATACACCAAAAATTGTTGCAATACCTGCACCAAAATAAGAGAAAACTTCCACTAGTGGATCTAGAGATTCCCAAGACCAAAAGAACTTCTAAGAGCTTAAGAGCATGTTTCAATCTTTGGTAAATGAGCTAGTAAATGTTAAGAGGTATTAGTATTTCAATAGGCCTTACCAAGGTTCATATCAATCTTAGTATCAAGCCTTTCAAGTAAAGATTCCACCATACAAAGGGAACTACCAAGGTCAAAACCAAGGACAAGGGTAGCATGGCTAAAATAGGTAGAATAACTATAACCTTAATGTTTCTATCACTTTCAACACCTAGATATTAGTTCAAAACAATGTGGATCAAGAAGCAAAGGGTACCATGCCTTGGAATTAGTCTTTTGGTCAACATATTATCCCAAATATTGACCTCAACCAAGCCTTAAATGATTAATGGTAGCAAGCTACTAATTTTGTGTACAACCAAAATCTCATGGCCCAAAATGCATAGGTACCTATGATGACCAAGATATAATAAGCTACTCAAGGTCAAGGGTCTAATCAGGGAC
Organism: Torreya grandis; assembly: GCA_037957365.1. NCBI lineage: Eukaryota > Viridiplantae > Streptophyta > Pinopsida > Cupressales > Taxaceae > Torreya > Torreya grandis. The sequence goes on along the minus strand of JARHVA010000236.1, from coordinate 2,218,793 downwards.
CAAACCAACTAGATGACACTATGGTCAATTATGAGAAATAAGAGTGTTATGCATCCAACTATAAGGCTAGTTATAGCCAAGCCTACATTTTAGTGGTAGAAAATACAAAATTTAAAAGAAGGAACATGGATGGTAATCAGGAAGCAGTCAAAGAGGTTCCTATCATTACTCCCTCACTGATAAAGACAAATGAACATATTGTCACTCCAAATGTTCCATTAGTTCCAAGGGGTCAGAATCAGGGAAATGTCTTGATCCCTCAAGGCTCACAAGTTAAATAAACAATAGTGGTGGCTCCCAAAACACAAGCAAAGGTTGGTGGTTCAACCATCAACATTGTTGATCAAATGAAGAAATCTAATGTGAATGTGCCAATGTGGGATATGTTCTCCATGCTTGGTCAAGTTGACATTCTTCAGGAAGGTTTATCTAAGATTAATGTTACAATAGTTGTAGACAAGCTACCAAGCAAGGAAAATGTGGTCCTAACCAATGAATCCAAAGGACCAAATTAAGGGAAATCAAGTAAAGTAGTCAAGCCTCCTCCCTTCTATATTTTAGTGATCATTGGAAACTCTCTAGTGCATAATTGTTTGGTAGGCAGTGGGGTTAGTACCTCAGTAATGCCAAAGTCTATAGCTAATCAACTTGGTCTAAAATATGAACCATAGTCTAAAAGAGTACTGCAACTTGATGGTTCCTCTACCAAGCCATCTGGCATAATAAAAGACCTCAATATGACCCTACATTCTTATCTTAGTGTCTCAGTGGCTCAAGATTTATTGGTCTTGGATGTGCCTCCTCACTTTGCACTATGCCTATCTAGGGAGTTCACTATAAAAATAAGAGGCTACCTTGCAATAAATTTATCATATATGGCATTTAGAATAAATTAAGGGGCCAAAGTGTCAATCAAAGTTGAGCCCATTGCATAATTCCACATAGAGACCTATGAACCAAATAATGTCAACTTTAATTACACTAATATTGATGAGGATGAATTTGTAATGGGGCAAGAGTTGGACAGTCATCTAGAAGAGGTACCAAACATGTTCATGGATGAACTATGGAATGATAGCTAGTTGGTGGACCCCTTAGAAGGTTTTGAAGAAAGGGACTTGGGTGTCTACTATTTGCATGAAAAAATCTATCCCATGCCATCTCTCATGAGGCATCAATAAGATCTTAGTGATCTATGGAAGTTGTTATTTGATGTTTCAAGGACTAATCATAGGGTGGGTGTAGGTGTTATGTTAATATCCCCTTAAAATGATAAGTACTTCTCTTCATATAAGTTCTAATTTAGTTATTGCTCCAAATTAGTAAAATATGGTCTCATTTATGGCCTTCAATGGTCTAATAGGAGAGGGATTAATTAATTTCAAGTCTATGGGGATAGTGAATTAGTTATACACCAAGTCAAATGTTAGAATGCCATTAAGAACCCCTTAATGAATTCTTACAAACATATAGTGTGGGACCTAATTTAGGACTTTGAGGCTTTCAACATTTAATCAGTCTCACAGGGCCAGAATCAACATGCTCACAATCTAGCAGTTGTGGGGGCTCACTTTGAATCCTTAATAAATTGAAAAGGACCAAAGTACAACCACATGTAAAAGTGGTAATAATACCATTAGTTCTAGATAATGAAGCTCATTGGTAGGTGTTTAAAAATGGAAAATAGATTGCATGTTTATTACAGTAAGAAGCAAAGTTCTCCTCCATCAACCAAGGAAAATTGTAGCATCAGTATGAGGAGGAGATAATTTAATTAGGGTCCAATAAGCTTCCTAAAGGGCTAATCACCGTAGAATGTCTCTTTCATGAAGGAGACCATATGAGGAAAGATAAAGTAGTGATGTCAACTAATGAAGAGAACTATGAGAGAGTTCTTATCTTTAAAGACAAGATCCTCAACCTTGGAAAGGTAAGCACTAAATTTGAAAGCCATGATTTCATAGAGATTTGTAAGGAATATGCAGACATCTTTACTTGGAAATATAGTGACCTGAGGGGATTTGATCCTAAATTGGCCTAACACACTATAGAGCTAAAGGATAATGTCAAGCCTATCAGGAAAAATAAGAAGCCCATAAACCCTAAGATTGAATATCTCATGATAAAATAAATGGCCAAACTTATGGAATCTAGGATCATATTCCTAATTAAGTACTCCTCATGGGTAGCTAATCTAATACTTGTTAGGAAGAAGAATGGGGAGATCAGACTATGTGTGGACTTTAGGGACCTTAATAGAGTCTCTTTGAAGGATCATTACCCTCTACCATCCATGAAGCAAATCATACAAGTAGTTATTGGTTTATAATACTTCTCTCTTAGATGCATATTTAGGTTATAGCCAAGTGCTAGTGAGAGAAGAGGACCAGTACAAGACTACCTTCACCACCAAGTGGGGGACATTTGCTTGTCAAAAAATGCCTTTTGGATTTTCCAATGCTGGAATAACCTTTCAAAGAGTGATGGAAATGGCCTTCCAAGGATTGGTAAATCAAATGGTATAGTTTACTTGGATGACATCATAGTCTTCTCCAAGAATACTAGTGATCACATGGACCATCTGAGGCAGATATTCTAGAGATGTAGAGAGCATGGGATCTCTTTCAATCCCAAAAAATGTGTGTTCTCTATGCATCAAGGTAAGATATTAGGTCACATTATTTAACAATAAGGATTATCCATTAATCTTGATAGATTAAGTGCCATCTTAGCCTTATCCTTGCTAAATCACAAGAAATGGATCCAAAGCTTCCTTAGGAAGATCAACTTTTTGAGAAGGTTCATACCTAGTTTTGTAAACTTGGTAAAACCTATCACCACCATGCTAAATAAAATACAAGTGTTTTCTTGGTTTAATGAAGGCAAGGAAACATTTGAAGCCATCAAATAGGCCATTACCTATGACCCCTCACTCATAAATCTAGACTTATCCAAGGACTTCATCTTGTACACCTTTTCCAATATTGATAAGATATCAGCTATGTTGATTTAAAAGAATGGTGAAGGAACGGAGCATCTAATTGCCTTTTTTATTTAAGGGATAGAAGGATATGAGGTGAGGTACACTTTCATTGAGAAATAAGTTCGTGTAGCCTTGAGAAGCCTTGATAAGTTCAGTCCCATGCTCTCCAATAGTAGGATACATCTTATGGTGTCTCATCTTGGAGTTAGGGACTTCTTCTTTAACAAGGATTTGAATGAGAAGAGAACACTTTGGATCACAAAGGTCATAAAATATGATGTAGAGATCAAGCTCACCAAGATGATCAAAGGCAAGGACTTATGTTAGCACATGGTTAATGACATCTAGGAAGACAAGGAAGCTATTTTGGTGACCCAAGAAAACTCACAAGAAGGTGTACCTCCACTTTAAAAGAGTTGGCTTCAAGACATAACTCAATTTTTGACAATAAGAGAATATCCCCAAGGTTTGGACAAATTCAAAATAAGGTATTTTAGGCTTCAATATATACCTTATGCATTAGTTTATGGTGTTATTTTTATAAAGGACCTCAATGGGGTACTCGTTAGATGCATAGATTATGACCAAGTGACCATGCTTTTGGAGCAATTCCATGATGGACCTGTAGGAGGTCATTTTTCACCTAGAAATACTATAGCAAAGGTAATGAAGGTTGGTTATTACTAGCCAAATATTTTCAAGAATGCTCATGCATGGATCAAAAAATGCTAAAAGTGTGCCCTCTTTGCAAGAAAGTAGAAACTAGTATCCCTTCCACTCAATTCAATTTAGGTGGAACAACCCTTCATGAAATGAGGGTTAGACTTCATAGGGATAATCAATCCATCATCAAGTGTAGGGTATAAATGGGTACTCACTGCAATTGACTAATTCATCAAGTGGGTGGAAGCCATTATTTTGAAGGAGGCTAGTGAAGGTTTAGTTGTGGACTTATATGATAGCCTTGTGAGTAGATTTGGTGTCCCAATTGCCATAAATTTAGATATTACATTGGCATTCCTTGGTATGAAGACAAGTGAATGGGATCTCAAACTAGGCATCTACCTTAGCACCTCTTGCAACTACTATCCTCAAGGAAATGGGCTAGTAGATTCCACAAAAAAGAATTTTCTAAGGATCATTAGGAGGACCATGGAAGAGAATTAGAGAACATGGAACACCAAACTAAGGATAGCCTTATGGGATGATGGGGTGAATCCTAAAACTACCATTGGAAATTCTCCATAAGTTCTTGTGTATGGAAGGGAAGTCATATTGCATGTCTCCCTTAAGCTACATGTATTAGAGTTAGCTCTTAGTTTGAGTGATGGAGGATGAGCCCATGAATGTAAGGATGATGGAGCTCAAGGAAATGGAAGAAACTAGTGACCTTATTATGAAAACACTAGAGTCACATCAAGCTCAAGTCAAAAAATCCTTTGACAAGAGAGTTACAGCAAGGAGCTTTAAGGGAACCTAGTCCTCATATAGGACTCAAATAAGGCCAAACCAAGCAACCATACCAAGTTTGACAGCGTGCAAAGTGTTCCTTATTTGATCCATGAATGTAAGGAACACAATGATTTTTAACTTACCCAACTAGATGGAGAGGTATTACCCATCATAGTCAATGGCATTCATTTAAAACCTTGTTATTGAATGGATTTGCATCCTTGTAACATATTAAACATGTTAGAATAGCTTTTATGTTTTCCTCCAAGTTCCTTGTGCACATTTCTTTTATGTTGTCTATTTTATTTTCAATAAGTGCCTTGGGCACTTTATTGTTTTGTTTCTTTTGATATTTTTGCTTCAACAAATGTTCTAAATAGGGATAACCTTGTGTTATCTTCATAAGTAGTTGAGAGAAGACTTAGGACTCCATACACCCAATTTACCAATCAAGGCAAAATGGATGAGGATCTCAAGTATAGTAGGCATGCTTCCCTATGAGTCACAAAATATGTTGGCTAGTTTTGGCCCACATACCAATATTATGCCTAGATAGACTAGTTTGATAATGGATGAGCATATGAACAAAAAATTTGGATGGAATGAGTGGTCCAAGGGTCTCATTTTGTTCACAAAGCTTTTGATACACTTTAAGTTAACTTAAAGTGTAATTTGCCAATTTATAAGGGGCATTTTTAAAGTATTACAGAGACTCTATGGAATGTCAAGAGTGCTTATAATGAGTATGGAAGTCTATAGCATTATCTGGTTCTTCATTGTGTTTATCTAGACATTTTGGGTCTAATAGCAAAAAATATGATTAGGCAATTTGCTGACATTATCATTACCATGTGTGGATGAGTCAAGAGGATTTGGTTATATAGATATATTAATACTAGTACCTAAAACATATGCACCAAGTTTTAGGTCATCTGTTGAATCACATTAGAAGATATGAAGATTCAAAGTTAGCCTCTTTGCAAAAATTCACTAAGTTTCCATGCTTAGCCAATTTGCAAATGATCTCAAATAGAGCCAAGTGAGCATATTGATGGCATCATATCTCACACATGTGGATATTTTTGGAGGATTTAATCACATGGATCTATTTAGTTTTGTGCCTAAAACATATGTGCTAATTTTTAAGTTATGCATCTAATCACGACAAAATTTATGCATGTTCAAATTTGGCTCTTCAGAAATAATTTGCTAAGTTTCCATACTTAACCATTTTTTACCATGACAAGCATGCAAATATCATGTAAAAAAAACATAGGTAGATCACATGAACATTTTTTTTAAATAATTAGAAAGCTCCCAAATCTAGTGGATCAAGTGGGCATAATGTTTTTGGTCTTAGGAACATCTCTATAAAATTTGGTCCCTCCATGATTCTTGCACTTCAAGATATAAATCTTCAAAGTTGGTCAAATAATGGGATAGGTTCGCATAGATGTCAACTTTAATCCACTAAAAAAATCTATTAGAACTTAAATTTGATGGAATATGGGACATCAAATATGTCCACGTGGACATCAAATTATGGTCACATGAATGTCAAATGATGGTCGTGCAGATGTCAAATTTAAGACCTCATAAATAGTTATTTATTTTCAAACCAAAGCAGATCCAATGATTGGCATTCATTCATAACAAAGAAGATTAACAGAGTGAGAAGATTCAAAAGGTCAAAGAGCTTGATATTTTGACACATGACACAAACATGTAAAGTGGTAAACTGACAACAAGATCTTGAGTGTAAACATGGGACTGCCAAGTGGCACCAACTCGGACAAAGTTGATAAGTAAAGGGCAGAATCAATGGCTCTCACTCAATCATATAGATCAAAATCAATGGAGTGAGATGATTTAATGAATCAATAAGTTGAGTCATTTTATTGATAACAATGATCAAAGTGTAAACTCAGAGAGCATCCAACAAAGGTCAAAGGAGCCATTTTTTATCAAGGCAGACAAATACGAAGGAACCTAGCTCTAAGCATGGTCTGAGATAAACCAGATGGACATCGTGAGATCTAGCATTACCATTAAGGCTCTACAGGGACAAAATAGGTCTTTCAAACCTAATATAGATAAAGTATCAACATTTTGAATGTTGAAACAAGACCAAGCATTGCTAGTATAGCTCTGTGGAGGCAAAATGGGTCTTTCAAACTTACTATATACCAAGGGGATGATAGCTTATTATCAAATCAAGAATATGCACCTATGAACTTATTTTATTGATCAAAACTATAGAAAAACCAATAATATTAGATTTTTTTCTATCTATAGGATGTACCTATGATCCAAACATATAAATAGAGCAAATATGTGATTAATGCAAAAGGTTCTCATCCTTTAGCATGGCCATAGTTTTGACAAGAAGCCATCTAAAATGCACAAATACATGTTTTTGTTAGAACCATGAGCATGAAGTTTTTCCATCAAATGAGAGATGACATGAAGGATCAAAGAAAAGGTCTAGTGTTGGTAACTATAGCTAAGGGCATTCAATGCATCCTTAGAACCTTTGGGGACTTTCTCAATCAATAAGCCATGGGCAGTGTCTTAATTGATCAAAAAAGGTGACAAGGCTTTCATTGGCTAAGGAAAAAAAGGTGGTAGTTTAGGTTCAATTAATGACTTGGGATGGTGTGTTCCTTCTCTGATGGCATGCTCCCACATTCTCTCTCTCTTTTTATTCTCTTGTATATCCTAGTCTCATTCCCATTGAAGAGGTTCTCAGCGCTTAGAATTTATCATTATTTTCTAGGATAAGGATACTCATTGAGACTTTTGTAAAAGTGTGCTCATTTTATATCATTAAACCCTATCAAAATATTGTAATAACTACCTTTTGAAGTAATAGGATCAACACTTTGCCTATCTCTTGTCTTTAATCAATGCTTAGTATGCTTGTGTATGGTGAATTTGTGAAGGAGATTCTTCATAGTTTACTATCCTTGTGCTTGCCTCTTTGAAGGTGTTTTCAAGATAACTTGCAGGTCTAGATTAGTGTTCTACTTGGAACCTCTTCTATGAAACTTTTATGCAACTAGTGAAATTGTGAGATTAAGTAAGCCATAGTTGTCTTTTGTTAATCTAGTGGTTTTTTAAGCTTATATGAGTGTCCATTTAACTTTGGTGCATTGCCCTTTTAAACCCTATCAAAATATTGTAATAACTACCTTTTGAAGTAATAGGATCAACACTTTGCCTATCTCTTGTCTTTAATCAATGCTTAGTATGCTTGTGTATGATGAATTTGCGAAGGAGATTCTTCATAGTTTACTATCCTTTTGCTTGCCTCTTTGAAGGTGTTTTCAAGATAACTTGCAGGTCTAGATTAGTGTTCTACTTGGAACCTCTTCTATGAAACTTTAATGCAACTAGTGAAATTATGAGATTAAGTAAGCCATAGTTGTCTTTTGTTGATCTAGTGGGTTTTTAAGCTTATATGAGTGTCCATTTAACTTTGGTGCATCACCCTTTTAGCCTTTTTAGGAGCCCTTATCTTCTTTCTAACCCTTTTCCCTATGAATCATTAGTTTAGCATTAGTTTAGGTGAGCATCAAGATGAAGCTGACCTTCTCTGGAGGTTTAACTCCACCATAGGTGACCCACAGCCTGGGGTTGTTCCCATTGTGTAGCTCAATTGGAGGGAGCCTGAAGAACTCTCTCCAAGGGAGAAATTTGAGCCTACAGTAGGTACACTATAAAATATATGGGATCAATATAAGTTTTCCTTGAATTTTGACAACATGATTGGTGTTTTTAGGTCATGGTTGATGAGGCCAAGAAATGGTACTCATCCCACATAGTATTATATTAAAAACCCCTTCCATTTGACTGTTGTTATAGCCCTCACCTATGAATTTATCCATAATATTATAAATTATATCCATGTTACATATATTTATTGTTATGATTTAAACAATGTGATTTCTAGATAAAATAGTATGGTTTAATGATTTTGTCCTTTATTATTACTAATGGCAAGTGAATAATGTAGAATATACTTCTTGCAAGGTGTTTATTACCCACAACTACAAAGGAGAAAATATCCATTAAATTTAATAACAACTTGTAGCCACTATATATGGGATTGAGTAGCCATTGTATGTGGGCACCCATAGTCATTTCTATTTATGATCATCCATAGCCACTAATTGTGGGTCACCTACAACAACTGTTTTAGATGACTATTTTCTAGATATTAATAATTATGACTAGTTATCACCTCCAACCACTTATAAAAGTCTCAACCAAAGGTGGAAGTTAGTTTTGATAACTTTTAAGGTATTAAAATTACTTATAACCACCTTAATTATCATTTTACCATTGCATTCTATTTCTTCCACATGGTGGCAACGTAGATAAATTCTTATTTCTTTCTATTATTTTAAGCATAGTTGTTTGTATTGTTGTAACTTATTTCATTCTTGGAGCAACCATATATTTATGGTTATAACCTATAAATATTGGTACATCCAAATAAATTATTTCCTTGTCTATTTAAGAGAGAAGTTACAAGTTGTAGGAAGTAGTGAAGTTCAATTCAGCTAAGAAATTAAATTAGAATATTATTTGAGTAAGGATTTTTAATTATATTTTAAGGTACTTATAGTAATTCCATTTGATGATAAAATTTAATTATGGATTATATTTACTTTTATTTAATCATATCTTAAGAAAGTATGGGAGTCAAGCTCTAAACTAACTAATGCAGGGCCCACTTGCACAACTTTAGTAGTTTAGTTTTTTATCCATTAGCTAGTTCTTTTATGATGTGTGTGTATTTAATTTCAATTAAATTATATAAGTGAAGGAATGAACAGGAGATACACAGGATCCACAGGATCAATCCAGGAGAGAGAACCCACAACAAATAACCTGCAAATATTTCCAGAGAATAAATAAATTTGTCACACCTAAAAAATAGGTGATAATCCACAAATTTCTCTGTATATTCTCAATAATCTCTCGTTAATTTCTCATATAATGCAAAGTATTTATAATACAAATAGTTTGTTTCATGTTAACAAACTATTTTTAATGATTACAAAATAGAGAAAACAAACTATTTGTTTTCTCATACTACGAACAAATATATTGTTGAGAAATTCTCAACAATAAAATAAATTAACCGAGGTAAATAAATTTTACCCTCGGTAATAAATTACTTACCCTATTAACCCTAGGTAAGCTTAAATATGCATTATTCCAACACCCTCCCTTAAGCGAAACATAGGGAGAATGATAAACAAGGATGGGTCCCAGCTACTAGGCCTGATAAGGTACCCATGTACAAACCAATCAAAATATATGAAAAATAAAGGAAGGAAGGACTTCATGGGAAATCCCCCCCAAGTACAACTTCCTTCACCCCAAGCATCACTCGCAACTAAAGATAACGAGGAGAAGCCAAAGGTTTAGTGAAGATGTCTGCAATCTGCTCAGCTGTAGGCACAAACTCCAAAGAAAGAACTCCATCCTGAATAAGATGTCGAATGAAGTGCATGTGAATCTCAATGTGTTTTGTCTGCTGATGCTCAATAGGATTGCGTGAAATAGCAATCGCACTTTGGTTATCACACTAAAGAGTAGTAGGACCCTGCTGTGTGAAGCCAAACTCTCCAAGCAACTATCGAAGCCAAAGTATCTCCTGACTAGCTTTGACAGCACCTCGATACTCAGCCTCAGTAGAGGACAATGCAATAGCAGTCTGCTTTTTGCATGCCCAAGCAACTGGACCTAAACCAAGTGTGAAAGCAAATCCACAAGTGGACTTGCGAGTGTCAACATCACCAGCCCAATCAAAGTCAGTGTATCCAATAAGCTGTGTAGAACTCTGTGGTGTGTAATGTATACCAAAGTGAGTGGTGCCCCGAATGTAGCACAAAATACGCTTGGCTGCTTGCCAATGACTCTCATGAGGCTCATGTGAGAACTGAGAGACAAGGTTCACAGCAAATGTGATGTCGGGACGGGTATGAGTCAGGTATAAAAGACTACCTACAAGTTGCCGATACAAAGTGGAATCAACAAGAGGAGTCATACAAGTGGCAGACAATACAATACCTGACTAATATGGAGTGGGTGCAAGCTTACAATCAATCATGCCAAATCGATGAAGAAGATCTGTCGCATACTTCTATTGTCCAATAGAAATGCCCTCAGAAGACTGAAAAACTTGAAGACCAAGAAAATAATGTAGAAGTCCCAGATCTGTCATATCAAACCTATCTGCCAACTTGTCCTTGATGTCATGTATCAAGGAATCTGAACTGCCAGTGAGGATGAGATCATCAACATACAAAACTAAAATGACAAGCTCCTCACCTTGCTTCAGGATTTATACATTGTGATCTGACTCACAACGAATAAAACTAGAACTCAAAAGAAAACTATCCATCTTCTCATACCAAGCTCTAGGAGCTTGTTTGAGGCCATAAAGAGAACGATGGAGTCTAAAAACTAATGATGAGTCCTGCACAAATCCTGGAGGCTGCTCCATATAGATCTCCTCATGGAGATCACCATGCAAGAAAGCACTCTTCACATCCATCTGAAAAATAGACCAAGAATGTGAAGCAGCAAGAGAGAGTACAAGCCGAATAGAATCCATCTTAGCTACAGGGCAAAGGTCTTAGAGTAATCAACCCCTTCAACCTGTGAAAAACCCTTAGCTACTAATCTAGCTTTGTACTTATCTACTGATCCATCTACAGCATATTTTGTCCTATAGACCCATTTACATTTTACAAGTTTTCTTCCCTTAAGAAGAGGGACAAGATCCCAAGTATCATTCTTCATTAATGAAGAATACTCATCATACATAGCAACATCCCACTCAGGTATACCAATAGCCTCAGAAAACAACACTGGATCATCTATACAAGCTTGTCCCAAAAGAGCAACACCAGATGTCTGTGAGCGAGTGCGACGAGAATCAGATGGATCACCAACAAAAGAACCAGCTGCATGTAGAGTGCTCTTTGCCCATTTAGGCAAAGGTGGTGAAGAAGATGGCTGTGGTGGCTGAATAAGTGTGACATCATCATCATCAACAATAGAAATCAAATCCTCACTATCCTCAGTAGAAGAAGGAGGGGAAGAAGAAGAACTAGATGTACACTCATGTGGAGTGGGTAGCTCATCAACCTAAACATCCCGTCGAAACAACACATCATGTGTGACAGGATCAAAAAGACGGTAGGATTTTACATCTTCACAATAACCAACAAAAATGAGTGGTTGGATTTTCTTCTCCAATGCTTTACGTTTGTCATCAGGAATGAATGCCCATGCTTGAATCCCAAAGATGCGAAAATCTGAAATATCAGGCTTGATCCCAGACCAAGCTTCTTCTGGTGTCATATTTTGCACAGCTTTATGAGGCATACGGTTTTGAATGTAGTTTGCACAATTTACAGCTTCAGCCCATTATTGTGGACCCAAATTTTTAGAGTGAATCATACAATTAGCCATCTCTTTCAATGTTCGATTCTTCCTCTCTGCTACACCATTTTGTTGAGGAGTGTGTGGTACAGTGAACTGATGTTGTATCCCATGCTCAATACAAAAATCATAGAAAGCATTATTGTCATATTCCCCCCCATTGTCAGTGCGTATCTTCTTAAGAGGAAGAGATGATTGTTTTTCAACAAAGGCTTTGAAGGCCTTAAAAGTCTCAAAAACTTCACTTTTCAACTTGAGAAAATATACCCAAGTTTTACGAGTGAAATCATCAATGAATGTGAGTGCATATTTAGCCCCTGAAAAAGAACGAGTTGGAAAAGTCATCAAATCACTATGAACCAAATCTAAGGGTGCATTTGCACGTGTGGCCTTACCAACTGGAAATGGATCCTGGTGTTGTTTACCAACTAGACAACCAGGACACACCCCATCAATACAAGAGACCTTAGGAAGGCCTTTTACAAGATGTTTTGTACTCATTTGTTGCATATATCCATAACTCAAATGTCCCAATCTCTCATGCCACAATTTGCTGAGATTATTACCATGTGCTATAAGTGAAGAACCAGAAGACACAAAAGACTCAAACTTATCAAAAGTATAGAGTCTTGCAGTATGGTCTGCTGTACCTGTAGCAACTATCTCACTAGGATCATTACATTCTCTTATTACAACATTATGTGAAGTAAACTCCACAATTTTACCAGTACCAGAATTACATATTTGATATACAGAGAGAAGATTAGAAGAGATTTGAGGTACAAGCAATACATTGTTAAAACATCCATCTTGTTTATCAACAGTACCTGATCCCAAAACTTCAATCTGTGAGGAGTTACCCATAACAATATGTGATGTACTGCAATCTGTAAGAGAAGACAATAGATCTTTAGAATGTGTGAGATGGTGAGAAGCACCTGAGTCAAAAATTCACTGATCCTGACATGAAGATATAGCCCTGGCTGAAAGTGCTTTCCCTTTTCCTGTAGAAGTAGAAGGAGATGGAGACGGAATGAAAATTTTGTGTTGTCTAACCGCTGCCTCTAATGCTTCCATCTTCTTAAAACATCTACTTTCATCATGATTAGGACCACCACAAAAATTACATGGACCAAATGTTTTCTTCTTTTGCTTAAAGGACTTTTTGGTCTTAGTAGATTTAGAATGATGAGGTGATTGGGTGGTGAACTCTGGAGGGTTATTTGAAGGTGCTTGCTTTTTAGACTTAGGTGAAGGTTTTCCTTTAGAAGAATTAGCAACTAGAGCATGACTAGGACCAGGTAGAGCATCTAAGGCCATTAATTTTGTTTGCTCCCTAGTCAATCTTTCACAAAAAACTTCAAAGGAAGGCCATTTGAATTCATCACCTAATGTATCCATCATAGTATAAAAAGCAGAGGAAAAAACACTATATGGTCCTTTCAACTTTGACAAAATCATGAAAATGCACTCTTGATCACTTTTATCCTTGTCACCAGCTTTCAACTGTGACCTTATAAATTTGAATTTTTCCAAGAATTCATCTATTGAAGGGAAATCTGATGGAGAGAGAGTACTCAATTCTGCATCTAATTGCAAAATTTTAAACTCATTAACTTTGCCAAATAGGTTTTTAAATTTCTCCCATACCTCTTTGGCGTAGTAGCATCTGCAATGTGAAATTGAATATTATCTGAGACATTGAGGCAGATCAATCCAAGAGCCTCATCCTGCTTACAACCATATGCATATTTGTCTTTTTCAGTGGTGAATGTTCAGGTGTCGTTTCAGAAAAAATTCTCCATAAGCCCTTTGATTGAAGGAGTTGTTGCGTTTTCGGCTTCCAAACATGGTAATTTTTAGAATTTAGAGGTTCAAACAATTGAGATTCCATTCCCGATGAAGATGATGAAGTTGACAAGAACAATCTAGACATTTGTTTTTCCTCAAAAAAAAAAAAAAAAACACCCCTCCCGTTACAATTTAACGTCTACCGACGAAATTTTTTTTTTAGCCTTGGCTTATACAAAATTTAAAAATGGCTATATGCAAAAAAATGTAGGGGTATTTGACCCCAATACCTCCTCCCTACAAATTTTTAACAAAATATCTCTAGCCGTTTTAGCAAAGTCAAATTTGAACTTTCAAAGCTAGAGACTTGCATTTAAACCACTAAAAATTAAACTAATTAATTAAAAAAAATCCAAAAATGACTCACACATGTGAGATATCAGCTGAATAATCTTTGGCTTTATCAAAAATAAACTCTTTTTCCAGCAAGGCATGGTGGTCAGAGAAATATTTGAGAAAAATTGTAAACACAGTTCAGGAAAAAACACCTTTCAGCAATGCAAAATGGCTCCACTGGATCTGCCAAAAGGACTGTAAGGCCTGCTCCAAATCCGTCCTTATCAGCATGAAATTAAATATTTTGATGTCTGCTATCACATGTAATTTAAAAATTTGGATTTTATGCAGCATAAGGCGTTCAAAAAAGATAAATCCATACGGCTATACAGCAGGCAAAAAACAGTTTTTAAATTCCTGTTGTTGGCTTCCAAAACGTTGTATGGCCTGATCCAAATTCATCAAAATTTATATGGATAGAAAGATATAAGAGTCAGATTTCATTAACAGGTCTCAGATTTGAAAAAATTCAACCGTACGATCTACCACATCAGAAAAACGAACAGGTACTGCAGTCTGCCAACAGGAACCAGTCAGCAGAATTTGGAAGGAAAGAGCTGTACATCCAGAATTAAATGCAAAAATTCAAATTGGAATGGATTCCTGAATTGATTTCCTACGTCCTAATTTATAAAAATCTGATTTTGGAAATCTGTACGGCTATTTAATGAGCAAAAAGTACATAATTTTCCAAAAAAAAACTAGTAAATAAGAACCAGAATTTGAGAGAATTAAAAATATCTGTAACACATCAATAAAATAATATTTTTGAATGTGTTAAAAGATGAAAAATTTTAGGGAAGAGGATCTTCAACTGGAACTCCAAGCTCTGATACCATGAAGGAATGAACAGGAGATACACAGGATCCACAGGATCAATCCAGGAGAGAGAACCCACAACAAATAATCTGCAAATATTTCCAGAGAATAAATAAATTTGTCACACCTAAAAAATAGGTGATAATCCACAAATTTCTCTGTATATTCTCAATAATCTCTCGTTAATTTCTCATATAATGCAAAGTATTTATAATACAAATAGTTTGTTTCATGTTAACAAACTATTTGTAATGATTACAAAATAGAGAAAACAAACTATTTGTTTTCTCATACTACGAACAAATATATTGTTGAGAAATTCTCAACAATAAAATAAATTAACCGAGGTAAATAAATTTTACCCTCGGTAATAAATTACTTACCCTATTAACCCTAGGTAAGCTTAAATATGCATTATTCCAACAATAAGTGTGTGTAATTTATTTTACATAATTAATCTTTTTTATATAAATTTAAGTTTCTGTGTGTACTTTCAATTCCATATGTGAAGCTTCCAAATCTATATTAGTATTTCAATTCCAACATTTAATTTCTTGTATTTTCCTTTCCCACAATTTACTTTGTTGTCTTTTAATTCTACAAGATTTTTTACCTTTAATAATTGTGTTTGCTTTCCAACATTCCACATGGTTTAGTATTGCATATACATTGGAGACACCTGACAAAGTTATATGTCCTTGTGTTGAAAATTAAATGAAGGATCATATACTCTATGTGTTAGGCAACTGCCTCCTAGGGTATATCCTCACAAGTTCTAGGAGATTTACTCAAGATAACATATAATATTAAATTGTATGTTACTTACAATAGTTAAAAAACCATCATTTTGTGTTTCACCCATGAAAGTTGAAAAATGCAAGTAATAGACTAAAACACTTGATTTTTCAATTTTGAGAATTTTTCTATGAAGAGGCACTCTAATGGGTAGAGAATAGGGTTTTTTTTAGTTAGTTAATTCATGAAGAGAGGATGTAGAGTGTGATTTAGATACTAGGAGAGAGGTGAATCAAGTCCATTTAGGGATTATCATTATATTATTCTTTTTCATGTTATTGTAAAGGGGATAAACAAAGTGAAGTCTATTTGTTTATCTTATGTAGCTTCGACATTAGAATTTAATAAAGTTTTGATCTTGGTCTCTAGTCTTGAATTCATTTACATGTGTGTCCATATTTGAGCAATTTGGACCATGTTACAAGGATAAAATATCCATTAACTTTACCCCTATCCTTGAGTGCATCAGAGTTTTATGTTCAAGGTATTTTTTATTATTAACATTATTTGTGATGTAGGATTTCTATGACATGCATGCTTGCTATAGCATGTTTCCTATGATCTAATGTTAAAAATGATGATATTATTAACTTTATTTCCATATTATAATATTGGTATGAGGGTCAAAACATAAGCATGTTCCAGTTTTGGTATAAAGAGGTTGAATTTACATGAATTTCCCCCCAAAAAAACTTAATTTTAGCTGGCTTAAATTATTATTATTTTCTTTTATATATAAATATGTAGTACATTCAAATTGTGTTAAGTATTTTTTAGGAATTTTTATTTTTATTTTTTTTTAATATTATTTAGCTCGTTAGTGCGACATAGTATTATGCTTTGACCCATGATATAAAATTTCTAAGATTATTTTCTTTCTATATTTGTATGATCTTTACCATGAAAATATTGAAATTCAACTTGCTTATGATTTATTATGTTTTAAATATATTTATCATCTAAATATTGATATTCATTATTCGTATGTTGACATCATATTTATCATGCACATTTATTAGTGATAAAAATTATTTGCCTTACATGTGATCTTTGTTTCCATATCTTTATTAACAAATGAATATTTGTTAATGAAAAATTCAATGTGGTACTTATTACATGATTACCATGCTGCAATGACTCCAACTTGCCTATATATTTTGGAAATATGGGGAGTATATAATTGTGTTCATATTTCTCAAATATTATGACTTTGCATGCTATTTTATTTTATTATATGTGATGTTTTAATGATACATGTGATTTATTTATTTTCATTTTTGAGTTTAAGTTCACCCCAAATCTCAAAAGGGGGAATATACTAGCCACTGATTTTTTTATGGCCAAGCTTTCCTTCAAATATATGATGAATCAAAGGGACTTATAATACATATTCAGAATAAAGGGGTATGTGACTCATCTTTTTAAGGGTTTTAGAACTAGAGGCATGTTTCTTGATGAATATAGGGTTCCAACTTTAATTTTTAATGTTTAATGTTCATTTTTCAGTAACTTAATGAATACAAAGTGATCATCATTGGGGAATTATATTTTCAACTAGTTTTATGTGCATGCACTCTAATGCCATGATTAAAGGATTTATTTTCAAAATTTTATTTTAATGCTTTGTAGACCATTATTGATCCTCATGTATACTCTTAAGATACTCTAGTCATTTGTGAACATTAATGAATTTCATTCTTTTGTTCTTTATTCTACCCTTATTTTTGTATTCATATTTTTATTGTTTAATACTTAGATTTATTAGGTAAGTTATCAAAGCTTGTTTGGTTTTATGTTGGTATATGTAGGTACTAGTTAGATTCTATTGAGTTCAACATTAGGCCCACTCAAGGATGCTCATGACTTTCCTAATATTTTCTTAGTTTGAGTTAGGTATATGTAAGTTATTAGAGATCTATTAGATTTCACAATCAATCTGCCTTGGTATTGGTTTTTTATGATATTTTCCAAAATTCATTTAAATTTTTGCTTAAGTTTAGGGGCACTTCATGGGGTCAACTGAAAATACTTGAGGCTTGGTTACAATTTTTTTAGGAGTAATCAAAATTTTAAATTAAATCAGCATCTCAATTAGTGTTCCAATTAGACTAAAACACCATAAATTACATCTAATGGAGAATAATTATTAAGTATTTAATTATAGCTTTGTCATTTTATAAGTGTGACTTTGGAGTAAAAATCTCTAGGTTGTTGTGTTGGCATCTTCCTTTCTCTACTGCTAACATCATTAATGTTTTAAGAGTTATGTCTTGTAGGCCTTCACTTGTGGTTATTATCACTTGATATAATTTATAGGTTTCCAATTTATATGAAATTTACAAATAAAATTACATATCTCACTAGTTCAATATTTTATTCCACTATAATACTCTAACTTCTAAGTATGTGTTGGGTGTGTGTGTTAATAATCACACATGTATACAAATTATAAGAAATGTTTGGTTTACAAGAGATTATATACACCAATATATTTTCCAATATAAAAATGTCACTTTGGAGTGAATGTATTTAGGTTGGGATGTTAGCATCCTCCTCCCTTAATCTACACGACAATGCCCAAATATGTTGTGTAATGGACAAAGCCACATTAGAAATAAGTTGGGGAGTTTAGAATACATATATTAGATTAACTAGACTAATATAACAAAATACATTCAAGATAAGTATAACTATGATAGGCATAAATAAAAACTCATATTTAATGTGTAGAATAGGGGAAAGTACTATTGTGTAAAATTAAATAGTAAGGTTAAGAGTGCAAGTTATTATGATTAGAATGGGAATGATTCCTTGTTTATTTCTTAGACTATTACAAAATAATATAGGAGTGCAGATATGTTTGAATTCTAGGGAAATATTTACAAACTCCTTTGTAATTTTTGTGTGATCTCTCAACTCTATAGATGCATAAATGTATGATATACATTTACAATACACACACACACGTGCGTGCATACGTAGGATTACAATATGGAAATTATAGCTGATGACAGTTATAGTAAAGATGGTTATGAGGTTACTTTATGTTCCTTGACCAAGTGATGGTTGATATTGATGTGTGGCATGTTGAGGAGTTAATTTTACATGGTGCAAGTGTAGATTGTGCTACCTGGCATGTGAAATTGAAATGAAGTGTTGGAAAGATAACATTGTTATTAAGAGGTCCTATAATGTGAAAAATCAATTCCCAAGTATATTGGCATGTCATAACATTATTAGTTGTATTGCAAAAATATGATTAATTTTACATGTTGTGAAGTGGTGCATAGAATTGTAGAAGTTGTGAATAATGCATTTAGAATTATATAATCTATTAATGTTTCAAATTGATTTGACATGAGACTGTAGGATCTATGTGTGATGTGTTTTAAGATGCTTAATGCTAAAAAATTTGTGAGTGTTGAAAACTGATTGCATAAGAATGTATAAGTTATGAGCGTTATGAATTAAGTGTGTGTCATGCATGAGATTGTGTAAGGAAATACAACAAGGTACCACAACATATCATCGATATCATGAAGTGTTAATCTATTTTCAAGATAATGGAACATTGTGATACATAATACGAGGAGATGCACATCATGCTAAAAGTAATTATCTAATAATTATGGATGACTATGAGTCCATATGCTTATCACAAGATGACACATGGGTGAGGATCTCAAGTTATAGAAGAGAAGTGAGGAGGATTGTGTAATTTCTAGTGGCTACAAGGTTCTGCACATATCATTTGACATTTCTTAAGAATCAATGATAACATTACATCTATAGTTAAATGTTTAAACTGAACCTTTATCTATTTAAGTTTTTACCACTTGGATTGATCAACATAGTTATATACCTTAACCACCTAATTTTTTTGAATTTTGCTATGGTGGGTGCATTTTTCTATCACTTTGATGATATGATCCTTGTCAATAGAAAAAACTGATTGGAACCAAACTAGAAGGGTGTCATGTCACTGTTAGTTCAATAAGAGGAGGGAAGTAAAACTTAAGGAGATCCACCTTGAATACTAATTACATGCCCAAATATGGAGGTAGATCAATAATAAATTTTTTCTCACCAGTTTTATGGAGGATGGTGTAAGGAATAAATCACATAAGCATAATCTTACAGTTTGGACCCTTGAAGTGTTCCTTATGAAAGTGAAACTATATTTTATCTCCAAATTATAATGTGTGAAGTGTATAATACATGTCTTGGGACCTCTTATAATTTAATTAATAATATTAAAGAATATGTTGAACATTTTGATGATGAGATTGTATGTGTTTCAAAAACTTTTATGCTTTATCTATTTCCATTTCTTATGTTTGATAATCAGGTCAGCTAGTGCATAGTAGGAGATGTATATAGGTGTTGTAGGTTAAAACCTAAGACATGTTTGAAATGGATTATGCCCCATCGAATTGTGAAAGCTCTATTGTAGGAATTTTGGATGTAAATGAGGTTATCATTGTAAGTTCAAGCATGTGCATGATTTTACATTCACAAAATATGATCAAGTGTGTGGTTGATAACTTCCATTTGTCCATTTTTATATGGAAGAAATGCCATCGATAGATCCATCTATGTACCCATTGATTCCCATAATGTTTGCCAAGAATGACTCATTAAGTGTAGGTCTCAATTAGATACAATGGATGTGGGGAATATAAAATGAACCCATACATGGCTGAAGGTAGACCACTCATTTACAATTGTGTCAATGCCTTTCTATCAAAAAAAACTATAGTCATATTTGAAAACTTATCCACTAAAATGAACACTACATCATGTTGGTTCTTAGTCATTGGAAATCCAATCATGGAATCCATGTCGATGGATTATTATACTCTCAATTAAAGCAATAGAGGTGTGAAAATTCATAGATTCTTATTCATGACTTTATGATGTAACAAGGAATGAAATACTTGATGTGATGATCCATATTGATGTGCATGTGTAACTTGTAGAAGTGTTACTATAATATAGTTAGATTATTTATAATGCTAAAGTGGAATGATGTCTTGGATTAGTGCAATTACAAAATAATCCCTTAACAAGGTACACCATTAGGAACATAAAGATGTGTAAGATTATATAGAAGCTTGTTGGACAAGTAGAACTCCCAAATCTATTTACCAGTTATGAGGTTGGTGTGGGTGTCTGCAAACTCCTTATTGGATGAGTAGAGGGATACCTAATCTATGAAGTTAAGGTCATGCATGTCCATCACTATGATGCTCATGTTTGAACTAACTTTATCATGAGATGAAACTAGTACAAATATGTTATCCACTTCATGTGGCATGAAGTCTCTAGATTGCTCCACATTTTCATAAACTGAGGTGGATCATGATTAAAATGATTGACTATCTCCTTAACTCTAATTTAGTGTCACCATTTCTTGATTTCTTGCATAATATCACAAAATCCTTTCTCGATGGAGTGTTTTTGAACCATGTCACTAAACATCTATGAGTGGTATGTGATAGTATGTTTATGTTGCATAAGTATCATGTTGAGTGCATAGTCATAAGCATCAATTTCAAGTTTCAATGAAAGTTGATAATATGCATTGCATTAGGGAATTTATTGAGAGCTTTAAAATTATATTATTTTTTAGGTGTCCATTTTAAGGTTGCTTTGGCACACATGATCTAATTGAGAGGCCATGTGACATTCAAGAAATTGAGAACAAACCTATAGTAGAAATTGAAAAGCCCATGAAAACTCCTTAGTTTTATAAGATGATGCAGAATAGGCTAATCTTGGATCACCTTGGCCTTTCTAGATCTACATGTATATTGTTATGGTAGATTATGTATCCTAAGTATTAGATGTTTTTGAAACTAAATAAATACCTGGGTAAGTTGCCTTACAACTTATGCTTGAATAGAGTGTCGAATATGTGTGAGACATGCTTTATATGCTCCTATGAACTCTTGTTGTAGATGAGGATGTCATCCAAGTATAAAATTGTGAAGGAATTGAGAAAAATCCAAAGTTTGTCATCCATTATAGGCATAAATATTTTTTATATGTTGTTCAAGCCAAAATGCACGACCATCTAATCATATAATCCTTCTTATGTCTTGAAATTTATCTTTCACATGTCTTCAAGATGGGCTAGAACCTATTGGTAACTTGAATTTAGGTTGATTTTGGTGAAGTAACGAGTCCTTGGAGATGGTATAAAAGGTTGTCAATGCATGGAAGTGGGTATAGATTCTTCACCATGATTTTATCATGTGTTTGATAGTTTATGCAAAGGAGGAAAGTCCAGTTGTTCTTAGGAGTGAATATTATCAAAATATTGTACGGAAAGAGCTAGACTTGATCTTTCCCTAATCAAGGTGTTATTGTATTTGGAGTTGGACTTAATTCTTATCCTAAATTGATCTATGATATAATTTATTTTGAAGATAAGATCCATGAACAAACTTTGATGCTATGATTTACGGTAAACCATGTTGAGAGGTTTTTTGATTATTTATAGACCACCACAACTTTATTAATTTTTAAAGATATCTCTATTGTGATGATGTTTGCATAGTGCACATTTCTAATGCTTTATTACTCTCCTATATAGGTGTCTCAAGATGTTCCATGAGTAAAATGAACTTATGCACATATGATATGTGTTTGAAACATTTTTTAATAGATACCAATGTGACATAGGTCATAGGCAATTACTCAAAGAAGATGTAGAACTGATCTTTGATGTAAATATATTGAACATGTGTAGAATATGTTGAGCTTGTTGATGAACAAATTGTACGTGTTGTAAAAACTTATATTTTTTGTTCATTTATAATTCTTATGTGTGATACTTAGTGTCTACTAGTGCATTATAGGAGATGTCTAGAGGTGTCATTGAATGTAACCTAAGACATGTCTAAAATGGACTATGTTCCATATAACTATGAAGAGCTATGTTTTAGGCATGTTGGATGTAAATTTATAATTTATCCCAATTGTGAGCATGTTCATGATTTTACATTCATATAATATGAATAAGTGTGTGGTTTACAACTTCCATATATTCATTTTTCTATGCATGAAATACCATTGACTAATCCAACTATGAACCCATAAATTCCCAAAATATTTTCCAAAAATGACTCACAAAGTATAGGTATGAATCAGATATAATGGATGTCAGGAGTCCAAGTTGAACCCATATATTGTTGAAGAAATCTCACTCAATTCCAATTATGTCAATGCCTTTCTCATAGGAAACTATTATAGTCATCTTTGAATACATGTCCACTACAATGAGCATAACATCCTGACAGTGCTTCATCATAGGAAATCTAGTCATGAAGTCCATGCAAATGGATTCCCATGCTTTGGATAGAAGTGATAAAGGTGTGTAAATTCATAACTTCTTATTCATTGATTTTACAATGCAACAAGCAATATAATAATTGAATGGTGTTCCACATTTATGTGTATGTGTTGCTCATAGAAGTGTGATTTTAATATATCTAGAGTCCTTTTTAATTCAAAATTGGAATGATATCTTGTAATATTGTGCTTTAAAAATAATTCCTTAGTGAGGTGTACCATCAAGGACACAAATATTTATAAGCTTATAGAGAAGCTTATTGGATAAGTAAAACTCTTGAATCCATTTACTAGCTATGAGGCCGGTGTAGGCATCTACAAAGTCCTTGTCAAATGAGTAAAGAGATACCTAATTTATAAGTGTATGGCCATGCATTTCCATAACTATGATGAGCATGTGAATTGATAGTTGGCTAAGACAATATATTTCCTCTTTATCCTTTCCCTTATGTTTTGTTATGAGATGAATCTAATGCAGGTAAGTCATCCACTTCATGTGGCATGATGTCTCTAGCTTTCTCTATATCTACAATAACTAAAGTGACTTATGATTGAAATGAATGAATTTATCCTTACCTATAATGTAGTGTCACCATTTCTTGATTGCTTACACAATAGTGTATAATCATTTATTAATGGTTGATAACTATTAAATTATGTTGTTAAAAATATTTTAGTGGTATGTGATAGGATGTCCATGTTGTATGAGTATTTTGTTGAGTGCATAATAAAATGCATCATTTTAAATTTCAAATGAGTGTTGAGAAAAGGCACTACACAAAGGCATTCCTTGAGAGCCTCAAAAGTGCACTATTGTGTAGGTGTCCAGTTGAAGGTTGTTTTGGCATTCACGATTTGGTTGAGAGGTTTTGCAATGTTTGAAAACTTGAGAATAAACCTATGATAGAAAATGGAAATCACATGAAAACTCCTCAGTTATGTAATATGACGTGGAAAAAACCAATATTGAATCACCTTGTGATTTTATAGATCTACATTTATACCACTATGTTTGATGATGTATTCTAAGTATTATATGTTTTCGATGTTGAATGAGCACTTGGGGATGTTGGATTGGAACTGATGCTTACATAGAGTGTCTAATATTTGCAAGACATATTGTAAATGTTCATCCAAAGTTTTTTTGTATATGAGGATGCCATCCAAGTAGACAATGGTGAAGTATTTGAGAAACATCCAAAGTATGCCATCCATAGAGGCATGAATATTGCTAACTCTTTGGTCAAGCTAAAAGGTATGACCATTCATTTATACAATCCTTCTTATATCTTGAAATTTTTCTTCCATATGTCTTCAAGATGGATTAGAACCTAGTGGTAACCTAAATTCAGGTCAATTTTGGTGAATTATTGAGTGCCTTAGATATGGTATAGGAGGTTACCAATGCATGACAATGGGTATTAATTCTTCACTATGATTTTGTTGAGTGTGTGATAATATATGTCAAGGTTACAAGTCCCATCTTTCTTGGGATTGAAGACCCATACTACCATAAAGAAATATCTAAACTTGACCTTACCCTAATAAAGGAGTTCTTGTATTTAAAATTATACTTCATCATTATCCCAAATTGATCTATGATAGAGAGCATTTTTTATAAGACATGATCCATGAATAAAATTGATGTTATATTTTATTGCACACTATGTTGAAAGGAATTTTGGTTCTTATAAGACACCATACTACTTAAGTACTTTATCAAGTTGGTGTTGTTGGGATGATTTTTGTGTAGTTTGCATTGCCACTACTTTATTACTCTCTTATGTAGGTGTCTCAAGATGAACCATGAGTAGCATGAACTTCTGTGCATATGAGATGTAGTTGTGGCATTTTTTGGCAGAGGCCAATGTGACCTTGGTTATAGGTAATGAATCAAAGAGGTTGAATAACTAATTTTTTATGTGAATAGCCCATTTATGCAACTTTGCCTGATATGTAGTTTCACAATCAAATAAGTATGGTCTTCCTAGAAGTATGTCACAAACCTCAAGAGGTCTAATGTCATAAGTGAAATTATCCTTCATTGGTTTTACTTTGCATCGAAAAGTACAATGTCATTGAACATGTGTATCCTTTCCTAACTAGATCCACCAAAATTATTATGGGCACATATGTGCCACAACATAAAGTACAAGACAAAAAATTGTATATTGAAAAATGATGTTATTTTGACTCCCATAGTCAATGATGACATGGATAAGTCCCAAAATTTCATGTGGAAGATATGCTTGCACTCCTTTTAAGTGTATAGTTCACTATTGCTCAAATAGGAACTATCTAGCTATGTTTCATCCATGGATGTGGGACTTGTTGTAGATTCCACAATTAATGATTGCAAGGCATTACATTCACAATCACCATGGGCACATGAGCGATGTCAGTGACACATCTTATTTCCTAATTTCTTCTTGCATAGGAGCATTCTAATATTGTGTGGTGATCTTAGGATCTCTCCTTTGTGATGTGTATTCTATTTTTACAAATGAGGTTGAGACAGTGTGTTATGCATGGGTTGTGGCTTGCACATAGTGCTTGATGAAGAGGTGAAATGTTGCTTCATTTTTTCCTTTAATTCGATCTTGGTGGAACTATAATAAGCTTGTCATAGATATTCAAAATTTAATAACTTCATCTTCACATGGATATAAGGTGAAAGTTTGATGATGTTCTTCAACACTTATGTTGTTTTATCAAGTTCTTGCATAGGTGCATAGTGTAGTCATGGAACTCGTTGTTGTAGTATTCCACCAATGAATCTTTATGTTGGTTTAGTTATTGGAACTTGATGTATTCATCCTCAAAGTGTCTTAGAGGATAATCTCCTACTTCACTATGTTGACAAAGGTCTTCCAAGACTTGATTGGATTGTAAATTTGTGCACTCTGTGTAATGAGAATCTCCCACTAATAAGACACTAGTATGTACATCTTCAATATAGTGAAGGTGATATTCTCAATATTGGTGAGTTGGTTTACTAAAAATTATGCCTTGAGATGCCAATTCCACACACCTAATTTTATGACATTGAGTTTTCCTTCACTAGAGTGTCTACATTGGCTTGCACTTTGAAGGGTGTCTATTATTGAAACTATTGGTGAGAAGGCTATGAGAAAGAGGATGTATATGTCAAGTTGATTTGAAACATAAAATCATGGAAATGGCCAAAGAGCTATGTGTGTTGTGCTTCTAGGGAATCGTCGATAAGATTTTGGATGTCAAGGGCATCCTCAAGTTGCTTATGGGCATCAACCATATTGATCTTCCTATAATTTTTTTCTAGGTAGGCTAAAACATAGCTGACTAGTAATTATTCTTTCTCCTAATGTGTTTACATGCATAAGAAAGAGGTGCTTTAATACCAATGATTTTCACAAATGTGATTGGGATTGCTTATGTGGTGTAAAAATACACACATAGAGATAAGTAGTGGATTGTATAATGGCTACAGAAGTCTAACTAGACTAATCTAATAAAACACATTAGAGATAAGCAAAAGACTTATTTGCATAAACATAATTTCTATTCAATGTGTAGAATATTGAAAAGTTTAGATGGGTGCAATGACACAGTAAGGCTAAGGGTGAAAACACTTGTGATTAGAAGGGGAATGTTTCCTTGTTGATTGCCTAGATTGTTATGAAAGAATATAGGACTGTAGATGTGTTTGAATGCTGAGGAAATAATAACAACCTCCTTTATGGTATGATCTCTTAACTCTATGGACGCATAGATCTATGATGTGTGTTTAGAATGCATATGTATACTTTTAGGATTACAAGATGGTAGGTACAATTGAGAATGGTTGAAAGAAGGATGGTTATGAGGTCATTTTATCTTCCCTGACTAAGTAACAATTGAGACTAACACATGGCATATTGAGGAGTTATTCTAACATGGCACAAGCATGGAGTGTGTCACCTAGCATGTTGTGTGGTAATGAATTTTTGGCAAGCGAATGCTAACATGAATAGGTTTTGTGTAGGTTTGTAGAAACATGTAGCATGTAAATAAGCAATGGGAAAGTATGCTAATGGGTCACAAAATTGTGAGGTGTTATGAAATAATGTGAGAATCTGTAAATTTTGGATAGTGACGTGCCATTACAAAAGCTATAAATATTCCATGGGGCATTGCAAAAAATACACTTGCTGCAAAGTGATTTGATGCGAGGATATAGGAGTTGTGAGCATTGGGTTGAAGTTGTGAGGTTTATGAAGCAAGTGTATGACATGTGTGGGATTATGCAAGGAAATACACCAAGGAAATGTGGCACTTCATGGATCTTATGAAGTATTGAGCAAGTTGGGATGTAAGGGAGATTTGTGTAACATGTTACAAGGAGTTGTACTATTTTTATGCATGATCACAAGTCTATATGCTTGCCATGAGACACCACAAGGGTGAGGAGATCAATTTATGAAAGATGAGTGAGGAGGCTTATACAGTTGTAAGTGGTTACAAGGTAAGTTGCAAGGTTGCACACATATCATCCTTGATACTAAATCGCTAATAATTAAAGAGTCATGCCTTATAGGCCTTTTATAACTTGTGCCTATTATCATGTAGTGTAATTTATTAGTTTCTAATTTATAAACACTTTACAAACAAAATGACATCTCTCTAATTGAAGAATGTGAGAAATGTGTTGTTTATGAAACATCATTTGTACGAATCAAAAGTTAAAGAGATATATCTTAGTAATTGAGAATTGTGAGAAAGTGATAGTTTAGAAAACATCATCCACAACAAATTGTTTATCGGTCTGGTATCATGACTCTACTATATCTCACTAGTTGAGGATCATAAGAAAAAAATAGTTTTGAACACAAATAAAAGTTTTTTTTGTGAGATATTATCCACACCAAAAACTTTACTAACATTATATATAGCTAACATTTATGGAGGAAAACAATAAAATTATCATGTAACAAGAAAAAAAAATGTTTATGGAAGAAAACCACATCCCAAAAGTTTGTTATCATCCTCCTTTGCAAGATAAATTGATTGTTCTCCAATTATAACTTGTGGGTTTTGTTATGTAATTTATAGGGGCATAATACAAATAATATTTTGTTGAAGGGTCTTTTTTAACAAAGATCATGTAACAATTAATCTTTGCTTTTTTATTGAGAATTATTTGTGTTGTAATTTGTATGTAAATTTATAATATAATCTTAATGTAATAGTGAATACTTTAATAATTTGTATTTAAAAATATAAATTTAATATTATTTAACTTGTAGATATTATTCAAACTTGATTAATAATTATTCTTCTCAAAAAAATCCTGTAAATATACAAAAATTATCCTTTATTACTACTTTTGTGAACAATATTTGCTGAATAATATTTATAATGTCAATCAATTTTAAATAAATGAATGAGAATAAAAAATGATACAAATACATGTTCCAAGTTATGAATAGAGCCGTATTTGACTAGACACAGACGTGAGACAATTGGTCAATATATGTATATTCTACACTCTTTTGGGGGTTATATTCTACAATCTTTTGTTTCCATGTTTCCATCATTCTAATTTTTAATCATAGTTTCCATGTATATGAATTCCAGACGTGAGGAGAATTTTAAGACGCTCTACAATAAATATTTGATATTAATCAACAGATGAAATAACATTATAAATTCATAAGATGAGATCATGAGCGTCCCTGTCAAATTGATACTTCAAATAAACGATACGTGCATTCGTTTTATTAATAGAATTGAAACGTAAAGGTTTTCAAAACAATAATTTAGTAAGAAGAAAAAAAGCCACCGTCTGATTATACATTAATAAAAACTATAGTCACCACAGTCGATCTCCAGAAAAATCCGAGTCTGAGCTGTTAGATTCTCTTTTGCAATGTATTATATGCAGAGAATCAGACTTTCTTTTCTGCCACAAGATTTGACATTATTTTCAATACATCCTTGCCCAACTTAATGCACACGACTGCAGAAAAATCCAACCCAGATTTCACTGTAAAAGGAAAAAAAAACAGATAGTCAAAAATTCTAATTCATGCCTATCCACCTATACATTTTTCTTTGAAGCCTCATATTTACAGGGCTGTGGGGTTTATCTTCACTTATACTATTACATCACATTTTGCCTAGTTATATTTCCCATGCGGGAAAATTATTGTTATCATCCAGTGACTGTAAAAATAAATGGGTGTTGTAAGAATCCGTTGCTGCGGGGATTAGTCCTAGAGTTTCGAACATATGACCCATGTTGGATTCAGGGTCGGATCACGTTATACCATATTGTGAATTTTCGAAGCAATTTGCTGCAATATGACCGTACCCCCACCAGCTTTGAATTGACTCCTCCGTTTTGCATGGGATTTCTGGGTAGGGAACTTTGTTACTCTCGCGCTTGAGTTCTACTTCCTCCTGATGAGAATTGTTTAAGATCGTTGTCTCAGAGCTTTCAGGTTCCTGTGCGATTGGTGTAACATTTTCATGGAGGATTTGATTCAGCCTGTGTTCGTCTAAAGAGAAATCCTTTGCTTCTGCTGTGTTGTTTTGTTGAAGTGCTGACGAAAGCCATGGTGATTCTGAAAGAGGACGGTGCGTCACGGGGTCGACTCCCATGCGCCTCAGCTTCTTTTTTATGTGGGTATTCCAGTAGTTTTTTATCTCGTTATCTGTACGCCCTGGCAAATTCGATGCGATCTTCGACCACCTGCAACATGTATTCGATATTGAGATTCGACGACTGTTTTCAGCCCAAATTGGTCTGTAGAATATATGATTCTTAACATGGGTGTTGATCAGCTTCAAAATGCATTCTACTGGCTTCGTTTGAATGTCTGTAATTCTGATCAATATCGCTAGATATCATCATCATTCTTCATACGAACATTAATGTTTCTTGGATTTCAAGAAAAAACGATTTTAAATGTGTGCTGGTGTATGTCACCTGTTACCAATGCGACCATGAAGATCGATGATGAGATTCTCCTCCGAAACAGATAGATCAACCCTTTTCAAATAGGAACGAAGGTAATTTGTCCATCTCAGCCTGCAACTCTTTCCACCCCTCAACCACCCAGGATCACGTTACCAATAGATCACCCCTTTTCAAATCGGGGCGAAGATAATTTGTCCATCTCAACCTGCAACTCTTTCCACACCTCAACAACCCTGGATCACATCAATACATTAACTCATGTTGGTTCTTATCCATAGTAAATCCAGTCATGAAATCCATGCCGATGGATTCCTATGTTCTCAATTGAAACAATAGAGGTGTGAAAATTCCTAGCTTCCTATTCATGACCTTTACAATGAAAAAAAAAATGCTAAGACTTGATGTGATGATCCATGTTTATGTGCATGTGCGGCTTGTAGTAACAGGCTTGTAGAAGTGTTACTGTAATGTAGTTATATTATTTATAATGCCGAAGTGACATGATGTCTTGGCTTAGTGCACTTACGAAATAAGTCCTTAGCGAGGTGTGTCATTAGGAGCATAAAATTATGCAAGATTATATAAAAACTTGTCGGACAAGTAGAACTCCTAAATCTATTTACCAGTTACGAGGTTCGTGTGGGCGTCTGCGAAGCCCTTGTCATATGAGTATAGGGATACCTAATCTATGAAAGTTGTGGTCATGCATGTCCATAATTGTGACGAGTGTTTGAACTAACTTTATCATGATATGAAACTACTACAAGTACGTTATCCACTTCATGTGGCATGAAGTCTCCAACTTGCTCCACATTTTCATAAATCGAGGTGGCTCATGATCAAAATGAATGACTATCTCCTTAACTCTAATTTAGTGTCACCATTTCTTGATTTTTTGTATAATATCATACAATTCTTTCTCGATGGAGTATTATTCAATCATGTCATTGAACATCTACGAGTGGTATGTGGTAGTATGTATATGCTGCATAAGTATCACATTGAGTGCATAGTCATAAGCATCAATTTCAAGTTCCAATTAATGTTGATAATAGGCACTACATAGGGGAATTTATTGAGAGATTAAAAGTTCTATTACTTTTTAGGTGTCTATTTGAAAGTTGCTTTGGCGCACACAATCTAGTTGAGAGGCCATGTGACATTCAAGAAATTGAGAAGAAACATACATTAGAAATTGAAAAGCCTATGAAAACTCCTTAGTTCTATAGGATGATGCATAATAAGCCAATCTTGGATCACCTTGGCCTTTTCTAGATCTACATGTATATTGATGTGGTAGATTATGTAGCCTAAGTATTAGATATTTGTGAAACTGAATGAACACTTAGGTAAGTTGGCTTGTAACTTATGCTTGTGTAGAGTGTTTAAGATGTGCGAGACATGATTTATATGCTCCTATGAACTCTTGTTGTAGATGAGGATGCCATCCAAGTATAAATTTGTGAAGGAATTGAGAAAAATCCAAAGTATGTCATCCATTATAGGCATAAATATTACTTGGATGTTGGTCAAGCCAAACGGCATGACCATCCAGTCATATAATCCTTCTTCTACCTTGAAATTTATCTTTCACATGTCTTCAAGATGGGCTAGAACCTATTGGTAACCTGAATTTAGGTTGATTTTAGTGAAGTAATGAGTACCTTAAAGATGGTATAGAAGGTTGTCAATGCTTGGAAGTGGGTACTGATTCTTCACCGTGATTGTATTGTGTGTCTGAGAGTTTATGCAAAGGAGGAAGTCCAATATTTCTTAGGAGTGAATATTATCAAACTCTTGTAAGGAAAGAGATAGGCTTGATCTTTCATTAATCAAGGAGTTAGTATTTGGAGTTGGACTTCATTCTTCTCCTAAATTGATCTACGATATAATTTATTTTGAAGAAAATATCCATGAACAAACTTTGATGCTATGATTTACTGCAAAGTGTGTTGAGAGGTTTTTTGGTTATTTATAGAACACCATATGACTTTATTAATTTTTAAAGCTATCTATGTTGTGATGATTTTTTCATAGTGCATATTGCCAATGCTTTATTACTCTCATATATAGGTGTCTTAATATGAACCATGATTAGCATGAACTTATGCACATGAGATGTGTTTACAATATTTTTCAGCAAAGACCAGTGTGACATTGATCATAGGCAATGACTCAAAGAGGTTATAAAATTGATCTTTGATGTGAATAGATTGAGCATGTGTAGAATATGTTGAACCTGTTGATGAAAAAATTGTACGTGTTGTAAAAACTTATATTTTTGTCCATTTTTTATTCTTATGTGTGAGACTCAGTGTTGAATAGTGCATGGTAGGAGATGTCTAGAGGTGTCATTGGATGTAACCTAAGACATGTCTAAAATGGACTATGCTCCATAAAACCATGAAGAGATATGTTTTAGGCATGTTGGATGTAAAGTTATATTTCATCCCAACTGTGATCCTATGCATGATTGTATATTCATATAATATGAACTAGTGTGTGGTTGACAACTTCCATTTATCCATTTTTATATGCATGAAATGCCATTGACTAATCCAATTATGTACCCATCAATTCCCAAAATATTTTTCAATAATGAATCACAAAGTGTAGGTATGGATAAGATAGAATGGATGTGGGGAGTCCAAGTTGAACCCATACATTGTTTAATAAATCCCACTCACTTCCAATTATGTCAATGCCTTTCTCATAGGAAACTATTATGGTCATCTTTGAATACATGTCCACTACAATGAGCATAACATCCTAACAGTGCTTTGTCATAGGAAATATAGTCACGAAGTCCATGCAAATGGATTCCCATGCTTTGGAAGAACTGATAAAGGTACGCAAAGTCATAACTTCATATTCATTGGTTTTAGGATGCAACAAGGAATGTAAGACTTGATGTGGTGCTCCACATTTATGTGTATGTGCAGCCAATAGAAGTGTGATTTTAATATAGCTAGAGTCCTTTTAATTCAAAAGTGGCACTATATCTTTTAATATTATGCTTCCAAAATAAGTCCTTAATGAGGTGCACCATCAAGGACACACATATTTATAAGCTTATAGAGAAGCTTGTTGGACAAGTAGAACTCCTAAATCTACTTACTAGCTATGAGGGTGGTGTAGGCATCTACAACATCCTTGTCAAATGAGTAAATAGATATCTAATTTGTAAGTGTATAGTCATGCATGTCCATAACTGTGATGAGCATGTGAATTGATAGTTGGCTAAGGCAATATGTTGCATCTTTATCCTTTCCCTTGTGTTTTTTTATAAGATGAATCTAATGTAGGTAAGTCATCCACTTCATGTGGCATGATGTCTCTAGCTTGATCCCTATCTACAAACACTAAAGTGGCTTGTGATTGAAATGAATGAATGTCTCCTTACCTATAATGTAGTGTCACCATTTCTTGATTGCGTACAGAGTAGTGTATAATCATTTATCAATGGTTGATAACTATTGAACCACATCATTAAACATATTTTAGTGGTATGTGATAGGATGTCCATGTTGTATGAGTATTATGTCTAGTGCATAATAAAATGCATCATTTTCAAGTTCAAATGAGTGCTGAGAAAAGGCACTGCACAAAGGCATTCCTTGAGAGCCTCAAAAGTGCACTATTGTGTAAGTGTCTAGTTGAAGGTTGATTTGGTAGAGAGGTTATGCAATGTCTGAGAACCTAAGAATAAACCTACGATAGAAATTAAAAAGCCCATGAAAATTCCTCAGTTATGTAATATGATGTGGAATAGACCAATCTTGAATCACCTTATGCTTTTATAGATCTACATTTATACCACTATGTTTGGTGATGTATTCTAAGTATTATATGTTTGTGATTTTGAATGAACACTTAGGGATATTAGAATGCAACTAATGCTTGCATAGATTGTCTAAGATGTGTGATACATACTCTAAATGTTCATCCAAAGTCTTGTTGTATATGAGGATGCAATCCATGTAGACAATGGTGAAGTATTTGAGAAACATCCAAAGTAATCATCCATAGAGGCATGAATATTGCTAACTCTTTGGTCAAGCTGAAAGGTATCACCATTCATTTGTAAAATCCTTCTCATATCTTGAAATTTTTCTTCCATATGTCTTCAAGATGGATTAGAACCTAGTGGTAACCTGAGTTTAGGTTGATTTTGGTAAATGATTGAGTGCCTTCGATATGGTATAGGAGATTACCAATGCATGACAATGGGTACTGATTCTTCACTATGATTTTGTTGAGTGTGTGATAGTCTATGTCAAGGTGTCAAGTCCCATCTTTGTTGGGATTAAAGACCCATACTTCCACAAATAAATATCTAAACTTGACCTTACCCTAATAAATGAGTTCTTGTATTTTTCATTAGACTTCATCATTATCCCAAATTGATCTATGATAGAGAGCATTTTTTATAAGACATGATTTGTGAATAAAATTGATGTTATATTTTATTGCACACTATGTTGAAATTAATTTTAGTTATTTGAAGATACCATACAACTTAAGTACTTTATTAAGTTGGTGTTGTTGGGATGATGTTTGTGCAGTCTGCATTGCCAATTATTTATTACTCTCTTGTGTAGGTGTCTCAAGATGAACCATGAATAGCATGAACTTCTGTGCATATGAGATGTGTTTATGCATTTTTTGGTAGAGGCCAATGTGACCTCAATTGTAGGCAATGAATCAAAGAGGTTGAAGAACTGAGTTTTTATGTGAATAGTCCATTTTTGTATCTTCACTTGATATGTAGTTTCACAATCAAAAAAGTATGGTCTTCCTAGAAGTATGTCATAAACCTCAAGAGGTGTTACATCATAAGTTAAATTATCCTCCATTAGTTTTACTTTGTACTAAAAATTACAATGTCATTGAACATGTGTATCCTTTCCTAGCTAGATCCACCCAAATTATTATGGGCACATATATGCTACAACATAAAGTGCAAGACAATGAATTGTATATTTCAAAATGATATTATTTTGACTCTTATTTTCAATGATGACATGTAAAAGTCCCAAAATTTCATGTGGAAGATACATTTGCACTCTTTTTAAGTGTCTAATGCACTATTGCTCAAATAAGAACTATCTAGATCTTTGTCATCCATGGATGTGGGACTTGATGTAGATTACACAAGCAATGATTGCAAGGCATTACGTTCATAATCATCATGGGTACATGAGCGATGCCATTGACACCTCTTGTTTCTGATTTATTCTTGCCTTTATCTGAGTTAGAAGGCATAGAACCTTTCTAATATTGTGTGGTGATCTTAGGATCTCTCCCTTGTGATGTGTATTCTATTTTTACAAATGGGGTTGAGATGTTGTGTTATGCATGGGTTGTGGCTTGCATAGGGTGTTTGATGAAGAAGTGAAATGTTGCTTCATCTTTTCCTTTGCTTTGATCTTGGAGGCATTATAATAATCTTGTCCTAGAGATTCAAAATTCAATAACTTCATCTTTGCATGGATATAAGGTGAAATTTTTTTCATGATGATGTATTTCAAAACTTATGTTATTTCATCACGTTCTGACATAGGTGCATAGTGTAGTCATGGAACTTGTTATTGTGGTATTCCACCAATGACTCTTTGTGTTGGTGTAGTTGTTGGAACTTAATGTATTCATTCTCAAAGTGTTTTAGAGGATGATCTCCTACTTCACTATGTTGATGAAAGTCTTCCAAGAATCAATTATATTGTAATCTTATGCACTTTATGTAATGAGAGTCTCCCACTAATGAGACACCAGTATGGACATCTTCAATATAATGAAGGTGATATTCTCAATATTTATGAATTGGTTTACTGAGAAGTATGCCTCAAGATGTCAAATCACACACCTAATGCTATGCCATTGAGTTTTCCTTCACTAGAATGTCTACATTGACTTGCACTTTGAAGGGTGATTACTATTGAAACTATTGACCTAAGGAGGCTACGATAAAGAGGATGCAAATGTTAGGTTGAGTTGAGACATAAAATCATGTAATTGTCCAAATATCTCAATGTGTTTTGATTATATGGCATCATTGGTAAGATTTGGGATGTCAGGGGCTTCCTTAGGTTGCTTATGGGCATCAACCATATTGCTCTTCCTAGAATTTTTTTCTAGGTAGGCTAAAACATAGCTGACAAGTAATTATTATTTCTCTTGATGTGTTTGCATATGTACATACATAATAAATAGGTACTCTAGTACCAATGATTTGCACAAATGTCCCTAGGATTGCTTGTGTGGTGTAAAAATCCACACAGAGAGATAAGCAGTGGATTATATAATGGCTAGGCAAGATTAACTAGACTAATCCAACCAAACACATTAGAGATAAGCCAAAGACTTATTTTCATAAACATAACTTCTATTCAATGTGTAGAATATTGAAAAGTTTAGATGGTTGTAATGACACTATAAGGCTAAGGGTGAAAACTCTTGTGATCAGAAGGGGAATGTTTCCTTGTTGATTGCCTAGATTGTTATGAAAGAATAGAGGACTGTATATGTGTTTGAATGCTAAGGAAATACTAACAACCTCCTTTATGGTATGATATCTCCGCTCTATGGATGCATAGATGTTTGATGTGTGTTTAGAATGTATTTGTATACTTGTAGGATTACAAGATGCTAGGTACAACTGAGAATGGTTATAGGAAGGATTGTTATGAGGTCATTTTATCTTCCCTGACCAAGTGATAATTGATACTGACACGTGGCACATTGAGGAGTTATTCAAACATGGCACAAGCATGGAGTGTGTCACCTAGCATGTTGTGTGGTAATGAAGTGTTGGTAAGCTAACGCTAACATGAATAGGTTTTCTGTAGTTTTGTAGAAACATGTAGCATGTAAATAAGCAATGGGTAAGTATGTTAATGTGTCATAAGTTTTTGAGGTGTTACGAAATAATGTGAGAATCTGTAAATGTTGAAAACTGGTGTGCCATTACAAAAGTTACAAATATTCCATGGGTCATTGTAAAAACTACGCTTACTAAAAAGTGATTTGATATGAGGCTACTAGAGTTGTGAGTATTGGGTTGAAGTTGTGAGGTTTACAAAGCAAGTGTATGACATGTGTGGGATTATGCAAGGAAATACACCAAGGAACTATGACACTTCATGGATATTGTGAAGTATTGAGCAAGTTGGGACGTAAGGGAGAGTTGTGCAACATGTTGTGAGGAGCTGCACCATTTTTACACATGATCACGAGTCTATATGTTTTCCATGAGACATTACAAGGGTGAGGAGATCAAGTTGTGAAAGAGGAGTAAAGAGGGTTATACAACTATAAGTAGTTGCAAGGTAAACTGCAAGGTTGCACACATATCATCCTGGATACTAAATTGCTAATAATTTAAGAGTTATGCCTTGTAGGCCTTTTATAACTTGTGCCTATTATCATGTAATGTAATTTATTAGTTTCCAATTTACAAACAATTTAAAAACAAAATGACATTTCCCTCTAATTGAAGAATGTGAGAAATATGTTCTTAATGAAACATCATCTATATGAACCAAAAGTTAAAGAGAGATACCTTAGTAATTGAGATTTGTGAGAAAGTGATAGTTTATAAAACATCATCCAGAACAAATTGTTCATCGGTCTGGTAGCATGACTCTACTATATTTCACTAGTTGAGGATCATAAGAAAAAAATAGTTTTGAGCACATATAAAGGATTTTTTTGTGAGATATTATCCACGCCAAAAACTTTACTAACATTATATATAGCTAATGTTTATGGAATAAAACCACAAAATTATCATGTAACGAGAAAAAAAATGTTTATGAAAGAAAACCACATCCCAAGAGTTTGTTATCATCCTCTTTTGCGAGACAAACTGACCGTTCTCCAATTATAACTTGTAGACTTTGTTATGTAATTTATAAGTATATTATACAAATGATATTTTGTATTGAAAGGTCTTTTTAAATAAGAATTACATAGTGGTTAATCCCTACCTTTATATTGAGAATTATTTGTATTAAAATTTATATATAAATTTATAATATAATCTTAATGCAATAATAAATATTTTAACAATTTATATTTAAAAATATAAATTCAATATCATCTAACTTATCGATACAATTTAAATTTAATTAACAATTATTCTTCTAAAAAAATTCTTATAAATATAAAGAAATTACACTTCAGCAAAATCACACTTAAAAACAATGAATGAATCGATGATCACTACTTTTGTGAACAATGTTTCCTGAATTTGTTTCGTTGTTGAATAACGTCAATAAGTTTTAAATACATAAATGAGAGTAAAAAATGATACAAATACATGTGCCAAAGTTATGAATAGAGCCATATTTGACAAGACAGAGGCGTGAGACAATAGGTCAATATATGTATATTCTAAACTCTTTTGGGGTTTATAATCTTTCCATATTTCCATCATTATAATTTTTAATCATAATTCCTAGCCTATGAATTCCACACGTGAGGAGAATCCTCTACATTACATATTTGATATTAATCCCCAGATAAAATAACATTATAAATTCATAAGATGCGAATCTGCGATCATGAGAACCACCGGTCAAATTGATACTGCAAGTACACGATACGTGCATTCGTTTTATTACTAGAATTGAAACGTAAAGGTTTTCAAAACAAAAATTTAGTAAGAAGAAAAAAGCTGCCGTCGGCTTATACATTAACAAAAACTATAGTCACCACAGTCGATCTCCAGAAAAATCCGTGTCTGAGCTGTTAGATTCTGTTTAGCAATTTATTATATGCAGAGAATCAGACATTCTTTGCTGCCACAAGATTTGACATTATTTTCAATACATCCTTGCCCAACTTCATGCACACGACTGCAGAAAAATTCAACCCAGATTTCACTTTTCACTATAGAAAGAAAAGAAAAAAAAAAAAAATCTTTTGAAGCCTCATATTTAGAGGGCTGTGGGGTTTATCTTAGCTTATACTATTACATCACATTTTGCCTGGTTATATTTCCCATGCGGGAAAATTATTGTTATCATCCACTGACTGTAGAAATAAATGGGTGTTGTAAGAATCTGTTGCTGCAGGGATTAGTCCTGCAGTTTCGAACACATGACCCATGTTGGATTCAGGGTCGGACCACGTTATGCCATTATATTGTGAATTTTCGAAGCAATTGGCTGCAATATCATCGTATTCCCACCAGCTTTGAATTGACTCCTCCATTTTGCATGGGAATTCTGGGTAGGAAAAATTGTTACTCTCGCACTTGAGTTCTACTTCCTCCCCAGGAGGATTGTTTAAGATCGTTATCTCAGAGCTTTCAGGTTCCTGTGTGATTGGTATTGGATTTTCATGGAGGATTTGATTTAGCCTGTCTTCGTCTAAACAGAAATACTTTGCTTCTGCTGTGTTGTTTTGTTGAAGTGTTGACGAAAGCCACGGTGATTCTGAAAGAGGACGGTGCGTCACGGGGTCGATTCCCATGCGCCTCAGCTTCTTTTTTATGCGGCTATTCCAGTAGTTCTTTATCTCGTTGTCTGTACGCCCTGGCAAATGCGATGCGATCTTCGACCACCTGCAACACGTGTTCGATATTGAGATGGATGACTGTTTTCAGGCCAAATTGGTCTGTAGAATATATGATTGGCTTCGTTTGAATGTTTGTAATTGTGATCAATATCACTATATATCATCATCATTCAGCAACATTAATGTTGATTGAATTTCAAAAAAAAAAAATTCAAATGTGTGTTGATGTATGTTACCTGTTACCAATGCGAGAATGAAGATCGATGATGAGATTCTCCTCTGAAACGGATAGATCACCCCTTTTCAAATCGGGGCGAAGATAATTTGTCCATCTCAGCCTGCAACTCTTTCCACACCTCGACAACCCTGCATCACATCAACACAATAACTCTTCCATACAAATTTATATATAACTTTAATGAGGACATTAATTTCGTGGAGTGAAAAATCTCAAACCAAGAATGAAGGAATACAATTAATACCAGCAAGCTTGGGAAGGAGACGCCAGCAGCAGTGGCCATTGTTAGCAATGAAATTAACGAGCTTTCTATCTTCATCGCCAGTCCACGGGCCTTTCTTCAATCCAACCTTGTCACAGCACGGCCTTCTTCCCATTCCTTTCCTTTTCTATCAAGAACCCAAATTTGGGTAATCAATGGCAGTAGTCAAGATGACAGGTGCAGTGTAGGCGCAGCCAAAACTCGTATGTTTGAATCCTTTCAGATGCGGATAAAGCCCTGTGCCGCCATTTGGCCTAGTAGTAGAATTTGTAATCTGACACAGCAGGAACTGGTCTTGCTCTGCTCTGTCTGAATGGCTATTTCTGTGTGAGATAGATAGTCAATGCTTTTCTTGGATCTCTTGACATGATTCCAATAAATACACGAAAAAGATGATGCAGAAATGGGGTCCACGGGGTGTTTGGTTTTGCAAGTCATACCCTCTTTCCACACAGCGACGGCGCAGCCACAACACGCCTCCGCAGTCCACATGTTTTAAAGGATTCATTGGGTGCACCCCATTTTTTTCCCGTGACAAATGCGCCGTACGTAAGTTTTGTTAATCCTCGTCAAAGTGGGGTTATAGTTTCCAATGCCTCCGGTTCAGTTTTTAAAAAAGGAGATTAAGTATATTCACGAGCGTTAGTTTCGAGAGAGTTTAAACAAAATTACATTATAATAACTTCCTAAAAATTAGCGGCGGCGACGAAAAAATTTAGGGGATGATTTTCAACTTGTGTGTAATTATACTCGAAGAAGTTTTTGTTGGTTTAATTTTTTTTTATTTTAATTTTTAATTAGATTCTACAAAGTTTTAATAGGAAAGTGGTTCCTTAATTTCTACAATTTTGTGATGTTATTATATTTTAGGAATTTCTATTAGTAATGATTATTAATTCTTTTTAAATTATTTTACTCAATTTATGTTTTTTATTTCACAAAAATAAATTTTGCGATCGTTTTTTATATATTGTAAATTTTTATTTATTATTATTGATTGGGGTTGAAATTATTTATGTTGTTTCATAATTATGTCGAAAAGTGTTTTAAAATTTCAGTCGAGGGTAGTCGTGGGTTGTAATGTTTGCGAATGTGTTCACTTCTAATTCCGATCTAAAATTTGATGCCTATGTAACCATTATGTAGAACTTTTTATTTTTTCTTTAAGAAGTCAATTGAAAATTTGCAATATCTTAGGCCTGTTGTGGAGTTTCGAACCCCCCTTTTTCTTATATTTTTTTCAAACTTAACACATTAATATAGTTAGATCGACATAATTTATTACCATTAAGTAATAAATTTGTAAAGAAAATAATGAAATTATTAATAATTGTGATGTATAAAAAATCTAAAATAAGGGCTTTGAGATTGATATATATCAACAGTTTTCAAAAAAAATTAAAGTTGTATTATTTATCGAGTTATATGAGATCAAGTTAAACATAAGAGTGGGAGTATCAACTCCCTCAATGTGATTTTGATTAAAGTTTTTCCTTTAAAAATTATCGGCTTAATTTATTGAGAAGATTGTGCAACTTCATGTTTATGTTAGTTTCATTTGTTTAGGACCACCTCCTCATTAAAAATAGGCACTGTAACATCTTGCATAAAACCTTTACATCAGACTACTAATTTTGTCAATAGTTTATGGTATTTAGATATTAATTATCTACTTCCTACTACTTTTTCCATTAATATTTTTTTAGATGTTGAAAACAAATCTCCAAACATGTATTGTGGATAAGATTTACAAATCTTACATAAAATTAACTTGGATAGATTCATCCCCACCACTGTTAACAAAAATGTATCATAAGTTGGAATACTATCTTCATATAGGACTTATTATTACTCCCAAGTACACCAAATTATTTTATAATTTAAGATTTTTTTTGGGTCAACTACAAGTATGCTCTCATTAGTGTTACATTGATTTAAAACACTTTCTTCTACAACATCAATGCATATGTAAATTTTACAATAATGAATCAGAATTATATGAGTATTTTGTATTCAAGTGTCCAGTGCATTATGAGATCCTTGGCAAGGTTTATCGTCTCTTTAAAAGAAACCAAGGCTCTCTACAAGATCTTATTCATTATAAGGATCAAAGATGTGTAGCTTTATCCATCAAAGAGATGAGCCAACACTGAGATCACCTCCTCAAGTGTCATCAGTACAACTATTTTTTTCATAGTTCAACTTAAGAGTCAATTCATCAATCTCAATTTTAGATACATAAATGAACATGTTCTATTTAGCAATCACAAGTTTTCAAAAGAAAGATCTCAACAACTTAACTCTTATATTTTATGTTTTATCTTCTTTTTCTTTTATTTGAAATGTAATTTTCTTGCAGTCCTATTAACACGTTATGGCTATTATTAGACAATATAATATATTCGTATATATATTTATATATATATATATATATATATATATATATATATATATATATATATATATATATATATATTTGGTGTATTCAATGACTTGTAGTCTTTTTTCTTGTAAGTTTGAAATATACTTTCTTGTAGTCCTAAAAACCCGTTATTATTACTATTGGACATTAATATATATACATATTCAAGAGGGGTCCACAAAGGGATTTATTGAGCTCCTAATCGACTTTAAAATAGCCATAAATTTCATTTCTTTATAAAATTGAAAAGCTTAAAAACATAATCTTAAAATGTGAATTGGTAACTTTCTAGTGGAAAGCTTTTGAAGAGAACTAGACCGATAAACTAATACAAGAGAAACAATACTAAAATAATCTTTAAGATAAAAAATTTAATCAAAAAAATAGCATAAACACAAGATTACACTATACACAAGATTTCATTTGGAAAAACTTGCGCCAGAAAAAAACCTAGCATAGTAACCTTATTTTTTATTTCATTAACTCAACCATTGTATAATACAATAATGTAATTCAAAGTTCAGTTTTACCCTAATGCATGTACGATTATTTTTAGGTACATCAATATATGATTTTTTAAATGGTATTACAATATAATAGGTACAAAAACCATGGGCCAAGAATACAAGTCATAACGGTTCTGGTATAACATGGATTATAAATGTAAGTGCATGGAGTTGGGGGATATTTTCATGGATTTTTTTGAGTAACTTGTACATGTTATTAAAAAATACTAACACATTATTCAAATTTAGGCTCCATGATTACCAAACCATAAATTGTACATGTTTTTAACATTATAAGAAATGTATAAACATTTATTATAGTGTTAAAAGTGTGTACTCATTTTTTATACTATAAAAAACATGTATGCATTTATTTAGTAATAAAAACTCATACGTGTTGTCTATTAGACAAAAACAAAAAATGTGACTAAAACCCCAACCAAATTCATTTTGCTTTGTCTTGGTGTCTCTTCTTTACCCTACAATGATTGTATTTTGTTATCAGGAGGAGAAAACACACTAACATTGCTTGTTACCTTGATGAATAAATAATGCCACCTCGAAAGGGAGGTAAGTAATCAAAATTCAAACCTATTAACACCATATATTATAAATTCTTTTTTATTTTACATTTTTTATTATTAAAACCATTTTTTTATTTCAAAGGCCCACTAAAGTGCAAGACAACAGCCTCCTAACTCTCCTACAATTCCATAAGATCCCCTAGTTATTTAGGAGGATTTGATTGCACACATGGTTGAAAATAAAATAGAAATTGAAGAGACAGTTAGGAGAATGAGGGATCCCAGTTTTATCAACACCCACCATACATATTTGGCTAATACCCTAT
Organism: Torreya grandis; assembly: GCA_037957365.1. Lineage (NCBI taxonomy): Eukaryota > Viridiplantae > Streptophyta > Pinopsida > Cupressales > Taxaceae > Torreya > Torreya grandis. The sequence goes on along the minus strand of JARHVA010000236.1, from coordinate 2,174,997 downwards.
AATCGATATTAGGCCTAGTTGACTCAATAACAAATCAAAATTATAGATGAACATCATATAAGGATAGATGTAGGATTTACTACGTTTAGAAATTATTAGCACATGAAGTGAAGGATAATAAAATAACAAAAAAAAAAAAATTATGCCTTAGTCATTGATCTATCAACCAATGCACATTTTCCATTATCATCAAAACAATTCTCAATCCATCGATGTTAGCATAATTTGATAAGAAGTAATTTTTTGGACCAATGGTAGATGGTGTTTGATTAACCACCTTGTAACAACCATAAGTTTTCATTGTATTGTTTAAGGAAACTCTATTACAAGTTTATCCTCAATGAGATTCCCAATTATTTTGACTACTTAAAGTTTCAGGGCCGAGGCAAAGGCTATGCACATGATAGACTAGATGCACATCGTGCACCTAATCAGATTAAAAGAGTCCTTACCCTAAAGCCACTTGAGCCTGAGATCCCCTCTATAGTGAAGGAGGTCATCAAGATTGGCACTTTGCATGTGCTTGGTGCACTTACTAACACATTTTTTTAGCATACAAGTAAACTTTCTGAGACTAATGCTGGAGAGGGTAGACATGGGGATACTCCACCTAGTGTGCATGCTCGATTAGACCCTTGTATATCATGTGGTGTTAAGTGCACTTGAACTTCAAATGAGTATTTTGGTGATTTTGAGTACCTAGATGTTATAGTTTAGAGTGATGAGTTTTTGGCACATACATTTGGTGTGCAGACATCGATTACACATATGCAAGTATTGTATATCTTTGACATGTTAAATTTTAGTTACATTTGTATTTAAAAGGTAAAAATTAATTTAAATATAAATTCAATAATATATATGTAATTTTTTATGTTACAGGAGGAGATGGTACCATCATCTTCATAGTCAATTTTTGGACCATTTGATACTAAATTTGTTGATGTTACTTAGCTGATTTTTACATATACATAGGTAAGTTTTAACTAATATTACACTTCATTTACATGCAATTATTCAAGTACATATCTATGTTTAACTAACAATCATATATTATTCATTTAGTTGATGATGAAAGTGGAGAATCCTCCATATTTATGGGTTGAAACAAACACATGTTTTGTTTATGTAACATCCTCTGCATAACCACTCACTGAGTTCTGTTAGCTTTTAATTTTGAATGGTAAATACATATTTGTTGTAATAATTTTAGTCTATACTTGGGAAAATATAACTTACATGAATTTATTGTGTACACAACGTTATTTGATGACATCCGATAGTCTTATTTAGATGATTAGTGAGGCATCTTTTCATATTTTTTCCCCTCTTCCACACATGTGCATACACCTTGACCTATCATTGACCTTATTGAGCATCAAATAAAAGTTGAGCATGACTAGGAGATTACAATAAGTGCATGTTTAACTAATTTTTGTATTAGTTTAAAACTAATTTTTGAACTTGGGTGCATGTCTAGTATGCAAAGTTTCTAATAATATTTGTATATGAACAAGTCCAACTACAAACAAGCTATGAGCATAGAAAGATTTGCAGTTGAACCTTGGAAGAATCCAATCCATTTGAGAGATCTCCATTTATGAGCAAGGAATCTGAGGGAGAGTCTTCTTCGAGGAAGGCAAAGAGAGGGAGGATGTTTGATGAGTAGGATGTCTTAGATGATGTAATTTTTTATATTTATATATAGAAATGTACGTATTTTTGGCATTATATGCTAATATGGCATTCATCCAATATTCTATATGTTCTTAGATGATATAATTTTTTTTATGCCTATATGATAATGTATACATTTTTGGCATTATATGCCTATATGCATTCACCTGACATTCTATTATGATTGTATTTTGTATGCCTTTATGAATTTTACGGATACATACATACATATATGTTCACATTTTGTAGAGATCATCTTTCAGTGTAAAATTTGACTCACATTATTATTGTAAAACTAAATTTGATGGTTGTATGACCATATTTGATTATATTTAATATTTCCTTCATGTAATTATTAAAACTAACTTACAATCCTTCAATATATGTTGCAATTATAACTATATGGGAGAAAATAATATAATGTTTGAGATAGAATCATATATTAGTGTGAAGTGCCTTTCATTATTGTGTTACACCATTGGATGATTTTCTTTGTTATCCTCAATTGGAATGGGATTGGACACTTGTGGATAGGCTTGTCATCCTTATTAGCTTCATTGATGACATTTCATGTAATTTCACTAATCTAATGTGGATACCCTTACTACACTGGTTTGATAGCATTTGACACTTATTATTCATATTTTTAATTCATTAAACTTATTTATATCATTGAGGCCTTAGAATATTTTGGTGGTTATAGCTCTTATATAAAATTTTGCTTCCTCAACTTTGTTCTCTCCCTCTCCATTGCACTCAACTTGGCCATTTCTTCTCTTCTCATCATATGCCAACATGAGAATTTCAAAAATGATACAACCTCTTTGATGAAATGGGATACTCTAACTTATGCTTCTCAAATAGATTGGATAGCTACTCCATATTCACTCTTGAAGATCAAAATTCTGCAATACCTTCTCATGCAAATGAGGTCAATTCCATTATTTATTCTTTCAACAAGTGAAAAACACAAAGAAAATTGAGGTGGTTCTTAAATGTATGTGTCAATAAACATCTTATCTTTACAATTATTATGTCTATGACACCAATAATTAATTATTGCCTTTACCCACTTTTAATTGTGTTGGGGACTCCTCTATAAGTTGTTGCTCCTTGATGTCTTCTTCCTTGGTAGCTCTTCTTATTCATTTTCTATCTCTTTATTTTTAGGTATTGGAACAACTTCTTCCTTCCTAATTTTATACAAATCTTCCTTCTTGGAATGCCCCTTGCAATTATGTGGTTCAATTTATGAATGAACCTTCTAACACTTTGCATGTCAATTCCCACACAAGTTGCAATGAGTGTAGTAACTCTTTCCCATGTCATTAGAAAACATTTTCTTCTTCTTACCCTTCTTCTCATATTGATTTATAGATTGGTCTTTACAACTTTCATCTTTCTTTATCCTTACACCTGGATCTCTTCTTTGGCTTGGAGAGTGTTGTAATTGTTTTTAAATCTCTCTAATTTCACCCTAGAGCATGTTGATGAAACCTTGGAGATGAATATGTGGAACAAATTTTCGTAATCAATCCTAAAATATAATTTTTTTGTAGTGAAGAGATAAATTTTTATCCCCCAACTGACATTTCCACCTTCAAGACCTCCACATGCAAATCTATCACTTCAAACACATCTGGATAGGTAAATGACACGTGCTCTGAAGGCCATGACCTTCAGATCCACCCAGATGCATGATTTCACAATTTTTAAAGACCTTGGAAAAACTGACAATAAATGTTGTCAAAGTTAAAGTGGTAATGTGAGATATCCATCTCTAGTACTTTGTGGCTAGAAATTGGCATTACCAACACATTAGGGGTGGTGGATAATGTCCAAGACTAGGTTCTTGGCCTCTAATCACACCTAATCAAGATATAGAGTACCTATTCTGGCCTCAAGAACACCCTTACTATAATAACATAATATTTTTATTAAGCTTCTCTTAGCTTCAAGTATATGGATTTTTTATTAAAAGTGTTGTCTGCATGAAGGTAGAAGCTTATTTGGCACCACTAACGTATAAAAAAAAATAGTAAGTAATTAAAAATGAAATTTATATGTACTAACTAAAAAATCAATAAAATTTGGTAAAATTAAATACATCTACATTTGAGAACTCAACATACCTTGGAATTTCAATCCAATGAACCACTAGGATCTACTTTAATCTTGATAGTAGTAAGAATAGCTTCATGGTCAGACTTGTGAACACTCCATAGATTATTGTTTAATGACCTCCCATAATATTTAACCAATTGAATATTTGTTACAAGAACCAAATTTGAATAGTGTAATATCTTTCTATGTGTTTCATAGTCTTTAAATAACCATAAATCTAAATTTTTTATAGGATATCATCGAAGCCAAGTTCTATTGACTACCAAAGACCTATTGGGATATTCAATGTTTTCCCCATCTATAATTGGGGAAGTTTATTTTTTCCTCTACACACAGAACATAACTATTAATATGTTCCCTCTTCATTGTCCTCATAAAAAATAACTATAAAAACATGCCATGTATCATAAAAATATTTTTTAATGACGATGCCAAGATAGATAATGAGAATAAATAGTACATAATGATTAATCTTCTACCTAGTTTCACTAGATTAGATACATGGTCAAAGTCATGTGACGATGTCATATCTGTAAGTTGTAATGTTGATAGAACCTGATATGTGTCGAATGGAATTAGAGGTCCATAACTCCATTCATCCATCCACTCTTGTGATTCACACACTTTCCAAATCAAATACATGCATAAAGAATAGAAAAATATTAGATGTCTTGTATGAATATTCCAAGAACCTGCATTTGAGCTATGAAATGTGTGGATCTCACTTTATCCCATTATGATATACAATACTCGTACTTTTCCAATTGTTTTTACTCCATCAACTAGAAATATCTACAAACACTAGAATTTTATTGAGCACCATGGCCCATTTTATCATTAGACCATTAAATCATATTTTTGCATCAATAAAAATTACATCATATTTGAACTTCAACTCATCTCTTGCAATGACTCTTATTACACATGCTCCAACACCGTCATGTTCCCCTTTTCCATGTCTAGCCTTAGTGAAACGCTAGTGTTAATGTACATCCTACTCAACTTGTAAAACATCCATGGATTATTTAATTGTAATGTGCAATTGTCTGACCAAATATAATGTTGATTGAAAATAATGTTCCTTTCAATCAACTTTTTATAGAACATTTCAAGAAAAACCTTGAATGTACTTTGTACAATGTGATCAATCATCACTAACATAAAAATGGTACTCACTTAATATTTTTTGATCTTGTTTTATACTATCAAGTGCATGCATGGATGTTATGTGCATGAATATGACAACCTATACTAAGTTTTAATATTGTGACTGAACTTCCATTTGTGGTTTAAATGTGTAGTTGTTAATAAATTTGACCAGTGAAACAATAGAACCAAGTTGGGATGTGTCCTTAATTAACTTGAAATGCTCATCCAACCATCTAGCCTTGTATGTGTGCCTTGCATACTCATAACTAATTTTCTTCCTGAATTTGACCATAAATTATGAAAGAGGTATTTGTTTTGTAAGAACTTCACACCTTTTAGATTCTTTGCCATCTTTTAATTGATATGTCACATGTTTTTATTTGCTCAAAATAACAATTTTTTGTCTAATTACACTTGTACTCTCCTCATAAATTTTTTTTTAAAATTTTTGGCAATCCATCACAAATGCTACAATTACCATCTAAACATGCTTTATTTTACAAAAACTATCCATCTGGTCTTTCAAAAAAAATGGTTATAATAAATTCCCTTGCTGATTTTGGAGGAAATTTCATGCCACACTCTTATTAAAAAAGTCAGTTTGTAAAGTACAATGTATATAATGAAAAACATCATAGTGCATTGAAAATTTAACATGTTGCTTACAACAAGAAGTGGTGTATGTGTGATTTATTTTTACATAAAATGGTTTGGCCATCTCAAATTATATTTGACTAATAAAAATTTATGGATGTTTTATAAATTAGAGAACAATCATGTTTGGTTCATATCCAAGAAATGTTTTAGATACAGTCCAAGGTTATGATAATCAACTCTTCTTTTCATTGCATCTCTTGTATTGGGTAAAACTCTTGTATTATATTTCCAAAATTGTGCCATTAATTTTTTTTGAGATCATCTATTATGTTCTTGTATTTTCGTGAAAGTCTACCAGAGAATGACCTTAGGTCAGTGGTATTGGAATCATTAAGTCCTTTATGTATTCCAATTGTTTTCATTATTATTTTTCTATTTATGTTTAGTACTCAGATAGTTTTTGAAATAAACCATTTTCTCCTCATTTGACTACTTATTCCACAATTTTTAATTATACATCAGGTAACATTACAATTTGTGTTGTGTGTTTTCATGCATATAGTATGATATGCATCAATATATTCTCAATAGTTTCCTTGTCTTCATCATCAATGTTAGATGTTCTTAGTCCCAAGGTGTACATTATAGGTCTCATATTAATAAATTTCATCAATGAAATAAACAATTGACATTTTTTACCATCAAATTCTAATTTTTCAAGAAAAAAATCCAAAATTATTTTAGCTAGTATTATTGAATAGCGTCAGACATTTTTTTATGCATTGGTTTCAAAATATTTACATCAACTTCAATTAAGTACTTTCCTTTTCTATGCACAATACTTGGAGGTGTTATTAATGGTGGAATTTGTTGAGAGGATGTTTCCATATCGTTATGTTCACTACTAGTTTATTCATTGTTACTTTCATTGTTTAGTGTTTCCATGAGATTTTCTTCATTGTTATTGTCATCTTTTTATGTTTCCATGTAATTTTATTCATTGTTAGGGGTAAATCATCATACATAGATTCATCACTAACCAAATCAAAAACTTCATACTTTAAATATGGAATTGTAACATAACTTGGACTTTTAGGTAAACATTCGTCATTATTTATGACATTTGGTTCATTGGGGATAGTGTTTATACCTTGTCTCAAGTAAAATGCTTACATTCATACCTTTTATTTATATCTTAACACTTGTAATTGCTCTAGTGTTTTGTGCTTTAACTTCTTCCTCTTATTTGAATGAGATTCATCACCCATGACTAGATAAACTTGACACATGTCCAAAAAAATAACTTGATAGCTTTTGAAGGTGGGGTCTAAAAAAATAGCTTGATAGCTATTTTCCTTGACTTGTAAGCCATAGAATGATGTAGAGAATCTAAGTGGGGACATAATTCTGGGTTGAGGTTAAAAATAATCATTGAAAGAAGATTTTTTTATCTATTATGATCATAACACATATGCACTATAATGTGTGCATGTTATAACACATACGCATTATATTTACATAGTTATATCATATAACTATGTCATTATAATATTATGTGATGTAATTGCCTCTTGATTGATGTCCAAATCACATCCTATATAGTTGGAATTAGGTTTAATTAGACTCAAATAACATCATATACTCAAAATTAGGTTCAAAGGGTTAAAATTACCCCAAATACCTTTGTGATTAAATTTGTTATAAAATTGGGGCTGATTGAGCCCCATATCACATTCTATAGTCATAATTAGGTTTAAAAAGCTCAAATTGGCCCAAGTTTCCTTCATGATTGAATTGTTGGATTATTTGATTTAGGCTATTATGATAGTGGGGTCAATTGACCCCAAAAAATTACATCCTATATAGTTAAAATTAGGTTCAAGGGGATCAATTTGGCCTAAATCACAACTTTAATTACACCAATTAACGAATTGGATCAATACATGTGATAATATTAGAGATAATTTATCCCTAAATCATGTCTTGATCTTGTAGTTAAGTTTAAGGGGATCTAATTGGCCCCAATTTCCTTCATGGTTTAATTTATATACTATTTGATTTAGGGTGTTATGAAATTGGGGTCAATTGACCCCAAAATTACATCTTATATAGTCTTGAAATTAGGTTCACAGGTTGAATTCCATTTAACATGCAGCACTAATTATAACAATCGACTAATTGGGTCAAGATGTCAGAAAAAAATGAGCTAATTTAACCCCAAATCACATCCTAGACTCACAATTAGGTTTAAGGGACTCAGATTGTCCCTATTTACCTTCATGTTTATATTTGTGATAAAATTATGGTCGATTAAACTATATATTGCATCTTATACAATCGATTGAGCCATAAACTAGGTTCACATGGCTCAATTTGGCCCATATCATGTCCCTAATTGCAATAATTGACTAATTGGATCAATTCATGATGGAACCAAAGTTAATTTAGCCCCAAATCATGTCTCACTCTTGTAATTAGGTTTAAGGGGCTCAAATTGGCCCCAATTGCCTTTGTGATTGAATTAGTGGATTATTTGGTTTATTTTTTATGATATTGGGGTTGAGTTACTCCCAAATTACATCTTGTATAGTCAAAATTAGGGTCATAGGGTTACATTTCATCCAACTTGCACCACTTATTGTAATAATCGACTAATTGGCTCAATATGTCAGGAAATATGAACTTAATTTCTATCCCCAATCACATTCTAGACTTACAAATGGGTTCAACATGTTCAGATTAACCCTAATTACCTTCATGTTTACATTTGTGATAAAATTAGTTTTTATAGTTTAGGGATTAAGGTTGTAACAATCGACTAATTGGTTTAATATGTTAGGGAATATGGGCTAACTTAACCCCAAATCACATCCTATACTCATAGTCAAGTTCAACAAGTTCAAATTAGCCCCAGTTACCTTTATGTTTACATTTGTGATAAAATTAGGGTCGATTAAGCCATATGTTTCATCTTGTACAATCAATTGAGCCATAAATTAGATTCACAGGGCTCAATTTGGTGCAAATCACATATCTAATTACACCAATTGACTAAATGGATCGATTCATGATGGAACTAGAGCTAATTTAGCCCCAAATCATGTATTGGTCTTACAATTACATTAAAAGGGCTCAAATTGGCCTCAAATGCCTCCTTGATTGAATGAATCAACTATTTGGTTCATTATATGATGACATTAGGGTCAATTTCACTCCAAATCACATCATATATAATTGAAAATAAGTTCATGTAGCTCAATTGCTTTAAAATCATGTCATTGATTGTACCATTTGACTAATCAAATTAAATTGTATAGTCATAACTAGGTTCAATGGGGCACATATTTGTTGGTTGATTATTTTGTCTATCAGCGTACTGGTAAACAAAATAGGTCTTATCAGCCAAAGCAAGAAGATTAGTCATCCGAATGTGTAAGTTTATCACATCAGAAGGAGACTTCTCTCTCCTCTCATCAAGGGGAAGTTCCCTGTGGATATGCTATGTATATATATGAACAGAAAATAGTACTCAAGGGTAGGACCAGACCTCCATCTCTCTTTCTTCAGATATGATGTATACAAAACAAAGGAAGAACTCAAGAGAATGACAGACATCACTCCTCTTCTTTTAGAAGAACTGTTCAACCAGTCACGAGAATACTCCTGGAAATAAAAGCAGAATATGACTGAAGTATGGTAACCAGCAAATCAAGACACAGCACAAAGTCTGTGCAAGAAATACTCAAGAGTGATATACGAAGAACAATGAAAGCTCAAAGTCTTTCCAAAGTTCTTTACACAGCAATGAAAATACAAACACACTGAAGGCAGCTATGGGGGCACAAAGTCTCTCCACAGTTGATTCTCCAGGACACCTTCTTGACAAATTTACTAATTCTGCTTATTAAATCAATGAAACAAACAAGATATCACAGCACAAAGTCTGAAAAAGTCCCTTGTTTTCATTAACAAAATATGATAAACAGACTGAGCACAAAGTCTCAATGAGGCCTCTCAATTTTGGCAGAGTTTCGTTCAGATTATCAAAAAGAAGATCCTAATTACAATAGAAGAAAGTCCCTTATATAGCCTCTTCAAAAAGGACTTGGGAACAATCAATACATTAATTTGCATTGAAATCTGTTAAGGAGACACGCTGGAACTTAAGGGCCCTTTTCCCATTTGATTTTATCAATGCAAGGAAATAAGTCGCGCTTATTGAAAGTTTGTAACTTCCAATGTTCCACCTGGCAATATGATCTTATCTTCATCATTCCTCCTTGTCCAACTAATTGAATCAGGTCCTGGATTTAAATTGTTGTTCTGTTTCTTCCCCACTTTCTGCTGGTCTTGACCTTGAAAATTGTGAATGTATTTTGTTCTGTATGTTCAAAGGATCAACGGCTATTTTACTGCCTTTGAAATTGACATTTTCATGACTGTCACTGTGTTTCCAACGGCTAGTTGACTGTGTTGAATTTGACGTGTTCGGGCGCGTCATCTCTTGGTCTTCTTTTATCTTTCCACTTGGCACTTTTTCAGACTGGACTTTACCCTTTCGAGCCCTGAGAAATGATCCTTCAGAGTCTTTTGTTGGCACTTCGCAAATTTCCCTTGGGCTTTTCCTCGGGCCATTCATTTATTTCCCCTGGGGCTTTTTCTCGAGTTATCCCCTTTGAACATTCTTACGCACATTTTCCTGGGGAAAATTCCCGTGGACAAAAATTCTGGGTGAAATTCCCCGGGCAAAAAGTCCAGGTGAAATTCCCTCGGGCAAAAAGTCTGGGTGAAATTCCCTGCCAAGTCTTTTTGAACAAGTCTTTAATCAAAAATTTTAAAATGCCTTAGACAAATCTGAAATAATTACCTTTCACTTCTTAGAAAAATGATCCTCCAAAAAGGTGTTTTTCTTGATTAAGTGCCCTCTCGCAAGGGCATTTGTCCTTTGAAAAGTCTCCTTTTGCATTGAACCATACCTTTGAACTTAGTCGATGAACCTTTGTTGAACTAGTTCAAAGGTTCAATGAAGCGCGCCAAGCCTTTGAAGCAAAGCCGATGAAAGCGTTGAACTACTTGATTGAACCCGCCTTTGAACTGTTTGAAGTTGAACCAAAGGATGAACCAAACATTGAACCTGCTGTTGATTGTTTGCTGATGAAAAATTCCTGTAAAAGTCGTGAAGCTCATTGAACTTGGGCGTTGAACCATTTGGTTCAAAGGTTCAATGAAGCGCGCCAAGCACCTTTGAACCAAAAAGTGATGAACTTGTTGTTGAACCGTTGAACCAGAAAGCTTTGAACCAACTGACAAACCAAATGATTGAACCAAAAGATGCTAAAATAAAGGAAATGAACCATCTGAGTGAAATAAAGCATTAAACTGCTTGGTTGAACTTGGACGTTGAACTGTTCCTTTGGTTGAACTGACTATTGAACCTTTGAACCCGTTGAACCTTTTGAAGCGATTGAACTTTGAACTTTTCCCAAAAAATGAACAAATGCTGAAAATCAATTCTTTTGACTGAAAACCGCCTGCAAGAGTCTATAGATTTTTTGAGAAGCTCTGAAAATGAGTAATCTGAATACCTAAGACAAATTTTGAAAATGGAAGATATTATTTTGGTTTGTAGAACCAAAATAATTCAAATGTTGTTCCAATAAAATGACTGTTATTTTTAGGAGACAACAGCTGGCTCCAGTTGGGGAACTTCTGTCAATTGCAAAACTAATTGGAAGGAGTAGAATTCAGAATCTCCAGTGTCTTCAAGTGTACCATTGGGCTTCGGAGTCATGCTTTCCAGAAATGAAAGGCAACAAGGATGAAAACAAACAAAACAAAATAGAAATTAAAACTGTACAAGTATACATATATACAGAGGTAATGATCTGACACTTCAAGAATTGAAGTGTTTCAAATGCTGCCCATTATGGGACAGAGAAAAGAGCGTGCCATCTTGGTATTTCAACCAAAAGCTATTTTCACCCATGTGCTGATGAATTGTGAATGGGCCTCTCCAAAGGGAGTCAAACTTTTCATGCATCCCTTTTGGCTCTCTTCTTTTGTCCCACAGCAGGACTTTATCCCCAATCTGAAAATCATGATTTTTGGCTTTCTGATCAAAAAGTTTCTTTATCAAATTTTGATGAACAACAATTATGTCCACGACCATGGTTCTTTGTTCTTCCAGCTGAGTCAGGTACATGATTCTTTTGTCAAGAGAACTCTCATATGTCTGATCTTCAATAGCCTTCACCAATTTCAAGGCTGGTAACTCTAAAGTGATTGGTATCTCAACATTAATACCATAGAGAAGTTGAAAAGGAGACATACCAATTGCCCTTTTTGGCGTGATCCTGTCAGCCCACAGAGCGTCTACCAATGCTTTGTGCCACGTCCTTTGATTATTATCTGCAAGTTTCTTGATAATAGTTACCAAATTTTTATTGTTGGACTCAACTTGTCCATTCCCTTGCATGGAAAATAATCAGAAGAATGAGAAAGCGTAATTCCATAATAAAAATAGAATTGCGTGATTTCTTGAGAGGTGAAACAAGCTGCATTATCAGTAACAATTTTAAGTGGGACTCCAAATCTAGAAATGATGTTCTCTTTCAAGAAATTGCATACAACTTCTGAGGTAGCATGCTTTGTCGGGATTGCTTCTACCCACTTAGTGAAATAATCAGTCATTGTAAGGACATAATCATGTCCAGCGCTTGATGATGGATTTATTGTCCCAATAAAATTGAGTCCCCACTGCTGGAAAGGTTCCTCTATGATCACTGGCTTAAGAGGCAGAGCAGCCAACTTGGGTTTTCCAACAAATTGCTGACAAAGTTCACATTTCCTTACCCATTTATGTGCATCTTGGAAAAGAGTCGGCCAATAATATCTAGCTCTCAGAATTTTGTGAGCAGTCACAGGAGCAAAAAAATGTCCTCCACAAGCTAGATTATGGAAAGATTTCAAGAGCTGGGTCTGTTGTTCTTTATCTACACAGCGAAGAAAAACTCCATCTATGTTTCTTTTGTACAGGCCGTTGTCCCAAAGGACAAAATTGGTAGCTTTCAATCTGATGGTTCTCCTCTCTTTGTAAGACAAATGAGCAGGACATTCTCCATAAGTCAGAAAATAGGCAATATCTGAATACCATTCATTGGTAGTAGAAACAAAAAGGACTATTGGCATATTATCTATTTCAGCTTCTTCAAGTTGTGTATCTTCTGGCTTATTGTCAGCTATTAATTGACAAAGACCTTTACCTCTGACCAGCTTTGTTGGCTTGATATCCAGATCAAATTCTTGGATCTTTGCAATCCAATTACCTCTCTTTGTGCCAAAATCCTGTTGAGTTAAAATAGACTTGACTGTACTGTCAGGAACTAAGGCAGTAGTATGTGAATTTAGAATATAGAAGCAAAAGTGTTTGACTACTTTTACCAAGGCATAGGCGTGCTTCTCTATATTCAAATACTTCAATTCATGAGTTTTCAGAGGGAAACTCATGAAAGAGATGGGAGATTCCATACCTTCTTTGTCTTGTTGGACAAGAATAGTTGAAAGAGTATGCTCAGAAGCATAGCTGTATATAGTGAAATCTCTGTGGTAATCTGGACAGACCAAGGTGGGGGCGTGAGCAATAGCGACTTTGATATCTTGAAATGCTGCTTTGCCTTCTTTGGTCCAGCTGAAGGTAGTCTTTCCTTTCATCATATTTACAATGTGTCTTGTCTTCTCAGCAAATTCAGGGATGAATCTCCGTAAGAAATTCACTTTTCTGAAGAAAGAGTGGACAGCTTTCTTACTTGCAGGCAAATTCAGCTCTTGAATAGACTTGACTCTATCTGAGTCAATCTTTATGCCTTCTTTGGACACAATGTGTCCAAGGAGTTTTCCTTCTGTCACTCCAAAAATAGACTTTTTAGGATTCAAAGAAATACCATTTTCCTGGACAGCGCTCCAGCACTTGTTGGAAGTGGCGCATATGATCAGACCGGTGCTTTGAAAAGACAGTTAAATCATCAAGATATACAACTATGAATTTGCCAATTTCATCTCTAAAAGCCATATCCATAGCTCTCTGAAATGTAGTGTCAGCATTTATTAATCCAAAAGGCATTCTTTCGTATGCAAAAGTACCCCAAGGCATGGTGAATGCAGTCTTGTATTGATCAGGTTCAGCAACTTCAACTTGGTTATAACCTGAGAATCCATCCAACATTGATAACATTTCTGATCCTGTTACTGTTTGGAGCACTTGGTCCATGATTGGCAAAGGGTAATTGTCTTTCAAAGAAGACTGATTTAGATTTTGAAAATCAACATAAATGCGGATTTCACCATTTTTCTTCTTTACAGGAACTATATTTGCAATCCATGTAGAATGATGGATTGGAAAAATAATTATAGCATTTAACATTTTCTGAATCTCAGACATAATTGTACCTGAAATCTTCAGATTGTATTGTCTGGATTTCTGTTTGTAAGGCGTTGAATTAGCCTTAAGAGGAATATGATGACGGATTTCATCAGGACTGAGAGACTTCAGATCTTCATATGAATATGCCAAGACATCAATGTATTGATGAAGCAAAGAAGTAAATTTGAATTTTTCTTCAGGTGTACAACACTTACCAATGTTAACCATTTTTGGATTTTCTTCATTGGTCAGATTCACTTGGTCAAATCCCTGAGAGAAATTCGAATCTGTCTGTTGTTGCTTGACGAATCTATAATGCTTGTCAAACAGCTTTTTGAGAGAAACCAGGCCTTTAGGAATTTTATTTCCTTTCAACTGTATAAACTCTTCATTTACATCTGAACTAGATTCAAAAATTAATTCAGACTTCTAAGATTCACTTCCTTCAAAATATAGTTGTTCAAAATTATCTTTTCTTTCCAAAAAGGCAATGATCTGATTATCATCATTGAAAATTTGCCAATGATCAGCATTATTAGGAACACTTGGCCTATAGATCAGCTCAATGGTATATTTGGCTTCTTTAAAATCAGAATGTGGAACTAAAAGAGTTCCTGAAATAGCAAGTGCATCAGCTCTATCATTGTATTCTCTTGGAATGGAAGAAATGTTGAAAGCATCAAAGCTTTCAATTTGATCCCAAATAAGATTATGGTAATGGCACAACCTTTCATTCTTAGTCTAATATGAATTTCTCACTTGGCAGACCACTAATTCGGCGTCCCCTTTAGCATGAAGACACTTGATGCCTCTTTCTTGAGTAGCCTTCATGCCCAGCAACAACGATTCAGATTTAGTTGTATTATTTGTGTTGCTAAATTGTAACTTATATGATGAAGGGAACATATCTCCTTGAGGATATATCAAAATGATTCTGGCTCCAGAACCAGAAGAGGAACAACTACCATCAAATTCTAGAGTCCAAATCTCATCAGACACTAGCTTTATTTCAGACTTTCCCTCATCAGAGATGGAGGGTCTTTCTTCATGATCTGTATATAAAAAGTAATTACCCATACCTGCAGATTCAAAAAGGATTTGAGCTTCAGGAGCTGGCATCTTGGTGACTACATACTTTGCTTCCTTTTTAGGAAGTAATCTCTTCATTACACCTTGTACAGGGATCCTTGCCTCAAATAGATCCATGTTCAGCTCTCCTCCCATGTCCTTACAAAAATTCCGTCCAAGTAAAATACCATAAGATGTTGGAACTTCAGCCACTAATACAATCATTTTAATCCTCTTGTCTGAAAAGGCTGCAAATGCAAATTGAGCATCTTTGATCTGCCCCAACAATGGCACTTGTTTGTTCTCCATGGAGAAACATCTGCCAAATGTCTTGGTTAATGTGAGACCAAGAGATTCAGTGACTTTGGTAGGCATGACATTGTCAGATGCACCTGAATCTATTATACAATTACTCAGCTTGTGGCCATTGATTAACAGGGAAACATAGAAGGGTTCTATTTTTCTAGAAGCAGCTGGAGGAGTAATAATCAGATTATTTGGACTAGGTGTATTTATTGGGGAATCAAAAGTCACTTTTTTGGCCTTTTGCACTGCAGGGATGGTCTGATTTTTAACATATTGGACCAACTTATTCAGTTGATCTGGATTGGACTGCAAGTACTCAAATTCAGACATTTGTATTTTTGTCTTTTTGACATGATCAATTATGTCAAATGTCTGAATCAAACTAGGTACAGAGAAAGGTACTTCAGCTTTCTGAGTTTTAGAAGAGACGGGAGGTATACTGGTTTGCAAATTAGAAGTAGAAGGGGAAGGAGCAATAGATGTATTTACCTTTTGAGTGATTACTGGATCTTTTGGTTGAAAGGGCAGAATTGTTCCACGCTTGGCAATTGTGACTGTTGGCTGTGATTGCTCTTCTATTTTTCCTTTATCAGCCTGCTGGACTGATTGATTCTTAGATCTAGTAAACACTGCATATGATCCATCTGAAGCTTCTCCTTTGCTTTTGGGTTCATCCTGATAATTTAGGAAACCAATGTGGGAGTCGCCAGCTAATTCTTCTTGACTGTCTTCAATGATATCAGCATCATTTTCTTGATATAATTCAGGCTGATAAGAAAAATCTGATTCTGTCTCAAGATATCCCATTGCTGAATTAATTGGAGGAGCTTCCAAGGCGAGCTTTCCTTGTGGAGGAGGAAGATGATTTTGTTGTCCTTGGTTTCTGGCAACATTGCCCTGATATGACTGATTTGGGAATGTTCTTCTGTATGTAGGGGCATAAGACATTCCTTGAGCCATTTGTTTTTTGAGGGCAAGGAGCTCATTCGCTAATTTCTACACCATTGGATCTGTGGTGCTTGTAGATGCAAATTCAGATGATGATGAAGCTCTATTTCTATTAGAATCTCTTCTTATTTTCCCTGCTAATATGAGATCATCTTCTACTTCAGTGGCCAAAAGTTGAGCTGCCTCGAGATCTATTTGGCCAGCACATCTCAAGAGGAAACTAACTTTAGGTAGCTAAGAATTAATGAAAAAGCATTTAAGATTCTCAGCTGTAGGTCTAACAATCATAGGAATTCTATTTCTCAACTTGTCAAATTTAGCTATGAAGTCTCTCATAGGCTCATGTGGCTCTTTTTTCATTTGTGTAAGTTGAGCCAGAAGTGTATGTGCATCTTTTGCAGGTTTGAATCTAGCTTCAAACTTATCTTTCAAAGTATTCTAATCAGTCACAGATCGAGCCTATAAATGATAAAACCAATCTACAGCAGGACCTTGTAGTGTTTCAACAAAAATCCTGACTGCTACATCTTCAAACTCTACCCCAATTACTCCACAAGCTATACTGAATGCTGCAATATGTTCATCAGGATGAACTTTCCCATCACCATGGAATTTTGGGAAATTCTTCCTAGAACTGTGTGGAAGTTCATGTAGAGGAGGAGTAAGATTGAGAGGGCCAAAAGCATTACCCCAGGGACCTTGAACTGCCATTATAGGGTACTAAAAAGGAGGGATAACAAATCTCAATGGGGTAATTATAGGCGAAGCTTTATTAACAATAGAAGTTGATATTTCCCCTGGTAATGGAGATCTGGCTTTAGTGGGAGAGAAGCTCTTGGTTCGTTGCAGATGAGATGGTGAAGGAAATAGATCAAAATCACTTTGCTGTACCAGCTCAAACACAGGATCAATGACACCTATAGCTCTTTGGCTTCGTGTATATCTTGAATCTGCCAAATTTGTAAAACAAAATTTGAAAAGAATTGACTTTGCTTCAGTTAAAGCTTGAGGCTTTAAACTATGCATTCTTTTCCTGTGGTGTGGAGGTGAATGGAATGGATAGACTATAAATGGATAATGGGTAATTCCCCAGCGGAGTCGCCAAAAACTGTTGGTTGATTATTTTGTCTATCAGCGTACTGGTAAACAAAATAGGTCTTATTAGCCAAAGCAAGAAGATTAGTCATCCTAATGTGTAAGTTTATCACATCAAAAGGAGACTTCTCTCTCCTCTCATCAAGGGGAGGTTCCCTGTGGATATGCTATGTATATATATGAACAGAAAATAGTACTCAAGGGTAGGACCAGACATCCATCTCTCTTTCTTCAGAGATGATGTATACAAAACAAAGAAAGAACTCAAGAGAATGACAGACAACACTCCTCTTCTTTCAGAAGAACTGTTCAACCAGTCACGAGAATACTCCTGGAAATAAAAGCAGAATATGACTGAAGTATGGTAACTAGCAAATCAAGACACAGCACAAAGTCTGTGCAAGAAATACTCAAGAGTGATATACGAAGAACAATGAAATCTCAAAGTCTTTCCAAATTTATTTACATAGCAATGAAAATACAAACACACTGAAGGCAGCTATGGGGGCGCAAAGTCTCTCCACAGTTGATTCTCCAGGACACCTTCTTGACAAATTTACTAATTCTGCTTATTAAATCAATGAAACAAACAAGATATCATAACACAAAGTCTGAAAAAGTCCCTTGTTTTCATTAACAAAATATGATAAATAGACTGAGCACAAAGTCTCAATGAGGCCTCTCAATTTCGGCAGAGTTTCATTCAGATTATCAAAAAGAAGATCCTAATTACAATAGAAGAAAGTCCCTTATATAGCCTCTTCAAAAAGGACTTGGGAACAATCAATACATCAATTTGCATTGAAATATATTAAGGAGACACGCTAGAACTTAGGGGCCCTTTTCCCATTTGATTTTATCAATGCAAGGAAATAATTCGTGCTTATTGAAAGTTTGTAACTTCCAATGTTCCACCTGGCAATCTGATCTTATCTTCATCGTTCCTCCTTGTGTCAGCTAATTGAATCAGGTCCTGGATTTAAATTTTTGTTCTATTTCTTCTCCACTTTCTGCTGGTCTTGACCTTGAAAATTGTGAATGTATTCTGGTTCTGTATGTTCAAAGGATCAATGGCAATTTTACTGCCTTTGAAATTGACGTTTTCATGACCGTCACTATGTTTCCAACGGCTAGTTGACTGTGTTGAATTTGACGTGTTTGGGCACGTCATCTCTTGGTCTTATTTTATCTTTCCACTTGGTGCTTTTTCAGACTGGACTTTACCCTTTCGAGCCTTGAGAAATGATCCTTCAAAGTCTTTTGTTGGCCCTTCATAAATTTCCCCTAGGCTTTTCCTTGGGCCATTCACTTATTTCCCCTCGGCATGGACATTTCCCCAGGGAAAATTCCCGCAGACAAAAAGTCTGGGTGAAATTCCCCGGGCAAAAAGTCTGGGTGAAATTCCCCGAGCAAAAAGTCTGAGTGAAATTCCCCGAGCAAAAAGTCTGAGTGAAATTCCCCGCCAAGTCTTTTTGAACAAGTCTTTAATCAAAATTTTTAAAATGCCTTAGACAAATCTGAAAGAATTACCTTTTGGCTTCTTAGAAAAATGATCCTCCAAAAAGGTGTTTTTCTTGATTAAGTGCCCTCCGCAAGGGCATTTGTCCTTTGAAAAGTCTTCTTTTGCATTGAACCATACCTTTGAACTTAGTCGATGAACCTTTGTTGAACCGGTTCAAAGGTTCAATGAAGCGTGCCAAGCCATTGAAGCAAAGCCGATGAAAGCATTGAATCAGTTGATTGAACCCGCCTTTGAACTGTTTGAAGTTGAACCAAAGGATGAACCAAACGTTGAACCTGCTACTGATTGTTTGCTGATGAAAAATTCTTGCAAAAGTCATGAAGCTCGTTGAACTTGGGCATTGAACCATTTGGTTCAAAGGTTCAATGAAGCACACCAAGTGCCTTTGAACCAAAAAGCGATAAACTTGTTGTTGAACCGTTGAACCAGAAAGCTTTGAACCAACTGACAAACCAAATGATTGAACCAAAAGATGCTAAAATAAAGGAAATGAACCATCTGAGTGAAATAAAGCATTGAATTGCTTGGTTGAACTTGGACATTGAACTGTTCCTTTGGTTGAACCGACTATTGAACCTTTGAACCCGTTGAACCTTTTGAAGCGACTGAACTTTGAACTTTTCTTGAAAAATGAACAAATGCTGAAAATCAATTATTTTGACTGAAAACCGTCTGCAAGAGTCTATAGATTTTCTGAGAAGCTCTGAAAATGAGAAATCTGAATACCTAAGACAAATTTTGAAAATGGAAGATATTATTTTGGTTTGTAGAACCAAAATAATTCAAATGTTGTTCCAAAAAATGACTGTTATTTTTAGGAGACAACAATATTGACCCAAATTGCCTCCATAATTGAGCCAACCAATTATTTCATTTATTATATAATAACATTGGATTTTATTGAGCCCAAAACCACATCTTATACATGTCAAAATTGCATCTATCATTGAATCAAATGATTATTTACTTTATTATCTGATGAAATTAGAGTTGATTAAGCCCTAAATCAAATTTTATAGTCACAGTTAGGTTGAAGGGCTTCAAATTAGCCCCAATTACCTTCAAATTCAACCAATGGACTATTTGACTTATTTTATTATGACATTAGGGTCAATACCCTAAATTACATCCTTTATAGTCAAAATTAGATTCACAAGGCTCAATTTCACTCAAATTGCATCATTGATTGTATCAATAAACTCATTCACTCAACATGTCAGGAAATATAAGATAATTTAGACTCAAATCACATCCTATACATGATGTTACATTCAATGGGTTCAAATTGGCCCTAATTAACTCCACCATTGAAATAATTGACTATTTCATTCATTTTGTAATGAAATTAGGCTTGGATGAACCCTAAATCATATTCTATATAGTTGAAAATATAGTTGTAGATGCAAACTTGCCAAAATTACATAACTATATCTATTATGTCATTTTTGTGGTAGTGTATATATTGACACACTCCACTTTAAAATAAAAATATAAAAAATATAAATTTGAAAAGATAGAAAGATAAATATAAACACGTATATATAGACTCATTTTATTTTTTGTGTTATGTCAATGTAATGTGTATGCTATATAATGTGTGCATGTTATTGTATAACACGTATAGGTTATTGTAAATACATTTTATTATGCACATGCACTATTGTATGTTTGAATTCAAAAATCATGCCTTTTGACTCAGAAATGGATTTGATTCCTAAGACAAAGGCTTGGACGTATAGACACACAACTAAATCCAAGATTTTTGATAGAAAAGAAGAAAATTAAACTTTAATCACCAAACACAATATGAATTTTGATGATATAATTCATAAAATTATTAATACAATGAGGAACATGCTATCCTCTTTCCAATTATATGATTTTAGGATGAAAACCTATATGATACAATACACTATGAATTTCAATGATACAATTCAAAATTGGTTCAACTTCTACTTTTGAGGATGGAAACCCTTCATTGAACTTCAGATATGAGGATGAAAACCCTTTGATATTATATGATAACTCCATCTAGGGGATATATTTTAGCTTCATTTTAGTTTGATAAAGCAATAGGACAACATTTATAACTGTGGATCAATCACATCAATTAGGACATCACCTTTCAAGAGGATTTTTAGGGTTGTTTGAGGGTTGATGTCACCATTTTAGGGGTTGATGCCATCATTGGGAGGTGTTGTATCCTATCGTATAATAGGGGTTACCTTATAGGGTTTGGAAAGGTTGATTTTATGCTTGGGGCACCAACATCATCCATCAAGATCTATATTTTCCAATATTTTTCCATGTGCATGGTCAACTATAATTTGTAGCATAGAAATAAATAAATAAAATTGGTATGTGAGTTGTATTTAATCCCCAAATTCAATAAAAATAAAATTATCATTTTTAGAGGGTTTACCAATGATTTTTAAACTCTTTGTGTTTATTTTCTGTAAGATTTTATTACAAAAATTAATATTTATTTAATTATGCCCTAAAGGAATTTTTTAGTATAAAGGTTTTATTACAAAAACTAAAATTTTGTTAATTCTACCCTAAATGGATTTTACAGTGGTTTTATTACAAAAATCAAAATTTTGTTAATTCTACCCTAAAGGGACATTACAATATATTAGAGCAATGATCCTTCTAGCCTACAGGGTAATATAAAAATGGATAATAAATTGGAAGATTATCAGATAGCATGCAAGATCTAGTGGCATCAATAAAAATATAGCTAGATAGAAAAGGTTCAAAAGAAGAAGAAAGGTAGTAACAATTAAAAATTGATTGAGGCCTAACATGAAGAATATTATAACCTAATCCATGAATTTCAAGGTGACATAACCCTCCAAGATTTATATGACTTAATAAGGAGACATGATCTAAGAAGAATAGGAAGAAGGATCATCAAAATTATCTGAGCGAGCTTCCCACATATGAGTCTGACTTTACCTTTGAATAATTATTGAAGATTTTCTAAAAAGGTAGAAGTATAAAATTAAAGAAGGAAGAAGAGAAATGAAAACTAAAACCTTAAAATATCGCTTAGGAAGAAATCAGGGAGTTAAAAGGATAGTCAAATTCAGACCCACAAGACATCATTTAGAAAGAACATTAGGGATCCAACATGCAGGGTAAAGATCTTTTGATAGTAGAAGATGTTTTATCAACTTCTAATGATTGTATTTATGTTAGTGAAGTCAATGAGGGAAAGGCATCACTAACTGAATGCAAAGAGAAGAAGATGGAAAAAGATGTGCCAATCCATGAGCTACCCAACAATCTTCTAAAGAGTGAGCCACTACTATATAAGACTAATTTCATAATAATCTCTCAAAAGATCCTACTTTAGTGAAAGAGGTCAAGAACAACTACAAGTTTACACATTTAACGGGAGTTTCAATGCTAGATGAGGTCGGTAGGAGGTTTTAATTGAAGGGATCCATTATTTTATCCACCTTAGTTCTAATTCAAATGAGATTCCATTTGGTATGTGGCTATTCTAACTTGTTTCTACCCCATGCACAATCTGATTTGCACCATATTTTGTAAGGTACAACTTGCAACATTATGGAAGGATCCATTAGAAATCAAGGTTTTGGTTATGAAGTTCTAATAAGTGTTTTGGATTTTTCATCACTTTAGAGAAGCTAGGTAGAGAAAAAAAACATGATGGTGGGTACATGTAGTATCCATTGGCCTTGTGGGAAGTCAGAATATAGAATTACAGATTCCCAAAGATGATTTGGGATCTAGGTGTTGTAAAGATGATCAAATTGGGTGAGTCAAAGTAGTTGAACTTGTAATTGCTTGAGGGTAAGTAATATTTGGGAGGGCATATTTTCATGACCTCTTTTTTAAATATTTAATGAGAAATAATTTAACAATAATTTATTTAAGTTGTCCAAGTTACTTTATTTTATAATGCAAAAAAATGACTCTTAAGTGTTATTATTATTAAAAAGGGCCAAAAAGTAACATTAATTACATGGCCAGAAAGGTAGTAATTACCTAAGTGTTTTAAATGCTCTCAAGGTTAGGTGAAAGTAGAAAAGTGAAATTATAAAAAGACAAGTGAGGCCAAAAAGATGGATTATTCATTATTCATGATTGAAATTAGAATTGGTTCAACTTCTACTTTTGAAGATGTAAACCCTCACCTTTCAGGTTAAGTTTGAGTATGAAATCCCTCTAAACCTTCAAGATAATTTCATTCAAAAATTACGCATGCACTTCATTGAGTTTTCAAGTTATTGGCACTAGGGTTTTAGAATATTAGTGCTAGGGTTTACCAATAAATTTACATATAGGGTTTACCAACAAACTTATGGCTAGAGTTTACCAATAAATTCATGACTAAGGTTTTATCAACAAATTTGAAGCTAGGGTTTATTATAATAAATCCACATAGGGTTTACACCAAAAATCAGTCTAATATTTACAATTGGCATCTAGTAATTTCTATCAAAAATCAGCAATCAGTAATCAACACTAGGTTTAAGGACATCATAGCCATTTTAAGGATAATTTTAGCCATTTTGTACAACAAAAAAATAGTACATCAAGGTACAACATGGTTTACAATAGGGTTTACAACATGGTTTTAAGCATAAATAACAACAACATCTAATTCACCCACCCACGAACAACTAAATCTCAGGAAAGTCATTCATCTTTTTTTCTATCATTGTAAGCTGGAAGTCCATGCAAAAATAAAGAATCATATTGTAATCTCTTTGAAAGTTTTAATAAACACATGATTCTCAATTATATGTGTTAAAATAAGTAGAGTATCTTTGTATTCATTTAAAGTTACAAATTAGTCACTTGATATTTTAAGAAATTTAAATGGGGTTTTCCAGAATTTTTTTAATTATTTTAATTGGTCCAGAAAGGGACATTTCATAAGGGGGGCACATGATCGACTATCCATTATTTTATCAATTTTCAAGATCTATTTACTTGTAAAATTAATAAAAAAATATACTCATTGAAATTTAGAAAAAAATATAGGCCACAAATTAGATAATCTTATCTAAGTTTTTCAACAAAGGGTTTCAAACAATATCGAATAATGCTAAAAAAATAAGGGGCTGCACGATTGGCTATCTACTCAGTTTTCATAAAAAAGGAGTTCCTCTTCAAATTTTAGATATTTGACCTACTTATACTTAATCATTTAAAAAAAATGTTTTGGTAACTAGACTCGAGATGCTATAATTCATATTCTTATACTATTTTGAAATTTTGAGTGTAGACATTTCAAATTATCTACATAAGTTGAGATTTTTTAATTTTCAGGAAAAATATATCCACGTATAGGGCCCTTTTTGTCCCTCAATTCTTTGCACTTACCCATGAAACCCCCCATATAATAATATCAATTTAAATCACCAACTTGAGCTCGAAAATATAAATATGGACCCCATATTTTTTTGAGGGCTAGCTCCTAAACCTCCTAACTAATTATTGTGCCTAGCTATACAATACCCATGGGACATAAATCATAAAAGGTATCTAACAAATATCCAACAAAAATCAAGTTGCAACTTATGGCAGGGCCTAAAACTTTGCATTGAAAAAATTGTTCAAGCTCCCTTCATAGATAAGATAATGATATTAATATTCACGAAAATCCAAAATCGACCTGCAGGATTGAAAAAGTATAATGTGAGGTAAGGAATAGGGAGTACAAGAGTAATTCTAGCAAGCATAAACACTAAAAAGAATATGCAACTAAAAAAAATGTGAAAAAAATTATGTTCTTTGATACCTCACTGCTCTCACCATCTATGTACAATGTTGTTATGTGATCACTTCATACTAAATCTTAAATAAAAAATAAATTAGAAAATAAGTAATTCTTTGGGTACATATCATTATAAAAATAGAGTATTTGATTAAATGTTGGTGAAATTCAAACATCTCTCGAAAGAAGAGAGTCAAACATCTTTGATCCTCATAAGCTATGAAGGTTTGAAGAGAGTTATAAGAATCTCGAAAGAGGTAAAAATACTGCCTTGTGATTTTATAGTGAGGAAAATATCTAAATACAAAATGATCCTTGATTTCAAGCTCCAAAGAACAAATTTGACAAATATGGTGTACTTGAGAAATATGGTGATCTATTTCAATGTGGAGATGGTGTGAACAAACTCTAAATTGTACTAAAGGAACCCTCAAACTTAAATATAATTAGAGATAACATGGAGGTTGGATGAGCTTATCTTCAAAATGAAAAATATGTATTATAATAATATTAAAACTTTAAATTTGATGAGATGTGGGTGAGTTGGTAAAGTCGCTTAAATGTTTCCAACTGTACCCAAGTTCAAATATGTAATATCGTTTAGAATTTTGGACCCCCATATGTGCCCCAAACCCATTATGGGAAATATGTAGTTATAATAAAAAATTGTTTGTATAATTAAAATAAAAAATTATTTTAATAAACATTTTTTTATTTTTAATTTAAAAAAAATAAAATATTAATACATAAAATATTTTAAAATGAAATAATTTATTTTATATAATTAATAATATATTAAATCTTGTTATATTGATGAAAATGTACTTTTTAAATCAATTATAATTTTATAATTTAAACTCTATAAAATAAATTAAAAATTAATGAAAATAAATTTAAATTTTTAATTTAAAAAATATATATATATATATATTAAAACCCAAATACAACATTTTAAAGACACATATAAAATTAAATTTATAAATAGTGGAGTAGTTTGGGTCCAAAAGACTTCCCTCAAATTTGTTTTGTTAACTTAAAAACAATAATGAAAAACTCGAGGGAGTCTTTAGTTTACTAATTGAATTGTTTTTTTTCCCAAATTTGTGCAAAGGCTTTTAGTTAAATATATAATAAATTATTTAAAAAACAATTAAAAATGTTTAGAAAACTATTCACAATCAAGAATAAGGTTCGATGAAAGGAGCGCTGCCTTTTATTTTATTCCGGTAAAGTTGAAACAATACAATAACTTTGATAAAATGAAAGCCTCCGGTAAAATAAAAGTTTTATATTCAATAACTTTGATAAAATGAAATTTTCCGGTAAAATTAAAGTTTTATATTTCTAACCAACAAACTTTTAGCAATTCTTGAATTAGTGCGGTTGAAAATTTGCACACCCAATTTTCACGGTTTACATAATAATATTTTTCTTGAGTTTTTAAATTTAAATAAAAAATTGGACCGCCTTTTAATATATAATTTTGACTTATTTTTTTTAAGTATAAATAAAATTATTTTTTAATAAAACAAACAAATAAGACTATCTTTTTATATTTCATTCTTAAAGTTGACTTTATTTTTTTGTTTTACAAATAAAGTTATAAATTAATTACTTTTTTAAATATAATTTTTAGAATTTTAACTTATTTTTTTTTATAAAATTACAAATATTAAAAATAAATTAATTAAAAAAACTTTTAAAATTTAAACTTTTTAAAAGTAAAAATAAATTTAATTATTTTTTAAATAATTAAATTAAAAAAATTAAATTTTATTATTAGAACATATTAATATGATTATGGTTGGGAGGATCTGATGGGGGAGGACTTGTTGGAGGCTCTCTTGGGTTTGGAGAAGGACATGGGTTTGGAGGAGGATTCCCTAGTTTTTAAGGGTTTAGAGTCTTAGAAGAGGATAAGGAAGAGGTCTTTGAGGTTTTGGAAGATGACGACGAAGTGAATTCCGATGGAGAGCTAGAGTTTCAACTGACGGAGGAGGAGCACGAGGCGCTGATGGAGGAAGCAATAGAGGATTTGCTGGAAAAGATTAGGATTCAGATAGGGGCAGAAGTGGAACTTGGAGAGCGCCCTAAACTGTGAATGGAACTTAACATGAATGTTGCCTTGGTTATGCACCATAACAACATCCTAAAAGGAGAGGTAGCTCCTTGGTGCAAGGTATGGGTGGCGAAGGTGCTAGCACTGGAGCTACCCTCCTCCTCTCAAGCCTTGCAATTTGAAGCTTATTACGCTCCCTTGAGCAATTCATCTTCATGTGAGCCTGTGGCAAAGGTGGGTTTCAAAGCTAGGCTTGTTATTGGCGATGAACCAGAATCGTTTGAAATTTTTCAAAAATATGGCCACTCTTCAATTTGGACACTGAAGGTTGTTGGCATTAAAGCCTTTTCTGAGTCAGGGAGTTCGAAGAAAGACCCAAAAGAACTTGGACTCCTTCCAATACTAGATTCCTTTAATAAAGGCCTTAAACTTATGGTGGATTGGTTGGTTAAGTTGATATGCTCGCTGGAAGTCATTTACCACTCCTTGTACTTGAGGAGGATATTCAATTGGGACCCAAGCATCATAACATCCTAGACCGTGGTCTTTTATTGGTGAGAATTAGTTTTTGAACAATTTCTCTTTAGGCCCTCGGGTGGATGAACCTCCTTTTGTCTCTGCCAACCCCGCGGTCTTGTTGTAAGCTCGATTCTCTTTGGATTTCGGGTTTGTTCTGGCACTTTTCGAAAGTTTGCTCAAGATTAGAATTCAAAATAATCTCATTATGTTCTCGACGCTTATCTTGTTTGGTCAGTTGTATGCTCTACGGTTTCCAAAGGAGGAGGACGGGCGTCGATCCAAGCCTTTCTAGTTTCACCCTTTTTGGACGTGGAGGATTTGGGTTATGCTAGCAGCTGCCCGAATTACAACATTCCAATCAAATCGAGAGGCCTTCAATCTATTCTTTTTTTTCCTGATAAGGCCACTATGCGTTTCTGTGTTTGGTTGGTAAGCAAAGGCATCAATATCATTGTGGGAGGTCAGAGATCTATCTCCACCATGGCTCGGTCTTTTGAACTCCTTCACTAGTTTCTCGTTCATGGGATCGATCCCACATTCTTCCGTTTGGATGCCTTGATAGAAGGGTGACGTGGATGTGGGAGCGTGGCAATTTTCATGTTGTTTCATTTTCACCATTAGCCTACTATCTGGGTAGTCATTTGGCATTGGGATCGATGTGACCTTTATGTTGGGTTCTCTTTGTGAGAATTCAAATTTTTCTTTTACCCGCCTTTTTAGGTTTATGTGTTGTCTCCTCATAGGAAAATGTGGGTTTTTAAATTTCAAATTAAGAATGATGGGATTGTTCACGCAAGTTAGTTGGATAGACGACAGTGGTCGAATTTTTGGTCTCTGGATTATTTTGATTTTTTTAATGGGCCTCGACCTTGATGGGTTCGAGCTCTTAGTTTTCACCAAGTTTTCTGATTTAAACTCAATATACCTTTGTGGGGAGGAGGGTTGTCACACCTACCCAATTGGACTTGGATTCCAAAATAAACACTTTTGCCCTGTTGGTCTCAGACCATTAGATTTGAAATCTTGGATGATGGGTTGTCACATCCACTTTGTTGGGCTCAGGGCCCTAGATTTTAAATTATGGTTGATAGAAATGATAGTGTATACAAGAAAATTTCATTTGAAAAACATTTCTTCGATAGGTTTGGATCCCAAGAATTCAAACTCCAATTTTATCTACCTTTTTGGAGATGTTTGCTGTCACATCCATCCTATTCGTCTCGAGCCATTGTACTTCAAAATATGGTGGATGGGAATGACTAAGTACTCATGGGCCCTTGTTGAGCTGAAGCTTTTTTAAACTTGGCATGGTTGTGCAGAGGACCCAGACGGTGGAAGACTTTCCTCTCTGGCAGATCTCCTAGGGTGCCCTCCGAGAAGACACGACAAAGAGTGTTCGCCCTTTAAAATTCACTTTATAACAACTTATTTGTACTCTGCTAGTTACGGGATCTTAAAACCCTTGGCTTTGGGTAACTAAAACACTGGTTCTCTGGTTCCACTCTGGTCTTGGGACCTTTGCTTCACTTTTCTGTAGTTTCTTGTTTTTTGGCTCTTCGGCCCTGGGTTTGGCTTGTTAATCCTATTGTACTTGGTTCTCGTGGTTTCAAGTCCCTTTAAAACATGGTTTTACCCAATCAGATTAAAAATTATTATTATTATTATTATTATTATTATTATTATTATTATTATTATTATTATTATTATTATTATTATACAGTGATCAGTTGGTATTCATGACCCAAATTTTATATTGGAGAAAATAAATCGACTCAACTTAAAAAAAGATGATTAAGCACGACAACAGAAAACTATGGTAGCTAGAATATCATAATAAGTTGTAATAAATTCAACACAA
This sequence comes from Torreya grandis, assembly GCA_037957365.1. Lineage (NCBI taxonomy): Eukaryota > Viridiplantae > Streptophyta > Pinopsida > Cupressales > Taxaceae > Torreya > Torreya grandis. The sequence continues at coordinate 2,145,901 of JARHVA010000236.1, read as the reverse complement.
GTAGTAACCGCAAATAGGGGAGGTGTTGAATCGTCCTTGGTACGTTAGATACTCCAAACAAAAGTCTTAGCTAAAGGAGGATTATGGGTTACCCAACCACTTAAATAGAATTTGGGAGAGCTAAAAAATAATAATGTCCCAACTAGGTGATCGTTGAACAACACTATTGACTAGACCTCTTCTTTGCATAAGTGAACTCCATTGGGATGGGCCAATCGCAGGTTTCCTACAATACGAAGGAGTAGAGAAGCGGTTGTGACTATGAGAGTAGCTTTGTTAGTACAGGGGTATTGGGGGATCAAATATGTGTGGTGGATGATTTGGGGGGACGTGACTCATAATATAAAGAACACTCTCCTAGTGGTTGAGCAACTCTTGCAATATATGAAATTCAAGAGCCACCTTCTCTTCTTGAGCTTGAGTTTGTATAAAAGCCAAATAGATAACAATCACCTTATCATTAACAAAAAAATGACAAAATATTTCTTCATTGTTAAATAGAGTTGAACTCCTAGATTTCTATAGTTGAAATAAAATAGTAGCCTTGAAAAAACTCCATAAAAAAACTATGTATGTCGGTCATTGAACATTATCCTCCAAAAAACCATACGCTAAGAGAATGGTTATAAGTGAAAGCATTGAAAAACATTATAAATCCAATGCTAAGCAAATTGAGCTTTGGGGCAAGCCTAAAATAGGTGTTTGAAGGACTCTAATCTAGAATAAGTAGGATACTTGAGTTGAGTAATTCCAATATGTAAATACATTCTCTAAGGGGAAGGCCTTGATAACCTAGACACCCAAAAAAATGATAAAACTTAGATTCGAACTTAGCAATCTAAAATTTGTTAACTCTAACAAACGAAACCTTGAACGACAAATACAAATTGTAACACCTATTCAATTTATCTAAAGCCAAAAAAACAAACTCATAAGTTAATATATAAGAAACCTAGAAAATAATTTAAACAACGAATATTACAAATCCATCTCTAAACTTTCCACTATTTTATAGAATATAACACTACAAACCCTATTTTATACAATATAACATAAGACATCATCTCTTAAATACGTCACAGATAAAATAAATTCAAATTAATTACTTTGAAAGGAAAACTGATTAACTCCTAAATTTTCTCAACAATATCCAGAAAAATCTAGTAAGCCTCCATAAAATTAATTCTACTTTAATTTACGTATTCTCTTGAATAGAAATAATACACAAAAATGTTGCCATTATGACAGTCAATCCTCGTGGTGAAGTACAATTGAATTAATTGACAACATATTAATGAAAACTTGACTGCAATTCGCCATCTCAAAAGTGAAGCCCTATATCGGGGCGAAAACTCCGCCCCCTCGCCGTCAATCTCCTTCATGGAAATGGCCGGGTCTCCAGTTTTGAACATTCAAACGAGCGAAATACCCGCGAGAGAGATGTATCCCGTCCCCTAAATCCCCCCGTAGGTGAAAAACTCGTTTTATATTTAGATTGCAAAATCGGTACCGGAAATTTCGCCGTGCTGTTAATTAACAGAGTTGTCGATATCTATCTAAGATTTGCAATTCTGAAAAGTCGGAAAAGAAAAGCCCTTTCCCCTCGAATAGCAATTTCCAAGTTCCAACGTTAGACTCGACCCGGTCGCTTGTTTTTGTCGCTCCTACACAAAGTCTAGTTTTCGACCTAGTCGTCTGTTTTATTATTCTTAGGTTTTATCTAGTTTATGATTTCATGGTATGTTTTCATATTCTCTGTCTTCTTCTTTTTTAATAGTTTATATAATAAAACCTATTTCATTTATAAAAAAATTAATATTAATTTCAATTTATTTAAAAATAAAATGGAACGATTTATTGTTCTATTCAAGCAAAAGATGAGATCATGTCCAAAAGGTAGTAAGAAAGGAACACTAAATAATATTTAAGAAATTAGCAAAACTTATTATAGAATAAATAGAAAAAAGTAATACTTTAAAATTAAGTATTTTGAACACATAAAACACAATATTCAATGTGAAAGAATCACAAAGTGAGAAGCTAAATCCGATGGATTAAATTTATTGTTCTTCCATTATTAATAAATATTTATGATGTTTGTATATTAAACGTGTCGCTTTTGTCTTTATAGTTATTATAAAATATATATGAGAAAAGAAATGTCATTAGGTATTGAGTATTTATGGAAGTCAACTTGAGATGATAGGTAATGAGTACTTATGGAAGTTAACTTGAGATGAGTTAAACACAGAGTGAAAATCCTACAAAAATCAACAATATAACAATAAACAATGTCTAATTGATTTTTCAAATAAATATCTAAAAAAATAGAAGACTCTTAGTTTATTTTGAAATTGCCATTAAAATTTCTTATTATATTTTGAACTAAAACATGTGGATTTAAAGATGTATGGTATGTTGCTCTAATAGACATCTACACACCATTTCACATTGAGAAAAACTTCCATGTTCCTCTCAAATTCAAAAACAATCACTAGGAGCAGTCACAAGCATACCAAATCCAAGTCAAAGCAAACATTTTCAAGTATCAAAGCCAAAAGAACATAATTACACAACCACATTAGGTGGAAGAACTATGCATGGCTTGATTTTTGTCTTTTAAGTATCAGATACATTAGTAGCAGTCAATCATCAATAGGGATGATTGGGGGTCAACTCAGTCCATTGCACTTTACCAAATTTTAGAGGTTTCTAGCTATTTTATATAAAATAAGATTTTTCACAAATACCTTATAGAAATAAAACTTTGAATGTATTATGGTAATATTCAGATTTAGATAATAAAATACAATATTGGTAAAAAGTTCATTCAAGTGTTAGCAGAGGTTTCCAAAGCATCATAATATGCTAAGGACAAGGATAGCTAAGTTTTACTCAAGTGCACATCATAGTGCAGAGAATTCATATTCAAGGTGGGAAAACAGAAGCATAACAAAGATGAATTATTGTGTGTTAAATAGGAATTAGGAACAACTAGAACTCATTAAAGTTTATAGACCATTCAGAGTAAATTAGATATAAATAAACCAAACATTAACCATGAAAGCGCATGTAAGGAACAAAATAAGAAATACAATAGATAACCATAACCAAATAGTTTATATCGATCTCTTTGAAGGTGGAACCTATTCTTCATACAAACATACATATATATAGTCATTTACAATCTCTGACTGTTCACATTCTTCTCGTACTTGGTGCCAAAAGAGGAGTTTGTTTATATTCTAACCTATTACAAGTCATGGAAGATAGGATAAAATATACATATATCTGATAATTGAATACATAATGCATAACTATCAGAAGAATATCTTGCACAACTTTACTATTTGATTTCTTCTCCCAACACTTTTTTGGACTTAAAATGTTGTCTCATCCCAAGACAACATGACATAATCATCTAAATGTGTAGAAAGGGTAGAAGCTGAAAAAGTGGTTAGACCAGTAAGAGTCATAGTAATTTCTCAAGGTGCCGTTTTCAATTTTCACCTCTTACGCACTACTTAGCCACACTTTTGGGTTTTGAACTAAGTAGCATACCAACTTACCACCCTTTTGGGTTTTAAATAGGTTGGTGTAACTACGTGGCTATTCTTTATGGGTTTTCAACCATCCTGGCCCCGCTTGTCTTACTATTCATCCCCTATACAAAATTATTAAAAAAATTTCAACATGGGCACCTACGCAGTACTTAGCTTGAAGGAAGTGGCATTGATGTAGATGATGACTGGCCAATAAGATCTTTGAGCCCAAAATGTGCAGCTTTGCACTGTGTGATGACTTGTTGGAGTTCAGATGGTGACTTGTAAACTAGAATGTTGAGGATCTGGGCAACCTCACTACAGAACAGAGATAGGTCAATCTTGTATGTATGCCAATCGATCATAACTTCCTAGACCATATATAACATGATGCACAATGGTGAATGATATATGATGAGTTACTTTAGGTCTGAATCATTAGTGATGTTCATAGCTACCTTATTATTATTATTATTAACCCTTGTCTGGATCTCTCCACTCAGCGTCTCCAACTTGTCTTATGGTATTGGGCCTAGATGAATGAATGAACTGCATAAAATCTCACTCTATTAGTTGATAAATTTATCGTGCACATTATCTTAGGAATTAATATGTCTTGGAGAGCTTTATCATCCTTATCCATCAAGGTGGTGTGGTTTCCCATGGTTGTTTTGGTGGTTGTAGCTGTGGTGAAGTCTGCACTAGAACTGGATAGAGAGTCATCAAGGTGCTACTTCCAATCCAACATATTTCATGTGACCTATTATGCATGGAGTGTTGCAATGCCCAACATGCTCTGGTACTCCTCCAATAAGGTGATCAGTGTGACTACCTTAGTCTTCATGTTCTAGCTCAATGTACCAATTATGCACTAGTCCTTTGTTAACTTAGAGACAAAATTCTTGAGTCTGCATTGGTTGAACATAACTTGGTCCCTAATTTATTGAGTAACCAACTCTAAACAGGTGTCCTAGATCATCTTGGTAGCTTCATGAAGTTGAACCTTCAAATCTACATTCTTTACCTTGGATTAATCCATTTCTATCTCTAAGGAGGTGACCTTCTGTATAATTGATTCTTAGAAAGCTATTGTGCCCTCCAATAATTTCTTTAGTGGAATCCTAGAGATGTCCAATGAGGCTTCTTTCTTGATTGAGAGTGTGGCTAATATACTGATAGAAGTTGTAGGGTCTAGTCATGGAATTGTGGTAAGAGTGAAAAAGTGGTACATCAAGCACCAACTATTCAAACATCCTAGAGCTAAATGCCTTCCAATGGAAACTTTGGAAGTTGAGGACCTATTTGTGTGATAGTTGATTATTCTTTGTGTGTAATATATTTTAATTGTGCCTAAGGCTGCTCTGGTGTCTATTGTTGCTATGATGTGGACTTTGCTACTAATTTGAGTTACTATGCATCATCTTCAACTTAATTTATTTTTGCTTCCTCCTCCTCCTCCTCCTCCTCCTTTTTCTTATTCATCTCTTCGTGCACAGTTTGGAGCTTGGCTTGGTCCTCCTTGGCCTTCAACTTCTACACACATTATACATATTTTGTCTTCTTCTATTCATCCAAGGCTATAGCCTTGGCATTTCTTGCGCAACTTAGACCTGTGCTTATGCTTGAACTTGAATTTGAGCTTGTTATTGTGCTTATGACTATGCCTTTTATTAACACAAGGCTTCATCTTCTTCTTCCTTTTTCTTTGTAGCTTCCTTTACTTGCTACTGTCTATGCTTTGCAGCTTCCATGGCCTAGTGTGCTTGGGCTGCTGCATCTTATTTTTGTTTCTCTTCTTCTTCTACCTTCACTTTGGTAGTGAGCTCAACTTATTTTTACTTCCTCACTTGCTCCTCTTGTGTTTTCCATGTCGTGTTAGCCACTTCCTAAGCCTTCTTTGTTAGGATAAATTAAAACCTAGATCTATCCCCAAATCGTATACAAGAGAAACTATGTAATGAATTAATCAAACATTCTAAAAATAAATATAAACATGCACATAATAAGAGACACCAGATTTAACGTGGTTACCCAAGATGGACTACATCCACCAAACTTGTCCAGTATATTATTTCCAACAATATAAAGGATAAATAAAATCTTGTAACAAACCCTGTGCCACCTCTCTACCTTTTTTGCCTCCTCTCTATGTACAATATTTTATTATTTTTCACACTCATAAATCTCTTTCATTATCAATACATTTTAGGGTAAAAAACACCTAAACATAACCTCTACCATTAGATCTATAAACCTTTAATCAATGACCCACACTAACTATGAAATTATAATTTAACAAGGCAATTTTAATAAATTTTTTCTCTAGGGTGCATGGCACTTGAACCCCACAAGGGGGTTCCCCCCTTGCAACCCCCCATGCCATTAGTGATTTAAAGAATGGGATCTAAATCCTACTGAAATAACAACAAAATTTTAACCTCTAATCCTAAAAGATAATTAGGCTCCACACCTGACATTCTTGGCCACATCCATGGCTTTCTATCTATCAATCTCTACATCCTTGGCCTTTTATGTGGGTTTTGCTTATTCAAATTATTAAGTGGCTTTTTTTTACTATGATTATTCCTTCTATCACTTCTTATCCTCTTACCTCACTCATCATTCTGCTACGTGATCTACTTCTTCCCTCGAGGGTTGTTGTTCTTTGAAAGTGGGTTACTCAGATGTGAGATCTTTAACTTCTTGGGCTTGTGATGATGGTGGTGAATAACTTGGTTTGAATTCATAACTAAAAACTTGTGCCTTCTTCCACCTGTGTATGATCAGGTTGCATTTTGATGGTGGTAAAGTGGAGGTAGGGTTAGGTTGTGCTTCTTATATAGTGGCTAGTCATCTAAAAGTTCACTATTCAAGTGTAGGGGAGACCCTAACCTCCCGCCTTGTTCAATATTTGTGCACAAGTGATTCTAGGGGACTTTACAAAAGGGGTGAAAATATGTCTTCAGTGGCTAAGGTAAGAGTAGGTTATGGTTCATGAAAGTGAATTTGACACTAGCTATTCTGCTTCTTCTTGGACAATGCCAACAATAATGGATGGTGGGCAAGATGAAAGGTCCACCCATAGTTATAGGGGAACCTAATTTTGTACTTGAACCATGTACAAAACTTTTAAAAATAAGAATTCATCCTCCTCCTCTTTATCATAAAAATCCCCATCCATGTCTACCATCATGACCTAGTAGACTTCCTGCTCATTTGTGCCCATCTGTATAAGGTTACATGAGCTCATAATATGAGGCACCTTTGGATCATCCATCTAAGTTTTTGTGTTGTATGTCTTTTGCTTCAATGGAGGGGATGCAGAATGATGTTTTTTAGGAACCTTGCACTTTTCATTCTATTGTAGTGAGTTAGTAGCTTCCTCTAGCTACTACACTATAAGGATGATTGCACTAGGTGATATGGCCTAAAGTAGAGTCACACGTCTAGCTACAAAGGTTTTTTGTCTAGTGATTTTGGCCTGAACCATGTCCATTGTGACAAATAATGGGTGTGGTGTGAAGAGAAACCTTGGTAAATCATGAATGTTGGTGAACACTCCCTTTGATATTAAGGTGACAATTGTGTGCTATTCTAAATATTGCATGGCATCTAGTAGTATCCAAAGATGTGTTGCAATCAACTCTAGACACTCCTCCTACCATGCTTTGAATTTTACCTCATGTGTTAGGGATCCATGATCTTATATTTAGATAAGGTTAAAAAATTGTTACATTGGCCAATAATCTATGTCAGGTGCCCTTATCCCTCTGGGGACTTCCATTACATGAAGTAGAGCAAGGAGATGAGGAACTGGTATTAAAATGTCTACCTTGGAGAGGTATAATTCTTAATGTTGGTGAGTATCTCCTAGATGAAATACTCCAACCAGTTGAGTTGATAATTTATGTGGATCATCTGGTGGGCAATGTCCATGACCCTTTTTTTGTATTTATTTTGTAAACTTGGTCATCTACTATAATCTTCTTGTAATGCACTCCATAAAGACGTGCACTAGCTCATTTGGGATTTCATCAATTGGAATCCCTTTATTTCTCCAAACATACAAATCTCAAACTTCTTGTAGGATGGAGGGTGTTCTCATCTTGTATGGAGACAAGGAGTATCCTCACATAGGAATGCCTAAGCTCAGGCCATGGCTTATATGTTAATTATGATGGTGATGCCCAGGCCAAGATAGATGTTTCCATCATTATATTATATGAACAAAATTTGTATAATCTCCCCCAAGTCATCAAAGATTATAATTCATAATAGGCACTCAACATCTGTGTTATGGAAGTAGTGGGGGGCTACGAGAGTGAGTGGTTTTTAGGCTCAATAGGGTCTGGACAAAATAATTTTTATTCTGATTATCAGAAGAAGTTGAAGGGTTTTAGATCATTAAACTTGGTTTTCCTGAGAATCATGTCAAAACCCGTTGCCTTTTTTTATGTCTCTATCAAACCCTTGATGAGCCATAAAGTATTCATGTCTACTGAAGTGATGGAATTAAAATCTATCTACTCTCTATGCAATAAAAATAGCTTGACTCTTTGCAATTGTAGATCATGAAAAATATGTACAAGGATGAAATGTTGACTTGGGTCTTTGAAATTAGCCTTTATAGATTTGGCACCTCTTAGATTCCACATGAATTTCATGCTTAGCTATCCACTCATCATGAATGTAATGGTGGATGTGGTAAATATTTATCTGATCTAGAAATTAAGATAGTTAATCATTGACACATGTGTGGAGTTATGTCGTTATGATCTTTAGTGTCTATATGGGATATGAGTGGATGATATTGATGGGCCACTGATTTATTGAAGATCGAGTCAATCAACCCTTGGATCAAAAATTTACTTCTAGTGTATGACCATTATTCGATATAAATCTTGTCAATGTGATGTTTCTATATCATTCCCAGACTTAATTTCTTTCATCCACTCCTCTTTGACATATATGATGGTGCATGTGGATTCTCTAGCACATGGCTAGTGCACACTATGATTGGCATCTTGGTTCTCAATTGGTATCAAAGAAATCTCTATAAGCACAAAAAAAAAACACTCAAAAACATGTAGAATTGAAAAATCCTAATCTACTTGGTGCTACTTAGTACCCACTCACTTATTAGAATGAGATCAATTCGACTATTAGTTGTAGGGCTTAAACCTACAACCATTTACCCATCTTGGTAAAATAGTTCCCTAAAGATATCTTAAAACCATGGTTCTTTATTGTGTTAGTTCATGTATAATATAGGGGCATTTCCATCAAATTTGTAACTTGCCTATAGATGCTTTGAAACAATTGTCATATAGTAAGACTAGTTGATCTTTTTGAAATTATTTATGGCACAAATTCCTATCATACCATGCTTTCTAGCTCTACTTGTGAACTTCTTACATCTACAATGATCTGCATCTATACTCATCAATACTATTCAGTTCAAGGAGTCTATTAGCAAGAGATTCACAATCCCCTAGTCTCATGACCATGGTAATTCATAGACTAGGTACTAGGTATTCCATTGACCTAACTACTTTAAGTCTATACACCAAATTGAAAGGCATAAAACCTGAGGCTCTCTTATAGTGCATGTGATATGCCCATAGAATCATAGTAATTCAATCTTCCTAATCATTCCTCTTAACATCGTAGATCTTTTTTAACATTTTACTCAATACTTTGTTGGAAGCTTCAGCTTGGCCATTTTCTTGTGGATGGTATGCAGTGCTTTTGTCATGAGAGATCATAAATTCCTTAGTTAAAGCCTTGATGGTGTTATTCAAAAAGTACATTCCTCAATTGCTAACAAGCTTTATAGGGCATCCAAACCTTGCAATAATGTTATCATAGATAAAATTCACTGAATCTTTCACACCACAACTAGGTGTCATAACAGCTTCAACCCATTTAGTAAAATAGTCAGTCATAGTGATGATATACCTTGATTTAATACATTTTCTCAATGAATTGATAGTTCTAACAAATTCAATGCCCCATTGTTCAAAATGTTTCTTAACTAATAGAGGGTGCAAAGGCATTTCATCTTTTTGTAGTGGTTTATCCATGTGTTGATAGACATCGTAGTGTTTCACTAATCTATGTGCATCTTGGAATAGATTTGGCCACCATAACCCACTATATAATAGCTTCTTGGTAGTAACTTCTCTAAAAAAATGTCCTCCTATGACTCCTTTATGTGCCTCCTACAAGAGTTGAGGTCATTCATGTTTTAGAATAACCCTGTGTAGAACTTCATCCTTCCCCAAGTGATAGAGAAGTCTATTTATTATGGTGTATGGTAAGGCTTGATTAACAAACTACTTCATGTCATATTATTGATAGTACATAGGGAAGATTCCTTGTTTGAGGAAGTTAGTAATTGCTTCAAAATTTTCATGAATTGTAGAAACATGAAAGAGGTAAGCATCAAGAGAGTCTTCTTGTAATTCTTTTAGTTTTTCACCATTTTGAATGCGACTGAGATGATTTGGTCCCATGTTATCTCTTCTTGGATTTACATTAATGTAGAATTAGAACTCTTGAAATAACATCAACCACCTATAGATGCTTCCTCCTAATATCAACTTGTTAACCAGGTATCATAGAGCTTGATGATCGGTGAAGACTTAAAATTGTGTTGTAAGTAGATAGTGTCAAAATTTATATAGTGTGAACACAATATCTAATGCTTCTTGTTTAATGGTTGTGTAGTTCTTCTCTATGTTAGACAATTTTTGACTAGAAAAATGAATAGGATGGTCGAGTCCATCATATCCTAGTTATGTAAGCACAACACCAAATGTGATACTTGAAGCATCCACATGTATGTGAAAGGGCTTGCTCTAATCTAGAAAGACGAGGATGGGTATATTAATCAATCTCTATTTTAGCTCGATGAAGGCCAATTGGCACTTTGAAGTCCATACAAACTTCACATTATTGCACAGTAAGGATTCCAATGGAAATGAAATAGATGCATATCCTTTGATAAACTTGTTAGTATTTTGTATGGATTAGAAAATATTTCACTTCAGTGGAACTTATTGGTAGAGGCATACTTAGAATAACTACAATTTTGGCCTGGTCAACCAAAATGCCTTTGCTACATACTACATGACTTAGTAAGACACCAAAAAGTGTAAAGAAGAGACATTTATTTAAATTTAAATAAATGCATAGATCTTGAAATAATTCTAACATTAGGTGTAGCTTAGACAAATGTTCTTTGAACAAGAAAAATACTTGCCGATTGTCAAGGTAGACTTTCAGGGAGTCAAGAATGAAATCTTTGAGTGCAGTCACCACTGCATGAGAGAACACTATAGGTGCATTCTTCAAGCCAAAAGTCATGAAATTATATGTAAAATATACCCATTCCATGGAAAAAGTAGTTTTGTATCTATCTTCTTTTATGATGGGTATTTGATGATAGCCACTAAAGCCATCCATAAAAGAGTAGGCTTCATGTCCTGTGAGAGATTCTAAAACTTTGTCTATGAATAGAATTGGGAATGGATCATTTACACATGCATCATTCAAAATGTGATAATCCACACATACTCATATTTCCATTATATTATTTGGTTTCACTACCATGACACTTACCCAATATACCTTTTCTATCAGATAGATTATTCTTGCGTCCTGCATCCTATCGAGTTTAGCCTTCACTTTTAGCTTCATGTTTGGATTTAGATTGTATGGTCATTTCTTTGTAGGCCATTTTCACTCCTTAATTTTGATACAAATCTCTCCTAGTGATGGATAAACTCCTTCGACCTCTGAAAATGTAGTGGGAAGACATCCTGGTAATCTTGTAGGAGTTGCATAACTTTAGAAATTTCAGCTTTTATCCAATAATCACCTATATGCACCAATTTTGTAACCTCCTCAGTTTTGATGTTTTCTAAATGATTTTTGATGGTTTGTTGGTAAATATTTCACTTTTATTCATCCATAAATTCTTGTGTCATTCATTTCCCTTCTTGTTCTAGAATTTGTATGCTACACATCTTGTCTTCTTTAGCAGGTTCTACACTAGTGTCCTTTACTAGCTCCACTGGCCATGCAGGTCCAAATAAATCAGTTAAATCTAGATCACCATTAGAATCAGAATACTTAATGATCTTGTCTTCAAGTTTTATTTTATGGCATGGCTATGTAATATATTGTTCCTCTTTTTTGGTAGCTTTATATCTTTGGAATATCGAGCTGAGATTAGAAGCTACATTCTTCTACGCAATAGATTCTATCATGTGCTTACATCTTCTATACACCCATGAAATAAGAATTTTTTGATTTTCTATAGTGCATTATGAACTAGAGGGTTTTCATCTTAAAAACAAACATCTATATGAAATCACTTTGTACCTATGCCCAATGCTTTGTCTCCCTCCTATGCTCTCGATGCATATACCATGTCGATGGTAAAGGAGAAAGTGTATAATGAAAGATGTGAACCTAGTGCTTTGGTACCACACATTCCTCAGTCTATACTTTGACACATTTATGAATTTTTGGACACTCACCTTCTTATAATAAATACCAATTCCTTTAGATGAACCATGGGAGCTGGAACCTGTGAATCATGAGCTGATAAGCATCATCCCACTCGAGCTAGTCATTTTGATGAATTATCCACCATGTCATGGTAAATTCATTTAGAGAATAATTTAGAGCATTAACCTATTGGTTGATGTTAGGTACATGAACTTGTAAATGTAAAATGAAGTCATTGATATCCTTAATTTCATAGTACATAGGAAGTTATCGTTTATGCTTAAAAACCATTCTCATCGATCAGAGTTCATGATCACCTCTATCCCAGTTGAGTAGGTGTGTGTCTGAGTCTCCACTGATAAAAAAACTAATTCCCAAGGAAAATTTCTTTTTATATTTGGATATATATAGTCTTGTATATGATCATTAGCATGCTAGAGGAAATAAACTTTTGATCAAGTATGTGATTTTGTAGACATAGACACACAATCTTCCAAGACAAACTATGTTGCCAATGGTTGCATAACTACTAGTTTTGGTTTCCATTATTATAATGTCTTTATATATTGAGTGAGTAATGAGTGTACCTAAGGTTTAGTGTGCTCATATAATAAGTTGCACTCAATTATGTCTAGAGATTTTGGATTTTTTTTAGAGTTCACCTTCATCCAACTGGTTTCTTGGATGGCATATGGAGATTCTAGTTTAATCAGAATGATGTATGATTTGTGTGCTCTATTTAGTGGAATGATGAGAACTATATCTCCTTGGTGAGCCTTTAATTGATTCTATACCATGTGGATAGTCATTTGACCATCATATGCCCATTTCTTGCCAATTAGTATAGATTAATGTGTTGTTATTACCTTCATGTCTATGACTTCAAAGTCACCTCATAGGGTAAATTCTATGACTTTGATTTCAACATCTTATAATCTATCAATAAGCTCAAATTATCCATAGTCAGCTAAGCTCAGAGTCACTAGGCTATAGCTTAGAACTAGTCATTCAATAGCTTCCATTGTAGATCCAAGAATCATATTGATTATGCTGCCAAAATCAAAAACAACATTTGGGATTTCATAGCCTACAACCTTGATGTTTATTTTTGCATCTATATCCTAGGGCTTCTTTGTTTTGACATACCAAACCAGATTTTCTATCTTTTGTTGGCCTTATTGTTCACACTCTAGTAGATTATGTAGTAAGTTTATGATATTTTGGGAGATATCTTCATTATGTAGTGTTCTTAAAAGTTTCAAAAGATCTATGAGTGTAGTGATGACTCCATCCTGGTGTATAATGGTGCATAATCTAGCCATACATTTGAGCAGATATTGTTATGGCATCTCCCTCAATAGTGTCCTGATGTTTTATGTTTTTCAACATCCATGAAACTTCATACATGAGCCCCTTCTCTATAGCTGGGTCTGGGTATTTATCTTATTTTGCTTTTTGGATTTCCTAATCTTGAGGCATTTCAAGTGGAGGCAAACCTTTTTTTCCATGCTATTTTTGTGTCATAGAATTCAAGAATACATCCTCCTTAGGTTGTGCACTTACCATATTCACATTATGGATGGCCTTGTCCTTTCTTTGTTTCTCCAAGATAGGACAATCTTCTATGTTATGTTGGTCATATATTCTACATTATGTACAATAAGAATACCTTTGAGGATTCATCAAGAAATTGTGTTATACATGATTGTATTCTCCACATAGATAGCATTGCAAAGGATTCCATTAATTTTTTTCCCTCTACCACCTTGGTAACCTCCTCTATATCCACCCCTAGCTCCTTCTCTGTCGAACTGATATCCTCCTCTATGAACTCTTTGTTGTTGTACAGTGTTCCAATGCTGATGCTACTAGTTATTATCCCCAATTATAAATTATAGCTGCATAGTTAGTGGGGTCTAATTCATTTGTTTCTACTATAGCATGGTTGAGCTCCAAGGTGCTGCATATTAGTACTATGGAGATGGTGGTGTCTAATTCAATGGAGGGGTCCAAATAGCCAGACCTTGAGGTTAGTATTATGGTGAACTAGGAATCCGTTGTGGACCTATTTGGGTTGCACAAATTTTATTGACCTTTGGACCTAGAATCATCTACTTCATTGAGGACATTTGTTGTGTAGTGATGGTGAATACATTTTTGGTGATGCCTTTCTTGAGCTCCTACAAATATCTATAGTTATTTTCATCATGATTGTTTGACTTACATAGATTATAATATAGTTTTTTTGGATTCTTGACATACTATTGTATAAGGTAGCACTATGTTGTTACATGCCCCACTACTCAAAAAAATTTCACATAATTTTATTTTGATCATAGGAAAATCATTCTTGTGATGTCCTTCCTTTCTTCACTCCATACATCAAATATTTAATTTAGGTTTATCTACCTCATGGTATTGATCCATTATCTTCATAAAGGCTTGTAGTGTATTTTCAATATTGGAATTGGCAACATAAGAGTCTCCATAGTCTTTAATTTGCTCTATTTGCAGGGCATCACCTATAGCATATACTTTTGTATCATATTGAGTCTATACAGTAGCAAACCTGATTATAGAATGAAGTCCTTCGATGAACCATGTATATTTGTCTTTATCTATTAAATAAAATTTTACCTTATTCATCACATCAAAGAATATGTGGTCACAGGCATAAACTGATTCTCCAAACTTTTGCCTTATCTCCTTCGAGTCCTGTATAGTATGACTAGTGCATTTATTTATCTTGAATTTTATGACAAGCCAGTCCTTAACATCTTATAGAATTTCCCACTAAAATTCTCTTTGGTATATGAACTCAAGTTCTCTTTCAACTAGTGCCCTTACTAACTTGCACTTTATAGCTTCATTAGTGATTCCCTTAACTTTCCATCTCATCTCATAGGTTAGCAAGTATTCTTCAGGGTCTATAGACCCATCATAGATTACTAAGTTTATGAATCCTCTTATATGTCCCATTGTGTACACTAGTGTTGATGAAATATTCTATGCAACTATTACAAGAGGATGGTACATTTTGGGTGATGTTACCTACATACTACTCTATGCACTAAGAGAATTAATGTGCACACTTTGTTTTTCTATGCTTCCTTCTTTTCTTTGCTTAATTTCAATAATCCCTATGGCCTTTAAACCCTTTCAAATTGATCTTGTTTGGATTTTGGTACCCCAATAATGTACTTTCTCTAAAAATGTCCTTTCCATGTATTATCTTCCTATTTACCTGGATGAAAACTTCTATTAGAATATAAGAGATTGGGATGCAAAGATCTGTGCTCTTCTAGTGAATGATTCCTTCTCGTGACTTCTTCTACTTCACTTGAACCTATGATTAACTTGTGACTATGTTCTACTTCTTTACTTAATTCTTCTTCTTTTGATAATACCCATTCTTGTAGTTATGCACTACATCTATCATCTAACTGCTCTACTTCTAAACTATTCTTTCCTTCTTCTTCAAACATCTCATCTTCATCTCATTCTTCATCACTTCTCTCTATCTACCGACATTCATCATCTTCTTTGTACATACTTCATCTTTATCTATCATCTCATTCATCACATCTTCTTACTCATTCATCATCTAGTTTACTACTACTCTTACCTCTACTTGTAGTTACCTAGGTATTCTTTTGTTTATTCTATCTATTCTATTATTGTAGTTTATGTTTTGAATCCAAACTTTTATTTTGACTCTTCTTCCCTCGTGTCTCCATTTTGGATTCAGGTTCAAGCCTTACTCATCTAACCATCATTCATCATCATGTTACACACACCCCCATACACCTGAAGTGACTACTCCATATTGACTGGAGTAGGTACCATGGCCTTATCCATGACCAACATATTCACAAAGGGAGGTAGTCACTACAAAAATTTCCCTCCAATTCGTTGGACAAATAGGTTTTGTACAACTTCAAAAACTATATATCCTTATACTATAAACTCAATGATGTATTTGTATATGGTGCTATCACCTCAATAGTCTATTGCTCTCATCCAGTCAATCTATAATTTCTATAATTGGTCTATCTTTTCTTCAATCTAGGTAATTATTTCTTTCATTTTGAGATTAAAGCAATAATACTTAAATCTTTCCAACCAATTAGCCAATAGTTCAAGTAATTTTCACTAGAAATTTTCATATATCTATCCATAGATATGCTCTTAAATGATTTCTTGTGTGGTAAGACCAGTCCATTTAGGTTCTTCTTCTATGAAATTACATACTTTTTTGTCTAACCACATCTCAATGTCTCTCTACCCTGGTAAACATCATAACATAGTTTCCTAAAAAAGGAGTGTTCCCACACTCATCGCACCATTGTTAGCAAATGTTCTTGAAGCATCAAAACATGCTAAGGATAAGGATAGATAAGTTTTACTCAAGTGTGCAAGATAGTGAAAATAATTCATATTCAAGGTGGGAAAATAGAATCATAACAAAGATGAATTATTGTGTGTTAGATAGGAATTAGGAACAACTAGAACTTCATTAAAGTTTATAGAGAATTCAGAGTACATTAGATAAAACTAATCCAAACATTAACCATGAAAGCACATGCAAGGAATAAAATAAGATACACAATAGGTAACCATAACCCAATAGTCTAGATTGATCTCTTTGAAGGTGGAACTCTATTATTCATACAAACATACATATATACACACACACACACACACACACACACACACACACACACACACACACACACACACACACACACACACACACACACACGCACACACACACACACACACACATAGTCATTTATAGTCTCTGACTCTTCACATTCTTCTCATACTTAGCACCAAAAGAAGAGTCTATTCATATTCTAGCATATTAAAAGTTATGGAAGATAGGACAAAATATACATATGTCTAACAACTAAATACATAACACATGAATAAAAATAATATCTTACACATCTTTACTATATAATTTCTTCTTCCAACATCAAGCATGAGTAATAAATACAATCAATAGACTAAATGACTAAGGGTAAGGAGAGTATATATATTATTTGTTTTTCTATTCTAGATTATCATAGTCATTGAGTTCAATCTTAGTCTTGTAATGTAGCCCATGTTTTGTTCAATCTGGGTTGTACCTCTTTTCTGGGCTAGGACCACTAACATCGATGATAGTGTCTTGATTTCAACAGTTATGTCCATGTATTTTAGCCAATTAAAATTATTTATATATTTGTACCTATGTCCATGTGTTCTATTTCTACTTAAATTTGTGATTAGATTATGCATGATTAGCATGTGACAACAAAACCCTAGTCTATTACTTCTTGTACACTTGTGACTCAATAAAAAAGGGTTAACACATGATTCGATCTAACCCTATAAAGCCCATTATTGCTAAGTGTTTTTTACATAGACATATAATTTTAAGAGGGCCTTAGATTTACATGTAGTTATGCTCCCTATGTGTATGTGTATGATGATGATTTTATGACTATATTTTATTTCTCCTATTATAGACTTAGGTACAAACAATGCAAGTGCAAATTGATATTTTGTAATACTTTAGACTTTGGTTCTAATAATTTAGTGTATAATGTGATTTAATAAATTTTGAATAAATAATGTATATGCTAATTTAGAGGCTTTATTAATGATAAAATACTATGCCTAACTTTGTATATATAGAGAACCTTTTAATTTGAATTAAGACCTAGTGGTTTGTGAAAACTAACCATAGAACAAACATTTAAATCCTTAAAAAGAATCACGAAGTGAAAAGTATAGAAAAAAGGGAAGAAAAATAGATGGGAAACTATTATCTAATTCAAGACACTAGAGTGGATGGTAGTATCTTGATTTGAATGGTAGTGTCTAGGGACTTAGAAGATAGTAAAGATCACAAGCATTCATGAATTCCTACAATAAGATGGCTAAAACATATATCAATGAATAAAATACACAAAAACTCAAGTACCACCATAAAAGAGACATAGAGCCCATAGGCCCATGCCATTAAATTCTCAACTCTTTATCAAAAGGTCAATACATACAAGGCTATGAAAAAATACATTATAACTAAAATATTGTACCAAACATGGGTATCTACATTCCCCCCCTAAGTGCATGAAATCAAATTAATGGAGTTAAAGGAAGCTCATACTTGGGTGTGTAAACACACCTTGGCCTCATGATGGTTCCAACTTGACTTTGTAGCTCATTTAATACAATCAAAAGCATATTGGAATATAATTAGTGAATATAATCTAAAAATAAGTTGTAATTAACATATCTAGAAAGAAAGAACATGGAAAGAATACACCTGAGTATATGTTGTATAGTGATGGCTCTAGAATATCATCCTTGTCATGGGGGATAGATATATAGAAAGGGACTTGAATACCTATTCACTTTATGTCTAAGAAAATGAATAAGTCCACAAGTGGTCATGCATGCTTCATCATAGGGATACTTCTAAAAATAAGGAGAGTTGGGGGTGATCATGGCCCCAACTTAGTATAACAAGAGTAGTGTCAAGTCTATCGAGAGTTATTAATGAAAAATAATAAAAGAAGTAGTGCCAAGTACATCAAGTGTGTTTAATCTTAGTCACACTACTCAAAGGATCTAACTAATATGGACAACTAAAGTCTTAATCAGTGCATCTTGGTAAGGTTAGTGCATAAATATGTAAATGGGAGAAGGAACAAACTTTTTTTGTGCCCCCCATCATGATTTATATAAGTGATATATAATATGTATATGTATTTTTTATTTGGTGAATTTTCATAACATATGTTCCTCTAATGTGTGTTAAGATAAATTATCTATCAAAATGTAATCTCTACTCTTTAAAAAACTATATAATGTAACCGTGTCATTGAAGTACATGTGCATGGCATATGCCCCTAGATTCTATCACTATGAATAATATCAACCATAAATTTAAAGATTATGTCCCAAACCTATGAAATATATGACAAGTACAAGATATTTTGACCAAATTGTGTATCTGAATCATATGAACTGTATCAAATTCTACCAAATTTTCCACCTATGTATTTATGGGCTCATGTCTATATGACATGGCCCCACTGATATGCTCCCTATTTTGGGATGGGGGAATATAACCTAGTATGAAAATTATCACAATATGATAATATGGACCTATTGTATATGTATCAACCATGTATCAATCAATTAATTATAAGTGTTATACCTTAGAAGACGTGTGATTTTTAAAATTTTGAAATTTTGGATGTATCGTATACAAATTATCATATGCTGCTTATAGATTGGAAAATGTTATTTTTGAAATTAGAAATAACATTTATGAATAAGGAATAGCATGGAATATATCTTTTTTTTTGATCTAAAA
This sequence comes from Torreya grandis, assembly GCA_037957365.1. NCBI lineage: Eukaryota > Viridiplantae > Streptophyta > Pinopsida > Cupressales > Taxaceae > Torreya > Torreya grandis. The sequence goes on along the minus strand of JARHVA010000236.1, from coordinate 2,126,470 downwards.
TAACTTAAGATTCATAATTTGGATAAATAGAGCTCAAGATATTGCAGTTTAAAATTCATAGGTTCGTGTTATGAAGACAAAAGTCAACTGCTATATATAGTAAAATTAAAAATTTGATTTCATTTCATTTTGAATTATTGAGATTTTTTTTTTGGATTGTTATTAAAATGCATTAAAGAAGAGCCATTTGTCCCATGTGATTTGATATCTTGCAAAGTACCATGACATGACATGATTTTGATGATTTGGTAAGCGATAATTTTGGATTTTTTTAGATTTTATTGAATTTTGCATTTTTTTAATTTTTGGCCATTTTTTGGAATTGAAATATGTCACCAAACACTATCATTAACTATATGGACACTATTATTGAAAATTTTATGCTAGTGACCCTTTTCGAATGGTAGTGTCCTACACTACTATCCAAATTCGATAATAACATCTAAATCTAACATCCAGTTCAAGATTAATAAAATTTTCATTTTTTAATACTAATTTTGATATGATTGATGAAAAACATTAGTTATTTTTCCTTCTTGTTTGCATAAGGAGTTAATATCACAATTTTAGACATGGTAGGCACATGTCTACTTTGATCGAGCTAGGTTTGGATGTAGCTGATTGGGCCATTTTAGATTAGGTAGGACTTGGTCTGACTAGGTGATTAGGTTAGATTAATTGTGATATAAACATTAATATAATGTTAGATGAGACATGGAATTCAGATACTTATAATTTTTGTCTCCCTATAGGGTATATGACCATTACATTGGAGGACATGTATTAGATTCTTCACTTGTTGATTACAGGAGATAGGGCCTAGGTGTTAGGATACCCTAGTGTTGGATACATTCAAAGGTCTCAAGTAGATTTCAAAAGATAGAGATAGGCTAAGTTAGATCCCTATGAGATAGTTCATTTGGAGGATATCATAAAATATAATGCTTTACAATTACAAAAATTTATTTGTCTCTTTCTTACATCATTCATAGCAGTAGATGGTGGTGGGCTTGTGATATCATATCACATGTATCACATTATTTTCAATATCAACAAGAGAGGTGCATGATATTATTGGAGGTGTACTATGGTGGACCACTTATATAATGATATATACATATTTTGTTTGAAAAATTAAAGTGGAGGCTTGAGAGTGGGCACTCTTCTACATGTGTGGGAAAATGAGCACATTTCAGTTGTATGACTAGTTGGTGGACTACTTGTAAGGTAGTCCTATCTTCAAATGTTTGTAGCTTAGTGATTACTAACCCAACACCAGGGTCACATAACCATGGAGTATTTCATGATACTCAATCAACTCAATCCTATTTAAATAGTATGGCATCCATACATGACATGTGGTGATTAGCTTAAAAATGGGTAGGAGTTATAGTGAACATGGGTTAATATGTGATTAGTGGATCGATTCCCTAGAGGGTATGATTTTTTTCGTATGATTGTATGTTATGATAGTTTAGTATTCAATAAGGAGTCACATCAAGTCCCTATCTATGGTAGCATATAATATGATTTGGTTGTAGGTTGAATGATAGGGTTACCCCCACTGTTACTGATATATCACCATTCCTAGCTAGGGAGATATATCTTGTATTTACATTACTAGATGGGGACGATGTACAGTGTAAATATGAGTGCACCTAGTGGTGGACTATGCTCAATGGACACTTTTATTTCTTATCATTATTACTCCTCTTGGTGTAGTTTCAACAACACAAGCTGGTGGTAGAGGAGGTAGAGGTGTAAGTGCTCTTATAGTCCCATAACATCTATATGAGGCAACTATTCATATTGCATGTAATTATACTATGTGATTTTATTGATTTTATACATATACTTGTATTTTTAAATCATATCGAGATATATATCTAATTTATATCATGGTGTATTTTTATGGTTGCAAGAAACCAAGAGTGGGCCATAATGATTGATCTTGTTATGTGTACTTCGATGCACAACATGATAAGAGACATTGCTTGTGATGGTGTTGTGGAGAAGATTATCAATATTTTAGGTTCACATGCACACATTTTTGATCTTATGACCATGGATATGGTAGCATACCATATGATGATAAATGAGCAAGATGAATTGCATGCAAAGATGGATAGATGGGTTGTTCTTAAGAGGAGCACCATTGAGATCATGTATACATTGATTAATATATATGATGAATTATGTTATGAACATGAGCAAATGATAAATTAAATGGTAGTACTAAAGGACTGATTATGTGATCAATATCATTCTCATGGTCTGAGGAGATATGTCAGAGCCTCCACATTGAGAGGTGTGAGGCCCATGGATTTAGACATTAATGATTTGTAAACTCCTAGGGATTTACCCCCCAACATATGATTGACATGTTGTATAAAAATTACATTATATAAATACATATATGTATGTATACAGATACATATATATGTGTGTATATGTATGTATGTATATATATACACACATATGTATCTATATATACATACATATATACATATATGTATGTATGTATATGTATATAATAAAATGCTTATATAACATGTCAATCATATGTTGGGAGTAAATCCCTAGGAGTTTACAAATAATTAATGTCTAAATTCATGGGCCTCACACTCCTTGATGTGGAGATCTAACATCTCTCCTCAAACCACAAGAATGAGACTACTCACATAATCAATCCTTTAACACTACTATCCAATGTAGTGTTTTATTATGATCATGACATAAGTAATCATATTTATCAATCAAGGAATGCATGATCTTGGTGGTGTTCCTCTTAAGAATGACTTACCTATCTAACTTTGCAAGTAATTCATCTTTCTCATTTGCTGCTATATGATATGATACCATAGCCACAGTCATAGGATCACAAAGGGGTGCATGTGAACATACAATATCAGTAATTCACTCCACAAAACCATCAGTAGAAATGTCCATTAGCATACTCTACATCAAAGTGCACACAATAAGTTCAATCATCATGGGCCACTCTTAGTTGCTCACAACCACAAAAATCCACCATGTTACACATTAGATAAATATCTCAATATGATTTAAAAATACAAGTATATGTACAAAATCAAGAAAATCACATAGCATAATTACATGTAACATGAATAGTTTCCTCATCTAGAGGTTGTGGGCTTATAGGAGCACTTACACCTCTACCTCGACTACCACCGACTTGTGTTGCTAAAACTACACTAAGAGAAGTAACAATGAGAAGAAATAAAAGTGTACATCGAGCACTAGTCCACCACTAAGTGCACTCAAATTTACACCCTACATCATCCCCTATACTAATAGAACTACAAAATCTATCTCCCCAGCTAGGAGTGGTGATATATGAGTAGTAGTAGGTTCAAACCTATCATTTAACCTATAATCAAATCATATTATATGCTACCACAGATAGGGATCTGATGTGACTCCCTATTAAATACTAAACTAGCACAACACATAGTCATACTCAAAACACTCATACACTCTAGGGAACTGATCCACCAACCACATTTTAACTTGCTACATACATACATATGTATGTATTTATATACACACACACACATAAATGCATGTATGCATGTATGTATTTATATATACACACATACATGTGTATATATATACATATATATGTATGTATGTGTATATATATATGTATGTATGTATACACACACACATATATATATACACACACATATACATATACATATATATATGTATATACACATATATACATATGTGTGTGTGTATAAATATCTGTATGTACACACACACACACACACACACACACATGTATGTATGTATGTATGTATTCATACATACATACATATACATACATACATATATGATGACATTGTTCTTAGTATGTTTATCAAAAGTGTATGATTTTATTATAATTTATTTAAGTGCTTCATGATTTTGATGTATGTAAAGTGTTTTTAAATTTATGTTTGCTAATTATATGATTGGAGTTCAATTTTAAAACAATAATTGTATACCATGGAATCTAGTTGGAAATAATACTGGTTGACTATAATGATTATACTATAGAATTTATTATTTATGATTTACTTTCAAAACCCCTTCTTGTCATATGGGAAACATAGGTGCTGATACATGAGAGAGTTTTAAAATATTTGTATTTATGATTCTCCCAAGTAAATTTATAACAAGAGATCAATAAACTAATGGTTCCTTTATAGGACTAGTGTGGGAAAGATTGGTCGTTGTAGAGTGGGTACCAAGAGAAGGACTTCTTCTAATGGTTTATTTCTACATAGGTTGATAGACCATTTTTTACTTGATAGGAGTGTCATGGGATGTTTTGGTCTTGTGAGAATGACCTATGGAAGAAGTGGGAGAAGGAGACCTTGTTGTCTCATTCTTAAATGTAATAACTCCTCTATTTGCTAGCTATGTAAAATTATATTTTAAAGATTAACAATTGTTGTTATGACGTTTATTAATACCATGATAAGTGCAAAAAGGTTATCCTTTATTTTTTCAAACATGTTTAGTAGATGATAGTAGTTTTGAGGAAGAGTAATCAACTTCATGTCTAATAATACATTCAATATTTCATGTGGTTGATCTTTAGTGTGATCAAACTAAAGTGGTTGTCACTTAGTAGAAGTAGATGCTATAACTATAGGAGGTACTCTATATATTGATTCCTTTCCTTTATTTAGTACTTTTACTATTGGTTCTTGTTAGTGCATCATTTGACACAAGCCAACAATTATGTGAAGGGGTTGTTAATCCATACCTCTCTTGAAAGGAGGGAGATCCCATGAGGAAAATACCTCCCCAAGGTTTAAATGTACAAGGTATTGTTATGTTGGTCTTCACAAATCTAGTTGATGCAGATTATTCCATGTAAGGGGCCTATTTTAACAAGTTGAGGTATAGTTAGATTTGGCTAAGGCATTCATTAAGAGATTGTGCACTCATTAAGAGACTATGCACTCATATACACACACACACACACACACACACACACACACACACACACACACACACACACACACACACACACACACACACACACACACACACACACACACACACACACACACACACACTTGAATGATTTAGCCTCTAATATAAATCAAACTCCTTAAGATTTTCTTAATTGAAAACATTTGACTTCTTTTCTAGTTTATCACACTTATATATGAAACTATGCTACGCTAGTGATAGACAAAAATGTAAAACAATAATCAAGATAAACATCTAACTTTAGATTTTAATTATTCCTAGACTAACCTAAGTATAAATAGATAAAAAACCTACTACCAACATATATGAATTTGAAATCATTTGATTGAGGGAGTCCATTAAAACCAATCTTTAGTTGAGCCAGACCTAGCAAAACTCCAACTAAATATGGTGCAAGAGTATGGGGACATTGATTGTGAGAAAGAAAGATAAAACTACCATAAAAATATTAAGGAAATGACTTTTTAGTCTCAACAACCTTCAATGTATCAATATTTTGTTTTTGATTAACATCTTGGATTGATACAATCATCTAAGTGTAGAAGCACCTTCAATGTAACAAGACTAAAACATGAGTAGGGAAAAATCATCCTAGAAAGCAATGAAAATGGATATGGAAAATGTCTAATTCTCTATGTCTTTTTTATAATTCATAAAGATACAAATAGGTTTAACACACTATAATTCTAAAAATTCCAATCTTGAACAAGGATTTTAAATTCTTATAAATAGGAACAAGAGAGGTTCAAAAAATAAAACTCAAAAAGAGAGAAAATAGGTCCACACATAGAAGTAGCTAAGAATTCAATGTGGGATTAGGAATGTAGTTGAAACTTTCAACTAGGCCATGTTACTACGAACCATGGAAGTAAATTCTATCGACAAGTACAACTAGAAGTGATTGGAGATGCATTGAGATTAAAATATATATTTTGCATATTTGATCTTGCAACAAAGATGCTTATTTTCATGGCTGATTTTATTATTAGCGCTATTCTTTGCACTTCTCAAATGTGTATGCCATGCTCACATTCAATGTTTTCACCCAAATTACCTTTTAATTTTATCTTTTCTTGATCAATTTGACATTAAGGTACACTTATAATTCAGATTTGATGCCCAGATTAGACACACAGTCCATTTGTAGGCCTTGACAACTTTGACAACTAGATGGGCCATCAAACTTAAGCCTCAACCTTACTTTGCTGGTTGCACAACTAGCTCATATTTGGTTCATCGAGTAATTTTTTATGAAATTTTTATGGTGGTTTTATTTTTCTTTCTCACAGTCAATCTCTCTGTGCTCTTGCACCATCTTTGGTTGGAGTTGTGCTAGGTCTGGTTCAATTAAGATTGGTTCTGCTAGACTCGTTTAGTCAGATGATTTCATATTCATCTATGTTGGTAGCATGATTTTTATATTTTTATCCCACTCTTTTGAACTTTATTTATAATCAATTTAGTCTAGGAATAAAATCAATATGACTGAGATCAGTGGGTCATCAAGATCTTGACACTTGGAAACATCTTGCTAATCTGCTTGCTCGAGGCTTTTTCGACTAGATGAATTAAAATTGCCACATGGATCTAGGTAGAACTCAAAAAACAACTAAGTGTTGAAATACTTTTGAAGTCACTGAGAGTCATGAAATTACACCATTTGGTGTCGGGGCTAAGATATGTACTTATGGGCACAACATGAAATGACATGTTGAACACGTTTAAAATAAAAAAAGTGAAAGGTTATTAATTTCAAATTCAAATGGATATATCATTTTAAAATAAAAATGAACAATTATTTTAAAGTTTGAACAAAATAATGTAGAGACCTAGTAATAGAAAACCATTCTAATGAAAATACAAAAAATTTTAAAGCAATTTTCAACCATTTCCAAGAAATTGACTAAGCTAAAGAGAGAACACAAGCATATTTCAATCAATTTATAATAATTTTAAGGGAAATAGATCAAAAAGAGGGAAAAATTAATGAGATATGATATCCCTTTTTAAATGAACCTTAACAAAATCTGACCCATTTTAAAGAAAGTAATTAAGTTCAAATTAAAGCAATCAAGAATATAGTCAATTTTACTGAATCATAACAAAAATGAATGATATTGTTAGGGGGACAATTACAAAAGTATATATAAAATATGGATAAATTGTATAAGTCAAACTAGATTTTAAAAGGGTCAAGGCATTTTTACGTAGGTAAACTCATCTTAATGATTCCAAATGCAAAGCTTAGACTGAGTATTTAAAATTGAAAAATGACTGAAAACAAGTACCGTCAGTCACTTAAAACTTATAATCTAGAAAATGGTTAAATTGAGCAAGGTTTAAATAGATAGACCATAAAAATTCCAAATGGAAGGCTCAATAAAAAAAGAGGGTCCCCATTTTCACCAAATGGGGTGTGTTGTGAGAGCATCAATAGTTCCTTGTTGGGAACTTCTTGAGTTGGTATTTTCACTTTGTAATAATATTTTTCAAAAATTTTGCTTTATAGTGAATATGCATTTAATTCCATGTTGTTGTTCACTAAATCACATTAATACTTGTGCACATCTATGTATAAGTGATCAAATGAATTATAAGGATCATGCAATGCTCTTTCATTTAGTGGAAAAAGCAGACATCAACTAAATATGAATTTTAATTCTAAATTTGAGGGTCAATATGTCAAATAATATAATGCATATTTGAATCGTATATCATAATCTTGAATATACTCATCAATTTATTGATTTAAGACTTAATAAATGTTCTAATGTGTGTTTAGGAACATAATACTTTGTTTAAATTTGAGAGGAATATGCTCTCTAGATTTTTGAAAGTGGGTAAGGAACTATTTGGGAGATTATAAAACCAATCACTAAATGCTTTTGTTAAACTTCTATGAAAACCCTTTAGTAATAAGCATCCATCCTTATCCCAATGACCAAAATCATGTATATATTAGGTAAAATGGGTGGAAGGGTCATCTTGACCACTGAATAAAGGGAGTGTAGGAATGACAAATTTAGTTGGGTAAGGATATTAAAAAATACTTATTGTAAGAGGTTGACCTTATAGAGTATTATCGTGAATACTCTCATGATATGAAAATATTTGTAAATTAAAAGTTACAAACTATTTTTGAATATATCCTAAAACATTCATTAGGGATATAGTGTGACTATTAGGAATGTGGGATGTATGGGTAGATTCATTTATGGGTTTTAATGTGCCACCTATTTGAAACATATGGATAATAGACTCATTACAACTATTATTACACTCTAAGTTGGCATCATTGCATGTTCTAGAAATATTTCATAAAATAAGATTCATAACACATGGTGTATGTAAAGCAAAAATTATATATTTTGGAGCATCACAAAGATTTATATGACTATTATAGAAAAAATCATTGCATATGAGCTCAATTGACATATCATGCATACTATTTTGATAAATAGTTTTACTATTTGAATCCTCATTACATACAAAAATGAAATTTAACTTTTTTTTTCAATATACATCAAAGGATTATAATGAGAAAGCATTGTATTAAATTATTCCCCTTTATCACTATGAGCATTGTGTTTAACACTAAAATTTATATTGGGAAATCTAGGGTTAAAGGGATAGAGATAGACTAGGGTACAAGGATGGTATATTATCTCTATAGTAGGCCAACCAATTTTCAAAACTTAGATAAATATATACTAAATTTATTATGATGAGATACACTAAAAAGATAAAGTACAACTATGATATATATATTTCAATGATAATGAAAATAAGATAACTAGTTGTTTATGATGATAATACATATTGAGATCTAGAACATAAAAGAATAAGACTAGAAGTGGATTATGGATCAATCATTAGATTCAGGATTAAGCACCTCTATGAATTTAGACACTTACATTGACCTCAAACAATTGAATCGATGATTTTGTCTAGCTTAGATGCAGGTGTCTTATATAGAATACCTACTAGATATGGATACAACCACCTAAAATATTATAGGTTTTGTGTCACCTTCACTTTGGTGTGCTTAGATCTAGATCATGGGTCATCACACCTTATCAAATAACATAACCCTAGTTTTTTATATTTATAGTGGATGTGGGACAAATGGGTTAGTGGGAACATAGTGTCAATCTACCCCAAAGATCCTTCTTTTAATGATCATTGGAAACATATCCAATACTTTGAAGAGGGCCTCGGTCTTCTATAGTTCTCCCCTACATGTTGGCTTGTGTGTGTATCAAGATGAAATGTGTGATAAGTAAGTACATAGAGTGACTTAGATTGTAACTTGGAAAATGTGGATCATGGGATGCTCCTTTAGTAATTTAGACCTGTAGATGTGTTGTCCCTATGAATGATATGGAAATAGGATAAAATAGAGAAGCCTTGCTCACTTGAGTGCTTGATTGAAAGCCTTTTATAAGTTTCCTTATTAGTTATTTAGTTTGTGATATGTGAAGGAATGAATGAGGGTTGATATATATATATATATATATATATATATATATATATATATATATATATATATATATATATATATATATATATATATATATATATATATATATATCAATCTTTTTAGAAATATATCACATTAAATCACATAGGTCTACCATAAGTATACTTATCATTTTCAAATTTGGTGATAAAAGGGCACTAGACACTTACAATGAGATATGACACTTGTATCAACGTAGGTGTTTGACTAGAACACAAGTGTCTAGAAAGCAATAAAATGGGCATAGGTCTGGAACTTTTAGATATAGAAAATAAGCTAGCTTATATTATTTTGAGAATGATAGAAGGTTGGTCAAACCAAGAGATAAGCAATAAGTACATAGATGGTGTATGTGAGCCTCTTGAAAGTGGAAAAGGTCTAAAAGTTGAAGTTACATCCATGATATGTATTTACCAAGTGTAAAATAATTTGGTGATATATAATTATAAAATAATGTCTACATTCCACCATTTAATATAGTAATGAAATTTTTATTTTAAAGAAAAATAAATGCATCCTAGGTATGTATAACACACTTTGCCTTTGCATGAGTCCAATTTGAGTGCTTTTTTGGTGATTGACCTATAATGAAGAGCATGCTAGAATATATAATCAATACATATAATCTTAAATTGAAATCATTGAAATAATTGAAAGTAAATAGAGAAAGGTTTAGGAGTATACCTATGTATCGATGCAACTAACTTGCCTTTTGGAAATTTGATTTGAAAAGATATATCATTATGAATAATTAGAGTTAAGATTATGAAAAATATTAAAATTTAGAAAGTGCATAAATTTATAAATATTGAAGGGCAAAACTTGCCCCCAACATTGGATTTAAAGGTGAGTTTCCACTTAGAAGTTGAGATTATCTCAACTGTGCAACCTAACCATACTTATAACCTGGTGAGTGTGAGTGAACCAAGTCAACTCACACTATAAATCTAGTGAGGATGGATGATGTAAAAAATTACAACCTATAAACTTGGAAATATTAATTATTTAATCACCTCAACCATACCAAAAATGAATCAACTATTATATTAGATTGGCTCAATATAGTCTGTAAAAGGCCAACATGGTAGTCCATAAAAGTGTTTTGAAATCTGAAACTAATTTTGATTTTGTAATTTAGGCACCCTTTTCATAACATATGCACCTTATGTATGTATCATGTTGAAACCTAGGTATAAAAATGGTATAAATGTATATAATTCTACCACAGATGTTTATTTGAATCATATAATTGTGTAATTTGGCTAATTTGAAAACTATGTACATATGGATAACATGTTTCCATAAAATTCCCCCAATATATATTTGAAACTAAAATTGGTGTAAGTGTAGAGAACATGTTTCCAAAACATGCCACCACTGCATATATGATTCTAGTCAACTATGTAAGCCATACCTCTATGGCGTGCCCATACTAATATACCCCCACTTTTAAGGTGAGGGGAAGTAGAAACTAGTAGTCACATTACCTCAAAAGGATAAGATAACTATATAATCTATGTATGAACCATGTAATATATATATATATATATATATATATATATATATATATATATATATATATATATATATATATATATATATATATATATATATATAAGGAACATGTCTAGGTAGATATATTATTGAATTACAAATAATATTATCACATCAAGTCCTAAGATGCATAATGTGAATTATGACAATGTCTACATAGTAACAATACAAATTCAAAAATAAATTAAACACACACACACAAAATCACTCAAAATAAAATCAAGAGATAATGGTCTAATGAGACCTCAAACAAGCGACATGTTGAAATGCCACACAATCAAAGGGACATGACTTAGTTGATTTTCTGCAAAGTAAGGAATGCCATATTCAAATGTTAACATACAATCAATCATGACATATACAAATGTATTAATAGGCAAAAATAGGCATGAGGGCCACAATATATGAAACATATTCAAATTCTTGATTAAGAAATACAATGCATAAAAATATCACGCAAGTAACACACTCAAGGAAGTGAAAAAATGAAAACATAGATAATAAACAACCAACATAACATAACATTCTAACCCATGAATCATGTGTGTTAGAAAAAATGTTAAGTACATATCATATCAAGTACACTACCAAATATATAAGCATGGATAAAGGCATGTGTAAGTACATAAGCTCAAACATGATAATGTAAAATGATCATAGAATAATAGAACCTAGATGTATCATTATTAAATAAGTGGATGCCCCCAATGTCCACATGACATGAGGAGAGGGGAGGCCCAGCATATAAAAGTGCAAAGACCATGTATCTTTGTATGCTTGAATCATAATTAAAATATGTGTGAAACATATGTATATAGAAATACATGATATGCTATATACCACCATGGAACCAATAACATATATGCCAAAGATCTAATAGAATATGTAAATACTACAAATATTTTTAGATTTTTGAAGTTTTTTAGTTTTTTGGTATTTTTAAAATATGCAAAATAAATAACTATCCAATGATCTCATCTAATGGATGCTCATATGTATCTCCCCATTGAGAATCTAGTGAAATAAATTTGTGGTACTACCAAGGAGCATGTATGTATAGGTGTAATATCTATCACTATAGAATCTGTAATGATCTACATATGTATAATATGATTATATGGTCATGAATAAATAATATGAGTAGGGGTTCATGGAACCCATCATCAAGTGCTTTGTGGTTTATTTATAATATAAGTAATAAGAACATGTTTAGGTGCTCTAGATATCTAAATATGGTGTGTAGTAGATGAAGATTTCATGGAACTCATTGTGGATCTCTTATGCAATGGTATCTCAAGTACTAGTCACCTAATAAAGGGTATTACATGTTGCTTACCCTTTTATGGAGAATTAACCTCAGTAAGTTTGATAACTAACTACCTGGGTATAGAATTTTCTTGTTCAAGTGGATGTTCATATGAAATTTCGGAAACTATAATTATTTTATTGGCATGAATGTATTTAAAACACCCATGGTGTATGTATCTAATGTCATACCAATAAAATATGAAAGACACATGTGGAAGGCATAACTGATAAGGTAGTAACCACATGTATGAGAGCCACTTGTAAAGGTAAGTCAATCTCAACAAAGACTTACTATGAGGTCCCATCAAATGCTCTACATGATTTGGTCAAAGGATGTAAATCATGATATATATAACCTAAATGTGTAAGTAATGTCATGATATAAACATCTTATCTTTCACCATTATAAATCATAACATTGTATATAGGTTGGTGATCAAGGTATTCTAGAATGAATAAGGAATGAAGATCTGAGTCATCATCCCTAATCTCATTATCATCAAAATTAATCGTCGGTCTTTGAACCGTATGAGGTATATGCCATGTATAAGTACCAATAATCCCATTAAATGGGTGCCTGTAATGTGATGGAGGAGGATGTGCAATATATGACATTTTCATCTTTGGATCCTTCTTAGAATTGTCTTAAAAATGATTTTTAAATAATTTATTTACGGTGATCATCAGGTTGTGAACCAGATTCTTTTAGAGGATCATCAAATGTAATATTTTGGTCATCAATGAGGTTTTGTGTCTTATGATTCAAGGTAAAATAGCTTTTTGTCAAATACCCAGGGCCTTAGTGATAGTCACAATAATAATTCACATCATAACCTTTGGGTAGAGGTTTACTCATATCAACCTCTATAATATGAGGGATAGATATGAGGTGACACTCTATAAATTGTGGGAATAATGAAGCAAAAGACTTAGTAAGTGTTTAAATTATCTCTATAGTGTATTAGATAAAATAATCCAATTGGGTTGTTATGACACAACATTAACAATATTAGTTATTTATTTTTTAGGTTTAGGATATTTTACCTCGTAACTTGGTTTGATAGTAAAGTTGGTATTACATGTATATGTAGTCCGTGTGTTTACTACATACTTAAGTTTGTTCAACGAGATAAGTTTCATTTCATGATCATGAACAATATGGCATAAGTCATTTAAAGATTTGATTTTTTTGAAGATAATGAACTCATGTAAAGGGGCAAATAAAATTTGATTGAAGATGTCTTGAAGTTATTTGTCTGCCATAGGATTGGTCATTTTAGTTAACATTGTCTTGTATCACAAGACATATTCATAATTAGTTCTTTGGTTACTTTTTTAATTTTTGCAATTTGGGCATATGAATTTTTTTTGGTGATATTAATAGATAAGTGTGCCAAAAAATGGTCTAAAAGAGGTTTTATTGCATTTATTGATTGGGTTGGTAAATCATAGAGCCACCTTAAAGCATATTATTCTAATCTCCTTAGAAATAATTTATTTAAAAGTTTATCATTGGAGGCATAATCAAGGCATGCCATATAAAAATATCAAATATTTTATTCATGATCACCCTTTCCATCCTAAAATGTGAACTTAGGTGCAATAAAACTAGTTGGCAAGGGGTGAAAAGATATCTCTAGTACAAGAGGATTATGTAACATATCTTATGTATCAATAGTATAAGGTGATTTCATATAATTTTATTCAATATTTGTAACCTCAGTTTGCAAAAAAAAATAATTTAAAAGAGATTTTTCACCTCTTGGTCTTTAAGGTTGTATATTTGAAAAGCCACAAAAGGAGGTGTACCCATAGGTTGGGTATATATCGGCATTAAAACTAGCAATTGGGTTGAAGTATTAAGGTTTCCCATGTAAGATGTGGTAACAATAGTTTTAGGGAATAAATGTTGTAATACATATCCTGTACCTCCACTAGATGTTGGTGGATTGATTGGAATGGAATCAGTTGTAGTACTTTCTATTGATTCACCATCACTAGGTGAGGAAGCCTTAACCTTATCATGTTTACTGATTTCATCTATTATAACATAAAAAAATGCATTTATTAACCCTTTGTTACTTAGATGAATCAATAATGCTTCTATATCTTCCATTTGAAATCAAGTTTTTTGGTTAATATTTTCCATTGCTTAGAAATGAAAAATTTATAGAATTTAAAATAGCAAATTAAAACCCTAACTGACTAAATACCATAGGAATTAAAAAAATTACATTCATATAGATCGAGTTCACCAAAATATTTAACCCTAAAATCTAAATTGGGGAATCTAAGATTTAAAGGGGTAGAGATAGCCTAGGGCACAAGGATGGTAGACTATATCTATAGTAGGCCAGTTAATTTATAAAACTCAGATAAACATATATTGAATTTATTATGCTAAGATAAGCTAAAAATATAAAGTACATCTATGCTAAATATTTCAATGATAATGAAAAGAAAACACTTGAATGGTTCTAATGCTGATATTGATATGGATATAGAACCTAAAAGAATAATACTAAAAGTGAATTATGGATCAATCATTAAATTATGGATTAATCATGTTTGTGACTTTAGACACTTGAGTCAACTTTAGATGGTTGCATCAACACTGCTTCTATCAAACCTATATATAGGTGTCTTATACATGATACCTACTATATTTGTATGTGACCACCTAGAATATTATGGGTTTTGTGTCCCTCCACTCTAATTTGATTGGATTTAGATCATGAGCTATCACTTCTTATTAAATAACAAAACCCTAGTTCTTCATATTTGTAGTGGTTATGAGAAAAATGGGTTAGTGGGCACATAATGTCAAGCTTTCCTAAATACCCCTCTATCAATGAGCACTAGATACATATATGATACTTTGAAAATGGCCTCAGACTTATGTAGTTCTCCCCTTCATGTTGGCATATGTGTGTATCATGATGGAATGTGTGATAAACAAGTACATAGAGTTACCTAGCTTGTCACTTGGCAAATGTGGTTCATGGGATTCTACTTCAGTAATTTGGACCTATAGATGTGTTATCCATATGAGTGATATGAAAATAGGAGAAAATAGGGAAGTTTTTCTCACTTTAGTGATTGATTGAATGCCTTTTATAAGTTGTCTTGTGAGTTATCTAGTTTGTGCTAGGTAAAGGAATGAATGAGGGTTAATATTATATACATATTAATCCATTTTGGAAATATCTCACATTAATTCACTTAGGCCAACCATAGGTATATGTTTCATTTGCTGATTTTATGACTTTAGGGCACTAGACACTTGTGTCAAGATAGGAAACTTACATCGATGTAGGCATCTAACTGGTATGCAAGTGTTCAAAAAGCTATAAAATAGGTATAAGTATAGAATTTATAGAGACAAAAGATAAGTAATTTTATAAAATTATGAGTATGATATAAGGTCTGAGTCATCAAAATAACATTGGTCAGATTAAGATATAAGTAATAGGAATAGATAGATAGTGTATGTGATCCTTTTGGTAATAGAAAAGGTCTATAAGCTAAAGATACATTCATGATATGTATTTACCAAGTATATAATACTGAGGTTCTATATAATTCATAAATAGTGTCTACACATTATAATCATTTTCATTCCAAGGAAATTTATCACAATAATTTGATTCACTTTCTAATGCATCATGTATACTACTTTGAATCGTGATATCATTTTCAAGTTTCCATTCTAGAAGGATAGGGAAAGAAAGTTTACCCACATTTGTATCAATTAAATTTTGAGAGAGAAAAACATATTCAATTTTGGCATTTTATAAAAATTAAAAATAATCTTTAATTTTTGTAACATTATCAACATTTGGTAAAGAATGAAGACACTCAACATGTGCATCATTTGACAAAAGAGATATAAATTCAAATTTTTATACACACATCATATGAAGGTTATAATCATGGAAGATGACTATGATAAACATTTAGAATAATAAGGTTATTTTTGTTTGCAATTCAATCAAGCATATGCAACAAATACAATCAATGGACTATGTGATTAAGGGTTAAGAGAGAATATATTTTTTACCATTTTGTTTTGGATCATCACAATCTCTCAATTTCATCTTAGTCCTATAATGTAGCCCTGTTTCATCATTCTAGGTTTCGCCTATTTTCTAACTTGGACACTAGCACTGATTTCAGTGTCTTGATTTCAATGGTTCTATCTATGTACTATAATCAACTCAAGTTATTCTTGGATATGCACCTATACCTTATTTCCTATTTATACATAAATTTATGATTATATTATGTGTGATCTACCTATGACAACAAAACCATAATCTCTTGCTTCTTGTACACCTATGACTCAATAAAAAGAGATTAGTATATTATATTTTAAAAATCAATATTTTATATCTAAATTCGTGAATGATCATCAAAATAAGAGAAAATATTTATTTAGATTGTAGTCTTAATTTTCAATTTAATGGTGTTAGAATGAAGTGTTGTGATGTTAGGTAGTTGGGAAAAGTAGGTTATTAAATGATGCCCATTCATAATCTTCTATTGTTAAAATATGGGACCCAACTACTGCCCTTAAGAAATATCATGATCATAATTAATTATATATTATTTTTATTTTTTATATGAAAAGAATAAATTGGATTTTTTTGACACATATTTATCAATCAAAGTAGGAAGCTAAAATATTTATTTTATTATATGTTAGTAAAAATATAACATCTAAATTAAATGTTGAAAAAAACTTAGCAAGGAAAAAATTGGGTCATTTATAAACAAATAAAAGGTGTTGTAATGGATTATCCTCTTCCCTTATTTTAGCCAATGTGTTTATGGAGTATTTTGAATATTTAGCTCTAGAATCCTCCGTGTTGAAACCTATTTTATGGAAAACATAGAAGACTTGACACAAATGTTGATTGGCCACATGGTTTATAAAAATTAGAATATTTTCATAACCACTTAAATAAGGTTGTTGAAACCATCAAGTTTACTAAGGCACTTGAATCTAAAGGAAAAATTCCCTTCCTAGACGTGCTCCTACTAGATTATTTACCAAGATCAATAGAAAATAGTGTTGAATATATTAAAAAAATGTGTTAAGAAAAAATGTTACCTCAAAATCAAGTAACAACAAATATGAGATAAAATTTATCAAGTGGGGAAATTATCAAATGGAGAAAAACCCCTCATCTATTGGAAGGATTTCAAAATATAAATCTCCAAGTATAATGTTTACTATAATTGTTGACCATTTTTGCATGACCAGTTTGTGTTTTCCCTTTGGTTCTTTTCATTTCTCCCTTGCTCATTTTTTGTGTTTGGTCACTTGATTTGTTGTTTGTATTTTTCCTTTAGTATCTCCTGGTTTGGGCTCTTCTCCCTTGTTCTTTGCCTTTCCCCTTCGTTTTTTCATTTAGGATGTTATTTTCCTTTGAGATTTTGTCTAAGCC
Organism: Torreya grandis; assembly: GCA_037957365.1. Taxonomy (NCBI): domain Eukaryota; kingdom Viridiplantae; phylum Streptophyta; class Pinopsida; order Cupressales; family Taxaceae; genus Torreya; species Torreya grandis. The sequence continues at coordinate 2,108,629 of JARHVA010000236.1, read as the reverse complement.
TTTCTCATTTTATTTTGTCCTGAAGTGCCCTTTGGAAAATATCCAAAGGGTCACTTCCCTTTAAAGTGCCCTTCAAAATTTTCTGAAGGCACTTTTCCTTGCCTTGTTTCTGCCCAAGTGACCCTTCAGATATTTTCTGAAGGGCACTTTTTGTATAAGTGACCCTTTAGAAAAATTCTAAAGGGCACTTCACCTCATTTCTTCCTCCAAGTAACCCTTCAAATTTTTTTTGAAGGGCACTTTTCATCCAAGTGACCCTTCAAAAAAAATTTGAAGGGCACTTTTTCCTTGGTCTTTCCTGAATGCCCCTTTAGATTTTATTTGAAGGGACATTTTGTCCAAGCGCCCTTTGGGATTTTTCTCGAAGGGTCACTTTTGACCATTTTCTCTAAGGTTACCCTTTGGTGTTTTTATTGAAGGGCCCATTGTCCATAGCTTGCCCTTCAAAAAAGTTTTGAAGGGCCATTCCTTTGGAAATGCCCTTCAGAATTTTCTGAAGGGACCTTGTGCCCCTACTTAGGTGTCCTTTGGAACTTTTTTGAAGGACACTTTCCAAAGTGTCCTTCAAGAAAATTTATTGAAGGAAACTAGCCATTGCCTAAAAATCCAAAAGCAAAATTCCTAAAGGAATTCCTTCAAATAAATTATTCAAAGGAATTACTTTGAGAAAATTGCCATGACCAAAGACCCAAAGCAATAAGCCTGACCTAGATGGATTCCCATGACATGCCATAGATTTTCAATTTTGATGAAACCAACTAACCATTAGGGTTCAAAGACATAACATTTCATAAGATGTCAAATTTAGGGTGACCAACTAGTCGTTGGGTTCATATTGGTGATGTGCTGTAAGACATCAAATTTAATGTAAGGAATTAGCCGTTGGGATTCAAAGATATGAGGTGCTGTAGGACATCAAATTAAGGGTGACCAACTAGCCATTAGGTTCATGATGTTGATGTGCTATAGGACATCAAGTTCATACCCAAAGTCTTCAAGAAAGAAGTAAAGCCATTCAAAAAACCCGAATGACTCTACAATGCAAATCAAGATTTATCAAAGGCTTGAATTATAAATTTTATAAGGAGCCTTAAAGAAATTGAAGGAGTAAGAAAGGAGTAGAAGGAATCAAAAAACCTGAAAGGGCCTTAAGTAAATCAAAATCAGGTTTTCAAAAGAGCTTTGCTTATAAACTTTTATAAGTAGAAGCAATCAAAAAACCCAAATGGGTCTCTAGTACAAATTGAGATTTGTTAAAGACTTTGCTTATGAAGTCTCATAAATCATGAGTAATGAAAACCTCAAATCAAGCAAGTTAAAGTAATCCTAGAGCCCAAATGGATCTATAAGTGCAAGTCAAACTTTCAAGGCTACTTAGCTATAAATAAGACCCTTGGGCTACTATTAAATCATCTAGAGATAGTACGATGAAGCTCTTCTATTTTAGTTTTCCATTTTCTTGCCTTTAAGCAAAGACACATTAGCATGTCCCCTTTTTAAGTTCTAGATATTTTCCTAGGTATGTAAGAGATATAGAGTGACAATAAGTGACGTTTCATCCTTCCTTCCTTTGTCCTTCATGCTTTTGAGAAAAGAGTCAATCCAACTGGTCATGTAGAGTGCATTTTATTTGTATGAGACCTTACATATATAACCCTTTTTAGGAATATATAGGTTGTTGTTTCAATCATTTACCTTGTTTAATCTCATTCAACTTTGTCTTTACATTGAAATACTTATGTTGAAATTTTATAGAGCTTGAGGTATAGACTATATTTTGTTGTATTGTGCATAAGCATAGGGCATACAAGTGGATACTAATTCTTAGTGTATCACCATTTTAGACTAGGCTTTTCATTTATGCAAACTTTTGACTCTTTTCATTCATATAAGCTAGTTTAGCAATTTTATTACACAAAAGGCTAATACATGGAGCTAACACTTTCAACCTAGACGTTCATTTCCACTTATAAACACACCCATAGGCCTAGAAATGTCCCAACATTACCCAAATCTGGAGGAGGCCTGGACAACCCTCTTCTAGGGTGAACTATTTGGAGACAATAGTTTTGGCACACTTGGTGGGACCAATTTTTATTGTTAAGTCAAGGTGAATGTTAGTCTTGATAGGCCTAAAGTAGTAGAATTCCCCCTAACCTAGCATTTGGTGACTCCAAAAGGGTGTGAATCCCTAGTTATAGACCAAGTTTTATACATTATCCTACATGGTCCTCATAAGGCCCTCAATATTTTATGACCAAGCCCCTTTAGTTGAAGCTCTTCCTAAAGAACAACACCCTAAACCACTCCTATCCATATTAAATCCTTGGCAATGAGGTTTTGGGGAAGAGGTTGAAGAAGTTCAAGGAAAGGAAGAATTTGAAGAAGAGGAAGAAATAGAGGATCAAAGGGAAAGAAGAGAAATGGGGTAAAGAGGAGAGATGGATAGACAACAACCCTTCCCTATTTTTAATACCCAAAACCCAATAGAGCTTCCTGCATATGACCCCATCCCTTTGAATGGTACCAAAAATCTTCCTAGTTTCAATAGGGAGGGTCCTATTACCCCATCTGAACATATTAGAGACATCTATAATTTCTACAATTTTGATAATGTTACTAGGGCCAACATAGTCATTAAGTTACTTTCTATGTCTTTAAAAGGAAAAGCACTTGACTGGTATAAAACATTGGAAGGGGGATGCATTACAAGTTGGGATGGATTTGGAGACCTATTGGTGACAAGATTTGAAAATAAGAGTGATCATGCTTCCCTAATGCATCAGCTAAATGTACTATGAAGAGGTCTAAATGAACCCATGGGAGATTTCAATGAGAGATTTCAAAGAACATGGTATAGGCTACCACTAATCATGAGACCTCCTCCTATCTTTGTGTTCCCAACATACCTCAAAGGGATTGGTACTAATGTTGTTGTTATGTTGTAGTCAATGGGAGGATTCACTCTTCTAAGTGCATAAGACCTAGCAATTAAGGCTAAGGATAACTTAATTTAGGCTAGAAGACTTCCTCCAAGAGTTTCCATGCCTTTGATATCCCATAATTTAGTTGAAGCTACAAGCATGTCACAAGTTCCCAATGCCAATGTGAATCCAAGAGCCTTTCCCAAGAAGGTGGATAACATTATGGATAAGGATGAAGAAATCAAATCATTAAGATCTCAGCTCAAGCATGCTCAATATCAGGCAAGTGCTCCTTCTAATGCATAATACTATCCTCAACAAGGATGTAGAGCTCTATCCCAATACAATTATCAAGGGAGAAGACAAAATCAACAAGGCTATAGTAGGTAGGTCAATTCATATAGTCTAAATTCTTCTCCTCCTGTAAAGACTGTTGTTCTAATTCATGCAAATCTAGTGTAAGGAGAAGTTCATGTAGACCAATGGGGACAACCTCAAGTTTAGTTTACACATGATGATGGAGGAACCAACTACACTTTGACTACACAAGAGGAAGCTACTCCTTACATGACAATATAAGAAGCATGTCCCAGCCAAAGGGATAGTCATGGAGAAGGCAATATCTCAAGTGTGGGAATGATGAATTTTCAAGTAAAAGATGATTTTGTGTTAACTCAAGGCATGTCAATTATAGCCAATACAAGGGCTAAGAAGAGAGCATTGGGAGAAGGCCAGGAGCCATGAATTGCTCCAAGTGATGCCTCTCCAAATCCATAAAGTGTCAATTAAAGTGCTACACGTTCTACAAGCAATGTTCCTCAACAAAATCAAAATGTAAATGTGGCTACCAAGATTGCACCACAACAGGCTATAGCTCCTTAATTACCATAAAAAATTCAAGAGAAATTGAATGCTCCATCTCTAAATATTTTGGACTCATTGAAGAGCACTAAGACAAGCTTATCCCTTTAGGAGGTTCTACATATGCCTAGTCAAAAGGAAATTTTACAAGAGGAGTTAACAAGCATGCATGTGATTCCTCAATATTAAAAGCATCATAGTGTGGCTCTTAAAAATTATCCAAATCATATTTTGGATCCTTCTACTAAATCTAAAAATCCTCCACCCTTCTACCTCACACTCATTGTGGGAGATAAGTTGGTCCACAATTGTATTGTGGATAGTGGAGCAAGCACTAATGCTATGCCTAAAGTAGTGGCTAATAAGCTAGGTTTGAATTATGAGCCATATAATAAAGGCATGTTACATCTAGATGAAACTCCAACCAAGATGGTAGGATTGGTCGAAGGTCTAAAAATATTTTTACATGGCTACCCAAGCTTCCCTATCATGCAAGATATTGTGGTGGTGGACCTTCCAACACACTTTGTTATATACTTGTCAAGGGAATTTACAACCAAGATAGGAAGATACCTTTCCTTTCTACTGATTGGTCTTTTCTATCTTTCAAGACAAGGTATGGAACCAAGGTAACCATAAGTACTTATCCCTTAGAAAGGTTCCACATTGAGCCATACTTGGAGATAATGACAAATCAAAATTGTCTAATCAACAAAAAGGAAGAAACAGTCATGGATGGTGAAACATCTTCTCCTCTTAAAGCTATTTATAACCTCTATCTTGAAAACTATATCACTAAAACACATGGCCTTGATCCTTACACTTTCATTGAGGAGACTGATTTGGGAGTTTACTACATGTATGAGGAGAACATCCCAATTCCTTCACTCACCAATGAAGATCATGAGCTTGATGGCATGTGGAAAATGTTCTTTGATGGTTCAAGGAGAAAATTAGGTACAAGATCTAGTGTCATGTTTGTTTTTCCATCAAATAATAATTACTACTCTTTTTATAAGTTTCACTTCAGCTACACTTACAATGTGGTAGAATATGAAGGTCTAGTTTATGGTCTCCAATGGGCAAAGAAGAGAGGAATCAAGATTTTGAAAGTCTATGGAGTCATCAAGTAAGAAGTCAAGCTACAATCAATAACCCAATTTTAAAAGCATAGGGTATGGGATTTACTTGAAGATTTTGATGCCTTCGACATCCAACCCATACCAAAAGACTTGAACAAGCATGATGATAGATTGGTTGCAATAGGAGCACATTTTGACTTAGCTGTTGATGTTGAATAAGAGAAGGATCAATCCCATATCAAGATCATTGTGAAACCTTCCATTCTAGATAATGAAGTGTCATGGAAAGTGTTTGAAAGTGATGAATATATTGCACACTTCTTACAAAATGAGGCAAGATTCTCTTCAAGTAATCAAAAGAAGTTGCATGATCATTATGAAGAGAAAATTATACAACTAAAAAAAAAAAAAAAACCCAAGGGGCTGATTACCTTGGAGAGTGTCTTCAATGATGATGATAAAAAAAAGAACCAAAGAATGAGCATGTCAACAAAAGAAGAGAACTATGAGAGATTTCTGATTTTCAAAGATAAACTTTTGAAGATTGAAAAGGTTTGTTCTTAGCTGGAAAGGCAAGATTTTATTACATTATGCAAAGAGTTTCATGATATCTTTGCTTGGGAGTACAAGGACTTGAAAGGCTTTGATCTAAGTCTATCTCATCACACCATTGAGTTGGAGCATGGAGCTAAATCGGTAAGATAAAAGAAAAGGCTTATCAATCACAAGGTAGAAGAACTCATGAAAAAAGAGCTGACTAAATTGATTGAGTCTAGGATAATCTTTCCTATTAAGCACTTAACTTGGGTATCCAACATTGTGCTAGTTTGAAATAAGAATAGAGAAATTAGACTTTGTGTGGATTTTTGTGATCTAAATAAAGTGTCTCTCAAGGATAATTATCCACTCCCTTTCATGGAACAAATTTTGCAATTTGTTTTAGGTTCTCAACGTTTCTCACTTCTTGATGGTTGTTCAAGTTATAATCAAATATTGGTAAATGAAGAGGATCAATTCAAGATAGCCTTCACCACCAAGTGGGGGACCTTTACCTAAAAGTATATGCCATTTGGTTTATCTAATGTTTGAGCTACATTTCAAAGGGCAACAAACATGACTTTCAAAGGTTTGATCAATAAGTTTTTTCTTGTTTACCTTGATGATATAACCATTTTTTCAAAAGATGCTACTGATCATATGGGACATCTAAGGCAAGTGTTTGAGAAGTGTAGAGATTATGACATATCCTTCAATCCAAAAAAGTGCATTTTTGTTGTCCATGAAGGTAAGAGTTTGGGTCATGTTGTTTCAAAAGAAGGCTTATATATTGACCCCAAAAGGATTGAAGCTATTCTAGGATTGTATTTGACTCAACACAAGAAAGGGATGCAAAGTTTCTTTGGAAAAATAAACTTTGTAAGGAGGTTTATCCCAAAATTTTCAACTGTGGTAAAGCCTATCATAACCATGCTAAAAATGAACTAAGTTTTTACTTGGACAAAGGAAGGTAAAGGCAGATTTGAGGAAATCAAGTAAGAAATTGCAGTATCTCCCACTCTCTTAAATCTAAACTTTGCTAAAGATTTCATAATTTATACTTTTGCTAACCTTGACACAATCTTAACAATACTTATGCAAAAGAATGATGAATATGTTGACTAGCCAATTGCTTTCTTCAGCCAAGGCTTAGAGGAATACAAAGTGAGATATTAGTTTGTTGAGAAACAAGCTTTAACCATCATTAGAGGATTGAAAAAAATTAGGCATATGGTTTCCAACAACAAGATCCATGTCATGGTTTCCCATCCTAACATCAAGGAGTTCTTCCTGAGCAAGGATTTTAATGAGAAAAGAGCTGGATGGATCATGAAAGTGATAGAATATGACATTGATGTCAAGGTAACTAGCTTGGTAAGAGGGAGAGGTTTGTGTGAGCACTTCACATCTGAATTTTAAGATCCAAAAGAGCAAGCCTTGGTAAATCAAGTTCAAGACCAGCCAACTGATCAAATGCAAAATAAAGTTGGACACAAGACATCATTGGTTTTCCTCAAACTGGTGAGTGCCCCAATGGCTTGAACAAATCTCAAAGAAGGTATTTTAGGCTGCAAGCTATTCCATATTGTCTTATGGATGGCATTATTTTTAAGAAGGATGTGAACAATGTGTTGCTAAGATGCATTAATAATGACCAATTTTATATGTTATTGAAAAAGTTACATAATGGTGCAGATGGTGGTCACTTCTCTCCTAGAATAATAGCTGTAAAAATAATGAGAGTTGGTTACTATTGGCCTAGTATTTTTAAGGATTATTATCATTGGGCTAAGGTTTGTCCTCAATGTGCTTTCTTTGTTGGTAAACAAAAACTTGTAGATCTTCCTTTGAATCCTATTCAAGTGGACCATCCCTTTATGCAATGGGGCCTTGACTTCGTTGGCATGATCAACCCTCAAACAAGTGCTGGACACAAATAGATATTGACTTCTATAAACTACTTCACAAGGTGGGTAGAGGTTGTTGCATTGAAGGAGGCAAATGAAAATGCTATCTTAGAATTCTATGAAAATAATGTAACAAGGTTTAGGGTTCCTCATGTCATCATCTTAGACAATGCACTTGCCTTCATAAGTGCTAAAAATTTTGATTGGGCAGCAAAGAGTGGATTTCATTTGAGTACCTCATCTAACTACTACCCTTAAGGTAATAGATTGGCTGAGTCTACCAACAAGAAACTCATCAAGATCATCAAGAGGAATTGGAAACCAATCAAAGAACATGACATAGCAAGCTAAAAATAACCTTATGGGCAAATATAATCACTCCCAAAAAGTCAATTGGCTATTCTCCCTTTGTACTTTTCTATGGGAGAGAAGCTAGGCTATCCATATAATAAGAGCTACTTGCCTTAGAACTTACACAATAGCTAGAATTACTTGAAAACACTCCCATAGAGGTTAGATTGATAGAATTAATGTAGTTGTAGGAGGCAAGAGATGATGGACACAAAGCTTTGGAACACCATCAAGTTCTCATGAAGAAATCCTTTGACAAAAGGACAAGGGTAAGAGTGTTTAGAAAAGGTGACTTAATCTTGAAATGGGATGAGGATAGAGAAAAAATAGGTAGACATAAGAAGTTTGATATTTTTTGGAGTGGTCCTTACATCATCAACAAGTACAAGCAAAGAAACTCCTTTCAGCTATCCAAGATGGATGGAGAAGAGCTACCTATTTTGGTGAATGGGATCTATTTGAAGTCTTGCTTTTGACCCTTGCTGGCCATGTCTTGTATATACCTTGTTTTGGAATGTTTCCTTTGATTGTGTTGTTTTCCCTAAGTGCTTTGGAGCACAAGTGTTTCCCTTTCAAGTGTTTTCTTTCCTTTTGTTGGCTATGCATGTGTCTCTCCAGCGTGTGTATTTGGCCATGGCTTGTTATTTTAACTCTTGTTGGATTTAGGCAACTAGTCTTATGACATAGTAGGCATGTCTCCCCTAGAAATTTCCATAATGTTGACCATTTTTGCATGACTAGTTTGTGTTTTCCCTTTAGATCTTTTTTGTTTCTCCCTTACTCTTTTTTTGTGTTTGGTCACTTGATTTATTGTTTGTCTTTTCCCTTTGGCCTCTCCTAGTTTGGGCTCTTCTCCCTTGTTCTTTGCCTTTCCCCTTTATTTTTTTCTTTAGGATGTTGTTTTCCTTTGGGATTTTGTTTCGCCTTTCTCATTTTGTTTTGCCCTGAAGTGCCCTTTGAAAAACCTCCAAAGGGCCACTTCCCTTAGAAGTGCCCTTTGAAATTTTTTGAAGGCACTTTTCCTTGCCTTGTTTTTGGCCAAGTGACCCTTCAGATTTTTTTGAAGGGCACTTTTTATCTAAGTAACCCTTGAAAAAATTCCAAAGGGCACTTCACCTTGTTTCTTCCTACAAGTGACCCTTTGGATTTTTTTTAAAGGGCACTTTTCATCCAAGTGACCCTTCAAAAAAAATTTGAAGGGCACTTTTTCCTTGGTCTTTCCTGAATACCCCTTCAAATTTTATCCAAAGGGACATTTTATCTAAGTGCCCTTCAAGATTTTTCCTAAAGGGTCACTTTTGACCATTTTCTCCAAGGTTACCCTTCAAGATTTTTCCTGAAGGGCCCTTTATCTATAGCCTACCCTTTGAAAAAGTTTTGAAGAGCCATTTATTTTTAAAATGCCCTTCAAATTTTTTTGAGGGAACTTATGCCCCTACCCAGGTGTCCTTTGAAACTTTTTCAAAGGACACTTTCCCAAGAGTCCTTCAAGAAAAGTTCTCGAAGGAAACTAGCCATTGCCCCGAAAGCTAAATTTTTTTTAAAGGAATTCCTTTGGACAAATTATCTGAAGGAATTACTTTGAGAAAATTGCCATGACCAAAGACCCAGAAACAATAAGTTTGACCTAGATGGATTCCCATGATGTGTCATAGAATGATAATTTTGATGCAACCAACTAGCCATTGGGGTTCAAAGACATGATGTGCTGTAGGACATCGAATTTAGGGTGACAAACTAACCATTGGGTTCATATTAGTGACATGCCATATGACATCAAATTTAATGTAAGGAACTATCCATTGAGGTTCAAAGACATGACATGCCATAGGACATCACATTTAGGCTGATCAACTAATCATTGGGTTCACATTAGTGATGTGCCACATGACATCAAATTTAATGTAAGGAACTAGCCATTAGGGTTCAAAAACATGACATGCCACATGAAATCAAATTTGGGGTGACCAACTAGCCATTGGGAGGACAATGGTGATGTGTCATAGGACATCAAGTTCATACCCAAAATCTTCAAGCAAGAAGTAAAGCCATTTATAAAACTTGAATGACTTTGTACTACAAATTGGGATTTGTCAAAGGTTTGACTTAGAACTTTTATAAGTAAGGAGCCTTAAAGAACTCAAAGGAGAAAGAAAGGAGTATAAGGAATTAGAAAACTTGAAAGGGTCTTAACCAAAGTAAAATCAGGTTTTCAAAAGAGCTTTGCTTATAAACTTTTATAAATAGAAGCTATCAAAAAACCCGAATGGGTTTGCAGTGTAAATCAAGATTTGTCAAAGATTTTGCTTATGAATTTTTCATAAGTCATGAGAAATGGAAACCTCAAATAAAGTAAGTTAAAGATATCCCATTGCTTGAATGGATCTACAAGTGTAATTCAAACTTTTAAGGCTACTTAGCTTAACAAGCTTAGCCCAATGATATGGTTCACGATGAATGCTCAATCAAATCAAAAGCTGCCACGTGACTTGTTAGAGATAGATGGAGGATGACCTATAGGTATCCATGCCAATCAAATTAATGATTCAGAACCATGATCTAAGTCATTCCTTGAGGACCAATAAAAAGGGAAAGACATAGCCAAACTGAATGAAAGTGACTTTTTCATGCCATTATACAAATCAACAAGCTAAAGAGGAGTGGTTGGGCACTGAAAGAGATTTCTAATAGGTGTCTCCATTGATAATGACCATTATTTGTGCCTTTTCCAAGTATCTAATTTCTATTGGTAGTCATTGGGAAGCATCTTTAGGGGGCAAACAAAGGGTGTTCGAGAGAGTGACATGGATCAAATAGAATGCCAAAATAAGCATCTTTGGTAGGGTCAATTTCAGCCAAGGATGGCAACCTCCAATAGAACCAATTTCCTTCCTTTGACACCAAAGGCCTCCCTCCTCTCCCTCTTTTTACTATAATTAAGACCCTTGGGCTATTGTTAAATCATCTAGAGATAGTATGACGAAGCCTTGCTATTTTGTTTTGCCATTTTCTTGCCTTTGAGCAAAGAAATATTAGTCTGTCCCCTTTTTAAGTTCTAGATATTTTCTTAGGTATGCAATAGATATAGAGTGATAGAAAGTTATGTTTTATCCTTCCTTCCTTTGTCCTTCATGATTTTGAGCAAAGATTCAATCCAATAGGTCATATAGAGTGCATTTTATTTGTATGAGACCTTGCATGTGTAACCCTTTTTTGGAATATATAGGTTGTTGTTTCAATCATTTACCTTGTTTAATCTCATTTAAATTTATCTCTACATTGAAATACTTATGTTGGAATATTCTAGAACTTGAGGTATATAATATATTCTTTTGTATTGTGTATAAGTATAGGGCATACGTGTGGATACTAATTCTTAGTGTATCACCATTTTAGACTAGGCTTTTAATTTATGTAAACTTCTAACTCTTTTCATTCAAACAAGTTGGTTCAATAATTTTATTTCACAAAAGGATAATATAGGGAGCTATCCCTTTAAACTTAGAGGTTCATTTCCACTTATAGGTACACCCACAAGCCTGAAAATATCCCAATGTTGCCTAAATTTGGAGGAGGACTTAACAACCCTCTTCTAGTGTGAAAGATTTGGAGACAAAAGCAATACAATAGAAGGAAAAAAATAATGACTTAAATCCATAAATAAGCATTTCAATATGAACATAAACAAGTGAAAATAATGAGAGATGAAAGCTCAATATATGGAGCTAGAGGAAGGAAGAGGGTGTTATAAAGAATCACATCATGATTTTAAAAAAATTCTTAGTATATGACAAATGTTAATAAACCCCATAAGGTGAAGAGAATGTGTGTGATAAGTGTGAAGGGAGTTACATGTTAATGCAATCTAAAATTTTGTATAAAATGGAAAAAGCGGTGTGACACCTTATAAATATAGATAAAATAAAATTATTGTAATAAGAAATGCACGTCTAAAATAGATTATGATTAGCTTAAATTAACCTAAATGAATTATAAAAAATAACCCAAATGAGATTAATATCTAACACTCCCCCTTAAGCTTAATTTGGGGTTACAAAAGTGGATAAAACTTTACAAATAAATATAAGAGAGTTGACATTACATAATACTCAACTCGAATGGGAACTTTCTTCTACAAAAATTAAAATAATAATTTGAGAGAATAAATAATATGAGAATATGTTGACAAAAGTTGCAAGGATGAAAGTGTGATAATTTTTAGTCTCTAAGAAGCCTCTTTGAACAAGAAGGTCAATCTATATTGGAACAAATAACAACAAAGAAGATGGAAAAGATAATTCACTATACCTGAAAAATAAATAAACACCAATCTTCATTTTAAGTAAAAATATTACATAAAAATATGATCTACATACAAATAATGCAATAAAATTATATATAAATCAAGGTAAAATGAGAAAAAATCAACTTCAATATCAAAGTGCAGAATCTTGCATAAAAAAAAAGTTGGTCCAAAATTATTAGCTCTAAAAAATCATATTTCCTTTACAACTTAAGAATAAGTAAGCACAAATGTGAATAATGCATAAAAATGAGTTATTAAACTTATCAAAAAGGAGACAAAGATGCGTCAATTTTTAAAAAATATATCTTTATTGAAACAATTAAAGAATTATCAAAATAAGACACATCAAAGTCTCTAGAAGATACCATAATTTTAGGGATCCAAATTGGTTTAACCTTAGAAGTAAATATTTTTTTGATTTTCTAACAATGAATTATATCATGAGTTGATTTACCACAATATTTACATTGATGTAATTTCCAACATTTAGAGATATGATGCTCGTGTTTACCACAACACTCACAAGTTTTATCGGGCTTAATCGAAATATGAGCATGAGAAGCATTATAATCAAAATAAGTCATATGATATTGAGAAACACTATTGTCAAATGTACTTCAGTTAGGGGGAAAATATGAATTAAAATTTATATTAGAATCAGTGGAAGTATTAAAACTGATCCCTATATAATTCATGTTAAGATTTAAGCAAGATAGGTTCAACAATGTCATTTTCACATTTTCTAGGACCATTACCAAAGTAACCCATAGATTGCATGATTTTTTAAGATATCATTATAATTATATGTCACAAATAAAAAATATCATTATAATATTAAAAAGGAACATTACATATTTGTGTATTTTCAAAAGATGCAAGTTTGATGGTTAAAGAGTCATCTAAAATTTGCATTTCATTAAATTTTTCAATGTGCGAGTTTTGTAAGAGAAGAATAATTATATTTTGGAATTAAAAATGATGTTTTAATGAAATAATATCATTTTATTTTTAAAAAATTTGTTTCTTAATATCATTAATCAAGTCCTCATTTTGATTTTCAAGCCACATCATTAATTTTTGGTATTTTCCCTCACTTTGTTAGTGTGTTTTTAATGTTTTTCACATTCAAAATCAGAAAAAATTTCTTTACCTTATTTTCCATATTTAAAGCTTATTTTAAGTTTTTTAATGCCTTATAATAGATTTTTTAAAAAACCTTTAATTATGTTTTTTCATGTTTTAATCCAAAATTAAAAAGTTTATACTTGGCTTTTAATGCCAAATGGTAAGCCCTGTTACCATATTAGATTCTTTATAAAGATTGATAGAAAATAACATTGAATACACTAAAAAAATAACATGTAAAGCAAAAATTCTACCTCAAAATAAAGTAGCCACAAATGTGAGACAATATTTGTCAAGTGGAAAATCCATCAAATTGAGAAAAACTAGACATCTATCAGAAGGCTTGCAAAGTAGAAATATATAAGTATAATATTTATTGTAAGAAAAGAGAAGGAGAAATAATAATGGATTCAAGGCATAAAAAATTTCTTTCAATATGAACATAAAAAAGTGATAAGAATGAGAGAGGAGAGCTCAATATATGGAGCTAGAATATGGAGTTACAAAGAATCCCATCATAACTTGCCCAACTTTTTTAGTGTGTGCCAAATGTCTCTAAGCCACATAAGGTGAGGAAAATGTGTGAAAAGTGTAGATGGAGTTACATGTGAATATAACTCCAATATTCCCTACAAAAGGAAAACAAAAAGTGTCAAACCTCATAAATTTGGGATAAAGTGAATTTATTATTAATAAAAAATGCACATCTAAAATAGACTTAGGATTAGCCTAAATAAACCTAAATAACTTAAGAAAGGGGATCCAAAAATAATATTAATCTCTATCACCCCCTCTCTTAGAAACTTGATGGGTTTTCTCTTGATAGGTTTATATAAAATATACCCACACTGATCTCTATCTACATGCGAATTCCCACCATAATCCTTTCAAAAAAATGGTTTTATTGAAAACCCTTTCCACAAGAGATTTTATAATTTATGATGATGATTACTTTAGAGGATGAGATCAAATATTTGACTAAGGTTTTCAATAAAAATGGATATAAATGAAAACAAATTTATAGAGCCTTAAAATCAACTAGGAATACACATGTTAGACCTATAATTATGGTTGAAAACCTGAAGAGACCTACAACATTCCTCCCACATGTTGAAGGAATTTCTAAAAAAATTACAATAAATTCAAAAAGAAAGAACATCCATATTAAGTTTTTCCCTCATTAAAAAATTAGGAGGTCAGTCAAGTTGACCAAAGATAATTGAGAACTAACTCTAAGAAGTGGAGTGTATAAAATTATTTGTTCTTGCAAGATGCCATATATTGGAGAAAGTGGTCACTCCATCAACATAGGGGTCAATGAACATGTTGATAATATAAAAAAGGAAAGATTTCTTAAGTTGGCTTTGGCAGAACATTCCTTCTAAACTCAACATCATATTCATACTGAGAATACCAATATTTTGGCCATAGAAAACTACTACTTCAAGCAATGTCTAAGAGAACCAATAGAAATTCACAAGTATGATAAAAACTTGAACATGGATGGTGGTATAGATTTAAATAAATCATGGGGGGAGATATTTTATTTATTTTAAAAATGATGACTTAAATGTGTGAAACTTTATTTGTAGTCCTTTCGGTTCTATAGTGGGTTGTTGTTGTCTTAGTTCTCAAGATGTTTTAGGTCTTGCCTCTTCTTGTTTCACTTTTTTCCGTGCTATAATTTATCTCTTATTACTAGATTTTTATATGTACCTAATTTTGACCTTCTTTTTATTCATTTTTTTTTACAAAATTTATTTTCAACATTTAATTTAGATGTTCTAATTTTATTAACATACAATAAAATAAATATTCTATCCTCCTACTTATATTAATAACTGTACATCAAAAGTTTCCAATTAAAAAAAATTAAATAAGTTTGATTGTAATCTTTCTTAAGGGTAGTAGTTTTTTATTTTTTGTTTATTAACAATATTAAAATTAGAATAAAATAAATTAGTATTTAGGTCCCATATTTTAACAACAAAATATTATGAATTGACATCATTTAATACCCTACTTTTCCCAACTACCTAAAATCACAACACTTCATTTCTAACACCTTTAAATTGAAACCCAAGTCTAAAATATAATTATATTTTTTTATCTCATCTTGATGATGGTTCATGAAATGTGATCTAGAATGTTGATCTAAATTTTTTTACACTGTTCTATCTATAAATATTCATTCTATCTCATGGACTATGGAAATGCCATCTTTCTAAAAGATGACTAATGTTATGATTGACAATGAGATACAAGTTATATTTAATAAAAGATTACTTTCACCACTCCACGAGTCAATCATCTTCGAATACTTAAATGACCTATACAATATAGTAAGAGGTAGAGAAGTTAAGATCATAGCTTTGAAAAACCTCAAGGATACACCTATTCCGACATCTACTTCAACAATAATGTTTCAAATCAACCCAAGATACAAGGTCAATCCAATTAACAACAATAATTAGACAAATATGACAATTATGTAGTATCATAACCTACAAATTGAGTTCAATTATCAGCTCCACTAAATAGGCAATTTTATAGATTATCATCACCTCCTCATAAACTATTACAAAATCTAATTGAGTGTAGCCTTATGACTCTTCCTCTTCCACAAGAGTTTGATCCAAACATGCCTATACCAAATAACCATGATATTAATGAAAACTGTGACTATCGTAAAATTGTAGGACATTCTACAAATAAATGATTCAAATTAAGACATAAGATACAAGATTCTATTGATGAAAACATTATTGAGTTGAACACACCTACAAAGGAATCTAGGCCACAAAAAAATTGAAATCATAATTTGAAAATGTTTAGTGATCCATTTCTAAAGCACAAGATAACAAAGAGTAAGGATTATTCAGAAGTACACTACACATATAGTATGCATATTCCATCTACAACATATGATTACATAATAGACATAATTAATGGTATACTTTTGGACACCTCACCAAAATTTTTTATGATTATATTTGATGAAAGTGAGATTTTTGATTATAATTTTAATTTTCATACACTAATAATACGAGCAGATATCAATGAGCAACCCATACATAGTGTTATGATCAACAATGGCACAAGTGAGAACAATTTTAAAATGACACTTATTTATTCCCTTGGATACACACAACATGATATAAAAGACACATAAAAATAGTTAAGGGATTTCACCAACAAAAATATAATACCCTCGTACACATAGTGCTACCTCTTTAGATGGGGATTTTCATAGTAGCCACTCCATTCTTGGATCAATAGATTAACAGGGTATTTGACATGTTGTTAGGATGCCCTTCAATGCAAAATATTTGTACAATACCACTTATAGTGCATTGATGTCTCAAATACATATACTAAAATAAGATAATAAAAGTTACAAGTGTATGATATAAATTCCCTCTATAACCAATGGTATCTCCTCCTCCACCCCCACTACCACTATAGTTGGTTGATACACCCATACAAGATTAATATATATAACAAGTGGTTACACACACACACACACACACACACACACACACACACACACACACACACACACACACACACACACACACACACACACACACACACACACACACACACACACACACACACACACACACACACACACACACATATACGTCTAGTTTTGAGGAGATTATTTGAGCCTAATAAATAACTATATATTCAATTCCCATCATATTAGAGAGTTATTTAGGGCTCACAAAATAAATCATCTCCTATAACACTATAGATAGTTCAACATATTCCATAGTGACCATAAGAAATGATACATTATCCTACTATGTATTTGATTCTAAAGAGTCCTAGGACTTATATATTTACCCATCATACATGGGGTTCTATGAGTAGTGATCATGATAGCTACTATACAACATGTGATTTCTCATTAGATTATGATATGCCTACATTTGGTACCTTTTACTCACGATAGGAAACTCTCCAATTAGGAAATAAAAACACTCTACATGGTCCTACCACTGATGGGATCATCGATTAGAGTTTTTAAAATTTTAAAAAATTCAAAAATATAAATATTCAAATATTTCAAAAAATATAAAAACATTTAAAATATATAAAAAACCAAAATCAAGATCTGAGCATGGCATCAGTTTATATATTACATTTTTCACATATGTTATCATATGTTTGGTATATAGCATATTATTTTCACACACGCATTAATTTAAAGGTACATGAATGTGATGCATGAAATACATGTTACACATAGACAAACATATGTTGGACTTTCCTCTACCTAGCGGCTATGTCAATATTGGGGGCATCTTATTCCACAAGTTTCATTATCATAGGACATGTATTTATAAAACCTTCTATCATGTTGAGCTACATAAATTTCTTACACATGTCTTTCTAGTTATTCATATCTTGTCAGGGGATCTATAGCTCTACCAATTAGAGCACAATTGATTACTATCTTATATGCAATTAAACACGGAATTATACCAGAATGATAAAGTAGCTAGAAACTTGAGACAGCAAAGAATTTGAGAGACAATACACACTCTTTGTATTAGATATTACTAGAAGAAAATACAATAAGGAAGATGCCACTTCTTCCTCCACCTCAAAGGCTTGCCACACCTCAAGACCTTCCTCCCTCTCTCTCTTGCTCAACACAACAACTCTAAAGCCTGAGTTGCTATCCCTCCTTGAATGCTTCAACTGATCTCCTTGACCTTACACCTGTAGATCTCCTTGACCTTGCTAGCTTCAATGCCTTTACTTGCCTTAGAATTAAATTACAATACATGTCTCATGGGTCTATAAATAAGATCCCATGCTTAAAAAAAATAGAAGTCTAACTACTAAAATTAGACACACAGCTCGTGACTTAAATTAGCCCCTTAGCATGCAAACACTCGGTTCAACTAACTGACTGTTCGTCAACAGCAGTTCCGAAAATACACAGGTGACCGACACCGATCCCTACTGGTCTGGTGCTGCCGACGTCGGCCATCTTCCTGCCGTCGCTAGTCTCCTTCTCCACTGCACTTGACCGACGTCAGTCATACTGCCGACGCCGGTGGCTCTGGTTCTTCAGCATCCTTCCTTCTAGTGTCTGCAAATAGTTGAAGCGTTTAGCTCCACACCACAACATATCTTACACAATGATATATGGATATGTTATTGTACTAAGATGTGACATTGATACATATGGATGATGTAGACTAGTATTTACTTGTTCTATGCTACATTGATGTTGTTACTCTTTTGCATGATATGATAGTTTTGATTGTCTATTATGTGTGATTCCTTGGAATTTTTTACGACATATTTATGTCCCTTGTGTGTGACCCTTTTCATTGTTTGTTTATGACATCTTTGTGTCCCTTGTTTGTGACATCTTTATGTCCATTGCATGTGGCCCTTGGCCTTATTTTCTTATGACATATTTATGTCCATTGTTTGTGACATATTTATGTTCCTTACATGTGGCACTTGGTTGTGTTTATTTTAATATCTTCATGTCCCTTGGCCTTATATGTGACACTAATTTTTGAGTTTGTTGAGCTTGTTACATTTGTTGAAATTGAGTAGTGCCATCATCTATATCATATACCTTTACTATGTAGTCTCATTAAAATATATTTTTAGTAATAGTTACTATTTCATGGTTCATTGATATATCTATCTAGACATGACACTTATCTATCTTACATGAGATATGTTACATACATGGATTTATTGACATAGACATTACCATGACAACATAATCTCTACAAGTTCATATTATTATACATGATGTTATATTTATACATGACATCATATAGTTAACTTTTTTTTTTGAGATGAGTAACTTATGGGACACATCCCTCATCTCAAAATGGGGGAAATACAGTGGGCTTATCATAGAGACGTAGCCTCCATGAATAGAAAAAATAATATTTTTGGTATAAAATATATATTTTAGAGATTAAAAATAGTTTAGATATCAAATTATTTTAGATATGTGATAGATGTTCTACACATCAATATATATTATGAGGGAATATTCCATGCATATGCAATTAAATTTTAGAGACTTTAGTACATATTCATACACACATGAGTACATATGCATGGGAATATGTACACAATTTATAGGAATAAACATTATAGGTTTTTAAAAGATACATACATTTGAGATATAGGTTCTCAAAGTTAACATATAGATACGTAACATTATATATCATATAGTATAAATTCAGGGGGCATGATACTGGTTCATGCACATACATACTATAATAGTTTATAGTTGGCATAGTTCTAAAGAGGTGTGAAACAAATTCATGCGCATTTAAACATTTTAAAGTTAGCACTATTATAGTTATTAATTTGTAAACACTTTTTCAATCCACACTAAGTAGTGAGAAACCTTGAATCTATAAGTCCATCTATAGTGGTTGGTTCATATTTTTACAAGTAATGTATGTCAAGATTTATAAATGCATAATCACCATGGAATTTATTATAGAAAATCCATAATTTGGTTCTCATTCTTTATCAGATGAGTAGTTATTAGGTTAATACATCATGTACTTCTCCCCACATTTATGAGGGTTGGGGCATGTTATCTTCCCAACCTAATAGCTTTTATAGTTGTAAAAAACTTAGGTTTGATCACCTTTAATTTATCCTAGGTTCAATAAAAGGAACTACTCTCTAAGTGCTTTAATGGAAATCACCTTTCTCCAACGCTTCAATAAGGAATCATCATCTCCCACAAGTTTCAAAGGCAACAAGGTTTTCACCAACACATAGGTGTACTCCTTTTATCTTTAACTTTAAAACTACAAGTTTAAATATCAAATTTCAAATTATGGACATGGACTACTATATTTTTGTTTTAGGTTTTACTTTTAAGTGACTTACATAATTGAAGCTTCCTACCAAAGACAAAGTGTATTGTACACACTCATGTATACCTTTTCCTTTTCCTCTATAAATTCCATTACTCTAATAAAACTAGGACATATATAGATACATAAATATGGCATTAATTACTTGATAATGAAAATATTGACATATATTTACCATGAATAAATTTCATTCATATATATGGTCCTAACTTGTCATCTCACCCTATCCTAGTATTTAATATGGGTCTGACCTTTAACTTATACTATTACACACTTACATAAACCTCATTGTCTATTTAAAACATGAATACTATCCTACACATAAATTCATAAATTCTCAATTTAGTCCTCATGTACATGGTTTGTTAACATTAGACTGGGTCAATATCACTAGTTGATACTAACATGTGCCTGGTGATAGTGACCATATCCTAGTAACATTTAATTTTTAAAATAAAATATTTATTTAGGGTCAGTCCATTTTCCTAGCATGTTAGTGGCATGAGATATTATCCAATTGGAATCATTTATATACAAATCAAGGCCTCACTTGATAGGTTACTTGAATCTTATTTGGTGTATATATTTACACCATTACACATTGAACAAAACTACCTTGTTTCTCCCAAATTTGAAACTAATTACTAGGATCAGTCATAATCCAAGTCAAATCAAACATTGTCAAGGATGAAATCCAAATCATTGGTTGATTTATATATCAAATGAACATAATTTCACAATCACACTAGGTGGTAGAGTTATGTGTGGCTTGATTTCCATCCTTGGAGTATTATATTTGTAGGTAGTGGTTAATCATTAATGGGGGTTATTGGGTTCAACTCAACCCATTACACTTTTTCCAAATTTTTTTAGGTTTTTATCCCTCACAACCACATCTAGGATTTCAAGATGAATGAGGTTGATTTCTAAAGTTGTATGCATCATCAAGGTTCAACATTACAAATACAAAGCTTTCAGAGAAAGGCAAAGGTTATAATACAACCACATAACTAGGTTATAATACAATCACAAAACCTCTTTTCTACAAAGGTCACTATCAACCACTAAGGCTTAATATCAACAATCGATACTTAACCAAAACTAATGAAAATGATCTTATGTAGATAAACACATAGTATTAGATTTGGATGAATCACATGCCTACTTAAACTATTTTCCATTACCAAAATTTAGTCATATTTAGATAGTCAATCAGAAAATCTAAGTACTTGTCCCTTTTTTGTACTTACTATATTTAATATATGCCGCTTGTCAAATCATTAAAATATATTTCAATAATTTACATTCAGAATGCTTAAATATCATATTTATTAATCTAAATTCACATACTAGTTTTTTTTTAATCTTAATTAGATTAAGTAATTCATCTTAATCCAAATTATAGTAAAATAGTATCAAAGCTTTAATTTTAGCAATTATTTTTTGCTACATTTTTAAAAGTCAAGATCAGTGTCTGCTGAGTGTTATTTAAGGATCAAGAAAACATAACTTTTGACTTGGAAGGAATTTATAAATTTTCTTTGGCATAGTGTCATTTTATATTTTTTACAAAAATAAAGTCTATAAGTATTTCTCACCTTGGTGCAATATAGTAGTCATTGAAATCATCTCATCAAGATGATCCCAATAACATATACTTTTTGTCAACCTACTTTACTTATTTTGTGATTAATGTGATATAAATAAGATAAAAATATGAATATTATGATGATGCAAAATAATACAATAATCATACAAATTTCAATGTAAAATGAAAAATTGATATTGCACTTACTTTATTTAAAATGGACAAAAAAATGGAGAGGTGTACTTAGCTTAATTATAATTTGTGTAACTCATTGTGTTAAAAATTGTCCCTAAAATGGATTTGTATCTACTTTGTAACTGCTAAAATTATGAAATAATATTTTAAACCCTACATATTCTCTATCAACAAAACTTATACCCATACAAAATTTGGTATTGTCCTTATTGATTGTGCAAGACTGTGATGCCTCATACCATTGCACATGCACCTGTTGATACCTCATGTGTGTGCATTCACATTTTTTTATGTGTATTAATCCTTATTTTACTTATCCTTCCTTAAAATAACCTAATCTTAATTTTGACACAATATGACCCTTGTAAAATGGGTAAGTTAGGTTGGACAACCCCAACCACTCCTTGCTAACTGACTGAGTGGTGCCTACGTTAAAATACTCCAAATAGGGATCTCACCACATATTTTATCCCACCTAGCTATGAGTGTGAACCATCATGATCAATATAGAATGCAATGAAATGTTTTTCTTTTGACACTTGGAACCATGTCAATTTGTATTTAAACTTGGCTCTCGCACTAGTCTTTTGAAAGATATTTAGATATGTATGCATTTATGATGATGTTTAAAGAGAGTGATAATGTATTTCTCAAGATTTAAAGTTATAATTAATTTAGTAACAAAGTGGGTACAACATTAGGAGTAAAAATTAGTGATCTAAGATATGGAGACAATTTGTTTAGGATTTTGGAAAGTTTTTGCATAGACTAAAGTGATCCTAAATATGTATATTTGGTATATTGTTTTGGCAAGGACAATAGGTGGGTAGATGGATAGGAGAAAGTGTGCAAAATGGGAAAATGTGTATGAAAATTAAAATTATGCCAATGCATGCCATATTTGATATTTCCAAAGTAGCTAATTCCAAATTCAAGTGCCTATAAATGCCCCTTTTTAATGTAGTATTAAAAATGATAGCTTAAAAGGATAAAAGAATAAATTTGGTACCTATGATTAACTGCACTTGGTGATTAAAAAAATGTCCCAAATGTATCATTTTATCCTTGAAAATATATTAGGAAACATATAGATCAATTTCCATCCATGATATAAAATTTTAAATAATCTAATTCATTGAATTATTTAAAATTGAAAATTCAAAGAATGAATACACTTGAGGGTATGCAAACCAAGTTTCCACTTGTTGAATTAATTTGGGGAATGACATGGGGTGATTTTTCCCCAAGGAGATGAAACCATTGAAATGTGAGTTGAGAAGTGTTACTACCTCAACCACCATTGGAGAAGGAGAAGGGAAAGAAGTTGAGATCCACAAAACCTCAACTGCATTACTTTGAGAATCAAAATAATTATTTTATGGAACCCAAAAACAAGTTCATATCTAAAATTGGAATAACCAAAAAATTTAATTTGTCAGAATTCAAACTTGAAATATGTTCACATGTCAAAATGTAACTCCATATCAACTGCTAAAGATGGATTTTAGATCCAAAGTGTTTATGTAGTACCATCATTCCTCATCAATCTATCACATATAAAATATAAAAGTGTTTACATGAAAAATAAATCATTACATAAATTTGAACCATATGTACTGTAAAGTAGTATAATGCCATAATCTATTGTCATAATGTCATATAATGTTCTTCAATCTACTTAATCTAATATATTTTCTCAATCTGACCCATATAATCTTCCCTAATGTCATATAATGTTCTAACTATTCCTCAAAACCATGTATAATGTCCCATATATTCCTCACATATGCCTCAATCTATCTAATCCATCCTATCTAAATCACACAATCTGACCCAAAGTATGAACTATTTATCTAGCATGGACTAGATCTCTAATAAAATCCCACTATATGCCTCCTTTTGATATGAGAGATGAAGCTTGATATTTTACTTCTTTTAAGATTAATGTAATCTAAATAATATAAAACTATAGAAACTTAGATTGTGTAAAATAAGCAATTTACCATACAAATCTAAATGTCAAATAGAGATTGATATTGCACTTATTATATTTACTATTGACCAAGTAAAGGGGAAAGAGATGCACTTAACTAATTTTATGTTTTATGTTGCTCATTGAACTCAACATAGGCCCTAAAAATTATTTATTTTAGCTTTGTGCTTAAACCTAATTAGATGTTACTGATGGAGATCAGACCCTTACATTGATAGTTCTAATTATATTATCTTGGATGATTATCAATGTTTATGTCACCTTAGATCATTGTGCTTGCACATGTATATTATTTTTGAATATTTCCTTGCCCTGGATCCTATGCATTAAATTCTAATTTCTTTCTCCTTGATTTTAAACCTTAACCACACTTTCAACATAATATTGACTTGGAAAAATAGCTTGGTTTGATGGGTTGGACACCCCTAACCATTCCCTACTTAGTTATTGGGGATTTCCTACATTTTAATACTCTAGAAAGATTACAAACTACCATTAATTATTCTACCTAGGGGTGTGTGTGTGTGTGTGTACATCATTATCATCATGATAAAATACAATGAAATGCTTGGCTTTTGACACTTGAAAACATGTGACATTGATTTACATTTTGTCTTCAAACTTGGCTCTAGGGCTACTCTTTTGAGGAGTTTTTGATGTGTGTTAATTTTGAATAATATATCAAGAAGTGTTAATGTATTTCTCGAGCTTGTTAAGACTTGCCAAGATGATTGCTAGATAATTCTTGATGATTATGGCTTTAGGATTGATTTATATTTATATATAACTCTTTGATATTTTTACCCATGCCCAACCCATGAAATGTGTCTAGGTTGACCTAATGGAGACTTACCAATTTGAAAAGTATTTATTAAGTGTTCTTGGATAGTATAGGCAGAGGCAAACATCTACAAAAAACTAAAAACATCTAATTATTTCCAATACGATCCAGAGAAGGAAAATAAATGATCTAGGATATGATGATAGTTTACTTAGGATTATGAAGTGTTCTTACACATACTAGGGTGATCATGAATATGTGTACTTATTAATTATGTTGGCCAAGACAAAAATTAGGTAGATGGATAGGGGAAAGTATGCACAAGAGTCACATGTGTACCCATAAATCCAAATATGTCAAAGGTGTGCCAATGTTGACATTTCTAAGTGTTTAATACCAAATTTAGGTATCTAAAAATTACCCCCTTTAATCTAGTATTGAAAATGTTAGATTAGAAGGATAAAAGAAGAAATTTGGTACGTATGATTAATCATAATTGATGTTAATAGGTATGCCCCAAATGTTTGACTTTATCCATGTAAAAATTATAAGTAAACAAGTATATATCAATGTCTACTCATGATATGAAATTTTAAATAGTATTTATCATTGAAATATTTAAAATTGAAAAGGCAAGGAACAAATACACTAGAGGTTATGGGAATTAAGCTTGAATTTTTTAAACTTGTTTGAAGAATGACATGGTGTGATTATGACCCAAGGTTATTCAAATGATAAAACCATGATTTGAGGAGTATAAGTGCCCCATCCCCCATTAGAGATGGAGAAGTGATATAAGTTGAGCACCAAAAAAACCTCAATTACACTACTCTAAATATCATCATATTTCTTTTTTGGAAACCAAAAGCATGTTTGTACATAAAGGTGGAACCAATTTTTTTTTATGTCAATGTGGAACCTTGAAATATGTTCATATGTAAATTTAATCTCCTAATCAACCATTATATATGTATTTTACATCCAAAGAGTTTACATTGTATCATCATTCCCCACCAATACACAATCATAGAAAAAAAGTGTTTGTATAAACAACATTCATTCCCAAAATATGATCCATCTTTACCTCAAAGTGATATATAATGCTATCATTTATTTTACAATCTATTAAATTTGATATATTTGAGAAATTTTATTAATATAACCCATATAATTTATCTTAGAATATCATATAATATCCAAATTATTCCTCACAATCATGTAGAATGCCCCACATATATCTCAATATGCTCAATCTATCCCATATAAATCACATAATTTGACCCACAATGTGATTGATATGTTTTTCATGTCTTGAATATCTTAGACAAGCCCACTATATGCTCCCTTTTGAGGTGAGGGATGAATTTTTCAAATCACTCATCTCAATATAAAGAGCTATGTGCATCACAGGTTATATAAAAAAATTATAATGTAAGGTTTGTATACAAACATGATAAGATATGTCATCATATAAATGTTTGTTAATTCAATAATGTATAAAACATGTAATCCTATGTAATGGGCATACAATTTTCATGCCAACAAGATATATCAATTAGACACACAACAATTATCAATTTAATAGAAGCACGATAAAAATCATGGCATCACACACAATTTATGTGTGATAGAAATCATAGCACCATGCTTTTCAAAAATCATATATGTATTCATGAATACAACATCAAGGTCATGAAGCACATAAGAACTTGATACATGACACCATTTGACTTGGCTCTTACTTGACATGAATAACATGTCCATGACATGGAATATAAGGTCCTCTCACATAGCTAACACATGACATGATAAAATAAATCATTTCTCATAAAATAACATAGTATAATAATCACAAAATTTAATAATAAAAAACATCAAACACACATGGAGCAATCACTATTAGGCCACATACTCAATCAATGTCATCATCAAATATAATAAAACATAATATCCATATGAAATAACACCCTATAAATTATACACAAGAGAAAAATATGTATAAGTAGTCTAATTAGCTCAATACTGTCAATGGAGTGTTATACAAAGATATAACCTTAAACATATACTAATACCCCCCCTAGTGTAGGCATGCCCCCAATGTGGAAAGGTAGCCCCTCAGTGTAATAAATGTCACACATCTGTATGTCCATGTATCACATGTAACTTGTATGTCACACATCCAAATCATGTATACCATGAATATCATGAGTGTATAAAATAGATATGTATATGATAAATAAAATCAATCAATCATGTATTATATAAAAACATGTCACCATAGGTCCTAATTTTGAATCTTTTGAATATTTGATTTTTTTTGTATTTTTGAATGTTAAAAATATATCCCTACTAATGTAGGATAAAATGGATGGGATGTTCACATGTAGGTCTTATATCAATTAGGTTGAATGCCACACACCATAAACAAGGAGTAACATACATATCATTATACAATCAAATAAGTGATCATATGTTGTAAAATATCAAACATTGTTATCATAGTCAGCATGATGATGTAAATGTTGCATATCTATAATATCATAATAACATGTGTAATTTATTGTATACCAAGAGAATGTGTCAGTGTTCATTCTATAAAGGGTGGATTATATTGAATAAATATCGTAGGATGTGATAAACTAAATAATTTATGTTGAAATTGAATAGAACCTTGATGTAATAGACATTAGAGAATTGGTATTTGATGAAAATTAACTACAAGTATTTGATTTTCCTTCATAGGATGAAATTGTATATGTTATAAAAGAGGATGATATGAGGTGGCATATTAAATGTCTCTAACTAAATGGGGTACTCATATGGAATAATAATAACTTTAACCAATTGGTTGTTATAGATCAAACTCAAACATGAATGTATAGAAGATGGTATTTCATGTATCTTATGTATTTGTGGATGTCTTAATGACATGTTAAATGCCACAATGTTGGGCACAACTAGGAACCAAGTAGCAATAGATACAGACCATACCATGAGTGGTAACATAAATTTCCAAAGTGGATTTTGAATCTCTACATAAAATCATTTTACCATATTAGTTGAACCAATAAAATCTCTATGTATGTACCTAATACTAGTCAACAATATCACAGTGCATATGTTTTCACTTGACCCATTATCAAACATGACATTATGTATATGAATTGAGTCAATAAAATCACATATGAACATAGACACATTTTTATAATCATCATCATGAATATCATGATCATGGAACATGATTAAAGGTATTTATACTTTTTTATCATTAAGTGTACCAATAAGACCATCTATAGGATGAGCCTCCTCAATTCAATATGCATAAGAATTCAAATGAGGATATGCATTTTAAGTCATATGAACCTCAGGATTAGTCTTGGTTTCTTATGTCATATGTTTGGAAAAAATATTTGAGAATATATTAATCTTTACATTAGGTTGTGAAACTAACTCATTGGTATGTGTATTAACATCATTAACCTCAATAATCTTATCCTCATTTAAATATTTTATATTATGTCTCAAACCATAAAATATATTAGTATAATGTCCTATACATTTATGGCAATCACTATATGCATTGATATTGAACACCTTAGATTGTTTCTTTATCATATCAACCTCCATTGGTAGATGTAATGAACCTCCTAATCCAATTTAGGCTGACCATTACCCAATGTAATACTTCCACAGGTTACTCTATTATCCTAATATAGTGTACCCATATAACTAAGGGGATGTGTGCCACATGTCAGCATCTCAATCAACCCATATACATCAATATATCATATCCCTAGGTACATAGCAGTAGAGGTATATATATGAGACTAAACTTGAGTAGATTTTGTAACACCTTATGAGGAGTTTTTGACAATCATGTAAAGCTCCTCCTTTGATGAGCCAAAAGTAAAATCCTATTAGTAATTTGTGAAATTATATTGACCATTGCTATAACCTAATTCTTACTATTATTTTACTTATATTTGAAAGTTTATTTGATTTGAAACTTGACATTAGAATATGTTGGAGGATTAGTTTCATGATTTATATTTTCATAGCAATTATCTTAACTTCATGATATTTAACCCTATGACACACGACATTGAAATGTTGGAAATGTTTGAACATAATAAACTCATGTATAGGATCAAGTAAGTTTTGATTGAATATGTATTTCAATTCATTATCAATCATAGGATTTTTCATTTATGAAAACATAGTCTTATAATGAAGCATATAGTCACTAATGGGCTCACTAGGTCCTTACTTGAGTTTTGTAATTTGTGCAAAGGAGACATTTTCACTAATATTGATAGAAAAGTGTAATAATAATTGATTAGTTAAAGGATTGAAAACATGAATCGATTGGAAAGGAAGGTCATATAACAATAATAAAACATATTCCTTAAGACTCTTAGAAAAAATATTTTTTAGTGACTTATCATTAAAGGAATAATCTAAACATGAGGCATGGAAATAGCGAAGATGTTATTCTAGATCACCTTTATAATCATATGGTGTAAGCTTGGGTGTAACAAATCCTATAGGTAAAGCATAAAAACAAATATTTAGTGTTAAATTTTTATGTAACATTGCTTGAGAATTTTTCATATGACCTACTTTATAAGAACCCTATTCTAGTTGGGAAACCTTAGCTTGAGGATCAATAAGGGTTTGTATGCGATCTTGAGTAGTAGGCATAAGAGATTGATTAAAAATAGATGTCACATGGGTAGAAATCATAGAGGGGACAACAAAATATTTTGTGTATAAATAACCATATAAATCTATGGATGAACTCATGTTACCCCCACACCATGGGTGGACATCACATGTGCATCCATAGGTATTGACATATGAATATTAGTAAAATGAGCAATGGTATGAATATATTTTTCACAATATATTCATATAAAATATAAACTAATATTATTTAAATTTTCAACATTTCATCCCTCAAATTACATCCCATATAAATAATTTTATTTTCATATCCAATTATATGTAACAATGCATCAATCATGTATATATTCATTATAAGATATTTAGTAAGTTCATGCTAATTTATATAATCAAATTGGTAATACAAATTAGTATAATAATTTTAATTATGAACATCCACATCAAGTATATTTTCCATTATGATTAGGTGAAAAAAAAATAAGGAAAATAAAAAATAATATTTAAAAATAAATTTCCTAATGTAGGATAAATATGAAACCCTAAGAAGGAAAGATGAAACCCTAATTGTTGCACTAAAAAATTATTGGGGTAACTAGAATTTTTTAGTTATTATATGATTTATATAATCTAAATAAGATAAAATTATTTAATTTTAAACTATATAAAATGGGGCATTAGTACCACATAAATATGAATGTGAAATAAAAATCAATATTACACTTACTATATATAGAATTGACCAAGAAAAGATGGAAGAGATGCATCTAGGTGATTTTATGATTTATGTTTCTCACTACACTTACCAAAATCCCTAAAAATATTCTATGTTAGCTTTTTGATTTTTTAGATTAAGAAACATGACCTTAAAACTTGCTCAGATGTTATTGGCTAGTATCAAACCCTTATGATGATTGACACTGTCCAAGTTCTGTCTATATAGTCTAGGTTCTATCAATATTATTATAGGTGATTGTACAAATATATTCCACCTCAAATCATTTCATATACTCATGGAGATGAATTTTTAAATTTTTCTTTCCCTTGGTCCTATGTGATAATCTTTAATTTGCTTCTCCTTACTTTGAAACCCTAGTTGCACTTTTGACAAAATATTGAATAGGAAAAAGGGGTTGGAAATATGGGTTGGATAACTCAATAAACTCCCCATTTAGGTACTGAGCTTTGCTTATGTTCTAATAGTTTTAAGAGGGATAAAATTATATGTATTTATCCCACCTAGGTGTGCATGTGTGTGCACCATTGTGATCATGATCGAATGCAATTCAATGCTTGACTTTCAACACTTGACAACATATAAATTTCACTTGTATTTTGTATTTTAAATTGTCTCTAGGGATGATCCTTTGATGGGTTTTTTTATATGTACACATTTTAAATAATATCTCAAGAGAGTGCTAATGGATTTATCAAGCCTATTAGGACTTGTCAAGATGATTTCTAGATAATGGATGATGATTATGCCCTTAGGATTGATTTAAATTTAAATACTTCTATTTTATATTTCCCATAATGACTAGCCCATGAAACATGTCTAGGTTGACCTAATGGAGACATCCTAATTTATTAGTATCCATTAAGGGTTACTTGACACTATCAATAAAGGTGGAAAACTATGGTAACCAAAAAAGGTTGAACTATTATCATTACTATCCAAAAAGGGAAAATAAGTGATCTAGGATATGAAAACACATTTTATATGATTATGTAGTGTACTAGGAAATTTGGTTTCCCAAGACAAAAATTGGGTAGATGGATATATAAAAATGTGCACAAGAGTTGAATGTATATTCACAAGTCCAAATATGTTAAAGGTGTGACAAAGTTGATGTTGGTAAATGTCTAATACCAAATTTTGGTGTTTACACAATTGGATCGGTCATCTCAAAATAAAGAGTTATGTGCACCATGTGTTATATATAAAAATGTAATAAAGTAAAATATGTATAAAACATGATAAGATATGTCATCATATAAATGTTTGATCATTCAAGCATGTATAAAACATGTAATCCAAGAAAATAGGCATGCATGTGTCATGCCAACTAGATAGATCAATTAGGAATGTAGTAATAAACACCACAATAGATATACCATAAACATCAAGAAATCACACATAATATAATTATGTCAAATATAAATCACTACACCATGTTCAATAATGGTCATATATGTATCAATACACACGCATGCACACAAAATCATTATCATGAATCACATAAGGAATCAAGAATTGAGTTGAATCTTATTGACTCTAACCTAACACAAACATGATATGAACCAGAGGATACTCTAACACAACTAAAACATGATGTGAAATTCATAATCAATACACTCATATAACACACATAAATGGTCATACAATGTAATAATCATCGGCATCAATTACACATAGAGCAAGCAGTGTTAGTATGCATAATCAATCAATGCCATCTTCTGATATAGTAATTTGTTTTATTTATTTTAATATTATTTTAATCTAAATAAGATTAAACAATTGAAATTTAGATTATTTAAAATAAGAAATTAAATAAATAAATTCAAGTGTAAAATAAAGATTCATATTGCATTTTACGATTTTAAAAATTGATAAAATAAAGAGGGAAGAGATGAACTTAGATAATTTTATAATTTATATGACTCACTACCTACATCATAGTTTATAAAAATTATCTTCTATTTTGTGATTACTCGAATTGGGATATAAGACCTAAAAACCTATTCAAATGTTACCAATGAAGCTCAAATCCCTTTGGTAACTAGTATTATAAAAGATCTATTGGTACTATCCAAGGTGACTATGTAAGTCTATGCCACCTTAGATAACTATGCATGCATATGTAGATGAATTTTGTATTTTATTTTCCCTTGGTCCCATGATTTGATACTTTATTTACTTCTCCTTTCCTTAAAACCCTAGTTTCACTTTGGACACAAGATTGACTTTGAAAAAAGATTCTAAATATGGGTTAGATAGCCCTAACCACTCCCTGTTGAGTGATTTAATGTTACCTATGTTCTAATAATCTAAAGAGGGTTAAAACCACATTTAGTTATCCCCCTAGGTGTATTTGTGCAACATAGTGATCAATCTAGAATGAAATGCAATGTTTGAATTTTGACACTTGAAAAAATGAAACTTTGACCTAAATATTGTATTCAGACTTGGCTCTAGGGATTCTAATTTGAGGGTTTAAGGATGTGTATATATTTTTGGTAATGCCTCAAGAGAGTGTAGACACTATAAATTTACACCATTATATTATGATTAAATGTGTCTTACCCATTCCCCATCCTCTTTATGCTAGTTAATATAGTTTTACCTTTTACCATCTTACATCATGTAATTTATCTTATTAATTATGTTTTACCTAGATAACTAATTAACCATCCATAAATCTAGTAAAATCTCCCTAAGTTTATTATAGGTAAGTTTTTTTAACTCCTTAATAACTTCTCCATAGATAGACCCCATCAAAACTCAATCTAGACTAAGCTTAATCTCATGATTTGGAGCTGTTGGAATTAACAGATTAAATTTGAAATAGGTAGACACCGATCCCCATGATCATCATTGATCTTATTAGGATCAATGTAAATTTATACTTAGCCCATCCTTAGGTTAAAGGATCCTAAATTTTTACACTGGAATGTTGGAGAAGTTTTTGTGGAGTACTACGAAAGAATGCCACCCTTGTCTCAGCCTATCCTCACCTAGTCAAAGGTCAAACACATCCTTGTCTATGAGATATTCTCTACATCATAGGAAGCATTTTTAGAGGTAAGTATGTTTTCTATTTGAGTGCAATTAGATTACTATGTTATCTATTTATATTCTATTTACTACTCTGAGTCTATTTAAATAATCATCAACTAGTCCCTAAGCCTTTTAGGACATATGAAAACCATCCTATAGGCTCCATTCAAAAATTTATGTATCCACTGAGAGGATCAATGATGATTATTTGTATGGATCAACATAAATTATATAATCGATACTGATTCTAAGACAATCAATATTGATCTCTATATTTTTATTTATCTACAACCCAAGGCTAGTTTAGTGATTCCAATTTATTATTTATAAGTCTTAAAATCATGCATTACTATTTATATATGACCTCTCCTAGCATTATACATGATGTGGTTTCAATCCATGACTTACCTATTAGGATTACTCTTTATTTAGGATAATTTATTTTATCCTAAGTTTCTTTTCCATGTGTGAGGAACTTATATTTATGCAAATTTTTAATTCACATAAATTTAGAATCCTTGAGGTGTCACTCTCTCCTTAGTTCTCTCTTAGGATTTAGGAGTTACTTGCATGATTAACTCCTCTCTCCACTTGGAACACACCTCCCTTCTCTTTGTAAAGAATTAGGATACGAGTGACACACACTTGGAGGGCTTGTAAGGTCATAATGGAGTTTTATGTAACTCCTATTTTCTTCCTCTAACTCTATAAAAGAGCTCCTCCTCTCCTCTTTTCTTCATTAAGAATAATTTAGCTCTTTGTATTCTTCTTTTGTACTTTTATCAAATATTGTACTTGTGAATATATTTGTTTCAAGCCTTCTAATAAAATCATGAGGGTTTTTCTCTGATATGTTTAGTTTCCCACTTTAAATCTCTTGTCACTATGGTTTGTTTTTTAGAGGTAACTTAGTTTTTTAATGCATTCTTATTTTCTCTCACTTTCATGCTTGTCTTTAATGATATTTCTTGGGTTAAAATACTTTCATAGTACCAGAGCTATGATCATTTTAATGACTTTTTTTTGAGAAGTGTGCATATATTCTAGAGAATTCAAGAATTTAATTATAAGGATTCTAACCCTTGCTCCATTTTTAAAAAGAAAAATCTATTTTTTTTCTCCTTTTTTTATTGTGTCTCCTAATGTTTTTGTAGGACTTTCATAGCTACTTTATTAAAAAAAAAAAAAAAAAATTGTTTAAGATTTTATTAAAAAAAAGAAGGTTTTTGAGCTTTAATACTCATAGGTGTTTCATATATTGTTTTTCTATTTATTTTAACCCTATTTTTCTTGCAGAGAGGAAAAGTGCAGGTAGTGTTAACTCAAATCTATGTATTCTCATTCTATTTTTAAAAAATACACATTCATCCTTGTTTTCTAATTTTTATTCTAATATGTTTACGCATTGTTTTGCTCTATTTTTTAGACAGCCAAAGACAAATTTTGTAGGGCATCACCCCATGACTGATATGCTTTATTAACTATTGGGTGTCTCTCCTTTTAGCTATTCACCTTATTTTTCTTTATTGTTTTTTAATTTTTTGCCTTTCAAATTTTTGAGAGATGGGCATTTTTTTTATTTCTTTGGCATTGGACTTCTTCAATATTTTTTCTCATTTTTCCTACTCTTGGCATCCTACCTGGTGGTTCATATTAATGACTCTAACAAAAATTGGAATTCTTTCAATGGCTGGGCATCATTATTATTGTAGGTACATTTTTTTTCATAATGCCTAATTCTAGCCTTTCTATTCTAGGTGCTAAGTTTTATTCATCCTTCTCATGCATTTATTTAATAACAATTTTTTAAAATTCATGTAAGTTTTAAATTGTTTCAACTAAAGGCATATCGAATTGTTTTTAAAAATCATTTGTCTTATAAAAAAAAAATATAGGGAAGCTCTTTGCCTTTATAATGGGCACTTTTTTATCCAATCTTTTATATTCTTTGTTTAAAAAGTTCAAAAAAAAATCAAGAGAAACATTTAAAAAAAAAATCAAGAGAAACATTTAAAAAAGAAAAATCTAATTGCTTCTCTTGCATTTAATTAAGAGGTTTTTCTTATTTGCTTAGTTTATTTTTATGTAAAGAGTAATCTCTCTAATTAATTTTAAAAATAAATAAATAAATAATTTAACCTTGAAAATAAGTGTCTTTCATTTCAATTTAAATCAATTTAGATCTTTTATAAAAATTAAACCATCCTTTTTCCACAATTCAAGTATCGTCCTTTTGGCTCCAATTTTTTTCTTACTTAATCCTTTTACATTCTGATAAGTCTTCCTTTGGTTACTTGCCCCTCCAACGTATTTATTTTTTAAGTGAATTTTGCCTATTCGTAGTTCTAATATAAAGCTAGATAAGTTGATGGAGGTTTTTATCAAATTGAAGGAATTGATTATAATGAAACCTGTGCTCTTGTTGCTAAAATGCCCACTATTAAAGTTGTTTTAGCTTTACCTGCTCACATACATTGGCCTATTTATCAAATGGATGTTAAGAGTGCTTTCTTAAATGGTGACTTGCATAAATTTTTTACATGTCTCAACCTCTTAGCTTCATTAAGAAAGGCAATGAGCATCTTTTATGCAAGTTAAATAAAGCTATTTACGATTTAAAACAATCTCCTAGAAAATGGTACTCTAAAATTTATCAATTCTTTATAGCTCATGGCTTTACTTGTAGTTCTAATGATCCTAATATTTTTGTTAAAAATACTCCAGGTAGCATAGTTATCATTGTTTTGTATGTTGATGACTTAATCATACCTGGTAGTAATAGTTCAATGGTTTCTTTGGTTTCTTGCACTAAAAATGCTTTGAAAAATAATTTTGAAATGACTGATTTGGGCCTTTTACACACTTTTCAAGCATTCAACTTTGGCAAGAAAAGGATAACATCTCTATTTCTCAATCTAAATATGCATATGATTTATTATCTATATTTAATATGTTGGATTTCAAACCCAATGCTACTCCTTGTAAACTTGGTGTTAAACTTCTTAATGACATGGAAACAGAAAATGGTCATCCAACTTTATATAGAAAATTAGTTGGTAGTTTGAATTCTCTTACTCATACTCATCCTAGTATTGCTTTTTCTATTGGATTGGTTTCTCATTTTAAGTCTAAACCTAAAGATACTCATTTTCAAGCTGATAAAAGAATTCTTTGTTATATTAAAGGTACTCTAACTTTTAGTATTGAGAATACCTTAAATAAAAATTTATTTTTCAAGTTATTCATATTCTGATTGAGTTGGTGATCCTAATGATCATAGATCCACTAGTGGTTATTGCTTCTCTTTGGGTTTCATCACTATTTCATGAAATAGTAAAAACCAAACAAATATATCTCTATCTTTCATAGAAGCTGGATATAAAACTTATAATCATGCTATAAAGAAAGCTATTTAGCTTAGAATACTTTTTACAGATTTGGGCAACCTATAACATTTAGCTAATCTAATTTTTAGTGATAATCAAAGTGCTATTGGCGTAGAAAAAAATCTAGTTTTCTATGCAAGGTCAAATCATATTGAGATTCAACATCACTTTCAGTGTGAACTTCTTAAAGAAAATCAAATTCTTCTCTCTTCCTATCCTACTAAAGAGAAAATGGTTGATATTTTCACTAAGCCTCTATGTAAAGCCAATTTTTTTCTTTCGTAACAAGTTGGGATTGAAGGAAGTTCTCATAAAGGGGGAGAGTTAGTGATGTTTCCTCCCTTCTTGTTTGTTTTTAAAACCCTTAAATAAAGTTTAAGGGGGAGTGCTAGGATTACCCTTTATTTAGGATAATTTATTTAATTTTAAGTTTCTTTTCCATGTGTGAGGAATTTATATTTATGTGACTTTTTAATTCACATAAATCTAGTTTTCTTGAGGTGTCACTCTCTCCTTAGTTCTCTATTAGGATTTGAGAGTTATTTGCATGAGTAACTCCTCTCTCCACTTGGCACACACCTCCATTATCTTTGTAAGGGATTAGGACACAAGTGTATACACATAATATTTTCAATTTTTATCAATCACTGATGTTTTCCATCTTACAGAAACCCAGTGAGACTCAATATCTCTAAGTACATGCCTTAAGGGGTGCACCAGGAAAGGGGTGGGTAGACCTTTAGTGCTTTTGCTAGATTGTTGTCCCCCTTTTACTACATTATTACCAATCTAACCAGCTCCCAAAACCATTCCCTAAGCTATTTCTCTTCCTTTAAATATTCCTTTAGTATTTTTCTCTCTTTATCCCTCCTTTTCTTGTCTTAAACCTCTTTTAGTTAGTCAGATGTACTAGGTCGACTGGGTCAACCTAGTATAGTGTAGGTGTATTTTTCACTTTCTATCTTGTTAGCCTTTCGGTCGACCTAGCTCATACCTAGTGAATTATCCCCAAAAACACACTAAGTTGATTGGGTCAACCTTATATAACTAACATTTTTGAAAGGATTTAGGGAAAGATTCACCTATATATACAATATCATTTCATCATTATTTTATATATGAAATCAAGCATTATTATTCACTCATTCTTCTTCACAATCTGCTCTTCCACCATTCTACTTGAGGAGACTTAGCTTAGATTTATTATATGGAGAATCTAGTCTTTTGGATAAGTCTTAGATGCTTTGGCATTTATTATTTATCCTTAAAAACCACAAAAACCTATTGCAAAGCCTCATTATCCAAGGGAGAGATTGAGTCTCGATGGGTTCACATTCAGGTAAGTATATTCTAACTTTGTTCTCCTCTTTTTTAGTAGATAGATGTAGCATAAGTGTTGGCTTGAATAATAATATATTTTATATTTTATGTATTAATGTGTTACTCATAATTAATTTAATTTAGGCTCCCTATACATGTTTTTTATATTTTTTCTAACCCCCACTTTGTGCCACAAACTTTGGTGTATACTAGATTAGATTTACTTTCTTATTATTAGAATAGGTGAATTCTTTAAACCTTAGGATTCCATAAGGATTATTATGCTATTATGTTAGACTATAGGCTGTGGAACCCTTCCTAACATGATATGTTCTGACAAGTGATATTTTAATTAGGTCTAGTAGATCCCCATATTAGTCATGCTCCCACTTAGCAAGTGTATCCCAATCAGAAGTGTAGGTATGTTATATCTCCTTCGAGCTAGGATTGATTTATAGAAATGATGATTTTTTGATTACATACATTCTAGTGAAATTAACATGAAACTAACCTTTGAAGGATTTATTTCACTTATTTGCATTCTTTTAGCCATTATTTTTAACATATTTTTTATCAGACTATATCGACTTTGTTGACCCAGTTTTTTGACTTCTATGCATAGGTTCCCAAGAATAGGGAATTAGATCAACCCAATCAACCCAATATAATTTTTTAGCCTTTTAGACATCCAATTAAACCTATTAGGTCGACCTAGTTGAACCTGTATGTTTTTAGCACTTTGCAGTAGGTTTCTACATAGCTTGATCGATCTTATTAACCCAACTTGTAGGTTTCTCAAGCATACTTCAAGGTTATTCATCAATAGTATTCCTTCATTTCATATCTAATCCACCAAGGTTATTTTATACCTCTTTATTTATTTATTTTCTATCTTTCCTTTCATAGTTTTTAATCTTTAAAACTACCCTTACATAGTCAACTGGATTGACCAAGTTTACTTGATTTTGTGTTCTATGTGCTGTCTAAAATAACTAGGTCAACCCTGGCTGACCCTATACATTTTTAGACCTTGATTTCATAGTATAGGTTTGACCCTATTGACCTTGTTCTATATTTTGTGTATATAGTGTCAACACTATACCTTGTTTCAAGTTGGATTTAACCACATATCTGCTAGTAATTAGCTCACACATTTATTTTTCTATTGTTTGTATGCCTAGAATAACTCACATAGTTTAATTAGGTGATTTTTAATTAATCACTTATTTTCATTATTTCTATTTTATGCACACACAACCAAATCAAAAAATTATAAACAAGCACTTTAACATTTTGTCTACCCAAATCCAACCTACTTAGATTTCATCACCAAGGGGAAAGCCAACTTGATGCTATGGTCAAGTATAAAGCATGGTTAATAGTCTATTTTGTCTAAGCTCTTAAAACCCTTATCATTCCAGTGTGTGAAGTGAGGGGGAAGGCCCCAATACCAAGCATGTATCATTGCCACTATAGTCCCTTTCAACCCAAACTACCTGAAACCATCTTTAGATTACTATCTAGTTCTTTGCTTATAGCCAACTTCCAATCACATTAAAAATTATTTATTAAATATATAATAAAATATTTAGGTTGAATAATTAGTTATCTCTTCACTTTTTAATTTGATTGCTTGCTTTTTGCTCAATTGTGTGTGCAAAAACTTGCATTAGCCAGTGTTAGTGTAAGGTTTTATATTATGTGCCTCAATTGGACTAGCCAACATTGATCCACTTGACTATTTTTTTCCCTTTAGCTCTTAATTTTATAGATTAATTACAAAAATTATCTTATTTTAGCTTATAACTTGTTATCAACTTTCTCTTTTTCCTTACCTAGTGTACTAGGTTGACCTAGTCAACCCTGTACCTTTTTCAACCCATGTTCACTATACTGGATCAACTCAATTGACCTTGCATAGTTTTCATATCCTTTTACCTCTTTTTCTTGCTTCTATTTACTGTACTAGATCAACCTAGTCAACCCTATACTATTTTCAGGCCCTATTTCTATACTGGATCAACCCAGTCAACCTTGTACTATTTTTTGCTTTTTCTATTCATTAATATAGTTTCTTATCTTTCTAATTTTGCATTATTTTCATCTCTCTTCAGCCAAAATGAAGTCTTCTATCAGAATCTTGGATAGCTTGAATCCATTTAGATACTATATGGTATGTTCATTTCTTCTCCTCTTTTCTTCCCAAGAGCACCATCACTCCTGGGGCACCTCTTTTCCTCCTTCATTCATGAACTACAATATGGTGCAAATAATACCTCAAGATGAAGTTGATGGATATGATCCTTTCTATACTTACCAAAAAATATCTCAAAATCTTCAAACTAATGTGGGAGTAAGTGATACAAGTTTACTTAACAATCCATCTTCTTCCAATCCTCTCCATAATACCAATTTGGGGAGTGATACTAAAAACACCAACCCACCTCCTAATATAACCTAAATTTTAGCCCAAGTTATTCAACAAATGAACATTATGCAAAACTCTAATACCAACCAAATGATGCAACCATAACAACACTTAATTAATGTGGCTAATCAACCTCCAACTATTCATCCTCAAGCTAATCCTAACCATATTCCTCCACCTCTTTGAGATGCCTTAGGTAATGTTATTCCTTAACCCATAATGAATAAAAATATGCTTCAACCATTCAAAATGAGCCTTTATCTCCCTTCACTATTTCCATTGATATTGGTAACATATCTCCTACTATCAAATATGATGGGACTAAAGACTGTGCCTCATTTCTTAAAGCTGTTAGAAACCTTTACAAAGGGTGAATCCCAACTAATACCTTTTCCACTACTAAAATATTAGTAAAAAATTTCATTGGTGATGTATTAGAATGGTATAATCAACTTCCCCCACATTCTATTTGGTAACTTGAAGATTTAGTTAATCCTTTGGTTAAAGAGTTTCAACACAATGATCTTCCCAAAAATTGTCTTATCCACTTCATCAATGCTAAGCAATCTCCCACTAAATCAACTCATGACTTTATTAAAAGATGGAAATATTTAGTTCATAAATCTGACCATAACATGACTACTGATAACTTATTCAAACTCTTTATCACTGCTTTAACTCCCACTCTTCAATATAAGGTTTGAACCTTTGCTCCCCAAATGCTAAATGAATCTCTTGATCAAGCTAAATGTCAAGACTTTCTCATGAAGCAATTCAAACCTAAGTAAAAACTTCTCAAAGGATATTTTCAAAAATTTAATGCTATCACTATTAATTCTTTGGAAACCAAACAAGGAGTTACCAAAATTTATATTCATTCACCTTCTCATACACCTCTTTCAATTTAATTAATGAAATAATTTTTACCACCCTTGAAACCTTTCATATACCTGATTCTCCTCTTAAGCGATATGACCCCAATCTCTTTTATTGGTTCCATGCTTACATTAGGCATTATCATAAATATTTTATAGTGATCAATAAATTTTTTGTCTCTTATATGCTTGGTGATTCATTAAATCATAAAGTTATGATCAATATTCATCGTCAAGAATACACTGCTACTTCCCAAAAATGACAAACTTTCAAAGCTTCTACTTCAAATAACCAAAAATCCTCTTCAAATAATCAATAAAATTCTAAGGATGTTTATGCCATTGATGCCCATTATGACCAATAATTTAAAAATTCTTAGTATGTCAACACTACCAAGGTCAATTATCATTGTAAACCAGCTCACAAAGA
Organism: Torreya grandis; assembly: GCA_037957365.1. NCBI lineage: Eukaryota > Viridiplantae > Streptophyta > Pinopsida > Cupressales > Taxaceae > Torreya > Torreya grandis. Next base: position 2,067,195 of record JARHVA010000236.1, on the reverse strand, counting down.
TCCTATTACCAAGCCTAAAAACCCATATTTAGAAGAACAAATTCTGAAAGATACTACCACCACTAATGTTCATTTAAAGTCACCTAAGGAACAACTTCCTCCTTTTGATCCTCCAACCACACCTATACCTTCCAAAACTAATTTACCTTATAAATCTCATACTGGTTATTCTAAATCAAATTAGAATTTTCTTGAAGAACTCAAATCTATGCCTTGTAAGATTCTTCTTATGGATTTGATTTGTAGTTCACCCTATTATCATAAATCCCTTATGCAACAACTTCAAGAAACTAAAAATCCATCCTCCATAGATGAATTACCACGTTCTATTGATTCTCAACCTAATAACATAAATACCATTGAAACCACGTGTCCTTCTTCCAAGCCCTCTATTAAATTCCTTAAAGAGGACATGATCAACGATGAAATTATTTTTTCATGCTAATGATCCTCCAATATTTATTAAATTATCAATTAATACCACTCTTATCCATAAAGTCTTAGTTGATGAAGGCTCTAGTATTAATGTGACATCCTTGTGAGTTATTCAACAACTTTGTTATAATAAGGATCATCTTCATCAAACCCATCTTACTTTCCATGGTTTTGATTTAGACTAATAAAAAATCACTTGGTTTTATCTGATTCCATTAACCATAGGACCTAACACCATTTAAACCAAGATTATGGTCCTTGATCTCCCTTTATCCTATAATATGCTTCTCAGTCATCTATGGACTCATCAACTGATGGACATTTCTTCTTTTGGTAGTCAATGTATTAAATTGTTACATAATGGAAAATGGTATAAGCATGAAGCTAACCCCAATCCATAGAGCATATAGCTTCCTAATCCTAAATCACAATATTGTGTTTTTACAATTCCTAAGATCAATAGTGTTCGTTTACCCTAGTTCATCAACATGAATCCTAATTTACAAGTTACTCTTGCAGATTCTGATGATGATGAGCCCAATGAGTTACAACATACTTGCAATACCACCGAGTTACCTCCCAACATTTCATAATGGATTCCTCCTCTCTTACCAAAAAAACTATACTATTCCTTTCAAGGATGATATTACCAACTTTCTCCCTCCATGAAATGCTCAAGAGCCTTCTTTACCAAAAGATGCCTTCACTTGCAATGATTTTAGAGTGGCTAAATTATTTTAATATCCTTTCATCATGTCTCCTCATACATTCAACAATATTGGAATTTCACCTTCTTAAATTCCCCTTGATTTTTAATTATGTATAATTTCTCTAACATATGATGACAACTATATCATGGCCCAAGATCAGTCTAGACTTGGATGTCCAGCATTACCAAAAAAAATTATCCCAAATCCATGCTTTTAATTAGGATGTTCATACCATTTCTGTGGATCATACCTTAGATCTTGAGGGTCATGTACCTTCTCTCAATCCTCAACTTATTGATACTTCTTGAGTGGTAGAACAAATTATGCCTTTTGAAACTTCAAAAATTCCTACACCTTTGGATCTAATCATTACATCTAATCCTTCTCCTATCCTTGAATCCATCGATATTCCACCCTTTTGTACTCTATCTACTTTTGAAATTAAACTAGATGCTAAGGCCACTAATGTTCATTAGATACACTCTGAGTCTAATCACTATGGTAATAAAATTTGAGATCTTGAAGTAGATGTTGAGTATTATGGTCCTGTTCCTATAGTTCCTAGTGATGAATCTATCCTTGAGTTACTTTATGCTTGAGAACCTCAACTTTCTTGGTAACATCATAAACTTGGAAATTTTAAGACTAAAACTCCTTACTTCAACAACTTCATTGCTAGCATTGATCCTAAAACAAATCCGATTTATGCCTTACCCAATGTACCATACCACTTTCAAGATGATAATGCCATGCTCATCAGAGAAACCACTCACATCAAATATGGTACTCCATCTTATCCTCGACCAATTATAGTTTTTCAAGAGCTTTCACCTATTGAACATGATAATTTTAGCTTATTATTTGATAAATATTGTTTAGCTTTTACTTGGTCCTATGAGGACATGCCTGACATTAATCTTAGCATTATGGTACACAATATCATTACTTATCCTGATGCCAAGCCTGTGAATCAAAAGCAAAGAAAATTTCCACCTAGATTTTCAACTTTGTCATAAGAAAATCATCAAATTACTTGATGCTAAATTTATCAAACTAGTGGATTATTCTGAATGGGTTTTTGACATTGTCCCCATTCGGAAGAAAGTCACTATGGTCATTCATATTTTTATTGATTTATACAATCTTAATCTTGCTTATCCTAAAGATGACTTGCCTTTACCTTCAATAGATGTCTTCTTTGATTCCACAGCTGGTTATGAAATGTTATCTTTTATGGATGGTTTCTCAGGATATAATCAAATTAATATTTCCCCCGAAGATCAATATAAGACTACTTTTACCATGGAATGGGGGACCTATTTATATGTCAAAATGCCCTTTAGCCTCAAAATTTTTGGAGCCACTTATCAATGAATAATGACTCACATTTTTCATGATCTCATTCACAAAATTATTGAAACCTATCTGGATGATCTTATTGCTAAATCCAAACATTGTAAGAATCATCTTTCTGATCTTACTATTGTTGATGATTAAAATTTGCGTTGTTTCTAACACCAACAATGGGAAGTTTTAGGAATGTGGGACTTGCAACTTGAAACAACCTCCAAATTTTAAAGAAGCTGGCTCTTCTTTATATCAAGTGTATAATGGGAAAAGAGAAAGGAATTAAACAAAAACACAAGTGCAACTAAAAAAACTCTAATTATGGTGATGCGCCTAAATTTAATTTGACCCTTAATTCTAAGCACAGTGAAGCTATATATCTTTTGATGATGATTTTGGTGATCTTTGCACCCCTATTTATAGCATTGGATTAGCTCTAGATTGTTTGCAAGTTCCCAATCCAATGGCCTAACTGAACTCTAACTGAACTGGAAGTGTCTAACACAAGATATTTCCTAGATCTGAAACATTCTATCTTCCTAAAAGTTCATTAGCCAAAATGGAAACCCAAGACGCTTCCCACTTTCAAATGGGAGAAGACACTTGGCCGATTCCTTTACTCTACTTGAAAACCTTCTTATTATTTAGGAGGCACCAGAAAATGACACTTGGCATTTTTTGCAGCACTTATTGAAGACACACAACACTTTTTGTGTAACCTATACTCTTTACTATGTATTTTCTTAGGAGTGTTCCATCCTTGACATCTGTCACCGTCCACTTCTCCAAAACTTTAACAACTTATAGAAAATGGGACCCACAACACCTCTCACCTGAGCAACTTCAAAAAGGGAACAGGGACAGGTGGCATTTTCGATGCATTTTAACAAGGGACATGTGGTGTTTTCTACTACTTTTAGCTATCTTTTGAGAATCCAATGGAAGGTGATACTTATTAGTCTCTGCATCACTCTATCTATACTATAGAAACATTCAGGCCTTATTTCATATTTACATAGATGACGACACTTGGTGGCTTCCACTTGCCTTAGAAATAAAACATGGGACCCACCATAGTCTTTACTTATTGATGAAACAAAGTGAAGATATTTTGGATGTTGACACATGATGACTTCCACTTTCTTCAGCTAGGGATACGTGGTAGCTTCTATTGCTTTTAGAAAATCATATTGAAACCTTCTATAGTTGCCACTTGGTGCCTTCCACTTGATCTTAATAAAATCTTATTGAAAAGAAGCTTTCAAAATATATAAGAAACATGAGATGCGGATGCTGACACTTGTTGTGCTCCGCTAAGTTACTATGGGACACGTGGCACATTCTAACCAACTTATAGAAATTATGAAATATGCCTCAGTCAATGACACTTGGTAGCTTCCACTTGATTTTGACACTTAGAATTGAGGTGAAAATAAATTCAAGCCCGTGCTCTGAGTCAAAAACTTCACTGTCACAAACCAAAGTGTGCAGGGACAAAAATTTGGATCGTGTAACTGAAAATCAAAATAAAATGTAGAGTATTTTTTACTCTATAGTTATTGGGAACCCCAAGGAATTTTGAGCCTACTCAAAAAGAATCAACAACTCCCACATGATCAAAATGACAAAAAATCATAGCTTTAATAAGGATGTCTGATAAGTAGACCACTCATCATCAGATAATCCCTACTTATTTTACAATTTGTGAAAGGCTAAATCAAGATTGATAATATCTTTGTGTGAAAAATTCTATAAAATATAAACTTTAGCCTTCAATTTAAATTCAAGCTAGGAAATAGGAATCAAAATAGCGTCTACTTCAGGCACTAATGAATCAACCCTTAAATCCTAAAAAAATGCCTGATCATTCTGCCTGGCTAACAACAAAGGTTTAATTTCATCAATCATCAACACAATGTTGTTATCAAGAAAAGGGGAAGGAAGACCTAATTACACCAGATATTTAATGTGTGTTTCATGTCTTTGATTCCTTCTTTCTTCACATCTAGAAGCTCTCTGCAATTGATTGTTGTGGAGTTGCAATTGAGAACTGCATTCACTCTTTTAGCAGTGATCATTTTGTCATTAATCCCTGCTGCTGACAATGTTCCATCAGTTGCATCATATAACTTTTGCAGTAGAATTTGAGAGTCAAACACTCTCATAGAGATAGTAAATAAAGTGTCTTCTACTGATGTCTCCACCTTTTCACACAATTTTTGTGCATTTAGCAGAAAGGTTAGAGAAGGTCTGAGCTGAATAATCTCTTGAGAGATTATTTTCCATATTGATTCATAAAGCTCCTTCACCAGATTTAACACCCCTACATTCTTTGGCCTATTAGCCAACTCAAGTGTCAATTGTTCTACCCTTTATTGCTTAGCTTGAATTTGGGCCTATATATATGTGGTATTATTCTGCTCATTTAGTAGCTTCTATTGAAGTTGAGTAACTTGTAACAGGGTTTCCTCACATTTTTCTTGAAATGCTGCCTTTTCTTGCCTTAAGGTTGTCACTGCATCCTTCAATTGCATTAGCCCTACTTTCAAAGAATCATTTTGGACCTGGATAGCCTCGTGAGTTTGAAGAGAAATAGTATCTTGCAACTATTTATTAAGACTCTATATTTCAATATTTTTAGTGTTGATCTCTATGGTCAAACTGCTACAGTTTGCCTTCTCTTTGGCTAGATCAGCCTCTATCTTCTATAGCTTCTTTGATATTTTAAAATAATATTTAGCTACTATAGAAGTAGATTCATTTAGTAGCTTGACCCTATCTTGTGATCTGAAAAGGGACATGTCTATAGCCACTGCATTCATTGTGTAATCTTCTAGCTGCATCTGCTCATTTGGCTTGACTATATTCGGTGATAAATGGGTCACCATTAGTTGCTACTTGATTGGGTCAAATTATGACCTTAGATGTGGTGTAGCCAGGGCTTTATTATCTTTGATTCTATTTTTCTCCATTTGGGCTTCCCTTGCCTTCCTAGCAGCATTTGCTTGAGTTTGGAAGGTATAAGGAGAGGCAATTTGCCCACCCACAAAAGGATAACCTTGTGGCAAGCCATATGGAATAGCCAAATGTTAGCTATGGGAAATCTAAAGAGGTACTTTCTTTGGAATAAAGGGGGAAAAGCGAGGCAATGATATAGCCTAAGTATGGATAGATGGGGCAAAATGAGAAATAGGCACAATAAAGGTGGCAGGGGATGTCATTTGGCCAGATGGAATCATCACCCCTATAGGAGAAGAAAGAGATTGAGGAGGAGGAGAAATAATACTTACCTGAGGAGAAACCAAAGTAATCTATGATCTGTGTTGTGAAGGTTCTTCCCTCTCCTCTGAATCAATTTGGAACCTCAGCCTCTTATGTTTCCTAGATGTTTCTTCTTCTGGCTATGCTCCCTTCTCTTCAACATTTACCACTGTTGCTAGTGGCACTTGTGTAGAACTAGGAACCTCAAGGACTGACATTGATGGAGAAGCTTTTGGTGGTGAAGATACCACACTCTTTTGGTTTTTGATGGTACTAAGAGATTGGGGCCAAATAGTTACAGTGACTACCGTTGAATTTTGCATTGGGGCCTATAATGTTTGACTGGATTCTGCTCTGGATTCTAGCTCTCCACACTATGTCTGCAAATTACTTGTATTAGGGCTAGACATAGGAGATAGATGACATTCATCCCAGAGTTCCTCCCATTTCTCATCAAAATCCACATTTCCAAAAGAGTGAGTTGTCTCACAAATCTCTTGTCTATATTTCCAATAGGCTTCTATTTTCTCAACATTACAGTCTTTATTCTTTAATTCTCTTCTTAAACTAGAAGTCATTCTAAGTTTAGGGTCAAAATCCCTTTTCTTAACATAAAAAGTTTCCCATGGTTTGTCTTGTTGAAGGGGAAAATATGTTAATTCAACATAAAACTCGAGAATATTCTCCCTAAGATTTTTCTTATTTTCCCAAAAGGGACAGCCCTCATGCGAAATTTTGGTATCAACTCTATTAGTCCTAATCCATGAAGTTATGAAACCATTTGGGTCATATACCCATTTATCTTCAATTAGAAAGAAACCCAAGAAGGCTAGCTTTCTAAGCAACACGATCTCAACATCTTTGGCCTCTAGTGCCATGTTTTTTGTCAACCAGGGAACATCATATATTTTCCTCTTCTTCTTCCTAGAGCTAGATTCATTATCTACAATAGACACCTACCTGGTGACCTCTAAGAATGCTAACCTAAGAGTCAAAATCTTAGGTAGCAACACTGGTTCACCACTAAAACCATGGACTCTAATAATAATATGATGGGATCCAAAAAAGTAATCATAAGGAATAGTGCAATTGGTCATAAGGTTTGAGACACTTGGAAATAGTCTATTTACAACTGGTTCTGGGCTCAGATGACAAAAAGTAGGGGCAACAAAAAGTTCCTAGAATTCATATGGATCACTGGTTTTAGACAATATATGTGTCCATGCAGACACATGAATGGTCCTATGTAGACTGAAGCTTGGGTCATACATGTTTAGATGCATGTGTTGGGAAAAGATGTTAGAATTTTGATACAACATAAGGTGAAACAGTTAAGATGAATACTTGAAAATCCCTTTAGATATGAACTGGGCAAGTTGTTCCACCATTGAATATGCAATCTACTCAAAGAAATCAAGCCTATACTCCTAAGTCTTGTCAATAGTTTTCAATCTGAAGATGATAGCCATTTGTTCTTCATAGACAATTATATCATCTTTCATTCTGAAAATGAAAGCCATCATGGAAAGTGCATCTTGACTAGCTTATGCAAATTGTGCTCTTGCTGTTGGCAGTGTCAGCACAGTTGTATCATCATCACCTAATTATATCTCTGATTTCAGAAACCTCAATTGAGTATTGACATTTGCCCACATTTTTTGCATCTTGGTAATGGTGGGAAACATGGCTATTTTGTCATGGTACAGGGCCAACATGTCTCTGATAGCCTTTAGTGTAATTTGCACTGTGAATGGACCTTGTTGTATGGTATTTGAAGGCATGTGAAATAATTTTTCACATATTTCAACCAAGTCAGGGCATGGATGCACACATGAGATAATGAATTGTGTAAGTTGGGAAGTCCATATTCTCATTGCGAATGTCTTGTATTGTCCAACCTTGGCCCTCTGAAGACACCTTTGATATGCCCCTTCTCTGAGAGTTTTTCTACTAGTTCTTTGAAGAATTGGGTCCATGATTCCATCTACATAATCTTTCACCTTTGATAGGTTATTTTCATGACCAACTTCAAGGACTCTAGTCCACAGATAGGTCTTTAATGGTTGCACGGAGGCTGAAGCATATGATTTACTTATGAGAAACTTATCAAGGGATTCATAAATCCTAGACCCTTGTTGTGAAGACTGTGCTCCTTCCATATCTACATATATTCTTGAAAATAGTGAACTATAGTAACAGGTATGAATCTTTTACATTAAAGAAGCACTTTCACTTAAGCAAGTTTGCTATGAGCTGAAAATGCAACTAGCAGGGATTTTCTAGCAGACGTAGGAATGTTTGAGACACTATAAGATTTAACTCTTGTTATGAGGTATTTATTGACCCATCAAGTCTCAAAATGGCATTAAACCTAGATAACTATTAGTAAATATTACTAAATCTTCATGGGACAGCGAGTCAAACACATCATGCAAGTGGCTGCGCAAGGTACCTTAAGGAATTTAAGGATTTGGGAGATATTTAATGTGTCGAGAGTTTTGAAATTTTTGAAAAAAGATTTGAGCTATGGCTATGTGTTCAAAGAACACTTATTTAAAAGAAAGTGTGGGAAAGAAAATTGGAAAACAAAGCAACTAGGAAAGGGAAACTATCTAACTATAATACATTAGAAACACAACTTAACTAAAATGTTTCAAGTAGATCCCATTCACAGGAATCTCTTTAGGTTCGCCTTCCATTGTTTCTAGTTCAAATGAATTCTTCTGTTTATGTGCATAAATTTTATATGGGCCAGTCCATAATGCTTTAAATTTAGTATGTTGACCCAGCTTGGTAGCTCTTGCATCCCATTTTAAAACATTTGAGCCTACTTCGAAATGGGGATTTGAAGTCCTTTTATCAAAGCAGTCTTTAATTATTTTCTGATGCTTTATTAATGAATCATGTGCCACATCCCTCCATTCTTGAACTTCCAAAAGTTCAACAAGTCTAACCTGCATGGGGCCATTTCCCTCAATTTCAATCTATTTTATCAGTTGGAGAGCAGGAATTTCCAAGTGTAGAGGTATTACGATAGGTTTGCCATAGACCAGTTCATATGGGGACATTTTCATCACCTACTTACATGTAATTTTATCGACTCACAATGCTATATTCAACACTTTATGCCACTCTTTGTGATGATCAACCCCTATTCTCTTGATGAGTCTAATCAGGTTCTTATTAGTTGATTCTGCCAAACCATTACCCTGAGGGTAATAATTAGAGGAAGTTTTCAAATATATTTCATTTTTTAATGCAAATTCAGATACTTTAGACCCTAAAAATGCTTTAGCATTATCTAAAATTATGGTGTGAGGATCCCCAAAGCAAGTAGTGATACTCCCTAGAAAGTCTAGGATCACATTTTCTATTGCTTCTTTAAGTAGCACTACCTCAGTCCATCTAGTGAAACAATCTATGGTAGTTAAAATCCATTTGTGACCCATACTAGACACTAGATTTATCATTCCAATGAAATCAAGACCCCATTGAGCAAAATGTTCATCAACAATTATAGGACTAAGAGGCATTGCTGCATTCCTTCTCATCCCCACATAATATTGACAAGATTGACATTTTTTAACTAGTTGATAATTGTCTGTAAATAAATTAGGCCAAAAATAACTTGCCTCACTTATCTTTATAGCTATGGTCTTTGCAAAAAAATGTCCACCTAAGACTCCATGATGCATTTCATGCAGTATTTTCTTAGCCTCATCTATCTCAATGCATCTTAAAAGTTTACCATCAAAATTTCTTCTAAAAAAAACTTGTTCAATTAAAACAAAATGGACCCCTTGCATCCTATAGTATCTCTTCTTGTTTTGAGGGACTTCTCTTGGGTAAATCCCATATTTTATAAAATGAATCCTGTTTATAACCCAGGAGTTCTGATCAACCTCTTGTATCCTCAATATAATTTCTTTTTCTATTTCTGAATTTGTTTCTTCAGGTATCATCTTTTCAAGCTCTTGAGTCATGTATTGGCACAACCCTCTACCTCTGACTAACTTAGTGGGTTTGACCTCTACATCATATTCAAGGATCTTTGTTATCCAATTTTCTCTTTTTCTAGTAATTTCACCCTCCATAATGTATTCTCTAACACTTGGGTGAGCCACAAGTATCAAAATCTTACTTCCTGATACTATATGCCAAAATTTCTTGAGGGCTTTTACCATAGCATATGATTGTTTCTCTACAAAGTTGTATCTAGTTTCATATTCCCTAAGAGTCCTTGAGAAAAAGGCTATTGGATGTTCTCCCTCCTGTTTATCATCTTTTTGTGTTAAAACAACAACAATACTAAGCTCTCCTCCATAAACATACATTACAAAAAACTTAGAAAAATCTAGGTTTCTAAGTACTGGGGCCGTTGAAATTGCTTTCTTGACCTCTTCAAAAGCTTGCCTTCCTTCTATAGTCCACTTAAAAACTAGGTCTTTTTTTAACAAGAGTGTCACTAGTCTCACTAAGCCTGCAAAGTCAGATATGAACCGACTGTCAAAATTAATCTTCCCCAAGAAAGATTGAATTGATTTCTTATTTACTAGTAAGGGCAAGTTCATTATGGCTGCAACTCTCTCTGGATCTATATAAACTCCTTCTTTAGATACTATATGTCCCAATAATTTGCCTTGAGGTACAACAAAGATACATTTCAAATTTTTGACATTTCTTAAAAATAGATTCTAAATGATCAAAATGATCAACAACATTCTTGGAAAAAAATAGTAAGACCATCAAGATAAATCAGGATGATTTTGTTTATAAGTTTCCCAAATGCTACATCCATAGCTCTTTGAAAAGTGGCTCATGCATTTGACAGACCAAATGGCATCTTAGCACATGTAAATATTCCCCATTTGGTAGTAAAAGTAGTCTTATATTGGTCTTCATCAGCCAACAAAATTTGATTATATCCAGACAAACCATCTAGCAAGGAAAATCTCTCTGATCCAGCCACAGTCTATAAAATTTGTTCCATAGATCTCAAGGGATAGTGATCTTTCAGAGATGGTCTATTCAAGTCTTTGAAATCTACACAGATTTTTATGTCACCATTCTTTTTCCTGACTAGTACTAGATTTGATACCCAAGTTGAGTGCTTGATTGGAAAAATTATTTTAGAATCTAAAAGTTTTTGCTACTCATCCACCATTAGAGATTCAATCCTTGGATTTACTGGCCTCTGCTTCTATCTGACTGGCTTAGATCCTTCAGTCAGTTCTATTGTGTGCTGAATGATATCTCTATTATATCCATGAAGGTCTTCATAGCTCTAGGCTATGACTCTGTCATATCTTTTGCATAGGTCAATTAGTCTTTCCCTTTCCTCTTGAGTTGCAAAATTTTCAATTTTCAATTTTCTTCCTTTACTCACCTCTATTTCAGAATAATCTGCTTTATTTACTTGGAACCTTTTCTTCTTTAGGCGTACATCTTCTGGATTAAAAAGGTTTTCCAAAGTGATCAAGCCTTTGGGAAGCTTATTCTTCTTTAATTGTATAACTTGGTCTCCATATTCCTCTTCAATTTTTGGTTGCAATTGATCAAAAAACTCCCCTGATTGTTGTAAGAATGAGAGTACTTAAGAATCATTCTCAAAGACTTTCCAATTCTCATCATTGTCTGGGATAGTTGGCCTTACTATAACTTTTACTAACTCATTGTTAACTAATAGGCTACTTGCTGGATCAAATTGTGAGCCAATCTGTGCCATCCTATTAGCTTCAGAATTTTGGGGTTCTAGGAACTACTTCAATATTGAAAGCTTTAAAATCTTCTATTAAGTCCCAAATTCTATCTAAAGGATCTCATCCTTACATTTTTGGCTATTGCCTTTTCTCTAATTTGCTTCACCACTAATTCTGAATCTCCTTTTACTATTAAATTCTATATTCCCTTTTTCTTGGCTAAAATGAGCCCATGTACTAAGGATTCATATTCAACATCATTATTAGTACAAGCAAATTGGAAACGAATAGCTCTCAAAATTTTCTCCCCATTTGGAGCAACAAGACAAATTCTTGCTCTAGCACCACTTTTACTTCTAGCCCCATCAAAATTTAAGGTCTAGATTTTTTAATGTTTTTCAAATTCTTGAGTAGTTGGTGTCTCTTCCCTTAAAACATTTGAGATTTCATGATCATCATAAAAAATGACATAAGTGCCTAGACCAGTAGAGTCATAATTTCCATATGGATCACTATGCATCATAGCTAACAAATGGTTATTTTCCTCTTCTTAGTCATGTTCAGTCCAGTCACCCAACTCTTCAACAAAAACCCTTTCTTCTTTATTTAACATAGCATGATCTACCTCTAATTTTGATGTTGGTTCATTGGTGATGTGATCCTTTGATAGTGGTTTAGATAGAATTTTTATCTTTGAACCATATTTGGTTCTTAGGATGAGGTGAGACCAATCAAGGGACATATATCCTCCTATTTTGGCTATAAAGTCTCTGGATAAATATAAACCAAAAACAAGAGGTATATATATGACTACTACATCTTGATTAACAATTATATTGGGACAAGTATTGCAATGGGAGTTATTTAATTCTCCCTATTGTTTGTACTGATTTGCCATCTAGCTACATAACTCCTTTAGTAAGTGGTTCATACTTTATTTTTAAAGCATCAGTTATTTGCTTAAGCATTACTATAGTACTAGCCCTTGAATCTATCAACACATTAATCAAGAGTTTCTTTCCAACTATCAAAGTCAAATAGAAAGGCTCTGGTTTGGATTTACTTACCTCTGTTGCATTGTTCAAAAAGGCTGTTGTCTTTAGAGGAACTGTGTCCTTGAACTTTTTTTTATCAGCAAATCCTTCTTTGGTGCCATTATATTTAGGCATTACTTAGCCTTGTAGAGCTTCTTGTAATAGTGTCTTTTATTCAGGAATAGCTAATATGTCCCATATTGATACTTGTGCTGGAGTCCTCTTCAACTGTTCCACCACATTCATTGGTCCTAATGCTTGAGTTCTTGGAAAATAAGGATACCTTGCTTTTTATTGAACTTGTATAAAGAATCACTTGGTTTTGCATTGGCTGAGGCACTTCCTATCTGATAGCTATGTTTCATTGACCTTGAAATAGAGGATTCTCCATAACTTGATTATTTGCAACTTCAGGCTATTCCATCATTTTTCTCTTTGATCTAGTATAGTAGTCTGATTGCACCACTAGTTTTTTGGAAGCAGAAGCTTCATTCAAGAATACTGATTCTTCATCTTCAACCCATGAAAACAAAGCATGTTCAGGGGCTATTTCTTCTTCTTGTTGTAAAGACATCCCTTGCATCTGAGCCATCAGGACTAAATTTTGCATACCAGGAGACTGATAAGTTTGTGTATTAGAAATACTTGCAAATTGTCCATCCATTCTTCTTTGCTCTGCTACCTTTTGTTATATATTACCCATGGGACAATATCTAGGCATATGAGCATTATTATAAGGAAAACACTAGGCATTGGTGCCATCTGCATAATTATTCTACCCTTAAACAATCTCCCTATTTGGATTTGGGGGAATAGTTTGTGAGGGTGCAGGGACTGCAACTAATTGGTTTGCTAGCTGAGGGTTATTTTGCCTTTGAGGACCCTGATATTGGTTTGGCTGTGATGAAAATATATTTCTTTGATAGCCTTGATATTGGGGTCTGGGGTAAGGATTCTGTTGTCTCTTTATGTTAATTAACTCATTAGAAAATGTCCTTAAGATGTTCTTGATATCATCCATATCAGATGATTGGGTAAGGACAAGTTCTTTAGCAGGTGGTTAAGGATATTTATACATAAACATAGGTGGGGCTATGGAATTAGGGGCTTCTTGAGGTAATGGTAAGGTAATCTTTGGAAACATAGGCATGTGAGGTCTTGGGGGCAACTTTCTAGCATCTATTAAATTATTTTCAGCTCTGACTGCATAGTCATATGCCTCTAGCAGAGTTTGACCTCCAAGTGACTGAATCATGACTGATATATCTGAATGTAAAGCCTTAAGATAAAACACTATAGCCATACTTGGTAATGGTCTTGTTGTAGCAGGGATTCTTTCCCAAGTCCTTTGAAATCTTGAATTGAAGTCAGTCATTGCTTCTTGTGGTGCCCTTTTTAAAGTGATCAATTGTTACAATATACAAGATATATCACCTTTTTCTTCAAATCTTTCAAATAAAAGATCTCCAAGTTGATCCCATGTAGATATTGTATTTGGGGTCAAAGATCTGTACCGTTCTAGAGCCTTTCCTTTAAAATAAGTTGCTAACAATCTTATGGCAACATTTTGCTGTGTGACCACATGTATAACACATACATCAGATACATCCTGAAGATGTTCTTCAGGTGTTTTGAAATCTTGTCCACTGAATTTGGGCAAAGCCTTCAAGGCATTTACTGGAATAGGGTCCCAAGTGGTTGGTGGTATTGGTAGGATCAAAGGACTGCCAGTGTTCCAACTTGCATAATTCCTTAGGGGTATAGGAGCTCCCATATTTACTCTTGGTATTGGTATAAACTGATTGACTCTTCATCTTGGACTAGTTACCAATGGTGGAAAAAGAATACTTGGATTTACAATAGATTGAGATTTTGTTACTGGTCCACAACTCTGACTCCTTGTAGCTCTCTGGTTCATACGGTCTTGAAAGAAACTTCAAGATGGTGTCCCACCAGGCATGCCAAAAATTGTTGATGATTAAAATTTTTGTTGTTTCTAACACCAACAATGGGAAGTTTTAGGAATGTGGGACTTGCAACCTGAAACAACCTCTAGATTTTAAAGGAGCTAGCTCTTCTTTATATCAAGTGTATAATGGGAAAAGGGATAGGAATTAAATAGAGACACAAGTGCAACTAAAGAAACTCTAATTATGGTGATGTGTTTGAATTTAATTCAACCCTTAATTCTAAGCATAGTGAAGCTATATGCAAGATTCAATTACATTAAGGAGCAAACAAGGCATGATTAATGTAAAAGATGAAAACAATAAAAACAAAGGCTCATAACTTAGACTACTTTTGCAGTGACATAGAGAATATCAACAAAGGCACATAATTTAGTATTCTCACTAATTTTTAGTTACATAAAAGGCATAGAAACATGCACAGTTATAAAAACTTTCTAACTCAAGAAAATAGAACAAAGGCAAATGATATCCTTGATCACAGCTAAAAAAGTCTAAAAACTCTTGACAATGATCTCTTGTAAAAAATTCTTTCTATCTTTTGATGATGATTTTGGTGATCTTTGCACCCCTATTTATAGCATTGGATTAGCTCTAGATTGTTTGCAAGTTCCCAATCCAATGGCCTAACTGAACTAGAAGTGTCTAACATAAGATATTTCTTGGATCTAAAACATTCTATCTTCCTAAAAGTTCATTAGCCAAAATAGATACCCAAGATGCTTCCCGCTTTCAAACAGGAGAAGACACTTGGTTGATTCATTTACTCTACTTGAAAACCTTATTATTTAGGAGGCACCATAAAATGACACCTAGCATTTTTTGCAACACTTATTGAAGACATACAACACTTTTTGTGTAACCTATACTCTTTACTGTGTCTTCGCTTAGGAGTGTTCCATCCTTGACATCTGTCACCTTCCACTTCTCCAAAACATTAATAACTTATAGAAAATGGGACCCACAACACTTCTCGCCCGAGCAACGTCAAAAAGGGAATAGGGATAGGTGGTATTTTTTGTGCATTTTAACAAGGTACATGTGGCATTTTCTACTACTTTTAGCTATCTTTTGAGAATCCTATGGAAGGTGACACTTGTTGGTCTCTGCATCACTCTGTCTATAGTAAAGAAACATTCAGGCCTCATTTCATATTTACATGGATGGTGACACTTGGCAGCTTCTATTTGCATCAAAAATAAAACCTAGGACCCACAACTATCTTTACTTATCGATGAAACAAAGTGAAGATATTCTAGAAGTTGACACGTGATGGCTTCCACTTTCTTCAGCTAGGGATATGTGGCAGCTTTCGTTGCTTTTAGAAAAGCATATTGAAACCTTCTACAATTGCCGCTTGGTGCCTTCCGCTTGATCCTGATAAAAGCTTATTAAAAAGAAGCTTTCAAAACGTATAAGAAACATGAGATGCAGATGTCGATACTTGTTGCGCTCTGCTGAGTTACTATGGGACACGTGGCACTTTCTGACCAACTTATAGAAATTATGAAATGTGCCTTGGCTGATGACACTTGGTAACTTCCACTTGATTTTGACACTAAGACAAAATTGAGGTGAAAATAAATTCGAGCCCGTGCTCTGAGACAAAAACTTCACTATCTCAAACCAAAGTGTGCAGGGACAAAAATTTGGATCACGCAACTGAAAATCAAATTAAAATGTAGAGTATTTTTTACTCTACAACTATCATCTTTGACCATCTCCTTAAATATAAAGTTAGAATTAATCCATACAAATGTGTCCTTGGAGTCACATCTAGAAAATTATTAGGATTCTTAGTCTCTCTCCATGATATTGATGTTATTCCTACTAAAATTAGTGCCATCATCAACATGCCCATTCCTCATTCTATTCTCGATATTCATACTTATTTAGGCAAGCTTGGGGCAATTAGATGATTAGAAATGGCATACAAAATTCACTCCATCAATTCCATTATTAAAAAAGTTACTGCTTTAGAATAGATGGATTCATGTCCAAAAGCCTTTGAGAACATGAAAGATTCTTTGCTTCATCCACTTACACTTCATCCTTCTTCTAATGATAAACCTTTGATTCTATATACTTCTTCCACACCTATTTCAGTTGGGGAAATGGTTTCCTAACAAGATGATATAGGAAGAGATTATTTTATCTACTATATTAGTTGAGGCCTCATTGACTATGAGACACATTATACCGAAATTGAGCATGAATACCTCATTATCTATTTGTTAAATGAAAATCTTTGTCACTAAATGCTTTACCAAAATACTTATGTCATTGGTCATTCCAACCTCCTTTGTAATTTATTCTCTAAATCCTTTCTTCTTGGAGATAGAATTGGTAAATGGATGGTCTTACTTATGGAATTTCATCTCTACATCATCACTCAAAAAATTGTCAAAGGACAAGTCATAGCTGATCAACTTGCCACATCTCCCATTCCAACCACTTCTTCTCTTCAAGATAACCTTCTAGGTGACAATATCCCTTACATGAAAGGTCTTAATCAAGCTATTTTTCTCAAATATTACTTTCATATCTTTATTGATGATCTTGAAGCCAATCAACTTGATAAATCTTCCAATCCCTCTAGTACGACTAAACCAAAATTAGTTATTAAGGAGCTCCCTAAAATTAATGTTTACTTTCATGAAGACACTTGGACTCTTCACTTTGATGGTGATAAATTAATTTAAGGAGCTAGGGTAGGTTGCATTCTCACAAGTCCTCTTAGTAAGATCATTCCTTTATATTTTTGCTTTACCTTTGATGTCACCATTAATATGGCTGAATATGAAACTCTTATCTTATGCATGAAAGATGCTCTTGATTTATACATTCAATACTTTCATGCTTGAGGTGATTCTCAACTTATTTTCCATTAAATTAGTGGTGATTATCAATGTAAAAGTGAAAACCTCATCACATATCATTAAATTTCAACCACTCTTGCTTAGGATTTTATCTCTTTAATTATTGAGCCTATTCCTAGAGATTAAAACTCTATTTTTGATTCTCTTTCCTCATCAGTATCTCTCTTTCATCCACATCAAGTTCTTTCTGATCCCTTTTTTCTTATAAAAATAAGAAAATCCCCATCTTTAACTTAACCACTAGATTCACTTATCTATCATATTGAGGTTATTGCCATTCAATAAATCCCATGGTACCAAGATATCATTTAATTCTTAGAACACCAAACTTATCCTCCTAATTTAGATTCTCATGAAAAGATATGTATTCATAAACAATATTTCAAGTATATATTTTGACACAACACATTTTACTATTGTAACATTGAAGTTATCTTACTCTGTTGTGTTATGTAGGATGAGGCCCCTCCTCTTCTTGAACAAGCATAATGGAGAATTTGTGGTGACCACTATAGTGGACAAGATACACCATGCAAATGCCTACATATGGGTTACTTTTGGCCCTACTCTTGAAAATGATACAATTGAATAAGATAAAAAATGTACTCCTTGTCATCTTCATGATGATCTTATCCATTCACATTCTGTTAAGATTCAAACTATTAAACTCCTTGGCAATTTTCCACATGGGGATTTGATCTCATTGGTAAACTTCCTCACTCTCAATATGGGCATGTCTTTATCATCACTACTACCAAATATTTTACCAAGTGGGTAGAAGCCATGCCCCTTGTAAATGTCACTAGTCCTACCATTTCCAAATTTATTCTTAACCAAATCATTTTACACTTTTGGTGTTCCCCATACCATAATTTCAAACAATGGTGGTAATTTTAAAAATAAACATGTTAAACAACTTTGTAACAAATTCAAGATCAATCACAAATTTTCCATGCCTTATCATCTACAATACAATGGTCAAGCTAAGGCAACCAATAAAATTATCAACAAAATTATTTAAAAGACAATTTTTGGAATCTACATGGATTGGCACATTCACTTTTACCCTATACTTTGGGCCTATCAAACTAGCATATGTACTACCACTAGGGCAGCTACATTTTTGCTAGTCTATGGTTCTGAGTCAGTTCTTCCTTTAAAAGTTGATATTCCCTCTCTTCATATATCTCTTCATGGCATTATTCCCAATGAATAATTACATGAATCTAATCTTCATGCCCTTGATATACTTGATGAATTTCATCTTTCTACCTTATAACATAATTGCCAATATAAGGCTCATATTACCAAATAACATAACAAATGTGT
The DNA here is from genome assembly GCA_037957365.1 of Torreya grandis. NCBI lineage: Eukaryota > Viridiplantae > Streptophyta > Pinopsida > Cupressales > Taxaceae > Torreya > Torreya grandis. The sequence continues at coordinate 2,048,534 of JARHVA010000236.1, read as the reverse complement.
TAAAGTCCACACTTTTAATGTTGGTGATCTTGTTCTTCAATTATACTACACCCATGACAAAAAAGGTAAATACACCCAAAAATGGTGGGGCCAATATTTAGATAAATATTCTTGGTCCAAGCACATACCGTCTTCAAACCAATGAAGGCCATGCTTTCAAAGAGCCCACCAATGCTCAATTCCTCAAAGAGTACTTTGCCTAAACATTTTATTATTTTCATGCTTTACATCTACATATATCTAAAATTTCTTGTAGGATACTTAAGCTTAGTTCTCTCCTTCCCTCTCATTTACAAATTTTTAGTCCTTTCTTTTGGTCTTTTGGTTTCTTGATGTACCATTGTCTTCTTTATATTTTTGAATTTTCTCTTGTTTTTCACACCCCTTGGGTTTTTATTTTGTGAGTTTCATTGTAGAACATGGATAGGACCCCACATTCCTCACAAAAATACCATCTTTTACTTCTATTTTTCACATACATTTTACTTGCTAATGTTGTTTTGGCACCCATTGGGTTTCTCTTTTGTGAGTTATTTTGTAAGACCACAGATAGGACCCAAAGTCTCTCACAAAATTAGCGCACTTTATCTCTTGCTTGTTGTCACCCTTGTGGGTTTCTCTTTTAGGATTTGATTTATAAGACCATGGATAGGACCCAACCCTACTCATAAAATTACCACCTTTTCATGTTCTTCATCCTTTTTCTCAACATTATCTTTTGCTTCTTTTGTTAAATTAAATTTGCACAATAATTTATGTTAACATGTTTTCCTTCATTTCCCTCTTTCTCATGATAAGGAATCATATTTTACTATCATTATATCCCTCTTTGCACTTTGTCACATTTTTTTGTGACTTTAATTAATTCAAATTATTCCATGTGTCACTCCTCTTGACTTCTCATTTCTTTCACTCCACATTGGTTAAAACAAGGTTGAAGTCAAGATAACACTTTTATTTTACCTATATTTATGAGAATATTAAACCCCATGCTCTTTAAATTTCTCTCTTAAAAACCTCATCCCATGTATTCAAATGAAATCCATCTTTAGCACCCATGTTTATTTTTTTAAATCCATATGGAGGAGGAATAGAAAAAGCCATCAAGAAATTATAAATCCAAATCATTTAAAATAAAAGGTAATGATATCTAAAAGGAAACATACAAATCTCAAAAGTTAAATTCACACCAGAAAATGTGGTTCAAAACACATCTCCTATCTCTAATCAAAGCTCAAACTCCACAGTTGGCCTCACATAGAGCCGAGATCTTTTGAGGTGTAGTAGGCTAGTAGATTAGAATAGGGGATTTCGAAAAAATATTTAGTGCTACCTACTTTCTCATGCAAGTACCCAATGTTCATAGTAAAGAGATGGCTCTATAAGGGGTCCTAAAAAATAGGGAACACATCATGGGGAGGTAAGTCCATTTTACTTATCATGCATATAACCTTCATGGGATGATCTATATACTCCATTTGTTGACCTATGACTTGTGTGGATAAGATAAGTTCTTCAAAGTCCTTAAGGTTGAAATTCCTCTTGTTTTGACAAACCTAATTTGAGTGTTTTGACTTTAATAAAGAGTTCCTCTACCTTGGTTTTTCCTTCATTCTCCCCTCTACCCATTTCATTTCTCCCCTTTGATAGATAAATTGTGATTCCAAATCTATTTTCCTTTCTTATTTAATTCCTTCTTGTTCACCTCTTAAAAACATGCTAACACTACTTTGTTTTAGTTCAATCTATTTTTAGAGCGAAACAACATGTTTGAGAAACTATGGATTCTTACTTTCTTTACACCATGATTTACATTTCCTACACTTACTTTCCTTTCCTTTTACCATTTGTCATTATTTTTTTGTCTTGATATTATAGACACCTGATTTCATACCCTTTTTCCATTGTTGAGTGTGGTTGACTAGTTACTTCTCACTCGATAATGTTGTTTTCCCTTTTTTATGCATATTTTTCCATTGTTGAGTGAGATGTGGATTATTATTGCTCACTCATCAATGTTGTTTTACCATTTTATTTAGTCTTTTACCATTCATTTATTTATTTTTACCATCTTATTTGACATGTATCCTTAATTTGACTTGGTGATTTTGCCTTTCTTACTTAAGGATAACTTGTTTAAGTTTTTTGATCTTTAGTAGCCTTGGATTTTTCAGTTACCCAATTTACTCTTGTTGTTTGACTTGGTCATTTGGTCTAACCTAACACTTGTCATCCTAGCTTGCCAAATTTCTCAAGTATGTCTCATCCTCATAGTACCAACTATCTTTTCTTTTCTTACATTTGTTTGTTTTTGCTCTTTAGTTTTATATTCATGGGTTTGTCAAAAGTAGTATCTGCACCCTACACAATCAAAACTAAAAACACTACAGACAACCATCCCATGATAAAGGTAAGTCAATTTACACATCACATTAATTTTTTTATAGATTAATTTACCTTTTAGTCAATTAATTTTAGTTATTTTTGCTTTAAAATACTATAATTTTTTTTAGCATCAACATTGTGTGTTACTATGTTCTTTCTCAAAGAACCATCCCCTATTTCACCTTAGTGACACCTGATGAACTTCAAGTGGAGAATATATATATATATATATATATATATATATATATATATATATATATATATATATATATATATATATATATTTCAACTTTTACCAATTACCAACATTTTAAATCTTGCAAGAACCTATAGAGACTCAATCTTTTTGAGTGCATGCCCTAAGGGGTGCACCAAGAAAGGGGTGGGAAAACCTTTGGTGCTTCATAGGATTGTTGTTCCTTTGTTCTAAATTGTTACCAATCCAACTAGTTCCCAAAACCATTCCCTAAGATATTTCTCCTCCCTTGAATATTCCTCTAGTCTTTTCCTCTCTCCATCCCCCCTTTTCTTGTCTTAAACCCATTTTAGTCAGTCAGTTGTACTAAGTCAATTGGGTTGACCTAGTACAGTTTAGGGGTATTTTTTACTTTCTTATCTTGTTAGCCTTTTGGCCAACCTAGCTTAGACCTAGTGAATTATCCCCAAAAATACATTGGGTCAACCAGGTCAACCCTATACAATTGACATTTATGAGAGGATTTAGAGCAAGATCTACCTATATATACAAGATCATTTCATCAATATTTCATATATGTAATCAAGAGTTATTATTCACTCACACTTCTTCATAATCTGCTCTTTCACCATTCTACTTGAGGAGACAGCTTAGATTTCTTATTTGGAGAATCTAGTCTTTTGGATAAGTATTGGATACTTTGGCCTTTCTTAGTTATCCTTACAAACCAAAACAACCTCTTACAAAGCCTCATTGGCCAAGGAAGAGATTAAGTATCGATGGGTTCACATTCAGGTAAGTATATTCTAATTTTATTCTCCTCTCTTTTAGTATATAGAAGTAGCATAAGTGTTGGCTCAAATAATACTATCTTTTATATTTCATGTATTAGGGTGTTACTTATACTTACTTTAATTGAGGTTCCCTATACATGTTTGTTATATTATTTCTAACACCCACTTTATGCCATAGGCTTTGGTGTGCACTAGATTAGATTTACTTTCTTGTTATTAGAATAGGTGAATTCTTTAAACCTTATAACTCCATTAGGGTTATTTTGAGATTACGTTAGACTGTAGGCTTTGGAACCCTTCTTAACATGATATGTTGTGATAAGTGATCCTCTAATCAGGTCTAGTAGATCCCTATATTGGTCATGATCCCACTTAACAAGTGTATTTCAATTGAAAGTGTAGGTATGCTCTATCTTTTCCAAGCCAAGATTGATTTATAGACGTGATGCATTTTTGATTGCATACAATAAGTGACACACACTTGGAGGGATTGTAACGTCATAATGGAGTTTTATGTAACTCCCATTTTCCTCCTCTATCTATATTAAATAGATCTTTCTCTTCTCTTTTCTTCACTAAGAATCATTTAGCTCTCTATATTATTCTTTTATGCTTTTATCAAATCTTGTACTTTTTAAAATATTTGGTGAAAGTCTTCTAATAAAATAACATGAGTTTTTTTCTGATACATTCAGTTTTCCACTTTAAATCTCTTGTCACTATGGTTTGCTTTTAAGAGGTAACGTAGTTTTTAAATGCATTCTTTTTTTCTCTCACTTTCATGCTTGTCATTAATGATATTTCTTGGGTTAAAATCCTTTCATTACCCATAGTCCTTCACCTATTATTCATCGATCAAAGTGACATCTCCTTTGAGTTAGGATTTTGTGCGATCATCTTTGCCCCAACTCTAGAATAAATCATCAAGCAATTAGAAATAATTCAAGAAAAAGAAGACTCAGATATAGTGTATTGGAGTGAATGTTTTGATAATATATATGTATTAAATTGATTTATTTCATTTCAGTATCATGTATCATCACATGCTTTATTATAATTTATATCATTATATTATCTACTTGATTGCATAAAATAGTGGATTGACATCCCTTTTTATAAGTGTACTACTTCATAGAACTAATCTTGTATCAAACTATCCACTCATCAATTTTATTAATCCAATCTTTTCCAAGTTGTCTCTTGTGTGCAGGTAGTCCTTCCTAGCAAAAAATGAATTCCTACTTTGCTGGATCAATGGTGTGTAAACCCCATCACAGGTATTCCTCTTTAAACCTTGTATCATTTCTATTTTTAGTAAGTTAATTTTATTAAGAAAAATGAACCAAAAAATACTAAACATTCTATCATGCTCGGTTGGTCCTCTGAGGTCTCATTATTCTTGTTATTTTCATTGTGAAATCGTTCATTATTATATTTTATTGATTGCTTGTTTTCATTTAATAAGAATAAAATACAAAAAATATTCCTTTCCATTTTTAAGGTTTAAAAATAATTGCATTCATCCCTTTGTGTGCTTAGATAATTCACATAGATTAATCTAGGCAAATCAATATATCATAATAATCACACTTTCTCACACACAACCAAAACCACAATAATCTTAAAAAAAACACTAAAATATTTTCCTACCTAAGGTGGACTCACTTATATTTCATTACCAAGGGGAAAACTAACTTGGTGTATCGATCGAGTATAATTTTTTTGATAAATAATTATAAAGGCTAAGCACCTAACACCCTTATCTTTGTGGTGTGTGAAGTGAGAGGGTTATCCTTAATACCAAGCTATGTACTTCCTTCCAACATAGAATCAAGCCTTAACATACCTTTATGTATATAGAGGTTCCCATATTTAAGCAAAACCTAAAACCATCTTTAGAATACCATCTCTTATTACCCTTGTTAACCATTTTCCTTATCACATTCTAAATTTAGTTTCTTAAAAAAGTAAAATCTTTTAATAATGTTTAGTAGTGTGTGTGTTTGCTTTCACTAAAATAAGACAATCAAAATAATTTTGTGTGTCTTGTATTTTATTATTTGTTATTTTTTATGTGCTATATATTTTTGACATGATAATAGTCACTAAAACAAACTAAATATCCTAACTCATCCTCATCCATAGAGAACACACTGAGTCATCCTACCTCTCTTGAATTTATGAGGGAAGCCATTCCCTAGTTTTATATGCAAAGAGATCTAGAATTCTCTAGTATATTGGATAGTAATCTAATTTACCTTAATCATTATCTTAGTACTCGATCCATATGTATTTTGATTTCCCCTCACACACAATCTTCTAGGATTATTTTTGGCACACCCTTAAAAGGAGTGAAAGGGCTTACATAAGCTATTATTTCCTCTTCCAATAATCCTCCACCAATGGGTTTCGATACCAATGTATCATAACCCTTTAATAATACACCCCCATTAGTATCTAATAATCCTTCTCCAACCATTATCCAAGACTAAAATGTTACTACAACTCAATGTACACTTACTTTTCCACCCACTACTTCACACTAGAACTTAGTAATTTTGATCCCTATAACTCCCCCACCTATCCAAACTAGCATAGCTTCGAATCCTTAAACCCAAACTTTACAAGAAGTTCTTGTTGACCAATTTTTCCCATAGGCAAAATTTTGGTCACCTTCTTCCCCTACTATTTAATGCCAGTCATCTTCAGATTGCATAAGTTCAATGCAGTTTTCATTCAGCCATGGTTCAAGCTTTAGTTTAATCTTCAAGACCATCACTCTTTGGTTCAACCCCCTGGTTCATCCATCTTCAAGTTCAAGCATCTCAATTCAGTATCATTGAACCATTTTTGGTTCAACAAACATGGTTCAATGGCTTGGTTCGATCTCTTGGTTCAAAGCAGATGGTTCAATAGGTAGAGGAAGTTCATCAGTGCTCAAATGGTTGAACCAATTGAACCGTTGAACCATTTTTGGTTCAATGGGTTCAGTTCAATGGGCTTGGTTCAATGGGCTAGGTTCAACGTGGTGGTTCAAAGCAATAAATTCATTGGCCTTTGGTTCATTGGCCCATCAGTGCGTAATGGTTGAACCTTGAACTGTTGAACCATTTTTGGTTCAACGGGTTTGGTTTAAGGGTATGCCCTTGGCCAAAGGGGAGTCTTCAAGTCAAAATGCCCTTTTGGAGGGTAGGCACTTCAAAATTTGCAAAGGAAAATTGGGTAAGGCTCAAATTCTTTTAAGGTTCAATTTGGTTTGAAAATAGACTTAGTCCCGAATTCCTTCAGACTTTTTGCCCAAAGGAATTCCTTTGGATAAAAAGTTTGAAGGAATTCAGGCGTGCTTCAAGCAAAGCCAAGCTGGGCTAGGAGAATTTCCATAGACTTTTTGTCTATGGGAAATTGTCTATGGACAAAAGCCTATGGAAAGCACAAAGCAAAATAGACCCGAGGAAATTATCCATGGACAATTTGTCTGCAGGAGCCCAAGAGGCAGTCTGGAAAACAAAGGGGACCTGTCGAAGGACCACAAAGGGTAGGTGCCCTTGTGGGGACTTCTGGCCAAGTCAAAAGGGACTTTTTCAAAGAGACTTGTGCTAAAAAAATATAAGGCAAGGAAGACAAGCCACATAAAGACAAAGCCACATGGACCTGACTGACGTAGCGATGGAACTGAGGATGTCTCGGAGGATGTCAAAATTAGCAAAATAGTATAGCCATTGGTTTTCAAAGTGGTGACGTTTGGGAAGCCGTCAAATTCAAGAAGGTGGAATATCTGTTGGTGTTTAAAGCATGATGGCTGAGGGACATCAAAGTTAACAAAATGAAATGGTCGTTTGCTTTCAAAGCGAAGAGGTGCCAACCATGGGAAAAGGGCCTAGAGTGCAGCGAGCCACCAAGATGTTCGCCCTAGGGGCCAAAGGAGTCAGAAGAGACAAAACGAAGGAAAGACAAAATGAAAAGTAAGGAATGAGTAAGAAGTTAGTCCAAGTGGCAAGAGGAAGTGCCAATTTGAGAAGTGACCCCAACAGGTGAAATAGTGGTTGCAATTGATCACTAAAATAGCAAATGGCATGGCCCATGCATCTAAAAGGGGACAAATCTCAATCTATTTGTAGAAAAGAGGTGCAGTCTGTGTTTCCACATTAATGCTCAAATGCCAAAGTCTAATTTCATGATTATACAGCATGGTTCCAGCAGGCTTCTTCTAGAAAGATGACATCAGCCACAGTGTTTTCCTCTTCCCAATGAGGGGACACGTATGCCACTTGTAAAACAAGGAGTGACAAATGGATCTCCTTGCTTATCATATATATGATGAACTTGTCATTTTGTAAAGAGATCTTCCACATTTTGCTAAGGCATAGCCCTGGCAAAATTTCCACCTGAATCAATAAACATAGTTTTTTACCTTCATTTTGGATAGATATTTCAGAGTATGTGCTGAGTGTTGTTTGTGTTCAGTCATTATCTCTTGATGCTCTCACAGGTCCAACACCAATGTACCTGTTGTCTACAAGGCACCATTTCTATAGCTAAAAGGAGAAGAGCTAACATTTGGAAGACCAAAATAGAGGAAATTACTACATAAGTGTGTGTCTCACAGCACCTTTGGTGATCTCTTTCTTTTTTTATATTTTCCATTAAGGCCTCCCTGCCAGTTTCTAGCAGCCTAGTCCTTTTGCCAAGTGTGAAGTGTATGTATGCATTTGTCTGATTTCAAGAGTGGATGTGTGAAGGTCGACTTATTTTGGTGCATCACCTCTTTAGAGTAGTTTGTTTTTATGCATCTTTCTCCCTTTTCATTCCCCCCTTTTTATATACTTATATATGTATGTATTAGCACTTGATGGAAAAAACATGATGCATCAAAGGGAGCTAGCCCTTATCTAGAGACTCTCCCCTCTAGCTTCACTAGTCCCATAGGTGAAAGGGGAGTTTCCATGTTGCGAGGAGAAGGTAGGAGCTTGGTCTCCTGCTAAGGGTACAATTTCCTACGTCAATAGTTCTGGCACGCCTAGTGGGACCAACTGGGACATGTTTTGTCCAAAGAGTTGAAGAATTTTTGGTGTGTTCTTCAACCAACCAGCCTTCAGAGGCTTTTGCATCAAACACCAATGATGACTCTAAGTTAAATTGATTGGTTAAGCAGTTCTTGTACCGTACCATCAAGAAACAACATTCTAGTATGTATAATCCCATCATTCAAAGTCATGGACCCTGTTTTCCTTGGCTAGCATGGCTATGATCCTTACCAGCCTTATGTTGATCCTTATCAGGTTCAATATGGCCAGTCTCACCCTTGCCATGAGTTATATTGGCCTTATGCCCGGTATTCTCATTATGTCACTTCTCCTACTCAACCCAGTCTCTTTGCCAATCAACCCATTTTTGCCTTCAAGTGAACACTATTGGGATATGAAAAACATGTAATAGATCTTGACACTAGAAGAGGATGTGGCCAAGAAATTATTGAGCATAACATCCATCAAGTGAGGAATGCACTGGATCAGGTTAAGAAAGAATGGGCTCTTATTGAAAGAGCCAATTAACATAGGCTTACAAGTGAGATGCTAGATGTGGGTGGTTTGATTGCATCTTTGGAGGAGAAGCTAAGTATTCATGAGAGGCAACCTTACCAATTCTATCAACCTGCATACTCACTACCCCAAGCATCATATCAGTCATATACAATGCCTGCTCATAACCCAAATCAAGCCTGTCAAAGTCCTTTCCCCAATCATGTTGAGGAGAGTTCCAAAATGACAAATCTTGTGTTTAAGGGTAATCTTGATAGACAAATTGAATTGGCAAATCTTTAGATACAACAATCCATCTTGGAAGTGAGGGAAGTGGAATCTGAATCTTCACTACCCTCTCACGTTGTGGGCCCATCACCCCCAAAGGAGATGCCCAGTCTGAATTTCTTGAGCTGGAATCAAGTGGTTGAGTCATGAAACCACAAGGGGGTGAAAGACATCATCCAAGAGTGTGAGGTACAAGATGAGGTTAGTCCTTTTCAAGTTCCCCCCACCCTTTCTCAGCAAGCTCCTTACACTTCATGGCAACCTTCATGCACTCCCCATCTCTATGGTGTTTCCCACGAGCTCCAAGAAGTACAAGGTGAGGATTATCTGGCTAAGTGGATTAAAGAATTAGAGGCTAAGATGAGACTACTGGGAGAAAGAGAGATGGAGTTTTTAGACCTTGTAGAGGAGCTGATGCTAAAAGACACCCCTTTCACCAATCCATAGGCTAATCTCAATATTGATGAAATGTTGGTAAAATGGAGGAATGAAAATCAAGAAATTTTGGCCCAAGGTTTGCCCCCTCCTATTCTAGAGAAAACTCCCTCTTGTATGCCGAATCCTTTCTATCAAATGGCACTTGCTCATTCTAACTTATCCGATGCATCAATCGATCCTACCCTCAATCTTGTGTGCTTAGATTTTTAGCATACCTCTTCTCAAATAGCTCTTCTTGTACATGAGCAAACCCTCTCAAATCTTCCCCAACCTCCTCAAGTCTTTCAACATGATCTCCAATTTTTGAATTGGAAGAAGGAAGACCATGAACCAGCTCAAGACCTTGAAGAGGATAAAGTTGCTGCCTATTCATAGGAGCAAGTTTCCAATCCCAAGATCATGGGATGGAAGCAAACAGTGGAATCTTGGGGTAGAAAGGAAGAAGAAGATTAAGGTTTTGCACAACACCTTAAAGAAGATGGGGTTGCTCCTACTCCTGATTATGATTGTGACTTCTAGGAAAGGCTCTTCCAAGAGAATATAGACAAGCGGATTGCAAAGTTGGAATCCAAAGAGTGATTCCTCAGCCAGTGTGTGATGGATGGTTCAGACCCAACAACACATTCTATGTCTAAACACACCCACCTACACATCCCTAAGAGAACTATTAGGCCATGCCTGATATAGGTGAAGTGCTAACTAAATGGAAAGAGGAGAATCATTCGATTCTAGTTGAGGGACTGCCTCCTCTTCCACATGAGTTCATCCATTAGTGTTCCACTTCACCCCTTCTTGAGGAGGAACTTGTCTTGAAGGAAGCAAGTGAAGAAGAGTGTGCTCAGTTCATGACTGATCAGGGAGACTTCATGAGTATGAATGAAGAGGAGATCACCTTAGCTAACATGGAGGAGCATGGACAATCTCTTGTTCATGCTTTGAATGATTTGTTTGAAGTCATCGAGGCAGGCTACACTATTCTTCAAAGAGGCTATGAGTTGGATAAGAACGGAGAACGTAGCATTGGGGTTCTAACAAGCATGCAAAGAGGCTATAGTTTTTTAGATTTACCCCTTTGAGAGGTTGGTGAATCTAAAGATATCTCCTTTGAAGTCATCAAGGAAGACGGTCATACCATGGAACCCGAGCATAAGGTAGAAGAGATCAAGTCAGTCAAGGGTGCGTATCAAGAGGCTAATGGTGATGAACTAGTAACAATCAATTTCTTGATGGGATACACTAGCCTGAAGAACCAACAGGAGACAAGCTTCCAAGAACAAATAAATTATGCATACATTGGAACCATGTTTGAATCTAATCCACTCAGATTCCAACCAACTCAGGTGACAGGCAAGAGGAGCAGGTTTACCAACTCTCTTTTTTATTCAGCTACTTGCCTGGCACCATAAGTCTTCTTACTTGGAAGGGGACTTAAGAAATTTTTCTTTCAATCCAAGAGTGAGGCGAACATTCCTAGTTAGCTATATATAGTAGTTTATTTGTAGTTTCTTTTCCTACTTTCCCTAAGTGTAATTGCACAGGTAGTGTTTTTTAGCCTTGTGTGTTTCCCTTTGCATGTGGGGTAAAGGCTTCATGTTTGATTCTCAGATCTTTGGGGCTGTTGCTAACTCTTTCATAACTGCATTTGACTCCATGCCTAATGGATTGCAAGGAAATTAGGTTCTAAGCATAGCAGACATGCTTCCCCTGTGAGTCACCAATCTGTTGACCAATTTTGCCCATAGGTAAAATTTTAGTCACCTTCTTCCCTTGCTATTTAATTCTAGTCATCTTCAGATTGCATAAGTTCAACACAATTTTCATTCATCCATGGTTTGAGCTTTAGTTCAATCTTCAAGACCATCACTCTTTGGTTTAGCCCCTTGGTTCATCCATCTTCAAGTTCAAGCATCTTAGTTCAGCAACGTTGAACCATCATACCGTTGAACTGTTGAACCATTTTTGGTTCAATGAACATGGTTTAATGGCTTAGTTCGATCTCTTGGTTCAAAGCAGATGGTTCAATAGGTAGAGGAAGTTCATTAATGCTCAAATGGTTAAACTAATTGAACCATTGAACCATTTTTGGTTCAACGAGTTCAGTTCAATGGGCTTGGTTCAACGGGCTAGGTTCAACGTGGTGGTTCAAAGCAAGAAATTCATCAGCCTTTGGTTCATTAGCCCATCGATGTGTAATGGTTGAACCTTGAACTGTTGAACCATTTTTGGTTCAATGGGTTTGGTTCAAGGGTATGTCCTTGGCCAAAGGGGAGTCTTCAAGTCAAAATTCCCTTTTAGAGGGTAGGCACTTCAACATTTTCAAAGGAAAATTGGGTAAGGTTCAAATTCATTTAAGGTTCAATTTGGTTTGAAAATAGACTCAATCCTGAATTCCTTTGGACTTTTTTCCCAAAGGAATTCCTTCGAACAAAAAGTCTGAAGAAATTCGGGGGCGCTTCAAGCAAAGCCAAGCTGGGTCAGGATAATTTCCGTAGACTTTTTGTCTACAGGAAATTGTCTACAAACAAAAGCCCACAAAAAGCATAAAGCAAAATAGACACAGGGAAATTGACCCAGGGAAATTGTCTACAGACAATTTATCTGCGAGAGCCTGAAAGGCAGTCTAGAAAACAAAGGGGACCCACCAAAGGACCACGAAGGGTAGGTGCCCTTGCAGGGACTTCTAGCCAAGTCAAAAGGGACTTTTTTAAAGAGACTTGTGCTAAGAAACATACAAGGTAAGGAAGACAAGCCACAGAAAGATAAAGCCACATGGACCTTACTAACGTAGCGATGGACTCGAGGATGTCTTGGAGGATGTCAAAATTAGCAAAATAGTATAGTCATTGGTTTTCAAAGCGGTGACATTTGGGAAGCCATCAAATTCAAGAAGGTGAAATATCCATTGGTGTTCAAAGCATGATGGTCGTAGGGACGTCAAAGTTAACAAAATGAAATGGTTGTTTGCTTTCAAAGTGAAGAGGCACCAACCATGGGAAAAGGGCCTAGAGTGCAGTGACCTGCCAAGATGTTCGCCCCAGGGGCCAAAGGAGTTAGAAGAGACAAAACTGAGGAAAGACAAAATGACAAGCAAGGAATGAGTAAGAAGTCAGTCCAAGTGGCAAGAGGAAGCACCAATTTGAGAAGTAACCCCAATAGGTGAAATAGTGGTTGCAATTGATCACTAAAATAGCAAACGGCATGGCCCATGCATTTAAAAAGGGACAAATCTCAATCTATTTGTAGAAAAGAGGTGTAGTCTATGTTTCCACATTAATTCTTGAATGCCAAAGTCTAATTTTGTGATTATACAGCGTGGTTCCAACAGGTTTCTTCTAGAAAGATGACATCGGCCACAGTGTTTTCCTCTTCCCAATGAGGGATGCGTATGCCACTTGTAAAATAAGGAGTGCCAAATGGGCCTCCTTGCTTCTCATATATATGAAAAACTTGTCATTTTGTAAAGAGATCTTCCACATTTTTCTAAGGCATAGCCTGGTGAAATTTCCACCTGAGTAAAAAAACATAGTTTTTTACCTCCATTTTGGATAGATATTTTAGAGTATGCGCTAAGTGTTGTTTGTGTTCAGTCATTGTCTCTTGATGCTCTCACAGGTCCAACACCAACATACCTATTGTCTACAAGGCACCATTTTTGTAGCTAAATGGAGAAGATCTGACATTTGGAAGATTAGAATAGAGGAAATTACTGACATAAGTGTGCATCTCACAACACCTTTGGTGATCTCTTTCTTTTTTTTGTATTTTCCATTAAGGCCTCCCTGCTAGTTTCTAGTAGCCTAGTCCTTCTACCAAGTGTGAAGTGTATGTATGCATTTGTCTGATTTCAAGAGTGGATGTGTGAAGGTCGACTTATTTTGGTGCATCACCTCTTTAGAGTAGTTTGTTTTTCTGCATCTTTCTCCCTTTTCATCCCCCCATTTTTATATACATATATATGTATGTATTAGCACTTACTGGAACAAACACGATGCATCAAAGGGAGCTAGCCCTTATTGAGAGACTCTCCCCTCTAGCTTCGCTAGTCCCATAGGTGAGAGGGGAGTTTCCATGTTGCAAGGAGAAGGCAGGAGCTCGGCCTCCTACTAAGGGTGCAATTTCCTGCATCAACAGTTCTTTTAAGTCAACCTCTTTAGTAGTATATCCCATCAACTACTTAATATCTAGCTTCCTCACAAACCCTTGGATTTGTCTATCTTCACTCATCCCCATAATAAAATATACCCTTTCAAGTCCAAAAATATGTGTCCATATCCCAACCTATCATAACCACTTATTTTAGCTATCCTTTTTCAAAACCCTTTTCCACTCAATTCCCCACCTATAAGCACCCAAAAAAAATATTTCTTAGGGGTATTCCTCAATATAATACCTAGCCTAACCTTATGAACATCCTTGTGAATAGGATGGCAAATCTAGAAGCCTCTGCCTCTAGGAAGAAAAATATGCTCACATATGAGCAAATTTGTAATGAGCCTTTAAACTTGATAGTGCCCATATAGCCATATCCATCACAATGGGAACTTACAAAATTTATGAAATTTCAAAACAAGGAAGATCCTAAGCAACACATTAAAGCGTTTAGACATGTTTGTTATCTCATAGCTCAAGATGATGCTCTTCTTCTAAGGATGTTTTCCATATCGTTAGCTGGACCAAATTTAGATTGGTACAAATCTATCCTTTAATGCTCATTCTCTTTTAGGCAATTGGCCTAAATATTTTTAGAACACTTTTCCATTAACATTGCAAAAAAAGTAACCATAACTGATCTCTATGCCATCAGACAATTTGATGATGAATCCATTACCAATTTTATGTTTAGGAGGTGAAGTCTTATAAACCAACTTACTTTCTCCCTTCCTCAACCATAATTAATTGAATTATTTATGAGATCTTGTGCTATAAATATCTCATCAACATTACAAGTGCAATCATTTAAGACTTTTGATGAAGCCATTTCCATAGCATGTAAATTATAAATCTGAGCCTTAGAGGAAGGAAAGGTTAAGTTATGTAACAAGAACTTCAACCCTGATCCCTCCAAAGGGACCAACAATGCCAAAACTAAGGGCACAACAAATGTTGTCTAAAAATTAGTACCTATATAGACAAAGAGCCAATCCAAACCTTCTACTTCCTAAATGTAACCACAAAAACCTTTAACATGGTTTCTTCCTTGACAATACACATCCTTAGGGGAGTTGTATACTTATGTTTTAGATAAGATCTTAAAAGTTTCTATTATTGAGCTTCCTTTAGTTAGTCCACTTGATGAATCTTTCCCCAATCCTAGTTGGTACAAAGAAAATGACTTATACAACTATCATCATGTACCCAATCACGATGTTAATAGGTGCCTCTACTTCAAAGGTCTAGTTTAAAACCTTATCAACCAAGGGGAATTACAATTAGATAATCCTAGTGCCACTCATAATCAATACATTGGTATATTTAGATAGCCATTCCCCAATGATCCTTATACATCTAATTTTTTATAAGCAAACTCAACAGGCACCTAAAATCATGATACCCATGTAATAAGCACAATCCATGATCAACTTCTACCTAAATAAGTTAGTAATGATTCTGAATCTCCTTTCAAAATAACTAGGATCCTAGATTTCCTGACAAGAGATGTTTTCAAACCATCTGAACCAACTAGATCTATTCCTAATACTCACTTAAGTTTTTTTTATCTCATTATTTGGGATCCTCTTGAGGAAACATTATCTAAGCCTATTCAAGGAAACTAATAAAAAATAAAGGATGAGAAAACTATCAAGGAGGATACTTGTTTGGATATCCCTAAAGATATGCACATTAATCATTCAATCACTATAACACTCTTATGTAGCATACACATTCCCTCTATATTACTCCCTCCTAATATGTTTTTTATATACTACATCGACCAAATTCAAAACTAACTTCCCTTATAGCTTAGACTAAAGCAAATATTGTATAAAGAGAAACTAGGGGAAATGTTTCTATAAGTGAAAACAAATGCCTTGGAGCATCATGAGGTAAATCCTTGTAACATCCACTGATAATAATTGAGCTCCTTAAAGAGGATATCCTTACTACTTCTGACTAGATTTAAAAAGGGAAAATGGTTTTACCACCAATTCAAACTAGAGAATCCATATTGACACCTCATCCTTCTATAAGACCAAAATCTACCATTATGGAATCCTCTTCTAAGAAATATATATTATAAAAGGATCTTCCCATAATAATAATGCTAATACATAATCCCTTAAATCCTTATTACCCTCAGAATCTCGGTGTAAGGTCTATTCCAAGCATAAAGTACCCTCTGTGGGAAATATTTGAACAATCAATGTGAGGAATCAAGACACAAAAGAAAGTGTACCTTCCATGTCAATGCCTTGGAAGATTGAAAAATCTAACCAAGATCCATTATGGGGGTCTTACTCTAAGATTCTCAATCAATTCCTTCAAATCTCCCTTATCACACTACCACCTATAAATCCTATTAACCCCATACTCAAAAACTGACATGGTATAGAGAAAATAAGAAATGCGCTTACCATCAAATAGTGGGGCATGATACTAAAAGTTGTAATGTGGTAAAAGATATAGTCCAAAATTTATTAGAAGATGATGATATTATACTAGAATAATTTGGTCATGATTATACTCATAGTCAAACTACTAGAATAATGACAATCTTAGGAACTAGTACATTATCGGGAGGGTCAAAATGTGCTTTGAGGGAACATAAAACCTCTGATGAAACTTAGTATCAACCCCTTTTAAACCTTATAGACTTAGATGATTTTAGAAACACAAAAAATATGTATACACATAATATTTTCAAACTTTTATTGATTACTGACACTTTGTATCTTGCAAGAACCCATCGAGTCTCAATATATTTGAGTGCACACCTTAAGGGGTGTACTGAGAAAGGGGTGGGAAGACCATTGGTGCTTCATAATATTGTTTACCCTTTTTCCACTTGTTATCTACACACTTATCTCCTAGAACCATTAACCCTAAGCTTATTCTTCTCTATTATACCCATTCTAGGCATTTGGTATATTTTATCCTCATTTTCCTTACCTAATCCCTTTTTAATAGTCAACTATGTTAGGTTGATTGGGTCAACCTGTACATTTTCAGGATATTTTCACTTAGGAATTAGATTAGCCTTTGGTCGACCTAGCTCAGGACCTAGTGAATTATTATATGAAATTATGTTAGGTTGATTGGGTCTACCCTATCAGTTGGGATTTTTGGAAGGGTCAAGGGTCAAATAAACCTATAAATACAAGTTCATTTCCATCATTTATCAAGGAGAAGTGAAAAAAAGAAGTAAGAGTGAATGAACATTCACTTATTGACCATTCTACTTGAGGAATAAAGCTTAAGGTTCCATACTTTCTTTAGAGATACACATCTTGTCTATTGGATGTCTTTTGGATGCATTGATAGGTTGTGTAGCCTAGAGATGATTTGTCTTTGTCATCCTTACGCACCACAACAACCTATTATAAATCATGGTGGCCAAGTGAGAGATTGAGGCTCAGTGGGTTCATCTTCAAAGGTAAGTATTCCTAACTTTATTTCTTGTTTGTAAGAGTAGATAGATATGAATTTATACTTATCTTCCATGCATTAGGATTCTATATACATTGACATGAGTATATCTCTTCTATGTATGTTTAGTTTTATTATTTCTAACCCCCACATTATGCCACAAGCTTTGGTGAGCACTAGATTAGATTTTATTTACTTGTTATTAGTTTAGGTGAAATATTAAAACCTAGGGTCCCCTTAGGGTTATTACATGATTGTGTTAGATTGGAGGATTTGAAACCCTTCTTAGCATGGTATATTGTGAGAAATGATCCTTTAATTGGGTCTAATAGATCCCCATATTGGTCATGCTCTGGGTTAACAAATGTGTTCCCAATCAAGAGTGTAATTATGATCTATCTTCTCTAAGATAGGATTGATTTATAGACATGATACATTTTTGATTGCAAGTATTCTAGTAAACCTGATGTGAATCTAACCCTTGAAGGATTTTGTTTCACTTATTTATTTTATCATTTTTATTATCATATATTTGTAATGCTAGGTAGACTATATTGACATAGTACTAACTTTTGTGCATAGTTTTAACACAAAATCACATCCAAATGACTATATTATTTCTATGTAGGTTATTTTCCATGTATAGGCTACTAGATCGACTCAATTGACACAATATAATTTTTTAGACTTTCAGACATGTAGTCTAGACTACTAGGTCAACCCAGTTGACCCTATACACTTTCAAGCATCAAATTTAGACTACTAGGTCAACCTAGTCAACCCTATACATTTCAGACACTCAGTAACATGCTTCTATAAAGATTAGTCAACCTAGTCAACCTAGTTAGTAGGATTTAAAATTATTTAGGAGGTTATTTGATATTAATTTCTCTTCTCTAGATCTTTAAACCCACCAAGGTTCCTTTCTATCTTTTCTCTATTTCCTTACAAAATTGATTTTCATAGTTTGCAATCTTTAAAATTTCCCTTATACAGTCAACTAGATCGATTTTATCGGCCTAGTTCTATATTTTGTGTGCTATTTAGATAATTAGATAGACCCTATCAACCCTGTTCATTTTTAAACCTTTTTCTTTCGTATTATAGGGTAACCATGTTACTTTATTTTATATTCTATGCATACACTATTGACTGAATCGATACTATACTATATTTTAAAGTTGGTATTAACACTTATCTACTAATAATTAACTCACACTTTCATTTCTTATTTTTTGCATGCTTAAAATAGTTTACATAGTCTAATTAGGTGGTTTTTAATATACCATTTAGTTTCACTATTTTTTATTTTATGCACACATGACCAAATCACAAAATCTTAAACAAACATTTTAACAATTGTCTACCCAAGGCTAACCTACTTGGATTTCATCACCAAGAGGGAAGATAACTTGGTTTTTTGACCAAGTATAAACACATGGTTAATGGTATATTTTGGCTAGGCACCCAACACCGTTATTGTTGTGGTGTGTGAAGTGTGGGGGTAGGATCCAATACCAAGCCTGTACCATTTCCAATATAGATCCCTTTTAACCCAAACATCCTAAAATCATCCTTAAATTTCTTTCTAGTTCCTTGTTTATAGCCAACTTCCTATCACATTTAAAACTATATTCTAATAATCTAACAACTTTTAGGTTGACCTCTTAGTTAAATTTTACTTTCCAATTTGATTGGTTTATCTTTGCTCAATTGCATGTTGTATTGCAAAAACATACATTAGCTAGCATCGGTGTAAGGTTTTGTGATGTGTGCCTCAATTGCATTAACCTCATTGATTCAACTGATTGTGTTTCACTTTAGTTATTTCTTTTCTAAGTATTTACAAAATTATTCTTGTTTTAGTGCACCATCATTTTAGTTGACATAGTCTATCTAATTTTACCTATTTCTATGCTTGGTTGACCCATTCAACCCTGTACACTTTTTTAGCCTCTATCTATTGTGCTAGATCAACCTAGTCTACCCTGTACAGTCTTTATACCCTATTTCCTATGCTAGATCAACCTAGTCAAATCTATACTATTCCTATCACTTCATATTTCCTTGATTTCTCATCTCTCTTACCTATTTTAGTCTTTCTCCTTCATCATGAATTTTTTGTTTGAAGACAACACTGAATTAAATTCAACAAACATGATGAGTTTTACCAACCCTCATAGGGTCTCCCATACACAGATTAGGGCTCCTCTCTTGGATGAGAGTAATGTTTATATACCCACTCACACAATCAACTATGAAACCCCTCCTTATTACTCTTTACAACATAATCCTCTCTTCTCCCTAGAAGATCAACTCAAATTAGAGTATATCCTTGAAATGCTCTTCTTTATCTCTAAATTTCCTCAACATCGAAGAAAGGATCCCTCTACCATTTACCATCTTATGATTAGTGGTCAAGTTAAAGAGCCTCATTGCCTACTCCCACATTCTTAGATGGATTTGGGGGTACCACGTTCTTTGATTCTCAGCCTCTTCCCTCGATTATGACCCCTTCTCATATCATGACCTCTTATTCTTTAATCTCTTCTACCTTCATGCCTAGTATCTCCATTAACATGGTAGGTTATACATCTAGTTGGCCTCTTATAAGATCCACTATCATTAATACTTATACTAGTGCATCATTTTCCACCCAAGGTAATCATGCTTCTAGTGCTTCTTCTTCTCATCCCTTTACTAGTCTATCTTTTGATTCACAAGAAAAATTTTCTACTAGTGCTTCACATTCTCATAGTTCCTCTAAAGATCCTACCAACACCAATAGTAGTACCCAAGCCACTAATACCAACTCTAATGATTCAAATAATTCTAACAATTCCATTAAAACCCATCAACTCTTGTTACAAACACTCAATCAAATGAATACCTTTCAAGCTCATAATATAAATCAAATAATGAGAATGTAAAATCACCTTCTCTATCTTTAAACTCATCCTCAACCAATGATTTAGGGCATGCATAATCAAAATTTTCCTCCTCCTCCTCTTTCAAATTCTCAAGGAAATCTCATTCCTCAACCTCCTTTGTTCAACAAAACCATTAAACATCTTCAAAATGAACCTCTTTCCACTCAAATTGATAATATTGATATAGGAGGTATGAACCCTACCATTTCTTCTAATGGATCAATTGATCCTACCCTTCATCTCAAAACATTTATAAACCTTTATAATGATTGGGTCAAATTCAACACCTTTTCCACTACCAAGTTCTTAACCAAAAATATTATGGGTGATGCCTTAGATTGGTACAACCAACTTAGAACCCATTCTATTACTAGTTTGGAAGATTTAGTGAATGCTTTAGTTTAAGAGTTCCAAACTAGTGATCTTCTTGAAAACACTTTGGCCCATTTCATAAATTCTATACAAATTAAAAATGAAATTACCCAAGATTTTGTTAAAAGGTGGAAAACTTTATCAAACAAGTGTGAACATAACATGGCTGATGATAACCTTTTTCATCTCTTCACTAATGATATTTTTCCCAAGGTACAATATCAGGTCCACACTCTCTCTTCACTACCTTAGAAGAGGATATTGACCAAGCTAAATGTAAATATTTCCTTATACATCAATTCAAGCCACCCAAACCTTATGCAAGTCCTCACCTCTTACTCAAGAACAAAAATCATAATGCTACCAATGATGGTGTCATAGACTCTTATGACACCATTCACACTATTTAAGATGTTGTTCCTACCAATCCTCAAAACCAGCTCCCTCTTATAAAAAATACACCAATCCTAATTTATATTCACCTAATAACATCAACCTTGACAAACCCTTATCCTTAGCTAATTTACTTAAACATCTATATAGGCCTCTACTATGAGAACTTGATCCCACTTGTCCTATGCAATCCTAGTATGATCTTAACAAGTTTTGTTGGTTTCATGATAGTTGAGGTCATTCTCATGAGACCTATAGGTATATTTGTAGTTTAGATATGGATTTTATTCTTGGTCCTAATTTTGATCATGACTCTATCATTAAAAAATTTCAACAAGCTTATGACATTGATTTAAAGGCTCACAAATCACATACTAAATCTCAAGCCTTAAATCAAGATAATACTCATTTGTCTATCTATAAAGACCCTCTTCCTAATCACAAAATTAATCAAGATACCCAAGAAAATCCCACCCCTTCCTCTAATAATGTATAAAGTCTTGTTGACCCAACTCTTGAAGATAATGTGGTTAATATGACTAATATGTGAAAGGTGGTAGATTTTATTGACCCCTAACCTATCTACACCCCTTCATTATCCCAAATTTTTTATGTTATCCAAGATTCTTATCCAACTCATTTAAATGAGTTGGGGTAAGATGATATTATCACCTTTGATGATCCAATTCCCACTTCTCTTTTGGATAACACTTCCATTTCTATTTCTACCATCCCTCCATCTTCTTTGCCTAACTCTACTAATAATCAAGATTTTATTAAAACTTCTTCTACCAATTCTCAACACCAACTTGAAATAACTACTTCACCTTCTCAACATAATTTACAAAATTATTATAAACCTTTTCCTTCTTATCAACAAAAATTTGAATGCACTTTAGCTCCTCCTTTTGAGGACCTCATTAATCTTTATGCACCTATTTATACCAACCTTGTTATAGGTTATGATGAGTGGGATCCCATTATGGAACTCACTAATCTCCCATCTCAAATTCCATTTATTGAGCTTATGAGGACCTCTCCACATCATAGAAACTATCTTATTTATCTATTGTTAAAAATGAACATCCTTCATCCTCCCTTAGTAGAATGTGAAGCAACATTATCTGGATCTAAGGATAGAATATTACAATAATCTGAAGAAATGTCTATCCATGTTGAGGAAAAAATGGACACTTATTTTTCCTTAAAATTTCTTATCACTTCCATCATTTTTTATGAGATTATAATTTATGCGGATGATCCTCCTCTATTCATTAGTGTCCAAATTGGTGATATCCAAGTCAAGCGTGCATTGATTGATGAGGGTTTCAGCACCTATGTCGCCTCTCTCAATTTTATCAAAATCCTTTGATACTCTAAATTCAATATCAGGTCCACATGCATCAAATTCCAATGATATGATCAAAAGTAAATACCTCCTTTAGGTTATGTGTGGATTCCCATTACCATCCCACCTATCACTATTCATGTGAAGGTGATGATATTTAACTTTCTTCTCTTATAATATTTTCCTTGGTAGGCCATGGATTTACCATATGAGAAGATTTGATTCTTTCACCTACCAATACATTAAATTACCTCATAATGGAGCCATTTATAGGATTTAGGGTGACACTAACCCTTAGAATTTAGAATAATTCTAAGACTATGGTGCCTTTAAGATTGTTACTCATAAACCTTCGCATAGTGTTCCATTCTATGAGTCTCAACGATTCAATTTTCCTATCAATTACACTCAAGTTTATAATGGTCATCCAAAATGCATTGGGAATATTATTCCTAACCTCTTAGATTCTAATGAAGATGAGCTTGATGAGATCAAAATAAATATTAAAAATTCTAATCTCTCACCTCATCTCATCTCTTTGCTTCCTACTTCTTTACAGCCTCATTCTTGTAAAAGTAATGATATTCCCATCATTTTCAATAAAAATCAACATTATATTCACCATAATTCATCCAATGACAAAGTCATACCTACATGCATAATTTATCTTCACACGCTTGAATATGATGATGGTTACACATTAGATGATCCATTCCTAGGTTGCTTTGTTCAAGCCCGTGATGCAAATATTATCCATTATTGTTCTTCTTTGCTTAAATATTTTAGTGATTATTCACATGTTCCATCATTTATATTTCTAAATTTTATTATTTTTCTTCTTTATCATAGGGTAGAGATTGCATTGACATCTCTAGTTTTGAAGGAACGTTGTAGGAGTATGCTTATGGATCATGCTATGACTAGGCCTTACCACTTTGCTAGGTACCCTCACCCTTATAGATTACTTATATTTGAGATGTGTGTGATCCTTAGTTGGCATTATATAGAACCTAAACCTTCCTCATTAGATCATGCATTGGATCCAATTCTTGATCTTACTATAATTGATCCCATTCTTGTTCTCGCTATAGTTGAGCCCATTTTTGCTCCTACTGTTGCTGAGCTTATCCCTACTTCCAATACCATTTCTCCTTCCATTGAGCCTAGTCCTATTCCTTCCCCACCATCACCTTCTCTTGGTGATGGTTTACTTCCTTTACCTTAGATGGATCCATTTCCCACCAAATGAGCCAATGAGCCTTCCCAAGTTCCTTCCATTCATGTTACACCTCCTCCTATGAGTAATTCTACTAAGCCTACTCATAGGAATATATGTTTCTTCAATGACATAGATAATCATTCCTCCATGTATAATTTCAAAATGAGACAATATATTGATACTTTACATCCTTCTTCCCCTCAGTCCTCAGATAAGGCCAGACCTCTCTTAAAGGTATTACCTAAGTTTATTCCTAAGTATATAGAGGTGTATTGTATTTGGCACCAATGTGGCACACATCACATCGATCATTACCGTATCCTTAAAAAACACCTTAAGGATAACCTTATATCTATTCTTAGACCTTTTACTATTCCTCCCATAGGTCATTCTCTCAATAAGGCTCCCTCTTCTTCTTTCCTAGTTCCACTTCCAATGGTTCCATCCCCTCCTATGGTCTCTTCATCACCTTTTGTGCCTCCACCTATGACTCCTTCACCCATGGACCTTCCTTCACATGTGGATCCTTCTTAACCAATGATTCCCTCACCTGTGGATACTTCCCCACTAGTGATTCTTACATTTCTCATATATATTCCATTCCCATGCATTTTTCTAAAATCCCTCGCCTGATATTCCTCCTCAGCATGATCCATCCAAAATTATTATTTTTTATATTAAGGAGATTAGATGAGAAGTATATTACCAATTTTTATTGAAAATAGATAAAAAATTATTAGAAGTTCATATCCAGCTTCATAAATATATATCTGATGTTTTGGATAATGTGTGTGGGAAGATTTATCAGTATTTATGAGAACATGCATGGTGCTTTTACATTTTCATTTGATTTAGACATGTGCTCCAATATTATCTTTATATATTTGTTATATCATTAGAAATTGTGTCAAATTCTTATTTATATTACATGGTGAATTTACTTTTGCACTTTATATTGCTTATATGATCATTTATGTTTGCTTATATATATTTTTCTTTCTCATTGCTTTCTCTTTCTTTCTTAAGTTTTCTTTCTTAAAATTTCCATTCTTGGCTCTTCATGGTTGGTTGCTTTCTTATCCCTATTTTCATGGATAATTATCATCTTGACTTAGTTATAAAAACTTTGTTCCCTTTAGTCACTCCCTATTACCATGCGATTAGTTAGCAAATAATTAATTTCATTATAATCTCCTTTCATCGGTCCACTTTGGATCTCATTTTTACCTTTATTACTTTTTTAAAAGCTAAGCATATACATAGTTGAGACTTGAGATAACATGTTGGTTCATTGTCAAGCTTAAGTTTCCTAGTTAGTCTTGTCTTTGGTTACTTAGCTTCCTTTAGCCTAAGGCTGCAACTCATTTGTGTATCGCTCTATCTCTTGTGATTGGTCATTCCAAGTCTATATGGAGGAAGAACCTTAAAAAGACTTAAAAATTTTAAAAACCAAATCAATTGAAACAAAAGGAAATGATCCAAAAAGGCAAAAACATTCAAAATTCTTAAAAGTTAAATCAAACTAAAAGATGTGATTCAAAGCACATCTCCTTTTTATAGTCAAATATTACACTTCATAGTTGGCCTCATGATAGATTCAAGGTCCATTGGGGTGAGATAGGCTAGTAGATTAGAAAAGGAGAATAAAAAAATATTTTAGTTCTACCTAATTTATCATATAAGTACCCAATCTTTATAGTAAACTGATGGCTCTATAAAAGGTCCTAAGGAATGGGGAACACATCATGGGAAGGTAGGTCCATTTTTATTTTTATTATACCAATGTACCTTCACGAGTTGATCTTAGTATCACACTTATTTGCCTACAAAGCTTAGTGTCTCTAGTGAATAGGTTTTCTTTGTACATTGATGGTCACTAGTCACTTAGTGTCTTCTCATGTCCTTAATATGCCTCCTATTTCCTAAAGTCCTCTCATAAGTTGCCTAAGTTATGATTTTTACATTCCCTATATTCATAATATTTCTTATTGAGAAATGTTTTTTTGTTCTCTAATCACTCCCTTTGGGATTCCATTTGTGAGTTTCATTGTAAGACCATGAATAGGACCTAGCCTTCCTCACAAATTACCATAATTTCACCTTCCTATTACCCACACCCCTTATTACTAGATTTTCACATTTATTCCACCTTAGTGGTGTCCCTTTTGTGAGTTGTAGTGTAAGACCAAGGATAGACCTGGCCTTCCTCACAAAAATTCTAATAATCTAAGTCACAATAAAAAATTACACGTGTCAAATATGAGATAATATGTGATTGATCAAGAAGTTACATGTCATTAACATGCTTCCTAGCTTGATTTAGTATGTTTTATGCTTACTTCATTTCTCTTTCACTTTTATCTTATTATTTTTCAATTGCATGTAAGAATCCAACCATTTCTTGAATTTTTCATAATTCATACTTCCCAACTTGAATTAGTGTGATAAATTTAAGACCAAATTTTTCTCTATTTTGTTTTTATCTTATACTTCCAAGCATGATTTAGTATAATTGATTAACTTAATTTATTTGTTTTTATACTATTTTCTCCTTTTACATGATCTTCCATTTTTATTACATTATTTTCATACTTCCCAACATGATTTAGTGTGATTTTATTTTGTTTAAATTTGGTTGCTTATCTT
Source organism: Torreya grandis (assembly GCA_037957365.1). Lineage (NCBI taxonomy): Eukaryota > Viridiplantae > Streptophyta > Pinopsida > Cupressales > Taxaceae > Torreya > Torreya grandis. The sequence continues at coordinate 2,022,422 of JARHVA010000236.1, read as the reverse complement.
TCATTTGGTTTAAAAATAAATTCCTTTTTACCATCTTGTTTTACCACCCTTTGGTTCTTTATACTTAGTCATTTTTATTACACATTTCCCAACTTGAAATAATTTGTAGTACACTTTTGATTGATTATATTTTACCAAGTCCTTTTTACCTATTTATTTTTAACCATGCATGTGTTCTATATAATGCTAGAAAAGAAATAACAACTCATATATTTCCTATAACATATACAACAATAGATAAACACGTGTTATAATTAAATATACCCAAAACATCCACAACCACAACCATAATGGTAACACATACAATTAATATCCAAAATGATTCATATATATATAGCCTAGACATAGAGATGGAGCATTTTATATGATTGTATTATTTATATAAAAACTCATGATATATATATATATATATATATATATATATATCATGAGTTTTTATATAAATAATACAATCATATAAAATGCTCCATCTCTATGTTTAGGCCCCATCTTGCCTATCTCATGGCCTCACCATGTTTCCCATCAATGCCTCAGTTTGACTCCTCTACACAAAATGTTGTAAAGAGGCTATTTGAGATATTAATCTCGACACCTACCCTTGGAGATGATCTACTTAATCCTACACCTATGCCAACTAGGCCAATGTCACCAAATGTGTCGCTCTCTCTTATTCCTATACTTGTGACATATGGGTTAGGGTCACTACATGTGCCACCCTCTCCTAGGTATGTTTTTGTGTCATCTATGTCACTATAGCTAGATGTGCATCTCTCTCCTTAGCCAGGGCTTACCATTATTATATCTCTAATATACCCATTTCTGCTAGTGGTTGAATCCCCTTTCTATGCATTTGTAGATGCTTTGTGGCCTCTCTAGCTAGTCTAAACTAGCTCACCTAAGCTGGGATAGATAGTACCCTAGGATCCTCTAATATAGTAGGGCCATTTGATATTAGAGACTCATCTAAGATGTCATGGAGTGATACCCTCACTAGGGACCCCCATATGATCTCCTCATCCTCTACCAAACCTATAAAAATTACACCAAATAGATATTAAATCACTAATATATCTCAAAATATATCTATCTCTAGTATCTCTCAAATAAAAACTTAAATATAATTTAACCATCTTTGTATTACCTATCTATGTGTTAGCCACTATTATCTTTCCATCTGCACGACCATTGAGCATGGTCTCCCCATATGTGTGGCCTCCATGAACCTCCTTTATCGATCACCTAATAAAAACAAATCTTGGAGATGTAACTCATACCCATGTCAAGATATGCTTGAGTGTTCTATCTATAGTCCAACTCTATCTAAGTCCACCTACTAAGCCATTTGAAACATCTACCATATCTTTTATCTCCTATTCCTACTACCTCCATAGACATCATGTACTCATTTTTTGCTATTCTTCTCACTATAAAAATAGTAGTGGTACCTTTGGTGCTCCTTACTCCACCCCCATATCCTCTTGCTCCACTACCTATTATGATAAACCACTCCATGGTCTCTCACAATGTGGTCTGAGCATCGACCTCTCCATTGGTGACCCTAGTCCTCCTCTCCCTTGAGGCTCTCTTCCATGTTAAGCCCAAAAAATGGGCACCACTATTAGCACCATTGGATGAGGTAAGCCCATCTATCATGGCACTCATACCATTAGATGTGGCTCCATCCACTAGGTGTAATGCCTTATGACCTCTATCGATGTCAAAGTTGGTACAACTATGTCCTAGCTATGCCATGTAGTAATAATGTGCCCATATGACTATTGTACTATATCCACTCATCTCACTATCCAAAATGTTGGCACATGGGGCATGACCCATGTTATCTAGTCCTATCTCTATATTTATACCTAAAGTAAACTATCATCGACTGCATGAGGCAACCTAGCTGACTGATACATGGGGAATCTCTCATAGATCCATGCCATCAATAATATGATCAGTCCCAATGACTTATACTCTCTAGACAACACTCCATACATGTCATATATGAGATGTACCTAGATGATATACCCCAGGTTATATATCACCCTCTCATCTAATATATCTCAACTCAAGGTTACCATAAAGAGTGGTACCTTACCATCTAATTTATAGCATAACACTCATATTATCACAAGTCCCATCATATGTGTTGTATAATTAAATTCTCACCCTCTAGCCTAAGTATATCCTCTCTGAGCTTGTAGCCCATATAGCTAAGGCTCTCTTATCCTCATCACTATCAAGGATTTTTATGACCACATGTGTCCCTACTATGGGCAATCCTAAGATGGCATGCACATATTCTAGGGTGATGCCCACCTATATAGTATCCCCTCCACCTCCCACCTAAAGGTGTTAGTCAATTATTCCTAACATCCCATGAACATGACTAACAAATCTAAGCTTAGGGGTATCCTACACATCTTTGTTATACCTTCTAGGCCTATAGATATCAGTCTCACTCTATATTTTATTGATAGGCACTCTAATAAATTAGGGAACCATGATCCATCCACCAAATGCCATAATCTCGAACACCCCTACAATCCAAAAATAACAAAAGATGTATTAGGTCCTCCATGTCATGTATAGTTAAAATACATTCTTTTTTAATTTTAATAAAAAGTAAGCATAAATTACTCTAATTTATTCATTTTTAATCAATTGAACCTATTTCTAGCTTACTCAACCCTTTTAGCCCTCACTTAGTCATTTTGGGCCCTTTTAACACTCTTTCAGCTACTTGCACACATTTCCATACTATTTTGATCCTTTGGTCAACATTAGTTTGACCAAAATTTCCCAATTTTTGACTTGGCTAATTTAAAAATCTAAATTAACCCTCTTATTTTCCTCCCCTTAGTATTGTATTGTCATGTTAGACTTTTTTGCTCAATTGACAAATTGTACTAGGTCAACAATTTGTAAAATATACTAGGTCGACACATAACTACTGGATCAATAGTATGGATTTTGTCATTTTCTAGCCTACTGGGTCGACTGGGTTGACCCAATTATTTTTCCCTATTGACCCCTTACATTTTGTAAAATAAATGCCTTCTAATAGTTATTTACCCAAACCCTTCAAACCCATTTCCCTATTAGTTTTTCCTACCCTTAGCATTTGATTTGGTTTCATTTTAATGTCTAGAAATGCTTAAAATTACAAATTTCTAAAAATACACTTAAAATACTATAATATTCAAAAATATGTTTAAGATTCTTAGTTGCTTACCTATAATGCACCCACTGTCGCCTCTAGATGTCCGTCTCACCTAGCTTGTCATCTCCTCACCATCCTAGCTAATTTTGTCTCTTATAGCTCCTTTTCTCTCTTTCACAAGTCAAAAATAACAAATGACTTTCATTTCACCCTATTTAAAATCACTTTTTAAAATCTAAATCTTTCAAATTATTTTTTGACAGATTCCTTATTTTACTTCTATTTTTGTTTTTACTCATCCATTTTTTGAACCATAAAATGTTCTAGAATCATGATGATGTAGAGAATATTTTCCACTACCATATCACTATATTCCATTTTTTTTTTGGCTATTTTTTTGCACTAATTTATATAGGTCTGCCTAGTGTTCTTTACATTTGAATACATTCACTTCTCTTATAGTCTACTTATTTATCTACAACACTAAGGTAAGTAAAGGTGTGTGTTTTTCAATTCTATCCTTTCATTTATCTTATATGATGCTTACTACACTCATTTTCTATTTCTTGAAGCACCATCCCGTGTTTCACTCATGTGACACATGATGATCTTAGAGTGGGCCATATGTATACACAAAATATTTTCAAACTTTTATCAATTACTGACACTTTATATCTTACAAGACCTATCAAGTCTCAGTCTCTCTAAATGAATGCCTTAAGGGGTACACTAAGAAAAGAGAGGGAAAAATATTGGTGATTCATAGGATTATTGTCCCTTTTTCCACTTGTTATCTACACACTTATCTCCTGAAACCATTAACCCTAAACTTGTTCTTATTTGTTGTACCCATTTTAGGCATTTACTACATTTCATCCTCCTTTTCCTTACCTAAATCCCTTTTTATCAGTTGACTATGCTAGGTTGATTTGGTTGACCTTGTATAGTTTCAAGATATTTTCACTTAGGAATTAGGTTAGCCTTTGGTTGACCTTGCTTGGGACCTAGTGAATTATTCTCCAAAATTGTTCTAGGTTGATTGGGTCAATCTTGTCAGCCAAGATTTTTGGAAGGGTCAAGGGTCAAATCTGCCTATAAATACAAGTTCATTTCCATCATTTATTAAGGAGAACCAAAAATAAGAAGTAAGAGTGCATGAACATCTGCTTATTGACCATTTTAGTTGAGGAATAAAGCTTAGGGTTCCATACTTTCTTTGGAGATATGGATCTTATCTTATGGATAAGTCTTTTGGATTCATTGATAGGTTGTGTAGCCTAGATCTAATTTATCTTTATCATCTTTACATACCATAACATCTTGTGAATAACCTTGGTCAAGGGAGAGATTGAGGATCGATAGGTTCATCTTCAAAGGTAAGTATTCCTAACTTTATTTCTTCTTTGTAAGAGTAGATAAATATGCATTTGTGTTTCTCTTCCATGCATTAGGATGCTATATACATTGACATGAGTATATGTCTTCTATGCATGTTTAGTTTTATTATTTATAACCCCAACTTTGTACCATAAGCTTTGGTGAGCACTAGATTAGATTTTTTTACTTGTTATTAGTTTAGGTGAAATATCAAAATCTAGGACCCCCTTAAGGTTATTGTATGATTGTGTTATACTAGAGGATTTGTAACCCTCCTTAGCATGGTGTATTATGATAAATGATCATCTAATTGGTCTAGTGAATCCCTATATTGGTCATGCTCCCACTTAACAAATGTGTTTCCAATCAAAAGTGTAGGTATCCTCTATCTTATCTGAGTTATGATTGATTTATAGACATGATGCATTTTTGATTGAATACAAAATCCACCATTGTTTCAAATAGATGCAATACACATAGCTACTCAATCCCAAAAATTGGGTCATAAAACCGAAAATCCAAACAAAGCCAATGTGACTATTACAAAATCCCTTACTCTTGATATAGACAATCCTACAATGCCTATCCCAAAATTGAAGGTTTTTATTTTATGTAAAGCATAGAATAATACTTTCATGGAGTTGATATAGATATATGTTCTAAAATAACTCCACTAACTTCCCGTTAAGATGTATTTACATGAACTTATCCAAAATTCTTTGTAATGTTATGAAGCTATGATAGAGGCCTTGCAGGCTACCCAAATATAGTTAGATGAACCTTAGCCTCTATCAGATTTCATTGGATCCTTAAAAAAGTTGTAGTCTATCATGTTTCATGATTCTAAAATATCCCCATTATAACTTGATAAAAAGGAACCACCATTATTTATAACTGCTCTATTTAATCAAAACATGAATCAAAAGGGTTATGATTGACAATGGAACTATTATAAATATTATCTCCTCACATTATTTTAGGCAATTCCAATTACCTAAAACTATTGTATCTCAATATCTAGCCATCCTATGAGAATTTAATGACACTGTTGACCCCACATTAGGTATAGTCATCCTCCCCATCCAAGTAGGTATATGTACCCTTCTAGATCTATTTTATGTGATGGAGAATTTCAATATAACATACTAATATGACGTCCTTCAATATGTTATATAAATTACTTTCACTCCACTTTTCATCTATGTATTGAATTTGAGCATGAGGGTAAGATCCATGTTGTTCTAGCTATCCCACATCCATTCAATACTTTTAACTTGATATATAAGCTTAAAGATGTCTTGATCCCCTTAAGTAACTCAAGTCCATAATTTTTGGGGGAAATATTAGCTATCTCTACTATACCTTCATCCCATATCCCTGATGTAAACTCCTTTGACTGAGCATTCCAATAGTTCTATGTAGGGGAGTATCAATTATTAACTCGTAGCACCTTATCAACCCCTAAGAATATGGATACCCTAACCAATAGTGTACTTACCAACCCACTCTAGGAGACATTATCCCCTTTGAACCTCATCACCTCCAAACACATTTAACCTATGGAGGAATAGACCAATCCCCTTTATATAAGTAAAGTCAAATGCATAACAAACCATTCACATCTAACTTTTCCTTTCTTGACAAACCACATTTTGTGAAAACCTACCTACAATGATATGGTTAGAAAGGCTTTGGCCTAAGACGTTATGAATAAGGACCTCATGAGGTTATGATAAATGACCTTAGAAAACCACATGAGAAACATGGCCCTGGTTTCAAAAAAACTCCTAAAGCCAATGATGATCATGCTTTAATGTCCTATATCCCTATGGATGTGGATGAAAAAACACTGTCATCCCCTCTCAATTCCCTTATGGAAATTGATGAAACCATTTTCATCCCACCTAACTTTTTTTTAACACCATTCACTTATAACCACCAACCTGTCAAAGCAGTGAGAAAACCTTACACCTTCCCCTAGCTTTTCCTGACTTAATGGATGAATATTCTTCCTTGGTCCATGTAATACAGTGTCAGGATGATGACTCTATTTTAATGTATTTAGGGTTAGGAGACTCATATTATAATAATATCATACCATTTGAGTCTCTTAGTATTTTAAATGAGGTCATAATTGATATTAACATAGGGACACTCAAGGTCTCATGAAATATCAAAGTTAGCCAATCCTTAGACTCTCAAGAACACCAAGATTTCATAGAATTCCTTGATAATAATAACCAAGATTTTGCTTGGTTTTATAGTGATATGCGAGTAATTGACCCTAATATAGTCATCCATAACACCATTACCATTCTTGCATCTAAACTAGTAAAGTAAAAACTTAGTAAAATTACATCCTTGCATAACACTTCTTGTCAAAGAAGAATTGACGTAGTTTTTATTTGTTAAATTTATCCAACATATCAATTATCCTCAATTGGTATTTGACATAGTACCTATAACAAATCCCATGGGGGGACTACACCTTTATACCAAGTTTCATGATCTTAACCTTGCTTGTCTAAAAGATGATTTTCCCCTTCCTAATATTGATCAGCTCGTGGATCTCTCTTTAGGACAAAAAATGTTGTCACTCATTGATGGATTTTATGGCTATAATCAGATCTCTTTTTCCCTATAAGATTAGCATAAAATCTCTTTTTTACTCCATGGGGGAATTTTTAATATAGAGTCATACCTTTTTGTTTAAGGAACATAGGAAAAACTTACCAGTGTGTCACAACCTATATTTTCCATAATTTAATTCACAAAATCATTGAAGATTATGTGGATGATCTACTTGGTAAATCTAGGTATCATAAAGATCACCTATCCATCCTTCAAAAAATCTTCACTTGTTTGATCAAATATTAGGTTCATCTTAACCCCAAAAAGTGTGTCTTTGGAGTTTTATCAAGAAAGATTTTGGGTTTTATCATTTATCTTAGGGGAATTAAGGTGGATCATGATAAAATTAAATCCATTATCGATATGATGACTCCCTCAAATCTCAATAAACTTCATATTTTACAAGGGAAATTACAATTTATTCATCACTTTAGTTTGCAATTATCAGATCATTGTTAACCATTTCATCATCTTCTTAAAAAAGACACTCAGTTTGTATGGGATTCAAATTGTCAAGTAGCCTTTGATACTCTTAATAAGTATCTCTTATCTTCTCCTATACTTATTTTTCCAAGAGAGGATAAACCTTTCTACTTATACATCTTAGCTACAAATCATGCTTTAGGTGCCATGCTTACTCATCAAGATGGGAAACATAAAGAATAAGTGGTTTATTATAGAAGTAATACTTTGGTTGAGTATGAGCCTCATTGCACACACATTGAAAATCTATGTTTGGCCTTAGTATTCATGTCTTCTAATCTCACTATTATTTTATTAATCACAAGACCTATGTGATTACCAATACTGATCCTCTTAAGTTCTTACATTAGAAATCCTATCAGAATCAATGAATGGCAAGATGGTTTATGCTTCTCATCAATTTTGATCTTGAGTTCCTTAACTAGAATTCAATTAAGGGGTAACTCATTATTGATCAATTATTCAAGGCACCCCTCTCTGATAATCTCCCATCCAAATATGAATTTCTTTATGAAGTTATAGCTTCCATTTCCATAGGATATCTCAAATATTAGATGACATTGTTCTTTGATGGATCTAAGTGCAAACATGGAGGGGGAGTAAGGATTATTATAATAAAACCTAAAGGCATTCCTATTTGCTATATTTCAAGCTTGATTTTGATTTCACTAATAATATGGCAGAATATGAAGCCCTAATTATAGGTCTCTAAACAACTTTGGCTTTAGGTGTTAAGTCACTTCAAATTTTTGGAGGCTCTCAACTGGTAGTCAATTGAATAAATAACATATATCAGTGTAATAATAACATCCTCCAAAGGTATAATACATTATTATATTAGTTATTAGATGCCCTTAACCACTATGTCATCCAGATCACTCCTTGATCAACTAATAAGTTTGATAATTCCATGGTTTCCTTGGTTTCCTTTATCCCATCTTCCTCCCAGGAATCTAAATTGTTTATCCTTATCCATACGGTTAATCAAACTTATTCTACCAAAACTAATATTCCTTATATCCATATTATAGAGGAAAACCATTTGGATCTATGGTACACACAAATACTTGATTATTTGTCTAAAGGTATCATTCCTTTAGATTTATCCAAAAAAGCTAAGCATGATATACAACAGTGGAATACTTAGTATGTAATACTAGGAGGTGTGATTTATAAGTGGGGGTTAAATGGTATTCTTATTCATTTTCTCAAAAATTCTAAATAAAATATCACAATAAAAAAAACTCATGATGGAATATGTGGCATCCATTTTAGTGGTTTAACTATCACCAAGAATATTATGTGACTAGGTTATTATTGGTCCACTATGAGTCAAGACTATTGTGAATCTATCAAGAAATACATGAAGTACTAAAAACATGCAAACTTATCCCATGTCCCTAGTCATTTATTATAAGTATCTATAGGCCTTTGGCCATTCTCCTAATGGGGTTTAGACCTTATAAGGTAGATTAATCCTAAATCTTCCCAATGACATAGCTTTATCATTATTGATACCAAATATTTCACTAAATGGGTGGAGGTTGTTCCCTTTATTTTGACCAAGGTAGATAAGATCATTGATTTCATTAATTATCACATCATATGTCATTTTGGTGTCCCACATAAAATTATTATAAATAATGGGAAATCTTATTAAAATAAGCAAATCTAAAATGTATGTAATTCCTTTGGCGTTAATTTGAGTTTCTCATCAGCTTATTATCTAGAAGCTAATGGACAAGTTGAAGCATCAAATAAAACCCTTAACAAGATGTTTACCAAAATGGTCAATAAGGGTGGAAAGGATTGTCATCTGCATATACCTTTTTTTTGGTGGGCTTATCAAACTAGTATTCAAACACCTATAAGGGATACCCCTTTTTATTTGGTCTATGGTACTGAAGCAGTTCTCCCCCTAGAAGTCCAAATTCCTTCCTTTCAGATCTCTCCTAAGGATATCATTTCTAAATATGATTATCATCAAGAATGATTGACACAACTAGAAATTTTAGATGAGCATCGAGCCATACCTCTTGATCACCTTCATATATATCAAGAATGGATAGAATGTGCATATAATCAATATCTAAAAGAATGAGAATTTAATATTGGTGACATCATCCTTAAATAAAATAAATGTCACAAATATGGAAATAAGTAAACGAGGAAAGTTTGATCCAAATTGGCATAGACCTTATATTATCACTCACAAATATGGATATGGGGCATATCATTTGGCCTCCCTGATGAAAATCCAGAATGTGAGCCTCTTAATGATTTGTATCTACATCCTTTCTACTATTAATAATCATATTACAACCTCTAGTTATCTCAAATTCTCTTAAAATCTTATCCCTCATATCTAAACACACCCTATAGTGATCAATAATCATGTGAATTTTTGGCAGGATACCCATTTTTATCCTTAAATGTGGACACCCAAGTTCTATTCATAGCATGTTCTCATGGATTAGTTCTTCTCAAAATAGAGTGGAGTTTCAAATCATTATTTACTAAAATTCCTTCACCTTAAAAGCTTGTTTTAACAAAATAATGCATGATCTAGTTCCATGGATTATTAAAACACCCTAGGCCTTAATCTAATCCATGGCAAAAAGGTTATTTTGGGATAAAAAATCAAGAAAATATTAAAAGGGTAAACTAATCCCTCAAATGACAACTATTATCAAAATCAATAAAAAATATAGTTACAGACTGATCCCTCAAAGGATAGCTACTAAAAAATATATATCTAAACATGTAGACCACTCCCTTGAAGGATGGCTATGTGCATATGATTTAGGAAAATTACTACATTGATTAGTTTCCTATTAAAATCAAACCATTTTAATATCTATAAAATCAAAATTTAATCTAATGAAAGCTTCCCACATTGATCAACTTTCTTAAATTTGTAGAATTCTTGCATTAATTAGTCTACATATATATATGAATTAGATTAAGGTTAAACAACTTATAAACATAAAATAAACATATGTATTCTTGGAAAATCATGTTTTTTTCCCCATTCCTGGCAAACATAAAAATCCCCTTTTCAAACCAAAGATTTATGAATTTAGTTGACAAGACATTTTTAAGGATTTTCATTAACATTGGATAAAAGGGCATATATGAAAAAGTAATAAGAGGCCTAACTTTGGTTAGGTTCTAAGCCAATTAGGAGCCATGAATCCTTGATTAATTATAATAGATGCCATTTTATCATAAATTTCAAACATTTAAATTTGTTTAAAAATCATAGCATAGTTTAAAATTCCATAATCAACCATGATATACAATCCCATCCATATAATCTAATTAGTATAATCAAAAGTAAAAAAGCCATATAAACACCATGCATGTAATATAAAATCCATATCCATAGACATTATAAATTATCACATGCTTTAAAAATCCCCAATCCATCATAAATCCATTACAACACATGCACATAAATCCATAATCAAGATAAAAGCTACATCACATAATCTAAAAATCATAATCCATGTAAACATCATATAATAAATATAATCCATGACATAAAATAAAATTATATTCAATATCAACATAATCCTCATAATCCAAATCCATAATCACATAACACAAGATCATGTAATAAATGTGTTGTACATCATACTTATGAATCTATATATCTATAAAATCAAATGTACACCATAAAAATGTCATAATATACAATATATGTACAAAGCCAATCTATATAGTTAGTCATAGATATGACTACTCATGAATTGGATATGCCTTAGGAGGATATCCAATCCACCTCCTCCACTGTCACCTCTATCTCCTCCCCTATCCCTCCTATCTCTCTTGTGTGGTACACTCCACATGCTAGTTATGGTAGTTTGTGTTTGCCATGGAGTCTGACCCTATATGGTTATGTGGTTAGCATATCTAGGAACCTCTAGTAATTGATCTATAATAATCTACTCATAATATCAGAGCTCTGACACCATGTCCTTATACCTATCAATGCTCATAGTACCTGGAGGCTCCATCCTCCCACCTTGTACCCCTCTTCCTATTGTAGATATTGATACTGCTCCCCCCATAGCCCCTGATAATACTCAAAGGCTCTGGTACTACTCGTAATACCTATCCCACACTCGACATGCATCCTCATAGCTCTTATGCAATGCATCACAATGCCCCTATACTCTATCAAACTTTCCTAAAAGTAGTCCCACTCAATTACAACTCCAGATAACTACATTTAGGCCACATCCCTCTATGTTATCACCGCCTATATATCTCTATCCCCCACCCCATCTCCTTCTATTCCCTCCACATACACCATTTATACATATACCATTTCCCATCTCTCCTACACCACCCTCTCCTATCCCCTTCCATGGTAGTCTATCCACCATATAAATATGCCTCTATCACTCTAACATCATCCAACTTTGTTCCCTTTATCTCCTCCTCTGCTAATAGCTCTAGATCTATAACCTATGGCTCAGGTTGTTCTCCCTCCAAGTCATCCCTCTTGTATACCTATAGTGCCTTAGGTATATCCTAACATATCCCAAACTATCACCACACATACCCAAACTGGAACAACTCCACATACTCTATGTATCACCCCCATAGCCACCTCACGTGTTACCTTGTCATTAGCTCCATCTCCACCCATGGCCATGTTGGAAACCTAACTTATGTCCTCCATACCACATCCTCCTCCTCCAACTCTTCCAAAAATTATCTATAGTAGTCTAAGTCATGAAATCTTCCATCTACATGTTGATAAGCAAAGTCATCTCTCCATCATAAAAATCCAACACTGAATGTAAACTGATGTTACTCCATCCATGATAGCTTTAGTGTCTACACTACTCTAATGTGATTATAAGCCCAACACTATAAAACATAAGTAAAATCTAGCCCATAACAACACTGTGTCATCCATCCCCATTATAGACACCTAAATCTAGCCCCTGATAACCTCCAATCAAGATTTTGACCAATTTCCACCAAAATGCACAATTTGGCCTAAAAACACTAAAACATGATAAATGATGTGAAACTTACATATTCAAGTGCTGATTTTGGCTAGAGTATCATTAAATGGGGTAATGCACTTTTTGGGCTAGCTAGCTTTGATCAGATCATTTTGAGTCAAAATGCTAATTTTGCACCTAGGTGCTCTGGATTTATCTTTCCTATCAAATATTATGTACAAGACACATGCCTTTGTTATTTTATGTTGACAAAATCCTAAATAGAATAACCCATCCAACACATATGACATTAGCTTCCAATTCCAATCCAGTCAAATTTTGGACTAATAACAAGGCATTTTGATCAATTTGGGTAATTTGTGCACAAAGTGCTTAAACATGCTTAAGAGCTAATTAAACCAAATTAGAGCCTAATCAAGAATTCTATGGAAAATTGTTGAATAATTATTTTTGAAAATGAATATTGAATATTTGCATCATCAGGAGACCTAATTTCTTGGAAATAACATCCCTAGGCCATAAATGCCACAAATATAAGGATTCATGCCCTTCATGCCTCATCAATGCCTTCCATGATGCCCTCCATGCCTCTTAATTTCCCCTTCTTCTAATTTCATGATGAGGATAATTATAAAATTATTTCCAAAAATTGAACTAATCCTCAATCACACATCTCAATCTCAGGATGGATGGTTCAAGTTGATTCTAGACATTCTCAAAAATTCCATAAATAGAGAGGCCATGAACATAGTTTCTATGACACAATTATGCAAACTTATAATGAAAAATTGATTACAAAGCTTAATGAAACTAGTGTTATCATGCCAAATTGATTCCAATCCAAGCCAATCCATAATCTAAAGGTGCTAAGGAGAGATGGAGGTAGCCAAGCTTTCATTGCCAAGAACTTCATGAGCACAAGCCGAGCAAGCCACTACAACAAGCATTTTGGAGCATCCATGTGAGGTAAAAAAAGGTTTCTTTTGTATTTCTTTTTTGTGTGTTTTATTCATGTTTATTAACTAAGATCTCCCTAGTGTTTAGGCCTAGAGATGTTATTCTAGTTAGTGTGTTTTTTTCATTTTTTTTCATTTTAGAACTAACACAATACTAACTATCTTCTCTTGAGTCAAATTCCTAGATCACATATGGCACACTTGGTGGGAAAAGATGCATCCCACACATGAAGAAGATCATTTTTCAGCTTTAAAATATTTATTTAGACTATTAAAACTCTTGCAAATTGATTTTTTGACTTTATTTTTCCATTTTTTATTTGCCATGATTTTACACAATAATCGATGTCAACTAAGAAGATTGACATTGGTTGGATAGCTTAACTGACATTGGTTATCAAAATTGACATCAATTGTATACCTATCATTAGTCACATTGGTATAATTGATTTCAGTTAGATAACTGATATCGGTTAGAAAACGTAATCGTCATCAGTTATATAAATCAACATTGATCATTATGTTTTTATTAATACATACACTCGAGAGATCTTTTACTAAAGTTCATTATTTCAAACTAAAAAGAGCTTCAAGGATAAAGGACATGCTAACATTTTTTTATTACAGGACCAATCTTGACATTTGCTAAAAACATGTTTAGATCACCTTTTTCAAACTTAAAATCAATTAGGAACTTTGTTTTGGTTTTTAATAAAAAATAAAATAAAATTAGGTGCTTATAAGAATGTTTTCAAAGTTCACAATCTTAAGACCAAGGGGTCAAATGGACACCACCAAATCTTTCATTTGGGCTTAAAATTGAACACACTTGTCAATTCTTGTTAGATTTTGTTTGGGAAAATGAGGGATGTTGCGTGTATGCTCTTCCATTTGTCCCCTTTAGGAAACCATTAGAATCAAAATCACCATTCCTATTGCAAGTAGCCTAGTCCAAGGCTTAGAAGTAAAGTCATCTAAAACACTCCCCAAAAACTCCTCAAAGTTTGGGTGACCTTGAAAATGAACCTAAAGTCTTTCTACTTTCATGCTTTCTTTATTTTTATGCAAACTTGGCTTGCAAGGGGGACTTCATCACCTCCCATGAGTTCTTTAGGGAAGCTTTTACTTGGGGTTTCACCTCCTATAATTGACTTCATTTGGATCCTAATTAGAGTTTCACATAGGACATAGTGGCACTTTGGACATCGCACTACACTGAGCGAACAACAAGATGTAGTGGTTACAGAAAGGACTAGAAATTTTGGTAATAAGCCAAGTGATATGGACCCAAAATCCATGATTTTATTTTACATTTTTTGACATGAATGTCATTGTACAATTTATTCCCCTATAACATTTGGAAACTTGTTAGATCTTAGACAAATCCCAACTTGCCATGGAAGTATTGTTAGTGCAAGGTATACCTCAAGGTCTATGTCACAATACTATCATTTGAGAGAAGGGGGGTGTAAAAACCATACTATATAATGCACAATTACTTCTGGATGAACACTTAAAAATGCTCTCAAATGACGTGTATTGATGGATTCCAAAAATACCAAGCAACATTGTCAGTTTAAAATCTAAGAGTAATTAATTAGTTGGTCTTGTCTTAGATTAGAGTCTTATTTGAAGTCAAAATTTGGTTTAAATAAACAATCCAAACCAAAAACATAGTCCTAATTTTCCTTTAAACAAGGAGGCATTATGCTACTTGCATGATATCATCAATTTCCCTTATTCAAAGTTCATTAAAATTTGAGAGTCATATCATCCACTTTGGCATAATTATGATACCCAATTGAGTCTAGGCCTTTACCAGAGTTGTTTAAGTCCTTCACTTATAATCTAAATTTAAAATTTCACCTTTATAAGTTCATAGGGTTGATGTGTTAAGTGGGTTCGTCATTTTCACTAAACTTGAGGGAACTTAGATTTAATTTCCAATTTGGGTTGAAGGCCGTTTAAGACTCATAATCATTGTCATCACTTGATAGACTTAAGCCACTTTTTACTAGACACTTGCACTTTGAGTCTATGCACCATAACATTTTGAGTCAAGAAAAGTAGTGTTACGCTGTCAAAATTGTGGGAAAATGTCTTTGCCTTAGAGAGTTTTTGAAATAAACCTTTTTTTCACACCTTTTGGGTAGTATAGTATCATTACAAAGCCCAAAACATTTTGAATATTGTTTCATAGACCCTCTTACATAGAGTTCCACATTTTTTCCTACATTTTCAAACTAATCCAAGTGTACTTTTGTGATCCTTTGTCTAAATCATAGTTACACTATTCACTTTTGTCTAGCTTGATTGTCAAGAGAACCACAATTTATACCATTTTTTGTGAGAAAATAAACTATTTCTAAAAGTTCCTTTTATTTCATACCTTATACCTAGTTGATCAAGTTCATATTTGAGAATCAAATGCTTAGTGTTTGTTAGTAGTGTTTCAAATTAGTTAGATTAAAATTTTTATCTATTTCAAAGTCTATCTTTTGACGTTGTTTGGCCAAGAGTCCTAGTGCATGCCTTATTTGAGCCTAGCTTTTGATGCCATGTTTAGCCAAAATACCTAGCAACTTTAAATTCCTAGATTAAACTAATTTGAAACACTTAGACCTTAAAGTTTGGCATTTTGATTTTTATTCCATTACTTGCTTATCTTTGTGTGAATAGTGAAACATTAGATAATTCACACTAGCTTGTTTCCTCACAAATATTTGCATAAATCTTTTGATCCTTTTGACGAATCTAGACCAAGTTGGAACATCATTTATTTTAGATTCTATCCTTTTTAGAGTTTGTAGAGCTCTTTGATATTTTATTACAAAGCATTGACTATGGATCCCAACATGTATTCCTACATGTGTAGTGGACTCATATACAATTTAAGGATTAGTAATGTAGTTGTGTAAGAGGAAATGGTGCAAGACCCCTATGTAGATAAAATTGTTTATAAGATGGATTCTTATCCCTTTTATAATACTCGATCAGGGTCACAAATATAAGATCCATTGGCTAACTATCTAGTTAGCACATCACCTTATTTAGAACAAGACTAAGAACAAACTACATAATACCTAGCTATAATACCCACAGTGGATGAGTCATTCTTTAATAGTCATATTTTAATAATATAGCTTCCACGTATGATCCATTTTTGTTTGAGTGACATTTCTTAGAGAACAAGGATGAGATTTTGGTTAGAGCTATAGAGGTAAGGGCCAAGTTTCCAATAGACTTCTCCCATGAAAATTTACCAAGTCTAGTAAGGGTGCCCCACAATATCATTTATGATCAATAGGCTTCTTCTAGCAATCCTATGGCTCTAGTCCAAACAATGTATTAGGATCCTAATCTACCTAATTGAGGAAAAAACTTCATGGAAGAGGACTTTAAACAAATGTAGACAACATATCAAACCTACCTGCATCTAGCACATGATTTCAATGAAATGAACATGGTGAGTAAGCCTCATATTGACCTAGTTCCTTCAATAGGAGTGTTGATAGAGTTAACTATATAAGAAAATCTAAGTTTTGACCCATTAACACAAATTGCTTCAATAGATAACTTGATGCACATGCCCATTATTGAAGAAGTTTTTTTGGCCTCTACATAGAATAGTAAGCCAAACATAGTGTATAATGTGCAAAAAACATCTAATCCTGATCAAAGTGGTACCAACACAAAAACAATTAGCCAACAATATGTGCTTGTAGTTAATCCCATGAGTAGATCATCATACCAGGGAATAAGAGTTTCTACACCCCAACCTCAATTGGCTGCTTCCTCAAGTGTATAACCTATGAGATTAGGTAATCAAACAACAACCAATGTCATGCCAGAATAACAAAATGTGATAAATCCTACTCCTCCTCAATAAGTAATGAGTAGTATTTCATAATAGCAAATACAATTTAGCGTGTCAACACAATAGAGGATAAATACATTACCACCTCAATCAGGGGAAACAAATGTTGCTCCTCACCAAGGAATGACAAACATACCTCTTCAATCATAGACTAATATGCCAATCCAAAACTGAGCAAGGACTAGTCAACAATGTGCAAATATTGGTTAGTAATAGATGTTGAATTTGCAACCTATTTTTACTTCCCCATAGGGATTCATGCAAAAAGGAAGTTCTTATGTTTCTCAAGTACTTACTAGACAACTATTGGTTCAAAATGTGTCACAAATTTAGCAATAGGGTCTTAGTGCACAAGTTTTGACTCAATAACAAGGTTTGATTAGTTAGCAACATGTCCCTTTTTAACCACAATAGACACATTATAGTTATATCCCTTTATCCCAACCATAAAATCCTCTAAGTCAAATCTTTATCACCAACCCAAACCAGAATATCATGTAACCAATTGTACAATTTCAAGTACATCCTAATCTATGTATGCATATTCTTAGTCCATTCTCCAACCAAACCAATATACCCCAATAGGTATCTCCATCATACCCTAGTCAAAGTGTCCCACTTGTGACCTCCTAACCATCTACCGAAACTAATATTCTCCCTCAACCAATGTTCCTTCTAGTTTCCTATCCCAAGAATTGCAACAGATGAAGGATGTAATTGCTACCATTTAGGCTAGTAAATAGACTAAAAATTTCAAATTGGATGATGTGTGTTTCCATCCATTCAACATGGAGTATTTGTAGATACCATTTCCTCTAGGATATGAACTACCAAAATTCAACAAATACAAAGGGAAAGGTGAGCCTAAGGCTCATTTGACCAAATTCTTTACCGCATGTCAACCAATGGCATATAATGACATATACCTTTAATTAATGTTCCTAAGGATCTTGGTTAGACAAGCTTTGGAGTGGTTTTTAAAGTTACCCAAAAATTCAGTAAAGAATTTTGATGATCTTTTTGATAAATTTATGCAGCAATTTTCATATAATCTTGAGCATGAGATTTCATTAGTGGACTTAACACAAGCAAAGAAAAAATTTGGTGAGAGTTTTGTAATTTATCTATAGTAATGGAGAGCCCGTACAAGCTATTTCATGCATATTTTACTGGATAAACAATTAGCCGCTATGTTTACCAAAAATTTGCACAGTAAGATAGCTTATCATTTACAACTACAATGTGCACATACTTTCAAAGAAATCATCGACAAAGGCTTGTTAATTGAGTAAGCGCTCATCAATAAAAGAGTTATCAATATTAATTAAAATAATAAAAATCAAGGTACCAATCAAGGAAATGACCAACGTCCCATTCAAGCACTAGCATCATAATCAACATAGGTTAATAACCAAAAAAGACTGAAATAATTCAACTGCAATAGGAATGTTGTGGGAAATGGCATAATTGAATCCTATCATGTACAAATAGTGAAAACATCATTTGCACCATCTTTTTATCTTACTCCTACCCAAAAACCTCTCCAACCAATACCATAAGCATAAAAACCAAGACCTACACAACAAATACAACAACCATTACCATTGTAAACCCCTCCTCTTAGGAGAACCGTGCATGTACGCTGTGTCTTTAGTGACCTAAGAGAACCTATTGAGTCTATATTTTGCAATCTTTCTTCTATTAATCTAATTATTTGGCCTATACCAAAGCATTATCTACAAGACATTCCTTATCTTGATTCATATCATGAAATCAAATTATGTGACTATCATCAAGTCAACGGGCATAATCTATGAAGATGTGTCTAAATCAAGCATCTAATTGAGAATATGTTAGAGAATGGGGTGATAACATTAGATATTGGTGCTTCCACTTCCAATCAAACTCTTGGGATTTATCAAAACCCCTTTCCCTAACATAAAAATTAGTAGTAGCAAAATAATCAATAATAACAACAACAGTGGCTAGTACAACAACAAAATCAATAGTATCAAAATCAAAGGCCAAACTAGCAGAATCACTAAAACTAGCAGTAAAACCCACAATGATAGAACAATGGAAAAAACCAAGGTTAGAATAGTAACAACCAAACCTACCATGTAGTTTCACATGACTACAATAGGGTTGTAGGTCATATTGTAGGGGGTAGCATTAATACCATCTCCATTAATCCTAGACCAAGCACTAATCATCCTAGACCATTGCTAAACAACACCATTCTACCAAATTACATGGATAATCCTTTTTTGACACAAGAATGCATACAAGCAAACCAACAAACTAGGACTTACCCTTTTGGACCTTATATCGACAACTCATCCTTGACACATGACCAAATGTGAATGCACCAGGAATCAAGACTTGTCATATCTGGTCCCACACCATTCCCAACAGTGGTTAGTAATAGTGGTCCAATATTTAATATTAATTATGCAATCACAAATCAAAGGTTGAAGATTACTATCCTAGGCCAATAGTCATCTACCACTTTACCTATCATCCAACCAACTATTCAGCCTCAGAATAAACCATTTACTATTGACTAAAATAAGAAGTTTGATATTATGAAATAATTGTAGAAGACACCAACACAAATTTCTATTTTAGATTTACTATGAATATCAATAATCCATAAGAACATCTTGAATGAGTTTTTGACCCAATCTACTATTGCTAGTGACATATCCCCTGATAAATTTCAAGCTTTGGTTGGACACCTAGCTCCAACCCAACAAGTCACATTTAACCAAAGCGATATGTCTTCTCTTGTCCTTCTCCATAATAATCTATTATACATAGAAGTTTATATAATATGGCATAAAGTGAAATTTATCCTTATAAACAATGGATATGGCCTCAATATAGTGTCTCTAAATGTCATCAAGCTTCTTGGGTACACAATGGTAGATCTCTAGTCAGAAAAAGCTACCATCAAAGCCTATGATAATCAAGAATAAAAATCACAAGGCACCATTAGCTTGCTAGTTATCATTGGGCCTTTGACCCATGAAACACTTTGCCATGTGATTGATCTTGAGTTATCATACAATATGATTCTAGGTAGGCCTTGGTTACATGAGATTCATGTAGTTACATCAATGCTACACCAATGTATCAAGTTTTCCCACTCAAGGATGGAAGTGAATATTCAAAGATATTTACACCCATATGAACACTACAAGCATCTTGAGGCTGAATTTCAAAGCTACAATTATTAGTATGGCATGAATCGAATTTTCAAGTAGGATAAAGGAAAGGCTATACTTATTGATCCTTCACCAGATAATTACATAGATCCTAATACCTTGGATTCCCTCCTACATGCCACCTCCTAAAGTTTCTAATCATTTCACCATTTCAGATAATGGACTGGGAGAGTATGTGACTCATGATAATTTTCATATTGCCTATCTTCTTTAGAATCTAAAAACCTTTGGGAAACCTAAAGTCACCCCACATAAGCATTGGAAATAAAAGAACAAAGATAAGGGACCTGTCCCATTTATACCAGCATCTAGGCTAGAACCTAACCTTCTTGAAGGGGATGAATCATGGTTATATAATGACAACTAGGTTGATTTTTATAAAAGTACAAAATATCATATTCCCAATAGGATCATGGAGCATCATAATTAGGAAGGAAGAGGCCTAAGACCAAATAATCAAGGAACCATTGAGCTAATTTCCATGACTAAGTATGAAAGACCTTATGGACTTAGATTTAAACCCCCTGGAGGTGACCCCACATATCTTATTCAAACTTCAACACCAGTGACTAGTGATGATGATGTCAACAATGAAGTAGAGTCTGATCATTACCTCACATTTGATAACCTAGATGAAACTAAATTATTTAATAATAATGCCATTTGTACCTTTACCATGGCCATTCATCACAACCCTTTTCCATTATATTATCCCCAAATTATAGATTGGGACCAACAAAAATCTAGTCTGTTGATTGATGAGTTCTATAATGATGAGGCATTTTATGATTTCTTAGGCCTTAGAGACAATGTTTCATTGGGAGATCACAAATTAGGATTCTCAATCACATTGGATCCTACAACCTGTTTTGGAGAGCAAGTGAACACCCTTAGCCAAAAAAAATAAGTAAAACATTGAAGTCCTAAAGTGAAAACCTATTTGAGGTGCTTTTTCACCAAGAAAAAAGCAAAGATAAAGGCTATTCTAGTGGTGAAAACCTATTTTAGGCATCATTAGATGGAGGTGTTCATTATTTTTCAAATTTAGACCAAGAGATCACCAACAATGAACTTGCCTATGGATCTAAGTTTAACTTTGAGCAAAAAAAAATATTTGATCAAATTCTTCAAAAATTTCCAACTATTTTGATCACATGGCCAGATCTCTCATTAGGGGACTCAGATTCATCATGCCTAGGAGAAGTTGAAGAGCAAGTCCTAATGGAGGACCTTGATATAATCCAATAATTCAAGTCATTGCCTACTTTCCTAGAAGACTGTTTGACCCTTCTAGTTAAGGATACACTAGAGGTAATTATTGGGACTCCATCAGACCTAAAATGGATAAAATTAGGCATGTCCCTTACTAAGGAAGAACGTGACATCTTTACAGCTCTGTTGAGAGAATTTGTAGATATCTTTGTATGGGCCTATTCTAACATGCCAGGTTTAGATCCCACCTTGGTTCTACACCACCTTGTGGTTAATATTGATGCCAAATCAGTAAAATAAAAGCTACATAAGATGCATCCTCGCATTACTATATTGGTAAAGAAAGAGTTGGAAAAACTCTTAGAAGCAGGATGTATCCCATCCATTAAATACTCAAAATGGATATCTAATGTGGTACTTATTAGTAAAAATCTTGAAGGGATCATAATTTGTACTAATTTTTGAGACATCAACAAAGCTTATCCTAAAGATGATTTTCCCTTGCCTAATATCAACATGATCATCAACTCCATAGTTGGTTATGAAATGCTTTCACTCATGGATGGATTTTCAAGATACAACTAGATCAAAATAGCACCAGAAGACCAACATAAAATAACATTCACCACTCCATGGGGAATATTTTATTATCAGGTCATGCCAATTGGTCTTAAGAATGATGGAGCTACATATCAAAGGGCCATGACTATCATATTCCATGATATGATACATGATAGTGTTGAAGACTATATCAATGACATATTAGGAAAATCCAAAACCAAGGCCAACCATCTAGCAGTGCTATGTAAGATATTTGAAATATTATGGGAGTAAAAAGTTAGACTCAATCTAAAGAATTATGTGTTTGGTGTAGCTTCATGCAAATTACTTGGATTCATCATGTCTCATAGAGGTATTGAAGTTGATCCAACTAAAGTCTATGTTATAACTGAGATGTCACCAACAACCAATTTAAAGCAATTCTATAGTTTGCAAGGTAAGATCTAGTCAATCTGATGTTTCATCTCTTAGTTAGTAGACAAGTGTCATCCATATACACACCTTTTGAAGAAGGGAGTTTCATTTCACTGAGATGATCACTACCAAATAGATTTTCAACAACTCAAAGACTATAATGTTAATCCAACTATTTTATTACTTCTTATGCTATTAAAGCCATTCTTGTTATACTTATCAGCTACTGACCATGCTCTAGGGGTACTCTTGGCTCAACATGATGACAATGGAAAATAGCATGTCATATACTACTTAAGACATACCTTGGTTACATATGAACATAACTATGTCCCTATTGAAAAAGCTTATCCAGCCATGGTCTTTGTAGCTAAAAAACTATGATATTACATGTTGAATAATAAAACCATGGTCATTTCAAAAGTAGATCCACTCAAGTATCTACTATCTAAAATAGCTTTGCAAGGTAGAATGGCTAAATGGATCATGATTCTCAGTGATTTTGACATAGAGTATGTCAATCAAAAGGCAATCAAGGGACAAGTTCTTACAGATCAACTTACTGAAGCACCTCTCATAGACACATATCCACGCTTGTTTCAATTTTTTTATGAATCCATAATGACCATCATTGACACACCCTTTGAGGAACAAGCCTAGAAGCTATATTATAATGGTTCATTTACTACAGATGGATCAAGGGTAGGCCTAGTTTTTATTAAACCATAGGGGGATGTAATCCCTAAATCATTCTGAATCAACTTTCCTTGTAAAAATAACATGGCCAAATATGAAGCACTTATTGCAAGACTTGAATAGGTAGTGCATTAGAGCATATCTCATCTCCAAGTTTATGGTCATTCTTAGTTAATCATAAATTAGGTCACATATCATTTTCAAACCAAAGATGACAAGCTCATTCCATATAAATCCATGATCGACACTCTTAAGTAAAAAATTACCAGCATTCAGTTTGAGCACATACCAAGGGCTAGTAATAGAACTACAGATGCCATGGCTATTATTGGATCTTTTATTTAACAAATAGATAAAGCTAGAGAGTATCAATTCCTCACTGAGAATTTTTTATCACCAGCTTATGAACTTTCAACCATTGCCATGATTAGTGATATTTTTGGTCCTAATTCTATCTGGTACTTAGACCTTTACAGCTACCTTCATGACAAATTACTACCACCTAACCTATCTCAAAAACAAACCAAAGCCTTCATTCATCATTCCACTCATTATAATATACTTAGATCCACCCTTTACCATCATAGTTTTGATGAAACTCTACTTCATTGTTTAAATTTGGTAGAGTCTACACTAGCATTAAGAGAAGTTCATGGAGTATGTGGAGCTCATCTTGCGTACTGGTTATTAATGGCCCATAATGGATGCATATACCATTGTGTATGTAAAAAAGTGTGACAAATGTCAATGGCATGTTAATCTGATTCATGCCCCAACAAAAACTCTGAAACTAATGTTGACACCATAGCCATTTTCTACATGGGGACTTAACCTCATTGAGAATATTAACCCCACTTTGTCTGATGGCCATAAACATATCCTTATTACCACCCAATATTTAACTAAGTGGGTTAAAGTTATACCCCTCACTTACGTTATTGGAAAGCAAATTTCTAAATTTATTTTCAACCATCTCATTTGTCACTATGGTATCCCCTCTAACATTATATCTGATAATGGAGGATATTCAAGAACAAGGATGTAGACTAGTTATGTAATGAATACAACATCACACAACATTTTTGTACAACATATTACCCTCAAGGTAATGATAAATCTAAAGCATCCAATAAAACCATTGTCAATATTCTCAAAAAGATTGTTAATAATGTCAGTCATGATTGACACTTGCAGATATTCCTTGCCCTTTGGGCATACCATACCAATCATCATACTCCCACAAGAGCTACTCCATACTCAATTATTTATGGTATTGAAGCCATCCTTCCTATTGAAGTCGAGTTAACTTTATTACATATAAATTTCAAGCATGTCCTAGATGATCATGACTATCGAGTAGCCAACCTATAAGAGCTAGACCTACTTGATGAAAAATGCACTATCATGCTCAAAAATATTTAAGCTTATCAAAACTGACTCAAAGGCCATTATAATTAGTGTGTTAAGTATAAAAAATTTAAACTTGGTGATCTTTTTCTTAAAGAAAACCAAAAGAATAACACAAATGAGAAGAAGCATAAAGGGAAATTCAAACCAAACTGGATAGGGCCTTTAATCATTACTATAGATTACGGATCATGAGCATACAAACTTGCCACACCAGATGGAGATGAACTTTTTGAGCCAATGAATATTATTCATCTCAAGTGGTACTATGCTTGAGTGCTAAGGTGTATTTTATAGAAGGACTATTTTAGTTATGCCATTTTATCACTATTCTTCTTTGTACAAATACCATCCTTATCCATCCTCTTCACCATTTCCACTTTTTGATTCTAACCTATCGACCTAATGTGTTCTAAAGCCTAGCCTATTTAACCTTGGTTTTTTTCCATTCATTATGTATTTTTAGCATCAATATATCTAATCAGTTTCATCAGTTGGTTTAATTACTTCAGATAGAGATCATATTTTGGGCCAGTGTGATAGAAGTTTTGGCAAATGCATCCTTCATTTGTTATTCCCTTCTTACCACTGGTCTTGCTACTAATTATAACCACTTTTGGGAAAATTAGTACCATTGATCTATGCCCTTATGTCTTGATTATAAATACCTATGGGAAAACTAGGGGAAACATTTAGCCTTGACATACCAACTTGTCACTTCTTATATCCTTCTATGCCTTTTTACCAACTGTGCCTATTTTTTTTGAATTGATTGCTATACTAGTCAAATTATTCTACTGTAAGGGTAGAACTATAGTTACTTGAGGTCCTACTCTAAGACTATGTAGGTAGTGCTTGATAATTTTTGAGGTTAGCTCAATTATCCTAAGCCATGCTCTTACCATTTTGTGAGCAACCTAAATTTGAACTCTTTCACCATTTTATGAGCAACCTTAGTTTAAAATGATCTCACTATTTTGCGAGCTTGAACCATTTAGCATCTCATCATTCTCTATTGAGTTGAGACACTCTAAAACAATTCCAAAAATATTTAAAAAATTATTAGAAAAGAAAAAAAAACATTAACCACTTATTTTTCTCTCATGCACTTTCCATTTTACAAGACCATTCCTATTCTTCTATTACATCCATTCTATTTGTTTTTATTAGTTATCACATTCTTCCCATTCCCTAGGAGAACTACATTTGGCTAAAAGTTTTTTATTGGTTATTACATCCATAGAACTATGTAGGCAGCATCCACTTACCTAGTGCATATGGAGACAACTCGGCCACCCATTTAATTTTATTCTATTTTTCCCATTTTTTTCATTTGTTAAGTTGTCACCTATTTTATAGGGACAATGTTCATAGGGTTTCTATTACATTGTTTGTTTGTTTGTTTGTTTTTGCTTATTTTTGTTTATTTGTTTGCCTATTTATTTGCTTTTAGCACTATTGCCTTGATTCAGTCTATGTGTGTTTATTGGGTGACTCATTGCGAACACTTATACTCAAATCCATCCATATTCATATGTTTACATTTTCACCATAGTTTCTATCATTTGTGCATTGTATTCTATTGACTATTGGATTTTGGGAGTCAGTCCTTATGCATATTTCGGCCAAGTCCTCATGATGTTATACCATGATGCCTATCGACACGTGCTAAAACAAACCTCAACTTCAAGAAGTCTATTCAACAATGGTGGCCTCTCTTTGGCATAAACATCCCGATTCCATCCTAATCATTTCCCAAATAGTGTAATTAACCATGAAATAATTTCAACCTTTATTAGTTTAGATGAGCATCTCCCTACTAGTAGGTTGTTCCACTTCATCATTATCCACTGTGTTAAGTAATTATCATCCTTGACTAAGTTTATCATGTTTTCCATAATTGAGGTCTAATGATTATGACCACTTATGGGCAAATCATTACACACTATCCCACTTGTATTTCTCAATGATTATAACCATTTTTGGGTAAATCATTATGTTATTACCATTTTACTTTTTCTACCCATACTAGGGCATGTTGTTATCTTATTTGTCTATCCTATCTGGGGCAACTCCTTCTCAATGATTATAAACACCTTTGGGCAAATCATTATGTTAGCATACCACATTACCACTATCAGGGTCCAATGATTATAATCGCCTTTGGGCAAATCATTAGGCACCATCCCACTTGCATTCTTAGTGATTTTTATTAATTTTTTAATATCATTGTGTTTTTAACCCATCATATTTCCTTTCTTTGGTCCCCTCATTTTACTTCTTATCGAGGGACCATTTGTGACTTACTTGTGCCAACTATTTCCTCAAGTGGGCATCATATTGCTAGTTTATCATCATTGCAGTTATAGGCATACATGAAATTTTCATTATTTGAGAAGAATTTACTATGACTATATCTTGCAAAACCTTCCCAAATAGGGTCAAATGGTAGACACCTAAATTTGGCCATCGATAACCTCCAATCAGGATTTTGACCAATTTCTACCAAAATGCACAATTTGGCCTAAAAACACTAAAACATGCTAAATGATGTGAAAATGACATATATAAGTTTTTATTTTGTCTATATTGTCATTAAATGGGTAAATACAATTTGTGTGCAACTAAATTTGATCAGATCATTTCTAGTCAAAATGTCAATTTTGCACCTAGGTGCTCTGGATTGATCTTTTCTATGAAATATTTTGCACAAGACACATGCCATTATTATTTTCTATTGAAAACATCATAAATGGAATAATACAACTAACACATTTGATAGTGACTTCTAATTCCAATCTAGTTAAATTTTGGTCCAATAATAAGGCATTCTGATCAATTTGGGTAATTTGTGCAAAAAGTGCTTAAACATGCTTAAGAGATAATTAAATAAAATTGGAGCCTAATCAATAATTCTATGGAAACTTATTGACTACTTATTTTTGGAATTGAATATTGAATATCTATATCATCAGGTGACCTCATTTCTTGGGAAGACATCCCTGGTCCATAAATGCCACAAATATCATCATTCATGCCCCCCATACCTCATTAATGCCTTCCATGATGACCTCCATTCCTCTTAATTTCCTCTTATTCCAATGTCATGATGAGGATAATTATAAATTAATTCTAAAAATTGAATTAATCCTCAACCATACATCTCAATCTCAAGATGGATGGTTC
Source organism: Torreya grandis (assembly GCA_037957365.1). Taxonomy (NCBI): domain Eukaryota; kingdom Viridiplantae; phylum Streptophyta; class Pinopsida; order Cupressales; family Taxaceae; genus Torreya; species Torreya grandis. Next base: position 1,994,250 of record JARHVA010000236.1, on the reverse strand, counting down.
AAGTTGATTTTAGACATTTTCAAAAATCTATAAATAGAGAGGCCATGAACATCATTTATAAGACATAATTATGCAAAGTTATAAAGTAGAATTGATTACAAAGCTTCATGAAACTGGTGTTATCATGATAAATTGATTCCAAGCCAAGCCAAGTCACAAGACAAAGGTGCCAAGGAGAGATGGAGGTAGCCAAGCTTCCATTGCTAAGGACTTCATGAGCACAAGCCGAGAAAGCCACTACAACAAGCATTTTAGAGCATCCAAGGGAGGTAAAATAATGTTTATTTTGAATTTTAGTTGTGTGTTTTATTCATGTTTGTTAACTAAGCTCTCCCTCATGTTTAGGCCTAGAGATGTTATGATATTTAGTGTGTTTCTTTCATTTTATTTTCATTTTGGAATTAACACAATACTAACCATCCTCTCTTGAGTCAAATTCCTAGATCACACCCATAGCTCCCTATATATTTGTGATAGTAGTGTGTAAGCCCATGTAAATACCATTTTATGCTCCCACATGTCTGTTACAACACCTATCAATCTCCATGAGAATCTCCCTCCACTAGAATTAGGCAATATGTAATACAAAATGGACAACATCATCATAATGATCACTCATATTGCATCTTGATCTTGATCATATAAAACCTCAAATTTAAAACCTCCCACTATAAATACAATATCCATAACATCATCTCCATATAATCATGTTAATGCTACTACTTATCCTCTCTCATCTATTAGAGTAATCTCTACTCCCTATACCAACAATCATAGTATCTTATAGATGTCCTCCAGAGTCAAGTTCATCTCTCTAGTCAATAGATAAAAGGTCCCTATATTTAGATCCCATCACTCTAGTAGTGCTACCAATAGAATTTTTTCTTGATATATTCAATGATAGTAGTGTAGTCTCCCCTAATCTTACCACCTTGAGATGCTCCTAATTTTCACTCCTATCACCTTTTATAACTTGTTTAGTAATGGTGACACTCGATCTCATATGGTCAATAGTATGCATGCCTATAAACCCATCAACTCCTCATATTTACTTAGTTTCCTAGCACTATTCCTATCTACTAAGTTTTATTTACCTCTTAAGAATCGACATCAACCCTTAAGGGATCGACATCAATTGGTACTTGATCATAATCGATTATCTGATGGCATCAATTTATAATCAATTAATGGTCAATCATATAGGAATTGGTATCGATCCCTTATGGATTGATATTAAACCATGCAAACATGAGGAAATTCAAAACCCTAACTAATACTAACTAAAAATGCAAAAAATTCAAAAATTCAAAAAAATCACAAAAATCTCAAAAACATTTTACCCTAACAAATCTATGATCATCATCACTATCAACCATTCTCGCTAGCCTCTATCATGTGTATTTTGCTTAAACATGTAGATAGGTGTCAATTCTTGAGCTCTGACTCACACATTCTCAATTGAAAAATGAGCACCAATATTGTTCAGTGGCCTATTTATATCCCTTTAGTATTAACATCAATTATTTTGTGATCGACATCGATTCTATTATAATTGATATCAATTCATTAATCAATGTCAATTTGGTTCATTTTGGTTCCCTTACACTACATGAATTTTTTTTGTATCTCTATAGTCCTATTTCAAGGTAATTTAAGATATCCGTTGTCACAACTTTCATATCTTTTGCTACCTATCAGTATTGGCTTGTTGACATAGGCCCCCTAATGGTCCCATAGCCTTTTAGAGGTCTAAATTCATTTTAGTGCTATCCCTTAGGGATCCTGAAAGTTTACCTCATCTTAAGAATAAGTTTCTCTAGGTAGTGCACATGCACCAATCACACTAGATTCTTTGGTCAGTCCATCATATCCTTTTCTCTCTTGACTACCTTCAATAGAACCCACATGTTCTTACTTTTGGCAATCCATTACTTGTTTTCCTTGGGGCATTCCTATTTAGATATCCTTCATCTTATTAGTTAAGTGTTATACTTCATTTTTATCCTTACATCTTGAATACTCATTTTCCATCTATATTATCCATCACCACCTCATTTTAAAACCCATCTCCACCTTGTCATCCTTTTCCAACTCCTAGTTTGAGGGGGAATACCTCCTCACATTAAACATGGGACATTAGACACATCCTAGTTTTTGTCTCCCGATAGGTTATCACAAACCACTCAATAAAAAGGGGTAAATGTAGACACTATAAATTTACACCATTATATTATGAATAAATTTGTCTTACCCCTTCCCCATCCTATTTATGCTAGTTAATATAGTTTTATCGTTTACGATATTACATCACACAATTTATCTTATTAATTAATTTTACCTAGATAACTAATTAACCATCCCTAAATTTAGTAAAATCTCCATAAGTTTATTAGAGGCAAGTTTTTTTAACTCCTTAATAACTTATCTATAGCTAAACCCCATTAAAAACTAATGTAGACTAAGTTTAATTCTATGATTTAGAGTCATTGGAATAAATAGGTTAAACTTGGACTAGATCAACATCAATCTTTATGATCATCATCGATCCTATTAGGATCGATGTTGATTTATAATTAGTCCATCCTTGGGTTGAAAGATCTTGAATTTGCACACTAGAACATTGGATAAATTGCTCTGGAGTACTATAAAATAATGTCACCCATATCTTAACCTATCCTCACCTAGTCAAAGGCCAAACACATCTCTATCAATGAGATATTCTCTATAGCACAAGAAACATTTTTAGAGGTATGTATGTTATTTTTATGACTAGATTTGATATTGTGTTATCTATTTATATTTTATTTACTGCTCTGTGTCTATTTAGATAATCAGTAGCCATTCCCTAAGCCTTTTAGGATCTCTGAAAGCCCTCGTATAGGCCTAATTTTGAGCTTTCTATATCTACTAAGAGGATCAAAGATGATTCTTTGTATGGATTGACATCGACTATATAATTAATACTAACTTTAAGACAAACATCATTGATCCTTATGTTTTTATTTCTCTATACAACCTGATGCTAGTTTAAGAGTCTTAAATGATTCTAATTTATGTTTTTAAGTCTTAAAATCATGAAATGCTATCTATAGAAGACCTTTCTTGGCATTATACATGATGTGGTTTCAATCCATGACTTACCCATAGTCCCTCAACCATTATTCATTGATCAAATCAATATCTCTTTTGAGTTAGAACTTTGTGAAATCATCTTTCCCCAAACTCTAGAAGCAATCATTGAGCTACTAGAAGTAATTCAAGAACAATAAGACTTAGCTATAGTGTATTGGAATGAATGCTTTGATAATATCTACGTAGTAGATTAATTTGTTTCATTTCATTATCATATATTATCACATGCTTTATTATAATTTATATCATTATATTATACACTTGATTGCATAAAATAATGGACTGGCATCCCTTTCAAGTGTACTACTTCCTAAAAAAATTGATCTTGTATTAGGTAGTCTACTCATCTATTTTATTAATTCAATCTTGTCCAAGTTGTCTCTTATGTACAAGTAGTCCTTCCTAGCCAAAAAAGAGTTCCTACTTCACTGGATCAATGGTGCACAAACCCCATCACAAATATTTGTCTTTAAACCCTGTATCATTTCTATTTTTAGTAAGTTAATTTTATTAAGAAAAATGAAATGAAAAATACTAAAATAGAGATTGATAATGAATTTATTAAGCTTTCAAATGAGTCTCACTATAATTTCCAAGTTAGAAAGTGAGTAAAAAATTTGGTCTTGATTTGTTTTTATTGATGAATCTTTGATATTCCCCCCAAAATTGACCCATGAAGCATGTTTAAGATAATTTAATGGAGATTTCCCAATTTTAAAATTAGTCATTGGCAGTTCTTGGACATTGTCGACATAGAGAGACACCTAAGGTAAAAATCAAGTGTTTGATTATTATTGATACTATCTAGAGAGGAAAGAGCTATTATTTGAGATATGGAAACATTATACTTAGGATTTTATATTTTTATTACATAAACTAGTGTGATATTAAATATGGATGATGGTAAATTGGGTTAGCCAAGATAATAGGTGGGTAGACAGATAGGGGAAAGTGTGCATAAGAGTCATATTTGTATGCAGAATACCAAGTATGTGAAAATATGTCAAACTTGATGTTTTAAAGTATGTAATACTAAATTTATATGTATATGAATGTCCCCATTTTAATATGATATTGAAAATGCTAGATTGAAAGGATAAAATAAACAAATTTGGTATATATGATTAATCGCACTTGATATTATCAAGTATGGCCCAAAGGTCCTACTTACTCCTTGCAAAACCTACAAGGAAACGTCTATAAATCAATGTCCACTCATGATAGAAAATATACAATAATATATATAATTAAATTAATTAGAAAATTCAAGAAAAAAAATACACTTATGGGTATGCAAACCAAATTTACCTTTATTGAAGTCATTTGGATAATGTCATGAGGTGATTATGCCCCAAGGAGATTAAACTACAAAAACCATGAGTTGAGAAGTATAAATGCCTCAAACCCCATTGGAGATGGATAAGTCATAGAAGTTTATCACCATAGAAACCTCTTTTGTACCCATTTAAATATCATTATAACTCTTTTGTGGAACCCCAAAATAGGTTCATATGTAAATTTGGAACCCTAAAACAAGGTTGTATGTCAAATTGGAACCCCAAAATAGGTTCATATTCAAACTAAGACTCTAAATCAACCACTATAGTTATATTTTAAATATAATGTACTTACATAGTACCATCATTATCTATTAATATACCTCACAAAAATAAAAATGTGTTTTCATGAACAACATTCATGTCCCAAATTTGATACATATGTACCTCAAAGTGATATATAAATGCCATAATATGTTTGTCAATATGATAAATTTGACCCATATATTATATCTATGAATGTCATTGGATACCCAAATTATTCCTCACAATCATGTAAAATTCCCCACATATGCCTTAATATGCTCAATCTATGTCATCCAAATCATATAATTTGACCCAAAATGTGAATTCTTTAACTATCATGGCCTTAATATCTAAGACAAGCCCATTGTATGCCCCCATTTTTGGGTGAGTGATGAATCTTAAAAATCACTCATCTCAAAATAAAGATTTATGCACACCATATTATATATAAAACTATAATCATGTAAAATACGTATACAAACACCATAATATATGTCATCATATAACTATTTGACATTCAAATATATATGTAACATGGCATAAAATTGGCATGTCAAGTAAATATAAAAAATAGCTATGAACTAATAAATAAATAAATAGATGCATGCCAAAAATCATGTCATTACACACTATATAAACATGTGTGATATAAATAATAACACGAAGCTCAATAATAATCACATATGTGTCCCCACACAAACACACATAATATCAAGATCATAAAGCACAAAATCAATCTAGACACAACTTAAATATGACTTGAATATGTGCTGACATGGACATGACATGGAATATAGGATCCTATTACATAATTGACACATGACGTGACAAGACAAAATCAATACAATCATAAAATTAATAATATAACACATCAATGGTCATAAAATATAATAATAAATAACATCGAAAATGTATAGAACAATCAATTATAATCTACATAATCAATCACTTTCATCATATAGTATAAAAAAGCATATTATATTTAGGAAATAACACCATAAAAAATATACTCAAGACCAAACCTAGTCTAAGTATCTCAATACAATCAAAGCAAATACATAGAAATATATAACCTGAAAGGTGTATCGAGATGCCCCCAATGTAGAAAGGTATCCCATGGGAGTAATGCATGCCATATAACTATAAGTTTATGTACCATTTGTAACATGTATGCCTTACATCCCACTCATTTATATCATGGAAAGAATATTCATAGAAAATGGATATATAATCCACCATGTTGTTTATCCCTTTTTGGAAACATGGTGTTAAGGGTTAAGGGGCTAGAATAACCTGTACACAAGGATGAATAAAAATATTCTATAGTAGACCAATTGAGTACAAAATTGGATACATAAATATTATAAATTAAAATAATCAAATGTTCTAAATATATAAAGTACCAAATTTGAAATATGTTCTATTGATTTCAATGTGAAGGATAAATTACACTTAGCTAGATTTATAATGCATAGGTAGATATAAGCTATACACAGGCAAAAGTATGTAGGATCATGATTTTGAGACAATCACCAAATTTTAGAAATGGTGTTTTTGGAGCTGTAGACACTACCATCGATGTTGGGACACTATCATCAATGCTATAGTGTAGTCTATGGTGCTATTATCTAGTAAAAAATATGTGTTGGATTGTAATGAGACCAACTTCACTATTTTGGGTTTTATGTCATCTTTTTATTAATGTATTTAGATATATAAAATATTTATATATCTATTTATGGATCAAACCCTTCTTCACCCTTGGGATGCATTTGCAAAATATGGTTTAGTGGGATCATGGTGTCAAGCTAACCTTAAAGACTACTCTATAAATGAGCATTGCCTACATGGTCAATACTCAAAAGAGGGCATCAAACTTATGTATTTATTTCTTGTGTGTGGGACTGTGTGTGAACAATAGTGTAATATGATATATGTAGTTGCATTTAATGATCTATATTGTTACTTGAAAAATATCATGCATGGGAAACTCTTTAAATGCTTCAAATATTTTTTATGACGACTATGATTGATAAATAAATAGGAATGAATAGGTTAGATAACTTAGTTGTGCAATTGATTGAATGAGCCTTGGTTGGTATTTTCTATATAAACAATGAGAAATATTAGACTTGTATTTATACCACATAAATTGAAAATATCTCATGGTATTGTTCAATAAGAAAAATAGGCTGACCCATAGGTCTCTAATAATTTTTAATTTGGATGAATTTTAAGGATTAGACACTAGATATGGATTTTGACACTAAAATCAATGCTAGTGTCCCTTTTTGGCTGGTAGTGTCTAGAAGGCTAGAAAATAGGTACATATCTGTAATTGATAGTGAAGGATATACATCTAGTTTTAATATTTTTATAGTGTATAAGTGGTATGGGTCATCAAAATGATAAGGTTCAAACTATAATATAATAATTTAGAGATAGTGAGATGGTGAATGTGATCCTTTTGATATCAGGAAGGTCTAGAATTGAAGGGTAGAGACCTAATTGGTATATGTAAAATGTACATGACTGAGATGCTATAAATATTTAATTTTAGATTCTAAATTTCACCTCCTAATTTAATCTAGTAATGCATAAGAATGAAATTACTAGGTTAAAGGAAATAAATTCACACTTGAGTGTGTACAAAACACCTTACCTTTGATTGATCCCAATTTTATAGTATAAATTAGTGCATATAATTTGAAATCTAAAATAATTGAAATGCTTGAAAATAAAGAGAGAAATAAAGGAGTACACTGATATGTCAATGCAACTATGTGGCCCCTTTTTACTTTGATTGATAAATATGCTTCTTTATGAAGCATTAGAGTTGAGAGAGGTTCAAACCTAAATCTTGTATATCTGAAGAGGGATATTGAAATGTATTATTCCCCCAATCTAGTGTTAGGATAATTTTTGACACGGTCATTGACATACTAAATCTCAATCACACAATTCAAGTGTGAATATATAGTATGGTGAGGGTGAGTGATTTAATCAACTCATCCTATAAATTAGTGAGGTGGGTGATTTAATCAAACCAAACTATAAATATGGTGAGGTTTAAGGATTTAATAAATTCAACCTATAAATATAACTAATTGTTACATACATAAAAGGGTTGTTAACATTAATTCTTGGTGTAATTGATGCTTCCTGGTGATAGTAACCTAGAGATATAATTAATAAATTTCGGTGCACTAGTATGGAATATGCATTTATAATATGTCTTAAACTAAAGTATATGTTTCACAAATTTGAAAATATTAGTTTCAATTCTTGTGAAAATTTAGTGCAATGTATAGGATTTTGACCCAATTGTATATCTGAATAATGTAACTGTATTGGAGATTATGCAAGTATGAAGGTCATGTCTTTATGACATACCCCCACTAAAATATAGAGATATTGAGAGTTGAGTAAGTGTGCAATTCATGTATTTATGATATGTCCCCATAAAACTCTGAAAACTATGTAAATTTGGAGGTCATGTCTTTATGACATGCCCCCCTATTTTGAATTGAGGAAAATAGAATCTGGTAGGTACCTTACCTCAAAAGGATAAGGTAACTATATAATATATGTATTAAATATGTAGAATATATGATTAATATGTATAAGTAGATATGTCAATGAAATGTGTAGTAAGAAATCACACTAAGCCCTAATATGCATGATATGTATCCTGAAAATGTCTAGAAAGTAACAATACAAGCTCAAAACACAATAAATTACACACATAAGAGAACTCAATGTAATGCCAAATAATGGTCCAAGGAGACTAAATACAAGGGGCATGTTCAAATACTACATAAGCAAAAGGAAATAACATATTCAAATGTCCAAACAATATACAATGGCATAAGGACCACTAGGTAAGGAACATGTTCAAATGTTCCACAAACAAGACAATAAAAAATAATGAAATACACTCAATGAATGGACAATAATGAAGTATAATCAACCAACATAATCACATCATATTATTCCTTGCATATATGTGTTAGCAAAAAAATTCATGTAACATAGCATATTAATTACATTTTGAAAGGTTTATGCATGTACATAGACATGTGTAAGCATTAGTATATAAGTTCAAGCATGATAATGTAGGAATGAACACAAAGGATATGTAACTTATATCATTAATGATCTATGAATTATATAGCCTCAATGTATTATATGACATAGGTAGAGGAGAGGTTCAACATCTATATGTACACATATCATGTGTCTATGGTATGCATATACCACACTCAAATATATGTGAAACATGTATGTATATATGGAAAATATATTATATCTACTAACATGAAAAAAACAACATAGGTGCTAACGAGATAATAAAAATGGAAAAGTTGAATATATTTTTTAATAATTTTGTATTATTTTAATGTTTTTGTATTTTCTTGATTATTTGATTTTTTAAATTTTTTTTGGAATATTAATTTTTTCTTATATTTTTTAGTTTTTAGAATCTTATGTTTGATTAATTTAATCATTTTGACTAAGGTTAGAGAGGTTAAAATGGTGCATGACATGTTATTCTTCATGATTTAACTATGTAATATAAGGACAATCACCATCATGTGGTATGTGGACCAATTTTCCATTATGGGAAAAGGAGATACATTGTTTATTTGAGTCAATTTGAGATTCCATTTGGTATAGCCAAAATGTTCCCAATGTAAATGAATATTTATATGTATGGGGCCTAATTCAAACTTTTGTTTGAACCACACGATGACCACAAGTAATTGGTATTATGATGTAACCTAAGGAGTCTTTGCATCCTCCTTTTCAATGTAATCTATTAAGATGATAGCGAAGTTGTGAAAAATGTCTTCTTCTGAAATGAATTTCTTTTTATAAATGATTCATATAAATATACCAAAAATAATCACCACCCATAAATAATATGATTGTTAATTCATGTTTACCTTGTCATTGTTGTTGTGTTGATGTGCATGGTCACATCATTTGACAAGTGTTTTTCCCCCTCATTATATCAACTTAGAAATTTCATCACCACATTTTATAGCTACCCAAAATTTGGGAGCTTGATCAACCATTCAACATCCAACACATGGATGGTTTTTAATTTTTGTAGTTGGAAGTGCTTGTTTAGAATGACCATCTTGGATTGGTCTCAAATTGAGTAACTTTTGTGAGGGTGTCATATATATGTTAGGAATGCAACATATTTTTTTGTGATCTTCACTTGGTAATTCATCTTCCTCATGTGCACTTAGAGTAAATTATTTGTATTTGGAATGATTTATGTTAATATCTTTGGGATATTTGATGATGAATAAATCATATCTATGTACATACATACATAAGTGGATAAATTATGTGCATTTATTATGCAATTCTCTTTATTTCAATGGAGAAATAAGACCTTTACTAAAAATTAATTTCAATTCCAAATCTGAGTGTCTTTATGGTAAGGAGTACGATGCACTTTTGAATCAAATAACATAGTCTTGAAATGATTCATCATCATATTATTTGAAGTGGTGAAAATGTTCTAATGTAATTCTAGGCACCATATGTATATTGAAAAATAAGAATAAAATATATTTCAATTATGAAAATGTGGTTAAGGAACCATTTGCTAAGATATATAACCAATCTTAAATTTCTTGTGTAAGGATACTAAGGAAGGATTTTAGTAATATTTTCTCATATTTAGCCCATTAACCAAAGGAATATACATATTGAATTATATGGAAAAAGGTATATTTTTGACCAAAAAAGAGAGGTAATGGTAGTACTACAAAATCTTGTAGACAAGGATATTCAAGTACACTTTTTATAAGAGGTTGATTATGGAAAGTATTATTATTGGTACTAGCATTATAGGATGCCATTTGAATTTGGATTAAATATACATACCTTTTAATCTCACCTATAGTACTCATCATAGACATGACACAAGTAATGGGAATGATGGTATTTATTAAAGAGTGATAATTGGTTTTAGTTCATAATTTATTTTGAACATAGGAATATTATAATTATCAGCAATGTGAATAATAAGTGCAATATTGGAATCACTACATTTAAGAAATTTTTGTAATGACATTTCATTTTTAAAATTTGGAACATTTGGTAATGGTATGTCTTTTGAATATTTATTTACCTTTGGTAATGATATAAAAGTTAGAAGTTAAGGTATCTTGGGTAAAGGTACATTGTTTGAAATTTAAGGAAATTTTTGAAAGAATGAAGCTATTCAAATATAAAGACCCTTTTATTTTGATACTTTGGTTGTATTTGGGAAGAAATCCATGATATATTTATGGAATTTTCAAAAGTGTTTTTGATTGAATGAAGTAAAAAATTATTTATTATAATTAATAAGGGGTACATGATTTGTAAATTTTTTAACCTTAGGGGGTTGAACTAAGTTGCATTAAGGAACATTCCCATTAGTATTTGTTTGTAAATCAACCATAATATCATTATGCATTTTTAAAAATTTATCATGATCAAACAATGGAATATTTTTATTGTATGCATCAAATGTGGATGTATGAGGTAAATAAGAAGGATTAATTATCATCCTTAAGATTACTCAATTCATCTATTGAGATGATGGTGTCAAGGACCTAGTTATAGGTATGGTGGTTATCACCATCCAAAGAGTTAAAAGGAGGCCTTATAAAAGTTGGAAGATAGGAGTAATCTATTTTCACTCCTACTTGTATATAAATTTGGATAGTTTCTTCATCATAGGCATTAAAAAATCTATATCATCCATGAGTAATGAAATAAAAAACACAAATATTAGGGGAAAAAGGCAATAAACATTAGTTATATTATGTTGATTCAAAAAAATACCTATAGATCAGGTTCACCAAATGTTTATCCCCTTTTTTAAATGTGGCGTTAAGGGTCAAAGGGATAACATAACCTATACATAAAGATGAGTAGAACTATTCTAGATCAACTTAATTAAAATTCAAACTCAGATAAATGAATATTATTAATTATAATATTGAGATGTTATAAATATATAAAGTACCAAATTTTATAGATATTATATTGATTGTAATGCCAAGGAGAAACAATAATTAGTTATATTTATAATGCTTATGTGGATTTGAGATGTACACATGTATAAGTGTGTCGGATCAAGATTTTGGGACAGTCATCAGAGTCTAGAAATGGTTTTTCTAGAGCCATAGACACTACCATCAACCTTGGGACACTATTATCACTATTATCCATTATGTGTAGCTATTATTTAGTACATAATATGTACTAGATTATGATGTGACCAAATTCATTACTCTAAGTTTTCTATCACCTTTCAGCGAATGTATTTAGATTTGGAGCACATGATATATATGTCTGCATATGGATCAAACATTATCTCTTCACCCTTCAGATGGATTTGCCAAAAATGGGTTAGTGGGATCAAGGTGTTGAGATAACATTAAAGACCCCTCTATCAATGAGTGTTGCCTACATAGCCAATACGCTAAGGAGGGGCTTATACTTATGTCATAGTCACCTATGTGTGGGAGTGTGTGTGAATAATGTTGAAATATGTTGAGTGTATATGAATGCAATAATTTAATTTTTAACTTGGAAAATACTACTCATGGTTTACTCTTTGAATTTTTTAGACCTTTTATATGACTACTCCTATGAATTATTAAAAAATAGGGACCAATAGGGAAAAATAACTCAATTATATGATTGATTAAATGAGCCTTGGTAAGAGCTTACTTGGTATTTACCAGATGATCAATGAGAAGGCTTAAACTTGTATTTATAACACACCTTTTGAAAATATCTTATTGTAGGATTCAATAATACAAATAGGCCAACCCATAGGTCTTGAATAATTTGTAATTTGGATGAATTTTGAGGACTAGACACAAGATAAGGATCTTGATATTAGCATCGATACTAGATTCCCTTTGTGGATAGTAGTGTCTAGAAGGCTAGAAAATAGGTACAAATATGAAACTAAAAATTAAGGATATACATCAATTTGTATGTTTTCTACAGTGTACAAGTGGTCTAAGACATCAGAATGATAAGGGTTAGACTATAATATAATCATTTAGGCACAATGAGATGGTGAATGTGAGCCTTTTGATAATAAGAAGGTCCAAAACTGAAGGGCAAAGCCCTGATTGGTATTTGTAAAATGTACAATAATGAGATCATATAAATATTTAGTTTTAGTATCTACACGTATAGGTCTTATTTTTTAATTTATTTAATATTTTATTTTTTTAAATATATATATTTTTTAAATTTAATTAAATTCCCACTAACCAATGATCCCACCAATGGAATTTTCACATGTAAGACATAGATTAATTTGTACAAATGTCACATGTCATGGACAGGGAGTAACATATGTATCATTATCCAAATCATAGAAATGATCATGTTTTTACAAATTTCCATCATAATCATAGTTAACATTATCATTCATATGTTTCATAACTCAATAATAACCTATGAAAATTGTTACATACTAGGAGAATGTGTCTGTATTCATTATGGAACACATGTAGAAGCCTTTTGTAAAACTATATGAGGATGTGATAGATTAGATTGTACAACCAAATCGTAGTTGATGTATTCATATTACTTAGGTATATAGTTTTTTTCTTTATTAAATCATGTATCATATGCCTCAAGTGAAAGCATCTATTAGTTGAGTGTCATGTGCATTGATGCCAATCATAATATTCTTCAATATCGAACCCATTGTGTAATGCTTTTGTCATATCAACCTCCATTGGTAGAGGGAGAGATATGAGATTACATTATATTATAATTTTTAATATCTTATGAGAATATATTGATAATAATTCAAATAACCTATATTGATGAGTAAGGAGAACAAGCTTATTAGAATATTTTGAGACCATGTTAGAAATACCCTTAATATGATCTACATGTAATTGTATCACTATCATAATTTATTGATTTTTAAACCTTTGAATCATTTTTTTAATAATATAATACAATTATATGTTCCATGCATAATTATTTTATGATATATACAATATGATTTCCCTTTTTGATGTGATAAATGAGCCATAAATTGGTATGTAATGGAAGGAAAAATAATAAAATTCTTGTCAAGTAACATTTTTAATATCACATTTGGTTTATTTTTTACATTAATTACCTTTAATTTCACTTAATGATGTGTGGGGGATCCATTATCCATGAATTCTACATTATTGAATAAATTATGCATAAGCATTATGTATTCACCATTGATACCTTGTGTGACATGCAGTGCCTCTTGTAGTTGGGTAATACTCGATTTTATAAAAATGTTCTCAATGTAGCACTTATCATGAAATATTCCTTTCATGAATTGGTATTCCAACAAGCATTTACAATGGTATCCTCATTATTACATGGAATGGATGTCTTCCCTTATAATGTATAGAGAGAGATGATATTATGATTTTTATTTATGGGTGGAGATGCCTACATGTGGCACACATCCTCCTAATCACATAGATAGCTTGTGTAATAATGGAATTGGGAAATGAGTTTGCCTACATAGGGACTAGTGATGTACCCATCCATATGGATAAATTATGGTATTAATTATATTAGGCAATGAATTTGTCTACATTGATATTAGTGATATACCCATATATTATTGTAAGAGGGTTTATATAAAGAGGGGGAAATCATTTTTAATATAATCAAGGAGAAATATTGTAATTAGATTGCATGATATTGTAAGGTGGTTTTCTCTAGAAAGAATATTGTGATAGTGGACTGATTCCTTCCCCATAATGAATATTATATGGTTTTTCCTTACCTTAAGGTATTCATTCTATTCTAAATATATTTCATGGTTGGGAATCTTGGCCCATCAATATAGTTTGTGTTTTTCTTCATTATATTTATGCACATTTACATGATTTTATGTGAGGTTCATAATTTCCCTTTATATAGTTGTGTTTGTGCATGAAGGGGACATTGTAATGTATTTGTGTTTACTACATTCAAATCATTAAAATATTATTGTCAGTGTATAGGTGTGAATTTTACAAGACAAATAAATATCTATATTCTCTAGAGTTACATTTTCATCATCATTGTCATTATCATCCTATATAAATATTTGATATGGATTTTTTGTATTGAATAACGAAGTAAGATATAGTATCTTTTATTTTTGTGCTTCATAATTTTATAGTGATTCTTTTAATTTTTATTGATTAAGTGATATACTTGGAGTTGACTCATTTTCATTAACTTTTCTTGACTCTCCAACTTATTATGTATGTAATTTTTCCAATGTAATAACATTAAATGGAGGTATTATGGAAGAGTGAGAAACATCAAATTTTGATATAAATCCATCCCCTACTACTTGTAAATACTTAAAAGGTTGATTATATACAAGACATGTATATAAACATCTATCATGATTTTTTTTTAAAGCATCAATGTAGGATGGAGTATAAAAAATCCATAGAATGATTCCAAAGTCTATCTAAGATTATTTTATAGTGAAAATGATATGAAATTACTTGAAATAAATATGTTAACATTTTAGGACCTTTTTTCACATCCAAATTAATCAATATAACAATTGGAGAGGGATATTATCAAAACCTCTTATGTTATAGTCCAATTTTTAAATATAGACCATATTGATACAGAAGTTTGTAGAAAAATATATTGAAAATGTTGAGTCCTAATCCATTATCTAACAAAATATTCTTAACCCCTTATTAACAATTTACACTTGAATAAACAATGGGATATTTTGATTTATAGTATGTTGAGTGTGTTTTTTTTTTCAAAATAAATTATATCTTTAATATTACCCAATGTATTAATTATGGACATAGAATAAGTTAGTTATGTATTCATGGGTAAATTTGCATCATGAAATGATGTATATAGAATATCCTTATAGATATTAGACCTCTTGAGAAACTCTAATATGGAGATATTAGGTGGAGTATCCTTAAGCTGATTAATAACATCATACTTTCTAGTTGTATTGGTTGGTACCTTAGTATGCGGAGGGAAATTAGGAGGGACATTTTCATTGCCTTTATTTTATTACACAAGATGATGAACCCTACCTATTCTTAATGTGATAGCATGGGTTGTTGAATCCTTAGCCTAGGGTGAATAATGGGAGCAGTATGGTGGATATCATTACCTTGAGGTCTAGGGAGAGGATGAATGAAGGAATTCATACATGTCCTTTCCTATTGAGTATGGAATAGAAGCATCTCTAATTCAATATTCATAAAATATGTGTTACTAAGGAGAGGTAAGAAATAAATCATGAAAATCATATCTAGAATAATTCAATAAAAAAAATAGACTATCAGGATCAATTATAGTTATGTTAGGGTTTAACTTATACAAATAAAGGAAAGTCAAAACAAGCAAAACCCTAATGTAGGATAAATTTGAAACCCTAAGAAGGAAATTTGAAACACTAAGGCATAGAGACTTAGGATTTATTATATTTAATATAAATATTGTGTTCACCAAAATGTTTTACATATCTTATTATTTTTGTAATATAGATAAGATAAAACTATTTAATTCAAACTATGTAAAATAGGGAATTCAACACATAAACTTGAATGTAAAATAGGGATTGATGGAGCATTTTTTATTGGTATAATTGAGAAGAAAATGAGGGAATATATACACTTAGTTAATATCCTAATTATATTTCTCACTACTTGTGTCATTTTTTCTAAAAATGATCTTTTACTCTATGATTGATTAGATCAAGAAATTGTAGACACTAAATCTGAATCATATAGTACCTTAGTCTTGTATACTTGGAAAGTAATTATGATGTTTGTACCTTTAATTTATAAATATTCCTTATACCAAATTGATCAGATCAATATCTCTTGTTCCTATTGCTTATATCTTATTCTGCCCATATATTTATTATGATGACCAGGGCTTTTGTACTACTTAAAATTCTATAAACCTACTTATTATCATACTCTACAAGTTTTGGACCTATACCTATTTTCTAGCTTCTTGGACACTTGCATCTTAACTAGACGTCTACATAGATGTTAGTGTAATGTACCAAACTAAGTGTCTAGTTACCTAATTTAATAAAATTTGCAAATAAAACATATCCTTAAAGTCAACCTAAGTGATTTAATGCAAGATGTTTCCAAAAGGGATTGGTATAAATAAAAGATTAATCCTCATTCATTCCTCACCTATAATAGACCTAATAATTCATAAGGAAACTTACTAAAATCATTTAATCAATAATTCAAGTGAGAAAATCTTCCCTATTCTTTCCTATTTTAACATAGATCTAAAGTATTGAATGAACATTCCATGAGCCATACTTTCCAAGTTACGAGCTAAGTCACTCAATGTACTTGATTATAACACATGTCATCATTATGCACACAAAAACCAACATATATGGGATAAATACATAACTTTGATTCCCTCTTTAGAGTATTGGCTATGTAGACATCACCCATTGATAGAGGGGTCCTTGGGTTAAATCAATATGGTGTGCGCACTAACCCATTTTTCCCACATTCACTCCAAAGATAAGGAAGCTAGGGTTTGATATTTTGAAAAAAAGTGATAAATTGTGCATGAGATATGAACATAATAAATAAAAGGTGATAATAAACCCATAAGGTTCAATGTGGTTACACTTAGATCTAGTGGATATTATGTACTAGACACATGTGTCCAATTCAGACACCAATGCCAACATAATTATCCAAATCTGATGCAAACATCAAAGGCCACAAAATACACATTTACAAAATCTAAAAATTTATTCAAAATCAATATCCAGTCTACTTCTAGCCTGTTCTATATCATATCTACATGCACAAAGTAAACTAGTTAATTAACTTTGTTTCTAATTTATTACAATATCAATCAATAATTGTTATTTTATATTTTAACATATCTTAACATTTAAATTTAAATATTATTTATCTAAGTTTTCAAATTAATTATCTTTCTATGGATTTTTTTATCACCCTTGTGCTTCTTAATTTATATATTATTAACCCTATAATATATTGAACCATCTCAATCTAGGGTTAAACATGTGGTGAACCTGACATTTGGTCCTTAAAACCCTATATTTTGATATGGGGTTTTCTAATTATTTTTGGCCATTTTTTGGCCCACATATCAAAGTTTTCCTAAGTATGAAAAAGGTATCTTTTAGGCAAGAAAATGGTAAGTCTTTGGGAGGAATTTGGGTTTTTCAGTAGTGACAACTTTAGGTTTCTAAAGGTACAATGTAAATCGGGTTTCCAATAGTGCTTAGCTTATAAATGTTCTATAAGTAGAAGTAATTCAGGTTTACAAACCTAAATTACTCATAGACAATGTATTTTGGGTTCTCCAAGGAGCACTACTTAATTACTTCATAAGTTGTGAGCAGTCAAAAGCCTGAAATAAGTAAAGCGGCTTAATAAACCCAATTTGGTCTTGAAAAATGGTACTTCTCAGGTTCTTTAAGGGATGAGTCTTTTTCAAATAATTTAAACGAAACTTTCAAAATCTAAAGGGAATTTTTATAGAAAAAGGGATCAGTCAACTTTTTTGAAATCACACTTCAACTTTTCTGAAGGGCTTTTTCTTCTCCAAGTGGACAATTACAATTTTCTTGAAGGGTATGTTACCCTTTGAAGGGACCATTTAAAAATTCCTGAAAGGTATCTTTCCCTTCAAGGGGATCATTCATGGGAGTCTAAAGGGACATCTAGAAAGCTTAAATGGTCTCTTACCCTTTGAGAAAGTCCATTGTGAAAATCCCAAAGGGTAGTTTTGAAGATAGACATGGACAAAAAGTCTAAAGGAATTCCTTCAAATAAATTGTTTGAAGAAATTCCTTTATGATATTTTACTAAAATAAATAAGATGGAAAAGAAACCTAAGATCAAGTGTCTAAAGGAAATGATGGGCTAATGGACATCAAAATCAGGATAAGCACTAGCCATTAGAATTAATTGGGTTTGAAAACTCTGAAGTCTTAAGGCTTGAGAAATAGCAAAGTGAGAAGACTTCAAGATGGACAAACCTAAAGTAAGTAGGCTTTAAGAACCAAAATTACTCTACATAGATTAAATTGGGATTCTCCAAGTAATCTACTTAAAAGGCTTTATAAGTGAAGGATTTGGGAAAGTCTAAAGTTGGAGAGTTCAAAGAACTTAAATTGCTTTGCATAGAGTAAATTAGGATTCTCTAAGAGCTCAACTTAAGCTTGGTATAGAAACATGAGAATCATGATGCAATTAATGGAAGGATACCACATGGCATAACTAGAGTAGAAAGGGCTAATCAGTAAAGGACAAGTGGCACAAGGATGTTCAATAAACATGGGAGAGTCTGAGCGACTGGTAGTTGGAAGTTATGAAGGTTCTCATCCACCATGGTTTACTACCTAAAACCACCATTTGATACTTAATGTATCATTGTAAGAAGGATCATTCCATTTACTCATAATATGACTTTTTAGATGAGCCAAAGAAAGTCAAAAATATAGGAGGGGCTTGAGAAGATTGTTGAGTGATCTTGAGTAGTGCATTTAGAGAGAACAAGAAAGTGCAATGTTAGAGTTCTCACCATAGATGAATTCTTCTCTCTTACCCTTCTCTCTTCCCCCTTTTCTATATATATAGAGGCCTTCGATCTAAGCAAAGGATCCCCAGATTGGTGATACAATTAATCTGCAAGAATCACTTTGTAAAAGATTCTTTTGAAGTAATACAAGGAAGATTTTTCTATTTCTAGTTAAAACAAGTGTGCACATTTGGTTTCATTTTGTAGAATGTATGATTGTTATTCATCACCTATGCTTTCTTATAGCACCTTTCTTTTAGTCATCTCAATTTTATTTCAAGATTGCATGAACTATCTTTGTGTCAAGCTCCTTTGAAGTGTTACTAGTTAGTTCATAGTGTCTCCCTTAGATGTATTTTGTTATCCTTCAAAGTGTAAGGCTTTTCTCCAACCTCCATGTGAAAGCTCCATGCCTATGGACTTGAGATAGAACTAGAATAGCTTGTGACCTATTTAGATTCATTGGTAGTTAGCTCTTTTCCCAGACCAAGTGGATAACTTCTTTTGGTGCATCACCTCTTTTAGCTTAGAGTTTCTTTTCAATCATCCTCCTACCCATTTTCCTTAGTAAATAATAGATTTTAGTGTGAGATCAAGAGCTGAAGTGAAGCACATGAGGAAATAGCCTCATCAAAAACCTAGAGGTTCAACCTCACCATAGGATACCCACATCTTGAGGTTGTCCCCATACTTATAACCAAAAGTGAGGGAACCTAAAGAATTCTCTCACAACAGTGCTATTCCAGGTTATAACAATTTTTGGCATTCATAATGGGAAAACTACCATTTAATTTTAATTTTCAAGAAAGATTGATAAAATTTTATACTATTTCGATCATTTTTTAGTAGTGGTAGCATTCATCCTTCATCATCTAGTGACTCCAAATAACACCCAGCTATTTGTTGGTAGAGCAGTAACTATCTTTCATGCCAAAGGTGACTACAAGATCAACTTTTAGAGGTATTCCTTTTAAGTTTGTTGAATTACCTTTAAACTCAACAAGAAGGTTAAGGCTCATCCATACTCACCCTTACATAAGAAGCTATTCTCTTGAACCAATCATAAAGTATACCTATGCAAGAAGATCTTTACCAACCCCTCTTGCTATTATGATTCCTCAAAGAGATTTTGTGGGATTCAATGGCCAAAGCCCTTTGAAATTACCATAGTATGATCCTATACCAGTATTATCCCCTCAAAAATTTTCTTTATTACACAAGATACCAAGATGTAACTCCTACTGAGCACATAATAGACATAGCCAACTTCTGCAACATTCATAATATCACAGTGGAGAATGTGGTTGTTAGGATATTGGCTATATATTTTAAAGGAAAGGCATTAGAATAGTATACGGGCCTAGCTCATAATTATATCCTTCATGGGATGAGTTGGGAATAACCCTGTGTAAAAGGTTTATAGATAAGAGTGATCATCTATCACTTGTAGAGCAGTTGACTACAATTAAGAGAGCTCCTCATGAAGTCATGTAAGACTTTAATAAAAGATTTTAGAAGGCATGGGATATGATTTTAGAAGTTTTTAGACCATCTCCAAACTTTTATTTATTATATTATTTAAAGTCTCTCAATAGAGACATCACTTTAATGATTTAGTCTACGGAGGAGACATATTACCAGATGCATATGAAGTTGCCATCAAGGTAGAAAATTGCCTAGTTCAAGTTGGCAAGTTTACTCCTAAACCCCCAATGCATCTTTTTATAGAAATTAGATCACCTCCTATAGTCATTCCTTCTCTTTATGTTATACTTCCAACACCAACAATTATTGTTGTGCCTTCAACTAAGCAAGAGAAGGCCTCTACTAGTGGATCTAATGACTCCCAAAAATAGAAGAATTACTTGGAATTGAAACACATGATCCAATCTTTTGGGAATGATGTGGTCAATGTCAAGAGGTAGTAGGATTTTAATAAGCCTTACCAAGCTCTATATCAGCCTCAATAATAGCCTTATCAAGATAATAGACCACCCTACAAAGGAAGTTTCCAAAGATAGGGGTAGCCTAACTATGCTAGGTAACATAATTATAATCCAAATGTTGAAAGCCTTTCCAAATCCTTGGTCCTAGTTAAAAATAACATAGCCAAGAGGCTAAAGAGACAATGCTTTGGAATCATTCTTTTGGATAATCCATTATCCCAACTAATGGCTCCAACTGAGTGTTCAATGATCAATGGCAGTAAGTTATTGATTATGGATATAACTAGGCTCTTATGGCCCAAATCATAGAGGTGCCCATCATGATAAAGCAAGAGAAACCTACACAAGAATAAGGCTCAAATTAGGGGTCAAACTATCTAAAAACCTCAATGGTCATTAGTGAACAAGATGACTATTATTCATCTAATTATTAGGTGACTCCTAGTTTAGCCCACACCCCAATCTCAATGAACACAAGGTTCAAGAGAAGGAATATGGGTGACAATCAAGAAGCCTTTTAAAAACCTTTTATCACTACTCCTTCACTAACAAATCCAAAAATAGTTACTCCCAAAACCCAAGCAAAGGTTGGGGGTATTCCAATCAACATTATGGAGAAAATGAAGAAATCTAGTATGAGCGTACCAATGTGGGACATGATTTCCATGCCCAAACAAGTATACATTCTTCAAGAAGGTTTGTCCAGGATGAGTGTTTCTAAAGCTACAAGTAAGCAACCAAGTAAGGAAGCTAAAGTTTTCACCAATGAAACCAAGAGTCTTTTAGAAGAAAGGTCAAGTAGTGTGACCAAGCCCCCCCATTCTACATATCATTAATCATCAGTGACTCCTTGATGCACAACTACTCAGTGGATAGTAGGGATAAAACCTTAGTCATACCAAAGTCTATTGTTGATGAACTAAACCTCAAGTATGAGCCACACTCCAAGGGAGTCCTTTATCTTGATGGTTCTTCCATAAAGCCATCAGGTATCATCAAGAATTTGAATCTAACCTTGCATGTCTGTGGTGCAAGACATATTGATCTTGGATGTCACTCCTCAATTTGCATTATGTCTTTCTAGAGAGTTCACAGCCAAGATTGGGGGTTACCTTATAGAAGATTGGTCTTACATGCCATTTACAACAAGGTATGGGACTAAGGTCTCAATCAAGGCTAAACCCATGTCACAATTCCACATTAGACCCCATCAGCTAGATAACATAAACCTTAATTGTATTATCCTTGATAAGGATGAGTTTATAATTGGCTAGGAGTTGAACACTCATCTTGAAGAGGTTTCAAACTTGGTCTTGGATGAGCTATGGCTAGATAACCAATTTTCAAGCCTTTGTGATGCAGGAGCATCTTCATGCTAGGAATGTATTTATCATGTTCTTGGTTGAGTTTTGGCATATCTAGGGGATTTTCATGAAAAATAGGGGATAGGTATATTGGTGAATGAATGAAGGGTGTGGGAGAGATCTGTAATGTGCAAAAAAACACCATATGTATATTTTTTGGTAATATTAATAAAGTGTGTATTTATTTTGAGTAAAAAAATCCAGTTCCAATTCAATTCTGTCAATAGTTTGCTATCAGAGCCATGCATATAGTAGTGTTTTGAGGGGCAGCACTTCAATATTAGTACCCCATTGATGAAATTCATTTTTTTTGATTTGCATCCAGGCTTGATCGGTTTCATTCAAATGTAAAATTTAAGTTTGCACTCACTGCTATTTGTGTGTCAATATCATTTCTGGTGCAAGACATTCTAGATCCATTATGCGTGATTGATTTCTGTTGTATACAACAATCAATAATAGTTGGTCCATTTTGCAATCGGATCTAACTTTTATCACAAGTTTATCTACGTTTTGCCACTATTCCTAATGATTTGTCCAGTCATTCTTTCCAAGGTCGTGATCAACGCGAAGGGTAACTATTCAGATGTGAAGAAGAATCTAGGTGATATTTTGTGTTTGAGAAAATACATTGTCAATACATATAGTTAGCCTTGTTTGTTGTGGTAGATGTCTGTACACCATTTGGTATCAGAGCCCAAGGGATTGTGCACAATCTAAAGATCCAAGTCAAAGAGAAGAAGAACGTGATTGTGAAGAAGAGGCAAGATGGCCATGAGAGTTAGGAACAGAGGTGGAGATAGAGGAAGGAGACCTGGAGGATAGGTTGCAATGGCAAAAGAGATTAGGAACCTGACAGCTAGGCTACAAGACCTAGAGATGGCTCAAAGAAGAGGCACTGACATGGGTGAAGTCAGTGATAGAGAAGAGGAGCCACCAGAGGAGGAATTGGTGGTGGAAGAAGAAACAACTGAAGATAGGTTGATTAGAGCCATTATGAAGGTGAACACAAAGCCAAAAATGGAGGTTCCAATGTATGAAGGTAATTTGAATGTAGAAGAATTAATTGATTGGATTAGTTTATTAGACAAATACTTTGAATATGAAGGAATTGAAGAAGATGATAAGAAAGTCAAGTATGCCATGACAAGGCTAAAGAGCCATGCATCCCTATGGTGGGATGGAGTGCAAGAAGAAAGGAGGAGGAAAGGGAAGCCAAAGATCAGAAGTTGGGACAGAATGGTAGAAAAAATGAAAAGTAAGTTTATGCCTAAAGATTATCAAGCCAATCTTTTCAAGCAATTACAAAATTTGAAGCAAAAAGAGATGTCTGTAAAAGAATACACTGAAGAGTTTTATAAGTTGACTATAAGATCAGGTCATATTGAGGATGACATAGAGAAGGTAGCTAGATACACTAATGGTTTGAAATTTTCCATTCAAGATGAGATTAGTCTTCTCATTCCTAAGACAGTTAAAGAGGCATATCAATTTGCCTTGAAAGCTAAGGAGAAGATTGCAAGAAAACAAACATCCTTCTCAAGAGGAAGGGGTAGATCCATCAAAGGTAGAGGATTTTAAGGAGGTAGAAGACAGCTGTAAACATCTCAAGAAGAGGCCCGTAACTCACAAATCTCAAGAGGCAGCTATATACCAAGAGGAAGAAAGCCATACCAAGGATATCAAAGAGGAAGAGGAAGATTCATGGGCAAATGCTTTAGGTGCAACAAGTATGCAAGACACAGGGCATATGAGTGTCTAGAGAACCCTTCTACCAGCCATGAGAGGGGTTTACATGTGACCCAAAGTGAAGAAGTTGTAGCATCTTATGAAGATACCCCAGCAAAAGGTGAGTCTCTTTTGATGAAAAGAATCTTGTTAAAGCCAAACAAAGAAGTTTTAGAACCACCTCAAAGGAAAACTCTATTTAGAACCACATGTAAAAGTAAGGGAAAATGCTGCAAGGTCATCATAGACAGTGGGAGTACTAACAATCTCGTATCAACTGAGATGGTGGAGAAACTAGGCTTGAAGAAGGAGGTACATCCGACACCTTATCAAGTCTCTTGGCTACAAAAAGGACACAAACTCTTGGTAAGTGAACAATGTAAAGTAGATATTTAGATAAGAACATATAAGGATCAGATTTTATGTGATGTCATGCCCATGGATGTATGTCATATCTTGTTTGGAAGGCCTTGGCAGTTTGACAGGAAGGCCATGCATGATGAAAGGCAGAATACATACATGTTTGAAAAGGATGGGATCAAGCATACACTCACACCATTGAAATAAGAGGCTACTGCTATTGTAGGATAGAATTCTAAAGTATTGATAATGAGTGGTAAAGAGTTTCTACATCAAATAAAGAAAGAAAAGGTAAACTTTGCTGTGATTGGTAAGCCAAGGAGTGTGGTCACTAGTACTAAGTTGATTGATTTGCAGTTAGAGATTCAAGATATGTTGAATGATTACATTGACATTGTGGTAGATGATTTACCTAATGATTTACCACCATTGAGAAGCATTAGCCATCACATAGACTTGATTCCAGGAGTAAATCTTCCAAACAAGGCTGCCTATAGGTTGACACCAAAGGAAAAAGAAGAGATCAAGCACCAAGTTCAAGAATTGTTAGACAAAGGATTGGTAAGAGAGAGTTTAAGTCCTTGTGCTATCCCCATAGTGTTAAGTCCTAAGAAGGATGGGAGTTGGAGAATGTGTATAGATTCCAGAGCAATCAACAAGATTACTATCAGGTAAGATTACTAGAATTGATGACTTACTTGATTGTTTGAGTGGAGCTACATATTTCTCTAAGATAGACTTGAAAAGTGGTTACCATCAGATTAGGATAAGATAAGGGGATGAATGGAAAACAGCCTTCAAGACCAATGATGGACTCTATGAGTGGTTAGTCATGCCATTTGGACTAACCAATGCACCAAGCACCTTCATGAGGCTGATGAATGAAGTGCTTAAGGAGTTCACTGGTAAGTTTATGATCATGTATTTGGATGATATTTTGGTGTTTAGTCAAACTAAGGAAGATCATTTGAAACATTTGAGGATGGTATTGAGTAAGCTACATGAAGAGAAATTGCTAATCAATGTTAAAAAGTGCAGTTTCCTGAAGATAGAGTTGATATATTTGGGGTTTGTGATTTCAAAAGAAGGACTGAAGATGGATAAGGAGAAGATTAAGGCTATACTTGAGTGGCCTACACCTAGGAGCATATATGAGGTAAGAAGCTTTCACGGTTTGGCTAGCTTCTATAGGAAATTCATAAGAAATTTTAGTGGGGTTATTGCTCCAATGATAGATACAATCAAAGGTGATAAAATAAGTTTTTGTTGGACTGAGGCTACTAATAAGAGTTTCAAATTATTGAAAAATAAGGTAACTGAAGAACCAATCCTAACCTTGCATGATTTCAATAAGCTTTTTCAAGTAGAATGTGATGCTAGTGGAACTGCAATAGGTGTTATTTTAATCCAAGATGGGAAGCCTATAACATACTTTAGTGAGAATTTAAGTGATGCTAAGAAGAAGTATTCAGCCTATGAACATGAATTCTATGCTCTTGTATAGGCTTTGAAGAAATGGAGGCACTATCTTTTGCCTAAAGAATTTGTTTTGTTCACTGACAATTATGCTTTACAATTCATTAGCAATCAGAATAAGTTGAGTCAAAAGCATGTTAAATGGATTGAATTTTTACAAAGATTCACATTCACTATTAATCACAAGAAAGGACAATCTAACAAGGTTGTAGATGCTCTAAGCAGGAGGAATCTGATCATGTAGGAATCTCAAGTAAGTATTTTGGGATTTGAAGATTTGAAGGAGCTATATAAGGAAGATCCAGACTTCAAGGAACCATATGAAGCTTGCATGAATCCAGTGGGGGTTGATACAAGTCCCTAGATAGATTTCATGGTCCAAGAGGGTCTGCTATTCAGAGGTACCCAGCTTTGCATTCCCAAGAGTTCCATGAGAGAGAATCTGTTGAAGGAAAAGGATAGTGGTAGCTTATCAGGACATTTTGGGCAGAATAAGACATTAGCACAATTGAGTGCTCATTACTATTGGCCAAGTATGGGTACTGATGTCAAGAAATTTGTTGAAATGTGTAAAACATGCCAATATTCCAAGGGAACTAGTCAAAATGCAGGTTTGTACCAGCCATTACCCATTCTAAATAGGCCTTGGGATTCAATAAGCATGGATTTTGTAATTGGTTTGCCAAGAACTCAAAAAGGTCATGACTCCATATTTGTTATGGTAGATAGGTTTTAAAATATGGCTCATTTTATTCCATGCTAAAAAACAAGTGATACTACTAATATAGCTAATCTATTCTTTCAAGATGTTGTTAGATTGCATGGATTGCCTAGAAGCATTATTTTTGACAGGTATACCAAATTTGTTGGACACTTTTGGAGAACCTTATGGAAGAAATTGGGTACACAATTGAGTTTCAATTCAGCCTATCACCCCCAAACTGATGGCCAAATAGAGGTTGTCAATAGGAGCTTAGGCAACATCTTGAGAAGCTTGGTAAGTATGCATCCAAAACGATGGGATCTTGCACTTGCACAAGCTAAATTTGCCTATAATGATTCTCCTAACAGAAGTATAGGATTGAGTCCATTTCAAATTACATATGGAATGCATCCAAGAGGTGTGTATGAGTTAAGAAATCTAAGTAGCATGGAGACAAGGAGTGGTGATGTAGAAGAATTTGCCAATGCCATGCAAAATTTGCATGAACAGGTAAAGAAGAAACTTGAAGAAAACACCATCAAGTACAAGCTAAGAGCTGATCAAAAGAAAAGAGAGGTCAGTTTCAGTGTTGGAGACTTTGTTCTTGCTCACCTCAGAAAAGACAGGTTCCCAAAAAGGGAACATAATAAGCTAAAGGTAAATAAAATAGGACCATGCATGGTAATAAGGAAGTTTTCAAATAATGCATATGAAATAGAATTGCCAAAAGGGATTGGAATCTCTCCAATCTTTAATGTTGCAGATCTATATCCATACAAAGATGAAGGACAACTAGCTAAAGAGATTGAAATAGGGGTAGATGAAGTTATCCAATGGGAGTAACAACTACCAAAGGAAGTGTCAAAGGAGATTGAGAGCATTTTAGACAAGAAAGTGGTTAAAAAGACAAGGGGCAAAGAATATTTTTGGTATCTAACTAATTGGAAGAATCTACCAACTGAAGATGCAACATGGTTAGCTTCAAATGACATCCTTAAGCTAGGCACAAGCGTAGAAGAATTGATGAAGAAAAACAACAAGTGAAGAATACTTCTGCTCCTTGGAAGAATGATGCAGGAGCATCTTCATGCTAGGAATGTATTTATCATGTTCTTGGTTGAGTTTTGGTAGGTCTAGGGGATTTTTGTGAAAAATAGGGGATAGGTATATTGGTGAATGAATGAAGGGTGTGGGAGAGATCTGTAATGCATAGACAAACACTAGATGTATATTTTCTGGTAATATTAATAAAGTGTGTATTTGTTTTGAGTAAAAAAAAATCCAGTTCCAGTTCAATTCTGTCAATAGTTTGCTATAAGAGCCATGCGTATAGTAGTGTTTTGAGGGGCAGCACTTCAATATTATTTCCCCATTGATGAAATTCATTTTTTTGATTTACATCCGGGCTTAATCGGTTTCATTCAAATGCAAAATTTGAGTTTGCACTCGCTGCTATTTGCGTGCCAATATCCTTTCTGGTGCAATGACATTCTAGATCCATTATGCGTGATTGATTTCTATTGAATAGAGCAATCAACAATAGTTGGTCCATTTTGCAATCAGATCTAACTTCCATCATAGGTTTATCTACGTTTTTCTGCTATTCCTAATGATTTGTGTAGTCATTCTTTCCAAGGTCGTGATCAACGCGAAGGGTAACTGTCTGAATGTGAAGAAGAATCTAGGTGATATTTTTTGTTTGAGAAAATATGTTGTCAATACATATAGTTAGCCCTGTTTGTTGTGGTAGATGTCTGTACACCACTTTGGAAGGTGTTGAGGAAAGAGACATGGGTGTTTATCTACTACATGAAGAGAATCAGCCCATGTCTTCACTCATTAGACCTAAAGAAGACCCCAATGGTTTATGGAAGTTGTTCTTTGATGGCTAAAGGAGTAAAAATGGTGTAGGTGCTGGGGCAATGTTGGTTTCCCCTTTGGGTAATAAGATTTTCTCTTCCTACAAGTCCCATTTCAGTTGTTCTTCAAATGTATTATAATATGAAGGCTTGATTTATGGCCTTTTATAGGCCAATAAAAGTGGAATCAAATTGCTACAAGTTTATGCAGATAAAGAAATCATAGTAAACCAAGTTAGAGGCCTAAACATTATAAATAATTCCTTCATGAGGTCCTAGAAAAATAAAGTGTGGGACCTAATTGAATATTTTGAGGCCTTTGACATTCAAGTTGTCCCAAGAAATCAAAATTAGCATGCTAATAGGCAAGAAATCATGGGAGCTCAATTTGACATTCCAAATGAGATAAAAGAAGCTAATGTTTAGCCACAGGTTAAGGTGGTGGTGAGGCCATCAGTGCTAGATAATATAGCCCACTAGAAAGTTTTTGAGAGTGACAAGAAAATTACTTGTTTCTTATAGCAAGAAGCTAATTTCTCCTCCTCTAACCAAGCTAAATTGTAACATCACTATAAGGATCAGATTGTTTAGCTAAAGTCAAATAAACTTACTAAGGGGTTATTTAAACTTGAGGGATTTTTTCATGAAGGAGGCCATATGAGAAAAGATAAGGAAGCAATATCAACTGATGAAGAAAACTATGAGAGAGTCCTCATCTTCAACTACAAGCTTTTCAAGCTTGGGAAGGTAAGCATCAAGGTTGAGAGGCATAATTTCATAGCCCTTTGCCACGAGTATGCAGACATTTTCACTTGGCAGTATAGTGACCTGAAAGGTTTTGATCCTAAGTTAGCTTAGTATACCATAGATTTGGAGAGAAAACTCAAAGGCCCATTAACCCCAAGATTAAAGAGTTAATGAGGAAGGAGCTAACCAAGTTGATTGAGTCCAGGATCATCTTTCCCATCAAGCATTCATCATGGGTAGCCAACTTGGTACCTATAAGAAAAAAGAGTGGGGAGATTAGGCTTTGTGTAGACTTTAGACATTTGAATAAAGTCTCCTTAAAGGATCACTACCCTCTTCCATCCATGGAGCAACTTCTACAAGTAGTTGCAGGGTCAGAATGCTTCTCTTTGTTGGATGGATTTTTTGGCTACAACCAAGTTTGGGTGAAAGATGAAGACCGGTACAAGACTACCTTCACCACCAAATGGGGCATGTATGCATACCAAAATATGTCCTTTGGTCTATAAAATGCTAGCGTAAATTTATAAAGAGTCATGGACATGGCTTTTTAGGAGATGCTAAACCAAATAGTGTTGGTTTACTTAGATAACATCATGGTTTTCTCCAAGAATGCCAGTGAGCATATGAACCACCTAAGGCTGATTTTTGAAAGGTGTAGAGAGTATGTTATTTCATTTAATCATAATAAGTACATTTTTTCCATGCATGAAGGCAAGTTGTTGGGCCACATCATCTCAAAGGAGGGGCTATCCATTGATGTTGAGAGAATAAGTGCCATCTTGGCTTTATCCCTGCCCAAGCATAATAAGAGACTCCAAAGTTTCCTTGGAAAGATAAACTTTATGAGAATATTTATGCTTGATTTTGTAAGTTTAGTCAAACCCATCACTACTATGTTGAAAAAGAACCAAGTGTTCACTTGGTCAAATGAAGGCAAGTCAACATTTGAGGCTATCAAGCAAGCCATCACTCAAGCACCCACACTCATGAATCCTAATTTCTAAATGGATTTCATACTGTATGCTTTTTATAACATTTATAATATATCTACTATGTTGATGCAAATAAATGGTAAAGGACTTGAGTAGCCATTAGCATTTTTCAACCAGGGGCTTGAAGAGTATGATGTGATGTATACCTTTGTAGAAAAGCAAGTCCTTGTAGAAATAAGTGTCCTCAATAAGTTTAGGCTAATGCTATCCAATAGAAAAATATACCTTATGGTGTCTCATCCTAGGGTAAGAGACTTCCTTATTAACAAGGAGTTGAGCAAAAAAGAGCTAGTTAGACTACTAAAGTCATGGAGTATGACATGAATATTAAGGTTAATAAGCTAGTAAGAGGTAAAGGCTTATGTGAGCATATGGTCAATGACCTTCATGAAGACAAAGAGGTCATCTTGGTAACAAAATATAACCTACAAATAGATGCACCTCCACCTCACACTAGTTGGCTCCATGATATGCCACACTTTCTACTAACAGGTGAGTGCCCTCAAGGTATGGACATATCAAAAAGAAGGTATTTCAAACTTTAGTCTATACCTTATGCTTTAGTTTATGGGTTTTTGTTCAAAATAGACCTTAATGGAGTGATTTTAAGGTGCATAAATGATGATCAAATAGCCAAGCTTTTAGGGCATTTCCATGATGGGCCTATAGGAGGTCATTTTGCTCCAAGAACTACTACAACAAATATCATGAGGGCTAGTTAGTACTATCCCAACCTCTTCAAATATGCTTATGCATGGGTAAGGAGGTGTCAAGAATGTACTCTTTTTATAGGTAAGCAAAGGTTAGTAGCTTTCCCTCTCAACTTGATTCAAGTAGAGTAACCATTCATGTAGTGGGTTTTGGATTTAATTGGTATGATCAACCCCCCATCAAGTGTAGGGCATAAGTAGGTGTTTACTACAACTAATTACTTCACCAAGTGGGTAGAAGCCATTGCATTATTGGAATCCAATGAAATTGTAGTCTTAGATTTCTATGACAACATTGTGACCAGGTTTGTTATTCTATCCACTATCATATCTAATAATGCATTAGATTTCCTTAATTTGAAAACAAGTGAATGGCCTCCCAAAATGGTCATCTACCTTAGCACTTCCTCAAATTATTATCCTCAAGGAAACGGATTGGCTGAGTCCACAAATAAAAATTTACTAAGGATTATCAAGATGACCATGAAGGAGAATCAGAGGATGTGGCACACCAAGTTGAAGACAATGTTGTGAGCTAATCGGATAACTCCTAAAGCTATTATTGGTAGTTCTCCATATGTTCTAGTATATAGAAGGGAGTCCAAGTTACCCATTTCCCTTGAGCTACCTACATTAGAGCTAGACCATCAATTTGAGCTACTGGAAGATGAACCCATGAATACCTAGTTCTCATGCTAAAGGCACATGAAGCTCATGTCAAAAAGGATTTTAATAAGAGAGATACAACAAGGAGTTTTAAGGAAGGATACCTAGTTCTCAAATGGGACTTGAAAAAGGCCAAACCAAATAACCATACCAAGTTTGATAGCTTATGAAGTGGCCCTTTTTGATCCATGGATGCAAACAACGTAATGCTTTTTAGCTCACCCAACTATATGGGGAGGTATTACCCATCCAGTCAATGGGATTCATTTAAAGCCATGTTATTACAAGAGTTTGTAGCCATTGTATGTTATTATACATTTTGTATAGATTTTTATTTTTTTCTCTAAGTTCCTTGTGCACATCCATTTTAGTTGAGTTTCCCTTCCCTAAGTGCCTTAGGCATAGTTTTTTTCATTTTGGTTGTTCTTGTTGCTTCAAGGGAGATTTCTAGATAAAGCCAACTTTGTACAAAAGTAGGGACTCCACGTCTAATGGATCAAACAAAGCAAATGCACTGGGTTCTCAAGCATAACATGCATGCTTTCCTATGAATCACTAGAAATGTTGGCCTTTTTTTAGCCCACATATAAAAGTTTGCCTAAGTATGAAAAAGGATATTTTAGGAAAGAAAATGGTGAGTCTTTGGGAGGACTTTGGGTTTTCCAACAATGACAACTTCAGGTTTCTGAAGGCACAGTACAAATTGGGTTTCCAATAGTGCTTAGCTTCTAAATGTTTTATAAGTAGAAGTAATTCAGGTTTACAAACCTGAATTACTCATAGATGGGGTATTTTGGGTTCTCTAAGGAGCACTACTTGATTACTTCATAAGTTTTGAGTAGTCAGAATCTTGAAATAAGTAAAGAATCTTGATAAACCTGATTTGGTCTTGAAAAATGGTGCTTCTTGGGTTCTTCAATGGATGAGTCTTTTTCAAAAAATCTGAAGGGTACTTTCAAAATCTAAAGGGGGTTTTTAGGGAAAAAGGGACCAGTCAACTTTTTCAAAGGTACATTTTAACTTTTTCAAAGGGCTTTTTCTTCTCTAAGTGGATAGTTATAATTTCCCTAAAGGTATGTTACCCTTCAAAGGGACCATTTTAAAATTCCCAAAGGGTATCTTTCCCTTCAAGAGTATCATTCATGGGAGTCTAAGGGGACGTGAAGAAAGCCCGAAGGGTTTCTTACCCTTTAGGAAAGTCCATTGTGTAAAACTTGAAGGATAGTTTTGAAGATAGACGTGGACAAAAAGTCCAAAGGAATTCCTTCAAAAAAATTATCTAATTAAATTCCATCAAGATATTTTCTTGAAATAAATAAGCCAAAAAATAAACTCGAGACAAAGTTTCCAAAGGAAATGATGGGCCAATGGACGTCAAAATCAAGATAAGTGACTAGCCATTAGAAGTAATTAGGTTTGAAAAGCCTAAAGTCTTAAGGCTTGGGAAACAATAAAGTGAGAAGACTTTAAGATGGATAAACCTAAAGTAAGTAGGCTTGAATAACCCAAATTACTTTGCATAGATTAAATTAGGTTTCTCCATGTACTCTACTTAAAAGTCTTTATAAGTGAAAGATCTAGGAAAGTCTAAAGTTGGGAAGTTCAAAGAACCTAAATTACTCTGCATAGAGTAAATCAGGTTTCTCCAAGGGATCAACTTAAGCTTGGTCAAAAAATGTGAGAATCATGATGCAATGAATGGAAGGCTACCACATGGCATAACTATAGCAAAAAGGGCCAATCAATAAAGGACAAGTGGTACAAGGATGTTCAATAAACATGGGAGAGTATGAATGACTGGTAGCTAGAAGTTATGAAGGTTCAATCCACCATGGTTCACTACTTGCAATCACTATTCAATGCTAAAATACATCATGCCAATAAGAAACATTCTAATTTCTCATAATATGACTTTTTAGACATGCCAAAGAAAGTCAAAAAGATGGGAGGGGATTGAGAGGATTGTTGAGTGATCTTGAGCGATGCATTTAGGGAGAAAAAGAAAGTGCAACATCAGAGTTCTTTCTATTAGTGACTTCTTCTCTCTTCCCCCTTTTCTATATATATAGAGGCCTTGAAGCTAAGTAAAGGATCCCCATATTGGTGATAGAATTACTTTGATGGAATCACTTTGTAAAAGACTCTTTTGAAGTAATACAAGGAAGATTTTTCTATTTTTGGTTTAAAAAGTGTGGACATTTGGTTTCATTTTTTAGAATGTATGATTTTTATTCATCACCTATGATTTCTTCTAGCACCTCACTTTTAGTCCTCTCAATTTTATATAGGATTGCGTGAAGTGTCTGTGTGTCAATCTCCTTTTAAGTGTTACTAGTTCATAGTGTCTCCCTTAGACCTATTTTGTTATCCTTAAAAGTGTAAGGCTTCTCTCCAACCTCCACACAAAATATCCATGCCTATGGCCTTGAAATAGAAACAAAATAGCTTGTGTCTAATTTGGATTCATCAATAGTTGGCTCTTTTCCCAGACCAAGTGGATCACTTCTTTTGGTGCATCACCTCCTTTATCTTAGATTTTCTTTTTAATCATCCTCCTACCCCTTTTCCTTAACATACAGTAGATTTTAGTTTGAGATCAAGAGCTAAAGTGAAGCACCTGAAGAACTAGCCTCATAAAAAATTAGAGGTTTAACCTTACCATAGGATACCCACATCCTGAGGTTATCTCCATGCATATAGCTAGAAGTGAGGGATACTGAATAACTTATTCCAAGCTATTTCAATTCCCTCTTTCTAATTTTAAAGGATTTCACAAGTTAAAAATTAAATTTCATTTTATTAAAAATATGTACAATATGGATGCATCTATAGCCCATTTTTGGCTCTAATTTATGATTATAGTTTCAATTTATTTTTATAATTTCTTAATCAAACATATTAATAATATAGGGAAATTAATCAATATAATAAGAGGGATTTAAAATCAAAGCAAAACTTAATCTCTCTTCAAAATCTATTTTAAAATATTATAAAAACAATATCTAGATGCCAATATGCATGCTCTCAACCATTTTCTCCCCTAGCTCTTATTTGAGTGATAGCTACCATCCTACACCCATTATTTACCAATGACTTATATTAGATTCTATAGTCATGTTTTCACAACTCGAAAAGGTAAAGGTGTCTAAACTAATATATCACCTATTAATATATATTAGGTGCCTTCTAAGTAAAAATTGGTGAATAAATATAAGGTATATGACCTTGTTGACCAATTGAGAAGCATGCATGCTAAGATCTCAATTCTAAAACTTTTAAAACAATCCACTATCTATAAGGATATCCTTTATGAAGCATTGCATGATACCCAAGTTCCAAGTGATGTTGAACCAACTTAATTTTTAGATATCATGG
Organism: Torreya grandis; assembly: GCA_037957365.1. Lineage (NCBI taxonomy): Eukaryota > Viridiplantae > Streptophyta > Pinopsida > Cupressales > Taxaceae > Torreya > Torreya grandis. Next base: position 1,958,987 of record JARHVA010000236.1, on the reverse strand, counting down.
AAGACCTCAAAAAAATTACAATACTCATTACCTTTGATCCAAAAAATTTACCATCTAAATATATTACTGACCAAGATTGTCCTTTGTTCATACAAGTGATTATACATAACAAAGGAATCAAAAGGGTGATCATTGATAATAAATCAGGCCTAAACCTTTGTAACATAAATTTTCTAATCACCTTGGGTATTATCACTAATATTCTTCAAAAATATGTTATGCATATCAAGGGATTTGATAATTCACATAACCCTCTGGTTGGCCAAATAACATTGGGTGTGACATTGGGGCCAAAAATAGTTCCAACTTGTTTTTATGTAATTTATTAGTTATTACATTATAATCTGATTTGGGTAGATCTTGAATACATATAATGGAGGTCATCCTATCTACACTACATCAATGTATAAAATTTGTACATAATGGAACCTTATTTTGAATGCTTTCTAATGATGAACCTTTCAAATTTTGTAAAATGATCCATTATGATATAAAAGGCATCATTTCAATGGTACCACATAAATAATATATTCTTCTTGATAATATACATAACTTTTAAATAGGTGGGACAAGTAAAACAACTCCTTTATCTCTACATGCACATAATGCACCATATGGAGAGATACACATAAATTCACATCAACAGCAAGAACCATTTCCAAAGGAACCAATGATACAAAAACCAAAATAAAATTAAATAGTTTAACTTCCTTTATTGGTCAATACTAATTAGCAATATGACCATGCTTCATATTACTATGATAATGGAGATGATCTATCCCATGATATAACATGTGAAACATTGAAAAAACTTAATTTTTGTCAACTTAAACATCTTTCATATAACCTATTCACACCTATAGGTCATGTTACATATAATCTAAATTCACCTACAAAGGATACAAAACCAAATCAAGATAAAGATAGAAAAAATAGAAGATGAACATGTAAATGCTTGTTATTCCATACATACATCTTGGCTAAACACATTAAGTCAACCTAACAAGGGTCAAATGTAGATATATCATGTAAATAATGTGGAGGTCTCTCATAAGACTTCACAATAGACTCTAAAAATCACAACAAACCAAAATATTAAAGATATAGTACTTTGTATGTTACTTGAACATAGGATGATATCTTTAACTCCTAACATGCACAAATCAGCTAGTAGAATTTTTCCTAAACAAGGATTATCATATTGTAACTATCATTAGATCATTGGTCATAAGAAACATCAATGTGAGGCACTGAAAAACTAACTTCAAAAATTTAAAATTGAGGGTTGCATACAAATTATGCCCGATAAGCAAAAAAGGCATAATAATTATGAAGGTTCAAAAGAAAAACGTCCTTCAAAGCAACCAAGGCATGAAGATTTAACTACTATTGCTAATATTGATGGGGTATATTATCAACATCTCAAGTTTGATAGGAATAATTGGGATACAATTTTTAGCACCACATTTATTGAATAGTTGGAACATAATAAAAATGAATTAACATACTCCACGTTGATGCTAGAATCTCATGGGTACATCCACTTACCAATAGAATGTGGAACATAAGTGGTCCCCACAATCATATGGATATTAATTCGAGACCCACATTTAACATAATTTTTTTGAAAACATTGGTTCATCAATTGGAATGCAATGTTGAATATTATAGATATGTGTATCACCTTTATTTTTAGGGAAAGGGAATTTTACCTACATCATGATGGATATGTTCAGTCCTCCCCACCGATAGCTTCTAAAAAAACATTATATAGAAACATTGAGATGCTGACCATGCATCGGTATAAGCAATGGTTGAAAATGTCTCAAGTGACCCCCCACCTTTTGATGATGAATACTTTTTTGATAAATCCTTTCAAATATTCCAAAAATAACAAAATCCAAAAATTAAAAAATATTTCAGCATTTACATGTTATATTAGCTCCTTGGCATCTATGTTGTTAGTTCCATGTTGGTATATATCATATCATATATTTCTATATACACATGTTTCACTCATATTGTGAGTGTGATACAAGCATACCTAGGCACATGATCGATGCACTTTCAGATGTCAAACCTTCCCTCTACTCATGCCATTTGTACATTGGGTCATTCACTTCTTTGATCATGATACACCTAGGTTATATCATTTTATGATCATTTTCCATTATCATGTTTGATCATATATACTTACACATGCATTTATTCATGATTATATCTTTCATAGTGTACTTTATATTCTATATACATAACATTTTTTGATAACACATATATCTAAGGACTAGTATGACATGTTTATGTTGTTTAATCATGTTCTAGCTTTCTGTTTATGCACTTGATTGTCTTATCTTGCATTGTATTTCTTGTTTGATAATTTTAATATGTTCCATTGATTGTGGCTCTTGTGCCTATGTTTGCCTATTGTGTCATTTGCATATGTCATAGTTTATTTTATGTGGACATTTGAATATATCTTTATATGCTTTGTGGACATTTGACTAAGTCATGTCCCTTCAATAATATGACATTTGAACATGCCCTTTGTTTGAGGTCTCCTTGGACCATAGTCTTTTGATTTACTTTTGAGTTCTCTTTTGTGTGTGCTTAATTTATTGTTGAGATTATATTGTTACCATCTAGATGTTGCCAAGATTCACATCATGCATATTAAAACTTGATGTGATCACATACTATGTACCTAATTTTTATATCTACCTAGACATGTTACTCTTATATGATATATGATCTATACATAGATTATATACTTATCTTATCTTTTTGAAGTAAGATAACTACCAATTTCTACTTTCCTTCATCTCAAAATTGGGGACATATTAGTTGGATCATGTCATAGAGGCATGTGCTTCACACTTTCATAGTTTGATATTGTAGTGGGGGCATGCAAAAAAGGCATGACCTCCACACTATTCAATACTCAACATTTTTAGATTACCATGGGGGCATATTATGGAAACATGTTCTCCACACTATTTGATACTCAACATTTTTAGGTTACCATGGGGGCATATTATGGAAACATGTTCTCCACACTTATACTAGTTCTCAATTTCAAATTTTAGTGGGGCCATGTCATGGGAACATGTCTTCCACACTTACACAGTTTTGAAATTGGACATTTTGCATAATTATATGATTTAGAAAAAAAAATGGTGGAAGCATTCTATACATATATGAGGTGCATATGCCATGTAAAAGAGAACCTTAAATTATAAAATCAAATCAACATTAACATACACCATGATGGACATTTACAGACTATTATTGAGCCAATTTAATGCAATATTTAGTTTATTTTTGGCAAGTTTGAGGTGATTACATCACCTAATCTTACCAAGTTTATAGAATTGAGTGATCAAATCATCTACCCTCACTAGATATATAGTCTAACAAGACTTGGATCACTCACACTTACCAAGTTATAAAAATGATTAGATTGCATGATTGAGCTAATCTCAACTCTAGGTGGAAACTCACCTTTTCTCCAAGGTTAAGGTCAAGTTTCCATCCAATATTATATATATTTTCACTTTTAGGTTTTACTATTGTCCTAATCTTAGCTCCAAAATTTTAAAATAAATAATCTCTTCAAATCAAATTGCCAAAATACAAGATGGTTCCATCGATACATGTGTACTCCTAACCTTTCTCTCTTTACGTTAAAGAATTTAAAATCATTAAAATTATTGAATATTTGAATTGATTAAATATTATAAACATTTCTTGGTTTTAGGTTAGTCACTAGAAAATCACTTAAATGTAACTCACGTAAAGATAAGGTGTGTTATAAACACTCAGGTACACATTTAGTTTCCTTTAAACTAGAAATTTCATTACTAGATTGAATGGGGGGGATATAGACACTAAATCTAAATTATATAGCACCTCAGTCTTGTATACTTGGTAAGTACTTCTCATTGTTATACAATTTAGTTTTAAGACCTTCTTGCTATTAAAAAGCTCACATCTGCTATCTATTCTTCCTATTTATTATCTCTTAGTTTGATTATATGTTATTTTAATGATTAGGTCTTATGTGCTACTCAAAATGTTATAAACCTACTTATTATCATCCATTATAAGTTTCAGACCTATACATGTTTTATATATTTCTAGACACTTGCATCCTAGCTAGATGCCTACGTCTACACTAGTGTCCTATGCCAAATAAAATGTCCAGTGCCCTAAAGTCATCAAATTTGAAAATTAAATGTATCTTATAGGTCATTGTAATTGATTTAATGTGAGATATGTCCAAAATGGATTGGTATATATATAATATCAATACTCATTCATTCCTCACCTAGCATAGACCTAAAAACTCACAAGGCAACTTACCAAAAACACTGAATCAAGCATTCAAGTGAGAAAATATTCCATATTATTTATTATTTGAACATAAGTCATAGGGATAGCCCATATATAAGTTTGAATTACTAAAGGATCATTCTATGAGCCATATTTTCTAAGTAGGTCACTCTATGTACTTGTTCATCTCATATTATATCCTTATGCACACACAAGCCAACATATAGGGGATAAATACATAAGTATTGGGAAGTCTTTGGTATATTAGTTATACAATCAATTTCCATTGATAGAGGAGTCCTTGGGGAAGAATGACACCATGTGCCCGCTAACCCATTTTAACCATACTCACTCTAAGGGAGAGGAAGGTAGGGTTTGATCATTTAACAAAAAATGAAAACTTGTGTGTGAGATATGAACACACCATAAAAAATATGATAGATAACCTATAAGGTTCTAAGTTGTCACACTCAGACCCAGTTAATATTCTATACTAGAGACCTATATCTAATTCAGATACCAATATGGACACAACTATCTCCATCTGATGCAAGCCTCTGGGGCTACACCATGAATTTTTTTGAATATGATGATTGATTAATAATATAGATCCAATATAATTCCATCATGTTCCATATCAAATATACATGTGCATAGTAAACCATCTAAGTATTCTTGTTTCTAATTTATTACAATATGAATCAATAGTTGTAATTTTATATTTAGCATATCTTATCATTTAAATTTAGAATATTATTTATCTGATTTTAAAAAATAATTATCATGCTATAAATATTTTTATCACCCTTTTTCTTATTCATTTATATATTATTAACCCTATACTATATTTACCTGTCTCAATCTATAGTTAAACAAAAATAAAACACTAAACCCTGCCTGGACACTATTAATGAAGCTCAAACCCAGACGATGACTAATATTATCCAAACTTGATGATATTTTCCATGGTGTTTGTGAAAGTTTGTGCTACCTCAAATTGTCTTCCCTAAACTTGTATATGAATTTTTTAATTTCTTCCCTTGGTCCCATGTATTGATCCTTGATTTAATTCTCCTTACCTTAAAATCCTAGTCACACTTTTGATAAAATATGGGCATGAAAAAAGGGGTTAGAAAGATCATTTGGACAACCAAAAACATTCCCCAATAAGTAATTAAGACTTATCTACATTTAAATATTATAAATAGGAATCAAACCACATGTATTTTTCCTAATTAGGGTGTGTGTAACATTGTGAACATGCTAGAATGCAATACACTATTTTGCTTTCAACATTGTAAATTTGACCTACCTTTTATATTCAAACTTAGGTCTAGGGATGATAGTTTGAGGGTCTTAGATGTGTATGATTTTTGGTAATTTATTAAGAGAGTGATTATGGATGATTTAAATTTTTAAGTGAGTCTTAATGTAATGTCCAAGTTAGATAGTGAGTAAAAACCTTAGGCTTGATTGTATTTATAGATGACTCTTTGATATTTTTTACCATAATCGACACATGAAACATGTCTATGCTATCCTAATGTATGTTATAAATATAGAATGTAGATCAGTATTAATGAAATAAAGATAGTAATACAATTTAGAAAAAAAAATACAAGGGATACATAGATTTAACATGGTTCACCCAATATTGGCTATGTCCACACAAAAAAGCTAGTTCTTCTCTTATTCAATCCAAAAAATGAAGGGATAGACCTGAAATACATCCAATGAAATTTATTTTTCACTCACACCCAATGTGCCATCATGCTTACCATGAAATCATATCAAATAAGGGTTACATATTAGGTCAAAAATGCAACAAGATAATTTCTACTATTTTATTTTTGACCTAATAGTGAATGGTTTAGATTTATTATGAAATTAAAATATTTTACAATGTATTTTCAAAAAAAATTGATTTAGGGGTGCTACCATTGAACCCTCACCAAGGGGGATCCAAAGTATCCCCCTTGGATCCCTATGGTGACCATAATGGGGGGGAGGAACGGATTCTTCCCCCCCCCCCCGCGCCCCGCCCCCCCCCCCCCCCCCCCCCCCCCCACAACCCCTATTGGGAACTAGGAATTCTAATAACATATGGCTCCACCATCCAATAATGTATACCTACAAATTTTACAATTATCCATTGGAGGTTCTTAGACAATTACAATATATGCATACACCTATAGTAAACTACAAGTGTTTGACTATTGGCAATACTATCTATAGAAGGAAGAACAATGTTCTAAGCTATGACAACAATCTACTTAGGATTCTAGAGTGTTCTTGCATAGGTTAGGGTGATCTTAAATATTTATGATGGTAATTATTTTTTATGAAATATAATTAGTGGGTAGATAGATAGGGTAAGGTGTTCACAAGAGTCAAATGTGTACGTACAAGTCTAAGTATGTCTAAATATGTCACAATTGACATTTCCAAGTGTATTGAACCATATTTATGTTTATAAATTAAATACAATATACATAAGAAATAACACTTTATAAAGTATAAGTATGATAAATTCATGTGTAATAGAATACTATGATTAATTTATGATTATATAAATATATAACTTAATAAGTGTGAAAATATGTTGCAAGTGTTGGCATGTCCCCAATGTAGAAAGGTAAGTCATGGGTGTAAATAATGTCACACATATGTATGTCCATGCATCATATGTAACCTATATGTCTTGCATCCCACTCATGTATAATTTGAAAATCATGTGCATATAAAATGGATCTATAACTCAACATGGATATGATAAATAAAATCAATCAATCATGTATACTAGGAACTTATTTCATGCATAGGTCCTTTTTTTTTTTGAATATATATATTTTTAATTTTTAATTTTTTTTAATTTTTTTTACAGTTATAAAATAACATTTAAGGGATGCCTAAATGTATATGTAAGATATGTTAAGATATTAGTTATCTTTCTATATAGAATCATATCAAATTCCCATAGGTCATCATCATTAGAGTCATCATACTTCGGTATGTCTATCATTTTTCCTTTTGCCTTCTCATGTTGTCTATGTGTAAGTAATGCATTTTGCTTAACACTATGTGAGGGGTTGAGTGTCATATTATTAAGTGATTCCCCTTCAATTTTTCATCAATGTTTGATATTTTTTTACTCATTGTTTATAATTTTTTACATTTTTTTGAATCTCATGATTATATTATTTTCAAATGTGAATATAATAAAATTATTTGGAGCATCAACGGTAGCTTGAATTTTTTCTAATCAATGTTGTCCAAGTGTAGTAGGAAATAATTCCCTACTAAAATATAGATGTTTCCATAAAATTTGTCCGATAAGTAATAGGTAATGTAATATGGCCAATTGATCAATCACAATGCATAATGTGATCCAAGTCATCTATGATGTGACCCAATTATTGTAAAAAAGGAATGTTGCATATATTGTCCCACTCTTATAAGCTAACTTGAATTTTTTTTTGATAATTACTCTTTATGAATACATGAATATTTAATAGGTCCATTCAAGCATTATTATATTCTTTAAGCAATCTATTCCTTTGCTAAGTTTTGTTGGAAACTGACATTGGTGCATTGATGTTAGGTGGATTTTCATATACTTGTATTATCATGATAATGCCTTCATATTTAAACTTATAATTTTTTTTTTATAATGATTCACAAATATTCATTCCACATTCAATTATTATATGATAAATTTAATATGAATTCCCTTATTGATGTGATAATCTATCCACAAATCAATGTCTAGTGGAAGGTAGAATAATCAAATTATTGGCAAGTAAAATTTATAATATAATATATGGTTTATTTGTACACTAGTTATTTTTATTTTTATATCATGGTATACAGAAGGTCATGTTGTCATGAACTAAATTTTGTTAACTAAATTTTGTATGAGTATTGGATACTCATCATTGATACATCATACAATGAGCAGTTCCTTTTGGGATCAAGTCATACTAGATTTCAAAAATGTTGTCGTAATTGAGGACTTTTGGTGAGATATTCTTGTCATGAATTGATATTTTAACAAGAATTTATATTTATATCCTCATTGTTTCTTGGAATGGGTGACTTCACTTGATCTTACTTCAGTTATGTCTAAATGAAACCACATAATTTATTGTTAGTCACCATGTTTGAATCATCTCAATGCTATTTTAGGCCTAAAGACATAAATTTTAGATGAGACAGATAATCATATATGTTTGAGAGAATTTAATTATCATCATCATCACTATCATATTATATAAATATTTAACTAGGATGTTTTGTATTGACTAATAAAGGTAGATCTAGTATATTCTCCTTTTGTGCTTCAAACATATGTGGTATATCTTTTATTATCTTATGATTATGTGATATATGTAGAATCAACTCATTTTCATTAGATTTACTCAACACTCTAACTTCATATGTATGTATTCATTCTACTAGTATGACATGTAATAGAGGTATTATGGGTGAGTGAAGAACATTGGCTAGTGGTATACATCAATCATTAGGTTCAACTACTTTATAATACTTGAAAGGTTTATTATTCATAGGACATGTATGCAAACATCCCTCATGTAAAAAATTTAAGCATTGATGTAGGGTGTATGGTATAAATTTTTTAACATGAATCAAATGTCTACATGAGATTAGGTTATAAATCAAATGATTTGTCATTACTTGAAATATAGTATTTAATGTTTTAGGCCCCACTATCACATCTAAAGTAATTATCCCTAGCACTTGGAGAGGTAAATTATCAAAACCTATTATATTTTTATCTGGTTTATGAATATAGTATATATTTATACCAAGTTTTTTAGGAAACATGTTATCTTAAATGTTCAATCCTAGTCAATTATTTATAAGAAAATGCTTAACCCCCTTATTTAAGATTTTTAATTGAATAACAAGTAAGATATTATGGTCTATAGTGTGTTGAATAGGAAAATATTGCTTATAAAAATAAATTATCTCTTCACTATCCTTCAATGTATTTATATTAGATGATAAAGTTGAATCACATATTGTTGTGTAATTAATGTCCATATAGATAGTGGATCTCTTGATCAATTATAATGTAAAGATTTTAGCTAGAGTAATATTAAGATTATCAATGACATCATAATCTCTACTTGCATTACCTGGTACCTTAGGAGGTGGATTAGGATTAGAAGAGAAATTTTGACTACCTTTATGTTTTCCTACAAGATTATGCACCCTAATTTTGTGTCATGATAACATGGACCTCCATATCAAATGTAATCCTAAGGTTAAAAATAGGAGTGGGGTGGTGGATTTCACTTATTTTAGGTCTATGGGGAAGAGGAATGGAAGAAGTCATATATTCCCTTTCCCATCAAGTAGTAACCATAAGCATCTCATATTTGACCTTCATGAAATATGTGTTACTAAAGAGAGCTAAGAATTCATCATTATTAATACCATCCTTCATTTTACTATAGATAAATTTAACCCATTACATTACGTGGTATAAGAATACATCACATAATTCATGAAATAAAAATGCAATTATGATAAACATATCTTGAATTAGAATATATAAATAATAGTATCCATTCTAGCTATGCTATTTTTTTTCTTATGTGAATAAGGGAAAAATAGAAATTGAATCTAAAATTCAAACCCTAGGGAAAGATAAATTTGAACCCTTGATAAGGTTAAGGTAGAAAAGGATTAGGGATTTTATTTACTCAAGTTAGTGTCAGGTTCACCAAAATATTTTACTTATTTTGTGATTAATGTGATCTAAATAAGATAAAACTATAATATATAGATTATTTAAAATAAATCAACAATCATAAACATATGAATCTAAAAGGATAGATTGATATTTCCCTTAATATATTTAGAATATATAAAATAATGGAAGAGTGGTGCACTTGGCATAATTTTTATTTATCTAACTCATTATGTTTTTCACTATACATAAAATGCATCTATATCTACTTTGTAAATGCTTAGATCAAGAAATAGGATTTCAAACATGGACATTCCCAGAAAAACTAAAACCCTTATGGTGATAAATAACATCTAGGCTTTACCAATACTATCTATTTTAATTTTGAAGGTCTATTATGCCTTATACTATTGTATCTACACATTTATATACCTTTTAGTTATTCCCTTACCTTTGATCATGTGCATTGATCCTTGTTTTCCTTTTCCTTTTTTTGAAACCCTAATCCCACTTTTGACATAAAGATGACCCTTGAAAAATGGGTTTATAAATTGTATTGGATAGCCCCAACCACTCCTCATTGAGTGATTTGGAATTTTATACATTTCAAGATGGCTCAAATGACACATATCTCTCTCACATAGGTATGTGTTTACACCATCATGATCAATCTAGAATCCAAGGAAATACTTGAATTTTGACACTTTACACCAAACAATTTTGACATGTTTTTATATTCATTATCTACATTAGGACTACTATTTTGAGGGATATTGAGATATGTATGACTTTATTATAATTTATCTAGAGAGTGATCATGGATTTCTCAAGTTTTCAAGTGATTCACAATGTAATATCCAAGTGAGTATAGCCTTAGGATTGATTTAAATTTATAGTTGACTCATGAAAAATCTCTAAGTTGACCTAATAGAGACTTCCTAATTTGAAAAATAGTCATTGAGTGCTCATTGACACTACTAATAGAGTAAGATACCTACAAGAAAAGCAAAACTATTCTAATGCTAACGATACTATCTCGAGAATGAAAATCAATGATATGAGATATGGTGATATTTATTTAGGATTTTGGAAGTTATTGCATAGACTAGGGTGATCATAAATATGTATGCATAGTAAATTAGTTTAGAGAAGACAATAGGTTGGTAGATAGATAGGGTAAAGTGTCACAATATCAAAATGTGTATACAAAGTCCAAATATGTGAAATTTTACCAAAGTTAATGTTTACAAAATGTCTAATACCAAATTTAGGTGTTGATAGAACCTTATTTTTAGGTTTTCATACCCTTAAATAATATAATAGTCATTATATTCATATTAATGATATAAATATATGATAACCCTATTTTGATTCATGAACCCTAAACTATTTTCATGGTTGGTATACTAGGGGTTGATGCAAGAGTTGAAAGACTCAAAAAAATGCTTAGAAAATAAAATATGGAATCTAAAATCAGTGCATATTTTAATCTAGGGTTTACTATGATATATCATAGAGTGATCTAGATTTATTACATCGTGTAAAACATACAATATAGAATGACCAACAAAGGAGATTTGGATAAAATCAATCAAAAACTAAATGAGATCAGGAAGAGCTTTGATGAACTATTTGCCTCTCAAAAAATCTACAAAACCAATCCCAGTTTACCAATTCATAACATAACTAAGGTGGATATTCTAAACTAACCCTCTCCAAATCAAAATAGGGTATATCCCCACCCTTGGTTGGTTCCAATTCAAGTACTCATAACATGTTACCCAAATTGGGCATGTATAAGTTTGATGGAAAATATTCAATCACCTAGATCAACCAAATTGATTTTTTTTAATGTAAATCAAATCACATGTGAGCAAAAGGTCACAATGACATATTTTTTTATGAAACCCACGTAATTTTTTTGGTATTGATGATTGTGTGCTTAAAATAATAAGATGACTCTTAGTGTCATATAGTCTTTTTTACTAAGGAATTAAAGATGCACTATGGCAATAGTGTGATGACAAATTTTTTTAATTAGTTAAAAAAACTACTTCACACAAGATCAATTAGGGACTATATTTAGAAAATCTAAAATTTACAACTAAACATGGAGATTATTGTATATGATAACTTGAATGACCTATTTATTAGGGGACTAAAAGATCACATCCAACTTTAGGTATTGATATTTAATTTTATTACTATATCTGATTATATTAATATAGTTGTAAGGTAGAGGAAATAACATTGGCCAAAAAAAGTATTCCTTAAAAAGCATAAGATATTAGATTACTCTATAACTTTCATTCCATCAACCTACTAGATTGACTCCTCAATAAATTGAATAAAAAAGATAAAAATAGTTATGTTTTAAATTTAATAGAAAATATAGTCATGGGAATAAATGTGTTGAAAAAATGTTTTTTTACATTGAATGTGCTAATGAAAAATAAGAGGATGAAGAATTATAATTAGGAAGTTTTTATGATCCAAATGATGAGGTAAAATACACTCAACCAATTATTTCCTTCCATGCAATTTTAGGAATTATCACCCCACAAACCCTCAAGGTAGTGAGTTTTGTACAACAACAAAAAGTGACAATATTGATTGACTCAAGAAGTACCCAAAAGTTATGCAACAATAATTTAGTTTCCTTCTTTAACTAATTTTTTACCCAGCTCTAAAATTTGAGGTCATGATTGTGTATAGTGGTACAATGAGTTGTACAGGGAAAATTCATAGTATTAAACTCACCATGAGAGATTATTTGATAAATTTACTTATGTTTGTCATTCCCATGGGCTATACATACATTGTGTTAGGAGTCCAATGGATCACTACATTGAGAATGATTAAATTGAATTTATAGAATATATTCACATGTTTTAATTTAGAAGGAAGGACATTTTAACCATGTGGGCTATGTTAAAAATCCCACAATTGGTTAGATCTCACCAGATGTAGAAGATTATTAAAAATGGAGTGGATGCATTTGTGGAACAAATTTTTTAATCAAAAGACCTAGAAAAAGTGCCTACACTACTAAATCTATATGGAATTGTAGAGGGAACTCAATAGTTTTCATGGATATGACAAAAGGACTATCACCCAAAATAGATCATGATCATACCATTCAATAGGTACTAGGGATTAAACCACCCAACATCTAACCTTATAAGTACCCATATGTTTAAACGAGTGAGATTGAGAAGATGGTATAAGAAATGCTTGAGGCAAGAATTATTTAGCATAGTAAAAGTGATTATTCCTCTATATAGGTGATGCTTCATAATAAGTATAACACTTGATGCATATGTTTAGACTATAGGGAACTAAAAAATTACACCACCAAAGATAAGTTTTCAATTTGTGTAATTGATGATTTTCTAGATGAGTTATATTGTATTGTATATTTTACAAAACTTTATCTTTGTTCAAGTTATTATCAAATAAAAATTAAAGATGAGAATATACATGAGTCACATCATTTCTTATAAATGCATAAATGCAAAATCTCACAATATCAAGGTCATGGTCAAAAGGAAAATACCCAAACCCTTAAGCACCTATAGGGATTTTTAGGGATCATAGGTTAATATTTCCAATCTATAAAAAAATAATGCATCATAGCATCACCACTCAAAATATTATTGAATGACTCCTTCTATTGGAAAGAGGCAACCATCAATTCAAATGAGAATCTGAAGGAAGCCATGTGCACCATTCTAATTCTATCTACCCCATATTTTTCCATAACTTTCATTATTGAGTTTGATGTTTTAGGATAAGACATGGAGGTAGAACTCATGTAATAAGGATGACCTATTAATTTTTATATTAATGAACTCAAGGGTAATAATTTATTGAGTCCCATTTATGAGAAGGAAATGATGGCTATTTTTCATGTGATCAAACTATGAAGACTTTATTTGATGAGAAATGACTTTAAGGCGAAGAGATATGATGATAGTATCAAATACCTTATATAACAAAGGTTATAATTAGAATAGTAACAAAAATAGGATAGAAATATGTTGGGATGGGACTTCAAGATAATCTACAAGAATGGAAAGGAGAATGCCATTATTGACAAACTATTAAGGATGGGTCCACATAAGCACTATTGTGTGATATATCCATATTAAATGAAAATTAGGCGGAGATAAAATTGAAATGGGTGAATGTCATGAACATATGGACTCTCATTCAAAAGATCCAATAGGATTTAAACATATAAAAAAATAATGGAAAGGGGACACTCTATGGTATAAGGATTAGTTATACCCATGAAATAACTCAACCCTTAAGAAAAATGTTCTTATAGAGATACATGTTCACCAATCGATGGAATCTTAGGAGTATTGAAGACTTATAACAGTATTAATAAACAACCTTTTTGGGAAGGGCTCAAAGAGTAAGTATATTAATTTATGGCTGAATACATAGTGTGTCATAAAAATAAGGGTAAGACAATTAAGAGCCTTAGTATTCTATAACCATTGTCTATTCCTAGTAATAGGTGGGAAGAGATGTCCATGAATTTCATCATATGGTTGCACAAGTCAGAAGGGTAAAATATCATCATGGTTTTTATGAATAGACTCACCAAATATGCCCTTTTTTGGGTCTTGTCATCCATTTCAATAAATACAGTAGCATCAAATTTTATGGATACAAAAAAATATCTATATGGGACCCCAAATATCATAGTAAGTGATCATGATCTTATATTTACCAATATTTTTGAATTTTTTTTTTCTTGGATTCTTAGTTGGCTTGTAGTTCATCATATCATCCCCAATATGATTAACAATCTGAGGTGATCAATAATTTATTATAGGGTTATCTATGATGTTATTCTTTAGATAAACATGAGATATGGGTTCAATATCTACCACTAGTAGGCTAGTGGTATAACACTTATTTCCAACCCACATTGAATATACCATGTTCATACTTTCCAATACATGTGAATGGATTTATTGATCATACATAGGCAAGGTGGCACCTAAATTCATTATAAAGTGTACATACGTGTGGTTCATTTTTACATTTCCTCTTCTTCTCCATGTTTTGTAATTTTTTTAAATAATTGTTGTGACATCATACTGGTGTACAAATTTCACAAAGACCTTAGTTCAATTGGGCAAGACTTTATTTAAAAAATTTAGGGGAAATATAATCCTAATGGATAATTCATAGGTCTACTTACACCTAGATAATTCAAGGATCTATAGACACCCAAAGTGGGTATCTATCCCATAATCAAAGCTAACGTTGGAGCCCAAAATTGTTCCATGCCATTATTGGATCCTTACATGAAAAATTAGGATATTTTTAGAATTTATAGAATTCTAAGTGTTTTGGATACTCCTAAAAGGATCCATATTGGTTCTCATCATAAATTAGTAATATCCAAACTTTATTTTCTCATGCCCCTACCTCAAGATCTATCTTTCCCCTTAACCAAAATATCTCCCTTCTGATCCAATTCAATTGAAACATACCACAATCTCCATAAATTGACATAGTTCATTAGTAACCTATTTGTGTTATGATTCACTTAGGTCCTAACTTGGTCTATTTAGCCACATGACATCCCTTGTGAACATTATATCTTGTTTGAGACCATCTAAATATTCTTAAAGGCTAAATCGTGTTTATTTAATAAAATCACCCATAGCCATATTGATATCTATAAGGTTAGATTTGAATAAAATTCACTTTATCTAAGTATGATACATTTAATTATTTTCAATTGATCACTACCTTCTACCTAAAGTCTAATATTTACCTATATATGCCTAATCTAAGCCAACATCACTATGTTAATAATCAAGTCAAGCAACCACTTTAATACCTTAGTCCATATGCCTAAGTCTAACCTAACCTCACATGTCTACTTTTGTGGACCACCTTTAGGGGGTGACATATGTTACACTTGGATATCATAGTGATCAGGTGAAGAATGAAGAAAATAGAGCTCCATAATCCCATGATTCATGACCAATGAGATTTAACCATGTGGACTAACTAATGCTTACTCAGTGTCTTATTCCAATTGGCCAAAAAATAGTGTTTGAAATTAAAAATGAAATCACCAATGTGATATGATGTAATATCATCTTGAAAAGTATCATTAATTGATCCTATGTAAAGTAACAGTGTTGTAAATAATTGATCATTAATTACTTGTCATTTTATGGAATTTTGGGATATGGATTTAAAATCAAATTCCTTAAGGATAACCATCCATTTATCTATATGTCTTGAAAATGTGGTTTTAACATGAGGAATTTAATAGATCCACTTTTTTAATAACATGTGTTTAATTATTGTGCATATAATTTAAAAATTATTGTGTTGTGAAAACAAGAGCTAAACATATATTTTCCATTCCATTATATTTTTTATTCATAGTCCACAACTATATGACTAATTTACTAGATTGCACATTAACTGTGCTCATCTTAGTATTATGCCAATAAATCCCTGAGGCATGATTGGTCACAAAAATGTTTAAGATAAAAGGTTTTTCCTATATTAGAGGCATGAGAATAGGTGGATTGAGTAGCTATTATTTTATTGCATCAAAAATTTATTTACATTTGGCATCCCATTTTGTGTGAAAGTTTGTGCATTATTAGCTAATTGATCCAAAAAATGTCTTATTACCTAAATTTTTCCTTGTAAAGATTGTAATTATTTAAATTCTTTTAGTGGATGCATGTCTATAATAGATTTGATATTTTTAGGATTTACTTCACTTCCTCATTGAGATATGATATAACTAAATAATCTCCCATGTGTTACCCCAAATACACACTTTTTTTAATCATACATTATTCTTTCATAGTTTTTCAAATATTTTTCATAAATATGTTGCATGACTTTTTTGATATTTATATTTGGAAAGAAGATAATCTAAATAATATTCTACTATCTTATAGATAGATAAAATTCTTAAATTGATATGTTTATATAATTGACCATTTGGGTAATTTCCACTGAATCGATATGTGAAACATATAGATTAATCCATATGATAAATATTAATTTCACAAACTAACCATTATATCTACTTAGGAAATAAGAATAGTGACTTCAGGCCAAGAGATAGTTTGAGAATGATATTAAGTTGTTTGAGCAGAGACTAGGAATACCATGTGTAACGATAATGATAATTTTGAAGGGTCAAACATATATATGAGGTAATGGATATGAGGAATGGGGAATAAGATTTTTGTATGTGAGAATAATTCAATTATGTTAAGGTTTAGTTAAATTACACATTTAAAGTGTCTAATACCAAATATGATGTTTACAATTGAGAATCTTCTTTTATAATATCATCCTTATTTCATCACATTTTAATTTAACACATTTACTTGTGTTAAATATGAATGAATGATATAGTTTAAAAATTAAAAACAAAATTTTCTTACCAATACTAAATATATAAAAAATTAACCCATGGAAAATATAAAATTAAATCTAAAATCAAACCCGAACATAGGATAAATTTGAAATATTAAGAAATTTTAGAAACCATAACAAAAAAGGAAACCGAGGGTTTTTACATTTAAAAAAATGACCAATTTCACCAAAATTATTTAATTATTTTACACCTAAAAGTTATAAAATTAAGGAAACTATGCACTAATTCATATTATGTAAAATATGGCATTATACATAGTGATCTAAATTGAAATAGATTGTTAGATACTGTACTTAATTTAGAAAGGATAAAATAAGAAAGGGATGATGTACTTAGCTTTTTATACCTACATGTAGCTCACAAAATTCATAACTAAATCTATAAATGCTATGTATGTGATTCTCAAGCACTCAACTCAAAAATTAGAGTTGAAAACTTACCTAGATGCTGCTAGTAGAGTCAAACACATGTGATAGCCATAACTATTAAGGTTTATAGATAATGTGCATGTGTAAAATGGGGGTTTGATATCATAGGGAGACATAAGCCTATAATTTGAATCTATGTATATGCATCTATTTGATCTTATACTAAAATTCCTATGTTATGTCTCTTTAAACTATTGGCATTCAAATTTGTACCTATATATTTACTAAGCCCAAATAAGGGGAAGTAAATAAAATAGGTGGATTCATCATTAAAGAATCAAGGCCTATTAAATATTCACACTAAAAATGTGTTGAGACCTTAGGATAAAAAATATGAGAGGTAGACTACTCTTTACTCTTCTAACTTTGCTAAACCAAGGGGAGAGACCTTATAATAATCTATTATGCATGGCAAGCTTTAGAGAACACAAATATAATTAGACTACTTAACCACTATGTCTATTCCACCCAATTAGTTTTAAAAATCATAAATGACTTAGAGTTCAAACAAATATTATATTAGATAGATGTGACTATAAATATTTCCAACCTATAGGATTCATAATCACAGTTTTACATGCACTCACAGAGTTAAATTTACCGATGTAGATCATAATGCATGAGAATGGATACCTATTGTAAAACATACAAAGTTTAAATATATCTCAAGGATAAATTACCAAAAAATAATATGAATGTGTGATCTAGTTGACTATGGTTAGTTCCTTCATTCTATTGGGTCATGGAGTATTCTTAGATCTCAAGTGAATTTATCAATGATGACCTAAAGAATAAAAAAATTATTCAAATTTTATAATTACTTATTAGATCATAAAAATAAAAAAATGACCCACTTGATAATTTTATTATTTATCACAATAATGAATTATAAATTACAAAGAATAAAATTTAAAAAAAAATATGATTAAGCTTAATACATAAACCTACACATTTTTTTTATTTTCACAATCAAACACATATCAAAATAACCTACATGAATATCTAATTATTTTTAAAAATGAAAAATAAGATACCAAGGCCTCACAAGGATTTTTAAAACTCAACTAATTATCAAGATTACATATCATGCCTCATAGCTTCATGAGCAAGTGATAATCTCAACACCCATGAACTCAAAGCAGTTGCAAAGTTTGGTTCAACCCTATTAAGATACATCCCTCCTCAAATTATGTGAGGATTTCACTAAGAATGACATAGGAATCAAACAGAATCAAATATCAAAGACTAAAATTTGGTTCCATAACCAAAAGATCCATATGAAGGAAATATTTATCAATTTATAGCTTTTTCCCCTTCTTATACTCAAGATAATTCTATGTAATTTCCCATTAATGGAAGAAGAGTAGACATGTGTCTACATTAGAGGTAATCACCCCCCAAATAGCCAATTACTATTCATATTTTCAAAAGAATATATTACTCAAGTTTCTTCATAAAGCATCAGGTGTCAATTGGTAAAATATCTCAAGTTCACTCAGAGTAAGCCAATTGTGATGATATAAAATTGGAGAAAACACAAAATTACCTAAGAATAAGCCACTCATAGTGAAAATTTGAGTCTCAAAGAAATATAGTGATCACCTTTAGAATAAATAATATACCTCATGGATCATGTGTTGTAGCATGAAATTAGGAGGATGGAAAAAGAGAAACCTTAACAACACTTGGCATAAAATCTCATTTCATTTCCTAGGGACCAATAATCAATTTCAAGATAACATGAAAGTATTAGTCAAAAGTTATTAATGGAGAAATTATTGACACTAGGTAGCCTCAAAAATACTTTTTGCACTCAATTCTCATTTCAATTTTAGTGATCACTCCCTTCTGTACTTCATTATTTCACCATTGGGAAAAATAGAGTTGCAAGCTTTAGTTGTGAACATGTTCCTAAAATATCATTAACTACCTTTAAACATGTGACCATAATTTTACCATTATTGAGAGATTTCTAACAAGACCAACCATGCTAATAAGGGAACTATGTAGATCTATTTATGAGTGAAAAATCAATCTCTTATAGCTCATACTTGACAAGTGTACACTATGGCCATATGATAGGAATTTGACATGCAGAATAATGTCAAATTTAGTCCTTATAAATTGAAAAAAATTAACCATCCATGAGGTTCCATCCTATATCCCCACTCTTAGAGAGTCCATAGACCTAATTTGTTTTTAATTTTATCAGGATCATTAGTATTAAGATATGTCACCAATCTTGATAGGCCATAAAGAAATGAAGTGGCTCAAATTTGAAAAAACCCTTTATACCTTTGTTGACATGTTGAAACTTAAATATGATTTTGAAATTTCCATGGGTCCATGTTTTCTTTTATTTTATATTTTCTATCCAACTTGAAGTTTTCCATGTGGAAACCTATGATTTTCCATGGGATCATGAAATGGCTTGGTTCTCGATGCCTTTTTTTACATTCATTGTTGCACGGATCAAAGAATACTTTAAATTTTAATTGATGATGACCTAATCTATAAAAACTAATCAACATGAACTATGCAACCCCATTTTACATCTTCTTGAAGTGACATGTTACCTTTATTCATTTGTCATATGATTTTTAATCCACATAGTCAACCATGTTGAGTGAAAGGAAGACTTTCATCCCAAGTGTGTTACATCCTTGAATTGTAAATTATTAGAAGATGTACGATAATATTTTTTTGTCCCTTATGCATGTCCATATGTTTGATGATGTAATGTGGTAGACTTTAACATATAGTAAAGTGATTTCCAAAATTTTGTCAATAATATTTTATCCCCACTATAGATGATTGTTTTTGATAATCAAAATTTGATCTAGACATGCTAAAAATATAATTGAGTTGCTTTTAGAGTGGAGATTTATTTCTTACAAGGTATAATAATTTACATATTTAAGAATTAATCGACTACTACATAAACACATTTTTATGTTTCTAAATGTACATCAAGTGCTAGTGCAAGAATAATTTATGCCATTTGAATATTGATTGGGATTTATTTTCACAAAAAATATTTTAGAATATGGGGCACTAATTTTAGGATTGTATGTTGTGAATGAAATATAAATAAAATCTATTAGGGTATATGGTGACTCATAAGTCATTTTAAATCAGATTATATACACTTATAAAAAAATAAATAAAAATTGATCCCATATAAAGATATGGTATAATGTTTATTGACACATTTTGAGAACCTATTTATTGAGAGTACACCTCAAAAAGATAATCATCACACTATTGGATTTATCTAAGATATCTAAACATAAAATATTACATGAAAATCTTATTAGTAGGTGAGAGAAAAATTATCACAATAAAAGTTTCATCAAAAGCTTCATCCATTGATTAGAAAAAACCACAAAGGAGATACATTAAATAGTGAGAAATTAGGTCACCAAAGAGGAAACAAATCAACTCACTATTATAAAATACATTAAGTATATTTTTCCCTAATGATAATGATAACCCTAATCACTCTGAATAAAAACCATGTAGGTAAAATTGCAAGTGAGAAAAATACTATGCCAACACCCCCTCCCCCCCAAAGTGTAGATTAGGTGGGTAGAATAATTGGGTCCTGACAACAAAAATCAATGAGGTACCCAAGTACAATGCAACTCCTATAAAATATAGAAAATGAGAAAACCCATAGGATAAAACTCCTCCCCAAAAACATAGTAAAGAAGAGAAGATGGATAAAAAACCCCACTAGAGTATACAACTACTTGTAACCATCCTATATCCTATAATGGAGTTTTTAGGAGTGACTGTAGATTAGAATTAGATGCAATGAAGAGTAGATCACCTTGGAATACTAAATGTGTCCACCATGTTCCTAATGGATCTTTAACCAAGTTGTGATTCCTATACAAGGAATTGTTCTCCTCGTGAAAGTTATGAGGGATAACTTCTCTATGAAATGATGGTGTGATAGGAGTAGAGGTTAATAAGTATTTTTGAATTCCCTATAATTTTGGAATAGACTATCTAATTTATGATGTGTCCTAGATCACCATTATGTTCCCTATAATGTCTGAGATGGATCATAGGTAGGTCAATCAAGAAATAACTCTTCAATATATGTAAGGTGACAAGGATATGTGGAGGCATGTATCCATCACTACTATAGTCATTTATGCTAGAAGAAGAGTCATCAATATCAAAGGTGTGTTTAGTCTTAGAAATGTCATAAAGTTTAGGTGAGTCTGAGGAAGATTAATTTGAAGGAGAGTAAGGATCAAAGTGTGAGAATACATATATTTGAGTCTGATGATCATCCATTCCCACTTTTAATATCATATCACTATGTAGTTCTCTAACATAAAATAAATATGGAGTGAACTCAATGCGCATACCCAAACCAAGGTGAGTGATCTAGGAAATTGATAGGATATTATTTGAAAGTGAGGGAACACTTGGAACATTATTGAATATTCCACCACTCACTTCAACATACCCTCTCCTGAGAAACTTTTTAGAAGTTTCATCACCCATTTGTAAAGAGGACATGTTACATGGTTCCAAGGAACTAAACTCTATTTGTGAAGAGACCATGTGATGTGAAGCATCAAGTCAATAACCCATATAAGAGTTAGAGGTACAAATATAAATAGGACCTTTCCCTTTTCTTTCTACTTACCATTCTCTTTTTCCTTTTCTTTTCCATTGTCATTTGCCTTATAGGATTCATGTGTTAATGAAATCTGATTGGAAGAATCAGGGGAATTGATATTATGCTTCTCAAACATCTTAATCAATTGGTCAATGTGCTTATTCAAAAATTTATTTCCATCATGATTTCCTAAGCAAAACCCACATTGGATGATATATTTATTAGCATTAACATTGGAATAAAAGGTCTCATTTTTTGATTTATAAGTGGGAGGTTTTACATCCTTCTCTTGATCCTTTTTGCTTTATTTCTTCTCTCCATTGTTTAAATCTTTCTCTTTCTTAGAAATAAGTGCATCAGACTATGAGGACTTTACTATAACCATATATATCAACTTATCTTGATCTTGAATCAAGTCAAAAACAAAGGTATCTAAATAAAGCATCTTCCATGTGGCTCCAAAAGCACTTTTGTGGCATGGAAGGTTGACACAAACACAAAATAGTTTGGACCCAATTTGGATAGTATAAACATTATAATTTATCATCTATCTTATTTATTACACATTATTTTTACTAAAACCTTAGAGATCTAAACTTGGTGAATAAATCTTGTAGGGTGTCAAAGTCAATAAGTCTCAAACTGATGAATTCAATCTTCATCTCATGGCCTCTCATCACATCCTACTTCCCAAAGAGATTTTATGATATGGTCCATACTTCATTAGGTATGAGAGGACTTAATGAACTTAAATCCATAGTTTATAAAAGAGGTTGTTGAAAATAGTAAAAAAGAAATGCAAAAAATAAAAATTACACATCACAACATAGTACCCACCTAGAACTATCAATGTGACCACCCCTTAAATTTTCAAATACAAGCACACTCATATAGACTTCGAGCACAACTAAGAATGTATCTTGAGATATTAGTGTGTAAGTATAAGTAAATTGAAGGATGTTAGGCTCATATGATAGTGCATCCATAGGATTATAATAGTTTGTTTGAATGGAGTTTCAGTGGGCCCAAGATGATAGCCAATGCATAGAGCATGAAAAAATAGGCACTTTTATATAAGATAACACTCAAACCTGAGCTAATGATTAAAATATATGCATGTTTAAAAAATCTTGCTCACATAAAAAATTTAGGATAAAATAGTGGTGGAAAATTTTGAATTAACTTCCCCAAAAACCACTCATGGCCCCTTCAAGTAAAAGGTTGAAAAAGTTTTGAATCAACTTCCCAAAAAAAAACTAAGGGCCCATTGAAGAAAAAGTTAAGCACTTTTAGGTTATAAATGGTTAGGGGATTAAATCCCATATGACCAAGGGATAAATGATAGAATTGATGTTCCCCCTCCTCATTTTTGATTGACTTTATTGATGTGGGAGTGACATCACCATAAAAAAGCCTCCAATTTTCAAATGAATAGTTTCATAATTCAGGCCTTAAATTTGACATCCCCATGGTTGTCATATTTTTGGACCAACTTTGCATCCATCAAATTATGTACCTCTCTTGTAGTCAATGGAAATTTATATTAGAGATGAATTCATTAACTAAAATCATCAAAAAAGCTATTGAGGTTGCAATCATTGATTATAATCATTGGGAATTATAAACCTCCTTGATGTCAGAATTTATGTCTATATGCACAACCTAAAGTTTTGATGCCTAAATTATGGGTCCTTATTATATTTAGTATTGTGTACTACAAACAAATCCTTCACTTATGATGTTGGGGTTTTGCATTGTCGATGCAATAAATATTTTTAGGAAGTATAAATACGTATGAAAACTCCACCAAGCTATGAAAAATACTAGGACTAGTATGACATTGTAAAAATAATAAAAGAACCATGAAGGAACTCTAAAAACCTAGTAAAACCTAGAAAAATATTTTCTTTTAGAGAACATGACTGTACAAATTTGTGTGAAATCATAAAAAAAGCCCTAAAACCTTCCCAAAAAAGTAAAAATCAACTATCATGAAACTAGGTCATGTTTATAGTCAATCATAGGGTTATAGCACCTTTTAAATCTAATGGTGCTAGCTATTTTATGATTTGAGACTCTAGGTATATAATTTGCATGAATTTTTACAAAATCCCTCCAAACCTTTAAAAATACTAAAAATCAAGAAAGCCAGCAAGAATACATCTAAGAAATATCTCACCAAGGATTTTAGAAATGGAAAAATAGCCATCAGATCAATTTTGATACCATGTTGAATTTTTTCAATATCTATGAATGTCCAAGATTATACAAAAATCCTAAGAATAGGTGAGAGAAAAATCACCACAATAAAAGTTGCATCAAATACATTGAAATATTCATTCATCGATTAGTCAAAAAGTACAAAAGAGGTACATTATTTAGTGATAAATTAGGTCATTAAAGAGGCAACAAATCAACTCACTATTAGAAAAGACATTAAGTATATTTTATCCTAATGACCTTAACAACCCTAAACAAGTTGACTAACAACTGTGTAGGTCAAACCAAAAATGGGAAAAAGGATACACCAACACAAACCAATGCCATGCCTAGTATATATTATTTATACCCTACTGATATTGATGATGATATGATAAGTTTTACTATCCAAAAATTAAAACAACCATAAGTTATGGCAATATATGTAGTGGTTTTATTAGTTTTTATAACCACACATAGTGTATGGAATTCATAATGGGATGAAGATATCTATACTTTATTTCATTAGGCCTTATTCCCCAATAATTTATCACATAGTGATAGATTAAAATCACAATGGGATGTAACTTTGTATGTTATCATTGGTGGGGATTTGATTTATATGTCATTTAATAGGTAGTTCAATGTCTTAGTTGTGAAGAGGCTAAGCTAGCTCTACAAGAGGTCCATAATAGAAATGTGGTGGACACTTTAAGAGAAAAGTAATGTATTAAAAATTACTAACAATGGGATATTATTGGTTACAATGGAATAATAATGTTAAAAACCTATAAAATTATGTGAAAAGTGTTAGCGAGGTGGTAATTTGAATCACTCACCTACATAATAATTATAACCCATACTCTCACCATGGCCATTTTATCTATGGGGATTTGATTTTTTAGGCAAGATACATTTGAAGTCAACAGATGGTCATAAATTTATTATCACATTTGTAAAAAAAAATATAAAATGGGTAAGAATGACACCTTTGTAATCAACTACAGGGAAAGATATATGTAGGTTTTTCATGAAAAAAATCATTTCACTATTTGGGTTACTGTCAAATTTATAATAAATATTGGATGATAATTCATAAATAAGATAACTAAGAAATTTTTTGCTAAAGAGATAATTCATCACATGTTTCCTACTCCTTACTATCCACAAGGAAATGGACAAGAAGAAACAATAAATAAAATAATATAGAAAATATTAAACAAAACATTTACAAATCATGTTGAAAATTGGCATAATAAAATGGTTTTCACCTTATGGGATTTTCACACAAGTATTTTTACACAAAAAGAATCTACTCCTTATTCTTTGGTTTATAGAATAAAAGTAGTGTTTTCCTCTAGATCTAAAAATTCCATCCTTGTGTGTATCTCTCAAAGTAATTATTAAAGATAATAAGTATTGATAAAATTAGCTACATGAATTAGAGATGTTGGATGAAAGATGCATGCATGCCACATAACACATCAGAGTATATCAAAATCACATTTAGAAGGCATATAACAATAAAATTAAAAAATGAGAATTTGAAGTTTGGGATTTGCTTTTAAAAGAAAATCAAAATAATATAAATGTAGATAAGGAAACAAAAGGCAAGTTCAAACCAAATTGGATAGGACCTTTTATGATTATAGACAAATCAAGTATAGGCTTTAAAAATTGGCTTTACCTCGGGGAAATCCTTTGAAGAACCATATGAATATCATTCATTTGAATCTATTTTATACTTAAACATCTCAAATTCTAAAAAATTAGAAAATCCAAAAAATAAAATATTCAAAAAATAAAAAACTAAGTTCTATACATGACATGTATTGATTATTTACAAGATTTAGTTATGATTTATCATATATATTACATTAAATATCTCATTTTCATAGAGACATATGTTTCATAGTATACATGAGTGAGATGTAGTATATAGAGGCCATCTATGACATGTGTACACAAATCCATGATTTTCCTATAATAAGGATCTACCTTTTATACACTTAAGGCATGATCTTATAGGAGGCATGTTAATACTTTACACAAGTTTTATCTCTCTATGATTATTTACATTAATCATATTTAGATACTTTACACTGATTATACATGACTTGATATGACTTATAATATATAGATTTCTATTTCCATGGATATGATATTTTTCTATATGCGATGATGACATACATTGATTGTGTAGTTTAAAATTGATTGTTATATGCATGATTTATATTCATACTTGTTCTTTATTTTATTGTGTTTATTGTGTGACATTAAATATTCCGTTCTATGTGTGGCATTATATTTTCCATTATGTGTGGCCCTTGGCTGTTTCCACATATTTTATGAGATTTTTACATATATTTTAGGACTCATATTACATAGGTTATTATAGGTGGGCACATGCATGGCATATGTTCACAATTTCATAGATATCATGATATATTAGAAAAGTTTATATGACTCAGGTTACTCAAATTACTAGATGGAATGGAAACTCATGTCATTCTCTTTTCAGTATTACTCAAATTTATTATAGAAATAATTATACTTAAAAATTACTGATGTATTACTCAGATTGAATCATATAATATATTTTTAGTGGTTGATTAAGAAACTTTACATAGATTCTCAAAAATTACTCAACCATTTATCATATTTATTAAAACCCTTAATGGATTCCATTTATTTATATTTATTTGAGTTGTGAGGGGCTAAAGCTATACATAACATAACTTCTAGGTTTTTTTCCATTTCAAATGAGGTTTGGATTAAGAACCAATGTTTTGAATCAAACATCTCTAATGGTACATGACCAACCCATTATCCATTTTCTCTAGAAGATAAGCTTGGTTCATAGACATATAGTTTTATTCATTCCTTAAGATTTTATTGCATATATGTTTTACGTTATTACTTTTTATTGTACATCATGATTAAAATTTTATTTATACATGTTTCAGTGTAGGTTTTTATGGATATTAAGTCCCTAAAATATTTAGGAATATTTTAAGTGAGGAAATTTATTACCCACATCTTCTCTAGAATGACATTTGGCCTTTGTGAGTAACTGAGCCTTTAACTCAACCAAGCAATGTCCATGCACTCCTATTCATGTTGTCATTTCCTTCTTATAAAATAAAAAATCATACACTAGTTCTAACTAATTAGCCAAAGTGATGTCTTCAATTGAATGTAGTAACAAAACTTCACCTTCATTGTCTAATATATAAGGCTATAAAAGATGTAAGTTCATAATATTGACAATTTAATAGATCTTCATATAAGGAGGAAAAATAAGTCTGAAAGAATTTTTGACTACTCACTCCATAATTTAAAATGAACCATACCTAAGAAGTCAAAGTGTCTTAGACTTAGCTTGGATCCTTTCTCTACTCAAGTAAAATCATACCACTTCTCTAACAAGGAAACCATGCTAAGTCCTATGTTTATTATGTCCTAATTTGTGTTTGGTTTGAGACTCCATCAACCTCTCTTGCAATCGGATGTGAATTTTCTAAATTTTATTAATGAATTTCACATATTTATGGACCTTTATATCCATTTTATCATTTGATTTTTATGGTTGTCTGAAAAAAATATCAAATGCACATGGAGGCAAGTACCAAAAACAAGTTTCAAAAGGAGCTTTACAAGTGGAAGAATGCATTGCCCTGTTTTAGGAATGTTGAATATAAACAAAATTTTCATTCTAAGATATAGGATGCTTCTTATTATACCCTCTTAAGATCCATACCAATGGTATGTTCATAACCTTGGTTTTACCATCGATTTATGGGTGAAAAGTGGTAGATTTTTTTAGCTTAGTATCAATTTTATCCCATAATGTGGCATAAAAATTCCCAAGAAACCTTAAGTCATGATATGAAATAATATAACTAGGAAAACCAAAATGAACCTGTACATTAGTAAAAAAGAACTTAGTTGTATCACTACCTTTGAGGGTATTCTTACAAAGAATATGAATGCACATATTAATAGATTGGTCCACAACCATAAAGAGATAGTCATGCCCCTTCCTTAACATATATAAAATTCATAAAAAATACATGAAAAGTATTTACCATGGCTTATAAGGAACTGGTAATGGCATATATAAATGAAAATTCCTATTACTAATCTTGCTTATATTATATAATATTGTAACAACCCCACAGGGTTTTACCAGAATATAGCAATAATTTTTATTAAAAAAATAACTAATCATATTCAACATAAAGATTTCACCATGAGAAACCTAACTAGTGATCTTTAACTAACTGTATTAATTTAGTTAACCAAAAAGTTTATAGTTAATCCACTTGGCTAAATATCACCATGAATAGATATAGAAATCACAAACAATACTGGAACAAAAAAAAATACTGCATCTCATCATAAATGAAATAGTAAAAATTTAGTCACAACTGATACAACATTATAGCCACTGATGTAGAAGTATAATGTATAAATGATACAATTTTTAGAAATACATAAAAAAATATCTCAAATAATAAAACATGATACAAAGCTCATCTAAGTAGAATCTCCACAACTCAAGTATCAATATGTAATTTCTAGTTTAGTCTCAAGTATAGTACTCTAACTGGGAGGGAGAGCATCATTTGAGTGCTTTGCCACACCAACCATAGACCATAGATACCCCACACTATCTCCCAAATAAGGGGATGGTCCTCCCTTCATGGATGGGTAGATAATGGCAGTGCAAAAATCTAGAGTAATAAACTAGGACTTGTGTGTTAAAGATATCAAATACATAATGTGTACCATAAATAAATTCATTCTAATATGATATCATATGAATATGAAATCTATATCAACATATGAAATAATAATGATTATCAAACATTACTTTGGCCAAAGTTTTCAATAATAAATGAGTTTTAGGATTTATCAAATTTATACACACCACTCAATTAGATTACTCATCATCTTGAATTGATAGCGCTAATTAAGAAAGTGAAATCCATCCAATGCTTAATTAGGGTCATGAATGCAAGATTCAGTAAAAATAAATAATAATATTAAAACTAATATATTCATAAAAATATTTCCCTTTAACAAATCAAAATTATGCTATGTACAAAATTATCACATACATCCATTTAGTCCATCAAATAAAGTCAAATGAATCAATTATCCAGTTTATTACATATAATAAATAGAATCCAAAAATAGTCTTAAATATACCATCTGGGTATGATCACATCAAAACTAGCAGTTACCTATCATACTAAGTAATTTATAATGTTATTTCTCCATGAAACAATAGTATATCACAAGCCCATTTATTGTTTATACTCCACATATAAATAAAAGCTAGTCCAAAACATCATAAATGTTTTATATTTAAACTCTTAAATACATTATTTTAATGCTTATATATATATATATATATATATATATATATATATATATATATATATATATATATAACATTAAAATATATCAAAAGAAATCAATTACATACCAAATGGTAATAATGTTTTCATGCACAATACAACTAAGTATAAAAATGCATATATATTTAAATGGCATAATCAAATCAGATATGTTACACAATCCATAATCATGCATTTATACCACACACACACACACACATACATTAAAAATCTCCATAATATTTTTAATACAATAGAATTACTTTATCATATATCGTATATTCTGAGTATAAATCCATTGTCCATGACTTAAAGTATTTGGTATACGTAATGTATGCATCCAATCTATAAAATATCCCCATAGTGTGTGTGTGTGTGTGTTAAAACTCTCCAAATTATTTTTAATATAATACAATTACATTATGTATATGGTATATTTTGAGTACAATCCATTGTCCATGACATAGAGTATTTTGTATACATAATGTATACATCCAGTCCATAAAATAGCCCCATAGCCCCTTTTATAAACTGGATAAGTCCCCATATATATATACAGGTTTGAATCAAACATATAGACTTCCATAAAATCCAATTATAGAATACAAAAAATGATTCATTCCATTCAGTTAAACTAAACACCCCAGTTTAATTATTTTGAGATTTTCATACAAACAAAATGCATATGATTAAATCCATAAACACATCTGACTAGGCCCCATTTGGGTCTTCAAATTTAACAATGTAGACCCGTTCCTATAATTTTTTTCATATATAATTATAAACCCGCATACCCAATCCTCCTATTAACTATTCTAAACTTTTCATAGTTAAAAGACAATACCAAATGCATAGACATATCTATTATAGGCATAGTTCCAACATATAATGAACACAATTAAAACTTATGAAATATATAACAATTCTAGGTATTTTTCTATGCATAAAACCATATACAAAATCTATAGACAATAATTCACCTAACCATACCCAGGTTTTATAAAATTACTAAATTAACTAATTCCCAAAGCTATAATGAACAAGTATGCATGCCACTATGTTTTATTACATAGTCAATAGTAAAAACTATAATGTGAACCTATATGTATAAATTCATTTGATACTAAAATCACCATAACCCAAATGAAACCATAATTTTCAATTCACCTATATAATTAACTTCAAAATGTAATACATATTTTCATCTTTTAAATCCTGAATAATTCAAAATATAAGGTTATATATGTATGTATGTATACATAATCACCCATTAATTCCCTATAAATCAAGTTATAGGTATACATATGTAAATATATTTATATATACATACAAATATATATAAGTGTGTGTGTGTGTGTGTGTGTGTGTGTGTGTGTGTGTGTGTGTGTGTGTGTGTGTGTGTGTCATAGACCCTTGTTGTATAATGAAGTTCACATTTATACCTAAAGTCCAAATAGGTGTATACACAGTTGAACCCATAAATTATTCAATAGTTTAACTCCATATTCTAAATACCCATAAATGAATATATAAAAATTGATTCAAAAAATTTGGATTGAGCCACAATGTATATACCCATCAAGAATTGCTTCTTATTTATGAACAATTTTTTTGAATCGAGAGAGGAGTTTAAGACAAGATTTAATAGAAGCCTAAAATAGTCATGGAAATTTTATGGCTTTACCCAAAACCCTCAAGTTATCCTTAGTTGAATGTGGGGTTTTATGGAGGTTAAGCCTTCCATATGGTTCTACATACAACCCATTTTTTCTAAGATTCAAACAAAGAAACCTAGCAACCAAACATATTCAGAAAAAAACCCATTCAATATTTCACGTAGGAATTTAATTATAAAACTAACCTGGTAAATGTATGAATTCCAAGAAGTTGTGCATAATCATTTCACCTTTCTTCACTTTTACCTTTTTCTCTTTCTGTAACTCTCTCCTCTATGCCATGTACCATCCTATCCACAACCCCCACTATATTATTTTTATTAATTTTCATTATCTTACTCTCCACCATTAATAACTACTTTAATTGACTATATAAATGCATACACAAATAACTCAACCAATTTCCACATTCCTTCACCATGCACTACACAATCACCTCCATTATTTTCTCCAAATGATGCTTAACTCAAAGTCAATGAGTGATTAGTAACCCTAATTACTCGAAACTCTTTTTTTACTAATTAAAATAATCATTTTATAATCTTAAAAATAATTGCATGCCATTTGAATTAATTTATTACCTCATTGACTTCCAAGATTGATAAACAAATAAATAAATTGTAAGTCATAAAATTCCTACTATATGTTGGGGGATCAATTCAACAATAGATTACAATTGTGAAAGCAATAAATGCAGAATTAAATCAGATTGACAAGTAATTAGAATGATAATAGCAAGAACAAGAGATACAAGAAAACACCCTGAAAACTTGTATTAACAAACTCTTTACAAAAGGAATACAATTGAAGAAAGCTTCTTTCTTCCACACCTCTCCTAGGTGTATAGATCTCTCAATAGATCTCTATTCCTCAAGAGCTCTCTCTCTCAATAACAATCAACTCCAACAAGCCTGGATTGATTCAATTCTATACTGTTCTTCTCATACAATGAATTACAATCTACTACCAAGCTAAGAAGATCTAATTCTACATATAGAATTAGGAGACTTGAGCATGTACACCCAACAAGCAGTTAAGCCACTTGAACAAAGGCTCTAAAAATAGTATTGCTAACAATAGAGACGCAAGCTTGAGTCTACAACTCAAACTTATCATGCAAACACTCGCTTCTGTCCACGGAAATAGCTCTCTGGACACGCAGGTAACCGATGTCGGTTCCTGCTGCTTGTCTATGACCGCCGTCGGCCGACCCTCTGCCGACGTCGGTGCCTCTGTAACTGCCTGTGATCAACGTCAGTCACTCCTGACCAATGCCGGTGTCTGTGTAGACCTAAAACTGATAATGAATGCTCCTTGGTGAAGCTTTTAGCTCCACACCCTAACAATCTCCCACTTGGAGATAAATAGCTGCACCAGTACCTGTACAGCAACATCTTCTAGCTCCTCCATCTTCAACTCAATCATGAAGACCAACAAAAGTTGAATGAAGATTCAACTTCTCCTTTGTAACTAGCTTGGTTAACATATCAGCAGGATTCCTATCTGTATGGATCTTCTCCAGCTTCAACTCACCATCTTCCAATACCTATCGTATGAAGTGATACCTTAGCTGTATGTGCTTTGTTCTTGAATGAAAGGCTGAATTCTTAGCCAAATGGATTGCACTCTGACTGTCACTATACAATCTGCAACTCTCATGCTCCCTACCAAGCTCATTCATGAACCGTGTCATCCATATCATCTCCTTGCTAGCTTCTGTGGCTGCAATATACTCTACTTCTGTAGTTGACAAGGCAACAACCTTCTGCAACTTAGATATCCAGCTAACTGCCGTTCCACCTACAGTAAAAACATAACCTGTGGTGCTCCTCCTGCCATCCAAATCACCTGCCATATCTAAATCTACATAACCATGTAGAGAAGTATCTGAACCTCCATAGCACAAGTGCCTACTACTAGTTCCTCTTAGATATCTAAGGATCCACTGAACTGCTTTCCAATGTTCCTTACCTGGATTGGCCATATACTTACTTACCACTCCCACTGCTTGGGCAATATCCGGTCTAGTACACACCATTGCATACATCAAACTCCCTACTGCGGAAGAATATGGAACCTTACTCATGTACTCTACCTCATCATATGAATTAGGACATTGTTCTTTACTCAACTTAAAATGTCCAGCCAAAGGTGTGCTTACCGGTTTAGCATCCTACATATTGAACCATTTTAACACCTTGTCCACATAATCTTCTTGAGACAATATCAACCTGTGATTTTTCCTGTCTCTCTTAATGCTCATGCCAAGGATTTTCTTTGCTGCTCCCAAATCCTTCATAGCAAACGTTTGAGCTAATTTCACCTTAAGCTCAGAGATATCCTGCATGTGTGATCCTGCAACCAGCATGTCATCTACATACAACAATAGAATAATATATCTATCATTATCAAATCTCTTGAAATACACACAATGGTCTGATTGACACCTACTATAGCCATGCTCAGTCATAAACCTGTCAAATTTTAAGTACCATTGCCTAGGAGCTTGCTTGAGGCCATACAAGCTTTTCTTCAATCTGCACACAAACTTCTCCTTACCCTTGACCTTGAATCCTTCTGGCTATTCCATATAAATTTCCTCATCCAAATCTCCATGAAGAAACGATGTCTTAACATCTAGCTGCTCAAGATGCAAATCCTCAAAAGCAACCAAAGACAATACAACCCTAATAGAAGTCATTTTAACAACAGGAGAAAAAATCTCACCAAAGTCGATACCTGGCTTTTGTGCAAATCCTTTCACTACTAATCTGGCCTTATATCTCATCTGTCCATTCTCACCTTCCTTCAACCTGTAGGTCCATCTGTTCTTGAGTGTTCTCTTACCAGCTGGCAATTCAACCAAATCCCATGTTTGATTCTCTCTTAAGGACTCCAACTCCTCAACCATGCCACGCTCCCACTCACTCTTGGACTCCACCTGTATTGCTTCTTTAAAACTCTCTGGTTCTCCACCATCAGTTAGCAATAGATAAAATAAATAAGGAGAATATCTAATTGGAGGCTTACTCACCCTTTCTGAGCTCCTGATGGGTGTCTGAGACTCGTCTACAACACGCTGTCCACCCAAATTCTCTGACAGTGACCGACCTCGGTCACCTGTAGACCTGTTACTGGCCGACGTCAGTTCTGCCTGACCGACCTCGGTACCTGTCCTACCGACGTCGGTCTCTATACGGCCGATGCCGGTTTCTATACTGTCGACGCCAGTTCCTAACCTGCCGATGTCGGTCTCTGTGTTTTCCTGCAAGTGATTATTTCTTTTTCTCACGAGCTCATCTTAGACTTTCACCTCATCCAATTCACCATTGCTCTGCTCAGATTGATTCAACTTCCTTATCTAATCACAATACATCACTCTTTTATTGAAAACAACATCACGGCTCCTGATTACCTTGTTAGTTTCTAGATTCCACAATCTGTAACCAAAATCATCTGAGCCATAGCCAATAAACGTGCATCTCATAGACTTAGCATCAAGCTTCTTTTTATTTTCCTTATCTATGTGCACAAAGGCTTCACAACCAAAAACTTTGAGATATGAGAGATCAACCTTTTTACCTATCCATGCCTCTTCTAGAATACCACC
This sequence comes from Torreya grandis, assembly GCA_037957365.1. Lineage (NCBI taxonomy): Eukaryota > Viridiplantae > Streptophyta > Pinopsida > Cupressales > Taxaceae > Torreya > Torreya grandis. The sequence continues at coordinate 1,923,541 of JARHVA010000236.1, read as the reverse complement.
ATCTAGAGCTGTAGAGGGTCCTCTATTAATCAGGTACACTGCAGTGTCAACAGCTTGTGCCCAAAACTGTAAGGGCAAACCGGCATGCAATCTCATACATCTTGCACGCTCCATTATTATCCTGTTCATCCTTTCAGCAATCCCATTCTGCTGAGGTGTCCTTGGAACCATCCTTTGCCTGTGAATTCCATGCATGTAACAATAATCTCTGAACTTATGACTGCAGAACTCACCGCCATTGTCTGATCTCAGGCACTTTAATCTTTTACCTGTTTCATTCTCAACCATAGTTTTCCAAACTTTAAAAGTCTCAAATACATCAGATTTTCTTCTAATACAATAGATCCATAACTTCCTTGTAGCATCATCTATGAAAGATACATAGTACTGTGATCCTCCAATGGAAGCAACCTGAGCTGGTCCCCACACGTCTGTGTGAACAAGCTCCAACTTATGCCTCTTCTTAGTAGACCCAATTTTGAGAAAACTAACCCTTTTCTGTTTTCCAAATACACAGTGCTCACAAAACTCTAGATCTATGCCTTTTAAATTTGAAAGCATACCTTTGGACTTAAGAATTGACATCCCCTTCTCACTCATGTGGCCAAGCCTTGAGTGCCACAATTTAGCATCCACATCTGAAGTAGATAATACAGAAGGAGATTTGTTAGTAACACAATTACACAAATAGAGAGTACCTTCTCTCTTACCTCTAGCCATAACAAGTGCACCCTTGGTCACCTTCCAAGATTCTGCTGTGAGAGTTACTGTACAACCCTCATCCCCTAACTTTCCTACAGAAATCAAATTTCTCTTCAAGCTAGGAACATGCATCACGTCTCTCAACACCCATGTGTTGTTGTTCTGCATCTTCAGCTGCACTTTACCTTTGCCAATTATTTTACAAGGCTCATCATCCCCTAGATACACTATTCCAAAATCTCCATGGATATAGTCACTAAAATATTCCCTGTTAGGAGTAGCATGAAAAGATGCACCATAATCTAATACCCAAGATTCTATATTATTACGCAGAGAGAAAATTAAAGCATCTTGTGCAATACCTGCAATCTTGGCTTCTTCCTTTCCTTCGTGCTGATTGTCCTCCTTAGGCTTTGACCAACAATCTCTGCTTATGTGCCCCATCTTTCCACAATTCCAGCATTGTGGCCTTCTGCCATTTCTGGATTTAGATCTGCCTTTCCCCTTTGACTTGGATCTTGATCTGCCTTTCTTGCTCTTCTCTTTCTGCCTTCCCCTACTCTCAAAACTTAAAGCATTCCCAGATGCCTCTTCTATGCTTTTCTTGCGTATTTCCTCATTCAAGATAACACTAACAACATCCTCTACTTTCAAAATATTTGATGCAGATGCAGTATTACTTACTGCCATTACTAAGCCATGCCAGCTTTCAGGCAAAGAACATAATATCAAAAGAGCTTTTATCTCATCATCAAACACTATATTCACTGAACTTAACTGATTCACAATTCCATTGAAATCATTCAGATGAGTAGAAACAGATCCACCTTCATTCATATGCAAATTAAATAACTGCTTCATAAGATATACCTTATTGGAAGCTGAGGGTTTTTCATACAAATTTGCTAACGTAGTTATCAACTCTACCGTGGACTTTGCTTGTGATAAATTGGATATCACAGTGGATGCTAGACTCAGTTTTATAGACCCCAGAGCCTTTCTGTCAAGAACTTCCCATTCTTCATCCTCCATGTCTTTGGGCTTCTTTGCAACCCCACCTAACGGTAAGTAGAGATCCTTCTGATACAGATAATCCTCTATCTGCATTCTCTAGTGTTGGTAATTTTTGCCATTGAACTTTTCCATTCTCAATTTACTTTCATCTGCCATTACTTCTCCCACTCAAACAGAAATTCCTACAGAAACCCCTGTAAGAACCTATAATCAATACACACTACACAGATCTGAACCACCTGTTAGTGCACCTAAACTTTGATACCACTTATTGGATATCAAGCTTTGAACCTGCAACCAAGGCTTTGATACCACTTGTTGGGGGATCAATCCAATAATAGATTACAATTGTGAAAGCAATAAACGTGGAATTAAATCAGATTGACAAGTAATTAGAATGATAATAGCAAGAACAAGAGATACAATAAAACACCCTAAAAATTTGTATTAACAAACTCTTTACAAAAGGAATACAATTGAAGAAAGCTTCTTTCTTCCACACCTCTCCTAGGTGTATAGATCTCTCAATAGATCTCTATTCCTCAAGAGCTCTCTCTCTCAAGAACAATCAACTCCAACAAGCCTGGATTGATTCAATTCTGTACTGTTCTTCTCATACAATGAATTACAATAATTCACAATAACTCCAACAATCTACTACCAAGCTAAGAAGATCTAATTCTACATATAGAATTAGGAGACTTGAGCATGTACACCCAACAAGCAGTTAAGCCACTTGAACAAGAGCTCTAAAAATAGTATTGCTAACAATAGAGATGCGAGCTTGAGTCTACAACTCAAACTTATCATGCAAACACTCGCTTCTGTCCATGGAAATAGCTCTCTGGACACGCAGGTAACTGACGTCGGTTCCTGCTGCTTGTCTGTGACCGCCGTCGGCCGACCCTCTGCCGATGTCAGTGCCTCTGTAACTGCCTGTGACTGACGTCGGTCGCTCCTGACCGATGCCGGTGTCTGTGTAGACCCAAAACTGATAATGAATGCTCCTTGGTGAAGCTTTTAGCTCCACACCCTAACACTATATAATGAAACAACTACTAAATTAGTCGATATTAACCTTCCATTTAAATTCAACCACTCGACTAACATATAAACTAAATAGTATGGCAATGTATTCAAAGAATATAGTTTATGTTACTATGTCAACCATAAAATAAACACTTTGTAACACAATGATTTTATCAAATCATTTAATAATAATAATCAATGTCTAATGTACTTTGAATATTAAACCTTTGATCAAACATGTAATCAAATGAGTTATCTTTTAAAACAATGTTATTTATCTTTAGACATTTAAATTAAACCTATATAATAATTTTTAATTATTATTATCTAAATCTTATATATGTATAACAACAATGGAATATGTCATAACATCATATCGTAACACTATACATACTCAACAAAGTAGTAAGGTAATCACAACATGTATAATTTGACTCATTCAACCAAACAACTATGTTAAATAAGATAAGCTACATACAATCACTAAATTAGTGAAATCACTCAACACATCAATATGATCATTAATAACAACTAGATTAGAGAAATTTAAAAGATCACATCAGTCATTCAAACATAAAACAAAGCATACTATGACTATATATCAAACAACATAGTCATGAAATACAAATATGCTGTGTGTAAGGGTTTATGGATTCATTCTCTGTCATCCACCAACGTCTTCATCTAAACCACCCTCTATGATGATACTCTCCCTCTGTCACACTATGAGGGAAGAATCTTCCTGCACCCACATCACAACAATGAAGGTAGTTAGTCTAAAACATAATTATACTCATAGAATAATGTGGTATAATAATCAAACATGATCATAATATATAGAATGTAAAAGTAATGCTAACTCATAAAAAATTAATCATGTAAATTAAGAAATACAAACTATCCCATAATCAACATATGTCATCAAGCTTAATCAAATATTAGTTAATCAACTAATCAACTAGAATAATCCATGGATCAAACAAGTTATTTATATTAGAGATAAATCAAGGTGTGACATCTTTCCTCCTAAAGCCAGTCATCATCTCGATGACATTTATTTAGATACAAGTTATGAAATAAAAACATTATTCATCAAAAAATAATATAATATGTAACAAAAAATCAAGCAAATAGATTGTAAAACTCATCATAGTCCTCACAAATGGAATTATCCTCATAATATTGGTCCCGTAGGACCTTGCACTGTGACACTTCTCTATTACATAAATGGAGTTTGTGAGTGTCAATTAATTTGATTAGTTCTACCATGACCATCTGGGGTTGAGAACCTACAAAGCATTCCAATCCAACACATGTGAAGTATCAACAATATACTTTTTAAGATAAGACACATGGAAGACATTATGCAAAAGAGCTAGAAATAGTGGTAATGTAAGCCTATACACTATAAGATTGACCAATTCTAAAAAATCAAAGGGTCCCCACATATCTTGGTGAAAGTTTCACTAACTTCCTAAATTTAATCAAGTTTTTTTAAGGCTTAATACTCAGAAACACTTTATCACCCAAAAAAAACTATCTAGTTATTCTCTTTAGATCAACATAAATTTTATTTCTATCATTGGCCTTGGCCAACCTCTACCTGATTATCTTGAATTTCTCTTATATTTTTGAAAGCATCTCAGATCCAAAGACTACCATATCTTCTAACATGTCCCAACTAATTGGTGTTCTACACCTCCTTCTGTACAACACCTCAAACAGAGCCATCTTCAATGTTGACTGGTAAAAGTTGTTGTAAGAAAACTAATGGAAGGTATTAATCTAGCTTATATTATTGATCCATGCAATACATACAAAAGATATCTTATAAAACTTGTTTAACTCATTTTGTCTATCCATCAGTTTATGGGTGATATGTAGTGCTAAAGTTCAACTAAGTACCCAGAGCTAAATTCAAAATCAACCAAAACCTAAAAGTCATCCTCAGATATCAATCTAAAATGATCTTCTCTAGAAAACCATGTAATTAATTCACTTCATAAATATTGTCATAAGCATAGGTGCATCATCAGTCAAGTTACCCTATATGAAATGAGTTACCTTGGTTAGTTTGTAAACTATTACCAATATCATGTCATGCATTTTCCATGATAATGGAAAACTTTAGACAAAGTCCATATTGATCACCTACCACTTCCATTATGGTATGTTTTGTAGATATAACAATCTATTCAGATGCACATATTCAACTTTCACACCTTAACATTCCAAACAATGAGACATAAAATCCATTGCATCTTTCTTGATTTTTTTCTAGAAATAGAGTGGTCTAAGATTAGCCATGAGCTTGGTTACTCTTGCATGTCCTGAATATGTGGCATTATGTAGTTATTTTAACACTATGCTCCTCAAATTCTCTTTATCAATCACATACATCCTATGATTATACCATAAAAGACCATAATTCTCTATCTTTAAACCCTTATACATAGGATTCTGAGCATTCTCAAACAATGCTTTCTTAACTTAATCATAGAACTCATCTTATAGAAATAATCTAATCACTTGGTATCTAAAATTACTCCTAATAGTAGGCATGGCTGCTATATACCTCCTATGGATTAGATCATTAGTTAATATTTTCTCCTTACCTTTGATATAATTAATATCGAAATCATAATAAAATAATAACTCTAACCATTATCTTTGATGAGCATTTATATTAATTTGGGTGAAGATGCATTTGAGTCTCAAGTTATCAGTCTTGATCTCAAACAATTTTCCCATTAGATAATGCCTCTAAAATTGTAAAGTATGCAAAATTACCACAAGTTCTAGTTCATGAGGGGCATAATTCACCACATATGGCTTCAGTTTCCTAGACTCATAAGTTACCACTAACCTAACTTGCATAAGAACTCCTTCGAGTCCATCCCTAGATGCATTGGTGATCACTAAGAATTGATTATTAGGATCGAGAACTCTTAGCACTGGTGCTAAAGTAAGCCTCCTTTTTATTTCTTGAAAGGCTACTTCACACTTATTTGACTAGATGAAACTCTTATTCTTCCACTAAAGAGAGGTAATTATATTAGCTATCTTAGAGAAATTCAAAATGAATTTCTTATAATAACTCACTAATCACATGCAACTTCTTACCTCATGCACATTCTTTGGTGTAAACCATTCTATTATATATTTTATCTTTGATATATCCACTGAAATACCATCTACAAAGATAATATGCCCTAAATATGACACTTTAGAAAAATTCACAATTAGACAACTTTCCATATAACATGTGCTCCCTTAAATGCTTAAAAGCCAATTCCAGATGTTAAAAGTGTTTTTCCTCGTCCTTGGAATAAATGAGGATTTCATCCAAAAATAATAAAACAAAATGATCTAGATAATCTTTGAACACACTATTTATAATATTCATAAATTTTACTAGAGCATTAGTCAATCTAATTGGTAACATTGTGAACTCGTAGTTCCCATATCGAGTCTTGAATGTTGTTTTCAGAATATTCTCTTCACGCATCCTCAACTAGTGACACCCTACTCTAATATCAATCTTAGAAAAGACTTTTTCCCCTCTCATTTGATCAAAAATATCATCAATGTGTGTCAATGAATATCTATTATTGATCATTGATTTATTCAACATGCTATAGTCTATACATAGGTGAAGAGTGTCATCCTTTTTCTTGATGAATATAACTGGTGCACCCATAGCGATACACTTGGTATAATCAACCCTTTCAACAACAACCCTTGAAGATATGCCTTTAACTCAACCAATTTAATGGTTGTCATTTTGTATGGTGCCTTAGACTACAATTCCAATCTAGGTATGATATCAATTAAAAAATCAAACTGATGCTTAGGTGGAAATCTTGGTAATTATTATGTAAACACATCATGGAATTTTATAAAAGAAAGATAATATTCGATAGATGGTTACAAAGATTCTTTCTATTAAGCATGAAATGTGTTGAGAGGGGGGTGAATTAGTATAGTATATATCTTTTACTTAATTTGATTTATTTTTTTAACCATTTAATCAAACATTCAAGATATGCAATAAAATTGAAACAATAACATGCACCACATAAGAGAGAGAAAGAGACACTATATTTTTACATGGAAACCCAAACTAAGAAAAACTGTGGAGAATAATCTCAAGTATATGAATGAGCACCAACTCAAATTTCAAAGCTTTTAAGCAGCAACTTGTAGGAGCACCAACCCCTTTGCTGAGCACCAACACAACAACTATTTTTGAGCACCAACCCCTAGGAGTACCAACCCCTTGCAAATATTTGTAAGCACCAACACCTCTTGTGTATAAAACACAACTATCTCTTAATGTTTCTTACTCAAAAAATGATATAACTCTATAATATCTCCTACTTTTATCTCCTCTTTTATTATATAAAATAATTAAAAAACTATGCACTCTCTTGCATATTACAAATGGCTTCTTAAGCCTTTATTTATAGCTTTCCAAATGACCTTTGTCATTCACCTTTTATGACCCTTCAATCCTCATGGAAAATGGCACCAAACTTGCAAGAGCCTTCATATCTTTGCATTTGAAAAGTCACATGGTGACCATTCATAAGCAAATGCATCCTTTCCTCTTTTGTCTTTATCTTGGTGACTTTTTTTATTCCTCAAAGTGTCATTTCATGGGAAAATGCATCATACCTTATTTTGTCTTCACATGATGACACTTGGAATTCCTCAAGATGACTCTTCATGAGAAAATGCGTCCCATTCCTCTTTTGTCTTTACCCCATGACTCTTTGACTTCTCCATGGGCCCTTTTTTGAATTATATGCAACCAAAAATATATTCATTAATAATAAATAAATATTAACATACATTAGCTAAGATATGAATATTAAAAACACCATTAAATGCAATGGGGCCTTTATCACCAATAATGCAAGACCTTTGACATTAATGATAATATTTCCAACAATCTCCCCCTTTGTCATTGATGGAAACCTCAAACTAAAACTACCACATCTTGAAACCTATACTACACATGTCAACCTACATATACTGCCATTTAAAAAACATATAGTAACTCCCCTTTATTATAACAACTTGTACCTATTCCCTGTACCTCTTTTTGCACTTGTACCTATACCTATACCTATTTATATTCTTCTCCCCCTTTGACATCAATGTCAAAGGGCCTATCCTGGAGCTAACACTTAGCTCCCCCTCAACTGATGCCAATCCTCAATGGTAGGAAGTAAAATAAATTACTTCCAACTTCTCCCATAGATACCCAAATGTGTCTTTTGGTAGTGCCTTTATGAAAATATCTGCAATCTACTCTGTAGTACTGATATATTCCATCTTAACTTGTTGATCTAAAATCCACTCTCTTAATAAGTGATATCTGATGGGAATATGTTTTGTTCTTGAATGCATCACTAGATTCTTTGAAATATTAATAGCACTTGTGTTGTCACAAAAAATAGAAATAAGTTCATCATACTTTACCTTGATATCTTCCAAAGTTTGCTTCATCCAAAGTACTTAAGTACAACACAATACTTCTACAATATATTCTAATTTAGCTATAAAAAGTGATACCGAGTTCTACTTCTTACTTAGCCATGATACTAAGATATCACCGAGAAAGAAATATCCTCCACTTATACTCTTTTTGTCATCCAAACAACCTACCAAATCTAAATCTATATAAGTAACCAAAGTGAAATCTCTACCTATTGGATACCATAATCCATAATCCAATGTCCTCTTGATATATTTAAATATTCTCTTCACCAACTAAACATGACTATCTTTTAGAGCTAACTGATATCTTGCAACCATACCTACTACATGCATGATGTCTAGTCTCGATGCTATCAAATATAAAAAACTACCAATCATAGATCTATATAAACATTTATCTGCAATAGGTGAATCTTCATCCTTACTCACCTTATTTCTTGTACTCATTGGTGTACCAACTAGTGCACAATCTTCAAAACCAAATTTTTTCAATATTTCCTTGGCATATTTAAATTGAGATATGAAAATTCTTTTATCTGATTGAAATATTTGTAATCCTAAGAAAAATAACAATTCTTCAAGCATAGACATCTCAAATTCTTTTTGCATATTATCATAAACTTATTTTGTCATCTTTTCAATGTTTTCTCCAAAAATGATGTCATCAACATATACCACAACAATCAATTGATGCTCACCTTCTATTTTTATGTAAATATTACTATCAATAAATTCTCTCTTGAAACCTTGATCCTACAGGTACTTATCAAGTCTTACATACCAAGCTCTAGGAGCTTGTTTCAATCCATACAATACTTTCTTCAATTTGAATACATGGCTACTAATATTTGAGAGAATAAATGCCCCAGGATGCTCAATGTAGACCTCTTCTTCTATATTCCCATTTAGGAAGGTAGATTTGACATCTATATGAAACACTTTGAAATTTTTAAACACTACATATGCAAGTAACATTCAAATAGCCTCTAGGCTTGCCACTGGTGCAATTTTTTTCTCAAAATATATTCCCTCAATCTAAGAATATCCTTTACATACTAATCTTGCTTTATTCTTGGTCACTTCTCTATTTTCATCCAACTTATTTATGTAAACCCATTTTATTCCTCTCACATTGTGATCTTTTGGTCTAGGCACTAATTCCCAAGTATCATTATTTTCTATCTGATTTAATTTTTCATCCATTGACTTAACCCAATGCTTATCATGTCTATCTTTTAAAAAATTTATAGGCTAAATTTTGGATAACAAAGAGAAATTAACTTGCTTAGATTCATTTACCATCATTCTTCTAGTGTGAATTCTTTCATTTATGTCCCCCATGATGTCGCTTTCATTATGATTTCTCTACACATATTTGGATGGGGTTTTGGTGTCCTTTTTCTCCTTCTCATCTTCATCTGATTCTTCAAAATCTTCCTCTTCAATGATTTTTGAAATGTCTATTAGATCACTGATTCTTTGTGTTTCATCTTCTTCTATCCTAGCACTTACACTTTTAACTATTTTTTGGTTATTTTATTACAATATTTATAAGCTTTACTTTTACAAGAATAACTAAGCAATATACCTTCATCTACTCTAGATTCAAACTTATCCAATTTTTCATTGGTTCTCTTTATAAAGCATCTACTACCAAAAACTCTAAAATAATCAATTGTAGATGGTTTGTCTTTCCATAGTTCATAAGGAGTCTTGTCATTATTGACTCTCAATAATGCTCTATTTTGGATATCACTAATGTACCAACTTCTTCTCTCCAATATTTATCTAGTATCTTGGATTCATTTAGCATTGTCCTTTCCATCTCTTAAACTATTTTATTTCTCTATTCAACTACTCCATTTTATTGTGGAGTTCTAGCTACTGAAAGTTGTCTCTTAATTCCATGGTCTTCACAATACTCAATAAACTGATCTAAAATGAATTCTCCTTCTTAGGCACTTAATATTCAAATAGGTTTCATTCTAAACTAATGCTTTGAATTATTTGAAATGTCTGAAAGCTTCTAATTTTTTATTTAAAAACATTACCCAAGTCATATGTGAAAAATCATCAATAAACAACATGAAATATTTCTCACTTTGAGCACTTTGATTTCTCATAGGTCCACACAAATCAGTGTGAACAAGCTCTAACATCTAAGTGGTCAAGTATTCTTTTGTTTTGAACCACCTTCTATCCTACTTCCCATGCTAATAAGGTTCACAAAGCATGTTGGATGGCTTTGTAATCTTTGGAATATTTTTAACTACTTGCTTCTTATTGATGTTGACAAGATTGTCAAAATTTGTGTCACATTCTCTTGTGCCATATCCAAATTTTTTCAATCTGACTCAAACAACATCTTTGACCTTTGATTTTTGATAACATATACAAATTATTGCCTATTCTTTAAGCATCTACAACTAACACATTTGAATCTTTTCTCCTAATTTCACAACCTTCTACAGAAAACTTTAGTGTATGCTCCTAATCACACATTTGACTTACACTCAAAAGATTATGCTTAGACCTTCTACATACAAAACATTTTTAGTTTTAGTTCTACCATTATCCAAACTTAGTGTACCTTTTTTGGCAATTATGGTAGTAGTATTATCTCTGAATTTCATTGTGCCACCATTGATCTTGTTCAAGGTTATGAACTTGCTCTTGTCTCCTATCATGTGCCTCAAACATCCATTGTCAATGAACCATGTCTTTTCTTCATTTCTTGCATGCAAAGCTATCTATACTAACATAGACTTTTTAGGTTATTTCTTTTGCCATGAACATATCTGAACTTTCTTCTTGATGAATGGAGCCTTAAAACTCCGGTCCTTCTTAACTAACTCAAACACGCTTCTACAATACTAGGATATGTGTCCAAATTTATTGCACTTATAACATATTATGGCCTCTTCATTAAAGACTGATAAAGAATAAAAAGAGTTTTGGCTTCTACTTAACTCTACATGACTTTTCTTTTCTTTATTTCTAAAATTGTTAGCCCTTTTTTGACATTCTATTTTCTTATGACCATATCCATTACAATAAAAATAGGACCTATTTTTGTATTTTTGACTTGATTACCTTTTGTATCTCTATTCCTTATATCCTTCTTTGTTTGAGATATCCTCTATATTCTTAACTTCTTCCCTTTTTATTTATTCTTTTGTAAGAGCTTCAACATAGCTCTTTCCTTTTTCAATGTTAACCTTGTCTATGAAAGTAGTAGCCTCCCCTTTCTCTTTTTCAAACCTGATACCTATCTTATCTAACATTAATCTTTGACTTTTTAATATCTTATTCAACATATTAATGTTATTCTCAAATTTTGAATCATTGGTTACTCTATTATTGATTGCTTTGTTTGTTTTCTCAAGATTTGCTTTTAAAGAAGCAATTTCAATAACATACCTTTCACATTCTTCACTTAATTTTTTCAATTGTGTCATTAGATATTTTTCATTTTTCTTGGCTGCTTCAAAGTGTGTCTATAGATCTTCAATTGTTTCTTTTAAGTCTTTTTCATTTTTCTCAATTTGAAGCTTCAATCTTTGATTCTTCTTCTCAATAGTTTTTAACTCTTCTAAGGCATAAATGAGTTCTCCTTATAGATTCACTTTTGCTTCATCCTATTCTTCTTCTTGATCATCTATAATTTTGATTACAGAGGCATCTTCATGTATGGCCATGAATAAAATCTCTTCTTCTTTTGAATCATTGACTCCCCTATCTTCGGCTGATTTAGGATCTTTAGAATACAAACTCTTCTTCTCAAATTTAATTTTGAATTTTCTTTTGAAATTCTTCTTGGATATATAATTTCCTTCTTCATTGTCACCATTACCTTTATCTGGATGCTTAGTTTCAAAATGTCCAGTCTTTCCATAATTAAAACATTTAAAAGGTAATTTTCTTTGATATTTACCTGTGCCCTTTTTTGGCTTATGAATGAACAAAGCTCTATTGTCATCTTCATCATCACTAAAACTGTCACTTAATTTTTGAATCTTAGCCTTCTCTTTCTTTGATGTCTTGAAAGTAGCTTCTCTCTTTGAGGGTTTCTCTTGTTCGATCCACATCTCATATGCCATAAGAATACCATGTAGCTCATCCATCTTTAGCTTGGCTAAATTTTTCATCTCTTCAATTTCCAAAACTTTTACATCATATCTCAATGGTAGAGATCTCAAAACTTTTTGTACCATGATTAATTCTTCTAACTTTTCTGCAAGACCTTGAAACTGATTAACTACTTGATCAACTTGTTAAAGGTAATTTTCTATATTTTCTTCTTCTTCCATCTTCAAACTCTCAAACTATCTTCTAAAAGTTTGAAGCTTAGCTTGATGAACCTTTCCATCACCTTTGTAAATATTTTTAAGCTTTACCCAAGTTTCATGAGCAGATTTACATTGCATAACTTTAACATATTCTGATTCACATAAATCACATAAAATATCATTTAAAGATGTAGCATTATTTTCACTTGACTTTTTTTGTTGTTGGAGTAGTTACAAGTGTCTATGGCTCTTCATATTCCTCCACCACTGCTTGCCAAATACTGAATCCAAGGGCCATCAAATAAGTCCTCATCCTTATGATCCAAAAAGCATAATTTGTCCCATCAAACAAAGGTGCCTTATTTTTAGAAAAACCTTCATGTGATATATCCATCGTGCTTTCCCCGATCTTCCTTCAAGCTATAAATTTTTTTTCAAAAGGAACCTGCTCTTATACCAATTGTTAAGCAGGAAATATACTAAGAGGGGGGGTGAATTAGTATATTAAATATCTTTTACTTAATCTATTTTTTTTTCTTTAACCACTTAATCACACATTCAAGATATGTAATAAAATTAAAATAATAACATGCACAACACAAGAGAGAGAGAGAGAGAGAGAGAGAGAGAGACCAAATTTTTATGTCGAAATCCAAAGTGGGAAAAACCACAAAGAATAATATCAAGTATATGAATGAGCACTAACTTACAAGAGCATCAACCCCTTTATCGAGCACCAACATAGCAATTATTTATGAGCACCAACCCACAGGAGAACCAACCCCTCTTGTGTATAAAACAAAACTATCTCTCAATGTTGCTTACTCAATAAATGATATAACTCTACAATATCTCTTACTTTTCTCTCCTCTTTTCTTATATAAAATAATTAAAAAACCATGCACTCTCTTGTATATTACAAATGGCTTCTTAAGCCTTTATTTATATCTTTCCAAATGACCTTTGGCATTCACCCTTTATGACCCTTCAATCCTCATGGATAATGGTGCCAAACTTGCAAGAATTTTTGTATCCTTATATTTGAAAAGTCACATGGTGACCCTTCATAAGTAAATTCATCATTTCCTCTTTTGTCTTTATTTTGGTGACTTTTTGTATTCCTCAAAGTGTCCCTTCATGGAAAAATGCACCATACCCTCTTTTGTCTTCACATGGTGACTCTTGGAATTCCTCAAGATGACTCTTCATAAGAAAATGCATCCCATTTCTCTTTTATCTTTACCCCATGACTCTTTGACTTCTCTATGGGCCCTCTTTTGACTTATATGTAACCAAAAATATATTTATTAATATTAAATAAATATTAACACTAATTAGCCAAGATATGAATATTAAAAATACTATTAAATGCAATGGGGCCTTTATCATCAATAATTCAAGACCTTTGACATCAATGACAATATTTCCAACACTTTCATTTCATTTATCTTAACAATAAATGCCTAGCATCCCTTCCTTTGAGTTTTCTTGAGTTGAATTATAGGAATTTTCCATCTAATTTTAAAATCATCTTGAAACTCACCGTTATTCATAAAATGTTCAACCTTGGATTTATGCTTCAAAATCCAATTGACTCCTAGGATCACATTATATGATCCCAATAGTACCATATAAATATCTACTACTATAGTGAACTATGGCAACCTAATCTCTATTTTGACTAGACACTTGTCAACTTTGACCTTTGACTCATTCCCATATTATATAGACCATGCATTTACCATTACTCCAACCTTTTTAGATAATTTACTAAGCATCATTGGAATAATAAAATATTCTATAGATCTCGTATCAATCAAAATAAAAACTAGATGGTTGAATAAAATAATTGATAGTTATATGGGTAAAGCTTGATCCTCAGCTTGTCAATTATCAATAACTACATGAATCCACTACTGAAACATACCTTGATGAGAAGTTGAACCCTTATTCTTTGATTTGTCCTAAGGACATTCTCAAATAAAATGGTCACCTCCATAAATGAAGCAACCTCAAACTGGTCCTTTCTACTTAGATTGGTGGTTTCCCTTGAAACCACCCTTAAAACCATTACTAGGTTTTATGTTCCTTGAACCAATATTGAACTTGGTGTTTTGATTATTCAACTCACTCTTGGAATCTCCACTCCTTTGTTTCCAGTTCTTCTTGAAAGTTGGTATAGAACTTCCAAATTTCTTTTTGAACTTATCTTTGACTTGGGTAAGATATTTTAGTTTTTATTCTTGCTTGACTACCTTATCGAACACTTGATCCTTGGTAGATGAACCATATACATCTACTTGACAGCCTATTTGGGGTTTCAATCCCATGTTAAATTGCCTAATTTTTAACCTCTCATGTACCTATACCAAGGTACATAATAATATTGGTGAATTTATCATAGTATTCATTTATTGTCAAATCCCCTTATTTAAGATTATAAAATATATATAAGGTTTTGATAGAAGTATAGTTATGGAAGCCATCATGACCAAAAATATGTCACAAATTATTCCCAAGTAGTGGTGGTAAAGTCAAGGTTCATCTCGATATTTTTGTTTTCCCACTAAGTCACTACTTCACGAGCAAGTTTATAAGCTCCCTAAAATGATTGTGACTTTAGAATGATTCTAAATCTCAAAATACTTCTCCATTTCTTTTAGCCATGCTTCATCTCCATCCTCCAAAATAATTCCATCAAACTTGGGTGGATTCACCTTTTTCATGTCACATGCCAACTTTATAGCTACTCAAGCTCTTGCATCCTATGGAACCTCCCCATGCCTTTGATTTTGAATATTATCCTAGTCAATAATATGTTCTTCAGGTTCCTCCTAAGCATTCTCCTCTTCATGGCCTTGCTCTCCTCTTCATGGCCTTGCATTTATTATTCTAGGGTCATGATTCGATCCCTAGTCTCTTGCATGGTTTTGAGGATTAAGTCCATCTTTATAGCTTGCTTAATGACAAACTAATTTTGGATCAATAAGGGGTTTAGCATTTGAAGTACCCTCACCTTCTAGTCTAATTCACACCATTATTCTTCGTACTTATCAAGAGAATAAGTTTGTGTGAGTGGATACATTAATTCCTAGAGTTTGAGCCTCAACACTAATACCACAATGTAACAACCCCATTGAGTTTTACTAGAATACAACAATATTTAGTAATAATAATAATTACTCATATTCATTAAATACATTTCACCATGATAAACCTAACTACTGATCTTTAACTAACTCTATTAATTTAGTTAACCAAAAAGGTTTATAGCTAATCCACTTAGCTAAGGATCACCATGAATAGATATAGAAATCATGAACAATATTGGAAAAAATAATAAATACTACATCTCATTATGAATGAAATAGTATAAATTTAGCCATGACTGATAAAACATTAAATCCATTGTTGTAGAAGTATAATGTATAAATGATACAATTTTTAGCAATACATAAAAAATATCTCAAATGATAAAACATGATACAAATCTCCTCTAAGCAAAATTTCCATGACTCAAGAGTCTTCACGTCTCAAGTATCAATATTTAATCTCTAGTGTATTCTTAAGTATGTTACTCTATATAAGAGGGAAAACATCATCTAAGTGCTTTTTCATACCAACTACAGACCATAGATCCCCCACACTATCTCCTAAACAAGGGTATCACCCTCCTTTCATGGATGGGTAGATAATAACAATGTGGGGATATAGAGTAACAAACCAAAATCCATGTGTTGAAGATATATAATACATAATGTGTACCATAAATAAATTATTTCTAATATGATATCACACAAATATTAAAAATATATCAACATATGGGGTAAGTGCACAAAGTTGGGGGACAAAAAGCAGCCTACCTATGGACATGATTTTTCTAAAATTTTAGAAATTTGAACTTATGTAGATAATTTGAGCTATCTACACTTCAAATTTGAAGATGGTGTAAAAACATAAAATGTATAACTTCAAGTCTAGTTTCCAAAAAACTATTTTTTTAAAAAATGGTTAAGTATAACTAGGTCAAACATATAAATTTTGAATAAAAACTCCAGTTTATTTTAGAAAACATGGTAGATAGATGGTCGTGATGTGCACCATTTTTTGAGCAATTTTTAATATTATTTAAAACATTATGGGGAAAATTTAGATAAAATTTTGTAGCATGTCACTTATATTGTTTTGTATTTTTTCAATGAATACTTTTTTATGAATTTTTTAAGTAAATAGATCCTAAAAATTGATAAATAAATAGATAGTCGTCTGTGAGTCAGGCCTAACTACCTCAAAAAAAAGAAAAAATCAATTTTTTTTTGAAAGTGTGTATAATTAAGTGTACTACACCACCATATAATTTATTTTTCACTTGGATCAATGAAACACAAATTACATGAACATGTATAGGCATGTATGTTTGTGGCATGTAGTGTCCTAAAAAAGGCATAGTTAGAAATAAATATAGTTTTAAACCTTAAATTAGTCCAAAAAAATATAAGAATAATATTTTTGGAAAGAGGAGAGCATACTTGTCATGATGGTATCAAGTTTTTGAATTTTCACATTAAAATTTTTAGCGTATTTGGCAATCAAAATTGAAATTTGTTGTTTATTTTAATACCTTTTAAAATTCAATTGTACATTGACAGTCTATGCCTTTGGCTTAGGAATCCAAGACATTTTGGATCTAAAAGGCATGGGAATTGAATTCAAATTCAAATATCATGATCATGTTATTTAATAACATTATCGTGTTAATATCATGATCACATTACATATTTTCAACATCTTAAAACCTAAATAGGAGTCATTACACCTAGTAGTCTTAAGATTAAATATATAGTTTCAAATTAAGATTGATGTCTAATATGACTTGTGCTACCAAATATCTAATTGATATTATATTAAATGAATTCCATTCATAGGGACTAATTACTCTTAATTGTAAAGACTATACTAAATAAAATACTCAATTGGTTAAATATGATGTTCAATTAGGGAAAATATTCATAATAGACAAGTTAGATGGAAATAATTCATTGCATGGGGTGAAAATGCCTCAATTTATATTATAGGTGGAAGTGGTATATTACATATGACTTAGTTGTCCTCAATTGTGTATAATATTGAAAAAATATTAATTAATTTAACATGGTGTAATTAAAGCCCCAAATGACATTAGATGGATGCAATTCCTTGCTTAGGGATTGAGTGGCCCTAATTGCATATCATATTATACTCAATTGGTTCAATATGGTGTGCAATCAGGCCTAATGGAACCCAACTAGAATAGTATATGGATAAAATTACTTTCATGGGGCTCAGTTGGACCCAATTATGTATATAAGATAAAACCAAATGCATGATTAACTTGATATAATTTAAAACTAAGGCCAATGAAGTTGTAACTGACATTAGATATATTCAGTTACTTGTATGAGCCTTTTCTAGCCATAATTTAATATTTAATTAAACTAAATACTTGGTTGATTCAATATGTTATGTATTTGGGACCAACAGAGCCCCATGTTGACAATAGAAGGATGGAATTTCTTACACAAGGCTTGTTTGGACTAAATTTCATAGATCATATTAAACCAAATATTCTTTTATTTGAATTTGGTGCATAATTTTTTGGTTGTTATTAAATATGGATCTATAATTCCTTATATAGGGTTCAATTGGTCATGATTTCATATCAGATTTATGATAACACTCAACTATTTTAATAACGTGTGTAATTAGGGCCCTAATTAAAATTATGTTGACACAATTCCTTAGGCAAATCCTCAATTGGCCCCAATTATGTATCATCTAGAATTGAATACTTGATTGGTTCAATATTGTATGTAATCAATCCCAAGTAAGCCCTAATTTCCTTTATATATGAATGTAATTCCTTGCACATAGCTCCTTTGGACCGAATTACATATCAAATTGGAAAAATACTTATTTTTTTAATATGGTGAGCACTTGGATCCCCAATTGATATCATATGGATTAAATTATTTAAATTAAGGCTTAGTAGGCCCCTAGGATCAGTTTATCCCCAATTAACATCCTTTATATATATTACAAAATAGGTTCACAGGGATGAAATTGGTTAAAATTATATCAGCCATTACCATAATTGACTTCATAGGCTCAATCTATGATGATGTTGGAGATAATTGATCCCAAATTCACATTATTTACTCGTAGATCTACATTCAAGGAGCTCAAATTTAACCCAATCACCATCATGATTATACCTTATATACCCTAAAACCTATACCCTAAGCCTTAATCCTTGAAGTTTCTAATCCCTAATATCTATTTACTATAAATATAAACTCTTTAAACCTTTAACCAATAATTTTAGCCCAAATTAACATCATTTAGACTAATAATTAAGTTCATAGGGCTCAATTTGGCCTAAATCACATGACTGATTGACCCATTTGACTAATTCACTCAATCTGCATAGCATGACATCCATGGTATAATGACAACCCAAAAACACATTCTATAGTCATAAATAGATCTAATTGATTCAAAATTTCCTCAATTATATTTGTGATTAACCCTATGTACCCTAAACCATGTATATACATTATAATCTAGAAGTCATAAACCATAAACCCTAAACACTATACCCTAAATTGTAAACCATTTACTTTTGAGGTATTTACTAACTTCAATTTAGTCCCAATTAACATCCTTTTTAGTAAAAATATGGTTTTAACACATGGCATATCTAGTGATTAGACATTAATATATAGGTCCTTAAACTTAAACTATATGCCCTAATCCATAATGATCCCTAAAACATTTAAATTGTAGTCCATATGCCCTAATGCTCACTACATGCCAAAAAAAAACATGCCTTATGATATAACTAATTTAATCATGAGATGTCATAATTAATTCACTTTTTAAACCTATGGCTAAAGCCTCTGTAGTACCAATCTAGTTGTGCATCTATTCAGTAAATTGGGGTTATTTTGAGCCCCTTCAACCCAATTAACCAAAGAGGAGGAGAGCTAATTGATTCTTTTAGTCAAGGAGGCATTTGAGACCAAATTGAGGGTCTTCAATAACAAGATATGATTTGGGGAAAAATCAAAATATCGATCTTCCATCATGAATTGATCCAGTTAGTCAATTTATACAATTTCTTGCATGATCTAGGCAAAATTGAGCCCCTAAACCAAATTTATGGCTCAATCAATTGTATAACATGTATGCAATATGTACGTGGCATAATGAACCCTATTTTATTTTAAATTGAAACATGAAGATAAGCAAGTCATAAATAGGTGTCACAAGTAGCTCAAATGTTCTTCAGTTACCTTAGTGATTGGACCCTATATCTAATATATTAAACCCTAAGTAACCCTATACCATTTAAATTTAAACCCAAACCCTATACCATTTACATTAAATCCTAATCCATAATCCCTAAACCCCAAACCCTTTAAATTATAGACCCTAAACCCTAAACCCTAAACCAATAAATTTATCCCCAATTAACATCCTATATATATAGTTAAAATTAGGTTCACAGGGATGAACTTGGTTAAAATTGCATCACTCATTACCATAATTGACTTCATAGGCTTAATTTACAATGATGTGGGGGATAATTGATCCGAAATTCACATTTTTTAATTATATATCTATAGATTTAAGGATCCCAGATTTGCCCAAATTACCTACATGATTGTATAAATATACCCTAAAACTTATACCCTAAGCCCTATTGCTTAAAGTTATTAATCCATAAACTCTAAACCACAAATATAAACTCTTTAAGCCTTGAACCAATCATTTTATCCCAAATTAACATCATTTATAGACTAATAATTAAGTTCATTGGGTTCAGTTTGGCCTAAATCATATGAATAATTACCCCATTTGACGAATTCACTCAATCACATCAAGGGTATAATGGAAACCCAAAAACACATTTTATTAAATTAATGACTTATTATTATTTTTTGGGGCTTTGAAGTGCTCAAATATTCTTTCTCCAAGTATTAGGAGAAGAAAAAAAGGACTTACGAAGTAATACCATGGAATTTAATGTGCTTTGGGAAACATATTGGCTGGCCACTTAATAAATTGAAACCGTAAGTGATATGGCATTTAATGCACTTTGGGAAACATGTCCAAAATCATTTTCTTTCCATGTATGTCATAAAATCATGATACCTACTATTTTATTAAATTCACATATCATTTCAATTTATGGGGAACCATTTCCCTTCCATTGTAATGTCAATTCAAAACTCTAGGCTTTAACATAGGGAGCGACATGAGCATCCATAAAGACAAGCCTTTCTAGGGGAAAGGTCCCAGTAGTTGTGTACCTTCACTTTAGACCTTAACTATAATCCTTAATTATTAAAACATTAATTGTAATCTGTAATGCCTAATCCCTAATCCCTAATCCATAAACCCTATGCACTATTTTTCTTTAGTCCCAAATCCATAATCCCTTATCTACATTAAGTATAATGTAATCACATTATTTAATAATGCAATCATATTATTTAATAACACAATCATGTTAGTCTTAACATAGGCAACACTTGGTCCTAATTTATAATTGTTAAACCCATAACTTATATTGATAATAATGTGATCACATTATTATCAATATCAACTTATCAATGGGTTAGATGTGTTGGGACCTTGTAGAAAACATAACGTGATTGCATTATTTAATAATGTGATTGTACTATTTAATAACATGATTGTGCTATATAATGTGATCACATTATTATTATTTTAGTGATAAGCTCACTTTAAAATGACTATTTTTATCCCAAATCAAGACTTCTTTTTGTACAAATATTCTCTATGTATTTTTATGAGATCTACATACCTGTGTACTTGATCCCACCTTTGAAAATTTGTCAATTTTCCCTTTTAATGGGTTCCAGATCATGTTCAAAGAGGAAGAGGAAGTTTTTTAATAGAAAAACACTAGAGGAATTAGAATATTTCAAATAGAAACACAAGCTACTAATGTGAAAAGTTCATGGTAAACAAGGTACAAACCCTAATCTTGATTAATCAAATGCCATAGATAATGAGCCAATTGATGATAATGAATTAAGGAATGATGAAATTGACTATAATAAATTGAATAATATTAAATTTAACCATAATCAATTACTTAATGTTGGAAGTTCACATTCAAAGTTCCAATATTTTGATTTTGTTGATGATGAGTCTATGTATGATGTTTCGCCCCCTTCCCCCCCCCCCCAAAAAAAAAAAAAAGAAATTTTGATGGAAACAAATAATGATGAAATTAACCATAAAAAATGCATGGAAACATATAATGAATAAATTAACAATGAAGAATGTAATGTCATCCCACCTCTAAACAATTAAAGTAATAATGGTTTTGAAACACCCTCTCAACAAATTACACCATTACCAACACCTCTAAGAATTGTGCGTAGAAGAGACAAGTACTTAATTGAAGTCTATGAAAATATTTTAAAACCAATGCATAATAAAATGTCTAATCACCATTCAGGAAGATTGGCTCAATAAATTTGAGATATTTTCTTTCATAATTTGTAGTATGATAGTCAAAGATGTCAATTATTTATTTCATTGGTAAAATATATTAAGATGAGACCTGTAATGTACACATTAGGACTGAGAACATATAATATGGATGATGAAAATGATGAAAATTTTGAAAATATAAATGATACATATCATAATGTAGGCCCAAAATCATGCACCAAAGATTTTAATGCTACCTGGCGTATACTTACAACTTATGTAGTAAGTGACATAACAATGAAAAAATAAATGGTTTCAAAAATAAGCCAAACACTTAATATAAATAGAAAAATAATAAGGAAAGCAATTGAAAGACATGAAAGACTTAACGAACATAATACCAATGAGATTTGGTTTTTCTCTGATAGACTTCTATGAAAGGACAAGGCTCTATCTGATACTCTCAAAGAGTTACTTGCTCAATTTTGGAAAGACAATACAAGAGTTTTGCCCAATGCAAGAGATGTTGTGGAAAAAAGAGTTGGTTCTCATAATTGTGAACCATATCCAAAAAAATTATTAGATATGACCTAAACATAATTTTACTCTAAATTTTTGGAAAAACATCCAAAATTTTCTATTTGTCAAAGATATTTTGATATGGCAAAGCCTTTTTATGTTAAAATAAATCACACATGCACCACTTGTTGTAGGCAACATGTTGAATTTTTAATTCACTATGATTTTTTTGCCATATTCATTGTGCTTTGCATATTAACATTTTGCATGAGTGTGGAATTAAATTACCACCAAAATTAGTCAAGGAATTTATTCCAACTATCTTCTGTAAAAGATCCGATGGGCAATTATTTTATAATAAATTATGTTTAAATGGAAATTACAGCATTTGTGGTGGATTGCCAATTTTTAAAAAATGTATCCATGAGGAGATTACAAATGCAATTAGACAGGAATTAGTTGGTTTAAGAAAATATAGATCATTGACTTATCAAGTAAAATATGTCAAAGAATCTAAAATGCGTGAGCTTGTTACAAAAAAGATACCTGTTTTGGAATTTTTGGTTAAATTTAGGGAAAAGTTTTTTTTATGGCTATGCAAGGCACACACACAGGGCTAGATGGTTAGATGAGCATTTCAATATATGAAAGG
Source organism: Torreya grandis (assembly GCA_037957365.1). NCBI lineage: Eukaryota > Viridiplantae > Streptophyta > Pinopsida > Cupressales > Taxaceae > Torreya > Torreya grandis. The sequence continues at coordinate 1,900,324 of JARHVA010000236.1, read as the reverse complement.
ATACATTCCCACTTGGTTCCATTGTTTTAGTAGTTTATTTTTGTATAGAATTACACATTCAAAACCCAAATGGAAGTTCAATCATAGTATTACAACTTATCACAAGCTACCATATTCATGCATATAACATTCATGCATGCACTTGATAGTACATAGCAACAATGAAACATATTAAGGGAGTACCACTTCTAAATTAGTGGTGATAGATCACATTGTTCAAAGTATGTGCAAGGTTGTTTTCAGAAGTTCTATGAATAGTTGAGTTAGAGGAACATTAATTTCAATCAACATTACATTTGATCAAACAAGTGCACATTACAATTCAAAAATACATAAATGTTTTATTGGTTGAGAAAGATGCATAGTACCATAGGTGTAGAACACATTTGGAGTTTCACCAAGGTTGTCCATGGAAAGGGGAGCATGATGGTGCTAGAGTATGTGTAAAAAGAGCTATTGAAAGGGAGGAGTTGAAATTTGAAGAGGGTGTTCATTTGATAAATGTAAAAACTATGGTTGAGTGGTGTAATGAGAACATGTGTCATGGTGCTCAACCAAATTATACTATTCATAGATATTTCTAGTTAATGGAGGAAGAACACTTGGTATAGTATGAGGATTGTATGACTCTAACAGGTTCAAGTGACATCCACTCATTCCATAGCTCAAATACAAGTTCTTAGACTATAAATACAAGACACTTGGCATGTTTTCGCTATGCATGTGTAGACTCTATTTGGAATGAGTGTGAGTTACAAGAGTGGGTGGATGATTGGAGTTATAAACCTCTAATTCTAATCAACACATATCATGTTCCAATAATATTTCAACTTACATATATGACATCATCTAATGACTTTGACCATGTATGTGATCTAGTGTAGCCAAGTAGAATATTTTTCATTATGTGTTATTTATGATCATTATTTATATATCTTCACATTGTCATTAAAAATGATTTTTTGTGATGTATAGGCATGTTTTTGCAATTATTGTAGATGAGGATAATGAAATGCACTTCTAGGTGGATTCAAATGTTATGGCAACACAATAACATGTAATTTACCTATTTGTGCATGATCAAAGTGATAGATTTATATGTGGAGGTCCCAAAGGTAGAAATTCTAGATGGATCTTGAGAAGTTGCTTGTTCACTAACAAAAACTTGTATTTTTGGACATGTCACTGCAACTTGTCTAATATATCAATCTCAAAGCTTCCACCTGAGTGATTCAAGGTGAGATTAGAGGGCTTAAGGAGATACATGAGGGATCTGATGGTTCACATAAATGGATTATATATATATATATATATATATATATATATATATATATATATATATATATATATATATATATATATATATATGTTTGAGCTTAAGATAAAAAAAGTTGCATTTTTCTTGTATTGAGAAGGGTGTTCTAGAGGCCAAAATGGGTGGTGGGTTTGTCGATCGGGCCTGACGGGAGACCAAGAACCTTGTCCTAGATGTTATCTACCCCCTGGACATATTGGTGGTGTTAGTTTTCACCCAAGAAGCATCAAAACTAAATTTATTAAACCACAACTTGAACATTGATAATTTTGATAAATTTGACAACTTTGAAAACTTTGTCAACTAAAACTAGAGACCTAGAAACTTAATGAGTAATTGATCTATTGACCTATTGACCTATTGACTTATTAACAACTTTGAAAACTTTCACAAATTAAATTAGAGACAGGTAGAAGCTTAAAGAGTAATTGATATATTGACCTATTGATAAATTTTAAAACTTTGATAACTTTGAAAACTTTGAAAACTTTGACAACTATGACAACTTTGACGATTTTGACAACTTTGACAATTTTGACAACTTTGAAAATTTTTTAAACTTTGATAATTTTTAAAAATTTGACCTATTGACCTATTAGGTGGAATTTAGTAATTGAATTATTGAAATATTGACCTGTAGAACAAATAAACCTTGTCTATACCCTATTTTAGGTTAACATTCAATTTTGGTTTTATAACTTCACATTCCATTCGAGGTAGATGGTGAAGAGTATGAGTATTAAATATTTCATTATATTGAGTTTGATGGAGAATGTGGAGATGAAATACGTATGAAAAGTTAGATTAATCTTGTTATAACATATAGATGGACAAGAGTTTTTAAGTTTCACATTGATCATAGTTCTTTCCCATTGAAAGTCCACAGTCTTAAACTCAAAATTTTGTATACTATAATCTTTGTATTGAATCATATTTGATTAAAAAAGTGAAATATAATGGTTTATAATGGTTATAGAAGGTGTTGATAAACTTATTATCTATTATAGAGTCCTTTGATGTTGAAAAACCTAGAGATCCTACATACCCCTTTTCTAACATACAGAATATAGTTTTGAATGACTAAGATTTCTAGTTTGTAAATGCCTTGAGGGTTGTGAGAGCTTGTTAATTGAATTATAAAGTTATACTAATGTTAGATATACCTAATTCAATCATTATATCATATTGAAAGTCTTGGTTGGACATTATATGCAATTATTTTTAGTCTCAGCCTATATAGTTACTACAAACCTTGACTTTTAGGGTTTGACCATAGGAAAGTATTCAAAACTTTAAAATTCCTAAAAAATTGTAATTTAGTGTGTCTTATGGTATATTAAGTTAATAAAGTGATTTAATACTTGTACCTTCTATATTATGTATTATACTACCCTATAGGTAGTCAACTAGCCTAAGAGACCTAGTGAAAAAGAGGCTAAAGAAGAAAGTTGAACTTAAGTGAAGAGTTGAAGACCAAAATTGATTGAAAAGTATTATTGGACAAAAGGGTGGTCAAATATAGTTTTGGTTTGGTCAAAGTGTCTCTAAAATGGTCATACCTTGGAGCTTTGTACATTTAGAGTGCTAATTAGAGAGTCAAATAAGCCTAGAGGTACAACATTTTTCAAAGGAACCTAATACAATATTTTGTGGAAGGTAATGGCATGGAAAAGTATTTTAAAAAACATAATTATTTTTCCTTGAAGAAAATATGTATGGAATAGAATAGGAGGTTTTCCCTAAAACAAGGCTATAAGCTAAGTCAAAGGCTAAAGAGAGATATATGAGAAAAGATAAAAGACAGAGGGGTTCAAAAGTTGGAATTGTGTTGTATGAGTAGGATAAGGAGTCTTGATATAGTATATAATTGAATACACAATATTAGATAAAAATACCTTTTGATCAAGTTCTTGAATACTTGTAAGTTGTTGAGAAAACTCTACATTAAAAGTGTACAAGAAGTAGGTACAAAGAGAAGAAGGCCATTAAGCCTAAGTGATAAGAGTGTTAGCAGTCATTTTCACTACACACTATGAAATAAAAAATTTAACTTAAAAAAATATATGTAAGATCTGAGATTTATAGTATTAAAAATAATAATTTTTTAATCCTCATTTGTGTATGTACAACATTAAATATGAGATCTGATATAGATAATAATTTGGAAGATCAAAACAACACTATACAATAACACACAATGAAATAAAAATTGAATATAAATTAGATAGATCAAGCCATGATAGGCATAAAATATAGGCACACACATGTCCAATGTTAATAATACATAGATTGGGCTATGATAGACATATAAAAAATTACATCTACCAACATAGTATCTAATGTTGGATGAATGTCATATGCACATATACAATGCCAAAAATGCATAAATTTCCATATAGGCATATAAAAAAGTACATCTCATGTGTAAGACATCCTATTCAACAAATAAACTCCCTCTCTTTGCCTACCTCGAAGAGGACTCTCCCTGAGATGCCCTGCTAGTAGATGGAGACCCCTCTAATGCCTTGGATTACTCTAAGGTCCGACTATGGGTCCTATGCTCATGGCTATCTTGTAGTTGAGACTATTAAAATACAAGAATTATTATGAAATTAACTTAAGATACATTCAAGTAATTATTAAGAAAATAATTTTAAACTACAATTAAAAAATCATTTAAACATGTGCACTTATTGCAAGCTCACGATCCTACTCAATCTATTTTTCATGCTCGATCAAGTCAATAGTAGGCTCAACTATCTAAATAGGCATCTCAAATATGAGAGGAACATGATAAGTTTCCTCAAATACCATCTGAATGGGACTATCATCTATCATAGTATAACCCTGCATACACAATACATAAACATAAGTTATATTTGCCCCAAGTACACATGTACTAAAATTATTAAAACAAGTCTATTTTTACAATTCAAAATTACAAGAACCAATATATGAATTTGTTAGTGCCTGTACAGGTGACATTTTAGTAGCAATGCCTATGTCTATCTTAGCTCATAGAGAGAGAGGAGTGTTAGTACCAACCATCAATTGCTCATGTAAACAAGGTCTCACTTAGTTTTATATAAAGTACATCAAATCTTATATATGGAAATCAAAATGATCAATAGAAGCACTTGTACATATAAAATATATATCTATATAAGTACATGAATGTAATGACACATTATAGGAAAGAATAAGACAAGCATGCACATGAAATTGCACTTAGCTATAAATTGATAAGCCATATATTGAAGTGTTAGAGTAACAACCTTGTACTGAAGACAAAATTAGAGGATTAAAACTATGACAGGGAATATATAATATACTAGTTTCTTTTTTTTCAAATTGATAAATATAAATACACTTGGGTCAAGATTTTCAATAAATATGTTATATTACATGTTGGACTATATTGGTTGTTGATTGTTTAAAAATAGGTGTTTGACTTGGTCTGGACCCTCATAACTAATTCCTTTTCAATGAATTTTAAAGATTAACTTAGAGTATTTATGGATATTTTAAATTGTGTGTTAAAGGTGGGCCTACATTTGATGGAGTAGAGTGATGAAGTATGATTGGCTTCTTAGGATTATAGAGAAATTAATGACTAATGATTTGGCCACACTATATATAATAGGGATACTCTGGATTATGTAGATGGGGATTGTTGTCCCATCGAGTATATTCCTTTGCTTGACCTATTCACCAACTAGGATGTTTCATGTAAAATAGTTTAATTTCCCACAAGTCCCTTGATAGTAGACTATCACTTTCAAGGTTGTGATTAGGATACTAGGCTTGTCAGCTAAAGGTAGGATTGTGGCCTTGATAGAGGATTGTGATAGAGGTAAGGTTTTTTTATTGGGTGTAATCATTTGTCTTATGAGCACATAACCTCTACACTCATCATGGGCTAGGTTTACAAGCACACGACCCCTTACCATTAAGGTTTAGAGATTGGGACACTGGGGGCCATTAGGGCTTCTAGTTGGATAGGTATGCCAACATTAAGAGACTTTCCATGAGTGACAGACACATTGAAAATGATATATTTGGTAGCTCTACTATATTAAGGTATTTTAGGATAGTTTTTGAATGAGGTGGACAGTCTAGTACCATTACGAGCAAAATGGGGAGAGTACTAATTGGAGTACATTTAGAAAAATATCCTATATCTAGGTTGTAATTATGGTAGGATGCCAACATTAATTATAACCACCACCATAATATGTAGATAATTAGATGTAGAAATAAGCATATGATAGAGGGTGAGAAGATGAAGTTTAGAGGGAAATAATGGATAACATACACTTGTTAGAGAGGAACCAACATGAAAGGAGGAGAATGCTAAGATGAGGTCCAATTAGGAATTATACCTAGACTAACATGAAGTTACCCAAATAAATTAGTGAGTGGGTTTATTTTTAGGTACTTTATATGTTACTTTTTAATTTATTACTTAGTTATTGTTTCTGTATGTGACTAGAGATCTAATATTTTCTCTTGTCATATGGTTTTAGAGTGAATCACTTAGTGGTGGATCATGATCAAAGAAACTTTGGTTAGGATTTTTTAGGTGAGGATTATTTGAGCCTTGATAATATTTTAGTGGATGTGGTTCTTCATGTGTGAATAAGAAAACATACATATGTGGAGCTCCCTCATAATTAGAGAGAGAGATAGTTGGCCTAGAGTAAAATGTGGCTGGTTTAGAGTCTCAAGTGAAGACTCTCAATGAGATTGTTAGGGATAGGGGATGTTAGGCTCAATATATCCAAAAAATAGTGGGAGATACATCACCCACATAGGTATAAGAAAGAGACATAAAATTAGATAAATAATATCCCACATCACTCATCAACATGTATATGTAAACAACTACAGTCATAATAAATGCAAAGAGAAAAACATATGTGCAAACAATTTTCACCTATGTATAGGTAAATGGTGTCATCTTAATAGAAACAAATGCAATCATGGATGACCCAATAGCTAAATCTAAATATGAAAATAATGGCTTCAACAAATCCAATGCTATAAATTCCAGCTGTGATGAGAAGGATCATCACCTCCCATGACATAAAAATGACATATATATTATATTAAATTTTTATGTAAATTAATTGTTATCTTAAAAATTAAATTTGCAAATATAACTTAAATTTAACATGAAATTTATATAAAATATACCTACATCTATATGGTGATTTATGTTTACATGCCAAATATGCATGTAAAAAACTCATCACTCATAAGAATAAGATCTAAGCCATCTAAACCACCAATGCCATCATCATTAGAAGGTCCCATGCACATAGTTCCACATGAACTACAAGGGTGGGGTCAGGGTCAGGAACCTATGGCATATCTATAGCATCAATTTGTGAAAGCCTACTCATATGCTAAACAAGTGTATCAATGAGTAAACTATGATAATAAAGAGTGTCTATCTCCATGACCTACTGAACCATAGAGGGGATCTTAGGATCAAGAGGATTTTGGATATGAATCTACACAAGCTAATTGGGCACATGACATGCACCTAGTCGATCCTATGTAGATCCTTTTCTTCGGCCCTAAAACTCACTAAAATCAAAATAATTGGGAATCCAATTGAGGACTAAAGTTTCCTCAAAAAATATAGTAGGACCTTATGGTTGTTACATGGTGGATAGTCAAAGACCATCCATCATCGATCCCAAAAATTGGTCATGATTAAGTTATGTACATAGCAATGGATAGGAAAACATTTAACAGTTATGGGAAAGGGGAATTGGTGGTTGGGTTGATGAATAGTACATAAATGTCAGCTTTTGAAATTTCCAAATTCTTGACCTAAAGGTCTAACAACTTGTTAGCATAATATGCCCTACAAGTATCCTTATATGAGGTCTATCAATAAATTTGACTTGTTATCAAGTCAATTTGACCTAATAAGGTCTATAGGGAATCAGATATCTAGGTGTGGTGGGGGTTGGTCAAACTAGGATCTCTCATTATTTCAATTAGGTCTTTAATTTCAAATTTGTTTTCCACAATGTTGTCAATCAAAAAATATTGATTACCATGGAGTTTTGGGGAACTGTAGGATGGTTAGGTGGAGGGATAGGAGGAACAACATGGTTTTGTGGAAGGTTAAGAGGAGGAACAACTAGAGGGTTTTGTGGAGGGTTATGAGGAGGATCAACTAGAGGGTTTTTCAGAGGGTTGGGAGGATTAGCAATACAAGCTGTTAGAAAAAAACAAATTACAATTAAAAATATTAGTTAAATTATGAAAAATTAGGGTTAAATAGAGAATAGTTTGATGATTTACCTCTCTTATGTGGTGGTATCATCAATCAATAGGCTTGTGGGGTGAATCTATTAGCTTCTTGGTACTTTTTGGCACTCTTTTGAGCAAAATGTGATCATAGAACAAGGTAGGAATAGGAAATGTGAACGAAAAATTAATAATTTTGTGTTTGGGTTTCCATATATATATTTTTCACATAGGGAATGTGATTATGTTATTAACTATATCTCATTATAATTCAATATAATGAGATCATGTTATTTATAACATAATCATGTTATGACTCGATAATCTTGAGCCTAGATTTAAGCAACAGAATCACGTTAATTAAATAGCATGATTATGTTATTAATTAATGTGATCACGTTATCGTAAATGTCCATATAATTATCCCCCAACTCTATTCACTTACCCTATGAAATGATAATTTTTATCAAATATTACTTTAGCCAAAATTTTCAATAATAAATGATCTCTAGTATTTATCAAATTCATACACACCACTCAATCAGATCACCCCTCATCTTGCATTGACGGTGCTAATCAAGCTATAAAAATCCATTCACTACTTAATTAGGGTCATAAATGTGAGGTTCAGTAAAAATAAATAATAATAATAATATTAAAAACAATAGATTCATAAAATTATTTTCTTTTAGTAAATAAAAATTATGCTATGTACAAAATTATCACATACATTCATTTAGTCAATAAAATGAAGTCAAATAAATCCAAAATAGAATTTATTACATATAATAAATATAATACAAAAATAGTCTTAAACATACCATCTGGGTATAATCACATCAAAAGTGTCAGTTACCTATCATACTAAGTAACTTATAATGTTATTTCGCCAAGAAACAACAATATATCACAAGTTCATTTATTGTTTATACTCCACATATAAACAAAATCCAGCCCAAAACATCATAAATGACTTATATTTAAACTCTTGAATACATTATTTTAATTATTATATCTATAACATTAAAATATATCACAAATAATCAATTACATACCAAATGATAATAATGTTTTCAATCACAATATGATTGAGTATAAAAATGCATATATATTTAAATGGTATAATCAAATCAAACATGTTACATAGTCCATAATCATGCATTTATACCCCCCACCCCCCCACAAACACACATATTAAAACTCTCCAAAATAAAATATAATTACTTTGTCATATATGGTATATTCTGAGTAGACATCCATTGTCCATGACTTAGGCTATTCCATATACATTATGTATATATCCAATTCATAAAATAGCCCCATAGCCCCTTTAATAAACTAGATAAGTCCCCATATATATACTTATATGGATCAAACATATATACTTTCATAAAATCAAAATATAACACACAGCCAATCATTCGTTCCATTCAATTAAACTCAACACCCCAGTTCAATTGTTTTGAGATTTTCATATAAACAAAAATGCAATTGATTAAATCCATAAACACAACTAACTAGGACCTATTTGGGTCTTCAAATTTAAAAATATATACCTGTTTATAAAATTTTATGCATATATACATATAAACCCACATACCCAATCCTCCTATTAACTATGTTAAACTTTTCATAGTTACAAGACAATTCCAAATACATAGTCATAACTATTACAGGCATAGTTCTAGCATATAATGAACACAATTAAAATTTAAGTAATATATAATGATTATGGGTATTTGTATATGCATAAAACCATATTCAAAATCTATAGACAATCATTAGCCTACCTGTACCTATATTTTATAAAATGACTAAACCAAATAATTCCCAAAGACATAATGAACAAGTATGCATGCCACTAGTTTTTATAACATAGTTGATAGTAAAAATTATAATTTGAACTTGTATGTAAAAATTCATTTGATATTAAAATCAACATAACCCAAATGAAACCATAACCTCCAACTCACCTATACAAGTAACTTCAAAATGTAATACATATTGTCATATATTAAAGCTTGAATAATTTGAACTATAAGGTTATATATGTATATGTGTGTGTGTGTGTGTGTGTGACAATCACTGATTAAATCCCTGTGAATCAAGTTACAAGTGTACATGTGTAAATATATGTACATATATACAAATATATATAATATCCCTATGAATCATGTATGTATACAATATATGTATGTATATGTATATATATATATATATGTATATATATATATATACATATATATGTATATATATATATATATGTATATATATATATATATGTATATATATACATATATATGTATATATCTACATATATATGTATATTAACATATATATACATATATGTATATATATACACATATATGTATATATATGTATATATATTTACATATATGTATATATATATATATATGTATTTATATACATATATATGTATATATATATATATATATATATATATATATATATATATATACATATATGTATATGTGTGTGTGTGTGTGTGTGTGTGTGTGTGTGTGTGTGTGTGTGTGTGTGTGTGTGTGTGTGTGTGTGTGTATATATATATATTCACAAGCCCTTTTGTATAATGAATTTTACATTTATACCTAAAGTAAAAATAGGTGTATACACAATATAACCCATAAATTATTCAATAGTTTCACTCCATATTCTAAATACCCAAAAATAAATATTTACAATCTGATTCAAATAATTTAGCTTGAGCCATAACGTATATACCCATCAAGAATACTTTCTTATTTATGAACAAAGTTTTTGAACTGAGAGAGGAGTTTAAGAAAAGATTTCATAGAAGCCTAAAATAGTCATCATAATTATATGGCTTTACCCAAAACCCTTAGATTAACCTGAGATGAATGTGGGGTTCTATGGAGATCAATCCTTCCATAGGGCTCCACATACAACCCATTTTTTCTAAGATTCAAGCAAAGAAACCTAGTAACCGAACATATTCAAAAAAACCCATTCAATATTTCACATATGAATATAATTAAAAATTGACTGGGTAAATGCATGAATTCCAAAAATCCATGTATAATCCTTTCACTTTTTTTCACTATCACCTTCTTATCTTTTTTTTAATTCTCCTTTATGCCATGTATCATCTGGTCCACAACCCCCATTGTATTCTTTTTCATTGTCTTACTATCCACCATTAATGGCTACTTCAATTGACTATATAAATTCATGTAGAAATAGTTTAACCAATTTCCACAGTCCATCACCATGCACTACATAATCACTTCCATTATTTTCTCCAAATGATACTTAACTCAAAGTCAATGAGTGGTTAGTAACCCTGATGGCTTGAAACCTTTTTTTATTGATTAAAATAATCATTTTATAATCCCAAAAATAATTGCATGCCATTTGACTTAAGTTATTACCTCATCAACTTCCAAGATTGACAAACAAATCAATAAACCACAAGTCACAAACTTTCTACTATACCATGCAATAACTATTGACTTAGTTGATATTAACCTTCCATGTAAAGTTGACCACTCAACTAACATATAAACTAAATAGTATGTCAATGTATTCAAAGACTATAATTTATGTTACTTTGTCAACCACAAAACAAACACTTTGTAGCACAATGATTTTATCAAATCATTTAATAATAATAACCAATGTCTAATGTCATTTGAATATTAAACCTTTGATCAAACATTTTAATCAAATACAATATATTTTAAAACAACGTTATTTAACTTTTTACATTTAAATTAAACCTATAAAATATCATAATAATAATCTTTAATTATTATTATCTAAATCTTATAGATGCATAAAAATAATGGAATATGTTATAACATCATATCATAACACTATACATACTCAACAAGGTAGTCAGGTAAGCACAACATATATAATTTTACTAATTCAACCAAAAAACTACATTTAACAAGATAAACTACATACGATCACTAAATTAATGAAAACACTCAACACATCAACATGATAATTAATAGCAACTAGATTAGAGAAAATTAAAATATCACAACAATCATTCAAACATAAAACAAAGCATACTATGACTATCTATCAAACAAAACAATCATGAAATACAAATATGGTGTGTGCAAGGGTTTTTAGATTCATTCTCTATCATCCCCTATCATCTTCATCTAAACTACCCTCTTCGATGATACTCTCCCTCCATCACACTTTGAGGGAAGAATCTGTCTTACATCTACCTCACAATAATGAAGGTAGTTAGCCTAAAACATCATCATACTCATAAAATAATGTGGTATAATAATCAAACATGATCACAATATATAGAATGTAAAAGTATTGCTAACTCATAGCAAACTAATCATGTAAATTAAGTAACACAAACTGTCCCACAATCAAATATTAGTTAATCAACTAATCAACCATAATAATCCATGGATCAAATAGGTTATTTAGCTTAAATAAAAATCAAGATGTGATAAATAAACATCCTCTTATGAATTTGGAAACATCCACTTGCATATTATGATAATATACATACCTTTACAAATGTTAAATAGTCTTTATAACACCAAAATGTCCTACAACTTTTGAAGTATGTGTTTCCATAATTAGTTGAACTCTTTCCTTCTTAAGCACACAAAGCTTACCTAATTTGTAGAGAATGTTAGAATAATTAATGGTTAAATGGGATAACTTAGACCCTTAGTACATTTAAGTAATTAAATAGTAAATTATTTATTATTTATTAAACATGGGTTAAAAAAATTCGTGTAAATAAATAATAAAATATAAGTTATTTATTATTTACCATTCATTTAAAAAATTATTATTATTATCAAGGAATGATGGACCCATTGGTTACAATTATCACCTCCCTTCATCCCCATTATAAATAGGGTTTTACCCCTATTGTAATTCATATCTTAAATATACTCAATGAATTTTATACTTTCTTGTGGCAAATATTTACAAAGGTTTTGTGAATAAGATTGACAAAGGAAGTGAGAAGGGGAAGGCTAGGTATTGGGATTATTTATTTCTCAGATATATGAATATCATCATTTGTGGGTTTTTTACCTCTTGGAGGTCTTCCCATGTTATCTATGTGTCACTGTGTACAATTTTATTTGACTTACTCTTTGTTATCATTCACATGTCTAGATCTAACACATCTTGTACATTGTATGTTATTTGTCTTTTCATGGTATTAGAGCTACCTTGATATGTTGAGTGATTGGTAAGAATTATGAAGGATTCAGACCATATGAAAGGCAAGGTCAACATTTTATTTTAATTTCATTAATCTCAAAACACCATTATATGTGTGTGTGTGTGTGTGTGTGTGTGTGTGTGTGTGTGTGTGTGTGTGTGTGTGTGTGTGTGTGTGTATGGTCTTGTAAGGTATATTCCATTGTTTGAAATTCTTGTAACTCAATTTAGAGCTTATAAAGATCATATTACACTTTAAAACTTAGATTAGAGCAATATCTGACCAGTCTAAAAGTAGAACTCCTCTTGAGGTTCATTTTTATTGCTCATATATAACCTGACCAAGCCAAAAACTTTTAAAATTTGTTTTTATTGTTCTGGCTTGTATTAATCTATTGTTTGTGGATAAATATCATTCATTTATGCTTGTAATCCCTCCTTAAAAGTTACTAAAGCCTTTTATTGAAATTTTGGGAGATCCACTCAGCTAGAGGCACCATTGTATGACACATTACACAATGTTACCTAAAAATTATCTTTTGATCACTTTTTTAGCAATAGAGGACCATTACACTATGTTCTTATAAATTTAAGGGCTTGAGAAGGCCTATATCAAGCTCCAACAGTATCCAAATTCTATGGGGGCACCATACTTTCTCTAGTTTCATGATATATGTGAGTCTAATGTTTGTTAAAATTATTTAATAAATAATTTATTTATTTATTATCAATATTTACACATAGACTCAGTGGCCCCAACCCTTCTTGGCTAAAGCATTTTAACCCAAAAACTTAAAATAAAAGTAATATTGATTTACTATTTAATTTACATGCACTGTATATATAAATTTATATATTTTTTAATTAAAAAAATAAATAAATAATGTATATATATTATTTTGTGCATATAAGTTTTCAACTATGCTCTTAGAAGAGTTGGTGGCTTTCTTTTTGCTAAAAGCTTGTAACTAGGGTGGTTCAGTCTAAAACCCCATAAAAATAATTTTTTTAATTTTTTTTTGATTTAATCAAGTTATTCTATCAAATTTAATTAATTTTGAATTTCATTTTTGGTTTATGTGCCAATATTTTCACGTATAAACCCTTCTCTAGTGTCTTTTTCTTTACAACATTTGACCTAGTGAACCCTTTATCAACCATAGTCATGTGACCAATCACTTCCTAAGTTTTGGCACATTTCAGACACATTGGTGTGGTCTAATTTTTGTTTTTAAGCCTTATATTATAGTTTTTACACCTTTTAAATCATATTGTTGAGATAGTTATTTTGTGTGTGACACATAAATTAGTGCATTTTGGTTCAATTTTTCTCACACTATTTAGCATATATTTGATTAATTATTATTTTTTTAAACTTGTAATTTAATTTAATATCAATTAAAGTTAAAATTCACATTAAAAAAGGGTTTCAGTTTTAAGCATCATCTTGTGTTATCATGTCATTCTTAAAGAGAAGCAATGGCTTCACCTAACTTTGTATTAGATAAATCTCAAATGCTTAATGGATCAAACTATAATATATAAAAAATATATATTAAAGAGGAATTTATGGCACAAAATCTATGGAAAATGATCATTGAGATTGAAAAATCCCCATCAAGAGATGAGATGCAAAACTTGAGATTTCAAATGTATTTCAATAGAAATCATAAGAAGCCATATCGATTATCTTGCATAGTGTCAAGGATGAATTCCTAATCCATATAAACAATCAGGAGTATCATAGTGATTCTTATAAACTCCTTGAGTCTATGCACGAGGGCACTCATTTTTTTGAAGATTATTAAATTGCATTTTAAATTGCTGACTACACCTATAAAAGGTGATGAAAAGATTAATAATTTTAATACTAAAATTAAAAATATTAAAACTTGGTTACATGGATGAAACTATCATATAAATTAAGATCAATTATTACATTTCATTATTCAACTTACAATTCATGAAAAATTTCATAATTTTACTTCAATTTTGAATTCAAAGTACCAAATAGAACAAGATACCCCTGATCTCACTACCATGTCAGCTATTTTGATTTAAAAAGAGCAATTGATATTTAATTTTGATATTAAAGATAATTACACTCAAGAACTTATTACTCTCAAACCTATTTCTAAGAACAATAGAAACCATAAATGTAACCCTAATTCTATTAATGGAAAAAACAAGAATAATAAATCTAGTAATAAGAATCATAAACCTAAGTTTAATGGGAGGTAAATTTGGTCATAGAAGGGAAACTTGTTATAAAAATAAATATATATTTAAAAATAAAATTTATAAAAATAACAAATGGAATAAATCTAATCAAAACCATCAAAAGAATCAGAATAATAATTAAAAATAAAATTCTAATGTTATTTCTTTATATGTTACCTTGTTTACTTATACTGATAATGAATTGATTTTAGATAGTATTGCATTACACAATATGACTTGTTTATCTAAAATTTTATATGATACTAGATATATTTCAAAAATATTTACCTAGGAGACTTCTTTTTTAGAAGCAACTAAGCAAGGAAATGCAAACTTTACAAATGTTGTTATTAATGATGTTTTTTTATGTACCTAAGCTTAAGAAGCATTTGATATCTTGTTCTCATAATATTTTCATTGATTTTATTTTTATATCCTCTCATCATGAAACTTGTGAAGGTTTCTTACATGTTAATTAACATACAAATCCCTTCCACAAGAATCATGATATAAATTCCTCACATCCTTTTGAATTGATTCATAGTTATGTAGCAGGTCATCTTGAAGTTGTATCTATTAATGGTTCTTCACATTCCATAAATTTTATATATTATTATAATATAATCATATGGTCATATTTAATTTAAAAAAAATCCAAAGTGTTTACCAAATTTGAGGAATTTAAAGTTATTGTTGAAAATGCTTCTAGTTTTTTATTAAGATATTAAGATCTGATAATGGTGGTGAATATATTAATAAACATTTCAACGCTTCTTACATTAGTTTCAGTATTAAAAATGGAACTAAAAACTCCATATTCCCCTCATTAAAATTCTATTTCTAAAATAAAAAATTACACCATTATAAAAATGGATAGAACAAGGTTGCATTGTGTAAATGTTCCTAAATTTTTATGGGCCGAAGTCATGATATTGTTGTGCATATTCTAAATAAAGTCCCTAATAAAGCCTTGTGATGTATAGTTACTTGGTAAAAGTCTGAAAATCATCATCTCCTAGCTCTATACTTGGAAATGGACTCATTCAAATGCTTTACTATGTTCTAAAGCTTTGAGCAACACCAATACTCGTCAGTTTCTCACTAGGTTTGATAGCATTCTCTACATGTTCTTGTTAAAATATAACCTTTGAATTAATTAAAGTGTGACTTTATACTATTTATATAACTCTCTTATTCACCCACTTAACTAATTTCATTCACTTGTTCATTTACTTTCACTGTTCACTCACTCTCTTCTCACTAGTCACTAGTCAAGGCACAAAACACTTAATCATGAATTTGGTCTCATAAACATAATATATTATCATGGAGGATATCTCATGACCACATTAGCCTTGTTTTTATCCCTATAAACCTCTCATTACCATTCCAACACTCACTTTCACACCTCAACCTCATAGTGACACCACTTGGCTTGTAACCTTTTTTTAATTTTCCTCTTTGTTTGAATAATATATAGGTCATTTGATAGATGTAAATAAATATTATAACACCCTATATATTATTACATCCTTCACTAAAGTTTCATCACTCAATTTTCTATATAGATACCCTTTTTTCATAATCACCTATCCAATTAGGCCTTTCTAGCCTTTCAATACACCTACAATACTGGTTTTGTATTGTATGGACATAGTAACCTACAACCTTGAAAATATTATAGATGGCATTGAATAATGTTAGATTATAAAATTTCATGAAATTACATTGGTTCATTTAAAATTTATGGGTTTTTAAAGTACAAAAACCCTAGTTAGGCTTATGACCCTGACTATGCAAATTGAGAAGGGAGAAAATTGCATATCTTTTATTTAAGAGTGTTTCAAAACCACTTGAGACCTTCCTAAGGTATTTTTTGATAATATACACCTTCCCAAGTGTAAAATAACATTTATCATTCCTATGAAGGCTCATAAGGAGCAAATCTCATATTACTATGTTCTCTTAGACAATTGTGTGTGATTATGTAAAGGTCAAAGTTCCAAATATTTAGTTATAAGTCATTTCAAACTTAAAAAAGACATTTCATATATCCTTAATGATAATTTACACCTTAACAAGTAGATAAAAATCATTTATCAACTTTATTAAATTTTATAAAGATCAAAACATAGACTTTTATATACATAAAGAGGACTGTATAACTATTTATCAAATTGTCTGCATTTAAAGAACCTTCCAAGATTTCAAAAGAATACTCTTAAGGTTTTTTAACCTTAATTAATACTTATTATCCATTAACTTAATTACCACTTACATTTTCACAACATCTAAACTCTTTTTTTAGCATATGACTATGTAACAAGGTCATGAACTGTGTGAACAGGGTTTATTTGTTTATATGGACTGTGTATTGGTTATTTACCATTAACCTTTGCATTAAAAAAAATAACATATCTCATCATCAATAATTATCTATCTAAATATCATTATCTCAATCAAAGTCATACTTTATTCTTTAATAAATAACTACTTACCTTTAGATTTGATTGTCATGGGCATAAATAGGGTACTTAAGATAGAGTTAAGTTTGTCTAAGTTTATTTCACTCCTAAAAACTATATTACATCCCATGATACCAATATTAATTAAACATATTTAGGGTTACTATACTTTAGGAGTTTCTTTTTGAACAACCTTCATCAACTCCATTACCATCTTCGTTCATCTTGATTGAAACCTGTATGCATTGTCTTAAACTTGTAACAACACACATAATAGGTATTTATATAACCTCATGGGATTTTCCTATGAAATTTATAATATATAAAAATCATATGCTAAAAATATATATATATAAAAAATAAAAAACAACATTCTTTATTCATATGAATCATCTTCTATTAAATTTGCATTCCATTCATGGACTCTACTAATCTTTCTTGAGGAGTTTTCACATTTTCCCTTACTTTGGTTTCTCCTCCTTCCTCTTAGAGATATATAAAATCTCTCCTACTCTCTCACATTATACCATTCACATACAAATTTATTTCTCAACCAACTTCAACGTTGGTTATGGTAGTTACAAAACAAAATTTCTCTTTACCACAACTCAAAGTGTGAGAGATAATACACTTTTTAACATAACTCATGATTTTCAAGTCTATAAGGATTTAGAATTAAAATTAATTCCAACACCCTTTAAATGACCCCTTGGACCCTTGAACCAACATTCATTTTCTTATTCACTTCCCACCATGTCCATGGTTCTTCTAGGCTTAGTTCCAACATTTGAATTTTCAAATTTGCACTTTTAAAGGGAAAACTTCAAACACCTATAAAAATCACTCCCATGACTCTAAATGAATCTAAAGACACATATGGACCTTATAAGGTTACTCCCACATTCTTATATCCCAAAATTGACCAACTTTGACCTCTACTAACATATGACTTTCAACAACACAAAAATGATGTTTGTTTGTTTGATGCTCCTGCATCATACTCCCCATAAGGGAGAAAATTTAGTGCTATCAACATTATTTCTTGCCTTATAGTTAATTATTTGAGGATATTTCTTGCTCACCTTACTACTTCTCCTCCTTTATTACTCCTTTCTTCTCATGAGGCTCTTGTACTGTTGCTTGTTTGCCTTGTCTATCTTCCTTATCAACTCTTTCTCTATCTATATGAGGTGTACCAGTTACTATAACTTCTTGTTTTATGCATGTTCTATATTTTCCAAATAAATTTGTCCTTATTCATAACTTGTTTATAACAAATTATTCTCATCCTTCATTCTTTCTCTTATTCTATGGTTTCCTCCTTAATTGTTCTCACTTGGTGCTTGCTTATTTAGGTGTCTTGGCTTCTTGGCACTGCTTGTTCCTTATTTTAATGGATTCATAGGCATATCAATATTTGTCATTTTCTAAAATAAAATTTTCTTTACTACCTCTTCTTCACACTTCTCCATTTATTGATGCCTCTTTCTATGATATTTTTCATCTTGACATAACAACCTCTTGTCCCATTCACCTTCACCATAGTACAATGTTGTTTGACATCTTCTTGACTTACCATCTCTATGAATATCAACAAATAATGCAACTATAACTTGACCAATCGAATAATTTAACTTATTGACTTGGTCATGCTCTATTTGCTTGTTAGATAATGTTCTAACATATGACTTTGCTTGCTCAACTCCTTGTGCTTCCCTATGATGCTCCTTTATTGATTCTTCTTTGAGATCATTTATGAGATTCTCTTACTATAATTCACCTTATTTCATGTTGGGTGAATATTTTGTCACCAACGTACTGATGAGCAAAATAGGTCTGATCATCCACAACAAGGGAGATTGGTTATCCAAAGTTGCAGGTTTACCACATCCAAAGGGGACAAATCTATCCTCTCATCAAGGGGAGGTTCCCCATAGACATAAAGGGTGCTATATACTATATATATATAGAAAATAACACTCAGGGGTAGAATAAACCATCCATCTCTCTTTTTTCAGAGATGATGCTCACAGATCAAAGGAGAAATCTTGGGTGTTTGGTGAAGGTGCTTCTCTTCTTTCAGAAGTAACATTCAACCAAGAGCCAGATCCCTTCCTAGATAGTATAAATCTTGGTGAAATGATAGAAGGCACTTCTCTTCTTTCAGAAGTGATTGTTCTTGCAAACAATAGGAATGTTTCTGGTAACAAGTGAATGATGACAGTACAGAGTAACCAATAATCTAAGATGTAGCACAAAGTCTCCACCTTGACTACCCAAGAGTGAGGTACAAAGAAAAATGGGGGCACAAAGTCATCCCAAGGTCATTTACACAAAAATAAAGAATAAACACACACTAAAGACAAATATGACAGCACAAACTCTGAAAGTAGTTGGCTTCAAGACACCTTCCTTATCACTTCTGCTAGCTCTGCTTGTTAAATTGCATAAACAAGAATACATTTAGTAAATAGACATAAGAACAATCTCCTAGAATGATATAAGCTATAGTAGCACAAAGTCTGAAAGTAACTTGCTTTTTGATTCAAACAAAGAAATATGATAAACAATCTAAGCTCAAAGTCTCAGTGATGCCTTTCAATTTGGGTAGAGTTTTTCTTCTGTAAAAAGAAGATCTTTCTTTAATGATACAAGAGATTACATTATATAGAGGCCTAAGGGAAACTTGGCACTTTTTCCCATGGAGTGACCCATGTTGTGCACATTAATGCCTTAGATGCATTTTTGGTTTTGTTAGGGAGGGCCATGCTGGGGCATGGTGGCTACCTTAACTATGGCATGTTGATTCATCTCCAGTGTCTACTCCTAAGCCTAAATCACTCATTTCATCACCTGTGACCCATGTAACTATCTACTCCACCTTTACTCCAAAGGGGATAAAGAGGTTGCACTTTCAATGCTTGCAGGCCCCAAATACCTACTTAGTGAATTGCTCTACCTATTGGGAATAACTCATGCTAAGATTTCCCTCTTTGTCTTTTCTCCCTTTTGGTCCTGGCCTTAGGGTCTTTGAATGCATCGAGTCCATGTTTTAATCCTGAAAAGATCAATGGACACTTCATTATAGCAAATTTGATGTCCACGGGTCTTTCATCTTTTGAAGGTTAACAGCTAGTCAGTCGTCCTAAATTTGACATTTGCGAGCTTGTCATTCTCCTTAACAACTCCTTTGTGTCTTTCTTGCTTGTTATGGCTAATTTCCATTGTGATGTAAGTAAGGACAAGTGGCAGCATCCACAGCTTTAAAATAAGCTTATTGGAATAAGCTTTGAAACTTGTTAGAGGCTGGAAGCGCAGATGCAAACACCTGTCATGCTCTGCTGAGTTGGGATGAGACACGTGGCAAGTTCCACTACTTCAAGTGAGGACATATGGAAGCCTCTACCTAATTTATAGGGGCTCTTAGAAACCTTTACGAAAGCAATCAGGACTCATTTTGGATTCATGCAAATGGTGACACTTGTCACACTCTGCTTAACCTAGTAACTCACCTGGGGCCTGCCGCAGTCCTTACGAAACCAAGAAGAAGAAGCAAAAGGAAGAAACTATAGACATTGACACTTATCAACTTATACCAAGCTTTGCAAGGGACACGTGGCATGGTCCATTGCTCTTAGAAAAACATATTGAAACCTTCTACAGTTGCCACTTGTCACCCTCTACAGAACTTTGAAAGAAGCTTTATCAAAAGAAGCCTTGCAGCTTATAAGAAACTTGAGAAGTGAACACCAACACTTGTCACATTCTATTGAGATACAATGGGACACATGGCATGGTCTACACACTTTTAGTAGTCATGTGGATGTAGACACTTGGAGCATTCTACTTCATTTTAGTCATTCACTTGGGGCCCATCACGGTCTTTGCTCAATATAGTGAAATGGAAGGAAGGAACCACGGATGTTGACATGTGGTGGCTTCTGATGAGCTTCATCAGGGACCTGAGGTGACTTCTAAGGATTTTAGAAACAAGGCATAATTGGGCTCAGTAGATGACACTTGGTAGCATTTGCTAGATTTTGAGAGAAACTTTAGGAGAAACTTGAATTTGACATCTATAGGGATGTCACTAGTTGCTTGGCATTTCCTTCTTGTAGAGTTTCTAGTTTTAAGCCCATGGAGTTTGTAGAAATGTATCTGTAGGGTCCCTTAGCTAAAAAATCCTAAATAATAAAGAATTTGAATGCTTAGAATAATTTTTGAGAAGGGAAGAGACAATTTTGGTCTGTGCAAGATCAAAATAGTCCATAGGTTGCCCTGAAAAATGAATGACATTTTTCAGGGACAACAACTAGCTCCAATTGGGGAACTACCTTCAGTTGGAAACTTGAAACACAACTAAGGGGATTAGAAACAAAAATCTCTAGTGCCTTGAAGTATGCCATTGGAATATGGAGTCATGCTACCCAAAAAAGAAAGGCTCTAAAAAATGAAAATGAAAAGCACAAAATAGAAACAAAAGACTATATGAATATACATATGTACATGTGAACTCATCCGATACCTCAAGAGTTGAAGTGCTTCAGATGCTACCCATTGTGAGATAGAAAAAAGAGAGTGCCATCTTGATACTTCAACAAGAAACTATTTTCACCATTGAGCTGATGAATGGTAAAAGGGCCCCTCCACAAGGAATCAAACTTTCCATGCATCCCTTTTGGTTCTCTTCTCTTGTCCCACAATAGAACTTGATCTCCAATCTAGAAATCATGGTTCTTTACTTTCTAGTTGAAGAAATTCTTCACCAGACCATGATGGGCAGCAATTCAATCCACTACTATATTTCTCTACTTGTCCAGCTCAATAAGGCACATGATCCTCTTATCAAGGGAACCTTCATATGTTTGGTCTTCAATTGCCTTAGCTAATTTCAAAGCTAGCAATTCCAAGGTGATTAGTATCTCAGCATTGACACCATAAAGAAGTTGGAAAGGAGACATACCAATTACTCTCTTTGGTGTAATTTTGTCTGCCCATAGAGCATCAACCAATGTTTTATGCCATGTCCTTTGGTTGTCATCCACTAGCTTCTTGTTGATAGTCACCAGGTTCTTATTGCTTGATTCAGCCTATCCATTCCCTTGTGGAAAGTAATCAAAAGAGTGGGAGAGTGTAATTCCATAGTGGAAATAGAATTGAGTAATCTCCTGAGAAGTGAAACAAGCTACATTATCAGTGACAATCTTGGTTGGGATCCCAAACCTGGATATGATGTTCTCTTTAAGGAAATTGCATACTACTTCTGAAGTAACATGTTTGGTTGGAATGGCTTCCACCCACTTGGTGAAGTAGTATGTTATTGTAAGGACATAGTCATGTCCAGCACTTGAAGATGCGTTTACATCACCAATTAAATCAATGCCCCATTGCTGGAATGGCTTTTCTATGATCACTGGTTTGAGAAGCAGGGCAGACAGCTTGAGTCTTCCAACAAACTGCTATCATAGTTCACATTTCCTAACCCACTTATATGCATCTTAAAAGAGAGTTGGCCAATGATACTTGGCTCATAGGATCTTATGGGCAGTCACAGGGGTAGAGAAATGTCCCCCATAGGCCAAATTATGGAAGGACTTTAGAAGTTGGCTTTGTTTCTCCTTGTCTATGCAATGGAGGAATACTCCATCAAGGCTCCTCTTATATAGGTCGTTGTCCCAAAGGACAAAATTGGTAGCTTTCAACTTGATGATTATCCTTTCTTTATAAGATAGGTGAGTAGGACACTCACCATAACTGAGTAAATGAGAAATACCTAAATACCACTCATTCATGGTGGAGACAAAGAGGACTATTGGTGTGTCTTCCACCTCTGATTCTTCATGCTCTATTCCTCCTAGTTTGTTATCATCAATTAGTTGGCATAGCCCCTTTCCACACACCAAATTTATTATCTTGATGACCAAATCAAACTCTTAGATCTTTGCAACCCAATTGCCTCATTTCATCCCAAACTCCTACTGTGTCAATATGGATTTGACCGTGGTTGTTAAGGTGTGGAGCTAAAAGCTTCAACTATTTGTAGACACAAGGAAGGATGCTGAAGAACCAGAGCCACCGGCGTCGACAGTATGACCGACGTCGGTCAGATGCAGTGGAGAAGGATACCGACAATGGCAGGGAGTCGGCCAACGTCGGCAGCACCAGACAAGCAGGGACCGGCGTCGGTCGCCTGTGTATTTCCAGAACTGCTGTTGACGAACAGTCAGTTAAGTGAAGCGAGTGTTTGCATGTCAAATGAATAATTATAGTCACGAGCTACATGTCTAATTATTGTAACTAGAGTTCTATTTTTGTAAGCATGGGATCTTATTTATAGACCCATAAGGCATGTATTGTAATTAATCAAGAAGGCAAGTAAAAGCATTGAAGCTAGCAAGGTCAAGGAGATCTACAGGTGTAAGGTCAAGGAGATCAGCTGAAGCATTCAAGGAGGGATAGCAACTCAGGTTGTGGAGTTGGTTTTGTGTTGAGCAAGAGAGAGAGGGAAGAAGGTCTTGAGGTGTGGCAAGCCTTTGAGGTGGAGGAAGAAGTGGCATCTTCCTTATTTTATTTTCTTCTAGTAATATTTAATACAAGAGTGTGTATTGTCTCTCAAATTCTTTGCTGTCTCAAGTTTCTAGTTACTTTATCATTCTGATATAATTCCGTGTTTAATTGCTTATAAGAAAGTAATCAATTGTGCTTCCATTGGATAAGGGGTCACCTAACAGCTAGTATCAGAGCATATTGATTATTGTAGGTATTGTTCTCCCTTGACAAGTGGTATCAGAGCTACAGTTTGTAGGAAGCAGGGTATTGTTTTTTGATTACAGGTCATTCACAGGGTTTTTTGATTGAGTGGGAGTTCAGCAATGGCAGAAGAAAGTAGGCTACGAATGGAGAAGTTTAACGGCAAGAATTATCAACATTGGAGGATGTAGATTGAGGACTATCTGTATCAGAAGGATTTGTACTTACCATTGGGTGGGGTTGCATGCAAGCCCACAGATATGAAGGATGAAGAATGGAACGTTCTTGATCGGAAGGCTCTCGGTTCCATAAGGTTGAGCCTTGCATCGTCTGTGATTTCTAGCTTATCACAGTGCAAGACAATGGAAGAGTTGATAAAGTCCTTGGTGAATTTATAAGAAAAGCCCTCGGCTTCTAATAAGGTATATCTTATGAAGCAGCTATTTACTTTGCAAATGTAGGAAGGTGGATCGGTACATACTCATCTCAGTGATTTCCATGGTTTGGTAAACCAACTAGCTTCAGTCAATATTGTTTTTGATGATGAGGTAAAGGCTCTCTTGATTTTATGTTCTTTGCCTAAAAGTTGGGACAGTATGGTTATGGCAGTAAGTAATTCTGCATCTGCTTCTAAAATCTTAAAAGTTGATGATGTTGTGAGTGTGATCTTGAATGAGGAAATACGTAGGAGAAGCACAGGTGAATCATCAGGGAATGCTCTAAGTGCAGAAAGCAGGGGAAGGCAAAGGGAGAAGGTTGAGCAAGGGAAATCAAGGTCAAGAAGGAGATCCGAGTCCAAAGGTATTACCTGCTAGTTTTGTGGAAAGAAAGGACATACAAAGGAGTGTTGGTTGAGAGATAAAGAGAATCAACATGCAGGTATGGAAGAAGCAAAGGATGCAAATATTGTGATGCAGGATGCTCTCATACTTTCTTCAGATAGTCAGGTAGGATCATGGATTTTAGATTCTGGATCATCTTTTTATGCATCCCCAAATAGAGATTTGTTCTATGAGTATGAATAGGGAGATTTTGGAGTGCTCTATTTAGGGGATGGTACGCCTTGTCAGATAGTTGGCAAAGGGAAAGTGCAGCTGAGATTGCAGATTGACAACACATGGGTGTTGAAAGAAGTCATGCATGTTCCAATTCTGAAGCAGAGTCTGATTTCTATAGGAAGGTTGGGAGATGAGGGATGCACAATAACCCTCACAGTGGATTCTTGGAAGGTTACCAAGGGAGCACTTGTTCTAGCAAGAGGTAAGAAAGTAGATACTCTTTATCTGTCTACTAGTATTACTGATTCTACTTCTGGTGTAGATTCAAAGATGTGGCCTAATAGGCTTGGTCACATGAATAGAAAGGGAATGGAAGTTCTTGATTCAAAAGGTATGTGTTCAAATTTGGAAAGCACAGATACAGTTCATTGCAGAAAAAGGAAATTTGATGCTTTTGATAGGAACAAAGAAGCCTTGGTGTTTATGGAGGAGATGAAGGATAGAGATCAGTCACAGGGGCTGAATAAATCTGAGCAGGGCAGCATGGATAGAGGTTTGATCCAAGAAGAGCTCGCGGATGAAAATTTCATCACTTACAGGAACACACAGACACCGATGTCGGTCGCTTGGCACCGACGTCAGTCATCCAAATACTGACATTGGTCATGTGCAGAACTAGTAGGGTCGGTAGATCGGGTAGGAGAAGTCTGACGTCGGTCATAAGGACCGATGTCGATAGGAGAGACGCCGGCGTCGGCCAGGGAAACGATGTCGGCAGTCAGGGTCAGTGCAGGGAACCGACATCGGTCGGGAGCAGACTGGGAGATGGCCGATATCGGTCACTAGAACAGATGTTGGGTGGATCAATAAGTCTCAAACACCCATGTGGAGGTCAGGTAAGGTATGTGAACCTCATATTCATTGTTCACCTTCTTTATATTGCTTACTGATAGTCATGAACTAGGAAGATGGAAGAAGCAATGCAGGTAGAATCCAAAAATAGTGGGAGCTTGGCATGGATGAGGAGTGTGAGTCCTTGGAGAACCAAATAGGTAATTGTTGGTAGTGTTGTCAGCTGGAAGGAAGCACTGGATAGAGGGATGGATTCCCATTTTAGAGAAGAGAGTGGATGGACACATGAGACAGAAGGCTATGGTATATGGTCTTGAGTAGGCTGCAGAACAATGGAGGTTTGACCATTGTATTTTATCTTTACCAGGTTAGATAATATTAGCTACATTATCCTATTACTGTATTGTGTTACTTGTTGCAGGGTTTCATATACAGGGAGTTTTCTGAGCTAAGGGTAGAGTTGGTTCAGAAGTGTGTCATGGAGAATTTGGGAGCAGCAAAATTCTTGTGGCATAAGAGACAGGTATTGCATCACAGGTTTACGTGGTGGTTGGTCTTCAAGAGTGACATTGAAGAGGGATACAGAGCCTAAGGAACAAAATAGATGGTGTACAGGTACAGGTACAAGTTGCAATTATTTATCTCCAAGTGGGAGATTGTTAAGGTGTGGAGTTAAAAGCTTCAACTATTTGCAGTTACAAGGAAGGATGCTGAAGAACCAGAGCCACCGGTGTCGACAGTATGATCGACATCAATCAGATGCAGTGGAGAAGGATACCAGTGATGGCAAGGAGTCAGCTAACGTTGATAGCACCAGACAAGTAGGGACTGGCATCGGTCACCTATGTATTTCCAAAACTGTTGTTGACGAACAGTCAGTTAAGTGAAGCGAGTGTTTGCATGTCAAATGACTAATTATAGTCACGAGCTGCGTGTCTAATTATTTTAACTAGAGTTCTATTTTTGTAAGCATGGGATCTTATTTATAGACCCATAAGTCATGTATTTTAATTAATCAAGAAGGCAAGTAAAAGCATTGAAGCTAGCAAGGTTAAGGAGATCTACAGGTGTAAGGTCAAGGAGATCAGCTGAAGCATTCAAGGAGGGATAGCAACTCAGGTTGTGGAGTTGGTTTTGTGTTGAGCAAGAGAGAGAGGGAAGAAGATCTTGAGGTGTGGCAAGCCTTTGAGGTGGAGAAAGAAGTGGCATCTTCCTTATTGTATTTTCTTCTAGTAATATTT
Source organism: Torreya grandis (assembly GCA_037957365.1). Classification (NCBI taxonomy): domain Eukaryota; kingdom Viridiplantae; phylum Streptophyta; class Pinopsida; order Cupressales; family Taxaceae; genus Torreya; species Torreya grandis. The sequence continues at coordinate 1,873,017 of JARHVA010000236.1, read as the reverse complement.
AATACAAGAGTGTGTATTGTCTCTCAAATTCTTTGTTGTCTCAAGTTTCTAGTTACTTTATCATTCTGGTATAATTCCATGTTTAATTTCTTATAAGAAAGTAATCAATTGTGCTTCCATTGGATAAGGGGTCACCTAACAGTTAGTATCAGAGCATATTGATTGTTGTAGGTATTGTTCTCCCCTGACAGTGGTATCAGGAACTAGGGCAGTAACTCATGAATTGAGGATGTAGAAATGGAAATGCTTTACTACCTTCACCACTGCATAAGCATGCTTCTCCATGTTTAAGTATTTTATCTCATGAGCTTTGAGAGGATAGCTCATGAAGGAAATGGGGAATTCCACACCTTCTTTATTTTGTTGAACCATAATTACTGAAAGTGTGTATTTTTAAGCATAACTATAAATGGTGAACTCTTTGTTATAGTCTGGACAACTAGAATTAGAGCATGGGCAATGGCAGTCTTGATATCCTCAAATTCTAACTTGCCTTCTTCAGCCCAGCTAAAGGTGGCCTTTCTCTTCATCATGTTTACAATGTGCCTACTCTTCTCAACAAACTCAAGGATCAACCTCTGTAATAAATTCACCTTTCCAAAGAAAGAGTGAATATTAGTCTTACTTGTGGGCAAGGTAAGTTCTTGGATAGACTTGACTCTATCTGAGTCAATATTTATGCCCCCTTTAGACACAATGTGTCTATGAAGTTCCCCTCTGTTACTCTAAAAATTAACTTCTTGGGGATTAAAGAAATGCCATTCTGGTGGCAGCATTCTAGCACTTATTTCAAATGGAGCATATGATCTAGGTGATGCTTAGAAAAGATAGTCAAGTCATCAAGATAAACTATGATGAACTTACCCATCTCATCCTTGAAGGCAAGGTCCATTGCTCTTTGGAAGGTGGCACCAGCATTTATCAAGCTAAAAGGCATCCTTTTATATGCAAATGTGCCCCATGGTGTGGTGAAAGTAGTCTTATGTTGGTCTACCTCACCAACTTCAACCTGATTATATCCTGAGAAGCTATCTAGCAAGGATAACATCTCTGAACTTGTCACTATCTAAAGCACTTGACCCATGATTGGCAAAGGATAGTTATCCTTTAAGGATGACTAATTCAAATTTCTAAAATCCACATAGAGGTGAATTTCACCATTCTTCTTCCTTACAGGCACTATATTGGCAATCCATGTGGAATGATGGATTGGGAAGATTATCCTAAAATTTAGCATCTTTTGTATCTCAAATAAAATAATACTTGATATTTTTGGATTATAATGCCTGGACTTTTGCCTGTATGGTGTCGAATCAGCCTTGAGAGGAATGTCATGCCAAATTTCATTAGGGATGAGTGACTTCAGGTCATCATAGGAGTATGCTATGGACATCCATGTACTATTTAAGTAAAGTGGTGAACTTGGACCTCTCCTCAGGAGTATAGCATTTCCCAATGTTCACCATCTTGGGGTCTTCCTTGGTTCCAAGATTTACTTGATCAAACTCCTGGGAGGAGCTTGAATCCATTAGCTACTGTTTGATGAATCTATCATGCTTATCAAATAGCTTCTCAAGGGAAACTAGGACTTTGGGAATCTTATTCCCTTTAAGTTTCAAGAACTCCTCACTTGTGTCTATATTTGATTCAATAACTAGTTCACACTTTTGAGGTTCACTGCCTTCAAAATGCAGCCATTCAAAACTATCTTTTTACTCCAAGAAGGAAATGATTTGGTTATCATTGTTAAACACTTGTCAATGACTGGCATTATTAGGTACACTTGGTCTAGAGACCATCTCAATAGTGTACTTGTCTCCTTTGAAGTCTAGGTGGGGGACTAAGAGGGTAGCTGAAATAGCTAGTGCATCAGCCCAGTCATTGAATTCTCTAGGAACTACAGAGATGCTGAAAGCGTCAAAGTTTTCAATTTGGTCCTAGACTAGATTATGGTAGTGGCACAATCTTTCATTCTTGGTTTGATACAGGTTCCTTACCTGAAAAACCACCAATTCAACATCTCCTTTGGCATGAAGGAGTTTGATGCATTTGTCTTTAGTAGCTTTTAATCCAAGCAATAGAGATTCATACTCAACTGTGTTATTAGTGTTGCTGAACTACAACTTATAATATGAAGGAAAAATATCTCTTTGCACAGATTTTAATAGAACCCTAGCCCCTAAGCTAGTAGAGGAGCAGTTGCCATCAAATTCAAGAATCCATACCTCATTTGATACTGACTTTTCTTTGGATTCTTTTTCATTCAGAGGAGGAGATTTTTCCACACTTATATTGCACTCCACCCATTCTTCTACTATTTTAGCTAAACACATTTCCCGGTTATCATTGGTAGAAGCTTCATCAAATGCCTCATGAACTTCATCCATGGATAGAAAGTAGTTACCCATGCTTGAAGACTCAAATAGAATTTGAGCTTCAGGTGTTGAGGTCTGAGTAACCACGTATTTTGCTTCCTTCTCAAGGAGCAGCCTCTTCATAATACCTTTAACTAGAATCCTTGCCTCTGACAGATCCATTCTCAATTCACCACCAACATCTCTATAAAAATTCTACCCAAGAAGGATGCCATATGATGTTGGGATGTCAGCTACCAAGACAGTCATCTTGATTCTTTTGTCTAGGAAGGTTGCAAATGCAAGTTGGGCATCTTTGATTTGCCCCAACAAAGGTACTTTCTTTTTCTCCATGGAGAATCATCTATAAAATGTCTTGGTTAGTGTGAGGTCAAGGGATTTAGCCACTTTGGTAGACATGACATTGTCTAAAAATCTAGAATCAATGATGCAGTTATTCAGTTGATGACTATTTATCAACAATGAGACATATAAAGGTTCAGTCCTACCATGAGTAGTAGGAGGGGTAATGACAAGATTATTCTTGGTGGGTGAATTCTTGGGGGGATCATGTGTCACTTTGAGAATTACTTGTCCCATAGGGATGGCCTAGTTTTTAACACATTGAACCAATTTATCTAATTGCTTAGGATGGGACTACATAAATTCAAATTCAGACATTTGAATTTTCATTTTCTTTGCATGGTCAATGATATCAAATGTTGGAAATGAACTAGGCATAGAGGATGGGAGTTCATCCTTTTTATGAGGGGGAGAACTAGACTAAAAATTTGAAGTTAGAGGTGCAAAAATGTTTGGGGTACTTACCTTTCTAGCAATCACCGAGTCCTTTGGCTAGAAGGGCAGAGTGGTTCCATGCTTAGCAATTGAAACTACTAGTTGAGGTTACCCCTCCATCTTCTCTTTGTCAACTTGTTGATCTGGTTGATTCTTAGATCGGGTGAATACAACATATGACCCCTTAGTTGCATTGCCTTCACTCTTGGGTTCATCTTGATAATTTAGGAAACTAATATTAGAGTCACAAAAGAATTCTTCTTCTTCCTTAGTGAAGATATTAGCATCATCTTTAGGATTCAACTCAGGCTGGAATGAGAAATCTGATTCAACTTTAAGATATCCAATTGTTGAGTTAGTTGGAGGTGCTTTGATGGCAAGGTTATTCCTTTGAGGGGGAGGAAGATGGTTTGCACTTGGTTCCTGGCAGCATGGCCATGGTAGGATTGATTAGGGAATGTCCTCCTTGGTACATCTTTGTATGATGGAGCAGCTGACATCCCTTGTGTCATTTATTTTCTGAGGGCCATCAATTCATTTGCTAGCTTTTGCACCATTAGATTAGTGGTGGCTAAAGGAGAGTATTCAGAGGAAGAAGAAGACTTACTTTTGTTTAGATCTCTCCTTATCTTTCCTGCCAAGATAAGGTCATCTTCAAATTTAGTATCCAAATCTTGAGCAGCTTCAAGGTCTATGTGGCCAGCACGTCTTAGCAAAAAACTCACTTCAGGCAGTTGTGAGTTGATGAAGAAGCATTTGAGGTTTTTAAGGGTCGACTAAGCAATAATAGGAATTTGGTTCCTCAACTTATCAAAATTTGCTATGAAATCCCTCATAGACTCATGAGGTTCCTTCTTCATTTGCATGAGTTGGGCCAACAAGGCATGTGCATCTTCTGTAGGCTTGAATTTGGCTTCAAATTTGGCTTTGAGTGTGTCCCAATTAGTTATTGATCTAGCTTGCAGATGGTAGAACCAATCTATAGTAGCACCTTATAGCATTTCCATGAAAAGCCTAACTACCACATCTTCAAATTCCATGCCTATTACACCACAGGCTATGCTGAAGGCTGCAACATGTTCATCAAGATGAACTTTTCCATCACCAAAGAATTTGGGGAAATTCTTTCTTGAGCTGCGTGGAAGTTCAAATAGGGGTGGAGTCAAATTTAGTGGGCCAAAAGAGTTACCCAAGGGCCTCAAATTGCTATGGTTGGATTATTGAAAGCAGGTATAACAAATCTAGGTGGAATTTGGATAGGCAAGGTTCTGCTAATAGAAGGAAAAGTAGCTCTACCTTGTGTTTGTGTCTTGGTATGGGTAGGAGGGACACTCTTGGATCATTGAACTTGGAGTTGGGGAAAAAGTAAGTCAAAATTTCCTCGCTATGCCAACTCAAAGATAGGGTCAACAACACCTTAAGCTCTCTAGTTTCTGGTATAGCATGGAGTTGCTAGATTGTGAAACAAAAATGGAAAAGGACTGGTTACACTTCAACTTGAAGCTTGAGGCTTCAAACTTCTTGTCCTTCCCTAGCGGAGTTGCCAAAAAATTGTTGGGTGAATATTTTGTCACCAGCATACTGATGAGCAAAATAGGTCTGATCATCCACAGCAAGGGAGATTGGTCATCCAAAGTTGTAGGTTTACCACATCCAAAGGGGATAAATCTCTTCTCTCATCAAGGGTAGGTTTATTCTACCCTGATTATTATTTTCTATTTATATATATAGTATATATCCCCCTTTATGCCTATAGGGAACCAGATCCAATCAAGAGCCAGATCCCTTCTTGGATAGTAGAGATCTTGGTGAAATGATAGAAGGCACTTCTCTTCTTTTAGAAGTGCTTGTTCTTGCAAACAATAGGGATCTTTCTGGTAATAAGTGATTGATGACAGAGTACAGAGTAACCATCAATCTAAAATGTAACACAAAGTCTCCACCTTGACTACCTAAGAGTGAGGTATGAAGAACAAGAGGGGCACAAAGTCATACCAATGTCCTTTACATAGAAATAGAGAATAAACACACACTAAAGACAAATATGACAACACAAAGTCTGAAAGTCATTGGCTTCAAGACACCTTCCTTATCACTTTCGCTAGCTCTGCTTGTTAAATTGCATAAACAAGAATACATTTAGGAAATAGACATAAGAATAATCTCCTAGAATGATATAAGCTATAATAGCACAAAGTCTGAAAGTAACTTGCTTTTTGATTCAAACAAAGAAATATGATAAACAATCTGAGCTCAAAGTCTCAGTGATGCCTTTCAATTTGGGTAGAGTTTTGATTTTGGTAAAAGGAAGATCTCTCTTTAATGATATAAGAGATTACATTATATAGAGGCCTAAGGAAAACTTGGCACTTTTTCCCATGGAGTGACCCATACTGTGCATTAATGCCTTGGATGCATTTTTTGTTGTCAGGGAGGGTCATGTTGGGGTAGGGCAGCTGCCTTAATTATGGCATGTTGATTCATCACCAGTGTCTACTTTTGAGGTTGAATCACTAATTTCATCACCTGATACCTGCACAACTATCTAATCTTCCTTTACTCCAAAGGGGACAAAGAGGCTATGCTTTCAATGCTTGCAGGCCCCAAATACCTACCTAGCAAACTACTCCACCTACTGGGAATAACTCCCACTGAGATTTCCCTCTTTGTCTCTTCTCCCTTTTGGTCCTAGCCTTAGGGTCTTTGAATACATTGGGTCCGCGTTTTAAGCCTGTAAAGATCAATGGACACTTCATTGTAGCAAATTTGACATCTATGGGTCTTTCATCTTTTGAAGGTTAACGGCTAGTCAGTCATCCTAAATTTGACATTTATGCACCTATCATTCTCCTTAGCAACTCCTTTGTGTCTTTCTTTCTTACTATGGCTACTTTCCACTATGATGTAGGTAAGGACAAGTGGCAGCATTTGCAGCTTTGAAATAAGCTTATTGGAATGAGCTTTGAAACTTGTTAGAGGCTGGAAGTCTGAATGCAGACACTTGTCATGCTCTACTGAGTTGGGACGAGACACATGAAAAGTTCCACTGCTTTAGGTGAGTACATGTGGAATCCTCTACCTAATTTATAAGGGCTCTTAGAAACCTTTACGAAAGCATTCAAGACTCATTTTGGATTCATGCGGATGGCGACACTTGTCGCACTCCTCTTAACCTTAGTAACTCACTCAAGGCCCATCACGGTTCTTACGAAACCAAGAAGAAGTAGAAACAACAAAATGCAAACATTGACACTTGTCATATTTTGCCAAGCTTTGCAAGGGACATGTGGCATGGTCCACTGCTCCTAGAAAAACATATTGAAACCTTCTGTAGTTTCCACTTGTCACCCTCCATGGAACTCTGAGAGAAGCTTTATCAAAAGAAGCCTTGCAACTTATAAGAAACTTGAGAAGTGAACGCTGACACTTGTCACATTCCACTGAGTTATAATGAGACACATGACATGGTCCACATACTTTTAGCAGTCGTGTGGATGTAGACACTTGGAGCATTCTACTTTATTTTAGTCATTTGCCTGAGGCCCACCATGGTCTATACTCAATATAGTGAAATGGAAGGAAGGAACTACGGATGTTGACACATGGTGGCTTTCGATGAGCTTCATCAGGGACCCAAGGTGACTTCTGAGGATTTTTAAAAAAAGGCATAATGGGGCTTGGTAGATGACACTTGGCAGCATCCACTAGATTCTGAGAGAAGCTTTAGGAGAAACTTGAATTTTATGTCTACAGGGACGTCACTGGTTGCTTGGCATTTCCTTCCTATAGAGTTCATAGTTTTAAGCCCGCGGAGTCTGTAGAAATGTATCTACAGGGTCCCTTAGCTGAAAAATCCTAAATAATAAAGAATTTGAATGCTCAAAATAATTTTTGAGAAGGGAAGAGACAATTTTGGTTTGTGTAGGATCAAAATAGTCCATAGGTTGCCCCGAAAAATGAATGACATTTTTTGGGGACAACATTTTAGTCCTTTTTATGGATTTAAAATCTCCTTGAGCATCTCCATTTCCTCTTTCAACATGAGAGCATCCACCTCTTCATAAACTTTATCAAATTTTGGGGCATATTATTCTTCACCTTCTTAGGCACCTTGATCCTTGACTTGTCATTGGACCCCTCATTCATGAGAGTCAAACCAATCTTCTTTGAATTCATATTAAGTTTGTTAAGCACTTTATGAGGTGCTTCATCCTCGCCTTGCCATTTCACAAGCTCATATATCAATGTTATTATTTATATGAACAAAATATCTTCACTATTTGAATCAATTTCATATATATCATCATAGATAACATTAGAAATAAAACCTGGGGTCCACTTATATTCTTCATACTCATCATATTTCTTACAAAGATGCACCTTCATCTCTTTGGCTTTGATTTCCTCTACCTTGTCTTTTGTTTACTTCTTGAGTTTTTCATTTTGCTCTTTTTCTATATTTCCTTGAAGTGTACTTACTAGGCTATCTTTGTGCACCCATTTCATTTTCCTCTCAACCCATTTTCTGCCTTGTATATGCTTGGATTAAAATTTGATTCTTACCTCTCTTTCTTCATGCTTCTTAGCTTAATGTCATATCATGCTATCTTGATGTGTTCTTCCCTTTGTTCTTTGCTTTCATATTTTTTCTTATATCACCTATTTTTTTAGCTTGCATGACCTCTTGCTTGAGGTTCACCTTTTCCTTCTCATCACCTGTTTGATTGAGCCATTTAGGCATCACATACCCATAACCTAGTATTACCTTTGAGGGTTGTTATTTATTATTCCTTCTTCCAATATGCATATTATTTTCTTCTTCTTCATATGTACAATAATAATCAATGCTCAAACATTCATTTAATCAATGACTATTGCATTGTTATTTCTTCATTCATGTCTTTATGTTTTGCCTTCATACCTTCATGGTTAGATATCTTATCTTCCTTGTGTGCCTCTTCTCTTGATTCAGTTGTAATGCTTGTCAAAGAATCATAGTACTCCTATTCCACCTCATCTTTAGAATGTTGAATGCCTTAAATCTCTATCTTCTTATCTTCTAGAACTGGGTCTCTTTCCTTATCTTATTCTTTCTTCTTAATGGGTGATATACTAGAACCATTATTCATAAGCCTTAAGGCCCTATGTTTTGCCTTCATCAAACTTTGGATTGCACTTGAATATGTAAACTTAAAAAAAACATTACAATATAAAATAAGAGATCATGTAGTCTCCATGAATGCCTCTTGCATAGACATTCTCCATGTTTTTTTCTTGTCTTCTCTTTCAAGTGCTTCTCTTGGCACTTCTCTCTCCTTGTTTTCCTCTATGAGAAATTTTTTCTCCACTTATTTATCTTGTTTCTGTTTTGGCAACTCCTCATCTCTCATGCTTCTATGGGTTGTACCCTCTATTTTCTTCTTTTCCCTCAAGACACTCATTTTGTGCCTTTTATCTCTCCTAAGTAGCTCTAGTGGCCACTTCACCTTATTTCTCACACTACAACCAATACATTAGCTTTATTGACATTTCATGAGATTCACCATGGGCTTAATCTTCTCCAAACTCTACCCCAACTCTCTTCTCATATCTTTTACTTCCTCTTCTACATCCATCTTGTCTCTTGTTCCTTCACTTTATAGACCTTGTCTAGATAGATCACTAACAAGCTTACCAAATTGCCTCTTAGACCTCTCTTGGATCTTATTTATCTATCTCTATTCCTTTTCTAGGACCTCTCTTATCTTTCTTGACTCTATCTCTTGGAGTATTTCTTTTTCTTTTTCTCTTAAGATTTAATGCTCTTTCTACTTCACATTCTCTAGTCCTCTCTTGACTAGTTTCAAGTCCTTCTCATGGACTTAGGGACTTTATATATTCTATTTAATAATATTATATTCCTATATACTGACCTCAATAGGCCACACCTACACAATAATCTTATCCCACAATACCCTGCAATGTTATCTCATGCATTTATCATAACAATCTTTACCTATCTCAAATTAACAAGCTTTAAGAACTCAATACAAACTTGAACCAAGAGACACCTTGATATGATACCAAATGATGCATATGTACTTGGGAAAATTCTAAAAATCATCATCCCCTAGATATATACTTAGTAATGAGCTCAGTCAAATGCTTTGCTATGTTTTGAAGCTTTAAACAACACCAATAATCCTTAATTGCTTACTAGGTTTGATAGCATTCTCTACATGTTCATGTTTAAATATACCCTTTGAAATCATTCACTAGTGTCATTAGACCATGTATATATCTCTCCCAGTCACCCAATAAACACATTTCATTCATTTGTGCTTTTAGTTTCACTTATTCACTCACTCTCTTCTCATTAGTCACCACTCAAAGCACAAAACACTTAATCATGACTTTGGTCATGAACACAATCAATTATCATGGAGGATATCTCATGACCATATTACACTTGTTTTTATCCATTTCAACCTCTCATTCCCATTCCAACACTCAATTTCACACCTCTACCTCATAGTGACACCACTTGGCTTGTAGCCTTTTTTTACTTGTCTTCTTTATTTGAAGAATATATAGGTCATTTGATATATCTAAAGCCATATTATCAAACCCTATATCTTCTTACATCCTTCCCTAAATTTTCATTACTCAAATCTCTCTGTAGATACCCTTTCCTTCATAAGCACCTATCTAATTAGGCCTTTCTAACCTTTTAATACACCCACAATAGTTGTTCCATACTGTATAGACGTGGTATTAGCCTAGAAACTTGAAAATATTGTATGTGGAATTTAAAAAAATTATATTATGAAATTTCTTGAAATTATACCAATTCATTTAAAATTTATGGGCTTTTGAAGTACAAGAACCCTAGTTAGGCTTATGACCTTGACTATGCAGGATGAGAAGGGAAAAAATTGCATATCTTTTTTTGAAGAGTGTTTCAAAACCCCTTGAGACCTTCCTAAGGTATATTTATATAGTATAAACCTTCTCAATCATACAATAATCATTGATCAGTCCTATGAAGACTCATAATGAACAAATTGTAGATTATTACATTCTCTTAGACAATTGTGTGTGACTATGTAAAGGTCAAAATTCAAAATCTTTAGTTATAAGTAATTTCAAACTTCAACAAGACCTTTCCAAGGTATCCAATGATAATTTACACCTTTTAGAGTAGATAAGCATCATTTATCAACCTTATTAAAGTTTATAAAGATCAAAACACATACCTCTATATACTCAAAGAGGGCTATGTAACTATTTATCAAATTGTCTACATTCAAAGAACCCTTCAGGATTTCAAAGGACTACAATTAAGTTTTTTTAACCTTCATTAATAATAATAATCCATTAAATTAATGACCATTTACATTCTCACAACATCTAACCTCTTTCTTTGGCATATGACTATGTAACAGGGTCACTAACTATGTGAACAGGGTTTATTTGTTCATATGGACTATGTATTGGTTATTTAAAATTACCCTTTACATTAAAAATAACTAAAATATCTCCTCATCAATAACTCTCTATCTATAGATAATTGTCTCAGTCAAATTCATACTATATTCTTTAAGAAACAAATACTTACTTTTAGATTTGAATGTCATAGGAATAAACAAGGTACTTAAGAAAGAGTTAAGTTTGTCTGAGTTTATTTCACTACCAAACACCATATTCCATCCCATAAGACCAATATGACTCAAACATATTCAAGGTTACTATACTTTATGAGTTTATTTATGAACAACCTTCATCAACTCCATTACCATCTTCTTTCATCTTGACTGAAACCTATATACATTATATCAATCTTGTAAGAACACACATAAGAGGTCTTTATGTTGGTGATTTTATTTTCTTTATTGCATTTACTTGTATTTATTATTTATTTTGGTGCACTAATTAATTATTTTATTATGTTTATTAATAATTTTCACTAGATAAGATAATCTTGCTTAGCTAGTAGTCAACTTGAACACCTATCTTGTTACAATGGAGTTCCGCTCCACTACTCATGGTAAGATAAGATAAGATTACTTAACTAGTAGTCAACTTTTGTTTATCATTTACACAAGTTGGACACCTATCGTGTTAGTGTGGAGTTACACTCCACTATTCTTTTAGTCAGATATCAATTATTTTACACATGTGAGTTCTCTGATCTTTATCATGCATGCCTTGCTCTATATAAGAAATAGATATTTATGTATTCTACATTAGATTAATATTGAATTATTAGAGTAATTCATCATATTTTAGTTATTTATTCATTTATATTGTTTTTTAGAATATACAGTTATTGTTTATTACTATTATTATTTTATCTCTTATTTATGATTTCTATTAGATTCATTAGTTCCTGTAGCTAATTCTAACATGGTGCCAAAGCTATCTTGAATCTATTGATTGTTAAATATTCATGAGAAAAATATTTAGATATAGGATTGGTTTTTTAATTTTATATATAGAAACAAATTAGAGCTTTGTGAAGAATTTCTGAGCTCACCATTGAGTTTAGAGTGCTTGAGATAGTCAAAATTGTTTATAATTTTGTCCAAATTGGGCATAGGAGGCAAAATTGGTAAAGGTTTGATCCAAAATCATCACACCCAAATCTGGTGGGTACCTAAAAATTGAAGTGTTTTTGAGCAAAAAGGACCTCATGATTGCATTTGAAAGGCGTCAAAACCTACAGATCCATATAAAATTTGTCCAATTTGGACATAGTCATTCAGAAGGCAAATTTTTTTTAATCCCAAGTATGACAGTATAGACTGTATGGACTATGCAAACCCCAAAAAAAAGAAAAAAATGGTAGGCCTCATGGATCAATAGGCCAATTTTAAAGGGCAACTTCGGGAGCCCACCATTTGAACACCAGGAGGTGTTTTTGAGCGAATGTTTTTTTGAAATAGCTTAAAATTTCATTCTCTTCACTATTGTACTTTTAGTTTTTTTTATAGATTTATCCATATTTTTTTAGAATTTGGATTTTTATACAATAGATCTTGTTCATTCTCATTTTTAAAATTTTAGAGGCTCATAGATTTCACATACGACCTCGTATTGAGGCCCTTTTTTTTTTGAACTTAATATTTTTTTTGAGCACAACACATTGGTGTAGAAATTTTTGTAATAAAGTGCATATTTTTTGTACTTTTAAAATAGAGGGCTTAATTGAGATTTTTGTAAACTGGAAAAATTATAATCCATCCTTATAATTGCACTCAATTATAAACCACCAAAAAATATTTGCTAAGTGGTATAAAACTAAGTAATTCAAGGGGGTTATATTGTGTGTTTTGTACTTTGATTTTTGCTTTGTGATGGTTTATTTCCAAAGGCATCATGAGGAATCCTAAGTTCCCACTATTAACAACGTATAACTACAACACATGGAAATAGATTGCTTAAAATGCATAAATTGATGTTAGGATATATGCCTTACATAATAACTCTTCTTACTCCACCTACTGATGAAAAAGAGTTACAACACTTTCTCTTTAAAACTACTAAGGTAATTTGATGCATTCGGTCTTACATGTCTTTAGATTTGAATGTCCATCTTGACAAATGTACAACTCCAAAAGAGGCTTGGGATAAATTAGCATCATTTTTTGGTAAAATAGATGAGGTTCATGGTTACCAAATTGACAACGAACTCATTAGTTTGGATCCTAAAAATTATGCTATAATACAAGACTACATCACTAAAGTCATAGATCTTAGGGCATAACTTTCTAAATGTAAAATTGATAAAAAAAAATATATTTAACTGATTTTCAGTGCCTTACATAAATTAGGTCTTGAATATTCTTCCTTTGTCTCTAGCTTTTAGACTCATAGGCTCACATTGGGCACATCATATCAAATGCCCACCTTTGAGGTATTCTTTAAGATTCTAATGGATGAAGAAGAAAAGTTAATAGCTATAGTTTTAATCAATCATCCAAATATCAAGCTCTAATTTCAAGTCAACTTTAGCATAAGCAATTTTCAACATCAACATCAAATATAGGTTCAAATTAAAAGAAGTAGAATAATCAAAATAAGTCACAGAAAGATAAGAATAAAGGGGAACAATCTTCCACACAAGGAGATTAAAAAGTCACTAATAAGAAAGGGGATTCACAAAAAAGGACTGGCACTCCTTGTCTTTATTGTAAAAATGGGTTTCATAGTTAACAAGATTGTTGGAAAAAAGAGATTGATGAACTTAAGGATCTTCTCAAAAATAATAACATCAATCAATCAAAGGATTCTTCCACTCCTTAAAATTCAAGGAAAGGGAAAGCTATGGCACTAGTACTGGAAAATTCTCCCAAGTCATGGGTAATTGACTCAGGTGCTTCATACCATATGGATTTTAATCAAGAATAATTTTTTGGATTAGAACCAAAATCCTTGCCTCATATTCTCATAGGTGATGATTCTAAGGTAGATGTTATAGGAAAGGTACCATTGATGTTGATAGTGATGTATTTGAGGAAGTCCTTTGTGTGTCAGAGTTATCAACTAACCTTCTCTTTGTCTACCAAATCACTCACTTTGATATTAGTAGGAAAGTTGAATTCACACTTGATTTTGTATCAATCAAAAAATTGAAGGATAATTCCTTAGTTGCAGTGGGAAAAGTCAACAATAATACTTGGCTTTATTCATTCTCCCACTTTGTGCCTCAGTCTTCCTCTCCAACTTTGCTCTCACACACTGATTCAATGAGCAATTTATGGCATGAGTGGTTTATTCATCTAAATTACCACTATTTACAATAGCTTAGTCAGTAGGAGATGGTTACAAGACTTCCATAGATTCAATTTTCAGGGGTTGTATGTCATGGTTATGCCTTAGGAAAACATCCATAAGATAAGTTTTATAAAGAGAAGGCTTGGAGGGCTACACAAGTCCTCAAATTTTTTCATAGTGATTTAGCAGGTCCATTACCTACTTTGTCTTTTAGTAAAACCCAATATGTTCTCACATTTATTGATGACTATTCTAGATATACTTGTATTTATTTTTTGAAACTCAAGAGTGAAGTATTTGATAGATTTCTCAAGTTTAAAGCTCTAGCAGAGAAATAATCTGGGAAGTATGTCAAGATTATTTGCATAGATAATGGGAGGGAATATGTGAAGAATAAGTTTGAACAATTTTGTGCTCTTAAAGGAATTGATCTTCAATATTTATTTTCATATACACCATAGTAGAATGCTGTAGCAGAGAGGAAGAATAGATTCTTAAAAGAGAATGAAAGTTGTATGATTCATGTAAAATCATTAGTACCTAAGTACTAGGCAAAAGTGATTACTTGTGCTACATATATACAAAATAGAGTTCCTCATAAAACTTTAAAGGGGATAACACCTCTTAAATCTTGGTGTACTAAGAAGTCAAGTGTGCATCATTTTAGAGTCTTTGACAATTTAGGATGGGCTCACATACCTTTAGACAAGCATCATGCTTTAGAAAAACAAAGTTAAACTTGCATATTTATGGGATATCCTGATGGTGTTAAGGGATATCAGCTCATTGATCTAGATTCACATGAGCTTATTATAGAGAGAAGTGTTTACTTTGAATAAAGTCCTTCAGACTTGTCTTTTAATATTTATCATTCTTCTTCCTTAGAAGAATTAGATAGCAGTGATGATGATACTCTTGCTTATTCTACTCATAAATATGATGAGGTAATACCTCACCAATAGGATTTAGTAGGTCATGTTCCTCCTCCTCCTCCAAATATTCACCTATTGATATCATTGTTGGCTAGACAGACTTTGGTAGATGCAAACCCTCTTTTTAGGGATCCATTAGATAGAAGAAGAACATGGTCACAACATGATCTTCCACATTCCTACATTTCCACATCTTCTAATCCATAATATTTTTAAAAAGCCACAGGGATAGTTGAGTGTGATTCAACAATGGAAGAAGAGTATGACTCATTAATTAGGAACAACACTTGGGATCTTGTTCCTCTTCCTAAGGGAATAAAATTAGTACAATGTAGGTGGATCTTGTAATGGATGGAAATATTGATAAGTATAAATCACACTTAGTGGCGAAAGGTTTTTCCCAAATAGAAGGCATTGACTATACAAAAACCTTTGCACCTATTGATAAGATGAATTCCATTCACTTGATACTAGCTATTGGTGTAACTCATAGTTAGGTTGTACATTAGATGGATGTGAAGAGTGCATTTCTTCATGGGGATATTTATGAGGAGATATATATGGAGTAAACAAAGGGGTTTCTTCAATATTCTTCATTGGTGTTCCACTTGAAGAAGTCTTTCTATGGTCTAAAATAAGCCCCAAGGCTTGGTATTCCAAGATGGACACATTTCTTCTCTTAGTTGAGTTCTTGAGATGTCACTCAAATACAAATTTCTAAATTATATGGTATGAGGATTCACTATTATACTTATTTATCTATGTTGATGATCTCATTATTACACTTCATGATATATTTTCTATGATATACATGGGACTATTGCATTATTTTCTTGGGATTCAGATAGCATAGTATTTTTCTAGGATTACGCTTTCACAGCCCAAGTATGCCATGGACTTGCTAGCTCAATTTCACATGGTTAATTATAAGCCTACATTAACTCCTTTTTTATCTAGAGTTAGACTTGAGGTTCATTTTTCCACTCCCTTGGTTGATGCTATATTGTATCACCAGCTTGTAGACATCCTCATCTATCTGACTCATACATGGCCTAACATTTCATATGTAGTTTGCATGGTTTCACACTTTATGCAGACATCACATGAGATTCATTAGAGATATTCCAAGTACATTTTGAGCTACATTAAAGGCACTATTAGATATGGGATTCACTATAAAAAATCACAAGTTCATCTAATTGGGTAGGTGATTATGATGATCGTAAGTCCACTTTTGGTTACAGCTTTCACTTTGGATCTAGTTCCATGTATTGGCAGAGCAAGAAGCAACATGTTATTGATCTATAATCTATATAGGTTGATATCATGGTGTTATTCATGCCACTACTAAGGCTATTTGCCTTAAAAATATTCTCACTGATCTTGGTATTCCATTTCAAAATCCATCAGTCATTTACTGTGACAACTAGAGCACTATCTAGATCTTGAATAATTCGGTTCATCATTATAGAACCAAACACATAGAGATCCATATGCACTTTATTAGGGAGATGATTTAGGCTGAGATCATTGATCTTCAATATTTTTCTATGGAGGAGCAAATTGTAGATATTTTCACCAAACCTTTCATTGAGAGCCAGTATCTTCACTTGCTATCTCTTTTGGGGGTACGGGACATCAGTTATTTAGGGGGCATTAGTTCTTTTGGGGGTCTCCTAAACCTTCATTTCAAGGATTTTTATTCCTTCAACTTTTTGCCTTTCCTCATCTATTTGTACAGAGTACCTAATATGGCTACACATTGTCGAGACTCTTATCTGCATATCCCTACCTAAGCTTCACTTATGTGGGGGTGTTGGTGAACTTATTTTCTTTATCTCATTTACTTTTATTTATTATTTATTTTGGTGCACTAATTACTTATTGTAATTATTTTATTATGTTTATTAATAATTTGCACTAGATAGGATAAGCTTGCTTAGCTAGTAGTCAGTTTAGACACCTATCTTCTTATAGTGGAGTTCCATTCCACTATTCATGATAAGATAGGATAAGATTTCTCAACTAATAGTCAACTTTTGTTGATCATTTACACAAGTTGGACACCTATCTTTTTAGTGTGGATTTACGCTCCACTATTCTTGTAGTCGGATATCAGTTAAACTACACATGTGTGAGTTCCCTGATCTTTATCATACACACCTTGATCTATATAAGCAATGGATATTTGTGTATTATACATCAAATTAATATTTAATTATCATAGTAATTCATCATATTTGAGTTATTTATTCAGTTCTATTATTGTCTTGGATACACAATTATTGTTTATTACGATTACTATTTTATCTCTTATTTATGCTTTATATTAGATTCCTTAGATCCTATAGCTAATTCTAACACTTTATATAGCTTCATGGGATTTTATAATATATAAAAATCATATGATAAACAAGATAGAGAAACACAATAAAAAATAACTTCTTTTATTCATATGAATCATCTTTTATTACATTGCAATCCATTCATGGACTCTACCAATATTTCTTGAGGAGTTTGCACATTCTCCCTTTTGATGGTTTCTCCTCCTCCCTATTGGATCTCTCTCCATTATATCCTACTCTCTCACATTATACCATTCATGTACAACTTTCTTTCTCAACCAAATTCAATGTTGGTTATGGTAGTTATAAAACCAAAGCTCTCTTCATCACAACTCAACGTGTGAGAGGTAATTACACTTTTTAACATAACTCATGGATTTTTTAGTCTTTAAAGATTTAGACTTAAAATTACTTCCAAAACCATTTAAATGACCCCATATACCCTTTAAAAAACATTCATTTTAT
This sequence comes from Torreya grandis, assembly GCA_037957365.1. Taxonomy (NCBI): domain Eukaryota; kingdom Viridiplantae; phylum Streptophyta; class Pinopsida; order Cupressales; family Taxaceae; genus Torreya; species Torreya grandis. The sequence continues at coordinate 1,855,368 of JARHVA010000236.1, read as the reverse complement.
TATTTACTTCCTACCATGTCCATGGTTCTTCTAGGCTTAGTTCCAACATTTGAATTTTCAAATTTGCACTTTTGGAGGGAAAACTCCAAACATCTATAAAAATCACTCCCATGACTAAAAATGAATTTAAAGACACATATGTACCTTATAATGCTCCTCACACACACTTATATCTAAAAATTGACCAACTTTGACATCTACTAACATATGACTTTCAACAACACAAAAATGATGTTTGTTTGCTTGATGCTCTTGCATCACCTTACATCTTTATTCTCCTTTAGAAATGTATTAATTATAACTAGAGTCCAGATGAGACTTTAATTTTTTAAACACACAAATATATAATTGGTTAATTATCATTAGTATGTAAAATAATCATAAAACAATAGAAAATCTAACTTCTTAAGTGTGGTTCTCAAATTGGGTAAGACTTGAATAAAAAACTTAATAATATAAAGCTAAACAAGATGTTTTACCTTATATTTAGATGTTCCCTTTGAATTTTACATACATACATGTTTATTCACATATTATAGAGCATGATTTATTTATCAATGTCGATACATAACATAAGCAACATCTCCCCTTAACTACATGTGATTTTTGAACCATTGAGAATAAAGGTGAATATTGATGATTGAGAGTGGCACTCCAAAAGGGCATAACTTCATTATGTTTCAAACCTTGAAAATATTGGTAAATGGTCCTTGTATTTATAGGTTTTCTAGATTAACTATGTCCTTTGGATCAAGATCAACATGAGTGGTTACAATTTCATTCAATTTTGGATGCAAATGCATTTAATAATTTGGAAAGAGGTTGCATTAATGAGGTAAGGCTTGTCTTAATCTAGATATTTGTTTCCATTAATACCTAGTGCTTGAAAACCTTGATTATAACATCATCATTCTTTATATTTATCCATGATGATTCCATCATTTGGCCACTTACCATAATTGAAGGAATAATTTAATTAGCAAATTAATAAAAATATGAAATTCTAAAAGCTATGAAATTTTATATTAGAATATTATTGTGTCCAACACGTCCCATTCTCAAATTTTAAATGGGGACCCTCTTGATCCAATTTGGTCTTTAATTTATAGGTTTATGGATGTGAAGTTATACCATATGAATGCTTCATTAATCTTAACCAATTATGAATTCAATCTTTTTGAACATAATAAGATCCATGTCTGATCTGCCAGTCTAAGTTGTACCTATAAAAGTTTTTATTTTGATTTGAAAGTGACCAAGTCTTTATAATTACCCATTATAAAGACTCAATTGATATTCAATTTTATATTTAGATATTTAAAAATTATTTGAGCTTTGAAAATAATATGGATTCTTTGATGTATACTGATGAATTATGTTATGTGTCTAAGCTCAGAAGTTGAACTTTGTGTTGTGCCTTGGTGGATTTTCTCATGTTTTTAGCTAACTTACTAATGACTTTATTTTCCTTAGTTATTTTATTACCTTATATTTTCTATAGGTTTTCTCCTTGATCCCTCTGGATGACTGAGATCATACCACATAGCATGATTCCATTCACCCAGGTGCCCAAGGGACTGTGAAATACTTAGTTTTATATTTGAAATTTCCTAAGCCTCTAGACCTAGATATCATGCCATATGGTGCAATCCTAGTGACCTATCCCAATAGAGAATTAAAGGATTTAAAAAAGGCTCAGAAACCTAAATCTTTAGAGCCTCAGGACCTCAAAACCTCAAATTTATTATAGTATTAACGCAAAATCTTGGGATTTGAATAACATTAGTAAAGGCCTATGGACCTGAGGCCCTGAGGAGATGCCATGTGTCACCCTCTTGAGATCTTAGGAGATTGAGGCAATAAAAACATTAGGCCCAAAAAGTGAAGAGCTCAAGAAGTTGAGAAAAAGCCATGTGGTAAGAATGATGACAGAGGCAAATGAAAAAGTAAATCTTGAGGGTGATGACAAGATCCCAAGGGGAAAAGTGGGACCTGGTGGGAAAATTTAGTGGCCTAGCAAAATAAAAGGAATGTGAAACTAATAAGAAGTGACATGGCTAATAAAGAAGATCCTGAGGCCAAAAAATCAAACAAGTAGACCTAAGGACCTGAGAGGAAGCTAACGTGGCCAAGAAACATGTCTAGGATAGTTTGAGTGAGTGTTAAGTGGCAAAGATACCATGAAATCATAAAGCAAAGATAGGACCAAACCACATCAATCAGTCAAGCCATCATAAAAGACACATGGTTAAATTTGAAGACTTATCAAAATGTTAAAATAAATTAAATTTAGGAAAATAGTAGAATAATCAATCGAGTTAGATTTTAAGGGGTTTGAGTACTCAAGGGAGGTATAGGAGAAAATTTATGGCTTCTTGATCTAAATATTCTCTTAGGTGGGATAAATAAAGAAATCATTCAAAATAATTGGCCTAAAAGGGAGAAGTGGGGATATCATTTCAGTTAGATAGGTGTCACAGCTAAGGAGAAAAGATAATTGAAACTTGGATTTCCTTTTAGAGTGGATGTAATATTATAATCGAATATAGTTGTAATGGCCTAAGTTGGTAATCATGGCCAAAGATGGGAGCTTCATGCTAATTGGAGACAAGTCCAATTCTCTTTTCTATAAAAGATAACTCACATTCTTGTAAAAGGGGGGAGATGTTATACATCCAAACTCTACATAAATTATGATAGACCCACTCCTCTCTTTTTCTTGCTTTGTTTTGGCTTAAACTTGTCTACCTAGAGGGACATTTAAATGCTTTTATAATAACATTAAAATAGATACCAGTCTAGTTAGAAATTCATGTTTTTATTTAATAATGTCCTTCATTTCTTGATGAAACATAATTTATTAATGTTAAGAAGAGATTTAAATGCTTGTTTACTAATGACTATGTAGTTAGATTATGTAATAACTAGTCTAATTGGTTATGAATTTATGTTTTGCATAACTTGAAGCTATATACAAATAATATTTTCAAACTTTATTAATTATTGATGTTATCTATCTTTCATTAACCCATTTATTCTCAATCTCTCTGAGTGCATGACTTAAAGGGTGCACTGGGAAAGGGGTGGCTAGACCATTGGTGCTTCACAGGATTGTTATCCCTTTTTGACACTTGATATCTACATACTTGTCTCCTAAAACCATTCCCTTAAGACTTGCCTCCTATTTTACACCCTCATATAGTCATTTGCCACCTTCATTATTCCTTCCCTAACCTAAACCCTTTTTTTGAGAGTTTACATGACATAGTCAACCACATCAACCTTTTATTATTATTGACAAATCTTACTAGGGACTAGGTCAACCCCTAGCTAACCTAGTTTATTTTTTTCAATTATGATACTAGCTTGACCAAGTTGACCTTGTCAACCTAGAAATTTGAAAGGGTTTAGGTTTAGATCCACCTATATAAACACATTCATTTTGCCATTTTGAAGAGAAGAAGAAGTAAGATATATTTTGCTTTCACTTATCAACCATTCTATTTGAGGATCAAGCTTAAGGTTTAATACTTTCTTTGGATATAAAGATCTTATCTTGTGGATAAGTCTTTTGGATGCATTGATAGGTTGTGTAGCCTAGAATTGATTTATCCTTATCATCCTTACATACCAAAATAATTTCTTGTAAATTACCTTGGCCAAGAAAGAGATTAAGGCTCGATGGGTTCATCTTTGAAGGTAAGTATTCATAACTTTTATATTCATTTATAAGAGTAGATAAATATGCATTTACACTTATCTTCCATACATTAGGCTTATGTATACATTAACATGAGTATATGTATTTTATGTATGTTTACTTTTAGTGTTTATTACCCTCACTTTGTGCCACAAGCTTTGGTGATCACTAGATTATATTTTTATTTACTTGTTATTAGTTTAGTGAATTTGAAAACATAGGACCTTGTTAGAGTTACTATGTAGTTTTACTTGACTGGATGCTTTGAAACTCTCCTTAGTGATTTTATTATGGTAAGTTATCCCTTGTTTAGGTATAGCATATAAATATTGGTCATGACCCTGATTATCTAATGTATACCCAATCGAAAGTGTAAGATTTATCTCCTCTGAACTAGGATTGATTTATAGATGTGATGCATTTCCCATTGCATACACTTTGGTGAACTCAACATGAATCTAACCCTTGTAGGTTTATTTCACTCTTTTATTTCTATCATCATATTATTTTTCTATATTTTTGATATTTTGTCAACCCAATGAATATATTTCTAACTTTATGTGCATAGTTTTAACACAAAGAAGCATAAAAATGAATATATTCTTTATGTGTAGGTATTAATCAGATACAAGTTACTAGATCAAATAGGTTGACACAATACTCTTATTTAGTCCCAGATAAGAATACAAGGTCGATCAGGTTGACTCTACCATCTTATTCATTTTACTAGCATCTAAATTAATAAACTAGGTCAAACATGTCAACTTAGTTTCATAACATCTAGATCAAAAAACTAGGTTGAATAGGTTGACTTAGACATCTTATCTTTCTTTAGCACATAGAGTTTTGTAGAAATGGTTTGAACCAATCAATTTAGTTTTCAAAACTTAAAAGCAACATTCAAGGCACTTCAACACAAAATTTGCAATGCTAATAATATTCCAACCTACCAAGGTTCCTCTATTTCTCTTTCTATCATTTTAGTACTTTATTTCAATTCTATTTTATACAAGTTATCAATCTTTAAAATTGTAACCCTACAAAAAAATAAGTTAACTTGGTCAGCTTAGTTCTATAGTCTTTCTCTATCTAAAAGACTAACTCGGCCTATTTGACTCTATTCTTAAAAAATTTTGCTTCCATAAAATAGTAACAACCTAGTCAAATTTATTCTATACTATTTGCATATAGTGTCATCTAAACTGACTCTATACCATTCTAAACTTGGGAATTAATAACCATTTGCTAGTAATTAATTCACATTTTCATTTTTAGTTGTTTGCATGCTTAGAGTAACTCCCATAGTCTATTTAGGTATTTTTTTCAAATTATCATTTAATTACACTATTTTTCTCTTTTTCACATAATATTCAAAACATATTTAACACTTGTCTTCCTAAGGCCTACTTACTTGGATTTCATCACCAAGGGGGAAACCTACTTGGTTTTTTGGCCAAGTATAAATACGTGGTTAATGGTATATATTGGCAAAGCACCTGACACCCTTATCACTATGAGATTATGAAGTGAGGGGGCAAGCCCTAATAATAAGCAAGTACCATTACCAACATAGATCCCTTTCATCTTAAATGTCTTGAAACCACCCATAAATTGCCTTCTAGGTCTCTATTTTCAGCCAACTTCCCTATCACACTTAAAATAACACTTTCTAATAATCTAATAACACATAAGATGACCACTTATTTAGCACTTACTTTTCAATTGACTACTTGCTCTTTGATCATTGTGTGTCATATTTCAAAAACATGTATTGGTTAGTGTTGGTACAATGTTTTATGTTGTGTGCCCCAATTAGATCACTCACATTGATCTAATTGTTTGTGTGTTTACTTCCATTTCTTGCTTCAATTATTGTAAAATTTCTCCCTATTTAGCACACTATTATTCTATCTAGTACAATCTCTTATAGACTATGTTTTACTCTATCTAAAATATAGATTTGACCTGTATGACTCTGTATCCCTTTCTACTAGTCAGATTACAGTACTATGTTGACCTTCTCGACCCTATACCTTATTTTACCTCTAAAATTATAGAACATAGTCAACTTGGTTGACTTTATATCCTTCTTATCTCTTTGATTTTTCATCAAATTCATCTTCCTTAATCTTTCTCCCTCATCATTAATTTTCTATTTGAAGACAATACTAAGTTGAATTCAATAGATATGATGAGCTTTCCCAACCCCAATAGGTTCTCCCATAAGCAACTTGTGGCTGCTACCCTAGATGAAAGTAATGTACATGTCGTCACCCATACTACAAATTATGGGACCCCTCCTCATTCCTATTTAGTTCACAACCCTCTCTTATCATTATAAGATCAACCCAAATTAGAGGATACCCCAAAAATTCTCTTCTTAATCAACGAGTTTCCTCAACATCGAAGAAAAGATCCTTCTACTATTTACGATCTCATGATAAGTGGTCAAGTCAAGGAGCCCCATTCACCTTCTCCCACAATCTCACACATATTTGGGGACACTAGATTATTTTCTTATTAACCTCTTCCCTCTCTTTTGACCCCTTCTCATACCATGACATCTTCCTCTTTGATTTCCTCCACCTCCATGCCTAGTATAACTACTAACATGGTCAGTTCTACATCTAGTGGGCCTTTTTTATAACCCATTCTTCTCAATTCTTCCAATAATGCATCATTTTATACCCATGGTACTCATGCCTCTAGTTTTGCTTCTTATCATCCCTCTAATAGTGAGTCCTTTGCCACATAAGTAAATAATGCCACTAGTGTCTCACTTACCAACAATTCTTCTCATGCTACTACTCCACCTATAGTGGTACCCAAGCCACTACTCCCAATTCTAATGACTCAAAAAATTGCAATAACACCACTCAAACCCATTATCTTCTTTTACAAACCCTTAATAAAATGAATGCTTTCCAATATAACAATGTCAAGTAAATGAGGAAAATGTAAAATCATCTTATCCATCTTCAAAATCACCGTAAATGGGTTCCATGGGGAACACATAACCAAAACTCTCCCCCACCTCCTCTTCAGGATTCCCATGGTAATCTTATCCCTCAACCCCCTCTTGTTAACAAAATAATCAATCACCTTTAAAATGAGTAGCTTATGCCTCAAATTTCTAAAATTGATATAGGAGGCATCACCCCTAACATTACTTACAATAGATCAACTGATATTAATCTCTAGGTTAAAACATTTGGAAATCTATTCAAAGATTAGGTCAAGTTAAATTCCTTTGTTTCTACGAAGCTATTATCCAAAACTTTCATAAGTGATGCTTTATATTGGTATAGCCAACTCAAATGTCATTCCATCACTAGTTTGGAATATTTAGTCAATGCTCTAATCCAAGAACTTCAAATTAGTGATCTCCCTAAAAATACTTTGGCCCCTTTTATTAATTGTAATCAACTTGAGATCAAAATCACACAATCTTTCATCAAACATTGGAAGACCTTATCTAATTAGTGTGAACACAATATAACAGATGATAACCTCTTTCATCTATTTACCAATGCTATTTATCCTAATTTGTAATATCAGGTCTGGGCCCTCTCTCCATGCACATTTTAAGAGGCCATTGACCAATCCAAATCCCAATATTTCCTCATACATCAATTTGAGCCATCCCAACCTTGTGTGGGTACTTGCATGTTAATCAAAAATAAGAATCATCATGTTACAAATGATGGTGTCACTGACTCTTATGATATCATTCATACTATTCAAGCTATCAATCCTAACTAGGTTTTGAAACAAACTTCCCCTCCCAACCACATCACCAATCCTCATTTATCTTTAATAAATAACATCAATGTTCATAAACCTTTATCTTTAGAAGATTACAAAAATGACTACCAAGGTCTCTTCTATAATAACTTGATCCTACTCATTCCATGAAATCTCAATATGATCCTAATTATTTTTTTTGGTTTCATATTAGTTGTTGTCATTCTCATTAGACTTGTAGACAAATTCATAATTTGGCTATGGATTTCATTCTCTAACCCAATTTTGACCATGATTCTATCATTCATAAACATCAACAAGCCTATGACATTACCTTAAAATTCCATGAAACATAAACTAAATCTTAAAAACTGAACTAGGATAATGTTCATTTGTCTATTTACAAATATCCTCTTCTAAACCACCAAGACAATCAAGATAAGCCTACTCCTTCTTCCAAAATGTTGATAGTTTTCTTGACCCAACTCCTGAAGAGAATTTGGTCAATATGAATAATATGTGAATGGCAGTTGCCTTCATTTATCCTCATCCCATCCACACTCCTAAATTGTGTTGCACATTTCATGTTATCTAATACTCTTCCCCAACTCAATTAACAAAGTTAGGGCAAGAAGACCTTATATATTTTGATGAACCAATTCTAGATCCTCCCTTGGATAACACTTCTCATACCATTTCCACCACTCCTACATTCTCTTTACCCATCATAAATGATACTCAAACTTATATCAACACTTCTTCTAACTTATGTCAAACTAAACTTGAATCAACTACCCCATATTCTCAAGACAATCAACAAACTTGTCCTATAATTAAACCTCCCATAGCTTATCAACATAAATTCTTGTGCACTTTAGCTTCTCCTTTCAAGGACCTCCTTCAACACTATGCACCTATTTCTAATATTCCCCTTATAGGTTATGATGAGTGAGATCCTATCATGGAGCTTACTAATCTCCCATATCAAATCTCATTTCTATAACTCATGTGGACCTCTCCACATCACCATAATCATCTTATGAAACTCTTGTTCAAAATGAACATCCCTCATCCTCCCATAGTAGGATGTGAATCCACCTTATCCAGATCAGAATATATAATTTTATAATAGTGTGAAGATATGTCCATACATGTTAATGAAGCTATGGCCACATCTGTTTCTCTCAAATTCCCCATTGCTTCTATGATCCCTGATGATATTTTGACTCGTGCGGATGATCCTCTTTTTATTATTAGGAAATTTTAGTATGAATAATACTAATATATGTAATGTGTAAATAAAAATATCAAGATATCTCGTAGAAGAAAGTCTTAAGGAGAAGCTGAAATATTTTAGGGGAGAATGTTGTGGGATAGAGTATAGAGTGGAATATCTTGATTATACGAGTTGAAAATCTTATGAATATGTAATCTATCTCATTTGTAAATATTATGAATACAATATTATTATGTTATTATATAGTTTAAATCTATGATTATTTATTTGGGTTCATCTTGACCATTATCTCTATAAGTTGAATATTTAAATAGAATCATTCAAATAGTAACATTAGTATCAAAGCAAGTATTGGAAACTAGAAGAAATAAGGGGTAGTAGTATTGTGCTTCACCTCTGAGAATGAAAAAAAATATTGGTGAGATAGTATATAATAATTATTTATGTTGATTTTAATGTGATTCTTGCATCTTAGCAAGTGTGTATTTTTAGTATTTTTATTAGATCCATGTGTATTTAGGATTGTAGACTCTCATCAAGCCATATATCTAGTTTTACTTTGAAGCTTTCATATTAGCATCAACTCACCTCCATTGAACTATGTAGTCAAACTATCCTTGTGATATCTATTAGGACATTAAACTCACTGCCTTGAGTTTGATTTGATATCTTGGTGTTAAGATAGCATGAGTCAAAATATCTAGGTGTAGTTAGATTATGATCAAAAGAGTTAGTGCTAAATGTGGCCTATATATGGTCATTATAAATGCATGCACACATTTGATAGCTGTGTTACTTCTAAAGTATTGACACTTCCATCTAGATCTATCATAACCCACTTCATTATAATTCATTTCAAGTAGTATCCCTATTCCTTCATGTCACTCATTCTATCAACTTTTACTTTGAGAGAGTGATAACATGCACACATCTGATAGCTGTGTTACTTCTAAAGTATTGACACTTCCATCTGTATCTATCACAACCCACTTCATTATAATTCATTTCAAGTAGTATCCCTATTCCTTCATGTCACTCATTCTATCAACTTTTGGTTTGATAAAATGATAATTTATGTAGTGTGCAGATTTCAAACACAAATATATTTTTGATTGTAAATATTGCATATTTTAAATTCCAAGTAGTTTTGTTAGGATGAATATTCAACAAGCCCCAAAAATTATATTCTAGCTAATTCTATTCACCATTTATGGCTTGATGTGTCACTCTACATTCATTCTCCATTCAATAGGCATTTTTAGTTGTTATAAGCTTGTTATCAGTATGTCGATGTCCACTTAATATTGACTTAAATAAAGGAGAATTCCATAGATGTCCACTTTTAAGCTCGTGATCATATCCCATACAATGTCATCCAACTCACCACATTAACTTACCTCGGTCTTGTTCTTAGATCCATATTTAAAGAAGGTAATTCGTGAAGCACTCATCATAGTTGGTAGATTATATATTAAAGACCTGGTGGTAGATCGATCCCTATAGAATTGTCAAGTTATTATCTTCTATGTTTCTTTTATTATCTTGAGGAAGACAAGTATAAAGTCTTAGTTCATAAATTTTAAGTTTGTTTGATATTTTAATATATGACTATAGCTCTAATCTTTGGCTCGATAGGTTTTAATGATTTTTTATAGTCCCTTCTTATTTAATAATAAGTCAAAGGTATATTTTTATATATAAAAACTCAAAAGTGTCCTTAGTAGTTAGATTTAGATTGATCAAAAATTTGTCCAATGTAAGTAATAGTTGTAGCTTTATAGTTTTTTTCTAAGTGGTCACATCTTTTATACTATAAAAAAATGAAAAAGTGTCTAGTAAATTGATTGTTTTAATTAGTAATTTGTTGGTTCTTTTTAAATATATTCAAGTGTCATTTTTTAAAAGTCATAAAGTCAAAAAATGTAATGAAGTGTCAATTAGTTGAGTCTTATTTTGATTCAAAAAAGTTAAAAGAGTCATTTTTAAGAGTGTGTCAAAAATTATCAAAGTTAAAGTTTTCTCCTTGTAATGGATGTATTTTTGGGTGACCCCAACATCTAATTTGTAAGTCATATGTCCAAATTATGGGGGAAATTGTCATAAAAATGACATATAAATAATTATCTTCAAACCTTCATCTATTGAGTAAGTAGCTTCCCATACTAGAAGCTAGAAGGCACTTGTACCTCTCATTAGCCACTGTTGATAGGGTATTGTTTTGAAATAATAGTACTTTTTATTTGTAACATGTTTTATATAGTATGAAATAAGAACAGGAGTGTATCCAACCATGTTCACATAATTTCAAAATGTAATCCCCTAAAAGTGTGATAGTTCAAGTGATTCATATCATCAATACTAAATTAGAAGATGTTCTTGATAAAAATAGTTGGTAGGAGTGTTCCCACTACTTTTTGATTGGTTCAATTGATGTTCCCATATTTGGTTGATATAGTTCCCTTTTCAAGGTTTGTGGTTGATGTATGTTCCCATCATGGAGGATGTTCCCATGATTGGTTGATAGTGTTCTCATTTCTTGGTTGATTAGTTCCCATAATCAAAGTGCAAGAAAGTAGCACATAGGAAGGTCAAGACATGTGTATGTTGCTTAGACAAAAGATGGTGTTTCTACCCATGTTCATACTAAGGGGGAATATTAGGAAATTTTACTTTGAACAATAGTAATATATGTAATGTGTCAATAAAACTCTCAATATATCTCATAGAAGAGAGTCTTAAGGAGAAGTTGAAATATTTTAGGGGAGAATATTATGGGATAGAGGATAGATTAGAATATCTTGATTATAGGAGTTGAAAATCCTATAAATATGTAATTTATCTCATTTATAAATATTCTAAATAAAATATTTTTATTTTATTGTATGGTTTGGCTCTATTATTATTTCTTTGGGTTCATCCTGACCGTTATCTCTATAAGTTAAATCTGCATATAGACTCATTAAAACACTAACATTTATCAGTGTCCAAATTGGTGATATCCAAGTCAAGCATGCCTTGATTGAAAAGAGTTCAAAAACTTGTGTTGCCTCTCTAGATTTTATTAAAACCCTTGGATAGTTTGAATGTAATCTTAATTCCATGCATAGAACATGTTAAGTCTGTGACCAAAGGCAAATTCCTCCCTTAGGATGTGTTAGAGTTTAGTCTTTACATTGGTGTTTACTTTGGTAAATAAGTATTCACATGAGTGGTTTTACTATAGGTTATATTGTTAGTTATTTGAATATATTATTGTAATAATATATTATATATATAGTTTTGTGAGTGAATTATGGATAGTATTGTTATAGCTATATAAATGGAATCCAAAGATAGTCAAATCAATCATCAGTCAATAAAACTCAAGGAAATACATACAAACATAACTAGCTAAGTCAACTCCTTCGATGGGGTTTGGAAAATGATAATTAAGAGCTATTGAAAGAAATCACATACACAATACCTTTAAAAGAGCATCCTACCACCCAAATGCAGTTCAAAAAATGATTTTCCCCTTGATTTGGTGCTCAAGTATTTAGCAATGATGTAAGGCAAAGCTCCTCAATCATCTTTTATGCACCAATGAAACTAGGCTCATGATATTTACATCAATGCTATGCTTATATTGAAGATATCATATTACAAATTAAGAATTATAACACTACACAAAGAAAGGTTGTAGAGAAAATTCTGCATAATAAGTTTACACAAATGAAGCTTAAAAATGGTGGTCTTAGGCCTCCTATTTATAGATTTTTGAATTTGACTAAAATTAACCATGATCGTCCATATTGAGATCAAGATGTGTGTCCATGAATTAATTTAATTTTGGATAATTAATCCATAAATACCCTCATAAATATTTGGAAGGAATGGGCATTAAAGAGGCATGGGAGGCCTTAAACCTAATATTTTTTGCATTTATGGATTATGGATGCCACCCCACAAATGATGTCATTTGGTGATGCAGATAATAGGACTCAATTTATCATTAAAATATTTTCAATAACTTCCATAGATTTTACATTTAAGTACTTTACTTGGATTAATTTTCCTAAGTGAGATTAATCAATTTTTATGCAATTCTTTGGAAATTAGTTGCACACTATTAATCAAACTAGTCAAAATGTCATATTATTGGGTCATCATTTGAATAGAGTGGAATTAGAAGAATGTGGTAGGTAAGTATGGACCAATATCCCATATAGGATATTATTGACACAAAATATCACATGCACGTGTCATATGCCTCTGAATTAGAAGAATCTAATGGTTTAGAGTGTCAAATTGCATTTTCATCATTTTGACTCAAAATGAATTGATAAACATTAATAATCACATAAAATGCATTGCCCCATTTAGGGATACATTAGCCTAAATCAGAACTTATATAAAACAACCTTGAACTATTAGCGCATTTAAGTGATTTTGGCTCAAATTATGCATTTTCACAAATTTTGAGTAAGATTGACACTTTTAACACAATTTTTTTAGGAATTGGATGTCTACATTTTCCCCCTATTTGAGAAGGTGTGGCTAGACATTTAGGTGAAGCAACATCTTTTCAAAGAAAATAATTATCAAGAAGAAGTTGGAAGGAAATGACCCATGATGCCTCCTTGAGAGAACATACTAGGATGAAAGAAAGGGATGGACTCTCGAAAGAGAGAAAGAGTGAATTAACATATGGGATAGATTAAATCCATAGAACCTAATGCTTGCACACATTGATTCTCAATGATCAAAATATAATTAGAATATAATGGGCCCTAAGGTGGGGGGATGTGGGAAAGATAAAATCCAAAAATATAAACAACATAATTTAAACACACCCAAAAGAGGGTGAAAGATGTGCACTTAAGGAATGATCAATTTCAAAATAAGTTGCACACTAAAACATTGCCAAAATGAGTATAAAAGTCTATAGAGCTTGGAATTAGAAGAAATAGGAGAATGTTTCTCCAAAGAGAGGAAATAATAGTGTGCCCTAGTAGAGCAGATTTGATTGGTTGAGAAATCAATTTCACCCCAATAGGGCTGATTTTGATCACTGATAATTAATTGTACCCTAGTAGGGCTGATTTAGATTCATGATTGGTTCAAATGTTATGCCCTATGAGGGTGAATTGGCAAGCATAGCTCAAGGATATAACCCAATGCATAGATTAAAGATGAGTAGGTGTAAACAGAGATGTGATGGTATAATGAATGAAGAAGCCATAAATAAGTAGGCATATGAGGATGTACAAAGTGATAAAAGAGATGAAAATAAGAATGAAAGTGGTCAAACTAACCCAAGATACGTCATATGTCAAAACACTACATATATAATCCAAATGGACCTCAAGCCAATGTAATTCACACAAAATTGAGAGAAAATGGAATAAGGAATAAAGATTAGAAAAAAAATGGACCACTATTCGATTAGACTCATAGTGTATGCCAAGAAATGCACATCTTACATAGAGTTAGGTGTGAGATAAGCCATTGGTACCTATTTTTATTGGTGCACTCGAGAGTTGATCTTCAGAGCTACATTGCTTTTGAGAATTGGATCCAAAGCACTTGGTGCTTACTATAGCAAATTTAAATTAGGCATCATAAGTATTAGTAACCTATAATGATTTTGTATTTCAATTATGTTAATCCAGTTCAAATGTGAATATTTATAATTAAGGATAATGATAAGTACTACCAATACCAAAGTTACAACTATTTACATTTAAATAAAAATAAAGACAAAAAAATACATAAATGTAACCTAACTTAAAATCAAGATATGAACAATCAAGACTTAAGTAAGAACAAGAAAGTATAGAAATCAAAATAATAACAACTTAATAAACAACATGAAATCAAGATATGAATGATCAGGATCCATGTGTACTATCAAGATGTACTTGGAAAAGAAAACAAAAGAACAAGATAAAATATGAATATAAAATACCAAAAAGAAACAATAAGAAATAAAAAAGGAAGAGAAATAAATAAATGAAGATGAGATAAAGCAAAAAAAAGACCAATAAAAATCAAATTAACACACATAAATAAGAGTTAGTCTGAATGTTAGTGCGGTTTAAAAATAATTGTTCATGTACGTTCAGTAGAGGCATTACTTTATATAACAACATAACAAAAACAAGGACATAAAGTTTCCTCCAAATGATAGGGAAATAACATAGAAGAAAATGACGGGGAAAAAATAAGAAAAGGAAGGGGATAGTTGAGCTGACTCTAGATGTACAAGATAAGTGGACACTACCTACATAGTTCCATGGATGCTAGATCTAACATGAACTTCAATCCCAATGTAGTTCTCCTAAAAAATGGGATAGAGAAAAAAGTGATGATAAGAAAACATGATTAATGTTGAAGAGTAAAATGGGAATGATCTTGTAAAATATCAAGCACGTGGGATGATTACTTGCAAAATGGTAAGAGAATGGAGATCAGAATAAATAAAAGTGCAAGATAATGTATTTGTTTATTCATCAATATTTTTCTAATGTTTTTGGGTTTTTTTGGATAAGCAATTGAAAGGAAACATGTAAAAAATGTCCATGGAACTATGTAACTAAGGAGATGCACATCCACAAGTAAGAGTTCAAACAATAAGTAAACTAGTTATAATGGGGATCATGAATATAAACAATGGAATAGGGAACCAACTAATCAAGGAGATGTACATCCAAGAGTAGAAGTTATAATAATAGCTAAAGTCAGATGCAATGGCCTATGTTCAAAAATTAGTGAGATTGAGATCCTATTAAGGTAATAATGTCTACCAAACAATAGCAAAATAGAATGGTATAGAGTGCTAGATAAATCTTAAAAAGCATTCAGCAGGCAACAACCATGAGTTGATGTATGCATATTCACTTGTCTAAAAGAAGAAGCTACAAAAATATTATCTATGTCAAACTAATTTATATAAATGGCATTTGAAAGTGTTCATAATGCTTAGGAATCATAATCAGGATCATAATTGGTTAAGGGATAAAAGATGTCTAGGTTACAATGGCCCAAGATATGAAAATAATGTGGTTCCAAAAAGAACGTCCATAATGAATAGGATCCAAAAAAAAGATGGTCCAGGGTGGGATAAAATGAATCAAGTTGGAATATAAATGATCCAGAGTGCCAATAGTCCAAATTTTCAATTGTACAGAGTCGTAAAATAATATGGTTCTTGAAATAATGGATCAAGGTAGGTTAGAACATAAAGAATGTGGTCCAAGATAGGATGGTCTAGGATATAATGGTAAGATAAAATAATTTTAGCATAAGTTGCCTCCAAGTAAGGGGTCTTGTAGACACTAGTTCAAAAGTTTTCAAGCATAGAACCACTTGAGATGCACAATGTTCATGGGCTCTAAAATCTCTTTGCCACCTAAAGTAGCCAGTTGATATGCCCCCAATCTATAATTTACTATGATCACATATGGGCCAAACTAATTGGGTTATAACTTACTATTTTTATTACATTTAACATTTGTATTTTTCTAGTTCTCTTTTAAGACCAAATCACCAATCTCAAACTCCTGAGGAAGAATGCACTTATTTTATCTTTTTCATAATCTATTCTGATAAGCCTACATGTTTTTTAGGGCAGCCAAATGCTTACCATCAAGGAGTTCTATCTCTTTTAACCTTGAAACTCTATAATCTTCATCATCTTCAATATTCTCCAAAGATACTTGCAATGAAGGCAGATCGATCTTGATCAAGATAATAACTTTAGTACTATAAACAAGGGAGTATGGAGTGGATCCTATGGGGGTTCGATGACTACTGTGATAAGACCAAAGGGAAGGAAAGATTTACAAGTGCCAATTACAGCCAATGTCATTGGTAATATTTTTAAGAATGGCCAAAATGGTTTTGTTTTGACACCTCATCTTGTTCATTATAATTTGGATTATATGGTGTGGATTTCTTGTGTGTGATTTTGAATTTTACATAAACTTATTTAACATATTTGTTTACAAATGATCCACCATTATCAGATATAATGCAAGCTGGGATGCAATATAGACAAATGATATGGTAATGTATAGACTTGTAAATCTACCTAATGATGATGTAAGTGAGATGAATGGCTTCAATACACTTGGTGAAATACTCAATAGTAGTTAAAATATGTTTAAGTTATCTAAATATGTTGGGTTTATTTTCCTAATGAGATTGAGGCCCCAAGTAGAAAATAGACATGGTGTAGTGATCGGCTATAGTAGTAAGGAAAGTGCATAGATCAAATTTCCATGTTTTTGATATGGAACACTTATGTATATAATTTCAATCATCAATCTCCATTTTAGGCCAATAGGAACCTATTCTGAGGATTTTTTTAGATAAGACTACACCATTAGTGTGGGCCCCGCACATTCCTTCATAAACCTCCTTAAGTGTTAGCTTTGATTCTTCTGAAGATAAATAAAAAAGTAGCATTATATCATAGCATTTATGATAAAACATGTTTCTAAGGAGGGTATAACATGATATGTGGTGAAGGAAAAGTTTTTGATGATTGTTAGAAAGGTCAAGTGGAAAAACATGATCATGGAAATAATTATAAAAATATTTAAACCAAAGCAATTCAAGTGTGGGATTGGGACTAGTAATGGCACATACACTTTTTGAATCTGGTAAGACATAAGTAGGATATAGAAGATGTTCAATGAGAAACTAATACTCTTTAGCACTACTTTCAATCTATATCATGGACCCAATTATTTCCAATATATCAGTTGATCTATTGTTGTACCTTGGTACCTATTCAAACTAACAAATTTAAAATGAGATTTGAGATTATCCACAATGTGTTTGTAAGGAATATTCTTGTCATCATAGTCTGATACTGATATGTGTTTTGATTTATAATTAATTGGTAATCCCCATAAACCATTAAATGTTGGATATCCCATTGTACTATAAGATGAAGGCCTATAATAAATGCCTAATATTTGGCCATATTGTTGGTACAATGAAAATTGTTATGAAATGCTTTTGGAATCAAATCCCCTTGTAGTGTAATCAACAAAATTTTGGCTCTAGATCCTCAATAAGTGAAAGAACCATCAAAATATAGTTTTTAATATTTAGGTTCATGTTTTACTTCTTCTATTGTCATAACATAATCATCCAGAAAGTTGAATCTAAGTGGTTGAGTGCTTATAATAGGGGCTTCTAAAAATTGATTAGCAATAACCTAGCCCTTTATAGCTTTTTGATTCTGATACTTAACATGAAATTCACTTAGGAGCATGATTTGCTTGGCCATATGTCTTGTGAGAGCTACTTTAGATAATAAAATTTTGAGAAGATCCACTTTAGCAATAATGGTTTCATTTAGCATATAATGGCACAAATTTTGTGAAACAAATACCATAGCTAAACACACCCTCTCAATAATCATATAATTATGTTCATAATACACCAGTGTGCTACTTAAATAATAAACTACATGTTTTTACCTTGATCATCATGTTGGGCCAAAAGTGCCCTTAGTGCATGTTTAATCACTAAAATGTAAAGAATTAATGGTTGTCTAAGTGTTGGTGGTATCAAATATGGTGGGTTAGCCAAATATGTTATGAGCTTCAAAAATTTTAATTTGCACTCTTGATCCCATTGAAATGTGACCCCTTTCTTTAAGAGATGTGTAAAATGGGTGGCACTTATCTTTCAATTGATAAATAAACATGTGAATAGACTAGATATTTCCTTGCATCCTTTGGAGATATTTAAGATTTGAAGGTGGAAGAATTTAAACAATGGCCTTAACCTTTGTAGGGTCAACTTTGATCCCTCTTTGTGATACAATAATCCCTATCAATTTTCCTAAAGTGATGTCAAAGACACACTTATTAGGATTTAGCTAGACCTTGTACTCATGAAGTCTCTCAAAGATTCTTCATAAAACATCATGATGTCCAACACGTGTTCTTGATTTAGGTAGGATGTCATCAACATAGTCCTCAACAATATTGTTCATGTCATGGAAGATGACAGTCATAACATGTTGATAAGTGGCTTCAACATTCTTTAATCCAAATGACATGACTTGATAATAGAATTTTCCCCATGACATGGTGAGTGCAGTCTTGTGTTGATCTTCTTGGGCTATCTTGATTTGATTGTATCTATAAATTCCATCCATGATGGACAACATCTCATACCCAAAAATATAATCGATAATCATGTCAATGTTTGATAGAGGAAAATCATCTTTAGGACATGCCTTGTTGATATCTTTGAAATTAGTACAAAGATGTATACCTTATGGATTTTTTCTGACTGAAACTATGTTTGATATCCATTTATAATACTCTATCAATCTAATGATGCATGCTCCCAATAATTTATCCAATTTATATTTAATCAATAAAGAGATACATGGATGCATCTTCCATAATTTTTGTTTGACTAGCTTGGCATCTAGATGAACAATAAGTTAATTCACAACCAAGTGAGGGTCTAATCTTGGCATGTCTGAATATGCCCATGCAAAAATATCAATAAAATATTTCAAAATGGATATAATGTGTTCTCACTCCTCATCAGTGAGAGAAGATCCAAGGTAGACAATTTTGGGATCATCATATGTTCCTAAGTTAACTTCAACAATGTTTTCTACAAGGAGTATAGAACCATATTCAATAATAATAGGCAATGTGTGATCATGATCAGCTTCTTCTACTACAATTTCTTATTGTTCTTCCCAAAGCTATGGATAATGTGATTAATCTAAATCCACCAAATCAAGTAATGCCCAACTACCAAAATCTCAAGAAAGTCAAGAGCAAGATGATCAAAGACTTGTTGTTATTATGACATGATGTTAGTACTAGATATAAAGATAGGACTTGATGGACCTTGCACATCCTTTGGGGATGAGCAAGCTTTATCATCCAAGAGTGCCCAAAATAGGTTTTCACTCAAGGGCTTATCTTTTTCTTTACTTTTTCCCTAACCAATGAGCACCTCTAAAGGGATTTCACCTGAAGATCTTGATGTTTTATCTTTTTCATGACCAATAAATTTTGATTGCTCTCTAAAGTAGGTAGAAAGATCCAAATAAAAATCAAAGCCTTGTTTATTATCACCAATGGATAATCCATCTATCAAGCCCATATACTCTACAATCGATTCTTTATTTTAGAATTCATCAAGGCATATGACTGAATTTTGTTGATCCCAATCAATGAGTTTAGAATGGCAAAAGCATAGGGAATAATGAGGTATTAAGTTCATAATGGAATTTGAATCAAATAAGTCTATGTCAAAAAACTCATTGAAAATTTTATAATAGGATACTACATCACTACCAAGAGTCTCATCTCTAGTCGATTTTAAAAAATCACTATCGAAATTCTTAAGGACACCCCCAGGTAGTATAAATTTGAGATCATGATTCAAATTTTGTATGCTTGCTGATAAAGGTTCTATAATTCCTTACACTCATGGGCCAAGACCTTTTCCTATATAATCAAAATTTTCCATGATCCAATTAGGGATAGGATATATTGGATTCTAAAAACAATCAGCAATGTCATTAGAATATAAGTAGTCTCCTTTAGTGAAAGCCCCTTGATCCTATTTTGGGAAAGTAGAAGATACAAATACCATAGGTGGATTCTTTGTTTCTTTATTCTATTTATAAATCATGTTGGGTCTATTAGGGTTTTTGTAAGGTTTAGGTTTACCAAATATTTTGGGAGACTTGGGAAAATTATCAACATGGAAGGCATCATTAAGATGCTATGTAGAAATACCCACATCCTCTCTAACAACCTATTTTTCAAGAGTTATACAAAATGAATTAGCTAAAGTGGATATAAGGTCACTAAGGTTGATATAATTATATTTTGGTGGATGTGAAACTATTTCCTTGTTCTTATTTACAATAAATTCAAAACAAGGACAATAGTTATAATTATGATATTCAGCCTCTAAATGTTTGTAATATTGATAAGGTTGTAGATCAACCAAAATGGTGACCTTGATCCCATCATGGGGAAACTTAAAGCACTAATTTAAGGTGAATGGAATGGCCTATACTTCATGGATCTAAGGATGACCAAGAAGTATGTTATAAGGTAGCTCAATATCAACAATATGTGATGGGACATAGACCTAACAATGATTGGCAAATAAATAGTACTAAAAGACT
Organism: Torreya grandis; assembly: GCA_037957365.1. Taxonomy (NCBI): domain Eukaryota; kingdom Viridiplantae; phylum Streptophyta; class Pinopsida; order Cupressales; family Taxaceae; genus Torreya; species Torreya grandis. Next base: position 1,834,515 of record JARHVA010000236.1, on the reverse strand, counting down.
CCAACATTGTCTTATACCTTTATGGTGATCATATATGGATAGATGTCCTTTATAGTGTAGCCCAATCTCTGTACCAATTTGAGGGATATTGTGTTCATCCCTAAACCATTCTCTATAAGAACCCGCTATTTTTTATGGTTTTCAATGATGACCTCAATATACAAGGGGTTTGTATGGCTAGGACCAAGATTGGACATGTCCTTTTGATCAAAGGTAACTATAGAAATGAAGATAAATGTCCCACAAATGTTTGGAATTGTTCAAGATTAATATCTTGGGGAATATTTGATTGTTGTAAAAAGTCATTTAAAATAGTTCTATGGACTTTAGATGTACACAAGAGATCTAAAATAGAAATTTGTGTAGGGGTTTTACTTAGTTGGTCTGATAGACTATAAGGCTTTTTAATAGCAGGATGAGATGGTTTAGCCTTGGATGGTATAGTTTTTGTCTTTAAATCTGATGGTTTAATGCTCATGTTGGGTTTAGTGGTAGAAGAGGGAAGAGGGCCTTAAATAGTAACTTGCGAGTGTCTAGTTGTAATTGCATAATCTAGAGGTGGCAAGGAGCCATTATAATTAGAGGATAAAGGCAAAGGGCCTTGGAGAGTGACTCATGGGTGTCTAGTTATATTAGATCAATTTAGAGTCAACAAGGAGCCATTATAATTAGATAAAGGATGGGGTCCATAGATGGTAACACATGCAAATGGAAGCATAATAGAATTGTGTGAAATTGATGTGGTGTTACTTAAGGGAGAGGGTGTTGACCCTATAACAATGGGTCCAGTACTATGAGGAATACAAGATAGTTCATGATATTTAACAGTAATTGTGGTAATATGGTTTGCATAAATTCATCCCACAGTATTTTCTTAGTCATAAGGCATGTTTTTATAACCTAGGTTGTTAGAATGGGTATTATGATCATGTTGATTATGATTCTAACATTGATTATAATTTTTCCATTGATTTTATCCTTGGTTTTGATTATTCTTTGGTGGTTGTTGATTATGTCTAAGAAATGGATATTTGTAGATTCCCATATCTTGATTAGTGTCTCATGGAATAAGTTTGATCTCCACTTCACCATTTTCAATCAAATCTTCAATAAGGTGTCATAATTGAATGCATCTATAAGAATCATGATAAATAACATGATGGAAGTTACAAAATTCATTTGATCGATACTAATCTATCTTGGGATAATCTTCAGGAAATGGCCTTGGTATAGGCCATACAATCAAATTAGTTTCTATGAGCTTTTGGAATACTACCTCAACAAGCTCTCCTAGTTTGTTGAAGACTCTGAAGTTGTTATTAAAGACCCTTTAGGTAGGGTTTCTTTAAAAAGTGTTTTTTGGATTAGGTGGATCTAATTGAACATTTGGATGTAGTGGATCCTACACTATTTGTACATGTCTTGATTTAGGTACTCTATTTTTTACCATGTTTTTTTTTTGTTACAGCCCTAGGCTTTTATGTTGCAACAATTTGACTAGGAGATTGGATCTGATTTGATGTTTGAACCTATGAATAAATATTGACAAGGCCTTTAGTAATAAGTGCCTTCTTAATATGGACACCCGTATCGATAATTTCTTCAAATGTGGTTACATAAGTAAGCCATAGATTATGTACCACCTCAGGGTGTAAATTCTATGAAAATATGTCTGCCAACTATTTGTCTAGTAAATTATAGTGAAAGCATCTAGCTAATGCTCTCCATCATTGTAGATATGTTGAGAATATTTCTCTATATTGTTATTTGGATTTGCACAAGTCAACAATAGTTAATTCATCCTCAATATTGTAAAATAAATGGTTGAATTTTTTTTAGAAAGATCATTCTAATCTGCAACTAATCCCTTGGGTAACTTAAGAAGCCAATCTAAAGCTTGTCCTGCTAAGCTTTGTAGAAACAAATGAAGTAAATAAATGTTATTGTAATCTACCTCTTAGAATGACACAAAAATGCCTAAATGTATTCATGAGCATCACTATGTCCCTTGTATTTATCAAATTTGGGTTCCTCAAAATGAGGCAAAAAGGTGACTTGGAGAATACTCAAATCGAATGGATATGGACATATCTCATTAAATTTTTACTTTTTTATTATGTTTCCTATCTCCAATCATGACACAATTTCTTTCATCGAATTCCACTCTTGCATGTTTGGGACATTTATGGGTGGAATATAATTCTTTCAGGGTGGTATGTGCCCCTATTGCATGTTTTTTTAGGGATATACACCCTATGATCTACAACTTTATTTTGATTTACTCCTTGAGTCGAGTAAGTGAGCCATTGATTTTTGGCTTGATAAACATTCCCTAAAGTTAATCATCTTGAGTAAGTGTTCTATTGATTTTAGGGAGCCTATGGTCTATTCATGAAATTACACGTTGGTTGAGATGAACTAGCCAAATTATTTTGAATAATTTCCTCAATATGCACTAAATGTTTTAGTGTTGATTTTGTGAAGGAATAAGAGGTTATTGATGATTGAAAAATGTATTTTCCATGTCTATCGAAGCATGTTGTGAAATTTTTTGAGACTTAAGTTGTTCAGTTGAGACATCTTGATCCATCATAGGTGTGTTATAAACTAAAGTGTGTTGCATTGGATCTACCACATTCCCTTGCTCATTATAAGAATCATTATGTATAGAAGTGGAAACTAAAGAGTCAATTAAGTCCATGATAACTTGGTTTGCATATCACTGACTTATCTCTTGATCTTGGTGATAAGATCTTGATTATTATGTGTTGACTTTATGATCAATTCATTTCCTTTTCTATAAGAAGCAATGTTTTTTTTTTACAATATGTGTGAGGCATTGTTCTTGCTATTGTTATTCTACCCTAACCAAGGTATGAAATTATTCCATAAGAAAATCTTATGGTAATCTAACACCTAATTCAATCAACCCTAGGAGTGTTTCATCTTTGTCCTCTAGGGGTTGATGTTCAAAGTAATCTTTTTCATATCTTACAGTCATGAGAATATTCTTAAATACCACAAAATTATCTTGTCCATCATAAAATTTATCTTCCTCATGGCTAGGATTGTAAGAGACCCCACTACAATTGTACCTTCGTATCATGTCTAGAAGGTTGATCCCTACATTTTATAGGATTTGGAAAAAAAAAATTCAAACATTAAAAAGGTGTGTTTTGATTTTCTCTAAACAAGTGACAAGGTAATAAAGAGACTACAATAAAAATAAGTTGGCATAGTACCACACAATTAGAATAAATGGTTCATGAAATTACTCAACTTTGGTGAGTCTAATTCATTTAAATTAGAAGAGGGTATGATAACTCAAAAACCTATAGTGTATACTATTACACAAAATGTAGGTTTAAAGATAGGTCAATACCATAAAAGCTATGGACAACTTCGATGAGTTTCTACTAGAAAACTAGAAGAGAGTCTTTATAATGAGGAAAGTAACAATGCAATTTAAAACTCAAGAGGTGAAAACATTCAAGAATTCCAAATTATAAAACTAAAACCAAATGGACATCCCAATGCCTCCACATGGTAAGAGGAAGTATAAAATTGGTTTTAGAATTTAGAGCATGAGTGATACATAATATAACCTAAGTTCTAAATGAATAGATGATGATGAGTCTATAAATGGCCTTCAATCCAAATAGGAAATCATACTCAAGTTAACTCAAACCAATTGAAAATGGTAAACCAATTAACACATTGGCCTGGAACTTAAAAAGGTAAGATTTTGAATTTGAATTAAAAAGTGAAGGACTTGGAGAGTTTTCGAAAATGGTTTAGACTCTAATGATTAGTATAACAATGTTTTTTAGATAACACAAACACAATGATTGAAATGAGGATTTGAACAATGTAAAATATGATTTGGATTTGGTTAGCATAACACCTCCTTGTTCAAATAAATTGGTGGACAACAAATGTGTTTAGTTGACGTGTTTTTAGTTAACAAACAAGTTTTAGAATTAAATCTAGACCAAGTAAGTAAAGGAAAAGATAAATACAACTAATTATAATGTCCAAAGCCCTAAACTGACAAGGTTGCTTCATATTGCTTAAATCCATCTATATGCATGATCTTGGGAGGATTTTTAAGTGTTAATCCAAAAATAAAAGTGCATGAAGTAGTAGATTCTTTACACCATCTTTTCCTAAAATATTGTACAACAACATAGACCTTTGGGCTACTCACCCTGCATCAATAATATATCCAAGGTAATTGGGGTTGTGCTAAAACTTAAATTCTCAACCATCTAGATTATCTCAAGAGTGAATAACACTAGAGATACCTCATATCAATTGAGTTCATACTAATTAACTTGTTATGTAAGGGTATATTCTTTTACATAGTGATTCCATCTATGTACTACTTAGTGGGATCCACCTGACTCAATTTTTCATTACGATTGGAGAGGTTAGCCACTCAACCCCCTGGAAATCATAGTATACATTCTCTAATTTATACACCCCACCATAAAGTGGAGTTAAAACAATGTTGGGAGATGAAATCCTAGGTCAGAGCTTCCCTAAAAAACTCATGAGGAGGATATGAACTCTTGATAATAATCCAAGTTGAATAAAATAAATGATCTAAGTGAAAAAACTTTATAAGTTGTGTTTAGATCACCCAAACCATACATGTTTTATAAAGAGCCTCAACAAGATTCTTTTGATGCCTTGGATAAATATACAATTGTAAGGAAGAAGCACCTTTGGTCACCTGAGTTCCCTAAATGGGATGAGGGGAGAGCATATATGCATCTTTGATTTGAAAAAATAAACAAGTACAAAATGATATAGCATAAAACAACACATTTTTAAATACTATGAATTTAAGTGAGTGTAAATTTTATGCACCAAAATTAAAGTATTTTGTGAAATTCTTGGCCCCTTGGCCTTAGTTGCAAACTTTGAAAAACTTTCACAAAATAACTTAACACAAAAGCATCTAGATTCATTTTAAACACCAAAGGGGAAGTTCAAGACTTAATCAAGCTTAAATTCAACACTTTTACAAATTTGTGACCTATAAATGTTAGAGGGTTTCCTTTTGCTTTGAAGCATAATTATCAATGAAACAATCAATATTTGAAAACTTGCTCTCGAGTTCTCTATTTTTATTACATAGAGATTGACGTCGATCAACAATGACCAATGTTGGTTACAAAAAGATTGATGATGGTTATTAAAAAACCAATGTCGATTGATAAAAACCAATACAGGTTACCTGTGAACCCCTAGGCAAAGAAATGTTTTGTTAAAAAACTTTTGTTATCCCAAGTTAGTATAAAATATCCAAAATAAAATTATGGATCAATAATAAAATGTTTAGAAAGAGACTTAAAAAACTAGACTAACAACTTGAAATATTCAAGAAAGCTTAAAAACCCAATTTTCGTATCATGTTCTATCCTACACTAGAATTGATGGCAGTTAGATAGGACCGATGTTGGTTACACATAACTGATATTAATCACTGTGTAAAATGTGTGTCGATAAAAACACAAAAAATACCAAAAAGTAATAATAAAACTTGAATTTTATGATTTTTAAGGACTTATTATAAAATCTAAAGATGCCAAAGTTGTTCTCCTTTCTTGAATGGGATGCGTGATCCCACTAAGAATGCCAATATATAGAGATGGAATCCAAAGTTAGTTAGATCAAGCATTAGTCAAGAAAACTCAAAAAAAATGCATAATAAAATAATTAGCTAAGCCAACTCCTTTGGTAGGGTTTGGAAAATGACAATTAGGAGATATTAAAAGAAAGCACATACACAATACCTTCCCAAGAGCATCCCACCACCCAAATATTTCTTAAAATATGATTTTTCCATTGATCTAATACTCAAGTCTTCAATAATGATGCAAGGCAAATTCCTCCATCATCTCTTTATGCACCAATGAAACTAGGTTCATGATATTTAAATCAATTTCATGCCTATCTTGAAGCTATCCTATTGTAAATTAAGCATTATAACATTACACAAAGAAAGGTTGTGAAGAGAATTCTACATAAAAAGTTTATGCAAATGAAGCTTAAAAATTATGGTCTTGAACCTCCTATTCTATATATTTTTTAATTTGACCAGAGTCAAGCATGACCTTCCATCTTGAGATCAAGATGTGTGGCCATGAATTAATTCAATTTTGGAGAATGAATCCATATATAACCTCATAAATATTTGGAAGGAAGGGGCATTAAAGAGGCATGGGAGACCTTAAACTTGATATTTGTTGCATTTATGGCTTATGGATGCCACCCCATAAATGATGTCATTTGGTGATATAGATAATAAGAATCAATTTCCCATTAAAATATATTCAATAACTTCCATGCATTTTCCACTTAAGCACTTGATTTAGATTAATTTACCTAAGTGAGATTAATCATTTTTTATACAATTCTTTAGAAATTGGTTACACACTATTAATTAAACTGGTCAAAATGTCATATTACTGGGTCATAATTTCATTTGAGTGTAATTAGAAGAAGATGTTAGGTGCGTATGAACCAATATCTCATTTAGGACATTGTCAACACAAAATAACACATGCACATGTCTTGCACCTTTGAATTAGAATAATTCAATGGTTTAGAGGGTTAAATTGCATTTTTATCATTTTGATTCAATATTATTTGAGAAAAGTTAATAATCATATAAAATGCATTTCCTAATTTAGGGATACATTAGCCTAAATTGGCACTTGTATATGACAAGCTCAAACCATTTAGTGCATTTAAGTGATTTTGGCCCAAATTGTGCATTTTCACAAATTTTGAGTAAGATTGACAATTTCAACATAATGGTGTTATGAATTGGATATCTATGATAGCAATCTCCTGGTTTATAGGAAATTGATAGCCTATATGTAATTTTAACATTTGTCTATGAAATAATAGAGAGAAGAGAATATTATAATATATTTTGTTTAAATTTGATTATTTGTCTTATGTAAACTATTAATCTTCTATAAATCTAAACCAGACTTATTATCTAGTATCAAATCAGAGTTGATCTTTGTCATAGAATAATAATTTGTTTATAGGGGCACACTATAGTTTTTTTATTTTCCTTGATATTAGGTTTTAATTCTCTATAAAAGTGTAGATTAGCTTTGTGGATTGTCATTTTTTAGTCTATCTTTTATAGAGGCATGATTGTTTGGCAGAGAACATTGTTATTTCTTTTACTCAGGCCTTCTCCATTCAAGTCCCAATGTCAAACACATATCAAGGACATTATCATTCAATTTTAGCATAATTTATTGTATTGATTGAAGACTTTTACATCATTTCCTTACATACACATATCCACATTGTTTGATGAATTCAATAAAGGTTTGGGAAGGATGTTGGAAGATAGAGTAATTGTATAATCTTGGATTTGCATTGATTGGCCATTAAATGTATCTCACTTCAATTATTGGTGAAATTGATTATTATACAACACTCTATTAATGGCTTCACAAACCACATCGATTCATTTCTATGACTTTGGCTAGATCTGATCTTTTATTCTACGATAGAATTAAATTATTTGATCAATCTCTCTTTGGTCATTTTGTCCAGGGTGATTCTATGTTTCCAACTCCACATGGTTCCCACTATACATATCTATTTACTCATTGAAGTGCATGGAAGTTTTCAATAAGTGAGAGATTTGTGGTGTTTTCAAACAACTTTGTAGATATTTTCAAATTCAAAGTTCTGAAGCATGGCCTTATAGCTCAGGAGATTTAATTTTGGTTTTCTTATACCAATATCTAAAACTTTTAAAATTCAAAGTTTTGAAGCATGGCTTCGTAGCTTAGGAGATTTAATTTTGGTTTTCTTATGCCAATATATGAATCTTAATTAGTCTTACACACTCCATTTCTAAAAGTTTGCATTCAAAATCATTAGGTGTAGTCTATGTATTATTCTCTCTACCTCACCACAGTTCTCCCACCTCAATCCATCCACCTCACACTTCAAATCTTGTATATTTGTAAATACTTTCACCATCATGTGATTTGTGTGTGCCATTCAAGATAAACTACTATATTACAATCATGCTCATACCTCATACATTCATAACAACTATGTGTAATATTTTTTATGGTATAGATACATTAAAACTAGTGAGATTCATTCATAGAGGTATTTTTAATGTTTCAATTTTTATGTGTATTAAGTCTAGTCTATTATCAAATTCAATAGCAATCTTTTTGGTTATAATCATTATGTCTTTAGTTTTGGTTAGATATTTTTTAAAGATTATCAAAATCAAAAACTAAAAAAAGTGTCAAAGTATCTTTTATGGTCAAAATATCAAAAGTCTAAATATGCATGTTGATATTTTTTAAGTATGTCATTTTTTTCAAATTCAATGATTGAGTCCTTATTATCAAAAATTGTAAAAATATGCATTTTTAGGCAACCCTGATGTCCTCTTTATTATTTCACATTAAGGGGGGAAGTGATATACCAAAAATGGAAACAATTATGTTTTAAATCCTCATCAGCTAAGTAAGCATCTTCATATATTAGAGATCAAAGGAAATGAAGGTGATAACACATGAACCAAGATTGAATATTGTGCCCGCACAATCAGGTCCAAAAGCATTTTATTAATAATGCAAATCAAATACAATTCCAAAACGATTTTGTGATTTTTTTTCAAGTCCAAATTTGTATTAGTACGACCCAAAAATTGTATAAGTATACCCTTCCAACATCTTGCATCATCAAAATTGAGTTTTACATAACCAAATTTTCTTCTGTCAATATCAAACACTACCAAATAGTTAAAGATTCAATCTTGCAAGGATTTGTTCAGCCCAGGTGGAGTGTCAGGAGGTTTTAAAACTTCTCCAGATCAGCCATGGCATTGAAATCTCTAACATGGCATTGGAATATTGTAGGAAAATTTTTAAAAAGATCATTTTTCAAAGTTGGATATAGTTTTGAGAAAAATTTAGGGTTTGGTGGGACCTACATAAAGCTTTAAAAAAATGTTTTTTTTAACTTGGACAAATTTTTCATGGGGTTTTTTTATTTTACTCATCCAAGTAAATTTTTTTTATAATAGATATAAAAAATCAAGTTTATATATAAAATCCTATCTTTATAAACTTTTAAATGTTCATAGAGCACTTAGAAGGACTTGTTTTGGATAGAACTTTGTAACAAAGAGGTTAAGGGTTCAAAACTTCCTTTTTGGAGGAATTTTCTTTTTGAATATGCTTTCTTGAAAAATAATATTCCCTTTTTGGAATCTTTTATATGCTTTGCAAGTTTTAAAAAGCATATTTGATTGTAAAAACATGCATACTTGTTAAAAATTTGCATGTGAAGTTGTTATCTTTTGCTATTGTATATCTTGGTGAATAAGGTGTATCTTGGTGAAATAAGGATGTATCTTGGTGAAATAAGGTTGTATTTTAGAGACATAAGGGTGTAATTTTTTAATTTTTGGTGTGTTTAAGTGCAAAACCCATCAAAAATCCTTTTTTCTCTATGTGGAGGTTAAGTGCAAAACCCCATAGAAGCAGTGTCTTGTGCAATGAGTGTGGTTTTTCTTTACCTTATTGCATTTATTTTTCATTTTCTCATACTTACTATTCCTTGTTGCACTTGAATTTCATTCAAGATTCCAAATATTTAGAATTTGCTTTTATATGGTGATAAATAAATGATTTATAATTATTTAGATTGAAAACATTTGATGGAAGCTACTTCAATTTTTAATGAGCAATGGGATATTGTTAAGAATGAAAATCCCACATTGCCTACAAAACAAACTTAACTTGATGCATTTAATCTACATGATTCTAAGGCCCTATATTTGATCAAGTGTTTTTATACTCGTGACACTTACATATATATGAAAAATTCTCCTCATAGTTACACTACATGGAAAACCTTATCCGATTTATATGATAATAAACCTAAGCATAAGAAGATAGACATTTATATGCAGTTGTTTACTTTGTTTTTAAAGGAAGATGGGGATATGGAATAATACATGTCTAAGTTGAAAAATATTTCTACTGAGTACACTAAGGTTGGGTTTGGAAAACTAGATGATGATCTCATAGTTACTATTACATTGAAAGGACTACCTAGGTCCTATAAAAACTTTGTAGAAATGTTGCATGTCTCTGAAAAGATTATAGGCATCACTTTTGACAAATTGGTTGAGTTTATTATCCAACATGATCACTCTCTACCTAAAAAATATAAGAAAATTAAGGAAGCCCATGTTTCAGAATCTAAGCCTAGTTCATCTTCTTATGGTCATCAAAATAATAGAGGGAATAATTATAGAGGGGGTCAAGGTTATAGAGGAGGCAGATATCAAAACTGACGTAGAGTTTATTCAAATCAACAAAAATCTAATCATTCTCATTCAAATGAGACAAGTGATAGAGGACATGGTCACAACTCTTATAGAGGTAGAGGTCAAGGTAGATCAAACATGTAGTGTCATAGATGTGGGAAATCTGGTCACATTGCCTCTCGGTGTCGGATTCCTTTTGAAAAAATTTAGAGGGCATAAAAAGTGACTAAGTCCAACTATTCTAAATATGCTAACCATGACTACAATGAGTCTAGCAATGTTGCTCATGAATCTGCATTCACTACTTTAGGGCACATTGATTATATGGAATATGAGGCTAGAGGTGAGCTCATAGATGTATGGGTTTTAGATACAGAAGCAACCAAACACATGGCATTTAGGTGAGACTTATTTTGTACTTTCAAATAAACTTCTCTCTCTCTATTTGCTTTGGCAGATAAGTCTATGCATACTCACTTAGGACTTGGGTCTATTGATATTATTCTTCCTAATGTTTCTATAAAATACTTGGAGAATGTTTGGTATGTTCCCACATTGAAGAAATGTCTTATTTCTTTGGTAACTATTTGAAAGAAAGGTTATCAAGTTGTGCTTTAAAATGGGCTCATTCATATCAATTCAGTGAAGAATGGTTATAAAACCATGTATACAGGATATGAGGATGGAAATTTGGTTAGATTGCATTGTAAAGTGCTTCCTCCCATAGTGGAACTTGAGGTAGTTGTTGAAATAGGTACAGGTACTATGTCTACACACTGGTTATGGCATCTCCACTATGGAAATTTGAATATTCACTCTTTAGTGGATTTATAGAGATATGGTATGGTGAGTGGGTTGCCCAATTTTTGTAAATATAGTATTCTTTATGAATCATGTGTTCTAGAAAAATAAAATTAGGAAAAATTCCCTAAGAATTCTTCATGGAGAGCTAATAGATGTTTCAATTAGTTCATAGTGATGTATGTGACATGAAAAGGTCATCCATTGGAGGGTGTAGATATTTTGTGTTGTTTTGTTGATGATTTTTCTAGGATGACTTGGGTGTTTTTCATGAAAAACAAATCATAAGTTTTCACTAAGTTTGTTGATTAGTTACACTTATTTGAAAAACAAATAGGTTCACACTTAGCTACTCTTCATTTAGATAATGGTGGTGAGTATACTTCAAATGAGTTTTTAGACTATTATCAATAACATGGAATTCATCAACAATATAGTAATGGTTATACTCCATAGCAGAATGGAGTATTTAAATGAATGAGTAGAACCTTAGAGGGCACGTCATGAGCTATGTTTCACTATAAATAGCTCGATGATAAGTTTTAGGTAGAAGCCATTGGTATTGTAGTGTATTTGATAAACAGGTCCCCCATAACTGCACTTTTGGGACAAACTCCATATGAGGCATGGTATGGGTTTAAACCAAAAGTTAAACACTTTAAATTTTTATGATGCCTTTGTTTTGCTTTACTTCCCACTAAACATAAAACTAAGTTGGAATATGAAGTCAAAAATGCAACTTTCTTGGATATTCAAAAAATAAAAAAGGGTATCATTTGCTTGCATAGGATACAGGCAAATTCATAGTGATTCAGGATGTAGTATTTGATGAATTTGGTACTATGAACACCACAGATATTGATTCTTAATTTGATAGGTTAGAGAGGAAATTACAAAACATGATAAGGGATTGAATAATGAGAGCAATTCTCTGAGGTTGTGGTATGAGAAAAATATCCCCTCACTTTCCTCTCCTTCATCTACTAGTTCACAAGTTGATGACTTAGAAAATGCATAAAATTATCTGTCTTCCTTTGAGTGATGCACATGATGAGAAATTTGGTATTCCTAATTTGACTAATTTGAATAAGTATCCAAAATGGGCTCAAAGTAATTTTTATGACTTAAAAGTAGATGAAGTTGGTTTAAATGGTCCTAAGAGTTCTTGTAAATAGGTAAACTATGCAATGGTTGTTACTACTTCTTCCATTGAGCCATCTATATTTGAAGAGGCATCCACTAAACATGTTTGGCAACAAGTGATGCAAAGTGAGTATCATGCCATACTTGATAATAATACTTAGGTTTTGGTTGATCCTCCTCTACATATTCAACCCTTAGAATGTAAATGGGTTTATAGGACTACATATAAATCAGATGGCTCCATTGATAAACATAAGACAAGACTTGTTGCAAAAGGATATGCATAACAAGAAGGTATTAACTATGAGGAAACAATTGCACCAACTACCAAATGGCACACTATTCATATGGTACTTGCCTTGGTAGCATAGAATCATTGTAAAGTACATCAGATGGATGTTAAAAGTGATTTTTTGAATGGTGATTTATAAGAAGAAGTGTATATGAAACAACCTCAAGGTTTTGAGAAAGTGGGTGTAGAACAAAAAGTGTGTAAATTGATAAAATCTTTATATGGGCTAAAACATGCACCCAGGGATTGGTATGAGAAAATGGATTCATACTTGAAGACAATTGGATTTCGACGTAGTGAATCTGATGATACTTTATATTTCCAAGTATAAGGTAAGAAATTGGTGATTCTTGTACTCTATGTTAATGACTTGTTTATCACAGGCAATGATGAAAACAATAACAAGTCTATGAATAAGGAATTAAAAGATGGGTTTGAGATGATATATATTGGACTTCTTCACTACATCTTGGCATAGAAGTAACTTAGAAAGAGCATAATATTTTCATTTCACAAACTAAGTATATGTTTGAGTTGTTAGATATGTTTGGCATGAGTGATTGCAAACCTACCCTCACTCCCATGGAAAGTAACTTGAAATTATCTAAGGATGATAGCAGTGCCTTTTTTATTGGCACCAAATATAGATAGTTAGTGGGAGGTTTGATATATTTGATGACTACCAAACCTGATATATCATTTTCAATTAGAATTATGTCTAGGTTTATGTATGAGCCTAGATAAATTCATTGGAATGAAGCAAAATGAGTATTTTTTACCTTCAAGGAATGAAAACATATTACCTTGAGTACTGTCACAACAAGAACTTCAAACTTGTTGGGTATTGTGATGCAAATTTTGGTAGATGTGTGGATGACAGAGTGTCCACAACAGGATACACTATGCATATGGGTTCAACTGCCATTGCTTGGTGTTATAAGAAGTAAGATATAGTGTGAAATTCATCAGCAGAATCAAATTACATTATAGTATGAGATGCTTATAGATAAATTGTTTACTTACAACATATTCCTAAAGATCTTCAGGTTTCTTAGATTGCTCCTACATAGTTATATATTGATAATTAGAGTGAAATCAAGATGTCCAAGAATCCACTATTTCATGCCAAAACAAAACATATGGATGTTAAATATCATTATCTATTAATTCTAGTGGCAAAGAAAGCTCTTGATCCAATATATTGCCCAACTGTTGATATTTTCACAAAACCCCTTAATAGGATCAAATTTGAAAAATTTAAAAAAATGCTTGGTATGTTTCCAAAGACCTAACTTTAGATCATAGGGGGGTTTTTTAGGACTTATACAAAGTCTTAACTTATATTAAGATTTTGATGTGTTAGAATAATTTAATAATTGTAAATGGGACATGCATATTTTATAAAGACACCCCCATAAATAAATTAGATTAACTTTTATTTGGGTAGTTTTATGTTTGAGTTAATTAATATTTTGAACTACCTCTTAGGTGGAATTCCCATAGGATTTGGTTATTAAGCTAGTTGGTTTTACTGATATGAGGTTAAAACCTATGAATAAATATTTTTTCATGTAAAAGGGTTAACGGAGTAAAGGCACCCTTTTATTGTATTTGATTTGCATTATTAATAAAATGCTCGTGGACCTACCTGTGTGGGCACAATATTCAACCTAATTGGTTCATGTGTTATCAGAAGGTTGGAGGTTTTAGAGCCTCTCATCTGTCACCAATGATAAGGGCCTAAATGATTTTGTGACATATTTTGTGTGGTGTGTTTTATTTCATTTTTTTAATATGGTGTTTTTTGCACCAAATCGGTTAATGCGAAAGACAGTTCTTCAATGGTAGTGGAAATTATCTATGCTATTTTTGTTTGGGTGGAAACAAACATCAATAGATGTTGAATAGGATGAAAATGAGTATTTATTCCTCGTTATATTTCATTTTTATAGTATTTTATGTGTTTTCATTCCCCTACTAGATTAGAGAAAAGGAGAGTGTAGATATAATGAAATGTGGTAATAGTTGTATAGGAGGGAAGCAAACTACAGAAATCCTCTGACTGCAAAGATCCTTTAACTACCATACTTTTTTATAGAGATGATCAACTAGTGAAACATTCATTTCATTCCCATGGAATAAATGTAGGATGCATTATTCACATAGTAGTGGTCATGTGCAGCAAGATTCAGACAGTAGGATGCAAACCTAAAAGTATGCATTGACATATGATTTTATTTGGGTCAATTATGGAAGATGTACATTCTCCCCATGTAAACACTAATAGGTTGAATGTTGGATTTTAGTCTTTACATTTTTATTACTTTGGTAAATAAGTATTTACATGAGTGGTTTCATTATAGGTTATATTGTTAGTTATTTGAATATATTATTGTAACAATATATTTTGTATATAGATTTTAAAGTGAATTTTAGAGTGTATTGTTATATCTATCTCCTAATTTATAGGATCTTGATAGCCTATATGTACTTTTGACATTCATGTATGGAATAATAATGAGAACATAATATTATAATATATTATGTTTGAATTTGATTATTTGTCCTATGTAAACAATGTTAATATTCTACAAATCTAAACAAAAATTATTAGGTTGTGTGTGTCTCCCTATCACCATCCCACCTATAAGAATCCAAGTGAAGGTGATGTTCTTAAAATTTCCTCTATCCTATAAAATTTTGCTTGGTAGGCCATGGACTCATTGCATGAGATCAGTTTCCTCTTCTACTTACCAATGTGTCAACTTTACTTACAATGGAGCAATCTATAAGATTCAAGATGAAAATAACCATTAGAATTTCAAATAATTACAAGACTATGGTGTGTTCAATATTCCCAGCCTTGAACCCCTATCGAGTTTTCCCTTTCATGAATCTCAATGGTTTAACTTTCCTGTCAAATCCACATGAGGTTATAATGGTCACCTTGAACTCATCGCGAATATAACACCTAACCTCTTCGATTCAGATGAAAATGAGACTGATGAGATCAATGTCAAGATTATAACCTTATATCTCTCATGTCATCTCATTTTTTAGCTTCTCCTTCTCTAAAACCACATTCTTGTCAACCACCTAGTAATGATATACCCATTGTCTTAACTCAGACTCGGCACTCCATTCATCACACCACATCTGATGACAAGATCACCCCCACCTATGCCATTAATCTTCATACACCTAACTATAATTATGGATACACCTTAGAAGATCCATTCTTAAGAGTTATTATTTAGGCTTGAGATGTTTAAATTATTCATTATTATTCCTCTTTGCTTCAATCTTTTCATATATCTCCTAGCATTCCATCTTATATAATTCTTAATTTTAGTATCTTTATTTTTGTTCATAGCTTAGATATGGTTTGCACACCTCCAATTTATGAAGATCCTCATAGGAGTATGCTTATGGATCATGTTATGATTGGTCCCTATCACTTTACTAGATATCAGGACCCCTTTAACCAACTTATCCTTGAGATGCTTAAGATTATCCTTCAACCTTCCACATATCTTATCCCTCCATTAGTTGGCCCCATTTCAGATCTTATTCCCACTCCCTCTCTAAATGAGTCTCTTCTTGTTTTAGATCCTATTGTTCCTTTAGTCAAGACTCACCTAGTATCTCCACCGACCCCACCTTCCCTTGGTGATGGTTTGTTCCCTTTACTATATATTGTTATTTTGCCCACCAAATGGGATGATCAACCATATTGTAAAATTCATAAAGTTATCAATCATTGGATTAAATACTATTCATTATACCAACCTTCTTCAACTTTCATTTCCACTCATTCTGTTAGTACACCTACAAAGTCTACTAACAAGCATATATGTTGCTTCTATAGCACAGATAATCATTCATCCATGCATTATCATAAGTTGTGGCATTATATCAACACTTTGTATCCCAATATTCCTTAGCCCACATATAAGTTTATACCTCCTTGAAAATTATTACTTGAATATCTTCCCAAATATGGTGAGGTATATTGTCTTTGGTACCAATGTGGTACTTATCACATTGATTATTTCCTCATCCTTTAGTAGTATCTCAAGGATCACCTCATGACCTTTACTCTACCTACTATCCTACCTCACATAGGTTTCCCCCATAAAAAGTCTCCCCCTTCTTCTCCTATGGATCCACCACCTATGTTCCCTTCTCCACCTGTGATTCCCTCACCCATGGATCCTCCTTCCCTGGTGGCCCCTTCTCCACCGGTGACTCCTCTACCTATGGCTCATTCTCCATTGGTGACCCCTTCATCTCTCATAGATTCCATTCCCATTCCTTATCTTGAGCATCCTTTGCATGATATCTATCATCATCACAATCTTTTGATCATTCCTACATTTTCCATCCAAGAGATTCGAAGTAAATTATTTTCACAAATCTCCCTAAAGATTGATGAGACTTTGGTTGCAATCTAATTTTAGCTTCATAGAGACTTATCCAATGTTATGGATAATGTGTGTGGACAAATATATTAGTATTTATGAACACAAACATGGTGTTATTTCATTTCTTTATTCATTTGGATTGGATGTGTGCTCCAACTTTACATTTATCTATCTTATATCATTTTGACATTATGTCAAATACTTATCTATCTTACATAATGGCTTTTATTTTTCACTACATGTTGCTTATGATGTCATAATTTTCCTTATGTTCTCTTATAGATTATTTTTCATTATTACATACTTATTCTTCATAAAAAAAATTTCTATGGTTATCTTGTTCTCTTTCATGATTATTTTCTATCTCATATATATAAACACAGATAATTGTTATTGTGACTTGTTTATATAAACCTTATTCCCTTTATTCATTCCTTGTTTACCAAGTGATCAATTAGAAAAAAATATTATCTCATTGTAATCTCTTTTCACTAGTCCACCTAGGATCTCCCTTTATTCCCCTTCTTTCCTTTCACAAACTAATCATACACATGGTTGAAACTTGAGATAACATGTTAGTTCATAGTTTAGCCTAAGTGCTCTAGTTAATCATATCTTTGGATACTTAGCTTCCTTTAGCCAAAGCCTAAAGCTCATTCATGTGTATCACTTTATCTATCATGATTGGTAATTCTAATTCCATATGGAGGAAGAACCTTAAAATCCATAAACATTCAAAAGCTAAATAATTTAACAGAAGGCAATGATCTAAAAAGCAACATTCAAAAAATTTCAAAAGTCAAATCACACTAAAAGACATGATTATATTCACATCTCCTTTTTTATAATCAAATCTCAAACTCCATAGTTAGCCTCATGATAGATTCGAGGTCCATTGGGGTGCGGTAGGCTAGTATATTGAAAAAGGAGAATAAAAAATATTTTAGTATTACCTACTATCTCACGCAAGTACCCAATCTTCATAGTAGACTGATGGCTCTTTAAGGGGTCCTAAGGAATGGTGAACACATTGTGGGAATTCAAGTCCATTTTAATTTTCTTTTTCAAAATAAACAACATGAGTTGATCTTCGTACCAGACTTATTTGCCTACACATCTTGTTGCTTATAGTGAACATGTATCCTTTGTATATTGATGGACACTAGTTACTTAGTGTCTTTATATGTCCTTCAGAATGCCTCATGTTTCCTAAGGTATCTCATAAGATGCCTAAGTTATGATTATTACATTCCCTTTTTCATTCCTTATAACCCTAATATTTCCCCTTGAGAAATATTGTTTTATTCATTGATCACTCCCCTAGGGATTCCATTTGTGATTTTTAGTGTAAGACCTTAGATAAGAGCACGCCTTCCTCACAAATTAACAAATTTTCACATTATCACTCTAAACATCCCCTTTTTACCATATTTTATCCTTTAAACATTGTTTCCACCTCATTGGTGTTCTCTTTGTGAGTTTCAGTGTAAGACCATGGATAGGACCTCGCCTTCCTCACAAAAAATTTCCAATACCCAAGTCACAACAAAATTACATGTGTTAAATTTAAGATAAGTCATGATTGATTATGAGTTACACATCATTGACATGATTCCCATCTTATTTTAGTATGTTTTATGCTTACTTATATAATCTTTCACTTTTATCTTCTTATTTTCTGATTGCATTTAAGAATCCAACCATTTTTTTTAAGTTTTTCATACTTCCCAACTTGAATTAGTGTGATTAATTTAAGACCATTTTACCAATTTTGTTTCTCTTTTATACTTCCCAACATGATTTAGTATGATTGATTCACTTAATTTATTTGTTTGTATACCATTTGTCTTTCACGTGCTTTCCATTTTATTATATTATTTTCATACTTCCCAATGTGATATAGTGTGATTTTACTTGTTTTAATTTGGTGCCAATCCTTTTCATGGTTTAAAAACATTTTGTCCTCTTATTTACCTCTTTTTATTTTATTATACTTAGTACTCTTTTATTATTACATATTTCCCATCATGAAATAGTGTGTAGTTCATTTATTTTTGATTAATTATACTTTTTAAGTCCTTTTTGCATGTTTTGTTTTAACCATACATGTGTACTACATAATGCTAGAAAAGAAAACACATGACATATATTTCCTATGGAATATACCACAAAAGTAACATACATGTGATAGAAATAAATATATCAATGAATCAACAACCACAACCATAATATAACTCATGACATCAACATACAACTATCAAAACCAAATATCTCTATATATCATGTGTTCTTCTACAAAATATAAAAAAATATCACTCCAACTTTATGGTTGGGCTCTATCATGTCTATCTCATGGCCTAGCCACACTAATAATATATGCCTTGAACCATACCCTCTTAGTAATATGTTGTAATGAGTTTATCTAAGATCTCAGCCCTGATACCTGTCCCTATAGGTTGGCCACCTAGTTTTGTACCTATCCCAACTAGATCATGATAGCTATGTATATGGCTCTCTCCTGAGCCAAGGTCTGACAAACCTTTGACTCTTATTCTCCCACCCCTATTTTTGGATGTAATACATCCCCATATGTATATATATGCTTTACATCTTACCCCACCAATCTAATCTATCCTACCTAAGCTGGGGTAGACAATACCACAAGATCATCCAACATGGTGGGATTATATGGTGCTAGCACTCCATCCAAAATGTCATGGTGTGTTACCATGACTAAATCTCCCCATATATATTCCTCTATCATAGGTTATGATAAAACTATTATCTAAATAGATATCATATCACACATACATATCAACATCTATCTATCTGCTTACAATCATATCCAACTAGTATCTTATCTCTAAGACTAAAAATAGTAACATTTCTTACTTGTCATGGTGTCACTAACCATGGTCTCTCCATCAACACATCTTATGATCACCTCATTGATGGGTCATTTATGTATCAAATCAAAACCTAAAGTCACCACCCATTCATACCTCATGCTTCTCTTAAGTGGTGCCTATCGACTATCTCTACCCTGCATGGACTATCAAGTCACCCTGCATAGCCACCCTCATATGTGCTCAATCCTATTGATGGCATCTCTATCAGTGGTGTACCTAAGGTGGTCACTACTCCTCTTAATGTGGTGCCTACTATGGTACTTACTACACCCCTACATCCACATCCATGCCCTCTCCTCCTTTGGCTATCAGTTATCATGCTCAACCAATCCATGATCTCATATGTCATGCCTTGATCTATGATCTCTTGATTGGCACTCCTCCTCCTATCCCCCTCATCTCTCTCACATACCATACCCAAAATTTAGGCACTACTATAGGATTCATTATGTGCAAGATTCCAAATTATCTTATCAAGCATGCTAGTGGATGTAACTCTAACCACTAGGTATAGTGGCCCATGATCTGTACATGAGCCAACCTTGGAACCATGGTCACCCAACTCAGCTAAATCATATAAATATGTGTGTATGTATTTCACACTATCTCTCCTCATATGACTATTTATAATTTTGGAACATGGGGTATAACCTACACTACCTAGTCTTATCTCCATTTAGCAAATCAAGGTAACCTATCATTGACCACATGGGGAAAATTAGTTAGTTGATATATTGATAATATCTCATATATCCATGTGTTTAACAACACCACCAGTCCCATGGTCTTTCACCCTCTATAAAATATCCCATACATATCATGCATGACCAAGATTGAAATAGTGAACCAAAAATCATAGAGTGCCCCCTGATCTAACATGGATTGGAATAAGGATATCACATACAGTGGTACCCTATCATCCAACTTGTGATGCATCACTCATGTTGTCATAAATCCAATCATAGCCTTCAAGATATTTATAATCTATGTAATATATACATCAAATAAGCTCACCCTCAACCCTAGGTAGATCCTCTCTAAGCATGTCACACACATAGACAATGTTCATCTCTTCTATGGATCATTCAATGACCCTATGATCATCGATCTCCCTCCTATAGGTAGTCCAAGTAATGCATGGAAGTCCTCTAGTGTGATACCTAACTCTATGGTATCCCCATTTACCACCCATCAAAAAGTGTTCGTAAATTTTTCCCATGCTCCAAGGACCATGAAAATAAGATTAGCACTCAGTGGAATGCATCTCATCTCCATGATGCCTCCCAGGCCCAATGTAGCTAATCTCATTGTATACACATTTGTTAACCATTCCAATAAATCAAGTAACCATGAGGCATCGATCACTCACCAAAAACTTTGGCACCTCTACAAAATATCAAATAATAAAGGATGTATTAGACTTCCATGTCATTCATAATCAAAATATGTTCTTCACAAATTTCATAAAAATAAACTAGTTTGATTTAGTTCCTTTATTTTCTACCAGATTAACCTATCATAATTTCAACCCAATTGACCTAACTAAGTTGACCACTTACTATTAATTCACCCCACTAGTTTATCTTGTCTTATGCCAACTAGGTCAACTTAGTTAACTTTGTTTTTTCACTATGATGATTGTTTGAATAATTACCATAAAAGTTGTGGGCATTTATTGGTCTAAATCCTTCTTATCCAATATCTTATTTGACCTCTAGTGCCCCTAAAAAATTCCTAGGGTTCATTTCAGTGTCTAGATTTTGCTTGAGAGTTAAATTTGTATAAATCACTCAATTTCAAAAAAAAATACTCCAAAAATTTTAATTTTTAGTTGTTTACCTATGTTGGACTCACTATGGCCACTATGCATTCTCCCCATCTTAGTTATCAACTCCCCACCATCATGGATCTTTGGGTCTATCACTTGGTCTATCAGATGTCTATTTTTCTCATAATAGTAAATAATACCAAATGAATTCTTTTTCACCCTATTTATATTTACTATTTCAAAATTTATTTACCTTTTAAATATTTATCATCATATTTCTTATCCTGATCATATCTTTGTCTCTACTAACTCTTTTTCCAAACCATAAAATGGTCTAGAATCCTGATGTCATAGAGAATATTGTCAACTATCATATGTCTATGTTACAAAAAATTTGATTTTTCATTATTTTGCATTAATCTCTACATGTTCGTATATTGTTCCTCACATTTGACACCTTTACATTTCTCACATTTCCTTCTTTATCTACATCACTAACATAATTAAAGGTATGTATTTTCCAATTTTGGATTTTCATTTATCTTATTTTCTCCTTATTACACTTTATTTAGATTCAATGTAATGTGTCACTATGTTCTTTTCTCGAAGCACCATCCCGTGTTGTACCTATGTCACATGTGATGAGCTTCAAGTGGGGCATATGTATACACATAATATTTTCAAACTTTATAAATTATTTATGTTATTTGTCTTATAAGAACCTATCAACTCTCAATCTCTTGACTACATGCCTTAAAGGGTATACCAAGAAAGGGGTGGGCAGACCATCAATGCATCATAGGATTGTTGTCCCTTTCTGCCACTTGTTATCTACACACATATCTTAAAACCATTCCCCTAATCTTTGCCTCCTATTTTACACCCTCCTCTAGTAATTTTCCACCTTCATTATCCCTTCCATAACTTAAACCACTTTTTGACATTTTATATGACATAGTCAGCCACATCGTCCTTATATTGTTATTGACAAAGCTTAATAGGGACTAGGTTGGGTCCATGACCTAGTTTATTTTTGTTAATTATGATACTAGGTCGATTGGGTTGACCTTGTTGACCTAAAATTTTGGAAGGGTTTAGGGTTATATATTCCTATATAAACACATTCATTTTGCCATGTTGAAGAGAAAAATAAGTACGATATAGCACTTAATAGTTCATTATAGAGCACATAATAGAGCATTTAGACCCTGAACCAAGATGGGTTCAGGGCCTAGAGAATTAATAGTTTATTTTATATTGACTAATCTGGTAATAATATCAATGTATGCATCTATTGGTTTGAGTTTGACACTAGGCTAACAAGTCTGTTGGTTTATGTGCTCTATTTCATTTTATTTGTAGTTGATTGTGCTTATGTAATTTGATGTGAATAAGTAAATTTTATGCAACATATGTTTTCAAGTATATGCCTCTCCTTTGCTTTGAATTCTCAAATACATTCATTTGGATAAGTGCACATAATAGAGGAAATATTGAGTGCCATTTTGAAAAGAAACTATAGAGCACATAATAGAGCATTTAGACAATCTCATGAATTCTTAGCTCTTTTACATTAATTCTCTAAGAATTATTCCTGAAATTACAATGAGAGGGAATACCCCTATATATAGGCCTCAAAATGCCTATGCAAGTTCAAGTGGGCCCATTAAAATATTCCCAAATATAGCCAAGTGAATTTTTGATTTTGAATAACAATAAATAAAGTGCCACATATTACAAGGGAATATTCTAAATTTGAATTTACAAAACAAAGTAAAATATTCCTCAAGGCCCTGATTACCTTGTATGAGTTGGTTGTGGTTGTTATGATTGAAGGGGAAATTGTTGTTTTAATGGTTTTTTTTGTTGCCTTAGAGGAGGTTGTTGAAGTGTTAGTTGTTGTCATGGAAGGGGCTATTGGATAGCTACTTGCTGACCAACTTGCTATTGTAACCTTTGTTTCGCTACCTCCTCCCTTGCCCAAACTTTAGAGCATGCTAAGTAGTCTCGGTCAATTTGACCAAGATTTAAGATCATAGGCTGAAATAGGTCAATAATTTCTTGAATAAGCCTACCATGATTTGTAATTATAGGTCTTAGTACTTCTTCAATAGCCTCATCTCTCTCTAGCCATTGGTTATCAAAAGCCACAATGTTCATCACTTCAGTGGCAGTTTTGGCATTGGTTTTGTCTTATTGGAATTATGCAACAAATAATTTCATTTGAACCCTAAAATTTTGGTCATCCATAAAGCTACCATCAAGTTTGGTCACCCTAGTGACCATAATATCCTTTAGTAATAGGGAAATCCTGAACTCTATTTTTTCTAAGGATGTAGTTACATCCTTAACTTGTCATTGCCACATTTTCAATATTATCCTTCTATTCATCATTATAGTCTATGCCAAGATGATGTCTTTAAGTGGAAAATTCTTAAGGTCTAGGAACATGTTCCTTGCAACTCTAGCCAAGTTTTCCAACTTGGCATCATAGAGTGCAAGTCTTTGGTCATATTTAATGACCACATTAAACTACAAAGTCCCATCCTCTTGCCTTCTCTTCATGACCTTGTATAAACTAAAGACATTGATTATTGAATTTATTATTTAGACTATATTATTATTTGGCACTGTAGGTAATGCTTGCTCCCTCAATCTTTTCACCTCCTATTACATACCTTTCATTAAGGATACTATGGATTTTGCATTGTCTTGGACCATGGACAAAGGGTCCTCTATATACTCATCTAATTCACCTAAGATATCCTTCATCTTCTTTGTTAAAGTAAAGAGGGACTCTTCACTTTCATGAGCAATAATTGAGCTAGATTGGGGTTTTTCAACCTCCCTCCTCACCACTATTTTAATGGTACCTATAACAGCATCAAATTTCATGCCAATTTATGGTATAGAGAGGACTACCCAAGGCATCTCTTGTCTTTCTACCATTATAATATCTTTGACCCAATTTGGGACAACAACAAGCATGGGATTTGTTATAAGTGACATTAGAGGTGGCATAGTTGGGGTGGAGGCTAGAGCTACAATAGGAATGTGTGGCAAGTTTTTTGGGTCTATCTTCTCAAGTATGCCAAATGGAGTTCTTATAGGGCCCATATTTATAATAAACAAAGGCTATTTTTGGGGCACACTCACCTTTGCAGATATAGAAACATTGAATGGGAATGTACGCAAAGGTGGCTTTAGAAAGTGAAAACTTTTAAAATGGGCCTTAATGGCTTTGATAATATAGGGAAACTAATAGCAAGTGTTGCACTAGTTATTATTGCTTGGGAAGAAGTGAAACTAACAATCTAACTAGCACTAGTGCCTAATGAATATGTAATATTTGTAGTGGCATGAGAATTAAAATGGGGGATGGTAAATCCCAAGGAACCAATAGCTTGGCCAAGTCTGTTATCAACTAAATATTGAGTAGTGGTAGTTACAGTTGATTATAAACCCAATGGGGGAATAACAATAGATTTGATACATATGGAAGCAATAATAGGAGCAGTCCCAAGAGAGATGCTAGTTTGTGTTATGATCATTGATGGGGGAGCAAGGGTAGGAGGAGAAAATATAGAATCAAAAATAGTTCGATATGTACTTGAAATTGGAAAACAATGCAATGGTGAGCTACTTACATTGGGATCTTGTGCTCCAAGGGTAGTCTATGGTGTGCTAGTGGCAATAACAATAGTAGATAGATCAACTCTTGAAGAGGGAGAAGTTACTTATTCTTCCACAACTTGGGTTCCTGTAAGAATTGTTTATATTAGAGGCCTTGTAGTCACTTAAGAAGATGAAGGGGTTATTTCTCATCTCATAGTGATCTTAGGCTCCTTTTTCCTCTTTTAAACTTTCTCAATGTTTCTACCAACTAGTTTTTGACCAAATTTTGGTCCTATGGGCCCAAAAAATTGGTCTCCTTTTTGAATTTTCTTTAGGGGGACTGATTAGTCAGTCTCTAATATCTTCTCCTTACTACAATTGCCATTTTTTCCCTTTGTCAAAGGCTTTTTCTATGAAAGAGTTGAGTGATTTGAGTCCTACAAGTTTTCAGGTTGATACAGAGGCTCATTTTGCTTCAGTAAATTGCCTTGAACAAGCCTTTTTGGCAAAGAAATGGGCCATTTTAAAGAAATGAAAGTCTTTTAAAAAGATTATGAAGGTCAAGTGCCCTTACGAATGGTAGGCAAGTGGCAAATGGGACCTTTTACAAAGATTTGAAGGACACTTTGGGCCCAAGGTGCCCATGCGGAGGGCAGGGAACATACTTTGAAAAAAATATCAAAGAGAAGGCTGAAAGGGAAGTTTTCCTTCAGAAGAAATGACAAAGAAAAAATACAAAGGACTTCTTTATACTTTTTTTCTAAATGAAATCCATGTGGAAGAAAAGGTGAATTCCTTCAGACAAAATGCCCAAAGGAATTCCTTCAGACTTTTTGTCCAAATTATTGTTCCCAAAATCCATCACTTGTTTTTGTTGACAACATATCAACTATTTTAGTCTTGCATGCCAAAATGATCTCTTCCTTTTTCAAAAAAATGTTCTAAGCAGCCAAGTTCTTCAATTATTCAAGCATTTTCAGCTAAGGAACTCATAGATTCAACAGGTTCAACAAGTTCAACTAGCACGCTTTCACAAAGAAACAAGTCTTTATTTGAACACTTAGGTATTTCAAGGATGGTTCAACGTCGAGGTTAAACCAAAAGGTCCATCAACAAGCTTCAAATATTTGGAATGAATCATTAAACCATTAAACCTTTGGAATGCATTAGTTCAAAGGTTAAAAGAGAAGATTCGAGAGACAGGTTCAACAAGTTCGAGTGAAAGGTTTAAAAGAGTTCAAAAGATTTGGAACAAATTGCCAAACCAATGAAACATTGAACCATTAAACCATTAAACCCTAGAAGGCTCAAAATGGTTCAAGGGTTTAACCAAGTCTAAAGGATTTGAAGAGTTTCAAAGGTTCAAATGAAAGATACCAAAATATGTTTAAAGTAGAATATTCTATTAGAATATTCCAAGCAAATGGTTCAAATGATTGGTTTAACAAATACATTGAACTCATAAAAAAGACTAAGTGGACACAGCCCTTTGCAAGAAACATTGAACTGCTAACCATTGAACCACTTTGAACTGTTGAACCACTAAATCGATGCATTCCAAAGGCTCAAGGTTCAAAGTGGTTCAAGCAAATAAGTGATCAGTGACATCCTCGCAGACTTCAAATTCAGGGTAATTAAATATTTGTTGATTTTCAAAGATGCACACCTAAGAACAAACTTAGTGACCAACCAAAGAAGGAGCCCAAAAAGCCAACTAAAAGTGAGAAGATATCCCTAAGAGCTTAGATCACCAAGGAAGGACAAACATGGCAAGGAAAGAGAGAACAACTATAGTAAATCTAGAAATATCTACAAGATAGTTATTTCTAGTAATTGAAATAGTCCACCAGGTGGACATCAAAGAGCACGAGCATTCAAAGACATGGCCTATTTTTTTGCATTAAGTAAAGATGAATGGATAGTTGTGTAAGCATCATAAAGAAGACCAGACAACCCATGCTTAGGAGGAGACATTTGAGATGATTCAAAATGCCAAAGTCAAGACCGATGACATGTTCTAGCATGCCCCTTTCACAAATATTTAAGGCATTCAATTCAACATGGGCCATTTTCATGAAAACAAGTGCCCAAGTCTTTCTTAGAATGTTATATATTGTAATCTCCCATTTTATATGGGAGATCTCTTGGTTATCAGAAGTGAAACTCTGCCCAAATTGAAAGGCATTCCTAAGACTTTGAGCTCAGATTGTTAATCATATTTTGTTATTTCAATGAGAAAACAAGTGACCTTTTAGACTTTGTGTTGGAATAGCTTGTGTTATTTAGGAAATTATTCTTATGTCTATTTCCTATAAGCATTCTTGTCTATTTAATTTAACAAGTAGAACTAGTGGAAGTAATCAAAAAGGTGTCTTGAAGTTGACTATGGAGAGACTTTGTGTTGCCACAATGGTCTTTAGTGTGTTATTTTTTGTATCTGTGTAAAGGATCTTGGGATGACTTTTTGCCCCCATTATCCTTCATATATTTCACTCTTTGGTAGTTAAGGTGGAGACTTTGTGCTACACTTCATCATGTTGTGTTACTACATCTAGTTACTTTTACTACCCAGGAAGGAATCTGGCTATTGACTGAGTATTAATTTTGAAAGAAGAGAAGTACTTCTAGCAATCACCTAGGAATTCTCTTGTCTGTGAACATCATCTTTGAAAAAAGAGAGATGGATGGTGTTATCCTACCCTGAGTGTTATTTTTAGCTTATATTTATAGTATATTAATATATCATAGCTATAGGGAACCTCCCCTTGATGAGAGGAGAGATTTTTCCCCTTTTGATGTGGTAGACCTGCACATTTGGTTGATAAATCTCCCTATGTTGTGGTTGAAACACCTTTTTTGACCTCAGTTAGCTAGTGACAAAATATTCACCCAATAATTTTTGGTGACTCCACTATGGATCAAATGAGCTGTTCCAGTTCTTTTCCATCTCCATATCCTTATCCATTTCCATTATATACTTTGATCTATGAAAATAGAGATTCTAGGGATTGAATGTTTCATTGCTATTGTCTACTCTACCAGCTCCATGCCAATAGTTTTTGATGACTCCACTGGAGAAGAATGAGCACTTTGGAGCCTCAAGCTTCAAGCTAAAATAGGGCCAGTTCTTTTCCATTTTTATTCTATAATTTGGCAGCTCCACGCTATACAAGAAGCCAAAAAGCTCAAGGTGTTGTTGACCCTATTTTTGAGTTGGTGCAGTAGAGCAATTTTGATTTGTTTCCTCCCAAACCTCACCTTCAATGAACTAGGAGTCTTCCTCCTACCAACACCAGGTCACCAATACAAGGTAGAGCTTCTTTTTCCTCTACTAGCAGAGCTTTGCCTGTACATACCCCACCAACATTTGTTATCCCCCATTTCCATAGTCATACAATGGCAACTCAAGGCCCCTGGGGTAACTCTTTTGGCCCACTCAATTTAACTCCACCTCTACATGAGCTACCACGTAGTTCAATGAAGAATTTCCTCAAATTCTTTGGTGATAGGAGAGTTCATCCTGATGAACATATTACAGCCTTTAGCATAGCCTGTGGCATGATAGGTGTGGAGTATGAAGACGTAGCAGTCAGGCTATTCATAGAGACATTATAAAGTGCTACTACAGACTGGTTCTACCATTTGTAGGCTCGACCAGTGACTAAATGGAACACTCTTAAAGCCAAATTTGAAGCCAAGTTCAAGCCTATAGAAGATGTGCATGCCCTACTAGCTCAGCTCACACAAATGAAGAAGGAGCCTCATGAACCAATGAGAGATTTCATAGCCAAGTTCAACAAGTAGAGGAATAGGATTCCTATAATTGCTCAGCCAACAACTGAGAATCTCAAATGCTTATACATCAACTCTCAGGTGCCTAAAGTGAGTTTTCTATTGAGATGTGCTAGCCACATAGACCTTGTTGTAGCATAGGATTTGGCTACTGAGGTGGAAGATGATCTCATCTTGGTGGGGAAGATAAGAAGAGATCCTAATAGAGGTAAATCTTCTTCATCCTCTAAATATCTATTTACAGGCACCATTGATCCAATGGTGTAAAAGTTGGCAAATGAGTTGCTAGCTCTTAAAAAGTAAATGGCATAAGGGATGTCTACTCCTCCTTCATACCGAGATATACGAAGGAGGACATTCCCCAATCAGTCATACCAAGGCAATGATGCCAAAAATCAAGGGCAGCCAAACCGTCTTCCTCCCCCTCAGGGGAAACTTGCTATTGAAGTAGTTCCAGCCAACTTAGCAGTTAGATACCTTAAAATAGAATCAAATTTTTCTTTCCAATCTGAGTTAAACCAAGAAGATGGTGCTAATCTCTTTGTGAAAGACCAAGAGGAATCAGCTAGTGACTCCAACATTGGTTTCCTAAATTACCAAGATGAACCCAAAAGTAAAGGTGAAGTGTTTGATGGATCATACATTGTATTCACCTAGTCCTAGAACTAGCTAGCCCAGCAAGATGATAAGATAAAAATAGAGGAGTGATCTCAACCATCAATTTTAATTGCTAAGCAGGGAACCACTTTGCCTTTTCAATTAAAGGACTCGATGATCGCTAAGAAGGTAAGTACATCAAGTTTTCCTTCATCTTCTGCTTCAAATTCGTAGACCAATACCACCCCTCCTAAAAAATAGAAGGATGAACTACCTTCCCCTATTCCTAATTAATTTTAGACATTTGATATAATTGACCATGCCAAAAAAAACAAAATTCAAATGTCTAAATTTGAATTCCTACAATCCAACCCTGAGTAGTTAGATAAGTTGGTTCAATGTGTAAAGAATAAAACCATCCCTGTAGGACTAGTTGTTCCAAAGGTGACTCCCACATCCACCTAGAATAACATTTTCATTAATCCTCCTACTGCTCCCTAGAAGACAACCATTTTATGTCTCCTTATTGATAAACAATCATCAGCTAAATAATTACATCATCAACTCAGGCGCATCTGACAATGTCATGCCTACCAAAGTGGCAAAATCTCTTGGTCTCACACTGACCAAGACATTTGGGAGATGCTTCTCCATGGAAAACAAACAAGTACCTTTGTTAGGACAAATCAAAGATGCTCAATTTATATTTGTGGCATTTCCAAAAAAGAGAATCAACATGATAGTCCTAGTGGCCGATGTCCCAACGTCATGCAACATCCTTTTCGGGCAAAAATTTTGCAAGGATGTTGGTGGAGAATTGAGCATGGACCTATCTGAGGTGAGGATCCCTATCAAAGGCATCATGCAGAGGCTACTCCCTAAGAAGGAATCAAATTACATTGTCACCCAAACATTAAAACCTAAAGCTCAAATTTTGTTTGAGTCTTTAGGCATGGGTAATTATTTTTTGTCTACTAAAGATGTTCTTGTTTTAGTAGACAAATGCTTACTAAGTGACAATCCAAAAAACTTAAATAAGGCATCAAAAAAATTGGTAGGGTGCAGTGCACATGAAAAGGGATCTTCCCTTCTTGATGAATAAAAATTTGAAAGAAGATCAAATTTTGATGATGTCTAGATTATAGAATTTGATGGCATCAATTCTTCTACTAGTATTGGAGATGGAGTTGTTTTAATATCTCCTCAAAGAGATATTTTCCCTTATGCATATAAGTTGTAGTTTAGCAACACTAACAACACTGTTGAATATGATCATTGTTACTCAGTATAAAGGTTGCTTAAGATAAAGGTGTTAAGCTCCTTCATGCCAAAGGAGATGTTGAGCTGGTGGTTTATCAAGTGAGGAACCTGTATCAAACCAAGAATGAAATATTGTGACATTCTCACAATTAGGTATGGGACTACCTTGAAAGTTTTGATGCTTTCAATATTTTTACAGTGCCTAGAGAGCTTCATAATCATGCAGATTCATTAGTTATCTCTGCAACCCTCATGGTTCCTCACAATGACTTTGAAGAGCACAGTTACACTATCAAACTAGTCTTTCAACCAATTGTACTTGATAATGCCAACAATTGGTAGGAGTTTGATGCTGATAATCAAATCATGTGCTTCACTAGACCAAAAGAGCAATGAACTATGATAATGGACCATACTGTTGCACATCAAAGTTAGGTAAAGAAACTCTTTGGCAAGAGAGCAACGATTCATGGTTTTTAGATTAGAGATCTAGTCTTATTGTGGGGAAAGAGGAGAGAACAAAAAGGAATGCACAAAAAATTTGATTCTTAGTGGAGAGGTCCATTTGCCAATCATCGATTCTAAGGAGAAAATTGTTTCTTGCTGATATATCAAGACAAAACATCATTTTCACTACCTCACAGTGGGTATTATCTAAAGCACTTCAATCCTTGAAGTATCAGATAAGATCATTTGTACATATGTATAGTCTTTACTTTGTTTTGTGTTGTTCATTTTCATTTTTTTTGGTGTCTTTCTTTTTGGGTGGCATGACTCTGTAGCCTAATAGCATAAATGATGGCACTGAGATTTTGGATTCTACTCCCTTCAATTGTTTTTACAATCAATTTAAGTTCCCCAATTGGAGCCAGTTGTTGTTCCCAAAATTTGTCACTTGTTTTTGTGGACAACATATCAACTATTTTGGTCCTGCAGGCCAAAATGATCTCTTCCTTTTTCAAAAAAATGTTCTGGGTAGCCAAGTTCTTTAATTATTCAAGCATTTTTAGCTAAGGAACTCACAAGTTTAGCAAGTTCAATAGGTTCAACTAGTGGGCTTTCACAAAGAAACAAGTCTTTCTTTGAACACTTAGGCATTTCAAGGATGGTTCAATGTTGAGGTCAAACCAAAAGGTCCATCAACAGACTTCAAAGATTTGGAATGAATCATTGAACCATTGAACCTTTGGAATGCATCAGTTTAAAGTAGTTCAAAGGTTAAAATGGAAGCTTCGAGAGATAGGTTCAACAAGTTCAAGTGAAAGGTTCAAAAGAGTTCAAAAGATTTAGAATGAATCGCCAAACCAATGAAACATTGAACCGTTGAACCATTGAACCCCAAAAGGTTCAAAATGGTTCAAAGGTTCAATTGAGTCCAAAGGCTTTGAAGAGTTTCAAAGGTTTGAATAGAAGATACCAAACGATGTTCAAAGAAAAAGATTCCAAAAGAATATTCTAAGAAAATGGTTCAAATGATTGGTTCAACAAATACATTGAACTCATAAAAAGGACTAAGTGAACATGGCCCTTTGCAAGAAATATTAAACCACTGACCATTGAACCACTTTGAACCATTGAACCATTAAACCAATGCATTTTAAAGGTTTAAGGTTCAAAGTGGTTCAAGCGACTAAGTGATCAATGACATCCCTGTGGACATCAAATTCAGGGTAATGAAATATCCTTTGATTTTCAAAGATGCACACTTGAGAACAAACTCAGTGACCGGCCAAAGAAGGAGCCAAAAAAGCCAGCTAAAAGTGAGAAGATAGCCCTAAGAGATCAGATCACCAAGGAAGGACAAAATGTGGCAAGGAAAGAGAGAACAACTATAAGTAATCTAGAAATGTCTATAGGAGAGTTATTTCGAGTAGGTGAAACAGTCCACCAGGTGGACATCAAAGAGAATGAGCATTCAAAGATGTGGCCTATTTTTTTGCATTAAGTAAAGATGAATGGACAGCCTTATAAGCATCATAAAGAAGACCAAACAACCCATGCTTAAGAGGAGACATTTGAGATGATTCAGAATGCCAAAGTCAAGACCGATGACCTGTTCTAGCATGGCCCTTTCACAGATATTTAAGGCACTCAATTTAGCATGGGCCATTTTCATGAAAACAAGCACCCAAGTCTTTCTTAGAATTCTATATATTGTAATCTCCCATTTTATAAGAGAGATCTCTCAGTTATCAAAAGTAAAACTCTGCCCAAATTAAAAGGCATTCCTGAGACTTTGAGCTCAGACTGTTAATCATATTTTGTTATTTCAATGAGAAAACAAGTGACCTTTCAGACTTTGTGCTGGAATAGCTTGTGTTATTTAGGAAATTGTTCTTATGTCTATTTTCTAGAAGCATTCTTTTCCATTTAATTTAACAAATAGAACCAGTGGAAGTAATCAGGAAGGTGTCCTAAAGCCAACTGTGGAGAGACTTTGTGATGCCACAATAGTCTTTAGTGTGTTGTTTTTTGTATCTATGTAAAGGATCTTGGGATGACTTTGTGCCCCTATTGTCCTTTGTATATTTCACTCTTTGGAAATTGAGGTGGAGACTTCGTGCTACACTTCATCCTGTTGTGTTACTGCATCTAGTTACTTTTACTACCCAAGAAAGAATTTGGCTGTTGACTGAGTATTATTTTTGAAAGAAGAGAAGTACCTCCAGCAATCACCTAGGAATTCTCTTATATTTGTGAACATCATCTCTGAAAAAAGAGAGATGGATGGTGTTATCCTACCCTGAGAGTTATTTTTAGCTTATATTTATAGTATATTAATATATCATAGTTATAGGGAACCTCCCCTTGATGAGAGAAGAGATTTGTCCCCTTTTGATGTGGTAGACCTTCACATTTGGCTGATAAATCTCCCTATGCTATGGTTGAAACACCTATTTTGCCCTCAGTTAGCTAGTGACAAAATATTCACCCAAAATAAATAAATTCACAAAGGAAGGTCAAGACTTTGAAGAAAAGATTTCCTTCAAGCAAAATGTCCAAAGGAATTTCTTCAAACATTTTGTTCGAAGGAATTGATAAGACAAGGGAGCCCGAAGGAGCCTGAAGGGCAAGTGCCCTTGCGGGGGACTCTCAACTGCTGAAAAGGGACCTTTTCCACTTTTCTGAAGGGACACCTTCCCTTCAAGAAGGTTCATTTTGTAAAGGTTGAAGGAATTACCAAAGATGATGATAGGCCTAAAGACGTCAACATTAGCATGATGAACTAGTCATTCACAGTTTAAACATCTGGTGACGTCTCCATGGGTGTCAAATTTGAGACAATGAAATAGATGTTGGTTTTTGAATGGTGTAGGCCTAACAGATTTCAAAGGGGCATAAGACTTGAGGACAAACTTAGTGACCCACTGAGAAAGGAGCCTAAGGAGCTAGCAAAAGATGAAAGAATAGCTTGAGAGCTCAAAATTACTAGAAAGAGACAAGAAATAGCAAGGAAAGAGGGAACAAAATAGAGAATCCAGAACATGGACACACACACATATGACAACATTTGGAATGTTCCAAAAGATGCACCCATCCAAGCATACGGGCAAATAGAATAGTTTAAGTGACATAAAAAGCATCAACACAAGAAGATATTTGTAGTGACCAATGCTTTCATAGTGACATTTAATACACTTTAAGCACCAAAGTCAAGCCCTATGACATCTATAGCATGGTCATTTCAAGGTGTTTTTATAAGGATGACACCAGCATGAGCAAATTTCCTCTTTCCAATATGTTTAACGTAGCATGGGCCACTTATTTTGGAAGGTGCCAAAGTCTTCTTTTTCATGTTATTTATATTGTAACCTCTAAGAGAGGAAGATATATCTCAGCTTGTATAGTGAAGCCTTACAAGATTTTACTTTGAATCAAGACATAGAATTTTTACCTCCATTTGAGTTTGCACTTTTGCATATGTTTATGGTTTTATCTTGTGTTAAGTCATTTTCTTTCATGCTTTCACAAAATGATTCCAGCATGTCTAGTGTATTATGAGTTTCTTCTTTTACAGGTCAGCAAGAAGTTCCACAGTAGAGTATAGGCACATGTGAATAGGCTGCCATAGTGTGTCTTAAAACACCTCTAGTATTTCTTCCTCTCTGTATCTCCAAAGGACCCCTTACTAAAACACTAATGCAAAGAGTTCTCTCATGTCAAATGAAGTGTACATTAGCTTGTTCTTGATGTAAAGTGTATGTCAAAGCTAAGTAGATCAATCATTTTTTGGTGCATCACCATTTAAATAGGTTTTATTTTAGTTATATCCTTCTCCCTTTTCACCCCTTCCATTGTTAGCAGTAGTAGTAAAAGACTTTAGAGATGAATCAAAGGGAGCTAGCCCTTATCTAAAGATTCTCCCTTTAGTTTTGCCAGACCCACAATAAGAGGGGAGTCTCCATTGTGTCACATGGAAGAGAGAAGCTCAGCCTTCTGTCAAGGGTGCAATCCATAGCATCAATAGTTTTTGACACGCCTTATGGGATAGTTTGTCCAAGGAGTTGAAGGATTTTTTGGTGTGTTCTTCAACCAATCAGTGTTTGGAGGCATTTCAACCAACACCAATGGTGACTCTGAGTTGAATCAGCTGGTTAAGTAGTCCTGGTGCCATCAAGAAATCATGTTTTGGTATGTATAATCCCATTGCTCAGTATCATGGACCTTGTTTTCCTTCATATAACTTTGATCAAGCTTAGGTTGTTCATGGCATCACCTCAAGTAGTTCTCCTAGTTTCCCTTCACCTAGTGTAAGGGAAGTAATGCTAGAATTTGAGAAGCAAGTGATGGAGGCAAATAGATTGGAGGAGCAAAATAGATATCAGTAAGAGCTTTTGTACAAAAAGGAGTGTTGATTTAGGTAAGCTCAAGGCTTAAAATACATGAAGGAGGAAGTATAAAAATAGGAGAGTCCATTCATTCAAGGTAATCAACCTTGTGTGCCTTCTCCCATTCCAAAGTATCGCCCTCTTATTCTAAAGAAATCCCCCTCTTGTGCACCAAATCCTTTCTACCAAATAGCACTTGCTCACTCTAGCTCATCTAATGTAGTAACCACTCCTACTCTTAATCCCTTGCACCTAAATTTTCAAAATCAAAGGGAATTAGAGCAACCTCTCATGGAGACTAACCTTCACAATTCCTTAGAGTGTGGACCATCTCTTGGTGGAAATCACCCTATATCTTTTGGAAAGCAACACATCTCTCTTGAAGTAGCTCTTCTTGTGCATGAGCAAACCTTTCCCAGTCTCCCTCAACCTCCTCAAATATTTCAGCATAGGAGTGCCTATCATGAACCAGCTCAGGACCTTGAAGAGGATAAAGTTGCTACATGTTCACAAGGGAAAATTTTCAATCCTAAGGTCATGAGTTGGAAGCAAACAATGGAATCATGTGGTAGTAAAATAGAGGATGAGAGACCTATTCATTTTGATAGAAGCCTTGAAGGAGATGAAGCTTTTCCTACTCATCATGATGATGTTTATGACCTCTAAGAAAGGCTCTTCCAAGAGAATATAGCCAAGCAAATTGTAGAATTGGAGTCCAGAATGAGGTTCCTCAACCAAGGTGTGATGGATGTTTTAGATCAAGCAAACGGTCCTACATTTGAACACACCCCATCTACAGCCCTCCAAGAGAGATATCAAGCCACATCTTATGCAGATGAAGTGTTGTCCAAATGGAAGGGGGAGAATCATTCAATTCTAGCTCAGGGTTTTCCTCCTCTTCCAATTGAGTTTAGCCATCAACCTTCCACTTCATCCCTTCTCAAGGAGGAACCTTTTTTGAAAGAGGCAATTGAAGAAGAGAGGATCCAATTCGTGGTTGATCAAGAAGCTCTCATGGATGTCAATGAGGATGAAAAAATCATGGATGCTCCTTTTGAAGACATTATCAATAAAGGAGAAGACACAGGTCATGTATACATGCGGATGTTCTAGAAACATGAAGAAAAGGTTGACAAACTTTATCTATCAACAATGGATGACGAGGAAAGTAAGCATGGTGAGCTCTCTCCTCCCTTGTTTAATGAACTTCCTTGTTAATTTGATGAAGAGAATGACCATGCCATGGAACCTGAGTTGGAGAAGAATTAGGAAGATGTCTTTGAACAACTAGAGACTCTAGTTTTTTATCAATAAAAGGAGAGGCATGTCCATCTTGATGAAATATTTGAAGAAGAGAGCCTTGAGTAAGAAGATGATGTTCTGTGGGATGAGAAATTAGTTTGTGATCTCATTTCAGACATCACAATAGTCACCCTTCTTCAAGAGGGCCATGCGGAAGCAAAAGATAAGTTTGACAGTCTCTTCAATGATGTATAAGGGAACAAGTCAATCCATGATGCATATCAAGGGGGTTATGAGCTAGATCATCCCTATGGTGATGAGACTGTAGCCATTAACTTCTTGGTGAGATACATTAGCATGAAGCACCAGCATGAGGCAAGCTTCTGAGAGCAAGATGAATACATATATGTTGAAAGCATGTTTGACCCTGATTCATTTGGATATAAGCTAATCAAGGTGGCAGACAAGAAGAGCAAGTCACCAAGTCTCCTTTCCATTCAGCCACTTATCTGGCACCATAAGTTTTCTTGCCATGAAGGAGACTTAAGAAGTTTTCCCTTTGCTCTAGGAGGGAGGAAAATATATCTTGTTAGTTGTATATAATAGTTTGCTTTTAGTTGTCTTTGTTTTCCCAAAGTGTTATTTGCACAGTTGTAGTGTTTTTAGCATTGTTGTGTGTTGTTATTCTTGTTGCTTAAGGTAAAGATTTGTTGGTTCATAGGTCTTTAGAAGGTTGTTGCTAAATTTTTAGTTGCACCTTGACTCCATGCCTAATGTAATTTGAGGCTACTAGTCTTCTTTAGCATAGCAGGCATGCTCCCCCTATGAGTCACTAATTTTGTTGACCAAATTTTGGTCCTATAGGCCAAAAAAATTGGTCTCCCTTTTTAATTTTCTTTGTGGGGATCGATTAGTCGGTCTCTAATATATTCTCCTTACTGTAATTGTCATTTTTGCCTTTTGTTGAAGGCCTTTTCTACAAAAAAATCAAGTGATTTGAGTCCTGTAGGTTTTTGGGTTGATACAGAGGCTCATTTCACTTCAAAACATTACCTTGAAAAAGCCTTTTTGGCAAAGAAATGGGCCATTTCAAAGAAATGCAAGTCTTTTACAAAGACTCTGAAGGTCAAGTACCCTTACAGAGGGAAGGCAAGTGGTAAATGGGACCTTTCACAAAGCTCTGAAGGACACTTTGGGCCCAAGGTGCCCTTGTAGAGGGTAGGGAACACTTTTGAAAAAAAGATCAAAGAG
This sequence comes from Torreya grandis, assembly GCA_037957365.1. Taxonomy (NCBI): domain Eukaryota; kingdom Viridiplantae; phylum Streptophyta; class Pinopsida; order Cupressales; family Taxaceae; genus Torreya; species Torreya grandis. The sequence goes on along the minus strand of JARHVA010000236.1, from coordinate 1,796,250 downwards.
AAGGCCGAAATGGAAGTTTTCCTTCAGAAGAAATGACAAAGCAAAAATACAAAGGACTTCTTTAGACTTTTTGTTTGAATAAAATCCATATAGAACCAAAGGTGAATTCCTTCATTCAAAATGCCCAAAGGAATTCCTTCATACATTTTGTCTGAAGAAATTCACAAAGGAAGGCTGAGACTTTGAAGAAAAGATTTCCTTTGGGAAAAATGTCTGAAGGAAATATTTTGTATCAATGTTTCAGTAAGGGTTCCTCTAGAGATATAGGGAGAAAGAACTAACAGAGGTTTTCTAAGACACACTATGGTAGCCTATTCACATGCACCTATACTCTGTTATGGACACTTCTTGCTAACCTGCAAAAGAAGAAACTCACAATACACTAGACATGTTGGAATCATTTTGTGAAAGCATGAAAGAAAATGACTGAACACAAGACAAAACCATAGACATATGAAAAAGTGCAAACTCAAATGGAGGTAAAAATGCTATGTCTTGATTCAAGGTAAAATCTTGCAGGGCTTCACCATACAAGCTGAGAGATATCCTTCTCAACTGAGAGATTACAATATATATATAGCATTTTGAGAAAGAGTTTGGTGCTTATAAAGAAAGGGTGACCCATACTGCATTAAATGCCTAAGAAGGAGGAAGTTTGCTATTTGAATCATGTTATGGATGTTGCAAGTCTTGACTTTGCTACTTATTGCAAGTCTTGACTTTTATCTAAAGGAATTGATAAGATAAGGGGGCCCAAAGGGCAAGTGCCCTTGTGGGGGACTCTTGGCTACCAAAAAGGGACCTTTTCCACTTTTTTTAAGGGACACCTTCCCTTCAAGAAGGTTCATTTTGTAAAGGCTGAAGGAATTACCAAAGATGATGATGGGGCTGAAGACATCAACTTTAGCATGATGAACTAGCTGTTGGTAGTTTAAACATTTGGTGATGTCCTCACAGGTGTCAAATTTGAGACAGTGAAATAACCATTGGTTTTTGAATGGCACAGGCCTGATAGAATTCAAAGGGGCATAAGACCTAAGGACAAACTCAATGACCCACTGAGAAAGGAGCTTGAGGAGCCAACAAAAGATGAAAGAATAGCTTGAGAGGTCAAAATTGCTAGAAAAAGACAGGAAATAGCAAGGAAAGAGGGAACAAAATAGAGAATCCAAAACATGGCCACGAACACATATGACAACATTTGGAATGTTCCAAAAGATGCACACAACTAAGCACAGGGGCAAATAGAATAGTCCAAGTGGCACAGAAAGCGTCAACATAGGAAGATATTTACAGTGACCCATGCTTTTATAGTGACATTTAATATGCTTTAAGCACCAAAGTCAAGACCTACGACATCTACAACATGGTCATTTTAGGGTGTTTCTAGAAGTATGACACCAACATGAGCAAATTTCCTCTTTCTAATGTGTTCAACACAACATGGGCCACTTTTTCTAGAAGGTGCCAAAGTCTTCTTTTTCAGGCTATATATGTTGTAACCTCCAAGAGACAAAGATATCTCTTAGCTTGTATGGTGAAGCGCTACAGTATTTTACCTTGAATCAAGACATAGAATTTTTACCTCCATTTCAGTTTACACTTTTGCATATGTCTATGGTTTTATCTTGTGTTAAGTCATTTTCTTTCATGCTTTCACAGAATGATTCCATCATGTCTAGTGTATTGTGAGTTTCTTCTTTTTTAGGTCAGCAAGAAGTGTCCACAACAAAGTATAGGTGAATGTGAATACGCTGCCATAGTGTGTCTTAGAAAACCTCTAGTAGTTCTTCCTCCCTATCTCCAAAGGACCCCTTACTAAAACATTGATGCAAAAGAGTTCTCTCATGTCAAATGAAGTGTATATTAGCTTATTCTTGATGTAAAGTCTATGTCAAAGCTAAGTAGATCAATCATTTTTCAGTGCATCACCATTTAGATAGGTTTTATTTTGGTTATATCCTTCTCCCTTTTCACCCCCCCCATTGTTAGCAGTAGTAGTAAAAGACTTTAGAGATGTATCAAAGGGAGCTAGCCCTTATCTAGAGATTCTCCCTTCAATTTTTCCAGACCCATAGCAAGAGGGGAGTCTCCATTGTGCCACATGGAAGAGAGAAGCTCAGCCTTCTATCAAAGGTGTAATCCATAGCATCAACACCAATGCCTATATTTCTTCTATGAATAGCTCAATGCAATATTATAATTCCTCAAGGTCAATAGTATTATGGTCAAGTTGATCTAGGATTTTTAGAATGGATCCCATAGCAGATGTAAATATTATTATGGGCTCTTGGGAGGGGTCAGACTAACTGATAGATCCTCCTTGCTTAGATCATGGAGGTAAGTCCTAAATTCTTGAAGTGGTAAGTTGTGGAGGTCTATTTGGCCTATTCCTAACAAGTGGAATGTTGTCGTCATCTTCTTCATCTTTCCCTTCTTCATGGTCAAGATCAAACATATTCCCATGTGATGGTGGTAGCTGAGACTTAGTAATATCCTAGTTTTGATTCTCCATTTCCAATCTCATCTCCAATTCAATGTTCTTCATTGCTACATTTTAGAGTTCCACCTTATCATTCAAATAATCTCTATATATCCACTCAGTGCCTTCTTTTTTATGCTCATATTCCATTACTACATCTTTATTGAATCTAAATAGATGCTTGAAAATGGCCTTATTAGGATCCCATGGTCTAAAGTCATCTTTAGGCAATAGGTATGAATCCTTATGCCTAGCAGCTACAACAATATCATACCACTTGGTAATCTTGGCCCTCCCTAGTTTGTAAGGAACCTTATGGGGGCCATTTTCTTCTTGTCTTAGAAGATTCCTTCAACTCCATGCAGAACTTGATAGGCCATTTCTTCTTTATCTAGCTTCATTAACACAAACCTTGGTAGTCTAAGAGGGTTCACCATCACTCTTTCCATTCTGATAACTGTGTAGTATGGGTATAACCAATAGCTACCCATGTCTTTCAAGGTTTGCCTCATTTTATGGAAAACCCTCTACATCTCAAATTCATTGATCGACTTGTAGACCACTAGGTAGAACCATTCCATAATCAATCTCATATTATGTATGAATCTATAAATATACATTATATAAAAGAGTTGACTCGTAACTTTTGAACTCTTAGGATACCATGAACTTTGACCTAGTTAAGAAGTTACATAGATAACATATAATAAGTATATCATCATAAAAAAAGGGCAACCATTTACGAAAGTGTTATGTATTACATACACCAAGTTATTGTTGATAATTTCCCCAAGTGGGGGAATATGTTGGTTTTTTAAGATTACTTACAATAATAGAATAGTCCATATTTCCACATAAGCAATATGTGGACTACCAAATATTCTATTAAAGAGCGCTAGGCTAATTTTAACTCCTTGTCTAAATTATTAGATGGGAAAGTTTCCTTGATCATCCATGAAAATAGTTCTCATTGGGTCAATCACCCATGAAGCCAAGACCTTCTCTGGGGAGTGTGCTTCATACCAATTGTCGATCACAACCTAGTTATATTCTATTTATGGTGAGGGAAGCCCATAGTATTTATCAAAGCTTGGTCCTACTATGAAATCAATAGGGATCCCTTGGGATATTGATTTAATCATCTTCTCTTCATGCTTTGACCTCCAAAAAATACTATAAACTAGGACAGCATATGGCATGACCTCTAGCTTAGTTGTGGCCTTGTCAAAACTGACTACATTAGTGATAAAGATATCAAAAGCTAGTTGGATTTCATGAAGCATGGTTTCATTATCATTAACATCCCTAGCTACTTATACATTAAAATATATGCCACTATAATGCAAGTCACTAGATTTTATGGCCTCAAGAATACATTTAGTATCTTTAAAGAAGGCTGAAGAACCATTCTGAAATAGAAAATCATCATTCTACAAGAAACTTCTCTTACCTAGAGTAGAAAGACCTTCTCATGCCATCTTTTGAAATACTTTAGGTAGCAATCAATGTTTCTTTGTATCCTATTACAATTTTCAAGTTCCAATATTGATGATCGGGAGTGAAATTTGCTAACAGCTTGAGCTTTATTGAATTATGAGAACATAGATAGTAGAGAAAGAAAATGTGTATAGATTTGAAATGAAAATAATAATAGCCTTGATTGTGTATCCTTTTGAATGACTATTATGATTAATGTAATGTTGATGGTGATTATAGTTTGTTTTATATTAATGAAAATCTTATCAACCTTGAATATATTTGAAACAACTTTGAACTATTGATTTTAGTAGATAATTGTAACATAATTTAATTTAGCTTTAATTTTTATTTGATTTTCCATCAATTTTAGCTTTAAATCTAAAGATTTCCACCTTTTGACACATGGTTTCCACATCAAATCTAGCTAAGTATGGCCTAAATATGACTAAGCTGCCTAGTTGGCTTAAAATATAGACATGTGGTACCTTTTGATCACTTCATGGACTCTTAGAATGCATCTTTATGTGATGGCTAATTTGTATCTCACCACATGGCATCTTTAAATTCATAGCAAGTTCTCAAGTTATGTTGTTCAATTCTAATTGGTCATGGGAATGCCACACATCGCTCTCACAAGCAATCATAGTTTTCTTTATCAAGTGTCTCTCTTGATAGGATTTTGGAAAACTATCAACAACTTGGCACTAATCATATGGCTAAGGTGGAGAAATACATCCCTCTTGTTGGGTGAATATTTTGTCACCAGCTAACTGATGGCAAAATAGGTATATCAACCTCAGCATAAGGAGATTTATATGGCAAAGTGTGCAGGTTTACTATAACAAAATGAGATAAATCTCTCCTCTCATCAAAGGGAGGTTCCCTATAAGACAGGGGAGGTTCCCTATAGACTTCTATAACTAATATAAGCCAAAAAATACACTCAGGGATGGGATAACACCATCCATCTCTCTTTTTTAGAGATGATGTTCATAAAGACAAGGAGAAATCTTAGGTAATTACTGAAGGCATTTCTCTTCTTTCAGAAATGATGTTCTGAAAACTAGAGGAAGACTTCTTGGGTAGTAATGGTAACCACAAGAAACCCACAAAAGCAAAGTCTTTTGGTGCTTCTCTCACTGATCAGGATGCAGGAACATGGTAGGATGAAGTGTAGCACAAAGTCTCCACTTTAACTACAACAAAGTGAAAGATTATGAAGGGTAATGGGACCTCAAAGTCTCACCAATATCCTTTAAACTGAAATAGAAAATAAATAGACTGAAGATAATGATGGTAGCACAAAGTCTCCCACAGTTGGCTTTAGGACACCTTCCAAATTACTTCCACTAATTTTGCTTATTTGATTAAATGGACAAGACTATATTTAGTAAATATATATAAGAATAATTTCTTAAATAACAAAGGCTATTTCAACACAAAGTCTAAAAAGTCACTTGTTTTCTCATTCAAATAACAAAATATGATTAACAGTCTGAGCTCAAAAGTTTCAAGAATGCTTTTCAATTTGGGCAGAGTTTCGCTTCTGATAACAGAGAGAGCCCCTTTATACAAAATGGGAGATTACAATATATAGCATTCCAAGAAAGACTTGGGCACTTGTTTTCATGAAAATGGCCCATATTGAATTGAATGTCTTGAATATCTGTGAAAGGGCCATGCTAGACTAGGTCATCAACCTTGACTTTGGTGTCCTAAATCATCTCAAATGTCTCCTCCTAAGCATGGGTTTTTTGGTCTTCTTTCTGATGCTTACACAGCTATCCATTCACCTTTACTTAATGCATAAATATAGGCCACACCTTTGAATATTTGTGTTCTCTGATGTCCACCTAGTGGACTATTCCAACTGCTAGAAATAACTCTCATGTAGATATTTCTAAATTTCTTGTTGCATTTCCTTCTTTCCTATTGCATTTTGTCTCTTCTTGATGATCTAAGCTCTTGGGCTATCTTCTCACTTTCTGATGGCTCCTTATTTGGCTAGTCACTGAGTTTGTTCTCGGGTTTGCATCTTTCAAAATCATTGGATATTTCATTAGCTTGAATTTGACGTCTACAGGGAGGTCATTGGCCACTTAGTTACTTGAACTAATTTGAACCTTGAACCTTCAGAGTGCATCAGTTCAATGGTTCAATGGTTCAAAGTGGTTTAATGGTCAGCAATTCAATGTTTTGTAAAGGGTCGTGTTCACTCTCTTTTTCTTCTGTTGAACCATTTGGTTTGAACTTATTTCTAGAATCTTCCACTTCTTTGATTCACTCAAACCTTTTGTTCACACTTTGAACTTATTTGAACCTTTGAACCATTTCGGTTCAAGGTTCAATGGTTTAATCATTCAATCTATTTCTTTGAATCCTTTGAGGCTTCAAACTTTCTAGGTCCTTTGAAGCTTTGAACTTTGTTAGATCCTTTCCTTTTCATTAAACTCATTAAACCTTTGAACCATAGAAATTTCAAGGTTTAATGGTTCAACGGTTCAATCTTAACTCTTTGAATCCTTTTATTCTTTTAAGTCCACCGAAGTCGTTGAACCTTTAAACTTACTAAAATCTTTGAATTCATTAAAATCTTTAAAGCGCTTAACTTTTTTTGAACCTTTGAACCATCTTGAACTCTTTTTTGGTTCAAGGTTCAACGATTCAATAGTTTAATATTTATTCTTCAAAGCCTTCTTTTCTTTAAGTCTGTCAAAGTCGTTAAACCTTTGAACTTGTTGAACCTTTGAACCTTGCAGAGGCAGGGTTCAATGGTTCAATGGTTCAAAGCGGTTCATTCCAATTGTTTGAATCCCACCATTGAGTCTTTTGATCAAACCTTCTTTACATTGAACCATCCTCAAAACAATAAGGAAAAGCCTCAAGTGTTTTGAACTTTCTTTAAAAGAGCCCGCCTATTGAACCTATGACTTCCTTAACTGAAATGGCTTGAATATTTGAAAAACTTGGATGCTCAAAACATTTTTGAGAAAGAAAAGAGTGAGTTTTGGTCTGAAGGACCAAAATGGTTAGTATGTTGTCCACAAAAGCAAGTGACAAGTTTTGGGAACAACAGCTAGCTCCAGTTGGAGAACTTCCATCGATTGAAATTTTGAAATAGTTAAAGGGAGTAGAAACCACAATCTCAGTGCCTTCATTTATGCCATTAGGCTACAGAGTCATGCTGCCCAAAAATAAAGATGCCAAAAAATGAAAATGAACAACACAAAACAAACTAAAGACTACACATATGTATAATTGATCTTATCTGATACTTCAAGGATTGAAGTGCTTCAGATGCTGCCTACTGTGAGGTAGTGAAAAAGGCATGTTATCTTGATACTTCAATAGGAAACTATTTTTACCATTGAGCCAATGAATAGCAAATGGGCCTATCCATAAGGAATCAAATTTCCCATGCATTTCTTTTGGTTCTCTTCTCTTGTCCCATAACAGAACTTGATCTCCAATCTAAAAATCAGGAATACTTGCTTTTTGGTCAAAGAGCTTCTTTACCAAACTTTGATGCATAGCAATTTGGTCCACCACCATAGTTCATTGCTCATTAAGTTCAGTCAAGCACATGATCCTCTTGTCGATAGAACTTTCAAATGTTGAATCTTATATTGCCTTTGCCAACTTCAATGCTAGTAATTCCAAGGTGATTGGTGTCTCTGCATTGAGACCATATAAAAGTTAAAATGGTGACATACCTATCACCCTCTTGGGTGTAATCTTGTCTACCCATAAGGCATCAAACAATGATTTATGCCAGGTTCTCTGATTGTCATCCACCAGCTTCCTGATAATGGTCACCAGGTTCTTGTTGCTCAATTTTGCTTGGCCATTTCCTTGTGGATAATAGTCAGAAGAGTGGGAAAGAATGATCTCATAATAATAGAAAATTTGGGTAATCTCATGAGAAGAGAAATAGGCTACATTGTCTATTATAATCTTAGTTGGGACCCCAAACTTGGAAATGATGTTTTCCTTGAGGAAATTACATACTACTTCTAAAGTAGCATGCTTAGTTGGGATGAGTTCCACCCACTTGGTGAAGTAGTCCATGGTTGTGAGGACATAATTATGTCCATCACTTAAGGATAGATTTACAGTGCCAATGAAATCAATTTTCCATTGCTAAAATGGCTCTTCTATCACCACAAGCTTGAGAGGTAATGCGGTCAATTTGGGTCTTTCGATGAACGGTTGACACAGTTCACATCTACGTACCCATTTATATGCATCTTGAAATAGAGTAGGCCAATAATACCTAGCTCATAAAATCTTATGAGCAATTACATGTGCATAAAAATGTCCTCCACAAGCCAAATTGTGGAAGGACTCCAAAAGTTTGTTCTGTTGCACTTTATCTACGCAGCGAAGGAATACCCACTCAAGGTTCCTCTTATATAGACTATCGTCCCATAGAAAAAAGTTGGTAGCTTTCAACTTAACAATCCTCTTTTCTTTATGAGATAGGTGAGTAAGACTCTCACCATAGGTAAATAAATGAGTAATATTTGAATACCACTCATTCGTAGTGGTGACAAAAAAAATTGTTGGCATGTCTTCAACTTCTATTTTTTCATGTATGTTATCAGCAATTAATTGGCAAAGACCCCTTCCCCACACAAGCTTCATAGTTTGATAACCAGATCAAACTCTTGAATTTTAGCAATCCAATTTCCCCTTTTGGTTCCAAACTCCTACTGAGTTAGTATGGACTTGACTATTGTATTAGGGACCAGAACAATAGTGTGTGAGTTCAGGATGTAAAAACAAAAGTGCTTTACCACCTTTACCATTTCATAAGCATGCTTCTCCATGTTTGAATACTTTGGCTCATGAGCTTTAAGAGAATAACTCATGAAAGATATGGGATATTCCACACCTTCTTTGTTCTATTGAACCAAAATGGTTGAAAGCGTGTGTTTAGAAGCATAGCTATACATCATGAAGTCTTTGTTGTAATCAGGACAAACTAGAATGGGGGCATGGATGATAGCTTCCTTGATGTCTTGAAATGCCGACTTGCCTTCTTCCATCTAGCTAAAAGTGGCTTTGCCTTTCATCATATTGATAATGTGGAGAGTCTTTTCTGTGAATTTAGGGATGAACCTTCACAAAAAATTTACCTTTCTAAAGAAAGATTAGACTATGGTCTTACTGGTAGAAAGAGTAAGCTCTTGAATGGATTTAACTCTTTCTAGGTCAATCTTTATGCCCTCTTGGGATATAGTGTGTTTGAGAAGTCTACCTTTCATAACCCTAAAAATAGATTTATTGGGATTAAGGGAAATACCATTCTACATACATCACTCTAGCACTTGTTGTAGATAATGCATATGATCAAGACAATGCTTGGAAAAAATAGTCAAGTCATCAAGATATACCACAATGAACTTCTCCATTTCATCTCTGGAAGCAAGGTTTATTGCTCTCTAGAAGGTGGCACCAGCATTGATCAAGCCAAAAGGCATTCTGTGATATGCAAAGGTGCCCTAAGGTGTTGTGAAAGTGGTCTTATGTTAGTCTACTTTACGAACTTTGACTTGATTATATTTTGAAAAACCATCTAACATTGATAACATTTCAGCACTAGTCACTATTTGTAACAGCTGATCCATGATGGGTAGGGGATAGTTGTCATTTAAAGATGACTGATTCAGATTTCTAAAATCAAAACACAGGCAAATTTCTCCATTCTTCTTTCTCATAGGGACTATGTTCACAATCTAGGTGGAATGATGGATTGGAAAAATAATTCTTGCATTTAGCATTTTTTGTATCTCAGATAAATCATGCCTAATATCTTGGGGTTATACTGCCTTTGCTTTTATTTGCGAGGCAACTACCCAATCTTGAGAGGAATTTCATGCTAGATTTATTTAGGTCTGAGAGATTTTAGATCATCATAAGAGTATGCCAAAACATAAATGTAATTGTGAAGCAGAGTAATAAATTTGAGTTTTTCATTAGGGGTACAATAATTCTCAATGTTGACCATTTTTGGATTATCTTTTGTACTCAAATTGATTTGATCAAAATCCTTGGAGGATTTTGAACCCATTTGTTATTCTTTGATAAACCTATCATGCTTGTCAAAAAATTTCTCAAGAGAAACTAATTATTTGGGAATTTTATTCCCTTCGAGCTAAAGGAACTCTTCATTAGCTTTTGAATTTGTTTCTATAGCTGATTCTTGTGGTGGAGATTCATTGCCTTCAAAATGCATCTTTTCAAATCTGTCCTTCTATTTCAAAAAAGTAATGATTTGGTTGTCACCATTGAACACCTGCTAATGGTCAGCATTATCAGGCACACTTAGCTAAAATACCAATTTGATAGTGTATCTATTTCCTTTGAAATATTGGTGAGGGACCAAGAGAGTTACAGAGATAGCCAATGAATCTACTCGACTGTTGAATTCTCTGTGCATGACAAAAATATTAAAAGCATCAAATATTTCAATGCAGTCCCACACCAGATTGTGATAATGTCATAATCTCTTATTCTTGGTTTGATATAGGTTCCTCACCTGATAAACCACTAGTTTAGCATCTCCTTTGGCATGAAGGATTTTAATACCTTTATCTTCAGTAGCCTTTAAACTGAGTAGCAATGATTCATATTCAACAGTGTTGTTAGTGTTGTTGAATTACAACTTATATGCATAGGGAAAAATATCTCCTTGAGGAGATATTAAAACAACTCCAGCTCTAAATCCAATAGAATAATTATTGTCATCAAATTTTAGAATTCAGATATTATCAAAATTTGATCTTCTTTCAAATTTTTCTTCATCAAGAAGGGAATATCCCTTTTCATGTGTATTGCACCCTACCAATTTTTTTGATGCCTTATCTGAATTTTTGAGATTGTCACTTAGTAAGCTTTCATCTGCTGAAATAAGAATGTCTTTAGTAGACAAAAAGTAATTACCCATGCCTAAAGATTCAAATAGAATTCGAGCTTTAGGGGCTGACATTTGGGTGACAATATACTTTCCTTTTCAGGAAGTAGCTTTTTCATGACACCATTTACAGGGATCCTCACCTTAGACAGGTCCATGCTCAATTCTCCACCAACGTCCTTGTAAAAAATTTACCCAAGAAAGATGACATATGAGGCTAGGACCTCAGCCATTAGGACTATCATTTTGATTCTTTTATCTAAAAAGGCCACAAATACAAATTGATCATCTTTGATTTGTCCCAGCAAAGGCACTTGTTTATTTTCTATGGAGAAACATCTACCAAAGGTCTTAGTCAGCGGAAGACTAAGAGATTCTACCACCTTAACGGGCATGACATTGTCAGATGCGCCTGAGTCTATAATGCAATTATTCAGTTGATGATCGTTTATTAATAGGGGAAAATAAAATGGTTCTATTTTCTTAGGGGAAATTAGAGGAGTGATCACAAGATTATTTTGGGTGGATGTGTTCTTGGGGGGACCAAGAGTTACTTCTAAAATATCTTGTCCTACATGGACAGTTTTATTCTTGATGCATTGAACTAAATTATCCAACTACTCAGGGTTGGATTGCAAGAATTCAAACTCAGACATTTGAATTTTGGTCTTCTTAATATGGTCGATTATATCAAATGACTGAAATGAATTAGAAATAGGGGAAGGTCGTCCATTCTTTTAGTTTTTATTGGGTGTAGGACTGGTCTGAGAATTTAAAGCAGAAGGTGCATGAATATTTGGGGTACTTACTTTTTTAGTGATCATCAGGTCTTTTGATTAAAAAGGTAGAGTAGTCCCCCATTTATAAATTGAAATTGTTGGTTTAGATCTTTCCCCTATTTTTCCCTTATCAACTTGTTGAGCTGACTAGTTCTGGGCCTTGGTAAAGACAACGTATGATCCATCAAATGCTTTTGACTTACTTCTAGCTTCTTCTTGGTAATTTAGAAAATCAATGTTAGAGTCACCAGCTAATTCTTCTTCTCCCTTTATGAATATATTAGCATCATCTTCTTGGTTCAAATCAAGTTAGAAAGGGAAATTATAATCAATTTTAAGATATCCAACTGCTAAGTTAGTTGGTCCTACTTCAATGGCAAGCTTCCCCTATGGAGGAGGAAGATGATTTAGTTGCCCTTAATTTTTGGCAGCATTATCTTGGTATGACCGATTGGAAAAAGTCCTCCTTGGTATATCTTGGTATGAAGGAGGAGCAAAAATCTCTTGTGCCATTTGCTTTTTGAGGGCTAGCAACTCATCTGCTAGTTTATACACCATAGGATCAGTGGTGCCTATAGAAGAATATTCAGGGGATGAAGAAGATTTACTCCTGTTAGGATCTCTTCTTATCTTTTCTACCAAGATAAGGTCATCTTCAACCTCAGTGGCCAAATCCTGAGCTGTATCCAAGTCTATGTGGCCATCCCACCTTAACAAGAAACTCAATTCAGGAAGTTAAGAATTTATGAAGAAGCATTTGAGATTTTTTGGTGTCAGCTAAGCAATTATAGGAATCCTATTCCTCAACTTTTCAAACTTAGCTATGAAGTCTCTCATAGGTTTATGATGTTCTTTCTTCATTTGTGTGAGTTGAGCCAACAGGGCATGCACATCTTCTACAAGCTTGAACCTTACTTCAAACTTGGCTTTGAGGATTTTATAATTAGTCACAGTCTGGGCCTACAGATGATAGAACTAATCTGTAGCATCACCTTGTAATGTTTCTACAAATAGTCTGACTATTATGTCTTCATACTCTACACCTATCACGCCACAGGCTATGCAAAAAGTTGCAATATGCTCATCAAGATGAACTCTCCCATCACCAAATAACTTGGGAAAATTCTTCCTTGAACCGTGAGGTAGTTCGTGTAAGGGTGGAGTTAGATTCAGGGGACTAAAGGTGTTACATCAAGGGCCTTGAGCTACCATGATATGACAATGGAAAGGAGGGATAAAAAAATTTAGTGGGGTATGTATAGATAGAGCTTTGCTAGTAGAGGAAAGAGAAGCTTTGTCTAGTATTGGAAACCTGATGTTGGTAGGAGGAAAACTCTTGGTTCATTGAAGGTGAGTTTGTGGAGGGAAAAGATAAAAATTATTTTGCCACACAAACTCAAATATATGGTCAACAATACCTTGAGCTCTCTGGCTTCGTGTATACCATGGATCTATCAGAGTGTAAAATGGAAATGGAATAGAACTAGAACTACTTCAATATGAAGCTTGAGGCTTCAAACTATGCATTCTTCCCCAGCAGAGTCACCAAAAAGCTGTTGGGTGAATATTTTGTCACCAGCTAACTAATGGTAAAATAGGTATATCAACCTCAACATAAGGAGATTTATATGGCAAAGTGTGCAAGTTTACTACAATAAAATGAGATAAATCTCTCCTCTCATCAAGGGGATGTTCTCTATAAGGCAGTGGAGGTTCCCTATAGACTACTACAACTAATATAAGCTAAAAATACACTCAGGGGTGGGATAACACCATCCATCCCTCTTTTCTTATATATGATGCTCATAAGGACAAGGAGAAATCCTTGATAATTGTTGAAGGCATTTCTCTTCTTTCAAAAATAATGTTTAGAAAACTAGAGGAAGACTTCCTGGGTAGTAATGGCAACCACAAGAAACCCACAAAAGCATAATATTTTATTGCTTATCTCACTGATCAAGATGTAAGAACACAGTATGATGAAGTGTAGTACAAAGTCTCCACTTCAACTACAACAAAGTGAAAGATTACAAAGGGTAATGGAAGCTCAAAGTCTCACAATATCTTTTAAACTAAAACAAAAAATAAACAGACTGAAGATAATGATGGCAGAATAAAGACTCCCATAGTTAGCTTTAGGACACCTTCTAGATTACTTCCACTAATTCTACTTATTTGATTAAATAGACAAGACTATATTTAGGAAACAGACATAAGAACAATTTCCTAGATAACACAAGCTATTTCAACACAAAGTCTAAAAGGTCACTTGCTTTCTCATTCAAATAACAAAATATGATTAACAGTCTGAGCTCAAAAGTCTCAAGAATGCCTTTTAATTTGGGTAGATTTTCGCTTTTAATAATAGAGAGAGCCCCTTTATACAAAATGGGAGATTACAATATATAGCATTCCAAGAAAGACTTGGGCACTTGTTTTCATGAAAACGGCCCATGTTGAATTGAATGCCTTGAATATCTTTGAAAGGGCCATGCTAGAGCAGATAATCAGCCTTGACTTTGGTATTCTGAATCATCTCAAATGTCTCCTCCTAAGCATGGGTTATTTGGTCTTCTTTATGATGCTTACACGACTATCCATTCACCTTTACTTAATGCAGAAAAATAGGCCGCATCTTTGAATATTCATGCTCTCTGATGTCCACCTAGTGGACTATTCCACCTACTAAAAATAACTCTCCTATAGATATTTCTAAATTTCTTGTTGCATTTCCTTCTTTCCTATTGCATTTTGTCTCTTCCTGATGATCCAAGCTCTCAGGATATCTTGCTTTTTGATGGCTCCTTATTTGGCTAGTCACTGAGTTTGTTCCTAGGTTTGTATCTTTGAAAATCAATGGATATTTCATTACCTTGAATTTGACATATATGGGAAAGTTATTGGCCACTTAGTCACTTGAACTACTTTGAACCTTGAACCTTTGGATTGCATCAGTTCAATGGTTCAAAAAGTGGTTCAATGGTTGGCGATTCAATGTTTTGTAAAGGGCCATGTTTGCTCTCTTTTCTTCTATTGAAACATTTGCTTGAAGTTCTTTCTAGAATCTTTTGATTCTTTGATTCACTCAAATATTTTGTTCACACTTTAAACTTTTTTGAACATTTGAACTATTTCGGTTCAAGGTTCAACGGTTCAATGATTCAATCTATTTCTTTGAATCCTTTGAAGCTTCAAACTTTTTGGGTCCTTTGAAGCTTCAAACTTTTTTGGATCCTTTCCTTTTATATCAAACTCATTGAACCTTTAAACCTTTATACCATTTAAATTTCAAGGTTTAATGGTTTAACTGTTCAATTTTAACTCTTTGAATCCTTTTATTCTTTTAAGTCTGTTGAAGTCGTTAAACCTTTGAACTTGTCAAAGTCTTCAAATTTGTTGAACTCTTTAAAGTGCTTAACTCTTTTTGAACCTTTGAACCATCTTGAACTCTTTTTTGGTTCAAGGTTCAATGGTTCAATAGTTCAATCTTCACTCTTTAAAGCCTTCTTTTCTTTAAGTCCGCTGAAGTCATTGAACCTTTGAACTCGTTGAACCTTTGAACCTTGCAGAGGTGGGGTTCAATGGTTCAACAGTTCAAAGTGGTTTATTCCAATTGTTTGAAGCTCACCGTTAAGTCTTTTGATCAAACCTTTGTGTTGAACATCCTCAAAACACTAAGGAAAAGCCTCAAGTGTTTTGAACTTCCTTTGAAAAAAACCCACCTATTGAATCTGCGACTTCCTTAGCTGAAAAGTCTTGAATATTTGAAAAACTTGGATGCTCAGAGCATTTTTGAGAAAGAAAAGAGTGAGTTTTGGTTTGCAGGACCAAAATGGTTAGTATGTTGTCCACAAAAGCAAGTGACAGATTTTGGGAACAACACCTCTTAGAGGTAATCTCATGGATCTCAGATAGAAATAGTGTTGGAATGACATGTGGCATCATTGCATGGGCCTAAAAGGGTCACACATCATTCTTGTAGGCTATTGTTTTTTCTTCTACCAAGTGTCATTCTCCAAAGGCACCTTAGATAATTGTATATCATCAAACATTGATCAGCCATCTCATGTGTAACTATGTATCTACCTCATGAGATCTTATGAGATTTAGATGGATGAAATGTAGCATGGGCATGTGGTGACCTTGAATGAACCCAAGAGGGGCATGCATCACCTCAAAAATCCTGACACCATTACCATTCAAGGCATATATAAATTCAAAGAGAGACTCATGAGGCACTATTTTATTACCATTCATCATTGGGCCTATCACCCATGACAATAATTTCCATGTCATTTACATTGACCACACTAAAATTTGCTTCTCAAATTCCCTTAAATCCATGAGGTATATGCAATTCCTTCCACCCTTCACCAACGCCTAAAAATGTCCCATTATAGAATGGAGGTCACTATTCCTGATGACTTATAACCATACCAATACTAAAAACACTTTAAAGTTGAGTATGGTCAATACAATTATAGTCCTAGAACTAAACATGCACCAAAACATGCACTTAAAAAGGACAAGGCCAAGACTCCTGAGTCTCCCTAATCAAATTGCATTGACCTAAGTGACCTTACATCCACTTATTCTATTCCACCTACCCAAATTTCCTCTTACTTCACTATTGAATATGTGAGTATTGGTATATACAACATCAAGTATGCATTACACATTGCTAATTTGCCAAAATCTCTCAAGTCCCATGGTAGACCTAAGGACACTAAATCTCCTGTTAGGCCTAACATGGTATGGCATAAAAAATATGAAAACTCATCTGAAGGGCCCTCTTATATTTATTAAAAATACTTCACCATATCAAGACCAACTGATAAGTTATGAGGATTCCTATTTGTATAATGATGATTTCACCTCTTATTATTAGTGTATGCACCTAAATCCGTTTGCCCTAATAATTCTATTAGACCCACTAATTTAACCCATAATCATATTCCTTAGCAAATTAATTAATATCCTAATTCCTACATAAAATCCCCTACATCCCATAAACCTTACTTCACCCTCATAATCAATTAATCACCCTCATTAACCCACTAACGAGCCTACTTACCGACTAATCTACCTATTATCCCACTTGCCAATTTAAAAATCCCTTTTATTCACCTACCCATATACCACTCTACTAACCTATCCTTTCTTACACCCCTTATCCCTAATGGAGATTCTAGAATTAGAGAGTTATATAATCTCTTCTTACTTAGCCTTCCCCCTCTAAAGCCCTCTATTCTAGAAGTTTCCAAGGAATTAAAAATTCCTTAGAAATTCCTCAACCGTTTGATCCCAATAGCTCAAGATTAAATATGAGCCATTAATTCTCCCTCCCTTGGCTTATATATAAAATCCATACCTCCATGACCAACTAACTTGGAAACTTTGAGAACCTTGAGAGCCATAAGCATCCATACTTGCATCAATCATTCAAGCACTTTCATAGCCTTGTCAAAGCATCAACAAACCAAAAAGCCATTATCAAACTCAATCAAGCAATCTAACAATCCAATCATTTTGCACTCAAATATGCTTGAAAATATTAGAGAGGATCTCTAAGGTATAAAAGGATGGTAAGTGATTCTATTGTAAGTATCTGATTATTCCTTTATCCCTTCCTTTGATATTGTTTGCATTTTTGAGTTTTTATTGCTAAAAATAATAATATAGTGAACAATTCAAACTACTTTCAAACATAGGTGACCATAGTGGGATTTACTCCCTAAATCTAACCTATTTCTCTTTTTAGAGGTGATTCACTAACTTACAGGTGTAACTGGATGAAAAATGTTGGGTGAATATTTTGTCAACCAGCTAATTGGTGAACAAAATAGGTCTCTTCAACCACAGCATAGGGAGATTAGTCGGCCAGATGTGCAGGTTTACTACATCAATAGGGGAAAAATCTCTCCTCTCATCAAGGGGAGGTTCCCTATGAATATGCAGGAGCTATATACTATATATATAAGCAGAAAATAAGACTCAGGGGTAGGATACACCATCCATCTCTCTTCTTTTAGAGATGATGTTCACCAACAGAGGAGAAAATCTTGGTGAAGACACTGAAGGCACTTCTCTTCTTTCAGAAGTGTTCTTGTAAGAAACATTAGGGGTTCTTTCAGGTAGAATAAGTGACTGGTAACAGGGTGCAATAACCAACAGAATGAAGTGTAGCACAAAGTCTGAACTTCAGTTGCCCAAAGAGTGAGATACAAAGGATAATGGGGGCATAAATTCATCCTAGAATCCTCAACACAAAAACAAAAAATAAACACACACTGAAGACAACTATAACAGCACAAAGTCTAAAAGTAACTGACTTCAGGACATCTTCCTTATCTTTTCCACTAATTCTACTTATTAGATTAAATAAACAAGAATGCGTCTAGAAGACAGAGATAAGAACAATCTCCTAAAATGCCACAAGCTATAACAGCACAAAGTCTGCAAGTAACTTGCTTTCTCATTCAGATAAAATAATATGGACAATAATCTAAGCTTGAAGTCTTGGTATTCACCTTTCAATTTAGGTAGAGTTTTTCTTCTGGTAATGAGAATATCTCCCTCATATAAAATGAGAGATTACAATATATAGCACTCCAAGAAAGACTTGGGTGCTCATTTTCATTAAAAAGGCCCATGCTGAATTGAGTGCCTTCAATGCACCTTCAATTCTGTCTAGAGGGACCATGCTAGGAATAGTGCATTTCCATAACTATGGCATGTCCATTTTTCTAATATGTCTCTTCCTTAGTATGGACTATCTGGTCCTTTTCTTGATGTTTGTGCAACTAACCAATTTGCCATTACTTCATCAAAGAAAAATAGGCCGCGTCCTTGATTTGGTATGCTCAAAAGTATACTTGATCCATTATTTCACCTACTAGAAATAACTCTTTTGAAGATATTTTTGGTCCTTTGGTCTCATTCCTCTCTCCCCTATAGTAATTTGAGTCTTCATGCTCTCTTTTCAGCCAGTCGCTTGGTTCTTCCTTTGGCTCTTTCTTTGGCCGTGGCAAGTTCCACTATTATGAAACTTATTAGAAACTTACAAAAAATGAGATCCACAACACATCTTGCCTGAGCAACTTCAAAAGGGGAACGTGGATGCAGACACTTGTCACATTCTGCTGAGTTATAATGGGACACATGGCGTGTTCTGCTTAACTTATAGAATCTTTAGATACCTTTTGAGTCTTGTAGAAGATGACACATGGCAGCTTCCGCTCTACTTTAGAAATAATATAGAAACATTCAAGACTCATTCATATTCATATAGATGATGCCACTTTTCACACTCTTCTTGACCTTAGCAACTCACTTGGTGCCCACCATAGTCCTTACAACACAAAAAGGAGAAACCATGGATGTTGACACTTGTCAGCTTCCACTGAGTTATAATAGAACACGTGACACGTTTTACAGCTTTGAAACTTATTAGAAAATGTGTCTCGATAGATGACACTTGGCAGCTTCTGCTTTGACTCTAAGAGGGACACGTGGTAGCTTCCACTACACTTTGTCTTTTTCCATCAGGTGTTTTTCCATGGGCTTTTTCTTCGGATAAAAAGTCCAAAGGAATTCCTTCAAGCAATTTGTCTGAAGGAAAGCTTTTGTTCCTTAGTCCTTTGTTCCTTTCAATTTCTTTGAGCTTTCTTCCCGAGTGAATTCCTTCAGACAAAATGTCTAAAGGAATTTTGCCTTAACCATTTTTTTGAGGAAACTCTTCCCAAAGTCTAACGGCTCTTTCACTTAATAATTTCTTTCAAACAAAAAGTCTGAAGGAAATGTTCCCTATCGGCCTTTGAACAAATAAAAAGGAATTATATCTTTTATGTCTTCTCTTTAACCCTTGAACTAATGTTGGTGCCCTCTACAAGGGCACTTGCCTCTAGTTCACTACCCTCTGCAAGGGCATTTGTTGCTTCAGCCCTGGGGCAGCCCCTTAAACCTGTCGATTGAATCAACTAATTAAACCAACCTTGGTTCAACGGTTCAATGGTTCAATCGGTTCAATTAGTTCAATCTCTTTATTTGGCTAAGTCCTTTTGTTCTTTTGAACCAAACGCATTAAACTATTTGGTCGTTGAACTCATTGAACCATCGAACCAAAATGGTTCAAGGTTTAACGGTTTAATGGTTCAAGCCTTTGTTTTTCGTTAAGTGTTTGAAGTTGTGGAACCTTGAAATGGTTGAACTTTGAACCTTGACAAAGTGCTTAACTCTTGTTGATAATGTTGAACCTTGAACCCATTGAACCCTTGGACCTTTTTGGTTCAAGGTTTAATGGTTCAATGGTTCAATCCTTGCTTAAAAGCTTACTGATTGAATTATTTTAGTTAAACCTTGTCATTGAACCAACCTTGAAATTTCCTAAGTGTTGAGAGCTTGTTTCTTTGAGATAGTTTACCTACTAAAGCTGATGAACCTATTTCTTTCCTGCAGAGTCTATAGAAACTAACCTATAGAGTCTGTAGATTCAAGCCTATAGAGTTTATAGATTCAAGCCTGTAGAGTTTGTAGATTCACTAAAAATCTTGAAGAATAGAGAATTTGAAGGCTCATAACAATTTTTGAAAAGGGAAGAGACAATTTTAGTCTTGTAGGGCCAAAATAGTTCATATGTTGTCCCAAAAATGAGTGACATTTTTTTAGGACAACAGCTGGCTCTAGTTGGGGAACTTCTTTCAGTTGAAAACTTGAAATAGCTGAGGGGAGTAGAAACCAGAATCTCCAGTGCCTTTAAGTATGCCATTGGGCTATGGAGTCATGCTACCCAAAAAGAAAGGCTCCAAAAAATAAAAATGAAAATGAAAATCACAAAATAGAACCAAAGACTATACAAATATACATATTTATAAGTGAACTTATCTGATACTTCAAGAATTGAAGTGATTTAGACGCTGCCCATTGTGAGACAATGAAGATGGCGTTTCATCCTGATAAACCAGCAGGAAACCAATTTGTCCCCAAAATTGATGATGGGTGAATGGAACTCTCCACCAAGAATCACATTTTTTGTGCACTCCTTTTGGCTCTCTCTTCTTGCCCCATTGCAAGACGTGGTCTTCAATCTGAAAATTGTAACTCCTTGCTCTCTTGGCAAAGAGTTCCTTTTGCTGACTTCAAAGTACAGCAATATGGTCCACTACCATCGCTCATTATTCTATTGGTTTAGTCCAGCACATGTTTTGATTGTTAGCATCAAACTCCTAACAAACCATCAGCTCAGCATCTCCTTTGGAGTGAAGGAGTTTGACATCTTGGTCTTGAGTGGTATTCAATCTGAGCAATATAGATTCACACTAAGCTATGTTGTTGGTGTTATTGAACTACAACTTGCATGAAGGAAAAATATCTCCTTAAGGAGATATCAACACAGTCTCAGCTCTAGCATTGGTAGAAGAATTACTGCCATCAGATTTTAAGATCCAAACATCATCAAAAACTGATCTTCTATTAAATTTTTCTTGATTGGAAGTGGAAGATTATTTTTCATCTGTAATGTGCCCTACCAATTTTTTTGATGTCTTTTTTGAATTGATTTTTAGATTGCCACCTATAGGACTTTCATCTACAAAAACATGAACACCCTATGTGGTCAAGAAGTAATTACCCCTGCTTGAAGACTCAAACAGAATTTGAGCTATAGGGGTCGACATTTGGGTGACAACATATTTTGCCTTCTTTTTAGGAAGCAGCCTTTACATGATGCCTTTGATAGGGATCCTCACCTCAAACAGGTCCATGCTCAATTCTCCTCCAACATCCCTACAAAAATTTCACCCAAGAAGGATGTTGTATGAGGCTAGGACGTTGGCCACCAAGACTGTCATCTTGATTCTCTTTTCTAAAAAGGCAACAAATGCAAATTGGGCATCTTTGATTTGTCCCAATAGTGGCACTTGTTTTTTCTCCATGGATAAACATCTCCCAAATGTCTTGGTCAGTGTGAGACCAAGAGATTTTGCCACTTTGGTAGGCATGACATTATCTGAAGCACTGGAATCAATGATGTAGTTGCTCAGCTTGTGATCATTTATTAGCAGGGAAACATAGAAAGGATCTACTTTCCCAGGGGCAACAGGAGTAATGACAAGATTTTTTTGGGATGAGCATGTTCCTTGGGGGAACATGAGTTACCTTTCTAATCTCTTGTCCTGTAGCGATGGCTATATTCTTCACACACTCCAATAATCTATCCAACTACTAAGGGTTGGCTTGTAGGAAATCAAATTTAGTCATTTAAATTTTAATTTTCTTGACATGGTCAATTATGTCAAATGATTGAAATGGACTAGGAAGTGAGGATGGGAGTTCATCCTTTTGGTTTTTGGGAGGGGGAGGACTAGCCTGTGAAGTTGAAGTTAAAGGTGCAAAATTTTTGATGTACTTACCTTTCTAGCAATCACTGGGTCCTTTAGCTGGAAAGGTAGAGTGGTTCCCCACTTAGCAATTGAAATCGCTAGTTGAGGTCGCTCCTCTATCTTCTTTTTATTAGCTGGTTGAGCTGATTGATTCTTAGACCAAGTGAATACAGTATATGATCCCTTAGCTACATTGCCTTTACTTTTGGGTTCATCCTGGTAGTTCAAGAAACCAATGTTGGAGTCGCCAGCTAATTCTTCATCATCTTCAGTGAAGAGATTAGCATCATCTTTAGGATTCAACTCAGACTGGAATGAGAAATATGATTTAGCTTCAAGATATCCAACTGCTGAATTGGTTGGAGGTGCTTCGAGGGTGAGGTTCCTCTGTGGAAGAGGAAGGTGATTTAGCTGTCCTTGATTCTTGGTAGCATGGCATTGATATGCCTAATTTTGAAATGTCCTCCTTGGCATTTCTCTATATGCAAGAGTGGATGACATCCCTTGTGCCATTTACTTTCTGACAGCTAGCACTTCATTTTCTAGATTTTACACCATTGGGTCAATGGTGGCTGTAGGTGTGTATTCAGAAGATGAAGAGGATTTACCTCTATTTCGGTCTCTCCTTATCTTTCCTACCAAGATAAGGTCATCTTCTACCTCAGTATCCAAGTCCTGAGCAATAATAAGGTCTATGTGTCTAGCTTGTCTCATCAAAAAACTCACTTCAGGCAGTTGTGAGTTGATGAAGAAACACTTGAGATTCTCAGGTGTCGGCTGGGTGATCATGGGAATCCTATTCCTTAGCTTGTCAAACTTGGTAATGAAGTCCCTCATAGGTTCATGGGGCTCCTTCTTCATCTGTGTGAGCTGGGCCAACAAGGCATGCACATCTTTTGTAGGCTTGAACTTGGCTTCAAATTTATCTTTAATAGTGTCCTAATTAGTCACTGATCTAGCTTGCAGATGGTAGAACTAGTCTGTAGTAGCACCTTTTAGTGTTTCCACAAAGAGCCTTACTATAACATCCTCAAATTTCACTCTTATTTTGCCACAGGCTATGTTGAAGGCTATAATGTGTTTATTAAGATGAACTCTTCCATCACCAAAGAATTTGGGGAAATTCTTTCTTGAGCTGTGTGGAAGTTTATGTAGAGGTGGAGTAAGATTTATTGGGCCAAATGAGTTACCCCAGGGGCCTTGAACTACCATGATTGGATTATGAAAAAGAGGGATAACAAATTTGGGCAGCGTGTGGATGGGCAAAGCTCTACTAACAGTAGAAAAGGAAGCTCTGTCTTGTGTGGTGACCCGGTACGGATGGGAGGAAGACTCCTACATTGTTGAAGGTGAGGTTGTGGAGGAAACAAATCAAAATTGCTCTGTTGCACCAACTCAAAAATAGGGTCAACAACACCTTGAGATTTATGACTTTTTGTATAGCATGGAGCTACCAGATTGTAGGATAAAAATGAGAAAGAACTGGTCCTACTTCGGCTTGAAGCTTGAGGCTTCAAACTATTGTTCTTCCTCAATAGATCTAGTTTTGTAGACTAGATAATATAATGGAGATGGAGGAAGATGGTAAGGCTATAATGATAGTGGGTAAGACACAGAATGGAGTCACTAGAGTCTATAATGGATAAGGGTAGGGATTGCTTCAATCTAAAACTTGAGGCTTCAGACTGCACGTTTATCCCCAACAGAGTCGCCAAAAATTGTTGGGTGAATATTTTGTCAACCAGCTAACTGGTGAACAAAATAGGTCTCTTAAACCATAGCATAGGGAGATTGGTCAGCTAGATGTGTAGGTTTGTTACATCAATAGGGGATAAATCTCTCCTCTCATCAAGGGGAGGTTCCCTATGAATATGCAGGAGCTATATACTATATATATAAGTAGAAAATAACACTCAAGGGTAGGATACACCATCTATCTCTCTTCTTTCAGAGATGATGTTCAATAACATAGGAGAAAATCCTGGTGAAGACACTTCTCTTCTTTCAGAAGTATTCTTGTAGGAAACAACAAGAGTTCTTTCAGGTAGGATAAGTGATTGGTAATAGGGTGCAATAACCAATAGAATGAAGTGTAGCACAAAGTCTACAATTCAGTTGCCTAAAGAGTGAGATACAAAGGATAATGGGGGCACAAAGTCATCCCAAAATCCTCAACATAAAAATAGAAAATAAATACACACTGAAGACAACTACAACAGCACAAAGTCTAAAAGTAACTGGCTTTAGGACATCTTCCTTATCACTTCCACTAATTCAAATTTTTATATTAAATAAACAAGAATGTGTCTAGAAGATAGACATAAGAACAATCTCATAAAATGGCACAAGCTATAATAGCACAAAGTCTACAAGTAACTTGCTTTCTCATTCAGATAAAATAATATGAACAACAATCTGAGCTCAAAGTCTCAATATTTGCCTTTCAATTTGGGTAGAGTTTTGCTTTTTGTAATGGGAAGATCTCCCTCATATAAAATGAGAGATTACAATATATAGCACTCCAAGAAAGACTTGGGCGCTCATTTTCATGAAAAAGGCCCATGCTAAATTGAATGCCTTTAATGTGCCTTCAATTCTGTCTAGAGGGACCACGCTAGGAACAGTGCATTTCCATAACTATGGCATGTCCATTCCTCTAATATGTCTCTTCCTTAATATAGAATGTCTGGTCCTTTTCTTGATGTCTGCGTAGCTGTCCAATTTGCCATTACTTCATGGAAGAAAAATAGGTCACATCCTTGATTTGGTGTGCTCAAAAGTCTACTTGATCCACTATTTCACCTACTAAAAATAACTCTTTTGAAGATATTTCTAGTCCTTTGGTCTCATTCCTCTCTCCCCTGTAGAAATTTGAGTCTTCAGGCTCTCTTTTTAGCCAGTCGCTTGGTTCTTCCTTTAGCTCCTTCTTTGGTCGTGGAAAGTTTTATTGTTATGAAACTTATTAGAAACTTACAAAAATTGGGAACCATGACACATCGTGCCCAAGCAGCTTCAAAAGGGGAATGTGAATGCAGATACTTGTCACATTCTACTGAGTTATAATGGGACACATGGTGTGTTCCGCTTAACTTATAGAAACTTTAGAAACCTTTTGAGAGTCCTACAAAATATGACACATGACATCTTCTACTCTACTTTAGAAACAATATAGAAATATTTGGGACTCATTCAGATTCATATAGATGATGCCACTTATCACACTCTGCTTGACCTTAGCAACTCACTTGGGGGCCACCACAGTCCTTATGACACAAAAGGGAGAGACCATGGATGTTGACACTTGTCATCTTCCACTGAGTTATAATGGAACACGTGGCACATTCCACAACTTTGAAACTTATTAGAAATTGTGTCTCGATAGACAACACTTGGCAACTTCTGCTTCAACTCTAGGAGGGACACATGGCGACTTCCACCACACTTTGTCTTTTTCCATCGGGCATTTTTTCATGGGATTTTCCTTCAGACAAAAAGTTTAAAGGAATTCCTTCAGGCAATTTGTCTAAAGGAAAGCTTCTATTTCTTAGCCATTTGTTCCTTTCAATTTCTTTGGGCTTTCTTCCCAAGTGAATTCCTTCAGACAAAATGTCTAAAGGAATTTTGCCTTAACCATTTTTTTGAGGAAACTCTTCCTGAAGTCTAATGGCTCTTTCACTTAATAATTTCCTTTGGACAAAAAGTCTAAAGGAAATGTTCCCTATCAGCCTCTAAACAAATTTGAAGGAATTCTATCTTTTATGTCTTCTCTTTGACCCTTGAACTGATGTTGGTGCCCTCCGCAAGGGAACTTGCCCCTAGTTCACTACCCTCTGCAAGGGCATTTGTTCCTTCAGCCCTGGGGTAGCACATTGAACCTATCGATTGAACTGACCAATTGAACCAACCTTGGTTCAATGGTTCAATGGTTCAATCAGTTCAATCTCTTTATTTGGCTATCCTTTTGATCTTTTGAACCAAACGCATTGAACCATTTGGTCATTGAACCCATTGAACCGTCGAACCAAAATGGTTCAAGGTTCAATGGTTCAATGGTTCAAGCCTTTGTTTTTTGTTAAGTGTTTGAAGCCATGGAACCTTGAAATGGTTGAACTTTTAACCTTGACAAAGCAGTTAACTCTTGCCAACAACGTTAAACCTTGAACCCCTTGAAACCCTTGGACCTTTTTGGTTCAAGGTTCAATAGTTCAATGGTTCAATCCTTGCTTAGAAGCTTGCTGTTTGAATTCTTTTGGTTGAACCTTGTCGTTAAACCAACCTTAAAATCATCTAAGTGTTGAGAGCTTTTTTCTTTGAGAGAATTTACCTACTAAAGCCATTGAACCTGTTTCTTTCCTGCAGAGTCTATGGAAACTAACCTGCAGAGTCCATAGATGCAAGCCTACAGAGTCCTTAGATTCAAGCTTGTAGAGTTTATAGATTCACTGAAAATCTTGAAGAATGGAGAATTTGAAGGCTCATAACAATTTTTGAAAAGGGAAGAAACAATTTTGGTCTTGCAAGGCCAAAATAGTTCATATGGTGTCCCAAAAATGAGTGACATTTTTTGGGGACAACAAAAAACAAAGGTCAAAAAATGACCAAATCATCACATATAGGTGAATTGCAACATTGGCCTATAATTAGTGATATTATAGTCATGACATTATATTTATTTTAGAGGTATTGTTTTAACTATTGATTTAACTCCTAATGGTCTCAATTTTTGGTAAGTTATTACCTCATAATACTATAGTTTTGCAAAATTATGGTATTGCACTGGTAATAGTGATATTGCCTTCTTAATCATAGTTCTATAGGGTATCTATGCTAGCATAAAATAAATATTTATCTATTTCTTGTTAACCTTTGTACATTGATATTTACTTATTTTGTATTGTAAGGGTGGGGTTTTTATCCTCTATTCGCATAAAATAGGGCCAATTCAAATTTTAGTGTTTCGTTATCAAGCCATGATATCACTACTTCAAGACTCATGATATTGACCTACAAGTCATGGTATTTCCATTGAAAGTTGCATTATTGTGATTTTTTTCCAAATTTGTAAAAAATTATATATTGACCATTAACCCATAGGTTTTACCTTCTCTATTTTGCAAGAAGACCAATGAACATAAAAACCCCTCTGGCAAGCCTATTTAACTATTTTGGGTCTTAAAATATTCTTGCTAACCACATTTTTATAAGAAGGTTTCTTTGTGTAGTTTATTGTGTAATAAATGATAAGTAAGACATAAAAAGAGGACATTTATAAGCAAATATCACATCCTTAACCTTTTGAGTTGTCTACTGCAATACTGTTAATCACATGTCTACAGTTTTGTCCACAAATTAGTGATATTTTAGTGATTTGTAATTTAATAATCTTTTGGGGTTGTTTTGTTTACTATTTAACATCTTTAATTGATAAGACATATTTTAGGACAAATCTAATAGAAATACCTCTCTATTCTATAAAATTGTGTGTGGGTTTGTCCATTTTGAGAAAAGTCTTTACTCAGTGTCTTTAAAATAAAACTATTGATACAAGTTGATAGACTAATATGCCATAGTTATCTATGAATATTTATTAGGCATTTGTATTTCTTAATCATCTAGTTTAATCTATCATAATCATCTACACACCTGCATTGATCAAAAATCAGAATTTTTAATTTTTTTTACTCTACTATAGTATCACCATTCTCGTAGTAGTGACATCATATTAGAATTCATGGTTTTGTCTTAACTTTCATATTTTTACAGGAACTACTCACTTGACTATCACAGTTAGCTATTTAATGTAATATCACAACTCATGATTAGTGGTTTTGTCTAATAATCATGATATTTTACTTTTTTTTTGTGATATTGTGTGAACTGACTATGTAATCATAGTTTTGTAGGATAGTAGTGGTTTTGCCTTAGATCATAGTATTAACCTTTTCATGTAGGACCTATCAAGGCAAAGGCACCCAATTTGATTTCCTAACCATTGTGTTTGTATGAGGGGTTATTGAATCTTATAATTTTATCTTGTTGCTTGTATTGTGTGACTTGATTGTTCATTTTTGTGTTTTCCTCACATAGGTAGCTAATCAACAAAATTATTTGTGCTTATCTATTTGTTATCCTATTAAGTTTAGGATAGCATTTGATGTGTAATTCATCCCCATGCTTGAGCTTAGTTACTAGGGGTTAGTGTCATGTATTTCATCACCATGCATTTGACCAAACTCCATGTTTTAGTGGAGTGTAAATATCAGGGACAGTTATTACTAGGCCAAGCAGTTGACCCCATATAGATCATCTATGAATGAGAATAGTTAATTCTTTAAACCAAGCATTTGATAGCACCCTATACATACTTGGGACCTACCATACCTATAATATATTGGGGACTCCCTTAGAAACCTTTGTGTAAACCTAACTTAAGACCCATCAACCATAATAGGCATTATACTACTAGAGTCAGGATCAGCTCCTAAATAGCCATCAAGTACAAATGGGGTCAAGAAGGCTCAATCAATTTTATAAGGGATCATAGACTTATAGCCTCACCCTTAAATCCATTAAATGGTGTAGACATCAAGTTACACACCCATTTAGTTGACTAGATTAGGATTTATGGTTGATTGTGTAATTTGTGTATAGTGTTTAAACCTATGTTATTTGTGAAACAAGTAGACTAATCTCATTTTTTTCTAAAACATCTAGACACCCCTAGGATAAATCCCATCCTAAAAACATCCATCCCATATTTTCTAATTTCTTCTTTGGATGTAACATTAGTCTTGAAATCAAATCTTAGTGGTCATCTATCCCTCTAATCTTCATTATCACCTTTTGACTAAGCATTATCAATATACATATCCTTGACAAGTTTTTAGTCTAGCACCCATCACTTCCTCATCATTACCTCTCCATACCTAGTACCCATCTAATCATCATTTTACTAGTGTGAAAGGTACTTGATCACTTCATATCCTTAGTCTCCTTGATAGAGTGAACTCTTGTAAGGTTTTGAATTTTGATAGTCCTCAATCATTCTAGTCTTACATCCCTCTAAATCCAAGATCAACATTTTTCTAAATCATCTTCTTTGAAACCTCTTAATTTTAGTTTCTAGACAATAATTGTATTCAAATTCACCTTCTCCTTCATCACCCTACATTAAAATCTCACCTAATCACTTTTATTGCATCACCATCATCATCTATCATTCCAATGTGAACCCATGCCCAAACTCTTAGACTAGGACAAGGATCCAACCAAGAGAATGACTTCTTAGGGAACCTAGGTGACCAAAACTAAGATCATGATGATACCCTTTGTGACATGCACACTCCTGGAGAAGAAGATTGATTCATAAATGATTTTTTCCATAACAATGAAGTTAGAACACATTTTTATTAGTATATATATGAAAAATATGACCGAATCTTAGCTCAAGTCACTAGAATGGGGGGTACACTACCCCTAGCTTTGATTGTAATCATTTGTAGCACTTAGTCCACCCATCCACTTGGAATAATACTCCTCATCATCACACCCATACCAATCAAACACCTAAAGAAGAGGACCTTGTGGACCACAAGCAAGAACTTGAAGACCAAGAGAAACAATAACCTCTTCAAAATAATCATATCAAGGCTAATAGGAGATAAATATCATTATAGGATTAGTTGGATCAACTCACACAACAAATTAATTCCTTAACCTCCCAATTTTTTACATAAAATCAAAGACCATCCTATCCAAGACAAAATGTCCATAACTCTAATAGACCACACATAAGTCATGCCCAAACTTCTAATGCCCTTGTGGATCCATAATTTTTGCAAGAGTGGAAAATGATGAAAGAAACTCTCCAATAGATTGACCCTCTCATGCAAGTGATGAAATACAAATATGAAGATTTTGTTCTTCTCCTTTAGATATGAGTATTTTACAAATCCCTTTCCCACCTCACTTTAAGGTACCAAAATTTGAAAAATATACAAGGAAAGGAAATCCCCATGATCATGTTTAAGGGTTTTATGTGGCATGTCATGAGGTTTCATATGACGACACTTACCTCCTAAGACTTTTCCAAAAAAGTCTCACAAGACTAGCACTAGAATGGTTTATGCATTTACCAAAAGGGTTTGTATCTAGTTTTAAAGAATTGACTAAACAATTTGTGAGACATTTTTCATTCAATATAGAACATGATGTTTCCATTATAGACCTATACAACACTAAGCAAGAGAATGAGGAAATTTTGGCCTCTTTCTTATAATTTTAGAGAATCCTAGCAAGTCAATTTTGATGTATAGTTATTGAAAAATAATTGGCCAAAATATCCATCAACAACCTTAATGCGGAATTAAAATATCATTTGAAATTATAATGTGTCGAATCCTTTGATGAGATTATTGAAAAGGGGATACAAATTGAGAAATAACTCATTGAAAAGGGAGCTATCAAATTATACACCCTAAATGAACAAATTCATAATCATGACAACTCCTTTTCAGGAAAACCAAAAATCTTCAGTAAGAATAAAAATGTTATGGGAGATAGAGTTACAGATTCAAAACAACATGTTTAAGAAATGCAAAAGAGGACTCCCATAGATTAATAAAATGTTTCCTCCATTAGAGTGCCATGAGGTAAACCAAAACACCAAACAAGGAAATGGCCTTTTACCAGTCTTGGCATGCATGTTGAAGTGGTCCTTAAACAATTGATAGCTATAAATAAGATTACTCTGCCTAAGATTTGACCTTTGGATGATTGCAAGCCTCATCCTGGTTGGTATCATGAGGATGAATTCTACCAATATCATAGAGTTAAAGGTCATGACACTAAAAAATGTATGTAGTTGAAACACTATATTCAAGATCTCATTAAAAAGGGAGACATATAGGTTGAAGGGGAGAGAATTCGTAATCATTCTAAAAATAAGTAGCTTTGTATTTATCAAGATCCTTTAACAAAACATGGTCAAAGACAAGTAAAACCAACTAGAGACTAGGTTCAGGCATCTACCTCTAATTGTACAAACTACCATGCCATCCCATATCATTATGTCAATAACATCAAAATATGTATCCCCAAAGAGCCCACTCTACCACCATCAAAATTTGTATCCCCAAAGAGCCCACTCTACCACCATCAAAATTTGTATCCCCAAAGAGCCCACTTTACATCAACATCTCAAAAGGTAAATATCTCTAAGAAAGTCTTTATATCTTCCAAAAAGCCTTATGATATAATCTAGTAACTCAAGAAGACCCTTGCTCAAATCTCACTCATGGATCTTCTCAAAACATCAGCTATGCATCAAGATATCCTTAATTAGGTCCTCATTGATCTAAAATTCCCCTGATATATTGACATTAATCAGTTCCAAGCATTGGTGGCTCATTTATCTCCTTCATATAAAATCACTTTTAGTGCCCAGGACATGCCTTCCATTAGCTCACATCATAATTACCCACTATTTATATAAATCTCCATCTCCAACCACTACATCCCTTAGGTACTCATAGATGGAGGGTCTACATTGAATTTGTGTAATCTAGATTTCCTTAAAAAGTTGGGATATTTTGAAGCATCACTAGGGCCCATTCTAATCATGATTAAAGCATATGATGATAATGAAAGGTCATACATAGGTACCATTTATCTTCCTATTATTGTGGGACTCATTATCCATCAAACCTTAATTCATGTTGTGGATGTTGATTTGACATACAATCTACTTTTAGGTTACTTATAGATCCATAAAATTCAATTTGTCCCTTCCACTCTCCATCAGTTTTTGAAATTTCCTCATTTAGGGATGGAATTCATCATACCTAGGGAAATCGATCATTTTCATAGCTACCAAATGGGTCAATCTCAACCCACATGTTATTATCCTAACATTGATAGTTTCACCCTAATCTAATAAGTACTAAATATGTCCACCTTGATGATCTAGAGCCTAATTCTAATTCATTACCAGATGTCACATGTCTTATAATCACATCCAGTAGTTGTGGGTAATATGAATATAAAACCTTTTATGTAGGATATTTACCTCTTTCCCCATGTAGCTACAAGTCCCCAGCTATGAGGAAGGATAATCTTATCATCTATCAGTTTGGACTAATGGCATTTTCTAGTGTAGGTCTATTATCAAAATAGTACTTTAATGAGCTTGATGAGTCATGGCCTATTCCAAAAAATGAGACCCTTACATTTCACAGACATAAATACCCCTAAATTAAGAAAATGTTACAAAATATGCATTATCAAGGAAAATGACTAGGGAGACATGAACAAGGTAGGATTGAGCCTATTGTGGTTCAAGAGCATTCATAATATCTTGGTCTGGGGTACAAACCTATTAACACTAAGCTAAAAAATATATTTATGGATACTACTTTGGTCCTTGAGGAGTCTTTTTCTGATGAAGAATTCAAGATGGAATCTTTTTATAGTATTTATGAAGAGCTTTTTACCACTAACCTTTTCCATGATACCACCATCTCTACCATCAATATATCTCTCTGTTATCCTTCCTTAATCAACTGGGATCAATAATATGAGCCATCCTTCGACATGTTTCAAAGTGATAAGGCCATCTTAGAATATTTGGGAGCATGGGATTTTATTCCTTTTGGAGATCATAAAAAGGGCTTCTTTATTAATCTCAATCAGTCATCCTATTTTGGGGAACAACAAACATCCCTTAATCAAATTGAAGGAGAGGAATATGATGAGGAGTAGCCCTCTCAAAATCCAAAAGATTTTCCACTTATTTTAGATGAATCATAATTTTATATAGAATTAAACACAAAGTTCCTAGAAGATTTTGATTTAGACAACCAGTATATACCATTGCTTCCAACTTATCTTTAGGATCAGTCACCCTCTCTCATAGAGGAGGTGGTAAAAGTCAACATTGTAATAGAAGGACATCTTAAAATTTTTATATTTAGGTCAACTCTTACACCTAAAGAATGCCAACTCATTATTGAGTTGTTTAAAGAATTTATACATATCTTTGCATGGTGTTATTCAAACATGTCAAGACTTGATCCCTCCTTGGTTTTTAATCATTTAGTTATCTATCCTAATTCCAAACCCATCAAGCATAAATTACACAAGATGCACCCTAAAGTGGATTTATTAGTCAAAGAGGGATTATAAAAAAATTTGAAATCAAGATTCATTTAACCTATTGATTACTCTAATTGGATATGCAACATTGTTCCTGTATTTAAGACACAAGGTGGGATTTGGATTTGTACTGACTTCTAGAACATTAACAAATCATGTCCTAAAGATTAATTCCCCATACCAAACATAGATATGATCATGGATTCTACTATAGGTTATGAGATTCTATCCCTCATGGATGGCTTCTTGGGTTATAATCAAATCAAAATTGTGCTTGATGATAAACATAAGACATCATTTATTACTCCATGGGGGACCTTTTACTATCAAGTAATGCCCTTTGGTCTCAAGAATGTAGGTGTTACCTATCAA
Source organism: Torreya grandis (assembly GCA_037957365.1). Classification (NCBI taxonomy): domain Eukaryota; kingdom Viridiplantae; phylum Streptophyta; class Pinopsida; order Cupressales; family Taxaceae; genus Torreya; species Torreya grandis. Next base: position 1,762,692 of record JARHVA010000236.1, on the reverse strand, counting down.
TGGGTGTCATCTTCCATGATATGATACATGACATTGTTGAAGATTATGTTGATGGCATTCTGGGGAAGTCAAGACTACAATCTAAGCATAAAATTGTTTTAAGAAGAGTCTTTGAGCGGTTACATGAATATAAGGTTAGATTAAACCCAAATAAATGTGTGTTTAGAATTACCTTAGGCAAACTATTAGGGTTCATTGTATCTAAGAGAGGCATTGAATTTGATCTAGCAAAAGTTAAATCCATTATGGAAATGCCTCCTCATAATCTGAAGAAGCTTAGCAGTCTCTAGGTAAAGTTACAGGCCATTCGGTGATTCATTTCTCAGTTAGAAAATAAGTGCCACCCCTTCACCCATATTTTGAAGAAGGGAACCTACTTTAATTGGAACTCTGACTATCAAAAATCCTTTTACAAGCTTAAATAATATCTATAAAATCCTCCTGTGTTATCACCACCAGTCATGGGAAGGCCTTTACTTATATATATAACTACAACACCTTGTGTCATAGGTACCCTTATATCACAACACAATGATGAAGGAAAAGAGAAATAAATTTATTATCTTAGCCACACATTGATTTAATATGAGCTAAATTATACTCCTATTGAAAAGGCTTATCTGGACATTGTTTTTACTTCATAAAAGCTTTGGCACTATATGCTTAACATCCAAGTGCAACTCATAGATAAAGTTGATCCTCTTAAATATATTCTATCAAAATATGCTCTCATAGGTAGAATGGCCTAATGGATAATGTTTCTTAGTGAATTTTACATAGATATGTCCATCAAAAGGCCATCAAAGGATAGGTAAGTATGGATCAACTCACAGAGGCACCTCTTGCAGATACTAAACCTCTTATCACCACCTTTTCTAATGAATCCATCATGAATACTACATAATCTAATAGATGGAAACTATATTTTTATGGCTTTTTCACCATGTATGGGTCAAGGATAGGTATCTTTTTGGTAACCCCACAAGGATACCTTATCCCTAAGGCTTTCCATTTTGCTTTCCCATACACCAATAATATTTCTAACTATGAGTCTTTAATTTTTGGCCTTCAATCAACCATCAAATTGAACATCTATCACCTCCAAGTATTCGGTGATTCATAGTTGATAATCAAGCAAGTCAATGAGGAGTTCTAAAGAAGGGACAAAAAATTACTTCCTTATAAATAATTGGTGGATCAATTAAAGCAAAAAATTTAGTCCATTACATATGAGAAAGTAATAAGGGGAATTAATAAGGTAGTTGACTCCATGGCTATTATTATGTCTTTAATCAAACTTCCTAAAGACATCCTTGAAGGAAATTTTTTAATTGAGCATTTGATCTTATCGACCCACTAGTCCATGGCTCACCTCTAAATTTGTGTCATTCTTGATCCCAGTCTCCCATGGTATCATGATATATATACCTATTTCCATGACAATATATTTCCACCAAACTTAATTACTATCAACATAATGCCTTTATCCATTGTACATCATATTACACAATCCTTGGTAGCATGTTCTATCAAAGAGGCTATGACAGGACCTTGTTGATATGTCTAACCTTGAAAGAGGATAATCTTACAATCAAGGAGGTCCACGATGCTATCTATAGTGGCATGTCAGTGGAATGGCCCTAGATAATAAACTATTTAGGATTGGATATTATTGGCCTATAATGGATCAAAATGTTGGCCAATATGTGCACAAGTGTTTAGCATGTTAAAAACATGGTAATCTTAATCATTCCCCTGTACAAGAGTTACAACCTATTATGATCCCATATCCATTCTCTATCTAGGGATTAGATTTAATTGGAAAGATAAATCCAATGTCATCTGATGGACATAAGTTTATAATCATGGCAATGAAGTATTTCACCAAATGGGTTGAGGTTATGCTACTCATCTACACCACATGTCTCCAAATCTCTAAATTTATCCTAAATCAAATCATTTACCATTTTGGCATTCCAACCAAAATCTTATCAAATAATGGAAAATATTTTAATAATCAAGAATTCAAACATATACAAGTGTTATCACATCAAGAAACACTTTTTTACACCCTATTACCCCTAGCAGAATGGACAAGTAGAAGCTCATAACAAGACTATTCTCAAGATGTTGAACAAAATTATCAATGATTTAAGAAGAAACCAGCACTTGCAATTATATCCTACACTTTGGTCTTACCAAACTAGTGTTTGAACACCCACTAGGGCCACTTTGTATTCTTTGTTTTATGGTACATAAGCCATCTTTCCTATAGAAGTGGAACTCCCCTCTTTATGCACTCATTGTGGGGTATCATTACCAACCATAATTTCAAATGAAAAATGCTACAATAATTAGAATTTCTAGATGAAAAATTCTAGAGGGCCTTAAATCACCTTCAATCATATCAAAACAAGCTAAAAGTTCAATATCACAAAATGATCCACTCTCAGGAATTTGAAGTTGGTAATCTAGTCCGTAAATTAAATCAAAAGAATACCAATGCAGATCAAGATAAAAGGGAAAATTTTAAGCAAATTGGCTTGGGACCTATATAATTGTTACTAAATTTGGATTAGGAGCCTATAGGTTAACTTCACTTCAAGCTGAAGAGATCAATGAGATAATGAACATCATGCATTTAAAATGCTTTTATACTTGACAGACTCCATTTACCTCCATCTATGGGTCCCTACTCTTAGGGGCATTTTCATTTCCATTTCATTCTTCTTATCATCATTCCACTCCATTCCATCATTTTACCACTGACCCTAGTCTTAAAAAGTGGGAATATATTACAGAAGTACACAAAATCAAGTTGAAATGCCAAAATGGTGAGTCCAACAAGAAGAAAATAAGTGCTAGAAGGAGAAAACCCAATAACAAAAACATCAATAATCAAGTTGTCAAGCTGAAGAAGTTGAGGCCATGAAAAAGGCCCAAGATATAGAGTTTGACTGACAAAAGGATCTTGAGGTGGCCAAAAAGGTGCAAGAAGTTATCGATGTAGAAAAGTAGGTGCAAGAGGCACACTAGAAGAAGATGGATGAAGAGTAGAAGAATAAAGAGGTTATGATCGCTACCAAGGCAAAGGTAGAAGAAGATAATCAACAATAAAATGAAATATCATGGGAAACAAAGGATTTAGAGGATGCCACTCTCACATAGCAACAAGTCGATGAAGATGAGAAGAAGAAGAATAAAAAAGAAGAAGATGAAGCCCTAAATAAATTAAATAGGATCAAGGAAAGGAACAACAAGTGCAGCTATGGTGCAAGCTAACCTAGTATCCCAAGCTCAAGCTAAGGTCAAATAAGATAAGGTTATTTCACTTAAGGAATAGAAAAATAAATAAGAGCATGTACAGAAGCTATAAGATGAGGAATAGGATAAAAAGAAAGATGCAGATGAATAACTCAATAAGAAAGTAGTGGAGGATGCAAAGATAAAATAAGATAAAGACACTGCACATTAATTAAACCCTATAAAATAGGCTATATCATAATAACAACAAGTTCTTGAATAATAACAATCCAAGTTAGATCAGCCATAGCAATAAAAAGATCAACCTGTAACTACAACAAGTGCACAACAACCAGATTTTCCTTTAGGAGGAGTTTGGCTATGGGACATTCTAACTATGGGTGTTTGATGTACCACCTTCTCAATTTTACTTGCAACCATGCTATAACCTGACCCTTCAATGATTGTAATAACTTTGGTAGCATTCCTGCTTCATCAAGAAGCCTTATTGGATGTCTCTTGATTACCACTAAATAAATAATTAGAGGGCACTGTAGCATTCAAGGAGTTCATTGCATAGGTCACCTTTCTAGAGTAGGAGATTGATCAATCCAAGGCTAATAACATCAAGTTGAAGGCTCAATTGCATGAAGCTACCAAGCTTATCTAGGACACTTATCCCAAGTTGGTCACTCAAGCAATAGAGGACCAAGTAATGCTCAACCAGTACCGACTCAAGACACTTATCTTTGAGTTAACAAAGGGTTGGTGTGCAACATAAAAACTCCATACACCCAAAACATTGGGTCAATATGTTAATACCAAGTCTACAACACACTCGTCACTCTATTGGAAGAATTACAAGGAATGTTTGACGTTACTGGACTTCAAGCTCAATAAGTCACACGTAGCTTGTTAGATTGGAAGCAATAATTATATAACACCTTCACCAGTTCTAGCATAGACTTTGTAATGGTTTCCACTACCAAAGCAACTATGGCCAGTCACATTACAACTATAGAGGAGAAGGATAGGTCCCTCTAAGAGTCACTGAATGCTAGGGATAATTTTCATGATAACCTCCTAAATTGGCAAAGCCAACTTTTATGCAGTTCCTTTGATAACCTCTAAGCTCAAAGACATGTCGCTAAGATGGAGCAACTGAGTGGAGAGATACATACAAGGTTTTCCAATACCAAGGATATATTGATCATTATTAATGATGCATACCTCAAGAAGATCATCAGCTATCATGCACCATTATGCACCCTATTACCACTGATATAAGAAGTGATGTTGGATTGGAATGCATACAAAATAGATCTAACTCCTTTCACCAACCTAGTTGTCTAGATTATTAATACACCTATGTATAGGCCACTTTCATAGCTCTAGTAGATTATTACATGGTGTAAGGATGCTCAGTCCCAATTCAAGGACTCTTTTGATCATCTTTCATATGCATCCATGCCACCACCATCAAGTTAAGTACTATGTAGAGTACAAATTTTGAAAATTTTATATAATATTTTGTATTGGGGGTGACTTTGTAAGACAAACAGGGTCAGGTTGGATGAATACCTATAAAGGGAATCCACCTAGGTATGCTAACCTATTGAAAACCTACAAAGGGTAGTAGGTTGGTATTCTACTTAGTTGAAAACCCAAAAGGGTAGCTAAGTAGTGTGTAAGAGGTGAAACTAAAAATGGTGCCTTGAGTGATTACTATGGATCTTACTAGTATAACCATTTACTCAGTCTCTAGTCACTTTTCCATTCTCTAAATCCTGAGATGTTATCTTGGGATGAGACAACATTTTAAGTCTGGGAAAGTGTTGTTAGAAGAACATGAATTGTAAATCTATGCAAGATATTTGTCTGATATTCATGAATTATACACCTTTTTTCATTATATAAATATGTTTTGTCCTATCTTCACAACTTGTAATAGGATAGAATATGAAAACACTCCACTTTTGGTGCCAAGTATGAGAAGAATATCAATAGTCATACACTAGAAACGTCTATATATACTTTTATTTATAAGAAGAAGAAGGTTTCACTTTTTAGAAGAGATCAATAGAGATTATCTAGTTATGGTTCCCTGTGTGATTTCTTATTATTTTCCTTGCGTAAGTTCTCATGTGTAATGTTTTGGTTACTTTATGTCTAACTATTCTGAATGCATTGTTTCTATTTATGTAATATTGATTGTTCCTAATTGCTCAATAATGTAGGATAATTAATGCACTTTATGTTTCTACCATCTAATTTCCTATAATCTCATGATAAATTATTCTATGCACATGAAGTCTCTCACCGTTATCCCCTTACTTAGCATGTTCTAATGTTTTAGGAACCTCTACTAATAGTACCTCCTTTATACTTTTTGACTAATGAAGGCCTAATGAAACATTAATGATGTTCACTTTTGTTATGCAATCTTTCTCTCACCTATCCTAAGTTTTTCATGTAATCTATGACATTCAGAGATCCTAGATTAATTTGACATGGTTTCAAATCTCTCATCTGATGGACATTTTTCCATTTTAAAATCCTTGGTGAGATCATTTACATGCATGCATTCCTGGTAGTTTCTTGTTTTTTCATTTTTCATAGCTTTTATGGGATTTTGTGAAAATCCATATAAACTATATAGTCAAAGTCTCCTATAACAAAATGGATAGCACCATCAGATATAGAAAACATTAAATCTCTAAGATCAATGGTAGACTTGACCTAGATCTATGATAGTGATTTTTGGCCATTTTTGGAGGGTTTTGAGGCATTTTATGGAATTTCACATATTTTCATATAGTGGGATTCTCAAATTAGGAACATATTTCTAGGTTTTTCTATTTTTTCTAAGTTCTTAAATGGGTTATTGGTAGATTTTGTGGAGGCTACATCAATCTTGCAAATTTGGACATTTTTTCAATTTTGGTAGTTTGGCAAGTTTTCACCCTTGCTTGAGCACATCTCAGGTTCAGACCCCCATACATGCATGTGTATTAGGTTCTAACCCTCCTACGTGAATGATCTACAAGTGCTAACACCCTTATCACTACCTTCATTAAGAATAATGACCCTTGTCTAGAAATTCATCAAGTCCTGATGCCTTTGTCAACACCTCTATTGAGTCCCATGACCCTTGTCTACATGTCTGTTAGGTTTCAGACCATAAATGTTTGACCTAGGTTATTATCTGGTTAATTTCATATTTTGGTAGATATTTTTTTGAAAAATTATGACATCATTTTTATAAACTTGGGGACTGAATTTAAATCCTTCCCTAAGCCTATAAAAATGATATTGAGCCTTTTCTTTTAGCAAATTTGGAAGTCTATTAACTATCAAAATTCCGTCAAGGAGATTCCTTCATTATATACATTTGATTTTTGCATGACTTGAAAAGTTATTGGTTGTCATTGTATACTTGATCCAAGCTTCACTTGGCATATAATGAAATCTATATTTTACTTTGTTCTAAACTATGTATTGGTTCAAATAGTAACAAAATGTTCTTTGAAAACCCACTAAGCTACTACAGATTTCGGGATTTGTTTTGAGTTGTTAAAATTCATGATATACCTTTCATAGAACTATTATGGTAGACTTTAGATGTCTTGGTTGTACAAATTTTGAGTGTTTTAAATATGAACCAAAATGAGTAAATTTTTTTGAATATTTCTTGATAGAAGTATAATCTTGAAACCTTAGCAAAATGTCGATTATATATATATTGTTTTTGAAATAGTAAAATCCTACAATGATGCCTTTATTAAAGACTTATAAAAATGTGAAACATTGTTCAAGGGAATTAGGTAGATTTATATTACCTAATAGACATATATCTATAATTTGTTTCACTAGTTAGTCTTGTGTAAAGATATTATAGATTGAGGAAACCTACATTAGGGTTATTAGGTACCCCCTTGATATTGAAGCAAACGTGTGTGTGTGTGTGTGTGTGTGTGTGTGTGTGTGTGTGTGTGTGTGTGTGTGTGTGTGTGTGTGTGTGTGTGTGTGTGTGTGTGTGTGTGTGTGTGTGTGTGTGTGTGTGTGTGTGTTGTGTGTGTGTGTGTGTGTGTGTGTGTGTGTGTGTGTGTGTGTGTGTGTGTGTGTGTGTGTGTGTGTGTGTGTGTGTGTGTGTGTTTCTACATTTGATCATGTGTAAATATGAGATCATATTTGAAGACTCAACTGAGTTTTTGAAACTTACTTTAGTTGTATGTATAAATGAATGTATATGTATATGTACAAGTTATGATGAGTACATTAATTTATGTATGTAAATATATTGAACCTGAGCATATATTTGTCTTCTTTTGATGATTTTGAATGGTTGTAAGTTATAGTGGGAGTTTTGGACTAAGTTTTCAGGTTCATGTTTGAACAAGACTATGAATTCATTTAAAATACTTTAGTTGATTGAACTTGAATAAGTAGTCCAAATAAGGAGATTGTATATATATATATATATATATATATATATATATATATATATATATATATATATATATATATCGAAGACTCTAAATTAGTTGAAATGGATGAGTATTGAATTTAGTTATTAGGTTATACTCATTTATATTAAACTAATATGAGATTTTTGCATGTAATTGAACATGATGTAATATGCTTGGAGATATTTTTAAAGGAATCTTAGTGACTTGGTTTTGTTTATGGGATATTTTGGGGGCTTTTATGAGTTATATTGAGTATATATTGTTAGATCCTAGATGATTTAATGATTTATTTAAATAATTTAGGTTGAATAATTGATATGTTGTAATTACTCTTGAACTTTGTCTTCTAGCCAATTATGCATGATTAAAATATAGTTCATTTCAGGACCCTGTACATAACATTAATGAGTTTAATTTATTGGTAACAAAGAGATATGTTGTGAAATGATTATAGTGTTTTAGTTTTGGATTCTTGTTATAGACCTATGTGTATGACCAGTTTGCATATATTTCATTTGAAGAACCTATACATAACAATATTATGGTTGACTGAATGGAAACAATGAGATTGTTGAATTATGATTGCTTGTACCATATATTATTATTTATATTGAGTGTATGTTACAATCTATAATTATTCTCCTTGAATATATATGTGAAAATTACTAGACTTGTTTCATAGATAACATGTGATATATATATGAGGGTGTCAGCATGCAAATCATATACCTACCCCTTGAGATCACCTAATTATTTTTTATTCATTATCAAAGAGTTTATGTGAGTGGAATTAATTTATATCCATGTGATATATAATTTTTCTAATGAAAACTTTGGTCAAAGTAATGTTATAGCTGAGACATTATCATTCTTTAGTACTTTTTAGTTTAAATGAGTATGTTGATGTCATATTAGATACAGGGTTGGTTTCCATGGTTTATGTGATTGTTTCATGTATTAGTGATTGTACACACATGGGTTTCATTTAATTTCTTGATATTGACACTATTCTTATCTTCCCATCCCTAAAGGGTAGGGCCACTCCTAATGGAGAGGTGTGTGGGAGACCGATGGTCTATGGTTGGAGGTAAAGCACTCAGATGATGTTCTCCATTTGTTCAACTATTCAACCATTGTGGGATCATACTCATGGTTATATTTATAGATAATTGATTTATTTATGAAGCTCATTTGTATTTTTTTACATAGCATATTGTGTATTTGACTTTATACTAAAATATATTATGTAATACATTATTATTTGATAGATATTTAGCACAGCAATGGATGTGAGATTTGTAATTAATTTTTAATATTATGATAGTAGTGGTTGCATGTTTATTTATAGCTATAATGTGGATTATATCATTGATTTGTTGTAATTAATTCCTTCTATTTTTCATTTATGAGAAATATTCATCTTAAATTTTGTTATAGGTTGTTTAAAAATTAAATGGATCATTTTATTCCAACGGGTTGATATTTTTCTACATTTATTAGTCAAAGAATGATTTTATAGATAAGTATGGATGATTTTATATGCCAACTATTTAAACCTAAAAAAATGGTGTAACTTGAGTAATCCAGTGGGGTTATTAATAATAGGCAAAAGGGTTGATTAGTTGATTGTTACAAAATTTAATGTCAATAGAACCTAATCACTAATCTATTTATAAATGACATGAATCTAAATTTTGGGAACATTAATGTGCATGTTGATTTCCAATAGTGATAAAATAGAAAGGTGGAAAAAATCAAATGAATGCATCCATTTAAGGGAGGTATAAACAATGAGGCTAGAACCATATGATTATCTTGACAAAAAGACAAAAATATCTTTAAATGGTCATAAGCATTAACATGAGGATGCATGAAACAAGGTTTTGGGTTTCAAAAAACATCATAATTGTTAAATAATGTCAAATATGGACTAATCACTCATACATAGACAAATACACCAAGTATATATTAAAAATGACACTAAATAAATAAAGGGGGATTTTTTTGGTGTCTACACCAGTAACATCCTAGAAATTGGATTTTTTAATTGTGTTAAATATGAATCTTATCTTGGAGTATACGTTGATGAGGGAAACTTTAATCATTTAATGTCCTCAACCTAAATAGGTTTATATTTCTTCCATATGACTAAATTTTAGCAGTCTCAAGAGTAACCTTTATTAGAATTCATAGGGTAAAATTTGAATCTCAACATTGAAATGGTTATAGTCCAATTGGTGTGGATGATGGTCATCAGTAAAGTGAGTTCTATCATGTCATCCACCAAGGTATAAATCCTATTAGATTCTAAAAAGGGATGACATAGGGTTTGAGTCCTAGGATACTTTTTAGAAATGGACACCCCTCAATATTTGGAACTAATCTCATGCACCCATTACCTATAAAATTGAATCTCAATGCAAACCATTGAGGAAAATTTTCATTCAAACTATCCCTTCAAATCTAAAATTTATCCTTTCATTAAATATAATATGTATAAATTTTCCACCATATTGTATTTAAAAAACTTAAATATGTTTATATGACTGGGAAATTTTATGTAGATTCATAATATTATCTCTTCACACTCTTTCTAATTATAGCACTTGGGTTCAATTCTAACATGAACAAAATCAATCTAAACTAGTAGGTATCATTCTCACCATTAAAAAACATATAATGTCTAAACTCTCTCCTTTCATACAATACATGATCTATACAAAATTTCCACCATATTTTGTCTTTTAAAATATTACATATTTTATATGACCATAAAATTTAACCTATGATTATTAAGAATATCTCTTCACACTCTTTGTGCTTATAACACATGAGCTCAAAATTAATGTGAATAAAAAAGAGCTAAAACATTAGATATCATTCTCACCATTGATGTTTCCAAGAGCATAATCACAATGAATATCATCAAACTACCATTGGAATTTATCTAATGGAAGAGTTCCAAGTACCAATTTATATTCAATCATTTGATGGGATTTCACTTTGACACATCTTTGCTCAATATGAGATCCTAATGTTATATAGTTTAGCCCCTGTCATTGTAGACACAAAAAATGGATTTGATGTATATATTAAATGTTATTTCATGTATGTTTTTAATTTACTTATGTATTTGTCAATTATTGTTTCAATTTAGGTTAGTGTGTTTTATTGACTTTTGATGTATCTCCCCTTTCTTCTCATCTTCTAGATTATCTCTCTCTCTTTCCATGTCTCTTGGGCTTTATGTTAGGAATGAAACTCTTGATACTTTTAAAAAACATTGACACTTTTAGTCTCATTATTTTCAATCCTCTCTAAGTTAGGGTGCAACCATCCCCTTTATTTTGACCTTTTTTTCTAACTCTTTGATGTCAGTTTATGCACCAATAGGTTCCTAATTTGAATTCAATTATCTATAAATACACACTTATTGTAGTTCCTTTGACACTAAGAATTCTTAGATAAATCACAACACACAAGAGAGATCAAAAAATAATTAAAGCATTTATCATTGTCTAAAGCTAGAATTTTCTTATGGAGCACTTTTAACACACGACTTATGGTTTTATCCAATTGTACAATTGATATTTTTGAATTCATTTATTTTATTCAATTTACTGTGTTTGACATTTTTTATATCAATAGTCCCACTCTTTAGGGGTATGATAACTAACAAGATAGTTATACTATTCACCAACAAAAATAATAATTTCAATATCAACCACTAAAACAATGAATCATAAGTAAAAGTTTGCAATAAATTAATATTTGCCTTAAAGACATACCATAAAAGTGTTGAGAGATAATATATGTTAATAGTGAAACTAGTAAATCAGAAGAAAACCCCACATGTTGTTAAAAGATGACCCAAAGAACTTACAAGATAGTACAATGTGTGTAAAACTTCTTCCAAGAGAGAATAAAAGAGAATTAAAAAAAATGTAAATAATAAAAGAATCTTAATAAAATATCTAAAATAAGTGTATAGAATAAGATACCCAAATACTCCGTAAATAAAATGAAGAGTATCAAAGGAGTTACAAAGTAACTCCAATCATTACCTTATTCAACCTTATAAGTGTGTGCCCATGATGTAGGGGCATCCCATGATGACCCAAGTTTGATCCATTTTTGTTCTTAGCTTTGTCTATTAGGTGTCATATAGTTTATAGAGGTCAGTTGAAGTCCATAGGAGGAGTCTAGTTGGTCTAAAGAGGCATAAAATTTGAATTATTCATTTCCCACCAAAACCTTCTTTCTGCAAATTTGAATTTGTAAGCTTTGTATAAGGACTATTTCATGATTTTATGAAAATGGAAAGATGTAAAAGTGAGTATAAGTGTCTAAGCATTGTAAGAGGTCCTTCACAAGTTCATGGTTTTATTATCTTGGTTCAAGACATATTATATCATGTGAAACTCAAGTTAATACAATGTAATTGAAAGATGTCTCCACATAGGCATGGGGAAAGAATTAGTTATGCAACCTATTTAGGTGTGTTGGGGTCATTTTTTGCATGTAGGTTGGTGATTCCATTCAAAGGAGTTGAAGGAAATAATTTACAAAATCTTGGTATGAAGAAGTTGATATGTTTTTGTAAACCCTATTGTTTTTGAATGAAGGAATTACAGACCTTGTTTGTGATCATTTGTTATTGAAGCTAAGTGTGTTGGATATGATAATGAAATATTGAATGGAAATTGATTTTTAAGAGTGTTTCAGGTATGTTCAATTTTGGTTGAAAGGAGACTTCAAAGAGAAAGGTAAAAGAGAACCCTGTTTTAGTATACTCCATATGTAGACCCCTATTGGGGATAATACAAACTGATAGTTGGAAACTATATTTGTATTATTTATATGTGAATGGTGTTAGAATTTTTGTCATACATGATTGATTAATGATTCCATAATGCATGTTTTCACTAAGAAATGAATTAAAGATAACCCTGATTGCAAAATATAGGCATCGTCCCTGTTTTGAGTTATTTGAGTTGTATGCAGAATGTGTATCGCATGATCACTAAGGAAGAGGAATTGGTAATTTTTAAATAAATTTTTATAAGTTATTTTAGATCCTATATGAGGTTATTATATCTATAAATAACAATAAACCTTCCTAGTCATAGATATCTAAAGGACTGACCCTGTTTCTTGAAGTAGCCTATATGTAACTTGGATTGAGTGATTGTTCTAAGTAAGAAAGGATCAATAAATTGATTTTTAAGAAAAAAATTTATTGAGGAAAGTTTTTTTATGATTTTTAAACCCCTATGAGACTCTATGGCCTTACAAATGTTGTTACTCATCTAAACAGATTGCAAACCAGTAGACAATCATTAGTATGACACAGTCAAATGCAAATATGTCTTGAAATTCTTAACAGTGGATTATAAGTATGTCTATAAATGTTTGGTAAATTTAAATATGTCTATATAGACCTTATAAAATACAATTTATTTTGAAACCATTCCAAATGTTAGAAAATGAATTTGGATATATTTCGGCCTGAGACAGGCCCTTAAAAACCCTAAACTAGGGTTATCAGCATAACTCCTTATTTAATTGTTCAAATTTCACAAAATTTTGTAGACTGGTCCTTTGAAAGGTGATTAATGATATTTTAAGGTTTTTTTAGTGGGGGTGTACCTCTATGTATAGAAAAGAGAGACTTTTTGTGAAAATAACCTTAAGAGACCTAATTGGGGTAAATAAAAGCATAAAATAAGTTTGAAAAGGCATCAAACGCAAGAGTTACAATCTATAAACTTGAGAACAAGTAGAACTTGATAGAGGTTACCCACATTGGTGATTATTTTTTATATATGTTATCTTATATGTACGGACTTGCAAGAAAACTCTAAAAGAAGGGCTACAAGGACTAAGTGAAAAGTATGCAAGGTTGAGTAAAGGTAAGAGTTGAACATTGAATAGTCTTTGAGAGTGGATGAGTGGATAGAGAAGGGTATTGAGAGCCTATATAATCTGATAGACCTATCAGAATCCATATAAAAATGAAGTGAGATTTGGAAACATTGCATGAGGAATTAAACTGATAAACAGTGTTATGAGAAGAGTGTTTTGAAACAAGGTTAAGAATGTTTTCTTGGTATATGCTCTGCATCAGCCAAATATCCCTATTTCCCATGTAGTGAGGGAAAAGTGGGTGAAGTTACATATAAAATGTAACTCCAATATTCTTCATAATGATAAATATCTCTAATGAGATGAAAGAAGTCAAGGTTACATGCCACCTCATATTCTCTAGATTGTGTGAGTTTTAAAATTCACATAAGAATAAATAAACATTAACTTTAGGATATTTAAAATACCAAAATAAATATTAATTTTAAACACCAACTCTATTTCAAGCCCTTAAAATAACTTTTGCTTTCCTTAAAATCTTCAAATATCATAAGTACATTGGAGTCATTTTAGTGCAAGAAGAAAATATTTTTTGCAGCTATATAGGAGGAACAACATGAAATATGAAAGCAAAAAATTTAAGGGTAGGGGTAGGAAAAAAAAACCCAAAAGTCATAGTTTTAAATTTTGGCACTTGACTAGAAGTTGCAAAGCTCCTAGAACCAGAAATGGAGACACTCTTGGAACTAGAATTGGTGGTGCTCCTGAAACCAAAAGTAGTGGGTCTCTTGGCATTGATTTTGTTACAAATTTCTTTGTGAGGCTAACAAAAGGAATGACAATGTGTTTCTAAATTTAGATTAAAATGATTATAATTTATTAAAATTAAGTACATGAACCCTATATGTTTTCCTATTTGATTGTCTTAGAAAAAATTAATTAGGTATTTTAGTTATATATATGGTATCTAAACATTTATTGTGATACTTAATTACATCATAATTTATTTATTTGTGTCACATTTATGTCTAATCCTATTATTGAAATTACATTTAGCTAAACATGTATTGTCTTGGATGTTCTTTAGGATTTTCATGTTTTTGTAAAGACAATTTTTTTACACCCCATAGGATTAGATCTTGTTAGATAGTGTGTTAGCTCTCAAATTATTTAATTTTCATAGGGTTAATTTCATTATATGTTATAGATTTGTAACCCTAGCTTATTTTTTCTTGGTTTACTTGGTCCCAATCCCTGATTTAAATTCATTATATGCTCCTAGATTTGAAACTTACATGCAGCAAGGATATTCTAACAAAAACAATATCTACTTTTGTCTTATAAAAATTAATTTATATGCACACACACACTTTAAATTGGGGAATTATGTAGACCCCTAATTTGGTACATCCCTTGTAATTACAATTATATTATTGTGTTGTTGTACAATGGATAATTGGTTCCAATTAGGCTCTTATTGGTGCATTTTCCTCTATTGGGACCCATATAGCCTTCCTTTATCAATATTCATTCTTAAACATCTCCTAATTTGTAACTTTTCTACATTCTCCTAGATATTCTTTTAGTTGATTAGGTCTTTGTTTTCAGGGTTTTTCTCATATTTATATTATCAGAGCATCCCAATATTGGTCTAACCACTATCAGAACATTTTATTAGTGTTAGTTTTGGTTTTGGATCATTTGGTCCTCTTCCCTTGTGTTCATCAGGTTTTATTATCCCTAATTGTCATTTTTATCACTTCATTGTGATCAACTTGTGCACTAATAAGGCCCTAATTTAAATTCAAAAAATTTATATATACATAATCACTCTAATACATTTATATACCAATTGATCACATTTTGTGCTCACATAATTATAAATAAAACATCTAGATATCATATCCATTAATATCCTTTTACTTCATTAAATAATTATTCTTGCATACTTTTACCAAAAGGACTAGTGAAATAAAATATAGAAACATCATAGTTGCATCTTGATTCTCATATCATAGGGATAAGCGATGGAATTATCATATACAAGGCTTTGATTTTTGACATGCATGAGTGTTGATTGCCAACTTGTCAAAAAGTAGGGGGTGACTAAAGCATGCCCATAAAAACAAAACCTAATTATCTTTGATTGTTGGTTTTCCCACTTCCTTATGGTCAACTTGTGTGCTAATAAGGTCCATATTTGAATTCAATTAGTCTATATATACATAAGCACTCTAAAACATATAGAGACTAATTGATCAAATTATGTGCTCACACAATTGAAAGGAAGACATATAGATATCACATATATTGATTTCATTTTACTAAGTTTGAATAATTATTATTACATACTTATACCTTAGTTGCATATTGCATCTCTTATTATAGATATAAAATATGGGAGTATCATATGCATGGATTTGAATGTTAACATCCATGAGCGTTGATTGTCAATTTGTCAAAAAGTAGGGTGCTAGCTAAGGCATGCCCTAAAAATAAAACCTGGTTTTTTAATATCTTTTAAAGGTCTTCTTGGAACATATTAGGGATTAAGGAAAGGAGAAGACATTTTGGAAATTTCATGCACCAATTTTTTATCTAAGAGATTATTTTGTTGAGCAAATGCATATAAATGGATTTGTAGAGTTTTAGATTGGTCTAATCAATACAACCTCAATTACAAGAATACTACCACTTTCGGTACATGATCAATATTGGAATAACCTAATAGTAATCAGTGTTTATCAAGATAGACCTATTCTAGTCACTTCATCATATAAATCATCTTTTTGGATTCTCTTTTGCACAATTTTTGGACCTTTTCAACATTTTCATCCTTTTTGAAGATACAGGTGAGTCAAAAATTAAGTATGTTCATATAACCCTCCTTGTCAATTACCAATGATGTTATGTAATTTCATTCATTAGCATATAGCCAAATCTTTATTTATTGTATTTATAACAAATATGTGTATGTACCTTACATAATTGGATTAGTATATATTTACTTAATATAATATCCCTTGTGTGTTTTTTCATCAAAATAATATTGTGAAACTACTGATGAATGATAGCTCAATTGTTAAAGTGAGTGGGCTCTTTCCTTTCCAACCTAGATTCATATCTTAGTAGGTACCTTGAAATATGGAATGTTAGTAATGCATTAACCTCCATAAACTTGACTTTTTTCAACACCCCTCATGGTGATTTTTTGGAGTATAATATGAAATATATAATTGACCATTAAAAAAGTCATGCAATATAAACTTATTATTTATAGCTACATGAAAATTATTTACATGTCTTAACATCATCATTGCTAATGGAAAAAATTAATGTTATTCAATGTTTATTTAAAGAAAGAAGGGAACACATTCTTGAAATTTTTGATCATAAGATTTAAAGATCCGATATTTTTAATCTTGCTTGGCATAGAACATGTTATTAGGGCATCTAAAGCATGTGATTTGTTTATAAATAGGATTCAAACTCAAATCAATTAAGTTTTAAATGTAAGTCGACACTAAAGCATTAAAGAAGGTGCTTAGGAAGGCACTTATAATTTATTTATTTATTTATTGTAGCCTCCTCAAGTGGAGGTTATAATAAAACCCTACGAAATTACAAGACCTACTTATTAAGATCCTCTAGTGAAAGTTCTTTTGAAATAGAAAATATTGTTTGTGTCTAGCAGAAGCACTTTTAATCTTCTCCAAGGAGCCAAAACAAAAATAAGTACTGATCATTTGGTTTTTACTATACACCTGCTACAATTAGAATTTATTTTTGTAGTGAAAGCTTATAGGATGAAGTATAAAGGTGATATTCACTAGATTAAAACCCCTAACCTTGGTGGAGATAATGAAGGATTGCAACCGATTTCCTATATTACTTAAAAAAAACCTACCACAATCATAGTCATATTTAAAATTGAGGCTTCCATTTGTTTAAAAGGTAATTTATTGGGTTTGGTTTTTTTTTTTGGGTTTTAATTTAGTATAATTCTTCTATAGTCTTTTAAATGTGCAAAATAAATAATAAGCTTATATGTGCAAGTTTTCCACCGAGACTCTAGTAAAAGGGTATAAACACCAAATAACAAATAAATTAATTTAAAAAAATAAAATTAAGTTTTAAAATAAAGGTTTGACATGTTGGTTTTGATCTAATGATATGAACTTTATCTTTGATTCCAACTTAGACCTTGGGACCCAACCTTCCATTGTGTTTCTAACAATAGAAGACTACAACAAATCAGTGGTGCAATAAGGAAATTCATTACTTTAGTAAAATCAATGGATTCAGATCCTCATACCACTTGTGTTGGGATTTATGGGGAGAACCCTAACATTATCCTACAAGCCATGTAGACAATTTTGTTTTATTTTTTATTATTTTTATTTTATTATTGTTTTTTTTAATTTTATTTTAGAATAAAAAGGTTTGAAATGCATATAGAGGTGTACAAAAACAACATAACATTTACGTAAAGAAACTATAACCGAATTCAACCATCAACTAAACAATGAATCAACAGCCAAAGATATATTTTAGTTGGTTAGAGGACACTATCAATGAGCATTATTGGGTAACAAAAGATGTATTCTACTTGGTTTGGAAAGGATGTAAACAAATGATTGTGTGGTATAAAAATGTTATCAATGAGCATCATTAAATAGATTCATATTGGATGAGTGAGGATTTTAGAGTTGTAGAAACAATTCTAAGATGTATTAAAGAGGCATATTCAATTTGTAGTAGTAAGGCATGTTTTTATAGTTATTTGAAGGGGATTTTTTGGGGATTATGAAGTCATATAAGACAAGAGGAGGGAGCCAAACAAGTAAACACAATCATCTCGCAATCAATTAACCATTATGTTAGGAGGGCCACTTCTGTTGTGGCATCACCCCCATTAACATAAAGATCATGGACTATTGATTTTATATGTTAGTGGGAACAATCCCAACTCATCACTAATCAATCTCATTGAGATAGCTTAACAAACCAACCGCATGGTGGCAATGTTACATTCCAATCACCGCATCTCCAAGAACATGACATGTAAAGAAGGTTTGTCATGTATGTGAATTAGAAAAATGTTTCACAACAAAAAAACTTCTTAAGAAAAAAAATATGAAAGCAAAAGAGACACCTCTTTTATAATTAAGGTTTCTTTTAAACACTAAAATATTACATAGTCAATGTTGCAAGTTATGTATAACAGATGAATATTCACAAAGTTAAAGTGCTTACTAGGGGAGATGTTCCAATACTTGTGCACCTTAACTTGGCTACCTAATAAGTATGTCATATGGACACCCATTCATGTATGGATAATACCTATTTTAAAGTTCAAATGGAGAGAGAGTCACATTTTTCATTTGGCATGTTTAAGTGGAGGGAAAGTCACATGTTGTATTGATTTTAAAAAGGGAAATTTGAAATACACTGTAAAATAAGTGTAACCAAAACTTATGCATTGAGTATCTTATACTTGTGAGGGCGATGTGTCATTATATGATTGATTGTGTTGCACTACTATTTGGTCAAAGTTATACAATCACATCCAAATTGTACACCTACTTTTCAATTTAATGTAAACAACTATTGACTCTTTTTCTTCCAAGTACTATCTCAACTATTGGTATCCACCCAACTATCTACTCTCCCATAATCTCAATTATCATAAAAAAAAACTATCAAAATCAGAAATTAAGAGAAGCTTATGAGATTAGTAAGCACTCTCACTAATTAAACAAAAATGAGGGCTTAGGGGTAAGTCACGCGTGGAGGCCTATTATTAACAAATTAAAAGGTCATTTTTTTAAAAAAAAATTAGTTCAATTTAAAAACTAACATATAACATTTTTGTAAATTATTATTAAAAAATTTGGGTTCCATCTCATTAAGGGGAGGGCTCTATCAAAAGAAGTTGCTTCATTTTCATTAAAAAATTTAACAAGTTATTGTAATAATAAAATAAAATTATCAAGGCCATTGTTTGATTTGATAGGAAACTATCACATTAATATTGAGCTCTCATTTAATAAAAATGGAGGTGGGCACAATTTTCAACAAAATATTGTAAACAATTATTTTCATTAATTAAGGGTATTTGTTATAATAATGTAAATAACTACTCTCACATTTAATGTTTCTCATATGATCAGTTGCATTTCTCCTTCTTTATGGAATCTCAAGTTTGTTGGTCATGTAGAGGTTGCATTTATCCTTATTTAAAACTAGTACACAATTTTCCCACAAAAAAATTTACATCCAAATTTATTAAATAATAAACGAGTTAAAATATACATACATTTGTAATAAATTCTGTAATTTTCCTTAAAATTGACTTACAATACATAATTATATATTTTTTAAATTTGAAAAGATTACCTTATAAATAGACATAAGTGAAAAAATCTCGTTCCTTGAAAAAATTTCAATCTTGTAACAAAAGTAACTGGATCACTGTTAAAGTAGGTTGTTTATCTTAGCTCATGTTCACCTAGGGGCTTTATTATTCCGACCCACTTATATGTGGATATTTCATTTGTCTTATTTTAGATATTATGAGATATTATATATTTATATCTTAGATATTATGGGGATATTTTCTATTTGTTTCTCTCATTTAGGTATAGTTATCTCTTAGTCCTAGGTTTGATCTTTTAGTTTGATCTCTTAGTTATAATTGATCCAACATCCATTACTCAATTTCTTAGTCTCTCCTTAGTCTGCTTTGCTCCTTCTATGGCTTAGATCTAATTTTATTGCTTCAATTGTTTTGTCTTTTGTTAGATCTAAGTTTTGTTGCAAAAACTGTATTGTTATTTTTCCATCTCTAAGTTTTTTTATTCATATTCAAATTGGATTTGCATGTATTGCTTTCGGCCTATGTCAGGAACTAGCATGTGTTTTGATTTGGCTGTATAATTTCTTTATTGCATATCTGTTAGAATCCATTCACAGGTTTCATCTTCGAGCTTTACATATCCTCACAGTTTTTGTAAGGATCAACCATTTTTTTGGTATTCGATTGTGTTTATTTGGCCTTGGAAGGTGCCTCGGCTAGTGAAAATCTTCAACGATCCTAGATCTGACATTTTTATGATTACATGAGACATGTCTATAGAACTACGATTTTTTGTTGAATGTATTTTTACATAATTATTATTGCCACTCCCGAGGGTGGTTTCTAGTGCTTGGCCTCTACATTTTTTGGGGATTTTACCTGTATTTTGCATGCGTGACACATTTTATACAGCATCTTACGTTTTTTATGTTGTAAGCATGTTTTCCTTGCAAATTCATGCACAACATAGATCGATGACCAGCAACAGGTCAATTTCAAACTAGTTGGCAATGACAGCCACGAGAGTGTTGATCTCAAACTAGTAGACATAAGCTCTATTCATCTCAACTTTCCCTCTCTTTTGAAGATGATGTCACTCCCACATCAATGACATCAATTAAAAAGGGGGCACTCATCCTCAACCTTAGTCCCTTGGTCATATGTTGTGGTCACAAAGAAGGGGCTTAACTTTTGATTTCTACTAGTGGGGGCTAAATTTTAGCTCTTTAAAAGTATTTCCACCATTCCAAGATTTTTTTTCCAAAGCATTTAATAATTTTTTGTGCAATTTTATTTTTTTGACCCATTTAATGATGACAAAACTTGTCTTGATCGGTAACTCAAAATAGATTTTTTTTTTTCAAAAATGTATGTTTTTATGTCCAATCTCTTTGTGTCATTTATTTTATAAAACATACTAAATTATTAAGTGCCAAATTTGAGGGGGAGTTAATACAACCATGGGGAGTTTGTTATTTCATTCTTGTCTAACTTCATGTGCATGCGAGGATTTTACTAACATGGTTCCTCCATTGTTCAGTGTCCTTATCCGCAAACTGCTCAGTTATTTTTTGGAGCAACTATCATGATTTGTGATGACTTCTTCGACAAGTCAACAATCTCTTTATTTGGAGCTATTCTGATGTATACAATGTCTTGTTTTCATTTGGTGTTGTTTACAATATATTGTACTCACACTAAACTATAAAGTGTCATGGGAGGTTTTGTAAGAAAATTACTTAGATGATTCACAATAGTAGAATTATATAGTGCAAAATTAAGATCAAAATAAGCTGATAAATAACAATAATTGGCGAAAGAGTAGAATACTTGAATATTATGATTGAGCCACTTCGAAGGGGCAACCTCCATAATAATGCAATAAAAACAGTAATCATAATATGATAATAAAAGACTAACCACTACCTCTTATATATACTCTATTTAGCTATGGTTATTCCATAGACCAACCATACTAAGAACATCGAGAAATACAAGTTAATATGAAGATGTGTAAGCCACAAGTTGGCCACACATATCCCTAGATGCACTATAGGTTAAGGGTGTAATAGGTTTGCTTTTACAATGTAGTCTACATTCATGCATGTGTACCTAGTTTGTGTAACCTTTACTATTTAAGTTGTTAGTCTCTCCCATCACCACCAAAACATTTTTTATATTCCTCCTTTGTACATGAATATTTAATTTAGGTATTTTGTTTGTCAAAACCATCTTGGTGACTTTTTGCATGACACTAGTGTGGCATCCCCACGAGTCTTTGTACTCCTCACCATTTTCACTCCACTTATTTAGAGACTTTCATTGCCATCTTCTCCCAATTTAGCATTGAGGGAGGGTGTTCAGGGAATGTTTCCTCGGGTTCATCATTCTACCAAATATTCTGGTGTGTAATGTTTGACGTTTAGTGATCCTCGTATTCAAAACCATTCATACTTCAATTTAGTGGTTACACTGACTCGACATCCATGTAATAAGATGGATTGGCACCCATAGGGACACTTGTCTTCCTTTTTTTTTGTGCATAGGTACCTCATCAGTTCGTGTTGTCGGGACGCATTTCCTCTCTTTGGAGGGGGGGGAGTTTTTTTCCTACAAGTTTTCTCTCTTTATCCACTTTATGAGAGATTGTTTCATGGATATACAAAACCATTCATATTTCAGCTTGGTGGTTACAACGACTCAACATCCATGTAGTAAGATGGATTGGCGTCTATAGAGACACTTGTCTTCCTCTTTTTTTGTGCATAGGTACCTCATCAACTCTTGTTGTCAGGGCCCATTTCCTTTCTTGGAGGGTGAGGGGAGAGGACGTGGGAAAAGGGAGGGTAGGCGGAGGGGCGGAGGGGGCGTTTTCCTACAAGTTTTCTCTCTTTATCCACTTTATGAAAGATTGTTTCATGGATATATTGTACATGAGTAGCTGATCAAGCCTTGTGTCGAGACTCTAAGTTGTCAGCGTCCCCTGTCACCATCAAGACATTTTTTATATTCCTCCTTTGTACATGGATATCTTATTCAAGTACTTTGTCAAAACCCACATTAAGATTTTTATGTCTCGGTACTTACTTCTCACCCTTTTCAGTCCACTTCTTTAGAGACTTTTATTGCCATCTTCTCTTAATTAACATTGAGGGAGGGTGTTTAGGAAATGTTTCCTCGGGTTCATCATTCTACCAAATATTCTGATGTGTAATGTTTGTGTATAGTAATCCGCGTTTTAAAACGATTCATACTTCAACTTGGTGGTTACGACAACTTGACATCTATGTAATAAGATGTATCAATGTCCATAAGGGCACTTGTCTTCATACTGCATCTTTTTATTTTTTTTGCATGGGTACCTCATCAGTTCTTGTTGTCGGGACCCATTTCCTCTCTTTCGAGAAAGAGGGGGAGCAGGGGGCAATTTCCTACAAGTTTTCTCTCTTTACCCACTTTATGAGAGATTGTTTCATGGATATATTGTACATGAGTACCTAATTAAGCCTTATGTCGAGACTCATATTGTGGATATGTCATTTTTTTTGGGCCCATAGCTTCACTTGAAAGAGGATGTTAGAATAGGTTGTTTACTTTAGCTCATGTTCATCTAGGCACTTTATTATTAAGTTCATTGTATTTGATGAAGCTCTGAAAATATAGAGGATTTTTCATTGTATGATCTATTTGTGTATAATAAAGTAATATATTGTTTGATTAATGCATCAATGGCTTTTATTGTGGTAATGGTTTGTAGATTTGACTGTATGAGAGTTTTCTAAACTCTTTCAATAACCTTCACATGGCTTTGAATATTTTTACATAATTATGCAATCACTTGGAATCCAAAAACTCATCATCTAACTTCAATGCAAGAATCCCAAGTATTGTTAAACGTTACTTTTTATATGATGGGTCAACAATAACTTCATAGCACAATTTGTACTTACATAATTAAGTTTCGGTCAATGTTGAAGTTCCTTGAAATATAATTATAACGATTCTTAAAAAGCAAAGAATTTGTAATTAACCAACCATGAAACTTTACATAGGATGTTCTTAGTCAAGTAACTCGGGTTATTTGTATTCACTACAAGCTTGATAAAACCTTAAGAGTCCTTGCCTTGATAAGCTCATAGTATAGTACATTAACATCAATATTAAAGGGGTGAACTCTGACTGGTGGAGAATGTTTGCTAATAAAGATCTAATTAAGGTTCAATTTCAATCGGAGAATGCTTTCTTATGAAGAGCTCACCAAGTTTTAATTTTCTAAAAGCATTAAATAATGAGGTTGGGTGTAAACCTTAAGAGACTTTGACAACATAAATACCTCTCAACACCTTAACAAGGAACCAAAAAAGACCAATTACTCGCACACTTAATATTATCAGTGTATTTATTCTCCAATTAAAAAAATTAACACCAACAAACAAAAGTTAAGTAGAAGTACAAACTATCATAAAATAAATAAATGTAAAATATTGTCTAACATTCAACTTTGGATTACTTTTTTTTTTTTTTTTAAAAAAACAACTTATAAAATTATACTACTTTTCACAACCATATCGTATTATTTAATTTATTTCCAAAAATTACACTACTTTTGACCCCTATATTATATCATCAAATTTTTGAAATACTTTCTAAATTTCTTTGATCTTTTCTATCTACTTTTTACCCTACATTATATTATCTAATTTATAAAATGACCTTCAAAAACTGTACTACTCTTCACCCTTAAATTTTCAAACTACCCTTAAATTGTTTTAATCTTTTCTATTAAATGCAAAACTATCCTTACCATCCTCCTTTTTAATTGTAAGATTAAATAAACTCTTTGCCCGTATATCATATCATATAATTTTCAAACTGCTCCTAAATTATTTTAACCTTTTCTGTTCAATAGAAAACCACCCCCTACCATCCTCTGTAATTGTATGATTAAATAAACTAAAAGTATAAGATCTCTTCAAATCAAATACCATTTCATCCTTTGTAATTGTATGATTAAATAAACTAGAAGTATAAGATCTCTACAAATCAAACACCATTTCATCAGCGCAAACCATGAACTAATTAGAGAAATGGCATCTGCCATCCTCCTTTGTATCTGTGAGATTAAATAGAACTAATATATAAGACTTCATCTAATTGACACCATTTCATCAGCTCAAACCCTGAATTCACTAGATAAATTCTTAGATCATCACAAAAGTGGATTGCACAAAAGGAAATATAGGTTCACCCTAATCCACAAATTCAATCTATGACCAGGCTCGATACAATCTGATACCATTAAATACAGAAGTTGATCTTATCAGACAAATCAAAGTCTACAATAATCCACAAGACCAATCCGTGACCCAATTAAAACTCTTAGAAACAACCCACGACTTTGATACCAAAATATTGCATAGCACTATATTCAATCTTTATTGCCACAATTCTCCATAGGAATTCAAACTGAAAAAGCCTGTTAGATGTCATGGACGCGATGGAGCTAAAATAATAGCCCACAGGAAGCTTCTAATACAAAACCTTACATAGCAGAGAATGTGAAATAAAGGTACTTTACATGAGCAGAGAATCAATGTATGCACGCAGAACCCTGTCCCCGATTCAAGTTAATCTAATCACTTCCCAAGGACAAGAATGCGACAAGAAAAATCCCTATTTTGCACCATGATCATGCTGACTGATGGAAAAAGTATATTCTTGATCTTCATCAATGACCAGCTGACTAATAATCCTAAGCTCATAACAGTCACCCAGTCAATTGAGTTCCACCAGTTCACCAGTTCAGTTTGTGACCTCACTAGGGAAAATGTTATCATTTATATAAAAGCCAGCCTAAACAAAAACTGAAGTTCACTTGGGATCAACGGGATTCACGTTATCCAACCAAGTCAATATGAGCAATGTCGACGGATTGTGATGGATTTATATACAAGCCAGCCTAAACAAAAATTGACGCCTGGATCTCCATGCAAGCTTATAACTTTTGCAGGAAATTATACAAAGAACCCAACGTCTATAGGTATTAGACACGTGTATCGTCTGTCTCATGTGATCCCAATGAACATAAGTTATGACCTATCCGATTTGTCATGAACAAGTTCCATGTATACAATAAATCTTAGTAATAAAAAAGGAATGGAAACCATTACAAGAAAAAGTGTAATACTTTGGTTTTACATCATGGTAATCCCAAAGATACAACCTATCCCAATTCTGATGGCCATTTCAAAGATATAACCTACCCCAATTCTCATCAACAGAACCCACGTAGAAAGCACATCTTAATACCCAGAAAGAAATTTAAGTTGGACCAATACAAGCACAGTCTTTTAGATATTTTTCACAATTCATATCCTCCCAGAAAAATCAGAGCACACCTCAGAGGTTAACAATTTCATACAACACCTTAACAGACCAAAATAAGATATAGTCTTGTTTACAAGGGCTCAAAATTACCAAATAATTGAAAGAGATTTAATTTAAATGGTGAGAATGATTGTATTTTTAATTTAATTGGTGAGAATGATTTGATTTTTAATCTAATTGGTGATGAAGATAATTTGTCACACCATATAACAAAGTAATCTAACTGGTGATGATGATAGTTTGTCACACTATACATTATAGCATAGATACCCAAATACTGGATAGAACATATAATACCAACTGAATACTGTAGAAGAAAGTGAAGAATCCCAAAATACCCTTTACTTATATGACAGAAAATTAAATTCAACAAATTTTAAGAGTTTGTAAAATACACATTTCAAATAACAGAATTTCCAAAGAGCCCAAAAATCTGCAGTTTCATAACACCAAATCAGGCCAAAATAAGATAAACTATAAACAAGAAACTAGAAAACTTGACCATTAAAAAACCATGGCCAAGCCAATTGAATACCCCAGAAGAAAATGAAGAATGCTAAAGTACCCTTTGCAGAAAATTAAATTTAACAAACTTTAAGAATTTGTAAAATACACATTTCAAATAACTGAATTTGAAAAGAGTCCAAAAAATTGTTTAGCAGCAAACAAGTAACAATTAAAAACCTCCAAAACCCTCGCTGCTATACATATTCACTAAATATGACACAAAAATCCATTTGTGGGCAAAATTGTAGGAGACCCACTTACAATATTTTTCAAAAAACTTGTGAATCTGCTGCATCTGCAACGAGGGGCAATCTAGGAACCTGCCCCAGAAGGCAAGAGCTTGAACCATACACAAGACAAGTTATCAGGAAGAGAAAAACAGTATTATCAAAACTAATCAACAGGTTAAGGCCGATCCCTTCTCCAGGTCCAAAGCTCCGGTCCACCAAATCAGGAAAAATGAGGATAACATCCAGCACAATTGCTTGCATAACATTAAACCTCACATAACGACTTAAATTGGGGTTTCTTACGACAACAAAGTAGAATGTGAAAAAAACGAGAAAGCCTGAAAAGGGGAAGCTCCTGTATGCTCTAATGGCGGGGAAAAGGGGTTGGAGAAGCAGCTGTACTGGAGGGAATTCGTTTAAGAAAAAGCGACCGTATTGAACTCCGTCGAAGAAGGGAAGAAAGTACCCAACTGCCGCTATCAATCGATCTGCTCCAGGCACAGAACTGTTGTTGTTGTTTCCTTTCGCACAAAAGATTATTAGTGGTTTTCTGTGTGTTGGGGAATCGAACCTGCGACATGACGATCTTCCAACATTGAGGAGTTTTGGAGTCGAAATTAGTGTGGGTGTGAACTTTTTTCGCGAATGGAGGGTTGCTAAAGATGAAGCAGCGAATGAAAGAGAAACCGCCATTGTAGCGGCGGAGAATAGCTCTGAAAGAAAGCCCCAACTTATCGTCCATCCATACTCTACTCTAGGATATTTTAGATCTTCATGCGGCCGGCTTATTGTGGATATTTTAGATTTTTAATGCAGCCGCCTTTAGTTTTAAATCTTAAAGATAAAGTTTTTCTCTTTTTTTTTAATTCTGTTTTCTTTTTTGTTTCTATATTTACTTATTTCTTTATTTCCCTTTCTTTCTCTCTTTTTTTAATTTAGTTTTCTTTTTTCTTTCCTCTTTTTTATTTATGTAGTATACTTTCAATTGCCTAAAGGTGTAAGTTATGTAGTAAGAGATGTAATTTTATATTTTTATAAAATGTGGGTTTTTAAATTTGAATGAGTATAAATTAGTGTAAATATAAAGTAAAAATATTGATATTAAAATTATGGTGAAATTTTATATAAGATGTGAATGTAGTAGAAAAGGTTTTGTGTCATGTATTACTTCATCTTTTTTTGGTTTGTACATATTTACTAACATTCGTTGTTGTGTAACAATCAAAGGAAAATGTAGGAGATATTTGCATGTTTTATAATGACCAAACTATTGATACTACAGTAAAGATCAAGCCTTGACGATCGATATTGTTGATATCAATTGTTTCTTTATTGAGAGTCATTCTTTGTACTTTATGT
The DNA here is from genome assembly GCA_037957365.1 of Torreya grandis. Taxonomy (NCBI): domain Eukaryota; kingdom Viridiplantae; phylum Streptophyta; class Pinopsida; order Cupressales; family Taxaceae; genus Torreya; species Torreya grandis. The sequence continues at coordinate 1,734,274 of JARHVA010000236.1, read as the reverse complement.
ATGGTTGGTGTCCAAGACATTTTGAATGGAATTTGTCAATAATTACCCTATATAATAGGAGGAATTGGAAAATGTGTATGATTATTGATATTTTATGGGAGACCAAAGTATTTTATAATGGCAACAACCTGTAATGTCCCTTAGGGGCTTTTTTTTTCTAACAAAAACTCTGATATATAGCAATACAAAAGCTCTGATACCACTGTAATGTCTCTAACTTAGGGGCTCCTTTTTCTAAGCAAAAGCTTGAATATATAGCAATACAAAGCTCTGATACCACTGTAATATCCCCTTCAAACAGGGAATATAGAAACACAAAAGCTCTGAACAAAGATACAAAACTTGCCAAAATAATTTCCAAATAAATAAATAAATCACAATATAATCTCTCAATAGCAAATCAAAGATCTTATCACTTGTTCTTTTAGACGATTACACAATTGAGTCTCTGTCATACAAATAAAATAATATGAAATATTCTGTCTTAAAACCCTGGGCTTTTGCAAATCTGGAAATTAAGCTTGAATCTGGACGTCTCGGCCTACTGTGTCAAACACACAGTCGCCGGCGTCGGTCGATATACTGCCGACGTCAGTCTCTGTCGGTCCTTCTCTGCCGACGTCGGTCTTCAGTCGACCGATGTCGATCACTGGGGGTCTCTGTCTGTCGAGGTCGGTATCTGCATGGATCTGTATGGACCTGTACAGACTTCGTACGACCGCCAATAAAGCACAACCTGTCTGTTTTCAACCCCTGATTTGAAGATATATGGCTCTAATACAAAAGATCTATATATGTATAACTTATTGAAGCAAAAACCTAATAAAATAAATACCTGGAAAGCTCTGTGACAACTTTTGTATGAAGTTACCTCTCAAATCTGTAAACCTCTATGATAACTTCTGTATGAAGCTATCTCTCAATTTGGCAATAGATCAGCTGATATTTCACAGCCTCTGAATCGCACACACTGAAGAGTGGACGTTCTCCAATGCAGATGGAATCTTGGAACCCTTGGCTCAGTCTTCACAGAAGAATTCTTCAATATCAAAAATCAATAATCAATCATAATTCAATAATGGCCTCCATGAGAAACCCTTATACCCTCAAAAAGATGTGCTTGCCCTAATTAGGGTTTTCTTAAATTAGAATTAGGGTTTCTAATTAAAATTAGACCAAATAATTAATATTTGATTAAATCAATCAAATATTAATATCTCCCTCAATACATGTCCGATCCTCGAATCGACTGAAGCTGGTGAATCAGGGAGTGATTCCGCACATGATCATGCCAAAATAAGGGTGCTCCGCTACATGTCAAAAGTCCCTAAATAATAGGAGCTCAGATAAACATGCCCAAAAAAGCCCAAATGAATGCCAACTAAAACAAATTCTGCTAATCTAAGCCAAGCCAAGCTCCATCAAGACCCTCTATCCATCCTCTCAGCCTACGAGGGTTGCATAATAGGCTAATGACCAAGTCTGTCGATGTCCACTAAAAAATGGGACATGACAATCCGCCCCTCTTGAAATTGCTTGTCCCCAAGCAATCTCGGAACAACAAACCCATCAATCCACCTAGATCCCAAATGTAGTCATGATCTATACTGATGACAATCAACACAAACTCCTGTAATATCTTCAAAAGTAGAACAAAGACGAATCGATAATCAAACTAGCGAATGAAACTCAACCAAACTCCAAGATTACAAATACCATAGTCAAGAACCCATGAGAAACAAACTCTCGGAGTATTATAACCCAAGTAGAATGGACAACTCAAACTACCAATTCCATCTACAAAAGATGGTGCCAATCCATCCCATAACTGATCCCTCTGTAAAGGTGGCACGACCAACTGTACCACATTGTCATCGGTGTGAGAAGAATCAACCTGGAAACTCAACTCCACTGGTATGCCAAACTCATCAGGACTAGGTACTCCTAAATCTTGAACATGTGTGTCAGCTCCAACATGTTCCTCAGCAACCCCTACAGGAATGTACTCACCACCAACCATCTCAATATACAAATGGACAGGGTCTGGCGCTGGTGAAGATCGCAAATACTCCAACTCCGCAGTCACCTCAGCGAAATGAAACTGTGACTCCTCGAAAGCCAACTGCGTACTCTCAAGAATCTCAGAAGTCACCTCAAGCTGCTGAGTAAGCTCACTCACCTTATCTTCCTTGACCAATAATGCATCATACACTGTGTTGCCCCACTCCACAAGATAATCTCTGTCGGCTACCAACTGCATATAATCCTGTCTCAAAATCTGGATAGCCTCCCATAAAGAGTGGATCTCTGTCAAGGACAAATAACTGCCTCCCTGCTCAATGCTAGTAGGAGAACCCCATCCATAAACTGCTAACAACTGATGAGCAGCATCGAAATGCTTGCAAGCAGTAGCAATGTCTCGCTCACTAACTCTCAGCTGACTAGACACATGATGGTGGTGGCTAGATTGTCTCCTACAATCCTCCACTGATGCAAGATCCAAAAGAGTAGACTCAGAATCACTGACCTCTGTAATACTACCATCCATACTCTGCAAATCAACTCCAAAGCTCATATCAACATATGGAGTATCAACAACTGTAGCATCACTATCTAACTCCTTCATACCGAAAGAAACTGCTGAGGAAACTAGGTCCTCAAAACTGTCCACTGCATCCACCTGTGTGTCATTTGCAATAATCAGATCCTGGGACTCTTCTACAATATCTGTCATAACTGAGAGATCATCAACCCTCAGTGCACTAACATCTGAGCACACCTCCACACTCTGAGTGCAAGCATCGGACTCATCCTCATCTTCACTATCTCCTATCTCATAATAATCATGGGACATGTTGTTGCCCCGTCTAAGTGATCTGTAGTGCTCTCTCCTCAACTTAACAAAGCGATCAAAAGACAACATCTCTCGAAATCGAGGTGGTACTAACTCCCACTCCTCATTCTCTGTCATAAGAGTGTCCCACATGATCATGATTTACTAACTGATTCAATGTCCAATCTCTACCCAAACTACCCAACAGGATGGCAGGAATTTGGCTCTAATACCACTGTAATGTCCCTTACTTAGGGGCTCTTTTTTTCTAACAAAAACTCTGATATATAGCAATACAAAAGCTTTGATACCACTGTAATGTCCCTAACTTAGGGGCTCCTTTTTCTAAGCAAAAGCTCTGATATACAGCAATACAAAGCTCTGATACCACTGTAATATCCCCTTCAAACAGGGAATATAGAAACACAAAAGCTCTGAACAAAGATACAAAATTTGCCAAAATAATTTCCAAATAAATAAATAAATCACAATATAATCTCTCAATAGCAAATCAAAGATCTTATCACTTGTTCTTCTAGATGATTACACAATTGAGTCTCTGTCATACAAATAAAATAATATGAAATATTCTATCTTAAAACCTTGGGCTTTTGCAAATCTAGAAATTAAGCTTGAATCTGAACGTCTCGGCCTACTGTGTCGAACACACAGTCGCTGGCGTCGGTCGATATACTGTCGACGTCGGTCTCTGTCGGTCCTTCTCTGTCGACGTCGATCTTCAGTCGGCCGATGTCGGTCACTGGGGGTCTCTGTCTGTCGAGGTCGGTATCTGCGTGGATCTGTATGGACCTGTACGGACTTCATACGGCCCCCAATAAAGCACAACCTGTCTGTTTTCAACCCCTGATCTGAAGATATATGGCTCTAATACAGAAGATCTATATCTATATAATTTATTGAAGCAAAAACCTAATAAAATAAATACCTGGAAAGCTCTGTGACAACTTCTGTATGAAGTTACCTCTCAAATCTGTAAACCTCTATGATAACTTTTGTATGAAGCTATCTCTCAATTTGGCAATAGATTAGTTGATATTTCACAGCCTCTGAATCACACACACTGAAGAGTGGACGTTCTCCAATGCAGATGGAATCCTGGAACCCTTGGCTCAGTCTTCACAGAAGAATTATTCAATATCAAAAATCAATAATCAATCATAATTCAATAATGGCCTCCATGAGAAACCCTTATACCCTCAAAAAGATGTGCTTGCCCTAATTAGGGTTTTCTTAAATTCGAATTAGGGTTTCTAATTAAAATTAGACCAAATAATTAATATTTGATTAAATCAATCAAATATTAATATCTCCCTCAATACATGTCCGATCCTCGAACCGACTGAAGCTGGTGAATCAGGGAGTGATTTCGCACATGATCATGCCAAAATAAGGGTGCTCCGCTATATGTCAGAAGTCCCTAAATAATAGGAGCTCAGACAAACATGCCCGAAAAAGCCCAAATGAATGCCAACTGAAACAAATTTTGCTAATATAAGCCAAGCCAAGCTCCATCAAGACCCTCTATCCATCCTCTCAGCCTACAAGGGTCGCATAATAGGCTAATCACCAAGTCTGTCGATGTCCACTAAAAAAGGGGACATGACACAACCATACATGTGTAAGTTGGTTTGGAACCTATACTTGTAGATATTGTGAACAATTTTCTCAATAAATTCATAAACTAACCTTACTTTTAACCACAAACTAGATGTCAATATAGTCTCTTGTCCTTTGCACATAATTATTGATTCCTCTTCTTATTTGGTTTGTACATGTATTTAATACCATTCAATGTTGTGTATGGATCAAACATAAATGGAGGAAAGATATGCACTTCATAGGATGAGCAAACTCTTGATACTACAATGAAAGTCAAGCCTTAACAATTGTAATATTCCAACTCAGAATATTATGCAAGAATTTGGATTCCTTGGAAATCCTTTTAAAAAGAATTATTGATTTTAAACTTTCCAAATGGTTGTTTGTTAATTAATGAAATATACTAATTAATGCTTATTAATACTAATTTGGTGTGGCGACCTTCTTTGAGTGTGGCGCTCCTTTAATGATAGTGATTTCCTTGAGTGTGGCGCTCCTTTAATGCTGATAGTTACTAATTAATGTTGATTTAATGACAAACTTCCCTTAATTCTATTGATCTCCTCATTTATGCCAACGATCTCCTTATTGGGGATATTACAACGATCAATATTGCCGATATGGATTTTGGCCTTATAGAGAGTCATTCCTTGTGTCTTATATATGGTTAACACCCAAGACATTTTGAGTGGCATTTATCAACAGTTACCCCATGTCATAGGAGAAATTGAAAATTGTGACAAATTACTAATATCCTATCGGGGGGCATAGTATTTTATAAAATCTATTCTACCATCCTTTTGTGTTAATTATACATGATACCTAGCTCTATATCCTTACACAAAAATCAATACAAAGCGCACACAAACTGCTATCCATCAAAAAAATTAATGGCGTTGAACAACGTGGTAGCTCATATCTGTTAATGCATTGCCGATAGCCATCCACCAAGTCTAAACATCTATTAGGCACGTTAAAATATCAGGGTTTGCCTTCCATGCATCAACACCAATGATAGACATGAGGTGGTAACAGAAAGAACAAAGTGTTAAAGTATTGAAAAAAGTGAATTTCAATCGTTGACGATGTCCAATAAAAAAAAATTACTCCCATTCTATAATGCCTACCAACATAATTAACCTTTAAAAAAAAAAAAAACTTAATATAAAATAGTAAAATGAACCTATTTTCATAAAATATTGTTTTTCAAGTAATAATAAATAAAAAGAGGAGGTTGAGAATAATATATGATTTTTTATAAACATGAAAGACATTTAAAAAAATAGACCACGTAAAGTAAGTCCAAAAAATGAGTTATTAGATAAATCCAAATAAAACAAGAATGAAAAGGGATTGCTCCACATAATCATACTCATGCTTTTGGAAGAGTAGAGTCATTTGCAAAAATGTAAAGTCAGACCTAGTGAACTACAAGTCTGTGAAAACTAATTTGACGATCTTTTTTTTAAACCTCGCTCGTATTTTCAAAATTCGATTCAAATATTTGGCAATTGATTGCATTGTGCTACCAAGTGGTACTGGAAAATTCCCCATAAACGCGTTGTAAAAAAAGTTTGATAAGGATCGTGTAAAGAATGACATCCGTTCCGTTGATGGAAAATAAGATTTATTTAGACCCATGACTTATCCTTTCTAGATTAATATGGATTTATTCATCAACAATAATGTTTCATTCCCATATTTTATTACGATACACTTCTTTCGTGCCTTTGACTAAATTTAAACTCATGAAATATTGATATTATAATTATCGAAATAAATTCATGGTCCAGATTTGTCATAGAATTTGGTCCATCGATCCACACCACACATCCTTCGATCGCTAGATTCTGAATGTGATGAAATTCGCCAAGGAGAAACCCTAGTGTAGTCCCAAAATTAATATAGTATATATTTTTAATAAATAATAATTTTTAATTAAATATTATATATTTATAATATATATTATTATATTTTAATATATATTGATTTGTTATGATTAATATTATTATGTTTATATATATATATATATATATCTCGATGTCAGGTTATAAGGGCCCTCTCCCAAAAACATATTTATTAAAAAATAAAAATAGCTTTGCTCAACGGTCTTATCGTCAAGGCATATACCCAACCTATTGCCAATACTCTGAGAGTATTAAAATTACTTCAGTGTGAGATAAACAAAATTAATCAAATGGAATACACATAATTACTTTTCTCATCCTTCTTAGTTTTGTAATGAGTATCAGCAGTCTTGGGCGGAGAGCTAAGAATGAGATGACCTTTTTTCCTGTTTCTAACAATCTTTCATTCTTCATCATTACTCACTTTATCTGAATCCAAACTTAACACACCACTTCCATCCTTGGGTTTGCCTTTAAAAACTTCGTTCTTATTTACACTTTTACCACTGAAACTAGCTAAATCAACATTCTGAGGTGGTCTTACTGATGGTACTACCTTTTCCAAATTCTTTTCCAAAATAAATTCTGATACCACACCTAAAGACTATTTAGGAACTCTTTTCACAAAAATTGTAAGATACATCTCATTAGCCTCCTTCCCCAAAGAAGATTCTAATTTACACTTCTTAGGATAGGAAGCAAAAAGATGACCAATCTGAAAACAATTATGGCATCTAAAGGGGATTCCCTCAAAATCTACGGTTTGAAACCAACATCTATCTTGTACTTTTAGCTCAATCCTACTGGGAAGATACTGAGAGATGTCTAAACACACTAGAACCCTAGTAAATGTAGGTCGAGGTTAATTCAATGAAGAAGCATCAATTTCTAGAAAATCGCCCAGCACAAAACCAATAAATGAAAGACCAGTTTCATACCATAATTGAATCAGAAGATACAGTAGCTTCACCCAAATGGGACAAAGAGAAAGATTTTCAGTCAAAGGGTTAAAATTAGGATTCCAGGGTTTCATAAGCATAAGGTGATTTTCACAATTCTTTTTTTTACCCTGAAATATCTTATTATGATAAGTAAAATAATCAAAAGCCACAATAAAAAAACCTTTGGCACAGGGATATATTTTCATAGTGCCTACCAATAAAGGACTTCATGATTCCGAAAGACACTGGGGAAGAAAGGATAGATATGGCCAGAATATGTCAAAATGGCAGATCAGACCCCTCTTCGCAAACCAATCTTTGCCTTCCAGAATCTCTTCCAAAGCTTTATTTTTGAAAATGATAATTATATGTTTTTTCAATAAAACCCTTGTCTGATCCAAAAGGGAAAAATGCAGTGTCTTAAAAAACCCTAGCTAATTGGCTTTCCAAATTTTTAGGGAAAGTCGATTGTCTTATGTCCCCCACTTTGCCCTTTTAAACTCTCGACTCTTCTAGCACCTTCCCTGTCTTGATCGAAACCTATGCCCTTTGTAAAACCTCCTCTTCCCTGTCTCCAAACCTTGCTTCTATCATGCTGAATTGTTAGGGATCTGCATTTTACACTTAATAAATTTTGGCCCTGCCTTATTTGTTGTCACTGTCGAAGAAGACTTAGCGCCAGAAGCCCTAGTCTTCACCATGATCGCATAAACCTCCAGGATCAGATGGAATCCATATATTAAACATATACTATATTATATTAAATATATAATATTTCATATTTTAACAATATGTAAGCAATTTCCAAGCACATTGCTTATAGTGCTATTGCCATGTATTATTACGTTGGATACGTATTACTTGCATTTGTTGATGCATTGTGTATGGAGCCCAGCTACAATCAAATCATCTCTCACGACATCTTCATCCACCCTTGACAATAGGAAATGACCAATATTTTTTATATGGCCTTTTCCTTTCTTCCATGGATTTGAGTATGATGTTTCCATATGTTCTTAATGCTAATGTAATTGCTCTAGGTGTTAATACATTGGCATTGTGAATGAATGGAAGCTACAATATTGATTCTGGGACCTTAATGTCTTGTCCCAACATAATAAATTTAAATAATATTATTTAATAAGGATGTTAATGACATGCAATACAATAATATGTTTAATTATGTTTTTTTTTTTACCAAAAAAAAAGTTAAACATAATTAACTAGGGTGGGAGAGTGGGTTTTATGGAGGGTCGTGCATGTGCAATGGCACATATGGTGGAATGTAGTTATATATAAGAGCCTATCACTATAAAGCAAAAGAGTGTATCCCATGATACTACTATATCTCCACATATCATTAATATTTTTGTGTTTTCTAGAATCACAATTTGTAGAGGAAATATATGTCTTTTGCATCGCATTTTGGTTGGCAAGCAAGTGGTGTGGAGATAACTCATATGTCTGATCATATGGTTTTTTTGTTAGGCAAGCATGGTTTTTTTTGTTTTTTTAAATTTCCCTGGGCTTTATACTATGATGTTGTGTTAAGAGTTCGCAGGAACTATTTTAATGACTTTAAATTGAGCATATTTATTTTTCTTTTATATCTTTATTTGATGTGAATTCTTCATTGATAAGTTTGCTTGAGTAGTTGGGTACCCATAGATTGGCAACAACCTTTATCTTTTCATACACTGAGGTTGAGCTTGCTTAAGAAATTGGGTATGAGACAATGACATAGTTTACAATTAACATAAGATTTGTTTCGTAGTTATCAAATATTTATATGTTATTTGCACAATGATTGGTTAGCTCTTTCAATATTTTTGACGAAACATAGTTTTTCATTATTGTCATCTTTTTCCCAGCGACTGTTTCTTTTAGTATTAGCTCTCCATGGAAATGCATTCAAATCCAAAATGGATCCAAACCTTGAAGGTCAAAAACTTGTGTATTACACATGGGCACACAATTAATTTATTCACTAACATGGTTTTTGTAAGGATTTTCTCGGTTGGGAGTGACTTATCCACAATTAACATTTACCTAATGTAGAGTTCATAATTCAGTTTTCTCCCTTAATTGAAGCATTAAGTAAAACATGTTGAATTCCACAGCGAGAATTTACATGAAATTAGGATCCCTATCTTCATATTTTTATCCAAAGTCAACATTTTATTTGCCACAATTCAACTGAGCAACCTATGTGGCATGGTATACAATTTACTATTCTTGAGCTAGACAAAAGAATATGGGTATGCTGATTTTTTTTGCCAATATTGGTTTCAACTTCTACAATAGTGAAACGAGATTATCCTCCAATAATTTGGAAGGATGAATTGATTAATTCACTGATGTCATCTTATTAGGTATGAAGGAATGTTGTCGAGGAATATAATTTTTTACAATTGGGCAAATGTTTTGAATTAATAGGAAAAAATTGTAATAATTATTAGAAAAGTGTGAATCTATTTTTAAAAAATTTGATGAAAAACCACCCAATTACCTAAAACCATGTTTATTTAATTTAATGTCTTTTTGTTCAATTAAGTTTATTGATGCAGTAGAGCATGACAAAAGGGTAGAGAATTTGATATCAGAGATCAAAGGTTTAGATCAATGGGAGACGGTGAAATGAATCCTTCTTTATATGAAATTGCCTAGGTTTTATATGAATTGTTATATATGCTTTACTTTGTTTTGCATAATCGGTGGTTATTGATCTGATGTCAACTATTAAAACAACGAGTTGTCAACCATTTAACCCACTTGTTGTCAACCACTAAAAAATGGAATCAAAAGATATCATGATGAATCTCAGCAATGGCCTTCTCAATGACCACTAAACCTATCTCACCTTTTGTGCATGAAGGGTTAAGCAACAATAATCTTATATTTTTGGTGGAGGTGATAGTGAAAAATGAGCTTGTGTGTTTTTCATACGATGTGAGAATGGGCTTATGGGGAGAGGATGTTTCATTTCACAGTGAACTTGAGTAATGGAGAATTAATAATGGTGAGGGGCAATGACATGATTTTTTCAGATAGTATCATACAATAATATTATTAAAAATAATATCATATATTAATATATATTATCATATATATTATTTGTAATAAATAATATATATTATAATTATAAATATTAATAAAATGATAATGTTATATATAATTATATATAAAATATTAATATATATAACTAATAATATATTTATATATTATATTAAAATATATAATAATATATACATTATAATAATAATAATAATAATAATAATAATAATAATAATAATAATAATAATAATAATAATTATTATTATTATTATTATTATTATTATTATTATTAAAAAATAATGACTACTAGCCAATTAATTCTCATCATATACTTAAAATTGTGAAGGCATTATTAAAAAATGATATAATGTAGTTAAAAACCCATTAAAAATATATATATATATATATATATATATATATATATATATATATAACGTTATTTTCACTATACACATGCAAATATTTTACTACATGTTGAATGACCAAAAGTGAATTTGCATGCATAGGTATTGACATGTATCCTCCAAACATGATGTCTTCTTTATATAGATATTCATCCTGCCTAATTCAATCTTCTGGCCATTAATTGAGGGACTTCCAATCCTGTTGATGGATGGTTTCCATGGAAGTCCTTTGGTTGGTTTCTAAAATATCAAACTTGGGAATAGGTATCCTCGCCTTTAGTCTTTGGTTGATGCGATTCCCCTCATGTTCTACTTGTGAGGATGGATTTCCATTGGGTTTTTCTATCTTATTTTTTGTAAAAGGAATTTCATATGATAATATGTTGCCCCACCTCTCTTATTTTGATTTGAGATGCATAACACCCCTATGTATCATCATCGTGCTATTTTTTGTGTTTTCTATTAATCGAGAGAACCAATATATTAAGGTCTTATTAATGGTACTGATACCATCCCTCATTTGGCTCATGGCCTCCATTAACCTAATTATACTAAAAATAATAATAATATCATAAAAAATACTAATGCTAATAATTTTACTCATGATCAGGTTGTTACAAGGTATTTTAGTATGGAAATGAAGGATTTTGGGTATTATTCAAGTCTGGTGTAACTCAATCTAGGGCCCAACATTTTGGTACATGCCATTAATTCTAAATTTTTACGAGGCTTTCATAGCTACTAATGGCATTGAAGGAGTTCATCATCTTTTGATCATCAAGTGAAAGTGGAAGAAGAAGAGAGGGTTTTTATTGACCAAATTTTAGACAAGTATGTTTGTGCTTTTGGTACAACCCAAATGGTTCATGTCTTTACATAGTCTTTGGCATGGTTAAATGTGGGAGTTTATTCATGTTAGCATGTATGCACAAGTTCTTCCACAAACATGGTTATTTTAGGTGTTAATACTATTGGCCTTCTCATCATGCTCTCTACCCATGCATTTGGAGCCCCTTGCATTGTGGTTGTAGGTGTACACCAAAGGCATTTATCACTCACCAAAACTCTTGGAGTCGATGAAATGTTTCTACTTTCTGAACATTCCAAGGTCTGATATCATGCTCTTTAATATTTAAATAAATATTAGTTGTTTCCATTAAAGAAATATCAGTTGTTTACAAAAATATGAGCTATCTCTAATTGACTGATCTTTTTTTTTGGTTCTCACGTATACTGTTGAATTGAATGCCTCAAAAAATGTTGTAAAACTCTTTCAAGGGATAAATGACATAATGGATGGCCTTATCACAAATAAATATAAGACTCAACAAATTATTTAAAAACAGTTAGCCTAACACTTTACCAGTACTACCTAATGTATCAACACATGGAGTGAGAGAAAATATATCTGAGCTTGAATATGGAGCCGTGGACTACCAAGGGAGATGCCAAGCAGGGAGGATCTTCTCAGAGATGCATTGAAGCCATGAATTGAACTCACAGTGCTTGTAAATAATCAGGCAGGCCATAGTTTTATAACATGCATATGACCCACTATTTTCACTTATTGGTTACCACCTACACCCATTGTTTTCACTTAACCACTCGATGTCACCAAAAAACTAGTTCATCAACATACTGATAATTCTATCAACTTGCCAAATCATCACCCCTTAAAGATAGATTAAATATAGGCATGGTTTTAAGGGGGGTTTTGTCTTATGTGATACGAATCTTTGGGGTTGGCACCCTGATATAAACAGCTCCAGTGTAATTAAATATTTTTTTTGGATAAACTATGTAGTGTAATTTTTTTGAATTGATGATCACACTTTGTGAACCATTATTAAGGTGAGAGAATAATATAATAAAAGTGTATACCTAATTGTATCTTTATAAATGATAGTATTAAAACGTAGTTTAATTGTAGTTAGGGAGTAAAAAAATAAAAAAAATAAAAAATATCGATAATAATATATGTGACTCCATTAAATCTATGTTAATGAGATGACAAAGCTAAATATTAATTAAATATATTTTGTAATTATTAAAAATAAAATAAAATTAATGCACTAATGAATGTCAGCAATAAAAATTAACATGATTTAAAAAAAGTTTATATATTTGGCCAATCATTGATAAATTATATAAGAACGTCTAAGGTAATTGATGAAATGAGAATATATTTTTTTAATGAAGGGTAAGGAAAGAAATGGTTATTAGAAAAATATTAACAGTAAGAAAGATAAAAGCATGCAGAAATAGGAAGGGGACAAGTGGGGACAAAATCTAAGATTTTTTTGAGAACCACCACCCATTGGAGAAAAACATAAAACAAAAGATGAAGCTCAGAATCAAATTATTATTTTTTAAGTAAGTTAATGATCACCAAGATTGGTTTAATCCTAGACCACCATTCCTATTTAAGTTATTATCATATTTATAATTTTTTATTGCTTCTCTTAGATGGTGTTTGAAGTAGTGGTCTTCTATGGGTAAGTGCATGGAATTGGGGGGCCAAAAGAGGGTCTTGAGTGGACATGTTTTCCTTAAAAAATAAGAAAAGTCAACTTGTACAGATTATTTGAGACACCTACACTCAAAATTGGAAGATGTTATAAGAACACGAATTGTAGCATTTCGAGTCTAGTTTCTAAACTACTAGTTTTTTTTAAATGGTCAAGTATAAGTAGGTCAAACATCAAAAATTTGAAGAGGTACTACTATTTAAAAAAAAATCATAGTGATATCCTACTTGCACCCCATCATTTTTTGAGCATTGTTTAATTTTTTTAAAACCCCTTGATGGAAAGTTAGATAAGATCATTTAGTTTTTAACCTATATTTTTAAAAAGATAACAAATAATTTTTTTAACTAATTTCACAAATCAATAAACCCTGAAATATGATCAATAATGCATAGCCCATCGTGCACCCCACTAATACCTAAAAAATATAAAAAAAGGGATTTCTTTTCAAATGTGTATATAATTAGGTCTAGTTTGTAACCCTATAATTTTTTTCCATTTTGAATCAATGAAATGAAAGATACATAAACAAAGATAAACATGTATAGTTACAATACATAGAGCTATAAAAAAACATACTTATAAATAAATATAATTAAAAACTTTAAAGTAATAAAAATATAAAAAAATATATAGATATTTAGAAAGAAGAGAGTGTGCTCAATGTTGTAGTCATATTTTCTAGAATGTTTTTGATAAAATTCACAATGTTTAGTATATAACACCAAATATATTTTATTGTTTTTAGTAAAAAACACGCATTCAACTATGTGTTTTTAGGTCCATGCCTTAAGCTCAGAAATCCAAGCCATTCTTGAGCCTTGAGGCATGCATTTGAAATGTTAAATATTAAAACCATTTATGTGAAAAAACTTTATACATATAATTACCACGTACGTGGAATATTTTACTATCACATTGACATGCATTTGGCCACCTCATTGATTTTATTATAGTTCTTTTTTATTTCCAAAGTTCATGCATGGCCTTAGTCGATCTTAGTTGTTAAAATTAAAGTTTTGTACATCAAAAAATGTAAACCTAATTTTGACTATAATCTTGATGTCATTTGCTTGACTAAATAGATTTGTAACTACAGAATGTGAATTTAATCTTAAATAACCCCAATGCCATCACAAATTAAACTAATTAGTCAACTAGGGAAATAAGTGATGCAATTTGGGCCAAATTGATCCTTAAGAACATAATTCTTACTCAAAAAGATGTTAATTGGGGCTAAATCAATTGGTTTAGGGTTTATAATTTAGGATTTAGGGTTTAGGGCTTAAGGATTAGGGTTTAGGGTTTAGGGTCCAATCATGAAGTAAATTAGGGTTGATTTGATCTCCTTGAACCTATTTATGACTATAAAATGTAATTTAAGGCTCAATTAAGCCCAATGTCATCATAGATTAAGTCAATTGGCATAATCAATGATGTGATTTGGGCCAAATCAAGCCTTGTGAACCTAATTATTATTCTAAAGGATGTTAATTGGGGATAAATTCATTGGTTTAGGGTTTAGAGTTTATGATTTAGGATTAGAATTTAGGGTTTAAGATTTAAGGTATAAGGTTTAGGGTTTAGGGTATATGGTCTAATCATGAAGGCAATTTGGAACAATTAAAACTCGTTAAACCTATTTGTGACTACAAAATGTGATTTTAGGCTCAGTTAGCCCTAATGTCAAAATAGATTGAGCCAATCAGTTAATTGAGGCAATCAATGATGTGTTTTGGGCCAAATTGAGCCCTATGAACCTAATTCTTACTCTAAAGGATGTGAACTGAGGCTAAATCAATTGGTTTAGGGTTTAGGGGTTAAGGCTAAGGGCTTATGGATTAAGATATAGGGTTTAAGATTTAAGGTGTAGGGTCTAATCTTGAAGGCAATTGGGGCCAATTTGAGCTCATCGAACCTATTTGTGACTATGAAATGTGATTTTTGGCTCAATTAGCCCCAATGTTATCACAAATTGAGTCAATTAGTCAAATGGGGAAATTAATGATGTGATTTGGGCTAGGTTGAGCCTTGTGAACCTAGTTATTACTCTACTGATGTTAATTAGGGATATATCAATTAGTTTAGGGTTTATTATTTAGGGTTTAGGGTTTAGGGCTTAGGGATTAAGGTATATGGTTTATGATTTAGGGTATAAGATCTCATTGTGAAGGCAATTGGAGCCAATTTGAGTTTGTTGAACTTATTTATCACTATAAAATGTGATTTTGGGTTTAATATACCCCAAATCCATCATAGAATAATCTAATTAGTCAATTAAGGCAATCAATGATAAGATTTGGGCCAAATTAATCCCTATGAACCTAATTCTTACTCTAAAGTATGTTAATTGGGGCTAAATCAATTGGTTTAAGGTTTATGGGTTAGGGTTTAAGGCTTAGGGCTTAGGGTATAGGGTTTGGGGCTTAGTGTATGAGGTCCAATCACGAAGGGAATGAGGCCAATTTGAGTTTGTTGAACCTATTTGTGACTATAAAATATGATTTTGGGCTCAATTAGACCTAATGTCATCATAGATTGAGGCAATTAATGATGTGATTTAGGATAAATTAAACCTTGTGAACCTAATTCTTATTAGAATAAATGTTTGAATAAGTTTATTAGCTTATTATTATTATTATTTGTATATGGTTATATTGTTATAACCATTTAGTTATTTTGGATGCACATGATTTTTCTATTTTATATTTCCCGTCAACTTTGTTACACCTTCCTCTTATATTCTCAATACTTGTTATGTGCCTATTTATTAGGCTATCTTGTTGAATCAATATCATGTATTCTTTTGGCTTCATTATTGTATTAAACTAATTCTTTATGGTAATCAGAGCTAATGGTTAGTAAGCCCAAGAGGAGGAATTCTCTATAAAAATATCTTGTCTGGGAGGGGCATACCCAATGGAGATAGTTTGAGAAAATACCTCAGACAACCAAGAATGTGGTGGAGATTATCTTGAAATAAGAGGACATGATAAAGTGTGGAATAAAGAGGACATCAAGAGAAGAAAAGTATTGTAGCTGGTGTTAGGGAGGAAATGCGTTGGAAGGAGAAGTGAGGCATTCTAAGTAAGAGAGGTGTTTCAACTTGAGAAAGGAGTTTTTAGCTGCTAAGAGGCATTTCAGTCTTGAGAAGACAATTTGAGACTCTTATAGTAACATAAGAGAGGGAGACATGGCTTCTTGAGGTAGGGCATCCCAAAAAAGGAAGTGGCACTCCAAATATAGAGATTTTTATTATTTATGATGTTTTTAGTCTAATAAATCAGATAAAACCTATATTTTTATATAAAATTGCTGAGATTATAACTTGGAGAGGGGTGCTAAGCTGACAAAGGAGAATCAGAAGGAGTTTTGAGTGCTACAGAGGAAGGATGGCACTTTGTGTGGTGCCATTTCTATAGTTTTAACTTGATTTGGTCTCTATTTTTTCTAGAAATAGAGGAAAAATTTGTCAATGCTAGGGAAGGAAGATTCCTAAAGTTTTAGATCATTTTGAGCCAAGTTGACACAAGAAGAAGGAATCCAAAAACTAGTAAGTGCCATTTCTTTGAGTAGTAATAGGTGTTTTTATATTGGTCAATTAAATTATGCAAGTTTTTAGACTAAATTTTTAATCATCCAATCATAAAAAGAAAAATTTGATTTTTATTAAAAATTGGAAAAATCAAATTTATTTTTCAAACTTTAGAAACCCTCATTTTTTGCCTAGACTAGCCTAAAAAATCATAGTTAATTCCGTTGGCAACAAATCATATATTAGAATATTCTAAATTTTTTTCATGATTTAAAACTTTTCATCCTTGTATGTATGCAATAGAATTTTTTGTAAACAGAGTTTTAAAACTCAATATTTAGTTGTTTTTGTCTTTTTATAGCATTTTTTTAAAAGATAAAAACTTTAAAATCTCATAATCTGTAAATCAAATTTTGTTGAAAGTTGGCAACTTTATCCAATTTTAGGTTAGTTTTAGTGTCCAAAAATAATCCTTATAAAAGTCATTAATTTTTTTCTAATTTAATTATTTTCATGAAAAATTAGGTAAAAAAATAACTAGTTTGCAACATTTATTATTGTCAAATTCTTAGAAACTAAATAACAAAAACTTCATTTTATGGAGTCATATGATACTTATGATAAGTGAGTATAGGAACATTAACCAGATTATCCTTGGTAAAAAGTCTAGATTAGTTAATCAACTAGATGACTATGATAAATGCCATATTAAGGCCCTCATGTTATTGAAATTATATGTGGTATACAATATAATTCCATAAGTTAGAAATATTGATAATGCATCAGATTTGTGGAAACACCTTAAGATAAAATATTATGTATCTAAAGTTGGAAAAAAATTGTACTTGAAAAATCTTTTATTTTCCACTAAGATGCAAGAAGGTGGTTCTAATTCTAAATATTTGTTGCATTCGAAGGATATTTGTGATCAATTAAAGATAGTGGGAAAACCTATTTTTGGAAAAAGAAATTAGATAGTAAAGATGTGTATGATATTTGTCTGTATTCATGCATTATGTACTCAGTTTGTCATATATATGTCTATTTTATCCTATCTCCATGACTTGTAATACGCTAGAATATGAAAAGACTCCACTTTTGGTGCCAAGTATGAGAAGAATATGAACAATCATAGAATATGAATGACTTTATATATGTATGTTTGTATGAATAAAAGAGTTCCATCTTTGAAGAGATCAATAGAAACTATTGTGGTTATGGTTACCTATTGTGTTTCTTACTTCGTTATTTGTGTGCACTCTCATGTATAATGTTTTAATTAATTTTTGTCTAATTTAATCTGAATACTCTATAAATATTAACAGATTACTAGTTGTTCCTATTTCTTACTTAATAGAAAATAATTCATCCTGATATGTTTCTATTTTCTAACCATTTTCTATGAATATGATGTATCATCCTGCACACTAAAGTATAACCTAGTTATCCTCATCCTTAGCATGCTTTAATGCTTCAAAAACCTCTACTAATAATGGTGTGATGAGTGTGGAAACACTCCTTTTGGAGGAAACTATGCTAATATGGTTACCAAGATAGAGAGACATTGAGATATGGTTAGACCAAAAAGTATATAATTTCACAGAAAAAAAATCCAAACAGACTGGTCTTACCATATAAAAAATCATTCACAAGCACATTTATGGAGAGATTTATGAAATATTTTGGTGTGAGTTACTTAAATTGCTCACTAATTGGTTAGCATGATTGGAATACTATTGTTGAAACCCAAGAACGAAATAAACAATCATCTGGATTGAAGAAAAGGTAGACTAGTTATAGAAATTGAAAACTGACTGGACAAGGGCAATATATTATTAGGTTGCTACCACTATAGACAAATACATAACTAATTTTATGGTATAAGGATACATAGTTTTTAAAGCTATGTAGGACTTATTTATAAGAGGAATTAGAGATAAATTTTTGCAGTGACTACCTCTCCTTGTGAAGATGTTGGTTATGGGCAAGGCCATAGTGCCTATTCTAGCCAATATAGATTAGTCACTTCAGGCATATGGGGATGTGTGTGACATGATAGTGAATGATGAATAGATGAGTAGATAATGGTTAAACCAGAATGCAGAATGGAAACATGAGGGAAAAAGAGTCAGAAGATAAGTTTGGATTCAAAATGTGAACTACGACAACAAAATAAATGGAATAAATAAAAGAATACCCAGGTAGCTGTGAGTAGAGTAAAGAGTAGTAATAAACTAGGTGATGAATGAGTAATAAGATGTGATGAGTGAGATGAAAGAGATGAAGGATTAAGAATAAATAAAGAAGATGATGAATGCTGATAGATAGAAAGAAGTGATGAAGAAGAGATGTTTGAAGAAGAAGGTGAGAATGGTGTAGAAGTAGAGCAGTTAGATGATAGATGTAGTGTGCAACTAAAAGAATAGGTATTATCAAAAGAAGGACATGAAAAATTCAACAAAGAAGTAGAACACAGTCATAGATTAGTCATAGGTTCAAGTGAAAAATAAGAAGTCACATGAAAGAATCATTCACCAAAAGAACACACGTCCCCACAACCCAATTTATTATATTCCAATAGAAGTTTTTAGCCAGGTGAATAGGAAGATAGTAGTTGAGAAGGTCCATTTTTAGATCAAGTGCATCATTGGGGTACCAAAATTGAAACAACATCAATTCAAAAGGCTTTGATGGCCATAAGGCTTGTTGAAACCAAGCAAAGAAAATAAGGAAATGTAGAAAAACAAAGTACACACATTGACTCTCCTAGTGCATAGATAAATCTTCATAGCATATAAGCAGGATCACCTAGAATGTATCTGCCTCTTATAACAACTGTGCAACAAATCCCCTTGACACCAGTTTACATAATGGGTCATATAGGAGGACTTATAAACCTATAAATATATGATGGGTATATGAATCCTAAACAATACTTACTAACCTGTGAAATTTGATGGAAATATAAGAGCATTAATGATGAATTTGTCCCAAAGTGTGAGTTAGTAGGGATGCTAAATGGAAGAGTACTTGAGTTCATATACCATAGAGACATTCAATGTGAAACTCTATAATAGGTTAAGGAATGGCTCATCATAGAGTTTAAAACAAAGAAATGTACAAGTCAGACTATTCAAGACTTGAAGGAAATAAGGTAAAATTTGAGAGAATTAGTCTATGACTATGATCGCATATTCTTTGATGTTATGAATAAGGTGAAATTTACCTTAATAGACAAAGACAAAGATGCATGGTTTTTCAAAGGAATACACTCTAAAATCAGATTTGCCATTGTGCAGACTCAATATGCTACTAAAGTGAATGTTAGAGCTGCTACCCTACGAGTAGAGAAAATTAAAGACTATGGTGAAGCTCCTATCATAAATTCCAAGATTGAAAACACATTACAATCTTTTATGAAGAGAATAGAGCAATACCATGAGGCAGATAAACCTAATTTGAATCTATGGTGTATAGAGTGTGAGAAATAAGGACATCATATGAATGATTATCCTAAGATTAAGATAGAGTTGTATGAAATCTGTCGAGTAGTGGGGCATGCAACAACACAATGCCATCTTCTACAATAGTATGTCAAGAACCCACAGAATTTGTATTGTAATTTCTATAAGCCACATAATCATGATCAAAAGAATTACAAGGTTTTGTAGGAGATTAAAGAAGACATCACCAAAAATGTATTTTTCACCATTGCACATCAAGTGTCCTCTGTGAAGCAAATGATTCCATGTCTAGAGGTTGATAAAGGTTGTGAAACCCAAGCAGGTCCATAATGGATTCCTAGTTTGCCATAATACCAACCTCAAGGTCTAGCTGATTGGACCCCTCATTCATCGATTTGGACACCACCATCTCTGAAGTATAAGTATGCAACACCCTAGAGCTCAACCATGATGTAATAGTAATAAATGAGTTAGACCCCACTAGTTGTGCAACAACAATTTAGAATTGGTGATAATACCTAGCAGCATCAACATTGAAACATGACACAATAATAAGGAAGCTATATAGGAGGTTATCAATCCAAAAAAAGAAGATCTAGAGGTAGATATAGAGGAGGTTACCAAGGGGCAAATGAAATAACTATCAATGACCTCCTTTGCAATGCTATCTATGTGGAGAGTACAATCATGTGAAATGAAATTTCTCATTGAATCTTTAAAGATAGTCTTACTGTGCATACTACCAAATATATGACCAGCACAAGCCATCATACTATCTTATCTTGGAAAAGAAAAAAAAGGAGAAGGTCATCTATAATGTGAATATGGTGAATGCAAAACCTAGGGAGGATGCTTTCCTTAATGTTGTTACACGACATCAACACATAGATAGAGGTTTGCCTCCTCTAGAGATGCCTTAGGATCAAGGAATTTGAAAGGGAAAATAGGACAAATACCTAGACCCAGCTTTAGAAAAGGGGCTCATGTATGAAGTTGTGCATATGTTGAAAAACATTCAACACCAAGACACTATTAAAGGAGATGCTACAATAATATATGCCCAAATGTATGGCTAGATCATGCACATTATGCATTAGGATGGATTTGTCACTGTATTGACAAATCTTTTGAAAATTTTAAGCACACTACGTAATGAAGATATCTCTCAAAATATCACAAACTTGATACATAATCTACTAGAGTGTGTGTAATGAGGATAATAAAAGAGAGAAAAGCTTGTTTGGTATGTTAAAATAAAGAAGCCCTAAGATGTAGACACATGAATCGACCTTGAGGTTACAGGCTATAAAATTCCAAATGTTGTCTTTGATTTTGGCATCATAGTTAATATGATTCCTAGGTCTACATGGGAGGCTATTGGATGATCAGTTTTAAGATACAACCTAGTAACTCTAAGATTAGCTAACTATGGATGAGTTGATCCCATTGGAAGATTAGAAGAGGTTGAGATCAAATTCATAAAATTGACCCTATGAGGTGACTTTAAAGTCATTGATATGAAGACAAAAACAAAACATTATTCTATGTTGATTGGTAAGAAATGGGCATATGATGGTTAGATGACTATCAACACTATGTAAAATCAATTAGAGGAACACTAGGGAGATAAGGTTGTTATCATTCCTCTAAACATAACTCACAAACCCTACATCATCTTGGATGAAATAGAGTCTCCATATGTCACACAAGAAACTAGCTAAATGAAGGTAAATTGTGAGGAAAACCCAAAAGCTCTATGCGCAGTCGAGTGAAACTTCTTGTATAAACATATTAAAACTTAGGTACTATCTATTAGATGATCAGTTCTAAGATACAACCTTGTAACTCTGAGATTAGCTGACTATAGATGAGTTGCTAACATTGGAAGATTAGAAGATGTTGAGATCAAATTCATAGATTTGACCCTGTGAGGTGACTTTGAAGTCATCGATATGAAGATAATAACAACACATTACATTGTGTTGATTGGTAAGAAATGGGCATATGATTATCAGATGACTATGAACACTGTGTAAATTCAATTAGAGGAAGACTAGGGAGATAAGGTTATTATCATCCCTCTGAACATAAAACACAAACCCTACATCATCTTGGCTAAACCAGAGTCTCCATATGTCACACAAGAAACTAGCTAGATGAAGGTAAACTATGAGGAAAACCCAAAAACTTTGTGTGTAGTCGAGTGAAACTTCTTGTATGAGAATATTAAACCTTAGGTACTATCATTACTCACTCAATAGTTGAAGACATCTGAACAATAGAGGCCTAAACCAATAATTACTCAACTATTGATAACTTAGTTTGTCATAGAAGATTTTGCATCCATGTCTGCTAAATCACCTACTCATTCAAAAGTTAACTTCCTCTATCAAGTAGATGATTATATATAAGATTATATAGTGTGAAATAGAGAAGGCACTTTGCCTTGGGAAATAGATTCATCTATCAATGGAGACTTAGACACACACTTTCTCAACTAGGCTCAAGGTGTTCATGAACTCTGACCTATGAGAATGGTCTTTGCACATGAAAGATAACTCCCTGTGTACTATGCAACTGAGGATATTAATTAGTTAATTATGTGCTTATAAGTTCATGTACCTACCATCAACTAGTGGGCTAGTGATCTAAATTATGATCTAAAGGGAGTTGTAGTGATATGGTGGGTAATTCATAGAAATGATCAGCTCAAGTGGGATGATGCATGTGAACTCATGATTAACATGGTCCAATTACCATAGATTATCATAAAAAATTGGATTTTCTTCTAAGAAGGTGAGTGTCATTAAATATATATTCATAAATGTGTTAAAGTCTAGACTGAGGAACATGTGGCACCAAAGTACTAGGTTCACATCTTCTATTATACACTTACTCCATTACGATCAATATGGTATATGCATCAAGAGTGCAAGAGGGAGACAAAAGATTGGGCATAGTTTCAAAGTGATTTCATATAGATATTTGTTTTTGAATATGAAAACCCTTTGGTTCACAATGCACTACTAAAAATCAAATAATTATTATGCCATGAGTGCGTAGAAGATTTAAGCACCATGATAAATTTCACTACATAAAAGTGTAGAGTGGATTAAAAAATTTAATTAGTCAATAAATAAAAGAGAAATGCATAAAGAACTAAATAAATCAATCCAATATATTCATGTAGGGGTTGTTAATGATAACAAGATATTGTTAGTATAGGTTTTTATTTTTCTCTATTATTTAATTAGGAAATATTATATATTTGTGCATACATGGAGTTTTCCTACATTTGTGGGATATGCTAGCTTATGTGGAGATGTGTGTCATAGATGTGTCACAGGTGTCATAAGAATGTCATAAGTAACTTCTTTGACTGGTTATTTCGGGTATGGGAGTTACTTCTCTATTCTTAGCACCTTATCACCACCTTTCATGGAGGAGTTACAGTCTATTCTTGGGGTGCTTTAACCACCATTTGTAGAGGAGTTACTTACTAGCTCTCCTATATGTATTCTTCATTATGGCCATCTCATGTTAATAGAATATTGTTTTTTCTCCAAATTGTCTATGCAATTGTCTCTTGTTTGATTTCATTTACTTTAACATTTTGTAGTATTCACTTGCTTCATCCCGTGCAACCACGAATCATGCATCCTCGTTATTCGGACCTTGGCGAATATTCTGATATGGTATCAGAGCCACCCTGGTAACTGGTTGTCTATTTTGCTATTACTTTCATTGAAATCTAGAGCTTTGTTAAGGCATTTTTTTTTGTGAAATTTGAAAATTTTTGGGAGATATTGCTAGTTCTTCGTCTCTTGTTTCTTCCATGGCTTGTTTGGTCTCTCCATATACATGCAGGGCGGATTTTGCAAGATTCAATAATCTTGTTTCTATCAATCAGCTTGCATATTTTGTGTTTTAATCAGAATTGTAAGTTGTCACATGCCTTTGCAATCTCTTGGTAGTTGATTCTACCTTTGCATACCATTTTTTGGTTGATGGGGTCATTTTTTCCAGCTAAAGATGTCTATTTTACACTAGATCTGCATTTTTTGTACATCAATAAGAAAAATGCCTTTTGAGTTTTGTTTGCAGCCTAGAAAAACCATCTAGATATCTTTCAGTTTTTGCATACATTTTGTATACTTTGCAAAAATGCATTTAGAAAGCTACAACAGGACCCCTCTCCATTGGTAGTTGTAATTTTGAAGGCAATTTTCAAATGCTCCGTTCTTGCTCATACGGACTCCTCTTCCCATGAATATTTTTGATTTTGGCTATTTTTTCATGCTCTATGTACTAGTGTAGACGTTTTTTGATTTTTATGCTAAGATTTTTTAGAAATAATAGACTCTCAGTCGTGGCATTGCACAGTTCTCATTTTGGGAACTTCAGATGATCATAACTTTCACATAAGACCTCGTATCGAGATGATTATTTTTTTGAAAGTGCATGATTTTTTGAGTAGATCGTAGTGGTGCTATATATTTCTCTAGATATTATGCCAAAGTTGTATTTTCAGTATATGCTCTTCATGAGGGTTTTGTAATGCATTGAAATCAAGACCACTTAGTATTTTTTGCTAGTGGCAGTTGTAAATGCACTAATATAAAGTGCCAAATCATATTTTTTTTGGGGGGGTTCTTTGATTGAGCAATATTTGAGTTATTTTAAAGCTTGTATATTCGATTGTCGAAGACGAAGGGTGAGGCCCAGGTTGGCAGGAGGTCAATTCCCCCTCACATAGACCTCCTTTGGATTCCTCACTCTGTGCCAAGTCTAATGAGTGGTTGGAAGGCCAGTTTATCTCTTAAAATAGATATTTTTTAATGTTTTTTTTGCAAAAACACTAGTTTACAGGAAATTGAATCTTTAATATCTTGCAAACAGTAGCTCAAATTCGGGTGCCATTTTTTGCAAAAGTGCTTAGTTTTAAATTTTCCACAACTTAGGCTAGATAATTGTCAAAAATTTACTACTTTATAAAGTGCCAAAAATTTGGGTCTCTCAGGATGCATTTTTGGCTGAGTCTAATGTCCTGTTTGCTTAAAGTCTTGCACTGATTGCTCAAAGACGCATTCTTGGCTGACCTCGACATATTTTGAGCGTAAAATTGCATATTTGTGGGGGGCCTCAATATTTCAGGGGGGGGGTGTGATTGCTTTTCAACACTTGCAATCTTTGCTTTCATTCTCCTTTCTACATAATTTCAAAAATTGCAATCAACACAAATTCACCTAAATTCAACTTAAAATGGATTATTTTCAACTTAAACCCCTAACACCCTTCAACTATCATGAATGTAAGGTTAAAATGTCAATCATTCTTATAAGTAAAGGGTTGTATAGAATCACCATGGGTACTAAAGTGGAACCCATCACTGATGCTAAAAAGGTCAAGTGGTACAACCGTAGTGATGAAGCCTATGGATTACTGAGTTATCCATGTCTCCAAAACTTCTCTTCTATTTAGAAACTACCAAGACTCCCAAAGACATATGAGACACCTTAAAAGTCTTATTTGGGAAGCTTGATGAGATGAGAGGTCATGAGCTCGAAAACGAACTCATAAGTCTAAGTCCTAGTAACTTTGACACCCTATAAGACTTCTTCACTAAGTTTAAGGCCATCAGATTGCAATTGAAAGAATGTGAGATAGAGCATAAAGATGATCAACTCATCCTTTCTATTCTCACAAAGTTAGGTCCAAGCTATTCAGTCTTTGTCTCCACTTTCCATGCCACAAAAAGTGCCCTTGGCACTACATGGAAAATGCCTTCTTTGGATTCATTCATTGCCGACTTGACTAGGGAGCAAGATAAAATAATTCAAATGGGCATAATGAAGTCTACTCAACCCCAAGCTTTGATAACTGAAAATGGTAAGGATAAGACTTCAACAGAGGAGAAGAAGAAAAAGAACAAGGACCAGGAGAAGAAGAAAGAAAACAACAATCCTGCCAAAAACAACACTGAGTCTTCCTCTTCCAATGCTAAACTTAAGAAGGAGAAGGTTAAGTGTGCCTATTGTAAAAAGACAGGGCATGATGAACACAAATGCATGAAGAAACAAATAGATCACCTAACTCATCTTCTAGAGAAGCACAACATAGGTGTTCTTGAGTCCATCAAGTAGAATTCATCTACCCAAGATTCTACTAAGGTAAAAGGCAAGGGTAAGGAGAAAGAAAAGGGCAAGGCCCTTGTAGATACAACAGCTTCTATATCTTCATGGGTCACTGAATCGGGTGCTTCTCACCACATGGGCTCTTCCCTAGTTGAGTTTTCATCTTTAGAGCATTGTAGCATGACTTCAATTAGTTTGGGTGATGACACATCAGTTTTCATTACAGGGAGAGGGTCAGTTGAAATAGAAGGAGGAACATTCAATAATGTTCTAAGTGTTCCTTATTTTTCAACCAATCTCCTATTAGTGTACCAAATCACTCACATTGGTCGAGGTATGAGAGTTGAGTTTTCACCAGATTCAGTGGCTATCAGGGAGTTGCATAGTGATACTACAGTAGTAGTGGGTAGGGCAGATCACCAAGCAAGGTTATACACTTTCTCACATTTTGCACCTGATTCTTCTCCAACAACATTGCTGACTCATTCAAATAGAGTTAACAAGTTATGACATAAGCAATTTGGCCACCTTAACTACCGCTACCTTGAGCAATTTTGCAAACATGACATGGTCATTAGCTTGCCTCGTGTCTAATTCTCAAAAGGACTTTGCGAGGGGTACTCCTTTGGGAAGCATCCCGAAGCAAAATTTAACAAATGCAAAGCTTGGAACGCTTCACAACCTTTGGAGTTAGTCCATAGTGATGTATCAAGACCCTTTCTCAAACCATCTTTCACAAAGGCCAAGTACATCTTCACTTTCATTGATGATTTCTCTAGGTACACTTGGATATATTTTCTCAAATAAAAGTCTGAAGTGTTTGAAAATTTTTTAGACTTCAAGGCTCTTGTTGAGAAACAAAGTGAGAAATCCATCAAGGTTCTTCGAACTGATAATGGAGGGGAGTATGTCAGCAATAGGTTTGAGCAATTTTGCACCACAGAGGAGATTGATTTGTAGCACATAGTCACTTACAGTCCTTCACAAAATGAGGTTGTAGAACACAAAAATAGGTTCTTGAAAGAGATAGCTGTATGATTCACTCCAAATCCTTAGCACCACAGTGCTAGGCCGAAGCCATAAATTATGCTTACTACAATCAAAACAAGGTTCCTCATAAAGCTTTAAAAGGGATAACACCCTTTGAAGCTTGACATAAAAGGAAACTTGATGTTGAGCACCTTAGGGTTTTTGGATCCCTAGCCATGGCCTGCATACCGAAGAAAAAACATAAAGCTATGGAATGTCAGTCCAAGCCTTGCATCTTTGTAGGATATATAGATGGTATTAAGGGGTATCGCCTTTTAGATTTGACCACTCATGAGTTTTTCATTGAGAGAAGTGTCCACTTTTAGGATCTACTTCTTCATGATGATTCCTCAGATTCAGATCAGCCACAATAGATTCCTGAGCCAGAGACATCTTCTTCTTTGAGTTCAGACAGAAAGGATAGTGATGCAAAGGCATCCACCTCTAGTCAGTCAAAGGATGGGAGTTAGCACCTAACTCACCCACTTCTGGGCCACTTTGGGTTAGACAGACACTTGAGAGTGCTGGCACTTGGGTAGGAGATCCCACAGATGACATACATACTAGGGGGGATTTTTAGAGAGATCCACATGCCTTTTTTGCTTTAGTTTTAGATCTATAGACTTTTTGAGAGGCATCAGGGGTACCTGAGTGGGATAGTGCTATGGAGGAAGAATATTCTTCCTTAATAAAAAATCACACTTGAGATTTGACTTCACTTCCTAAGGGAAGGAAGATGGTTCGATGTAGGTGGATATATCAGACCAAGTTTGTAGTAGATGGGTCAGTTGATAAGTACAAGGCACGATTGGTTGCCAAAGGTTTCTCACAGGTGGTAGGCATTGACTACTCAGAGACCTTTGCACTTATTGCAAAGATGACTTCTATCTGACTCACCTTAGTTATTGCCGTAGCACATGGTTGGGATGTGCACCAGATGGATATGAAGAGTGTCTTTCTTCACAGAGACCTAGAGGAGGAGATCTACATGGATCAGTTGCCAGGATTTGTTCAAGATTCTTCCTTAGTATACAGACTTAAGAAATCTATCTATGGCCTCAAATAGGCCCCTCGTGCATGGTATACCAAGATGGATTCCTTCCTTCTCACAATGGGTTTCACTAGGTGCCATTCTGATCCTAATGCCTACCTTTTACAGCAGGATGACTCGCTCTTGATTTTGGTTCTTTATGTTGATGACCTTTTGATCACCGGGAGTTCTTCATTGGCTATTACAGTGGTGAAGGCATCTCTCCAAGATAGGTTTGACATGAGAGACTTGGGTTTGTTGCACTACTTCCTTGGCATCAAGATCTCATAGTTAGATTCAGGGATTTCTCTTGCACAACCTAAGTATGCTCTTTATTTATTGTCTTAGTTTCACATGGCTGATTGCAAGCCATCTCCGACTCCCTTTCTATCAAGATTCAAGCTTGAGGTTGACTGTTCTTCACCATTGGTTGATGCCACTCAGTATCGACAACTTGTTGGTAGTCTTATCTACTTGACTCACACCAAGCTTGACATATCATATGCAGTGGGACTTGTCTCCAGATTTATTTAGTAACCTCATGAGCTACATTGGAAAGCAGCTAAGAGGATCTTGCATTACATACAGGTTTCACATAGATACGAGATTCATTATAGATTTGTCATAGAGGTCGACTTGGTTAGATATACAGATTCAAATTGGGCTGGTGATTCATATACTCGCAAGTCCACTTTTGGTTACAGTTTCTCTCTAGGTTATGGTCTTATCAGGTGGTCTAGCAAGAAGTAGAATGCTATTGCTATATCATCCATAGAGGCAGAGTACATGGGAGCTGTTAATGTAACTATTGAGGCTATTTGGCTTCAGGGGATTCTTTCTAAGTTTGGCATTCCTATCAGGCAGCCCACCATAATTTATTGTGACAACCAAAGTACCATTTAGATTTGCAAGAATATGGTTCAGCACCAGCAGACCAAGCACATAGAGATTCACATGCATTTCATTCAGGAGCTTATTCATAGTCAGGGCATTGACTTGATATTTTTCCAGTCTTCAGAGTAGGTTGCAGATATCTTCACCAAACCTTTTACTGAGAGCAAGTTCATTCATCTACGAGCTCTTCTTGGGGTGTGGTCCACATCTGTAGCAGCATCATCTTTGGGGGGGCCCACTGACCTCTTCCTTTCTTTTATGTCTCTCTTTTAGGGGGGAGTTTTTTCCTACAGGTTTTCTCCTTTCCTCTATCTTATGGGAGATTGAATTTGTACATGTGTACCTCATCAGGCCTAGTTGCTGATACCCATTTTAGATTTCCACACTGCCCACCTAAGCTGCGCTTATGGAGGGGGTGTTGTGTAGGTTTTTATTTTTCCTTATTATTTAATTAAGGAATATTATATATTTGTGCATACATGGAGTTTTCCTATATTTGTGGGATAGGCTAGCTTATGTGGAGATGTGTGTCATAGATGTGTCATAAGAATTTCATAAGTAACTCCTTTGACCAGCTATTCTGGGTATGGGAGTTACTTCTCTATTCTTAGCACCTTGTCACCACCTTTCATGGAGGAGTTACAGTCTATTCTTGGGGTGCTTTGACCACCATTTGTAGAGTAGTTACTTACTAGCTCTCCTATATGTATTCTTCATTATGGCCATCTCATGTTAATGGAATATTGGCTTTTCTCCAAATTGTCTATGCAATTGTCTCTTATTTGATTTCATTTACTTTAACATTTTGTGGTATTCACTTGCTTCGTCCCGTGCAACCGCGACTCATGCATCTTCGTTATTCGGACCTTGGTGAATCTTTCGATAGATATAAATGAAAGAAAATAATCAACCTTTACCTTCCCAAATGACTCCATTACTCAAAGTGGTTCCAATCGTGTTCTCTCCTTGATCTGGAGCTCTAGTTTTTATCAACAATGGCTTCTTTGATCCTCCATTATCTTAAGAAATCTATACATAACCTAGGATTATGATATAAACTATCCAATATGCCTATCAATGAAGCTAATCCAAATGCAAATAACACAATAATCAAAACACAAAAGAATTGTGAAGGGATTTTAGCATTATAAGTTTACATAATTTAAGCTTAAGAAATAGTGTTCTATGCCCTTCTATTTATAGATTTTGGAAATGGTCTAATATCAACCATGACTATCCATCTCAAGATTGAGATGTGTGGGCATGGATTAATCTAATATTTGGAATTAAATCTATAAATATGCTCATAATGATTGGGAGAAAGGGGCATTAATTAGGCATGGGTGCCCATATTTAAATATTTTATGCATTTATGGCTTATGGATGCCACCTCATAAATGATGTCACTAGGTGATGCAACTATTGTGAATCAATTTTCATTAATGAAATATTAAATAACCTCCATGGAAAATACACTTAAGCTCTTGATTTGAATTAATTATCTGTAAACATGATTAATGGATTTTAGTGCAATTCTTTAGAAATTGGTGTACAATTAATCAAAATGGTCAGAAAGTCATATTACTGGGTTGTAATTTCACTTGGGAGGAATTGGAAGGTGATGTTAGATGTGTTAGAACCATATTCCTATTTAGGATGTTGCTGACACAAAATAACAAAGGTATATGACATGTAATAATGAATTAGAAGAAAAGAGTGATCTAAAACACAAAAAGGCAAAATCATCATTTTGAGTCGAAATGAATTGATCAAAGTTAGGAATCACATAAAATGCATTACCCCATTTAGGGAGACATTGGCCTAAATCAACACTTGTATATTCCAACCTCAAACCATTTAGTGTGTTTTATGGATTTTGGCCTAAATTAGGCATTTGAGTGCAATTCAAGTAAGATTGACAATTTCAACACAAATGGTGTTAAGAATTGGATGTCTACATTTTAGCCCTACTTGATAAGGCATAGTGAGACATTCAGGTGAATTAACATCTTTTCAAAGAAAAAAATTATTTGGAAGAACTTGTAAATGACCCATGATGCCCTCTCAAGAGGACATACTAGGATGAAAGAGAAGAATGGACTCTCAAAAAGAGAGGTAAAATGAGAGCTTAACCCATGAAATAGATCACATCTAGATGAGCTAATTCTTGCACACGTGGTGACCATCAATGATCAAAATATAAATATAGGTATAATAGGCCCCAAGATAGGGGGAATGGGAAGGATTTAATCCAAACATATAAGTGACACACTTGGAACACACCCAATTTGAGAATGTAAGATGTGCGCTTATGACATTGATTAATCCTAAGATAAATTGCACACTAAAACATTTCCATCATGGGAAAAAGTGTGGAGATATTGGAATTAGAGGAAAAGGAGAATGTGGTCTCCAAAATATGATAATAAGAAGTGCCCCAATAGAGCAAATTTGATCACGATAAAATAGTTTTACCCCAGTAGGGCTAATTTTGATCATTGATAAAGAATAAATAATGGTTTTACCCTATATGAATGGTTTGATTTTGATGTTGTTCAAATATTGTGCCCCAACATGGGCAAATTGGTAAGCAAAACAACTCAAGGAAATAACATATGGCATAGATTATAATGAGTGGGGACAAACATAGATGCAATGGTAGAATGGCTTAGAAAGCCACAAAAAAACCAAACATACGAGAATGCACAAAGTGATAAAAGAGATGAAAATAAGAATGAAAGATGGCCAAGCTAAATCTAGATGTGTAAGACAAGTGGATGTTGCCTACATAGTTTTATGGACTCATGTTACAATATGAATTTTAGTCCAATGTAGTTCACCCATAAATGAAATGAAAGATGAATGAAAAATGATCAAAGATTGATTAGCCTCATAATATATGTGAAGAGATGCATGTCTAAGTTTAAAGTCAAGGGCTAGACCTATTGAGCCTAGATGTAAGCAAAATAACTCAAGTAAATAACCTATGGCATATATTAAAATGACTGGGTGTAAACATATATGCGATGGTAGAATGAATTAGAAAGCCACAAAAAAATAAGCACACAAGAATGCACAAAGTGATGAAAGAGATGAAAATAAGAATGAAATATGGTTGAGCTGACTCTAGATGTGTAAGACAAGTTGATGCTGTCTACATAGTTCCATGGACTCATGTTCTAACATGAAATTTAATCCAATGTAGTTCACCCAGAAATGAAATGAAGGATGAATGAAAACTGATCAAAGATTGATTATACTCATAATATATGTGAAGAGATGCATGTCTAAGCATAGAGTCAGGTGCTAAACCTATTGATCCTAGATTATGCATAATGTTCTTGAGATTTGTTCATTAGAGCAATGTTGATGTTAAAACTTGAGTCTAGAGCACAAAGTGATTGCTATTACAAGAGAAATTAGGCATCATAAGTATGAATAAATCATAATGACATGGCATTTCAAATGCATAGATCTGGTTCAAATGTGAATACCTATAGTTAAGGATAATGGTAAACAATGACCAAAACCAGAGTTACAACTATTTACATTTAAACAAAAAAGAAAAGACAAAGAAAAAGATAAACATAAATTAGCCAAACTTAAAATCAAGAGATGAAGAATAAAGATTCAAGTAGGAACAAGATTTTTTTTTAAAAACAAGTAAGAAATCTTAATGACATAGGATCAAGATATAAAGAATCAAGATCTATGTGGACCATCAAGATGTTCTTGAACACACACAACAAAAAATCAAATAAGAAAACAAAACACCAACAAGAATCAAATAAATAAAAAGGTTTAAGAACAACTTAATAACATGAGATCAAGATATAAATAATCAAGATCTATGTAAATCATCAAAATGTTATTAAACATAAAAGAGACAAGCAAAAACATATAAAGAGACACAAGACCAAGGTGAGACAAGAAGGAATAAAAAGAGAAAAGGAGAAGAAATTAATGTAGAGGTGTGAAAACACAACAAAACACAAACAAAGCACAATAAAACACCAATAAAATTGAAATAAACACACACAAATAAAAACCAAATTAGTGCAGTTTAAAAATAATTGTTCATGTACGTGTGGTATGGGCATTACTTTCCACCACAACATAACAAAGAACAAGGACATAAAAGTTTTTACCTAATTAAAGATGAACAATGGTAGAATAAATGGGGGAAGAGATGAAAAGGAAGGGGTTGGCCAAGCTGACTCCAGATGTACAAGACAAGTGGTTGATGCCTACATAGTTCTATGGATGCATGTTCTAACATGAGCTTCAAGCCAATCGTAGTTCTCCTAGGAAGTGGGATAAAAGAAAAAGATGATGATAAAAAACATATGATTAATGTTGTGGAAGACTTGACAAATGAGAATGTTCTTACGAAATGGCAAATTGGTGAGATGAGATGATTTGTAAAATGGCAAGCCAATGGAACTTAATTTGCTTATAAAATGGCAAGAGTGTGGCATGGTGGGATGAGGGAGAATGATCTTGAAAAATGTCAAGTGCATGGAATAAGATGACTTGCATAATAGAAAGTTAGTAGGATAAAATGCTTGTAAAATGACAAGAGCATGAAATGAAGAATGTAAAAAAGCATAATATAATTTTTTATTCTTTTATGGATCATTTTTTAATGTTTTTAATGTTTTTAGGATAAAATATGCACAAGCTAGGACTATCTATTCAAGGAGATGCTCACTCGAGAGTAGAAGTTCTAGTATAACATCTAAACCAGCTATAACAACTCATGCTCACAAATTGATGAGAGTGAGGATCCTGATTAGGAAACAAATGCCTAAATAGAGTATCAAATGTAATATATAATAGTGTGTAGCATGAAATCAATCTAAAGAACCATGCGGTAGGTAGATCCAGAGATGAAAAGGTGTTCGTATTTAACTATCTATAGAAGAAGCTATAAAATACTATTTTGGCTAAATTACTTTGTAGAACTAGTGTTGAAGGTGTTCATAATGTTGATGAGGCATAATCGGGATCATAATTAGTCAAGGGATAAAAGTGTTCAAGTTACAACAAGCCCAAGACATAATAATGAATGAGGTTATCAAAGAGAACGGTCTAAAGAATAGGGTCTAATAGATGAATGGTCTAGGGTAGGTTCTCAAGGAGAATGGTCCAAAGAATATGGTTCTCAAAGAGAATGGCATAGGGTATGATAAAATGTGTTCAGAGTACTAACATTTCAAAAGCTTTTCACTGTCCAGAGTTGTGAAATGCGATCCAGGGTAGTATAAAATGGTAGGATAAAATTACTTCAACATAAATTTCCCTTAACTGAGGGATCTTGTAGACAATGGTTCAAAGTTTTTCATGTATAGAACCTATTAAGGTGTACAATGTTCATGGGCTGTGAAAGTTCTTCACCTTTTGGTTTAGCCAATCAATATGCCCCTAATCCATTATTTACCATGATAACAAATGGTCCCAAATAATTAGGTTAAAACTTACCTTTTTTCTTGCATTCAACATTTGTGTTCTTTTGGTTCTATTTTAGGATAAAATCACCAATCTCAAAATACTGAGGGAGAATGCGATTATTTTAGTTTCTCCGCAATCTATTCTAATAGGCTTGTAAGTTTTCTAGGGTAACTAAATGTTTCCCATCAAGAAGTTCTAGTTCTTATAGCCTTGAGACTCGATAGTCCTCATCATCTTCAATATGCTCCAGTGATACAATGATGGTAGTTTGATATCAATTAGGATAATAGATTATGTGCCATAGATAAGGGATTACAGAGTGGCTCCTATTGGGGTTTAATGATTGGTTTTATAAGCTCAGAGGGTAGGAAATATTTTCAAGTTCCAATTATGGCCAACATCATTAAAAATATTATTTAAAATGGATAAAATGGTTTTATTTGATGCCTCAACTTGTCCATTGCCTTGAGGGTTATATGGACTTGATTTCTTGTGCTTGATCTTGAATTTTGCACAAAGATATTTTACATCTTGGTTTACAAAAGATCCATCATTATCAAATATAAGGTGAGATAGGATGCCATATCAACAAATGATATGGTAATGGATGACTTTGACAATCTACTATCTAGTGACGTAAGTGAGAGGAATGGCCTCAATCTAATTAGTAAAATACTTGATAGCAGTCAAGATATGCTTATGGCCATCTAAAGATATTCAGTTTATTTTCCTAATGAGATTAAGGCCCCATGTTGAGAATGGCCATGGTGTTGTGATCAATTTTAGTGGTAAAGAGGTTGCATGTATCAAATTTCCATGTTACTGACAAGGAACACACTTCCTTACATAATTTCAAGCATTGGTCTCCATTTTTGGACAATAATAGCCTATTTTGAGGAGCTTCTTTGCTAATAATACACCATTGGTGTGGGCCCCACACATTCCTTCATGAACCTCCCTCAATGCTAGCTTGGATTCTCTCAAAAATAAACAATGAATAATCATTCCATCATAGCCTTTGTGATAAAGTGTGCTTCTAAGGAGGGTATAACATGATAACCGATGATAGAATAGTTTCTATTGATTATTGGATAAGTTGGATAGGAAAACATGATCATGGAAGTAGTTATAAAAATCTTGGAACTAGGGTAATTCAGGTGGGGGTTTAGGACCAACAATAAAGCATACCCTTTCTGAATGTGATATAATATGCATAGGCTGAAGAAGGTTTTCAATCAAAACTTGATACTCTTTAGCACCACCATCAATCTATATCATGGAACTAATCATTACCATGACATCAAATGATCTATTATTGGCCCTCAAAATTTATTCAAACTACAAAGATTTAAAATGATCTTTGAGATTATCAACAATTTGCTTATAAGGAACAAGCTTGTCATCTTTGGTTTGATACTAATCAATAGTCTGATTGATGTTGAATTGGGTATCACCATACACTTTTAAGCTCTAAATATCCCATTGCATAACAAAGTGAAGCCATATAATCAATGCCTCATACTCAGATATATTAGTCATATAATGAAATTATATATGAAATGCTTTCCGAATCAGATCCCCTTGAGGCATAATCAACAATATGCTAGCTCTATATTCTTGAGATATAAAGGAGCCATCAAAATATAGCTTCCATTGTTCAGGTTCTTATGATGCTTATTATATTTTTATAATAGAATCATCTGGAAAGTCAAATTTTAGTGGTCAAGTATTTGTGATAGGGGCATCTGTAAGTTGATCAGTAATAACCTACCCCTTACTTGCTTTTTGATTCTGATACTGAATGTCAAATTTACTTAGTAGCATAACCCATTTAGCCATGAATCCTTGAAGAGCTGATTTAGACAATAAGAATTTGAGAGGGTCCACCTTAATGATAATAATGGTTTTGTTGTTTAGCATATACTGTCATAATTTTTGTGTATCAAGCACCATAGCTAAACACACCTTCTCAATAGGTGTATAATTATGCTCATAAGCCACCAGAGTGTGGATTAAATAATATAATACATGTTCTTTACCATGATCATCATGTTGGGCCAAAAGTGCCTCCAGTACATGCTTTGTTGTTGATATGTAAAGAAGTAGTGGTCATCTAGGTGTTGGTGGTCTTAATACTAGAGGATTGGCCAAGTATGTCTTGAGTTTCATAAATGCTATCTGACAATCTTCATCCCATTAAAATGTGATCCATTTTTTCAAGAGATGGGTAAATGGGTGACACTTATCTACCAATTAAAAAATGAACCTACGTATAGATTGGATCTTTCTTTGTAGGCTTCGTAGCTATTTAAGATTGTTTGGTGGAGGCATTTCCATAATGGCCTTGACCTTGATAGGGTTGAATTTGATCCCAATTTGTGATACAATGAAACCTATTAGTTTCCCTAAAGTGACTCTAAAGACACATTTCTTAGGATTCAAGTGGACTTTATATTCATAAAGCCTCTCAAAGATTCTCTATAGAATGTCAAGATGTCTAGCTCTTATTCTTAATTTTGATAGTATATCATCAACATAGTCCTCAACAATATCATGAATCATGTCATGGAAGTTGATAGTCATGGCATGTTGATATGTGGCTCCAACGTTCTTCAATCCAATGGAATGACATGGTAATAAAATGTTCCCCATAGAGTGGTGAACATAGTCTTGTGTTGATCTTCCTAGGCTATCTTAATCTGATTGTATCCAAAAAATATATCCATTAGGGAAAACATATCATACCCAAAAATTGAGTTGATAATCATGTCGATATTGGGCAGAGGAAAATCATCTTTGGGGCATGTTTTTTTGATATCTCTAAAATTAGTACAAAGACATATACCCAAAGTATTTTTACTCACTAGAAATATGTTTAAAATCCATTTAAAATAATCTAATGGTCTAATGACACCTACTCCTAACAAAATTTTTAGCTCTGCTTTAACCAATAGGGTGATGCGTGGATGCATCTTCCTTAATTTATTCTTGACTAGCTTAGCTTCAAGATGGACAACAAGGTGATGCACAATAAAATTTGGGTCTAATCCTGGTATGTCATAATATAACCATGCAAAGATGTCAATAAAATTCCTTAAGAGGGATATAATGTGTTCACATTTTGCTTTAGTAAGACAAGCTCCAAGATAAACAATTTTGGGATCCTCATAGGTTCCTAGATTCACTTTTGTTGTGTTGTCCACAAGGAGTGTGGATCCATCTTCTAGAATTGTAGGCAAATTATGATCATGATCATATTCTTCTGCTACTTCTTGTTGTTCTTCCCAAATTTTTGGATAGTGTGATGAATTATAATCTATCATCTTAGGGAAAGGCCAAGTAAAAAAAACCTCTGGAAGCTCAAGAGCAAGACACTCAAACATTTGTTTTTCTTCTGAAGAGATGCTTGTACTGGCTATATAAATTAGGTTATATAGACCTTCTGCATCCTGAGGAGATGAAAAAAATTTCCCATTTGAGAGTGCCTAAAATAGGTTTTCACTCGAAGGCTTCTCTTTTTCTTTAATTTTTCCCTGATC
This sequence comes from Torreya grandis, assembly GCA_037957365.1. Taxonomy (NCBI): domain Eukaryota; kingdom Viridiplantae; phylum Streptophyta; class Pinopsida; order Cupressales; family Taxaceae; genus Torreya; species Torreya grandis. The sequence continues at coordinate 1,695,911 of JARHVA010000236.1, read as the reverse complement.
AACGAGCACCTCAAAGAGGTTTTCACTTGAAGATCTTGATGTTTCATCTTTATTGTGACCAAGAAAGTTTGTCTGCTCTCCAAAATAGGTAGAAGGATCTAATGAAAAATCAAATCTTATTTGTGATTGCCAATGGGCAATCCATCTTGTAGGCCCATGTATTCTATAATTGTTTCTTTATTTTAAAACTCATCAAGGCATATGACCAAATTTTGCTGATCCCAATCAATGAGTTTGGGATGGCAAAGGCATAGGGAATAATGAGAGTTTACTTCAAGATGGGAAGCTCTAATAGTTAAGGTTAGAATGGAATTATAATCAAATAGGTATGTGTTAATAAGCTCATCAAAAAAGGCTATAATGGGATGTTGTGTTGCTCTCAGGGGTCTCATCGCTAGTCAATTTAGAAGAATCACTATCAAAATTTATGAGGTCACCCCTAGGCGGTATAAATCTAAGACCCTAATCCAAATTAGGTTCTCCAACTGCTAAGGGTTCTAATATTCCTTGTGCTCATGGGCCAAGGCCTTTTCATATATAGTCAAGATGTCCATGATCTGATTAAGGATAGGATACTTTGGATTCTAAAAGTAATTATCAAGGCCTTTAGAATATAACTAGTCTCCCTCGATAAAAGCTTCTCGATCTTTCTTTGGTGTAATAGTAGGTAGAAAACCACATGTGATTTTTGATTTTTCTTCTTTGATTTCCAAATCATTATGGGTCTGTTAGGATTGTTTGAAGGTTTAGGCTTACCAAATGTTTTTGGAGTTTTAAGAAACTTTGCAACATGGAAGGCATCCTTAAGATTTTATGTGGAAATGCCCACATTTTTAATAAAAACTTGCTTTGATGGAACTATGGGAAATATATCAACTAAAGTGAAAGCAATATCACTAGGGTTGATATAATTGGATGGAGGTGGATGTGAAACTATAGCATTATTCTTCTTCATAATGAATTTAGAACCTGGAAAATAGTTATAATTTTAAAATTGAGCTTCAAGATGTTTGTAATATTTGTAAGTTTGTTGATCAGTGAGAATAGTAACCTCGATCCCATCATGGGGAAACTTAAGGAACTGATGTAAGGTGGAGGGAATAACCTATAATTCATGGATCCAAAGATGACCAAGAAATATGTTATAAGGTAATTCAATGTCCACAATATGAAGCAATGTATGGTGTGAAATGGATCCAATAATGATTGCCAACCAAATAAAACTAGTAGACTCCCTTTTAGTGTTGTCATAAGCCTTGATGGTAATCATATTTGGTTAAATGTATTTCATAGTGTATCCCAACCTTTATACCAACTTGAGAGATATGATGTTCAACCTCAAACCATTGTCTATAAGAACCTACTTGATCTTATGGTTTTCAATGATTACTTCAATGTACAGTGGGTTATTATGGCTTGATTCAATTGTAGACATGTATTTTTGATCAAATGTTACTTAATGAAATGAAGATAAATTTCCCACAAGGTTCTATAACTGTTCAGGATTTATATAATTGGGAACAATGGTTTTTTGCAAAATTTTGTTCAAGATAGTTTTATGGACTTTAGATGTCTATAAGAGATCTAAAATGGAAATATGTGCAGGGGTTTTACTCAATTGGTCTGATATATTATAAGACTTTTCAAAATTAGGGTGAGATGGCTTGAATTTGGTTGGGACAATAGTCGGCCTTGGATCTATTGGCTTAATGTTCACATTGGCTTTTATGGAAGAAGTAGGCAAAGGGCTTTGGAGAGTAACTCATGAGCGTATAGTTATGACTGCATAACTTAGAGGTGGAGAGGAGACAATATAATCAAAATATGAAGGAAAAAGGCCTTGAAGGGTGACTAATAGGCATCTAGTTGCATTATTAAAATTTTAAGTTGGTAAGGAGCCATTATAATTAGAAAAAGGGCATTGTCCAAAAATAATAACCCATATAAATGGAGTTGTAACATAATTTTTTAAACTCGATGCGGTATTACTAGAGAGAAAGGGTGGTGACCCTATAATGATGGGTCCCATACTATGAGGAGCATGAGATGGTTCACATGGTTTAATAGTAACAGTGGTAATATGGGTTACAAAAATGTATCCCATAGTATTGTTATAATTGTAAGGCATGTTATTTTGGCCCACATTGTTAGTATGGGTATTATGATCATGATTATGCTCATTCTAATTATGATTTTGACCCTAATTATAGTTCTAATTCTTCCTTTGTCCTTGGTTTTGATTATTCCTTAGTGGCAGTTGATTATGTTGAGGAAAGGGTCCTTGTAGATTCCCACATCCTAATTTATGTCCTAATTAGGAGACAAATTAATCTCAAATTCATCACTCTCAATGAGATCTTCAATAATATGTCATAATTAGATACAATGATAAGTACCATGACCAATAACATGATGAAAGTTACACCATTCATTCTCTTTGTATCAATCTGGTTTTGGTTGATCTTGAGGAAATGGCCTTGGTACTAGCCATATAATCATGTTAGCTTTTACGAGCTTTTGGAACACCATTTCAATTGGTTCTCCTAATTTGTTGAGGACCCTAAAAACACCTTCGTTTGTCCTTCATGGAGGTTACCTCTATAAATTAGGTGGTGGATTGGGGGAAGATAATTGTACATTTGGGGCCAATATGGCCTACACCATTTGTACATGTCTTGTTTCAATCAACCCATTTCCAACCATGTTCTTATTTTTATTAAAAACATTAGGATTTTATTTTGCAAGCATCTAAATTGGTGATTAGGTTTGATTTTAAGATTGACCCTATGTGAAAATCTTGACAAGACCCTTGGCAATACAATCCTTCTCAATCTATACCCTTTGTTGATAATTTCTTCAAATGAGTTAACACAAGCTAACCATAGATTATGAACGACCTCAGGATGTAAGTTTTGTGAAAATATGTTTTCCATCTATTTGTTTGGAAAATTATGTTAAAAATAACCCACTAATGCTCTCCATTTTTGTAGATATGCATCGAAGCTTTCTCCATCACATTGTTTGGCTTTGCATAAGTCAACAATGGTCAATTTATGTTCTATGTTGTATGAGAAGTGGTTTAAAAAATTTTTAGATAAGTTGTTCCAATCCATAACTGAACCTTTAGGTGAATTTATGGAAATAATCAAAGTAAGAACATACTACTATAAGCAATCTCTTGGCATAATACAAAAAATGCCTGGATATGTTCACATGGGTCATCCTTTCCTTTGTATTTATCAAATTTGGGTTCCTTAAAATGAGGTGGGAAGGGGACTTGGAGAATGATTAAATCAAATATATATTGACATATCTCATCAAATTTCTACTTTTTGATCCTATTTCCAATCTTCAAATGTGACACAATCTCCTTCATAGAGTTTCACTCTAGCATGTTTGGTGCATTCATGGGTGGAACATAGTTCTATTGGGGTGGAATGTGCCCATGTTGCTATTGTTTGGGTAGAATGTGCCCCTTTTGTTGTTATTAGGGTGGAATGTGCCCCTGTTATTGCATGTATTTGTGAGGGATGTACACCTTACGTTCTATGACTTGGTTTTGATTTGCTCCTAGAGTCGAGTAAATAGGCCATTGATTCCTTAGAATTTGTTGCCTTGAACTATATGTGCTCTATTGATTTTAGGGATTCATTGGTCTATTTACCAATTTTTATGTTGGTTGAGATGAACTAGCCAAATTATTTTGTAGGATCTCCTTGATTCAAATTGAGTGTTTGAGTCTTTATGTTTGTAAAGTGATAGGAAGGTCTTAGTGATTAAATAATGTGTGTTCTATGCCTAGGAAAAAAATTTACACAACCTCTTGTGTCTTATTTTTTTCATTTGAGACACCTTGATTATTTTTTGAGTTCTCAATCAATTTATGTTGCATAGTGTAGACATCCAATTCCTAACACTATTTGTGTTACAATTGTCAATCTTACTAGAATTGCACTCAAATGCACATTTTAGGTCAAAATCCATAAAATGTGTTAAATGGTTTGAACTTATCATTTACAAGTGCTAATTTAGGTCAAAGTATCCCTAAATAGAAAAATACAATTTATGGGCCAACTAACTTTGATTAATTCATTTCAAGTCAAAATGATGATTTTGCCTTTTATGCTCTGGATCACTCTTTTCTACTAAATTCATTGGTACATGCCACATACCTTTATTATTTTGTGTTGGAAACATCCTAAATGGAAATATGGTTCCAGCACATCCAACATCACCTTTTAATTCTTCCCGTGTCAAATTACAACTCAGTAATATGACTTTCTGACCATTTTGATTAATTAAGGGCCAATTTTCAAATAATTGCACAAATGTTGATTAACCTTGTTTAAGGCTAATTGATCCAAATCAAGATCTTAAGTGGATTTTCAATGAGAGTCATTGAATATTTCTTTTTGAAAATTAATTTCTATTAACTGCATCATTATGTGACATCATTTCTTGGGAAGACATCCCTAAGCCATAAATGACACAAATATCAAGATTATGGGTCACCCATGCCTAAATAATGCCTTCCATGCCTCTTCAATGCCCCTTCTTCCAAGGTCATGATGAAGATAATTATGGATTTAATTCCAAATATTAGGATTATCCATGGCCACACATCTCAATCTTGAGATGGATGGTCATGGTTGATCCTGACCAATCTAAAAAATCTATAAATAGAGAGGCCATGTACATGAATTTTAGGCTTTAATATTGCAAAGTTATATTGTTAAATTTATTTCCACAAGGTTTTGCATTTGATCATAGATTTTGCTTACAAGCTTCATTGATAGGCTAGTTTAGTGATTTGGAATCAAGAGCCTAGGTTTTATGGAGTGTTCTTGAGGCATTGGAGGAGCTTACCACCATTACTGACAAAGACAAGGATGCTTGATCAAGGGAGAACATGTTTTTGAGTCACATGGGTATGGTGAATTTATTTAGGAAGGTAAAATAGTGTTTCTTTCTTTCATTTGTTTCTTGCTATCCTTTGTAATTCCCATAGGAATAGATAGTCTTGGTTAGTTATTTATGCATGTTTCATTATTTATGGACTAATGCTTGACTAACTCACTTTGTAATCCTCTCTACATCTTGGCATGCCTGGTGGGAATAGATGTAGAGAGGATTACAAAGCAAGTTAGTCAAGCATTAGTCCATAAATGATGAAACATGCATAAATAACTAACTAACCAAGCCTATCTATTTCTATGGGAATTACAAAGGATAGAAAGAAATAAATAAAAGAAAGCAACACCATATTACCTTCCCAAATGGATTTACCATACCCATGTGGCTCAAAAACATGTTCTCCCTTGATCAAGCATCCTTGTCTTTGTCAACAATGATGGTAAGCTCCTCTAATGCCTTAAGAACACTCCATAAGACCTAGGCTCTTGATTCTAAATCACTAAACTAGACTATCAATGAAGCTTGCAAGCAAAATCTATGATCAAATGCAAAACCTTGTGGAAACAATTTAATATTATAACTCTGTAATATTCAAGCCTAAAATTCATGTCCAAGGCCTCTCTATTTATAGATTTTTGAGATTGGTCAGGATCAACCATGACCATCCACCTCAAGATTGAGATGTGTGGCCATGGATAATCCTAATATTTGGAATTAAATCCATAATTATCTTCATCATGACCTTGAAAGAAGGGGCATTGAAGAGGCATGGGAGGCATTAACTAGGCATGGGTGACCCATAATCCTGATATTTGTGGCATTTATGGCATAGGGATGTCTTCCCAAGAAATGATGTCACCTGATGATGTAGTTAATAGGAATTAATTTTCAAAAAAAAAAAATCAACGAATCTCATTGAAAATCCACTTAAGCTCTTGATTTGGATCAATTAGCCTTAAACAAGGTTAATCAACATTTGTGCAATTATTTGAAAATTGGCCCTCAATTAATCAAAGTGGTTAGAAAGTCATATTACTAAGTTGCAATTTGATTCGAGAAGAATTAGAAGGTGACGCTAGATGTGTCAGAACCATATTTCCATTTAGGATGTTTCCAACACAAAATAAAAAAGGTACGTGGCATGTACCATTGAATTTAGGAGAAAAGAGTGATCCAGAGCACAAAAGGCAAAATCATCATTTTGAATCGAAATGAATTAATCAAATTTAGCTAGCCTATAAATTGCATTAGCCTATTTAGGGTTACTTTGGCTTAAATTGGCACTTGTAAATGACAAGTTCAAACCATTTAGCGTGTTTATGGATTTTGACCTAAAATGTGCATTTGAGTGAAATTTGAGTAAGATTGACAATTTCAACACAAATGGAATGAGGAATGATGAAAAATAACCAATAATTGATTAGACTCACAATGTATGTGAAGAGATGCACGTCTAAGCATAGATAAAGAAGCCTGAAATGCATGCTACCTAGAAGCCTAATTCCATATCATGAGCCTAGGTTTTGCAAAGTGTTCTTGAGAATCATTCATTAGAGCTGATGTTGACATTAAGATTTTTAGGCATGAGCATAAAGTGATTGCTATAGCAAAATAAATTAGGCATCATAAGTATGAATAACTTAAAATGACATAAGATTGTAATTGCACTGAGCTAGTTCAAATGTGAATATCTATAACTAAGGATAATGGTAAAATGATGACCAAAACTAGAGTTACAATGATTTAATTTTAAATAAAAAAGCAAAGACAAAGAAAAAGATAAACATAAATGAACCTAACTGGAACTCAAGATATGACCTATCAAGACTTAAGTAGGAACAAAAATGTTTAAAAATAAAATGTAAGAACATCTAAACGACATGAGACCAAGATATGAATAATCAAGATCCATATGGACCATCAAAGCATTTTTGAACATAAAAAAGCAAAATCAAAAAGAAAAACAAGACACCAACAACAATAAAATTAAAAAAATGGTCTAAGAACAACATAATAACATAGGATCAAGATATAAACAATCAAGATCCATGTGAATCATCAAGATCTTCTGAAATACAAAAGAGATAAGAAAAAAACAATCAAGGAAACATAAGAACAGGAATGGAGAGAAGAAGTAATAAAAAGAGAAAAGGGGAAGAAATAAAAAGAGAGGTATGAAATCACAATAAAAAACTAAGAAAACTCAAATAAACGCACACAAATAAAAACTAAGCTAGTGCTGTTTAAAGACAAATGTTCATGCATGTGCGGTAGAGGCATTAATTTCCACCAATCATAACAAAGAATAATGACATGATAATTGTTCCCTAATTAAAGAGGAACAATGACAGAAGAAATGGGGGAAGAGAAGAAAAGGAAGGGGTTGATCGAGCTAACTCCATATGTATAAGACAAGTGGATGCTACCTATATAGTTCCATGGATGCATGTTCCAACATGGACTTCAATCCAAATTTAGTTCTCCTAAGAAATGGGATAGAATAAAAATGATGATCAGACCAACTTGATTTATAGAAGAAATGAAAGATATGACAAACACCAAGAATGGTCTGGCAAACAAAAAGCTGATGAGATGAGAAAGAATGATCTTACAAAATGGCAAGTGCATGGGATAAGATAAAATAAATTAATGTTTTTGTGCTTGAAAAATGGAAAGAGTGTAACAAACTTAACATTTTCTCATAAAATGGTGAGAGCATTCAAACTTATTAGGTTCTCATAAAATGGTGAGAGTGTGGGATGGTGGAATGGGAATGTACAAATGTATAGAAGCATAAGACAATGTTTTTGTTCTTTTGTGGATCATATTCTATTTTTCTTTTTGATATTTTTAAAGTATTTGTAATGTTTTTGGTATTTTTGGGATAAAATATGCACAAGGTGGGACCATCTAGTCAAGGAGATGCACGTCCTAAGAGTAGAGGTTCCTATAAGATAGCTAAGCTGGCTATAACGACCCATGCTCACAAATCAATGAGAGCAAGGTTCTTGATAAAACAAGAAAGAACAATAAATACTTGAATTGAGAAGATGCAACTATTCACTTATCTAAAAATGCACAAGACTGTCTTGGTTGAACTGATTTTTAGAACTATTGCTGAAGATGTTTATAATGTTCATGAGACATAATCAAGATCATAATTGGTCAAGGGATAAAAAGTGTTCAAGCTTATAACATGCCTTAGACATAATGAAGAATATGCCCCTTGAAGAGAGAAATCCAAAATGGGATGAAAAATGTGTTCAGAGTGCCAAGGATTCAAAGCCTTTACTATTGAGAATCATGAAAATTGGACCAGGGTAGTATAAAATGTGTTCAAGGTAAGATAAAAGGGTGGGATAAAATTATGACAACATAAGCTACCCCCAAATCAAGGATCTTATAGACAATAGTTCAAAGCTATTCATGCATAGAAACTCTTAAGGTGTATGATGTTTAGGGGCTCTGAAAACTCTTCACCATTAGCTTTAGCCAATTGATATGCTCCTAATCCATAGTTTACTGTGACAATATATGGTACTAACCAATTAGGATAAAACTTGCCTTTCTTTTTGAGTTTAACATTCATGTTCTTCTGGTTCTCTTTCATAACTAAGTCACCAATCTCAAATTCTTGAGGGAGAATGTGTTTATTTTAGCTTCTCCATAATCCATTCTGATAGGCCTAAAAGTTTTCTTGGGTAGCCAAATGCTTACCATCAAGAATCTCTAGTTCATGCAGTCATGAGGCTCTATAGTCTTCATTATCTTCAATGTGCTCTAGTGATATTCTAAATGATGGGATCTCAATCTCGATTGGGATGATATCTTCAATGCCAAAAATAAGGGAGTATGGAGTAGCTCTAGCTGGGGTGAGATGATTGGTTCTATAAGCCCAGAGGGTAGGAGAGAGTTGCAAGTGCCAATTATGGCCAACATCATTGATAATATTTTTTTAAGATAGCTAAAATTGTTTTATTTGATGCCTCAGCTTGTCCATTGCCTTTCAAATTATATGGAGTAGATTTCTTGTGCTTGATCTTGAATTTTGAACAAAAAAATTTCACATCTTGGTTCACAAAGGATCTACCATTATCAAATATAATACAGCCTAGGATACCATATCGATAGATGATATGGTAATGAATGAATTTGGATATTTGTTTCCTAGTAACATAAGTGAGAGGAATGGCCTCAATCCACTTGGTAAAGTACTCAATTGTAATAAAAATGTGCTTATGGTCATCTGAAGATGTTGGGTTAATTTTTCCAATGAGATTGATACCCCATGTTGAGAATGACCATGGTGTTGTAATCAACTACAATGGTAAGGAAGGTACATGTATCAAGTTGCTATGCTACTGACAAGGAACACACTTATTTACATAATTACAAGCATTTATCTCTATTTTGGGCCAATAATAGCCTATTTTGAGGAGTTTATTTGCTAGGACTATGCCATTGGTATGGGCCCCACACATTCCTTCATGAACCTCCTTTAGTACAAGCTTGGATTCTCCTAAAGATAAATAAGAAATAATCATTCCATCATAGCCTTTATGATAAAGCATGTTTCCAAGGAGGATATCATTTGTTAAGTGATGAAGGAATAGTTGTTTTTGGTTGTTGGATAGGTTGGTGGGAAATACATGGCTATGGAAATAGTTGTAAAAATCTTCGTACCATGGTAGCTTAGGTGAGGGATTAGGATCAACAATGGTGCATACCCTCTCTGAATCTGATAGAATATGTGTTGGCTGAAGAAGATTTTCAATTAAGAACTAATACACTTTAGCACTATCATGCATTTGAATCATGTTTCCATGGAATTGGTAGATCTGTTGTTGACTCATGAAACTTGCTCAAATTGTAGAGATTTGAAATGTGTTTTGAGGTTATCGACAATTTGCTTGTAAGGAATAAGCTTATCATCTCTTATTTGATACTAATTAGTTGTCTAATTTATGATCAACTATAATTCTCCATAGACCTTTAAGCTTTGACTATCCCACTATATGGCAAGATGGAGCCTTGCAACTAATGCCTCATATTTGGCCATATTGTTTGTATACTGAAATTGTATATGAAATGCTTTGGGGATCAAATCCCCTATGGTGTGATAAAAAATATGCCAGCTCCAAACCCTCAGGATGTGAAGGATGCATCAAAATATAGCATCCATTATTCATTTTCTTGTGATGTTTGTTCTATCATCATGATAGAATCATTTGTAAGGTCAAAGTTGAGAGGTTGAGTGGTCGTAATAGGAGCTTCTGCAAGTTGGTCTGTAAGAACTTGTCCTTTAATTACCTTTTGATTTTGGTAATAAATATCAAACTCACTGAGGAGCTTAATCCATTTAGCCATGCATCCTTGAAGAGTTATTTTAGATAAGAGGAACTTGAGAGGATCTACCTTGGTGATAACAATAGTTTTGTTATTTAGCATATAATTTCATAATTTGTGAGTGGTGAACACCATAGCTAAACATGCCTTCTTAATAGGCATAAAAGTTTTTTTATAGGATACCAATGTGTGACTTAAATAATAAACAATGTGTTCCTTATCATGATCATCATGCCGAGCCAAAAGTGCCCCCAGTGCATGTTTTATGGCTGATATATGAAGTAGTGGCTTTCCTTGTGTTGGAGGCCATAAAATTGGTGCATTGGCCAAGTATGTTTTAAGCTTTGCAAATGTTATCTGACAATATCCATCCCATTGAAATGTTGCCCCTTTATTTAAGAGATGGGTAAATGGGTGGCACTTATCTACCAATTATGAAATGAACCTACATATATACTATATCTTGCCTTGTAGACCTCATAATTGTTTAATATTGTTTGGTGGAGGTATTTCCATAATAGCGTTGACCTTTACAGGGTCAAATTTGATCCCTTGTTGTGATACAATGAACCCTAGTAATTTTTTTGATGTGACTCCAAAGACACATTTTTTACGATTCAATTGGACTTTATATGCATAAATCCTCTCAAATATTCTTCATAGAATGTCAGGGTGTCTTGCTCTTGTTCTTGATTTTACTAGTATATCATCAACATAGTCTTTGACAATGTCATACATCATATCATGGAAGATGATAGTCATTACACACTAATATGTGGCTCTAACATTCTTCAAACCAAATGGCATGACTTGGTAATAGAATGTCCTGCATAGAGTGGTAAATGTGGTCTTATGCTGATCCTCAGGGGCTATCTTGATTTGATTATAACCAAAAAATCCATCCATTAAGGATATCATCTTGTAATCAGTAGTTGAGGTGACAATCATGTCGATGTTGGGTAGAAGAAAATCATCTTTGGGGTAGACTTTGTTGATATCATGAAAATTATGACAAACACATATGCCTAGGGTCTTTTTACTCACTGATACTATGTTAAAAATCCACGAAGAGTAGTCTAGTGGTCTAATAAAATTAGTTCCTAACAACTTTTCCAACTCAGCCTTAACCAAAAGGATGATGCGTGGATGTATCTATCTCAACTTTTGCTTGATTGGTTTAGCATCAGGGTGAAAAACAAGATGATACACAACTAAATCTGGGTCCAACCCTGACATGTCAGAGTATACCCATGCAAAGATGTCTATATAATCCTTAAGAATGGATATAATATGTTCATTTCTACTTCAGTAAGGGAATCTCCAAGATAAACAATTTTGGGATCCTCATGGGTTCCCAAATTCACTTCTATTGTACCCTCTACAAGGAGTGTGGATCCATCTTCTAGAATTGTAGGCAATGTATGGTCATGATCATCTTCTTCTTCTATATCTTCTTGTTGTTCCTCACAAAGATTTGGATAATATGAAGAATCATAATTTCCCTTCTTAGGTAAAGGGAAATTGGAAAAAACCTTTAGAAACTCAAGAGCAAGATGCTCGAATATTTGATGTTTTTTTGAAGAGATTCTTGTACTAGTTATGAAACTTGGGCTAGATGGGATTTCTACGTCTTGAGGGGATGAACAAAATTTCCCATTTGGGAGCACCTAAAATAGGTTTTCACTCAAAGGCTTGTCTTTTTCTTTACTTTTTCCCTAATCAATAAGTGCCTCAAAGAGGTTTTCACCTGAAGATATCGATGTTTGTTCTTTATTATGACCAAGAAAGTTTGTCTGCTTTCCAAAGTAGGTATAAGAATTCAATGAAAAATAAAAACCCTACTTATGATCCCCTATGGGGAATGCATCTCATAGGCCCATGTATTTTGCAATTGATTCTTCATTTTGAAACTCATCAAGCCATATGACCAAATTTTACTAATCCCAATATATAAGTTTAGGATGGTAAATGAATAATTTACAGAGAGGGTTTGCTTTAGGATGGGAAGCACCATTGGTAAAGATGTAATGTCCTACTTTAGGAAGGGGAACACCACTAGGATAGGTTTTTGCTTCAAGATGGGAAGCTCCAATAATAAATATATAATGTCTTGCTTTAGGAAGGGAAGCACCAATAAGATGAATTTTTGCTTTAGGATGGGAAGCTATAATAGTAGAGATATAATGTCCTACTTTAGGAAGGGAAGCACCACTAGGATGAATTTTTTCTTCAGGATGGAAAGATCCAATAGTAGAGATATAATGTCATGCTTCAAGAAGGGAAGCACTACTAGGACAAATTTTTGCTTCAGGATGGGAAGATCCAATAAGCATTATGGTAATATGGCATTTGAATCAAACAAATATGAGTTAACAAGCTCATCAAAAAGGCTATAATGGGACATTGTGTCACTACTAAGAGTCTCATTACTAGTCACTTCAGAAGAGTCAATATCAAATGTCATGAGGTCATCCTCTGGTGGTTTAAATCCAAGATCATGATTCTATTGATGTTGTGGATTTCACCCTTTAAAAAAAGAATAGGCTTCTTTCTTCCACGTGGCACAATGGAGACATTCCTCTTGTTGTGGGTAGCAAGTTTGAGGAATGAATCTCTAGATTAAGGGCTAGCTCCCCTTGATGCACCTTGAGGTCCTAAACTTCTACTACTAACAATGGGGGGGGGGTGAAAAGAGAGAAGGATGATACAAAAGTAGAACTTAACTAAAATGGTGATGCACCAAAATGATTGATCTACTCATCTTTTATCTACACTTTACACCAAAAGAAGTGAACAGACACTTCATTTGAATAAGAGACCAGACTACATGAGTGTTTTAACAAGAGGTTTGATGGAGGTATAATGAAGAAGAACCTACAATAGGTGCTCCAGAGGCACACTATTGGATGGTTGCTCCCTTGCACCTATACTCCAACCTAGACACTTCTTGTTAACATAAGAATATCTTGGATACACTAGATATATTGGCATGGACCTATGAAAGCATTAAAATAAATGACTAAACATAAGATAGTACATAGGTATACACAAAAGTGTAAAGAATTAGATGGAGGTAAAATGCTTCTTTTGGATTAAAAGTAAATTGTCAGGGCTTCACCATACAAAAGTGAGAGATGTCTTATACAAAGTTGAGAGGTTACAATATATAGAATCTGGAAAAAGACCCTTAACCCCTCTCAAGAGCAGGCAACCCATACTGCATTAAACATCTTGGTAAGAGGAATTCATTCATGTTTCTATCATTTTTCCATAAATGTGCCTGAAAGATCCATGCTATAGGTGTCCCATATATTGACTTTGTTACCCAAGTTGCATAAAAATTCCTGCTAAAGGATGGGTCACTTTGTTCTTTGAATGACAAGGCCACCTCTTTATGAAAACTCATAAAACTATCTACTTATTAATTCTAAACAAAGAAAAAATGGGCCGCTCTATTGAATGATTGCATAGTTCTCTTGATGGTTGTTTGGTGGAGACTATTCCATTTGTGAGAAATTAATTCACTTGCCAATGCCTCCTGTGCCACCTAGAATGATCTGGTTCATTCCTGTGCTTGGCTAGATGTGTCACCTAGAACGTTCCAAGCATTTCTCTTATGTGTGCGTGGCCACATTTTGGATTAACCACTCTACTTTCTCTTTCCTTGCTACTTCTTGTCTTTTCCTAGAAATTTGGGCTCTCAAGTTATTCTTTTTCTCCTCTCAGGCTCCTTCCTTGGTGGGTCACTGAGTCTACCTTCAAGATTTCAAGCCTTGAGTTCCTTCGAATAAAACATCTGAAGGAAATCCTTCAGATAATTTTTTTGAAGGAATTCTTACTTCTCTTGCCACTTTGACACCCGCTCTTAATGATGCCTAGGCTCTCACTCTAAAATTCTTTCAAACAAAATGTCTGAAAGAATTCTTTTGGACATTTTGTCTGAAAGAATTTTTCTTTAGATTTTCTCCAACAGTTAACCCATTTCCTTGAATTTGACATTCATGGGCCCATCCTCAAACATTTGAAAATCATTGGTGATTTTATCACCATAAAATTGATGTCCATGGGTCCGTCAAAATTTAAAAACTAACGGCTCTTTCTCTACCTTGAATTTGACATTCATGGGCCTGTCCATAGACATTTGAACTTTCAATGGATAACTTACCATGTTGAAGTTGACGTTCTCAGGCCCGTCACTACCCTTTAGCAATTTCTTAGCTCTTGTAAATGGACTTTTCTGAAGGGACAATGACCCTTCAAAAAAATTGGAAGGGTCCTTTTTATGGCCAAGTGTCCTCCAAATGGGTACTTACCCTATAAGTTTTTGTCTTCTAAATTTATTTGGACAAAATGTTTGAAGGAATTCCTTTAGACATTTTGTCTGCAAGAATTCATGCCTTCAGTGTCTTGAATTTTCTTGGTGAATTTCTTCAGACAAAATGTTTGAATGAATTATTTCAGACATTTTGTTTTAAAAAATTCATCCCTTGAACTTCTTCATGGATTTTCTTTAAACATTTTATCTGAAGGAAATCCTTCTTCATATTTTCACTTTCTCTGAAGGAAATCCTTCTTTTTGGCTTTCTAGCTTGGCCCTTGCAAATAGACCTTCTACCCTCCTTAAGGGCACTTTGGGTCTAAGGTTGTCCTTTGAAACTCCTTGAAAAGTCCCATTTGTTGCTTTCCTACCCTCCATAAGGGCACCTGACTTTTAGAGATTTTATAAAAGACTTATGCCCCTTTGAAACTAGCCCATCTTTCTACTAATAAAGGCTCACCCAGGGTAATTTGTTTGCCCTGCTAAACATATAGAATCAAAATGAGTTCTAGATTAACCCAAATACCTGCAAGACTTAAATGACTTGGTTTTTATAGAAATGGGCCTATCATAAGGGGAAAACCCAAAAATTGTAGTAAGGTGACTTCATCATAAACTGGCTACTAGGCCTTGCAAGAAAAGAAAGAGGGTTGCCTAATTTTTGCTTGCAGGACCAAAATTGGTCAACACATTTGGCGATTCATAGGGGAGGCATGCATGTTATGCTTAAGAAGACCGGTGGCCTAAAATTACATTGGGTATGGAGTCAAGATACAGCTAGAAAGGTCGGCAAAAACCTTAAAAACTTAAGAACCAATGAAGATTTTACCCCAAAAGGTAAAGAAGACACACACAAGGCTAAAAAAACTATAAACATGCATAAAAACACTTATGGAAAATGAGGAAAAATAGGGAAACTATGTACATAATAAGAGAAGACTAGTAATAATGTTTAAGATATATCCCATTGACTAGGATATGTAGTTCTCCACCATCTAACTTGGAGAGTTGTAATGCATTATGTTGTTTGCACTAGGTGATGACATATATACCACTCCACAAGGCATCAAACTTTGTGTGATTTCTAGGTTTAGCTTGGTATTCATCCCATTTCAAGATAATGTCACCTTTTGAGAAGTCCTTTGATGATAATTTTTTGTCAAAATGTTTCTTTTTTTGTTGTTGGTGGCTGGTCATAGAAATCATGGCTTGGTCTCTTGCCTCTTGAAGCTCCATTAATTCACAAAATCTGACCTCCATGATGCCACTCTCCTCCAATTGCAACTGATGGGCAAGATCCAAGGCTAGTAATTCAAGTGAAATAAGAAGTCTAGCTTCCCTTCCATACATAAGTGTGTATGGTGAATTGCCAACTACTCTTTTTGGAGTGATTCTATCTACCCACAGGGCTATTTTCAGCTTGGCATGCCAAGTCCTTTGATTTTCCTTCATTGTCCTTTTAATGATCCTAATCAAGTTCTTATTGGTAGACTCAGCCAACCCATTCCCTTAAGGGTATTAGTTTGAGGAATTAATGAGATATATGCTGTATCTTAATGCCCACTCGTTTATCTTGGCTCCTAAGAAAGCCAATGTGTTGTCTGAAATGATTGTAGCTGGGACTCCAAATCTCATCACTAGGCCTTCATAAAAGTTTAGGACCACACTCTGATTTGCCTCCTTCAAATAAATGATTTCTAACCATCTCATGAAATAATCCATAGTGGTCAAAACCCACTTGTGGCTAGCACTAGAAGGAGGGTTGATCATCCCTATGAAGTCTAAACCTCATTGCATAAACGACCATTACACTTGAATAGGTTGTAGAGGCATAGAAGCCAGCTACTATTTTCCATCAAAGAGAGAAAATTTATGGCATCTCCTCACCTAGACATGAGTGTCTCTAAATAAAGTAGATCAAAAGTAACCAGCCCTCATAATCCTTATAACTATGGGCTTAGGGGCATAGTGATCACCAACTGGTCCATCATGAAATTTAGATAGTATCCTATCGACCTAATTTGAATCGATGCATCTCAAGAGTACCCATAAAAATTCCTTTCTAAATAGTACTCGATCAACTATGACATAAGGAAGATATTAAAGCCTAAAATATCTCCTCTTAGTTCTATCAAGGCCTTGTGGACACTCACTAGTTCGAAGGAAATGAACCATGTCTTGTGCCCAGCTCTTCATAATTATAGGTACTTCCATTATAGCTTTATCACGGAGTATTAAAATTCCCTCCTTCAGCTCTTTAAGGTATGTAGTGAGGTGTTCACATAGATCTCTTCCCCTTACTAGCTTGGTGGTCTTGATCTCCACATCATATTCCATTACCTTGGTGATCCACCCTGCCTTTTTTTCATTTAAGTCATGGTTCAGTAAGAAATCTTTGACACTAAGATGTGGTACCATGATATGAATCTTGATTTATGACAAAATATGTCTGAATTTCTTTAATCTTCATATAAATGTAAGTGCTTGATTCTCAACACACGTGTACTTAATTTCATAGCCTTCTAAACCTTGGCTAAAAAATGTGAGAGGTTGTTCGAGGTTTTCACCATTTGCTTGGGTGAGCATAGCAGAGATTACCACTTCATTTCCAAAGGTGTAGAGGTTGAAGTATTTGGAGAAGTCAAGATTAGTCAAGGTGGGAGCCTAGGTGATAGCTTGCTTGATCCCTTCAAAACTATCTTTCTTTCATGATGTCCATGTGAAAATCTCATCTTTCCTCAGCATGGAGGTTAGCAGCTTGACTAGTTTAGAAAAATTAGGGATGAATCTCTTAATAAATTTTATTTTTACAAAGAATCTTTGTAGGCCCTTCTTGTGTTTAGGCAAAGACAATGATAAGATGGCATGTACTCTTTCTAGATCAATGGTCAAGCCCTTTTTTAAAACAACATAACCTAGGAGTTTGCCTTCATGGACAACAAACACACATTTATTTGGGTTGAGAGAGATATTGAATTCTATACACCTCTCAAAGATTTACCTTAGGTGTTTTAGATGTTATCATGCATCCTTGGAGGAAACTATCACATCATCAAGATAAACCAACACAATGTCATTTATCAAACCCTGGAAATCCATATCCATTTCTCATTGGAAGGTAGCTCTAGCATTTGACAATTCAAATGGAATCTTCTTGTAGGTGAAATATCCCCACTTGATGGTAAAGACTATCTTGTACTGGTCATAGTCTTGCACTAGAATTTGATTATAATCAGAGTACCCATCCAGGAGGGAGAAATGTCAACTACCTGTCACCATCTAGAGAATCTACTCCGTATTTGGGAGATGATAGTGATCTCTTAATGAGACTATGTTCAGGTCTCTAAAATTGACACATAATCTAATCTACCCATTATTCTTCCTAATAGAGACTAGGTTGGCTAGATAAGAAGAGTGTTTGATAGGAAAAATGATCCTAGACTCAATTAGCTTGGTGAGTTCCTTTCTCATGAGAGGCTCAATCTTGGGATTGATTGGTCTCTATTTTTGCTTGATGGGTTTGACACCTTATTCAAAATCAATGGTGTGTTGGGATAATATTGGGTCAAACCCCTTTAAATCACCATATTACCAAGCAAAGACATCGACAAACTCTTGGCATAACAAAATGAAAGAATCAATTTCATCATTTGTACATACCTTCCCAAGTGTAAGCAGCCTATCCTTGATTATTTTGACCCTTTCATAATTATCCTTCTTGGTTTTGATGCTTGTTTTGTCATCTTTGAGTTGGTCATCCTCATTGAAGATGCTTTCAAGAGTGACCAAACACTTATGAAGTCTATTATTCTTTAGTTGAACAATCTGGCCATCATACTAATGTTGCATTTTGGATTTATTCTTAGAAGTGAACTCAACCTCCTCCTATAAGAAAAGTGCTATCTATTGGTCACTGTCAAACACCTAAAAATTGGTGATGTTATTAGGTATGGAGGGTCTTATTATCAATTTTAAATGGTGCTAATTGCTGTCTTGGCTTATTCCCTTGGGAATGTCAAACTAAGCAGCAACTGATGCTAGTTTATCTGCTTGCTTATTTTATTCTCTTGGGATGGAAATGATGTTGAAATTAGTGAAGCTTTCCATTAGGTCCCACACCCTATGATTGTAATACTTGAGCAAGGAATTCTTGGTCGATTTTTGACCTCTCACCTAGTTTACAATTAACTCACTATCTCCAAAAACTTGTAATTCTTTTATACCTCTTTTTCTTGCCCACTCTAAACCATGAACAAGTGACCCATATTCTATAATGTTGTAAGTGCAGGAGAATTAGAACCTAAAATTTGAAAAGTATTTTTCCTTTGAGGGTGAAACTAACATTGTTCCACCACCAATGCCCAACTTACTTCTTGATCCATCAAAGAAAAGTTGCCACAAATCACAACTCTCTTGATTTGCCTTCATCAAATTTTCCATGAAATTACCTATTTCATGCATGTAGTAAACTCCAAGACCTAACTCTTTAATTAAATTTTAAGGATCATGTTCATAGTTGTCATTTCCCCATTCATCTAGGAGAAGGTCAGTAACTCCTTCAAGGGAAGAGGGTGGGGATTGGTCTACCTAGAATTCTTCTTCATCAATGATGGCATAGATAACATTTGATGCCTTGGGTGAGTATGAATCTAGGTGATATTTATGGATAGGCTTTAACTCAATCTTCACTTTGGTTTTGTATTTGGTCTTAAAAACCATGTAAGACCAGTTTGCTGCTAAGTACCCACCTATCTTGGACATGAAATCCCTAGATAAGCAAAGAGCAAGGTAAGGGGGAATATCCACCACTACCACATCATGGGGAATTGAAAAGGTTGGACAAGCATGGAGAGTTAGATTCAAACCTCTCACCTCTCCAAATTTCTTAGCTGGTGATCCATCCAACTACAAAACTCCCTTAGTCATTTGCTCATACTTGAGTCCTAACTTGTCAGCTATGCATTTGGGCATTACTGAGGTGCTTGCTCTACTGTCAATGATGCAATTGTGGACCAAGAAATATTCAAAAATCAAGGATAGATAGAAAGGAGGGACTTTTTCATCCTTCTTTACTTGATCTCTAGTGGGAGGAGCCCCATTCATAATCAACACATTATCAGTCTTTGTTGGGACAACTTGCTCACTTAGCCCAAACAATTCCTTTTGGAGTATATCCTTTTGAATTGGCAATGCTAAATAATCCCATAATGAGATATTCATGTCTAGATTATTCATTTGGTCCACCACATTGATTGGAGGGTTACTTTCTTTTAAATTTTCCTTGGGGGTGTTTACAACTTGAGGTGAAACATGAGGAGTTAAAGCTGTAACTGGTTGTCTATGATTGGGAAATTTCTAGTTTACTTATGATGAAAAAGAAACCATAGATGCTTGAGTACCTGTTTGAGCTTCCTCCATAGCTCTCTTCTTAGACCTATTAGTGGATGCAACATAATCATCCTGGTTATTTATATTCCCCACATAATTGACTACATAGAACTCCCCCTCCAGGTGGTTCATAAGAGTAGAATTAGATGGAACCCACCTGCTATCCATCCTAGGTTGTGTTGATGCCTTAAAACTTGGGAATTGGGCTATCTAATCACCTTGTGTGTGCATACACTAATTTGGTAGCTCATTATCATAAGAAACCTATTCTTAACCATACCCTAGGGGTGGGCAATTAGGCTGTTCCTATACCAAATTATTTTGAGTGGGGACAAGAGCCTTGGACAATGAAGGGGTACTTAGATTATAACTCTGATAAGGTTTGACCTAGGGAATCTGACCTTATCCTTGATTATAATTCTAGAAAGGAGGTCTATTTGTATACCTAAACTACTGGTACCCTTGATTTGGTTGATAGCTTTGAGCTTGTTGCCTATGGAGGGCCACTAATTTATTGGTAACACTCTGCAATAAACTCTTAACTTCATGGAGGTCATTTGCAGGGGTAGTATCTAGTTTTTCTACACTAGGAAGATGAGATAAAGTAGGCATAGCAGTCTAAACTGAGGGTTGTAAATTAGAAAAAAGCAACATATGAGGTCTAGGAGCTATCTTTCCTACTTGCACCAAATAATTTTTGGTAGCCATGGTTATTTCATAAGCAGCAGGCAACACCTATCTACCCATAGACTATATCATGATAGCAATATCACTATTTAAGGCTTTTAAGTAGTATAAGAAACAATAGCTTGGGGCTGGCCTCACTAGAATAGGGATTCTATCCCAAGTCTTTTGGAACTTGGTATTAAAATCTTGCATAAATTCATGTGGAGCTCTCTTCATAATGGTCAATTTCTCAGCTAGAGATAGATGATCAATCTTATCTCCAAACATATTTGTTAGGAGGGTGCCTAATTCATTCTATGAGTCAACTGAATTCATAGGCAAGGTTCCATACTAGTCCAAAACCTTACCTTTAAAGGATAATTATGGCAACCTGATGGCTACATTTTCTTTAATGATATTATGGATATTGTAAAGGTTGGCTATGTTTTTGATATTATCAATAACGATGATTGGCCTGTCTCCACTAAAAGGATGAACACTCTTAAGGGCTATCCCTGGGATTGGGTCATACTATAGAAGATTTAGAGGACTCTGACCATTAAAAGCCACAAAAGGCAAAGCCATGGCTGTTATAGGGTTCAACTGGGATCTCCTTATGTAGGTGTATTTTATGGTAGGTATAGGAAATTGGTTTGTTGTGTAAGGATGAGTCATTAAAAACCTTAGACTATTTGCTGAGTTTAAAGGTAGCTCAACAAATTCAAAAGGAACACCCTTAGAAGAAGATCTTGTGGTCACTTTAGGCATGAGATGCCAGACTGATCACTATCCAGAGACTGAGTTCTTAAAATGGAGTCACTAGATGCTGGGTTATAGTTCCTTCTTTTAGACTTCTTATAGTAATAGGACCAACAACAATCCTAAAAATTCATAGGGCATAAATATTGGTCCCACCGAGTATGCCAAAAACTATTGATGTTGTGGATTACACCCTTAAAAAAAAGACTAGGCTTCTTTCTTCCACATGGCACACTAGAGACATTCCTCTTGCTATGGGAAACAAGTTTAAAAAATGAATCTCTAGATTAAGGGCTAGCTCCCCTTGATACACCTTGAGGTTCTGAACTTCTACTACTAACAATGAGGGGGGTGAAAAGAGAGAAGGATGATACAAAATTAGAACCTAACTAAAATGGTGATGCACCAAAATGATTGATTTACTCATCTTTTATCTACACTTACACCAAAAGGAGCGAATATACACTTCATTTGAACAAGAGACCAAAATTTATGAGTGTTTTAACAAGAGGTTTAATGGAGATATAATGAAGAAGAACCTACCATAGGTGCTCTAGAGGCACACTATTGGATGGTTGCTCCTTTGCACCTATACTCCAACCTGGACGTTTCTTTTTAACCTATAGAAGAAGATATTGGATACACTAGATATACTGGCATCAACCTATGAAAGAATTAAAATAAATGTCTAAACATAAGGCCATACATAGGTATATGTAAAAGTGTAAAGAATTAGATGAAGGTAAAATGCTTCTTTTGGATTAAAGGCAAATTATCAGGGCTTCACCATACAAAAGTGAGAGATGTCTTATACAAAACTGAGAGGTTACAATATATAGAATTTAGAGATAGACCCTTGACCCCTCTCAAGAGAAGGTGGCCCATACTGCATTAAACACCTTGGTAAGAAGAATTCGCTCATGCTACTATCATATTTACATAAATTCACCTGAAAGAGCCATGCTATAGGTGTCCTATATATTGACTTTGCTACCCAAGCTACATTAAACATTCTTACTAAAGCATGGGTCACTTTGTTCTTTGAATGACAAGGTCACCTCTTTATGGAAACTCATGTAAATGTCTACTTATTAATGCCAAACAAATAAAAAATGAGCCTCTCTATTGATTACTCATGTAGTTCTCTTGATGGCTGTTTGGTGGAGACTATTTCATCTGTGAGCAATTAATTCACCTACCGATGCCTCTTATACCACCTGGACTGATCTAGTTCATTCCTGTGCTTGGCTGGATGTGTCACCTAGAATGTTCCAAGTGTTTGTCTTATGTGTGCATGGTCATATTCTATATTAACTGCTCTACTTTATCTTTCCTTGCTATTTCTTATCTTTTCATAGCAATTCAGGTTATCAGGCTATTCTTTTTCTCCTCTTGAGCTCCTTCCTTGGCAGGTCATTGAGTCTACCTTCGAGCTTTCGGGCCTTGAGTTCCTTAAGACAAAACATCCGAAGGAAACCCTTTAGACATTTTGTTTGAAGGAATTCTTAATTCTCTCACTTCTTTGGCACCACTCTTAATGATGCCTAGGCTTTCACTCTATAATTATTTTAGACAAAATGTCCAAAAGAAATCTTTTATACATTTTATCCAAAATAATTATTCTTTAGCTTTTCTCTAACGATTAACCCATTTCCTTGAATTTGACATTCGTGGGCCCATCCCCAAATATTGTAAAATCAACAATTATTTTATCACCATAAAATTGACGTCCATGGGCCCATCACCATTTGAAAACTAACAACTCTTTTGCTACCTTGAATTTTACGTTCACAGGCCTATCACTAGACATTTGAACTTTCAACTGCTAGCTTACCATGTTGAAGTTGACATTCTAAGGCCCGTCATTTCCCTTTAGCAATTTCTCAGCTCTTGTAAATGAAATTTTTCGAAGGGATCATGACCCTTCAAAAAAAATGGAAGGGTCCTTTTTATGGCCAAGTGTCCTCTAAAAGGGCACTTACCCTACAAGTTTTTGTCTTCCGAATTTCTTTAGACAAAATGTCTGAAGGAATTCCTTTGGACATTTTGTCCACAAGAATTCGTGCCTTGAGTGTCTTGAATTTCCTTGGTGAATTTCTTCAGACAAAATGTTTGAAGGAATTTATTTGAACATTTTGTCTGAATAAATTCATCCCTTAAACTTCTTCATGGATTTTCTTTGGACATTTTTTCTAAAGGAAATCCTTCTTCGTCTTTTCACTTTATCTGAAGGAAATCCTTCCTTTTGGCTTTCTTGCTTGGCCCTTGCAAACAGACCTTCTGCCCTCCACAAGGGCACTTTGGGTCCAAGGTTATCCTTTAGAACTCCTTGAAAAGTCCCATTTGTTGCTTTCCTACCCTCCGCAAGGGTACCTGACTTTTAGAGCTTTTATAAAAGACTTATGCCCCTTTAAAACTAGCCCATCTTTTTGTTGATAAAGGCTCACTTGGGGTAATATGTTTTCCCTACTAAACATATAGAATTAAAATGAGTTCCAGATTAACCCAAATACATGCAAGACACAAATCATTTGGTTTTTATAGAAATGGGCCTGTCACAAGGGGAAAACCCAAAAAATGCAGCAAGGTGAATTCATCAAAAATTGGCTAATAGGCCTTGCAAGAAAAGAAAGAGGGGTGCCTAATTTTGTCCTGTAGGACCAAAATTGGTCAACAGATTCTAGTTGATAACTCTAGCTGATAAGGGTTCTAAAATTCCTTGCACATGTGGGCCAAGGCCTTTTCCTATATAGTCAAGATGATCCATTATCTTGTTAGGGATAGGATACTTTGGATTTTGAAAACAATCTACAAGGCCTTCAAAATATAACCAATCTCTCTCAATAAAATCCTCTCGATCTTTCTTTGGTGTAACTATAGGTACAAAAATCATAGGAGGTTTTGGTTGCTTCTTCTTTGGTTGCCAAATTTGATTGGGTCTATTAGGAGACTGGGAAGTTTTAGGCTTACCAAAAGTTTTAGGGGATTTTGGTAATTTTACAATATAGAGGATGTCCTTCAGATGGTACATGGAAATGCTTGCATCTTTAATAATAACCTTTTTGGCCAAAGCTATAGGAAATGGATCAGCTAAAGTGGAAGCTAGATCACTAGGGTCTATATAATTAGATGGAGATGGATGAGAAATAATGGCTTTGTTCTTCTTTGTAATGAATTTTGAACCTAGGCAATAGTTAAAATTATGAAACTCTGCTTCAAGATGTTTGTAGTATTGATATGGCTACTAAACAATAGGAATACTAACCTTGATCCCATCATGGGGAAACTTAAGGCATTGATAAAGAGTAGATAGAACTGCCTGTACTTCATGGATCCAAGGATGACCAAGAAGTATGTTATAAGGAAGCTCAATATCCATAATATAAGATAATATGTGATGAGAAATAAACCCAACCATGACTGGAAACCAAATTAGAAAGGATGACTCCCTCTCAGCATTGTCATAAGACTTGATTGTAATAGTTTTTGGTTGAATGTCTTTATCCATGTAACCCAATCATCGTACCAATTTAAGAGATATGATGTTAAGCCTTGAGCCATTATCTATAAGAACCTACTTGATCTTATGATCTATAATTATTATCTCAATTTATAGTGGGTTATTATGGTTTGGACCAAAGGTGAACATGTCCTTTTGATCAAATGCAATTTGCCAAAATGAAGACAAATATCCATCTAGGTTCTGGATTAGATCAAGGTTTATATCATTAAGCATAATAAACTCTTGCAAAAGTTTTTTGAAGATGGTTTTATGGACATAAGATGTCCACAAGAGTTCTAATATGGAAATTTGTGTAGGGGTTTTATCTAATTGATCCATTAGACAATAAGGCCTTTAAATTATGGATTGAACTAGTTTAGTCTTTATTGGGATAGTATTCAACTTTGTAACTGTCGGCACAATTTTCTCATTGGGTTTATGGAAAGAAGTGGGCAAAGGGCCCTAGATGGTAACTCATGGGCATGTAGTTGTAAGTGCACAACCTAGAGGTGGTAAGGAGTTATTATAATTAGAAGAGGGAGGCAAAGGGCCTTGGATGGTGACTTTTGGGTGATTAACTGTATTGTGATAATTTTGGGTTAGCGAGGAGCCTTTATAATTAGAAAAATGAAATTTTGTTCAATATTAGTAACCCATGTAAATGGAGTACCAACATGATGATGTGAACTTGACATGGTATTACTAGGGGGTGAGGGTACTGACCCTTTAATGATGGGTCCCATGTTGCAAGGAACATGAGATTAGCCACATAGTTTTACAGTAATAGTGGCAATGTGGGTTGCATAAATGTGTCTCATAGTATTGTTATAGTTGTAAGGTACATTGTTATAAGCCACATTTTTAGAATGGGCATTATGATCTTGATTATGCTCATTACGATTCTGACCTTGTTGTTGGTTTTGATTCTACCCTATCCTTGATTGTGACCATCTTGATTGTTTCTTGGTGGTGGTGGATCATGTCGAGGAAGGGGTCTTTATAGATTCTAATATCCTAATTTATGTCTTGATTAGGGGCCAACTTAATTTCTAGTTCACCACTTTCAATAAATTCCTCAATAATATGTCATAATTGAACATAACGATATGCACCATGACTAGTAACATGATGAAGGTTACACCATTTGTTCTCTTTGTACCAATCTGGTTTTGGTTGATCTTGAGGAAATGGTCTTGATACTGGCCATATAATTAAATTAGCTACAATGATATTTTGTAACACTATTTTAACCGATTCTCCTAACTTGTTAAAGACTCTAAAATTGTTATGGAATGTCCTTCGTGGAGGTTGTCTCTACAAAGTAGGTAGTGGATTTGGGGGAGTTAATTATACATTTAGAGGCATATCCTGTACCATTTTTATATGTCTTATTTTTGTTACCCCATTTCCAACCATGTTTTTATTTTTTCTAAATCCCTTAAGCTTATCCTACATAACTATTTAAGCTAGTAATTTAGTCTGATTAGATGCTTGACCTTGCATAAAAATATTAACAAGGCCCCTCACAATAAGAGCCTTCTCAATCTGTACTCTTTTATCAATAATTTCTTCAAATGAATTAACACAAAATAACTGTACATTATGCACAACTTCAAGATGCAAATTTTGTGCAAAGATATCAATTGACTATTTGTTTATAATATGTTGAAAGTAGCCTACCAATGCTCTCCACCTTTGTAGATATGCAACAAAACTTTCACCATCATGATACTTGGCTTTGCATAAGTCAACAATGGTCAGTTCATGTTCTATGTTATATGAGAAATGTTTAATGAACTTTTTTGATAAGTCATTCCAATTTGTAGCTGATCCATTGGGTAGTTTAAGTAACCAATCAAGAGCTTGTCCCACTAAACTTCATGGAAATAGTCGTAGTAAGTACTCGCTACTATAAGCAACCTCTTGACATATGATGAAGAATGCCTATATGTGCTCACATGGATCTCCTTTTCCTTTGTATTTTTCAAATTTAGGTGCCTCAAAATGAGGTGGAAAAGGGTTTTAGAAAATAGATAAATCAAATGGATATGGGCATATCTCATCGAATTTGTAATTTTTGACTCTATTATTCATCTCCAATATTTGAACAATTTCCTTCATAGAATTCCATTCTTGTATGTTTGGTGCATTTGTGGATTGAATAAGATGTTTTTGGAGTAGAATGTGCCCCTAGTTTTGTTGCTATTGGGGTGGAATGTGCCCTTGGTTTTATTGCTTTTGGGGTGGAATGTGCCCCTAGTTTTGTTGCTATTGGGGTGGAATGTGCCCCTAGATTTGTTGCTATTGGGGTGGAATGTGCCCTTGGTTTTATTATTGTTGGGGTGGAATGTGCCACTCATTTTGTGTGGATCTATAGGTGGAACATACCTTTCAATCCCTAATTTGGTTCTGATTTGCTCCTTGAGTTGGAAACAAAGGTCATTTACTTTTGGATTGTAAAACAGTCCTTGAATTTGGCTATTTTATACTTTATTGAGTTTGGAAATTTCTATGTTTATTTACCAATTTTTGGGTTGGTTGAAAAGAACTAGCCAAATTTTCTTGAGGGATTTCCTTAATTCAAACTAAATGTTTGGGTTTCTGAGTTTTTAAAGTAACAAGAGGTTCTTGATGATTAAAGAATGTATGTTCTGTGTCAAATGGAATATTTTGTAAGGTCTCTTGTGACTTTAACTATTCATTTAGATTACCTTGATCCACTATGGTAATGTTGTCATCCAATACTTGTTGTGTACTTTCAACCATATCTCTGTGTTATTTCAAAGCATTATTGCGAATTGAAATGGCAACTAGGGAGTCAGTTAAGTCTCTGACAAGTTGATCTATATATCGTTGACTTACTATCTTGATCCTAGCTAGAAGATCTAGATTTGTGGGTTTTGACTCTATTTATATTTATTTTCCTTTATTAGAGGAAGAAGGTATATACATTTTTGTAAAAGCTTGATCTTTCCATCATTGTTCTCCTTCTCTAAGGTATGCAATTGTTCTATAGGAAAATTAGAAGGTAGTCTACCACCTAATTCTATTAATCTAAGAAGGTATTTGTCTTGATATTCTTGGGGTTGATATTCATTGTAATCTTCTTCATATCCTACTATCATGGGGATATTATGAAAAATAATAGGGTTATCTTGGCCATCATAAAATTGATCATCTTCATAACTAAGGCCATAAGAGGCCCCACTATGAGTGAACCTTTGAGTCATATCTAAAAAACGTTGCTTTGTGTATTGACTAACTTTGGACCAATGTTTGGCAACCAATCAAAGTATGTTTTGGCTCTCTTTTAAAAAAATAACCAAGGTACCAATGAGACTATAAGGGAGGGTGTTTTGAAACCACACACAATTTACAAGATTTGGTTCATGAGTTTACGTAACCTTTGGTAAAGCTGAAATCATATAGATTGGAAGAGAGTAAGGTAACTCAAAGACCCAAGCTAAAAACTAGTACACCAAAGCCTAGATCTTTTTGATACACCCACACTATAAAATCTAGCTTTAATTTGACAAGTTGACCCTAGAAGTTTAAAGGAAATCTCTCTAAATTACAAAGAAGACAAAATGAACTAAGTAACTCAAGATGCAAAGCAGATGCAAATCACTAAGTATAAATCTAGGACCAAATAGGTAGCAAAATATCACCACATGATTCTAGTAGGATAAAATATGTTCTAGGACTCAAAAGTGTGAGTGATACGTAAGATAACTTGAGTCCACCAAGATGATATTGTGATTTTGAGTCTTAATAAATGACCTTCAATCCAAATGGAAAATCAAACCCAAGTTAAAACAAGCTTAGTGTGCAAATGGTGAACCCACTTTGACACACCAACCCTTAGAACATAGAAAGGTTCAACTTAAAATATGGATTATAAATGAAGGATTTAAAAAAATTGGGTAAAAGATTTGGACTCAATTGGGTATCATGACTGCACCAAAGTGGATGATATGACACAAAGCTTTTGATAACAATTTGAACAAGGAAAAGATGAATTTTCGATTTGGACAACGTAACACCACCCTTTCTCAAGAAAATTGAGGACAATGTGTTTTGGTTAAGTTCATTGAGTTAACAAGTAGTTTTAGACACAAATCAAGACCAAGTAAGCTAATGTCAAAAAATAAACGTCTTAAGTCTAAAATTGACAAGGTATGGAAAAGTGGGGTCTACTAAAGTGGAATCAATTGCATAATGATTTTCATGTCAAACAATGCAAAAGATAAGCATAAAAATTTGGTGACCATGACATTGGCTAGTTGTAAAAAGGTATAGTCCTTTTTACAACCATACATCCTACTATTCGATCAGTGTAGTGTGATGTCCAAATTCAAATACGTCCCATGTGCAACTCCAAAGGAGTCAAATGAAGTCAATGCTAAGAGGTGAAACCCTAGGTCAAAGCTTCCCTAAGGAACTCCTGGGAGGTAATGACATCCCCTTTGTAATCTAAGTTTACATAAAAATAAAGAAAGCATAAAATAGAAAGACTTTAGGGTTGTTTTCAAGATCACCCAAACTTTGGCAAGTTTTTGGGGAGTGCTTTAGGTGATATTATTTCTAAGCCTTGGGCTAGGCTATTTACAACAGGAATGGCACTTTTGATTCCAAGGGTTCCCTAAAGAGTAAAAATGGAAGATCATACACACAACATTCCTCTTTTTCCAAACAAAACCTAAGTAAACAACTATTGTAAATAAGAATTGATAAGTGTGTTCAATTTTAAGCCCAAATGAAATATTTGGTGGTGTTAATTTGACCCCTTGGTCTTAGTTGCAAACTTTAAAAACATTCACCAAAACATCTAAATTCTTTGTTAAACACCAAAACAAAGTTCTTAAATTGATTTTAAAGCATGAAAAAGGTGATTTAAACATGTTTTTATCAAATGTCAAGTTTGGTCCTTCAGCAAAAATGTTAGCATGTCCTTTAGCTTTGAAGCTCTTTTTATCTTGAAAAAATAGCTCTCGAGTTTGTGTTTTAAGAAAAAAATAATGACTGACATTGGTTATTACAACTGATGATGGTTACTTTGGCTAACTAAGATCTAATCGATGTCAATTTTGTTAACTGATGACGGTTAAACCAGGTAATCGATGTCGATATTGCTTACCGATGTTGGTTACTGTGTAAAATAATGGCAAAATAAAGTTAAAAAATCAATTTGCACAAGTTTTAAGGGTCCAAATGGATATTTTATAGTTGTAAAATGATCTTCTTTAGGTGTGAGATGCATCTGGTCCCATCGGGCATGCTAAGATATAGAGAGCATTACAAAGCAAGTTAGTCAAGAATTAGTCCATAAATAATGAAACATGCATAAAGAAATAAATAACCAAGCCTATCTATTCTTATGGGAATTAAAAAGGATAACAAGAAATAAATAAAATAAAGCAACACCATATTACCTTCCCAAATGGATTCACCATACCCATGTGGCTTAAAAAAATGTTCTCCCTTGATCAAGCATCCTTGTCTTTGTCAATAATGGTGGTAAGCTCCTCCAATGCCTCAAGAACACTCTATAAAACCTAGGCTCTTGATTCCAAATCACTAAACTAGCCTATTAGTGAAGCTTGCAATAAAAATCTATGATCAAATTCAAAACCTTGTGGAAACACTTTAACATTATAACTTTGCAATATTCAAGCCTAAAATTCATGTCCATGGCCTCTCTATTTATAGATTTTTTAGATTGGTCAGGATCAACCATGACCATCCATCTCAAGATTAAGATGTGTGGCCATGGATAATCCTAATATTTGGAATTAAATCCATAATTATCTTCATCATGACCTTGGAATAAGGGGCATTGAAGAGGCAGAGGAGGCATTAACTAGGCATGGGTGACCCATAATTCTGATATTTATGGAATTTATGGCCTAGTTATGTCTTTCCAAGAAATGATGTCACATGATGATATAGTTAATATGAATTAATTTAAAAAAATAAATATTCAATGAATCTCATGGAAAATCCACTTAAGCTTTTGATTTAGATCAATTAGCCTTAAACAAGGTTAATCAACATTTGTGTAGTTATTTAAAAATTGGCCCTTGGTTAAACAAAATGGTCAGAAAGTCATATTACTGAGTTGTAATTTGACTCAAGAAGAATTAGAAGGTGATGTTAGATGTGCTAGAACTATATTTATATTTAGGATGTTTCTAACACAAAATAACAAAGGTATGTGGCGTGTACCAATGAATTTAGGAGAAAAGAGTGATCCAAAGCACAAAAGGCAAAATCATCATTTTGATTCAAAATGAATTGATCAAAGTTAGTTGAACCATAAATTTCATTTCCCTATTTAGGAATACTTTGACCTAAATTGGAATTTTTAAATGACAAGTTTGAACCATTTAGCATGTTTTGTGGATTTTGACCTAAAATGTGTATTTGAGTGCAATTCGAGTAAGATTGACAATTTCAACACAAATGGTGTTAGGAATTGGATGTCTACACATAGGTTCAGTCACATTTACTTATTCCTTAGAGGCATTTTTGTGGATTGAAGTAGCAATTAGAGAGTTAGATAAGTCTATGATAAGCTGATCATCATACCATTGACTTATTTTCTTAATCTTTTTGACAAGATCTTGATCAGTTGGTTTTGACTCTATAAGTACTTCCTTACCCTTGTTAGAAAAATAAGCTATGTTTGATTATGAAAAATCTTGATCTTAATATTATTTTTTTGCTTCCCTAACTAAGGTGTGTAATTACTCCATAAGAAAATTTGAGGTTAGTTTAACACCAAATTCTATCAACCTAAGGAGTGCTTCATCTTGGTTCTCTTGATATTCAATATAATCCCCTTCAGATCCTATAATTATAGGAATATCCTCAAAGATAATATAATTTTCTTGTCCATCATAAAATAGATCATCTTAATAGCTAGGGCCATAAGGGACCCCACTATGAGTGAATCTTTGAGTCATGTATAGAAAGGGTTGCTCTATACATTTGACTAGATTTGGATAAATGTTTTGAAAATGTTTAAAACAAGTTATGGATTTTGATCCTTCTTCCAAAAAAATGACTAAGGTACCAAAGATACTATAAAAATGAGGGTGGCTTGGAACCACACACAATTATAAGAATGTGTTCACAAAATTACTCAACTTTGGGTAGGGTTGAAATCATATGAATTGGAAGAGGGTATGATAACTCAAAAATCCTAGAATGTCACTCATACACTAAAATGTAGAATTTTGAGATACAATAATAATGTAAAATATAATTCAACTTCGATGAGTTTCTACTAAAAAACTAGAAGAAATCCCTTTGGATAACGAAGGAGACAATGCACACCAAGAAACTCAAGATGTGAAAACATACAAGAATTCCTAAGCATAAAACTAGAACCAAATGGGAAGTATAATTTCACCATGTGGTAATAGGAATGGTAGTATAAAATGTGTTATAGGGCTCAAATCATGAGTGATGCACAAGATGAATTGAGTCCACCAAAGATGATAATGTGATAATGAGTCTATAAATGACCCTCAATTCAAATAGAAAATTGAACACAAGCTAAACAAGTCAAGTGCAAATGGAAAACCTAATTTAACACGTCAACCTTTAAAATATAGAAAAGTCTAATTCTAAATTTAAATTATCAATGATGGACTTAATAAAATTTGGCAAGTGGTCTAGATTCAAATGGGTAGCATAACTGCATCAATTAGAAGATATGACACAATATTTAAGATGAAAAATTTGAACAAGGAAAAGATCGATTTTCACTTAGATAGTATAACACCTCATTGTTTAAGAAATTATGGATAATGTGTTTTAGTTATGACATTTTTTAAACAAGAAAGTTTTAACTTAAATCAGCATCAAGTAATCTAAGACCTATTTAGACAAACACAACTAAGTAATCATCTTAAGCCCTAAACTGATAAGGTGTGGCAAAGTGGGGTTAACTAAAACTAACAAGTTTTGCATATTTATAGATGGATACCATGCGTATCAAATTTCACATTTTACACACAAGAGAATCAACATGTCAATTGGGTCTACATCATATGGCTTATTGTAAAAAGGTCTTTCCGTTTTTACAACCACTACATCTATCACTTATTTAGTGTAGTGCTATGTCCAACATGATCATACATCTTGGGGTTAGCCTCTACTAATATATATGGTTTAACTACTCAAACCATCATCCTAGTGAGGGGATCTCAATTTATATACTCCCTATGGAGAGGGGTTGAAGATGATGCCAGGAGATGAAGCCCCGAGTCAAAGCTTCCCTATAGAACTTATGGGAGGTAATGAAGTCCCCCTCATAAGAAAAATATATAATGAAATAAAAAATAATTAAAAGAGATTTAAGGTTGTTTATAGATCACCCAAGCCATGTGGATCTTGGGGAGAGCCTTCACAACATCTATTTTATGACTTTGGATTAAGGTAATTTGTAATGAAGATTGTGCTTTTGATCCCACAAGTTCTCTATAGGGGATGGGAGGAGAGCATACATGCACAACTTATTTTTTGATCAAATAAATTTAAACCAAGAAAATAATGATAAATGACTTACTTAAAATAAAACTTTGAAGTGAGTTCAATTTTAAAGCACTAAATTAAAATGTTTGGTGGTGTTCTTTGGCCATTTGGCCTTATGTTACAAAAACTTATTTAAAGAACAACTATAAAAATTTAAACATAAACAAGAAATTTTTCCTTAAAAACTAAATGAAAATGTTCCTAATTCCTTTTAATCACCCAAAAATAGGTTAAATAGACTTAATAAAGCACAAATGGATCACTTTCCAAGTAGTAACTACAAGAAATTTGTCAGATTTTTGTTTAGCCTTGAATCTCTTTTATAAATGAGATAAGGCACTTTGGTTTAAGTGCTCTTTGGTTTGTGTTTTAGAAAACATAGTGATCGTTGATGGTCACCTCTAACCATCATTTGTTCTTGTAGACTATCAATAGTTTATTTTTAACCATAGTTGATCAAAAGTTGACTGTTGATAGTTACCTGTTGACCCGAAGGTATCAACATTCTTGTCAAAAATCACTTGTTAATTATTAGAATAAAAATATTTCAAGAGAAAATATTTTAAATCACTAAATAAAACTAGATCAGAGACTTAAATTTCAATTTTAACCAATAAAAACTTGAATTTTCTCAAAAAATTATTAGGTAATAAAAGATTATCAACAAAACTTCAATTAATCCTAAGATAGTATAAAAACTCTAAAAGAAAGCTTCTGGATCATGTTTAGGTTCAGTTCAGAGACTTAAAACAAGAATTGTTTTAGTAAAAACTTGAATTAATTCTCAAAATGAAATATTTTAAAACATATTTACCTTGTTACCCAACTGGTAGTGGTCAGAAGAACTGTTGATAGTTACACAAAATTATTGGCAGTCACTCAGAATCATCAACGGTCACTCAGAACCATCGATGGTCACTCCAAATTTTTAGGTGCACAAAAACATGAGAAAAAAAATATAAAAATATTTTCAAAGGAATTTTTAAATGAATAAAATGCAATTATAAAAAAATCCAAGTTGTCTTCCTTGCATAAGAAGGGTACATGGTCCCACCGAGCATGCCAAAATGTAGAGTGGATTACAAAATTTGATTAGTCAATAAATCAAAGAGAAATTCATAAAGAACTAAACAAATAAAGCCAATCTATTCATATGGGGGTTGATAATTATAAAAAGATACAAATGAAAGAAAGTAATCAACCATTACCTTCCCAAATGACTCCATTACTCAAAAGCAGCTCTAAGCATGTTCTCCCCTTGATCTAGAGCTCTAGTCTTTATCAACAAT
Organism: Torreya grandis; assembly: GCA_037957365.1. NCBI lineage: Eukaryota > Viridiplantae > Streptophyta > Pinopsida > Cupressales > Taxaceae > Torreya > Torreya grandis. Next base: position 1,661,188 of record JARHVA010000236.1, on the reverse strand, counting down.
GGCTTCTTTGCTCCTCCATTTAATTTCTAATATTGATATCAATGAAGCTAATCCAAATTAAAATAACAAAATAATCAAAACACAAAGGAATTGTGAAGGGATTTTAGCATTATAAGTTTACACAATTTAAGCTTAAGAAATTGTGTTATATGCCCTTCTATTTATAGATGTTGGAAATTGTCTACGATCAACCATGACCTTCAATCTCAAGATTGAGATATGTGGCCATAAGTTAATATAATATTTAAAATTAAATATATAAATATCCTCATAATTATTTGGGGGGAAGGGGCATTAATTAGGCATGGGTGCCCATAATTTAGATATTTTATGTATTTATGGCTTATGGATGCCACCCCATAGATGATATCATTAGGTGATGTAGATATTAAAAATAAATTTACATTAATGAAATAATCAATAAAATCCATAGATAATCCACTTAATATCTTGATTTCAATTAATTAACTCTAAACATGATTAATGAATTTTAGTGCAATTCTTTGGAAATTGGTGCATAATTAATCAAAATGGTCAAAAAGTCATATTACTAGGTCATAATTTGACTCAAGAATAATTAGAAAGTGATTTTAGATGCATTAGAACATTATTCCTATTTAGGATGTTGTTGACACAAAATAATAAAGGTATGTGATATGTAATAATTCATTAGAAGAAAAGAGTGATCTAGAGCACAAAATGGCAAAATCATCATTTTGACTCAAAATGAATTGATCAAAGTTAGGAACCACATAAAATGCATTACTCCATTTAGGGATACATTGGCCTAAATCATCACTTGTATATGACAACCTAAAACTATTTACCATGTTTTATGGATTTTGGCCTGAATTGGGCATTTGAGTATAATTCAAGTAAGATTGACAATTTCACCACAAATGGTGTTAAGAATTGGATGTTTACAAGAAGAATGCAACTTTTGATCTCAATACAACATTAAAAAGATATAAATCTTCCAATAAATAAGAACAATCTCTTACATAGCCATGCCACCTAATATAAGCTAAAGAAGAGGACATTGAAGATTCCAATTATGATGGTGATATCAATTTGATTGATTTATTTGAACATAGATGGCTAGTAAAACTAGTAAAGGACCCCAACAAGAACCTACTGAAGAAGACAAGATACACAACATAAAAATTCTAGAATAGGAAGGGAAATGAATGATACAAGAATATGTTGATTAATAAAAGTGTAAGATTTACCATCAACCCATTATAAATCATGTACCAAACATCAAAACTAAGGATATTCCCAAATTGGTGCATATAGGTGATTATTAGATAAAAGCTAAAGTTTTTGAAGCTATGCAATTCTTGTGCGATTATCAAGATGTCTTTCCCACTAAATTTTTAGAGGTTTATGGAGTTGACCCATCTCTAAGTAAAATTCATATCAAACTCAAGGAGTACACATGACCCACAAAAAAATGACCATACAAGCTAAATCTAAACATGAAGTTGAAAGTGAAGGCTGATATTGATAGAATATAAGATGCAAGAATAATCCATCATGTAGAAAAGGTAGATTGGGTTAGTCCCATGGTAGTACAACCTAAGAAAATAGGGGATATTAGAGTATGTGAAGATTATTGCATTCTAAATGATGTATGTGTAAATGATCCATTCCCAATTCCCTTGACAGATAAAGTTTTTGAATCTACCACAGGCCATGAAGTTTATTATTTCATAGATGGTTTCAATGGTTATCATCAAATACCTATCACAAAAGAAGACAAAGATAAAATAATTTTTTCCATGGAATGGGGATCCTTTAAATATAAGGTAATGATTTTTGTCCTTAAAAACTCTCCTGTAGTTTTCTCTCATGAAGTGGTGACTGCATTCATAGACTTCATTCACAACTTCTTAAAAATTTATCTCGATGATTGGGAAATATTTTTGTTATTTAAAGAACATTTATCTAAACTATACCTCATGTTATAATGCTATTGAGCTCTATGCATTACTTTGAATTTAAATAAAAGCCTATTATTTACACCATTTGGTGTCTTGTTAGGTCATGTGGTATGAAGTGAAGGCATTTTGGTAAACTAGACCAAAATTTCAATCATTCTAAGCACACCTCCACTAGTCAGCTCCATAGAAGTGCAATCTTTTCTTGGCCATACATGGTACTATCACAAGTTTATCAAAGGATATGCAACCATTTCATCTCTATTGAAATCCTTACCATGAAAAAGTGCAAAGTTTGTCTAGACTTGTAGGTGCCAAGCCACCTTTATAGAGCCAAAATAAAGATTGTTTACTATGCCCATCCTCATATTTCTATATTGGAGTAAGCCCTTTCATGTGCACATTGATGCTTCAATAATCGTAGTCAGTTTTATGCTTTCATATCCAAGATATGGTGGACTTGACCATCACATTCATTTTTCAAGCCAAAAATTGTTTGACATAGAAAAAAACTACATAATGACTGAAAGAGAAGAATTGGCTATAGTGTTTGTACTATAGAAATTTTGACACTATCTTCTTGTGACAACATTCAAAGTTTTCACCAATCATCAAGCTCTATACTACCTTGCCAATAATCTATTTCTTGGTGGATGCATTTCTAGATGGTTGATGCTATTTTAAGAATTCCAATTTTGCATTTACGTCAAGCTAGGAAGAGAAAATATGGGGATAAAAAATCTTAAAAGAATTCCTAATGGCAAAGAACAAAAAGAATTATATGAATATTATCCTGATGCTCATCTCTTTTTCATTTTTTTGATCCCTAAAAACTTTCAAGTAATTCCCAACTTCCTCAAACAAGGATTTTTCCTTGTGCACTATCAAGAAAGAGATAAGAAGTAGTTTTTCAACAAAGATTTACCATACACCATTGTCAATGGGATTTTATATCATTTGGGGAAGGATGAAGTATTGTGCAAGTTAGTTATAGAATATGAATGATATCAACTCTTGCAGGAGGCACACCAAAGAGTAGAAAGAGGATATTTTTCTAGAGAGGCTAATGTTAGAAAGTTATTACAAAGTGGGTTATGGTGGCCAAATCTTTTTTAGGATACACATAGAGTAGTGAAATACTATGATGTATGTCAACACATGGGTAAACCATTACAAAAAGATGAAATGTCTTTATAGCCTTTGTTAACTGAGAAATATTTTGAATCATGGGGCATTGACTTTGTCAGACCCATCAATCCATCGAGTAAACATAGTAAATCAAGGTATATTATCACTATGACTGACTACTTTTCCAAATGGGTTGAATCTGCTGTAACACCTAATTATGGTACAAAGGACACAATAAAGTTTTTCCATGAAAACATTATTACAAGGTTCATATTCCCCATCAAACTCATCAGTGATTGAGGGAAGCACTTCCTAAACAATACCATTAAATATTTTACTAAGGAATTCATGATTTCTCATTATAAAATTACTACATACCATCCACAAGCTAATGGCCAGATTAAAGGTTCCAATAAATTATTGGGAAAAATGTTGATAAATATCTAAGATGTCAAGAGGGATGATTAGGAAGATTGCATTCCTATGATTCTATGGGCATATCATATGCACTATAAGCGGGATACATTTTTTACTCCATTCTAGTTGGTCAATGGGCTTGAAACAGTTATGCCAATGGAATACTCATTACCTAGTCTACATATTGTAATGGTCATCGGAGTAGGGGATCGTGAGTCTCTCACTAATAAACTTATAAAACTAAATAGGATAATGAGTATCAATGTAGAGCATTTTTGATGCATGAATCTCTCAAGTAGAGTCAAAAATCATGGCATGATAGGAATTTACACCATAAGGAATTTCATAAAGATCAACTAGTTTTATTATATGACAGTCATTTCAGAGCATTCCTAGGAAAATTATAGATTAGATGGAAAGGGTCATATATTATACATAAACTATCATAGCAAAGAACCATTATTTTTAGAGATCTTCAAGGAACCATTTTACTAGGGTGGGTGAATGGATGTAGGCTTAAGCCCTACCGCCAATAGTCATATTGATCTTATGTTACTAAGTGGGTGTTGAGTAGCACCAAGTAGATTAGGATTTCTCATTTATGCATGTTTTATGTGTGTTTATTTTTTTGTTTGTGTGTGTTTTTAGATGATCTTTAATACCATTTGAGAACTAAGATACCAAGTGTAATGTACACCAACTATGTGTAGGAGAATCCACGTGTGCCATCTTGGATGTTAACAAGAGTGAATGAAAGCAATAAAGTTAAGGAAATGTATGGAAAAGTCACATCCACAAGATATCCACCATATAATGGTCATCAACTAGAAATAAATGCTAGATCCAAGGTTTGATTGACTTAATCTTCAACAAATCAATGACCTGTCAACATCATCCACTCATACCCCTATATAGATAGAAAAGAGTATAATGGCATATATCCACTCATTTGCTAATGACTAATTGTCTTAATTGATAAATCGGATAAGATTTACCACATCAACCATTGCATTCATGTTGAATGGACAACTAAGCATGGTATTTATGAAAAATCTATAAATGTTAAGTTTGAGAACTAGGTTGACATTTCATTCTTGCACATATTTTTATGACCTAAAAATTGAAAGAGCCAGGCTCATTCTATTATGATGAGAGTAACCAAATTTTCAAGTTCATCATTCAAAAAGCATGGATACTTCATGACTCATTAAGGAACCGACTGATGCATAAAAAAATTTAATGGGTGTCAATATGGATCTCAAGCAGACAAATTTTAATGATCCCAAGCCATTTTACTTCCTTTGAGTAGTAGAATAGAAGTTATTTCATTTAGAACCCATCGATGTATCATAACTACTCTTTCTCATAGCCCCCCATCACTTCCATAACACAGATGTCAAGTGCCTATTGTGAATGCCAAATTTTGGTGACTTAGGGGAGATTATATAAGTCTCACTCGACTGATACAATGATGGTAATATCTACCTTAGCTCAGATGTCACCATTTCCATCAATACCAAAGCTATGGCCTGAGCTTTGGGCATGCCTATATGAGGAGACTCCCTTTTTCCATATAAGATGAGAATGTCCCTATTCTACAAGAAGTCTGATATTTTAATGCTCAAGTATCTAGAGGGATCCTAATTAAGGAAATCCATGATGAGCTCATGTGTATACTCATCGAATGCATCACAAAGAGGTTTTGGCAGATGACTAGGTCTATGAAACAAATTTTAAAGTGGTCATGGACATCACCCACCACATGATCCATAGGAATGAACAATTAAATTGGTTAGAGTACTTCATTTAAGAACTTCTCACCAACATCGACAAGTGTCACACATCTCTAAAGTAGACATTTCAGTACCAGTTCCTCATCTTCCTGCTCTACTTCATACAATGGAAGTCCTTAGATGGATAAGTGCACCTTGACACAAATTATTAGCTAGCATAACAATTCCTCAATCTCATATGGATACTTGAGCTTGAATCTCTAACACATGAGGGAAAATTTAAATCATGGTAGGAGTGTTTATAAATAATCACTCCACATCCATGAGTGCCACTAGATGTCATGCAGTATTTGGGCCAACATGTAACCATCACTTTACTATTTAAAGGTGTATTCATACACATTCATAAGTTATCATGGTCACCGTTTACACCTCTTCCATTCTTTGTCACCATGGACATGGCATAGGTAGGGGTCACCAAATAAAAAGCCTTCATAGCCAAGCATGTGACTCTACTATAGGCCATACCACCTAACACAACCATTCTTACAACACAACAATTAAAAGAAGCCACAAATTCATAGCCATAGAAGGGAAAGCATAAGATTTTTTTAGAGCATCAGTCTGCATCCCCTCCTTTAAAGTGCAATACATGAAGCATTGTGACCTAGTTAGATGATCAGAAGGTGCCCCAGATTACAAGTTTGTGTGATCTTTCACAAATAGGGATGGATGAATACGAAGTCTACCAGGTAATGCTTACAAACATGGCCAAATATTTCTATGATAGAGAGGAGGAGAAGGAATTCTTATTATGGAAGGTTATGTGTATGATCTACGTACATAAGTAGGTTCCTTTGAATTTATGGGTTGACCTCCCACCTTGCCTAACATGAATTATCATTGATACTATATGAGAAGAAGTGGAGCAGCTATAATGAAGAATTGAATTTTTTAGCCACATCCTACTCCTACCTTTGTAGCTAAGGATATATTTGTGTCCCTTCTAAAAATCCCACCAGAAACACTCATGCATAGAATTTAAACTAGATAGGAGGCTATGGTCTCCCCTACACTTGAAGAGTGTACATTGGGATGACCAACTACCTTACATAAAGAACAACTTGATCCATCTTCTAATGCACCACCACCTAGATATAGGTTGGTCATCCTTGGTACAAGAAGGGATAGGTTCTTATTTCAAAGGTCTAACTAAGTGATTCACCATCATTACCATAAGCCCAAGAGATCAAATATCTCACACTTGAGTAACCCACAGTAAAATAACAACAAGCCTCAAGGGAAGAAGCAAATTCATGTATTAAAATGATAAGTAAATAAAAAGGAGAAGAGGTGACAAAAGGAGTAGGCACAATATCAAGAAGTAACTCAACAAGATGAAGAAATTGAGGCTACATAAAAGGGTAAGGATGTAGAGGTTGACTGGAAGAAATCCATAGACATGGTTAAGAAGGCCCATGAAGCTACTAGTACAACTAAGCAAGCACAGGAGGTACAGGGGTAGAAGGAAAAATAAGCTTAACTTGTTGTCAAAGCTAAGGCAAAGGAAGCATAAAATAGAAATAGGATGTAGAGACCTAAACATAATAGACCATACAAGTTACCAAGTGAACACAAAAACAAATAAAAGAAGTTGCAAAGAATAAAAAGGAAGAAGAAGATGAAGTATTACACCAATAATAGGCACATGCATAGGGAAATAGGATGTAGCAACCCAAACATAATAGTACATATAAGTTACCAAGTGCACTCAACAACAAATAAAAGATGTTACAAAGAAGAAAAAGGAAGAAGAAGATGAAGCCTTGCACCAATAACATGCACATGAATAGGCATACAGATAGGGTGCATAGGAACAAGCCAAATCTATAACACTGGTAGAACAAAAGAAAGAAGAAGAGGAATGTGCACAGAAGTTATAAGTAGAAGAAGCACAAGAAAAACAAAAAATTATGTAAGAAGAGATAAATAAGAAAAAAGAGGAGGAAGCCAAAAGAAAATAGGCTAAAGATACTACATAACAGCTCAAGCTTAAAGTAGAGGCCATAACACAACAAGAATAAGTACTTGAATAACCATAAGTAGAAATAGTGCAAGTAGCACAATAAGAACGACCAATAATAACTTAAATATGTCCTTAGCTCCTAGAATTACCATTAAGAGGAGTTTAACTTTGCGATGTCCTGATAGTTGGTGTTTGGCACACCATGTTTTCTCTTCCACTTACCACAATGCCACATCTAGATACTTCAGAAACTATGAGCACATTGGTTGCACTCCCACTCAAGTAGGAATCCTCATTGGACATCTCTAGGCTCCCATTAAAGAAATAACTAGAGGGCACAACCACATTTTAGGAGCTAATTACATAAAAGGCTGCCTATTTGGAGCTAGAGATGGATCAATCTAAGGTGAAGAATGTCAAGTCGAAGGCTTTCCTTCATGAAGCTTCAAAGATGATCTAGGACACTTGTCCTGAGTTGGTCACTCAAGAAATCAAGGTGTTTTAGTTAATTTCCACTCATTTCTTAATTTTGAAAGCAAGTAATAAAACTAGTAATGGGTGTGTAGAAGAATACCTAGAAAAAGTGTGCACGTGAATCCAAATGATGATGAGAAATCCTCTTTATCTTAGAAATAATAACCTACAGATAAGAAAGACACTAGAAAATGGGGTTGTTAGATGGATGGTTGACTGGATTGCCTTGCATGAGCTAGATCCAAGAAGTGTATTTCTTGCTAGGAGGTTGTCAATCCACTGTTATAATAATTAAGTTGATATTAAAAAAAAAAGGATACTTTCATTCAATTATATGAAAGTAAATGCATGTAAGGAAGAGAAAATGAATTCTTGTGATTAAAGAAAACAACTAAAATAGAAAAAGTGGGTCAATTCTTATGCCAAAATAGTCAAGGTCTGGTCCAAAAAATGAAAGAAGGTATTGTAATCAGGTAGAAATAAAGAAATTAGTTAGGTTTGATTAGGGTTACAAGGATAAAAATATCTTGTTTTGTTTTCATGTTATAATGACCATCAATGGTCAAGTGAAGCATCAACGGTTTACGCTGACCATCGATAGTTAGGTAACTATCGACAATTATGCTAACCATCATCAATTACCTATGTAGATCTAGAAATGATCATAATAGAAGGTGAAAATTGGGTATTTAGGAAAATAGAGGTCTGTTACAAGGTTGAGGGGTGGAAAATAAGATATTGATGGGTTTGGTAGGGAAGGGAGGTTAGAAATAAGATAAATCAGTGAAAACAAGCAAAAGATACCTAAATCTTGATGGTGGAATGCTGAAGTGATTTAGCTAGAGTAATAGACTTTGGCTTTCTAAAGTGATCCCATTAGAGTTTTGGATCTCTAGTGATGTTACTTGCTTTCTAAAAGGACACTGAATACCTTTATGTAAGAGAGCTTGGATGCAAGATTCTATATTATGGATCCATTTTCACTTCCTCCTCTTTTCCTTTTATAGGATGAAGTTGCTAATTGGGATGGAGAAAGTTACTAATTTGATAGGGGGATAAATTTTACAATTAATGATGTTTTAAAAGCAAGTTTCCATTTAGGAAAATGTTTATCTTGTACAAAGTTGTCAATGCTTTAAAACTCTAAAGTAGGCTAAGAGACCTGACTATCGATAGTCAAGATAACCATTGATGGTTAAAATGATAATCAATGGTTGAGGAATTAGGAAATAATCATTTAAAGGAAGTTAAAAAGGGCGAGTAAAATTATTTCACTGGATGTGTTAGGGATTTGATAAGGTCAAGTGAGTTTAATTGACTAGGTGGTCCACTAGACATAAGGTCAGATGTGGGTTAAAAAGGCTGTTTGGCATTAAAAGCTATTGTGTGTAGTTTTTGAGTGTCTACATTTTTCCCCTTTTTTGTGTGGTTTTGATCTAACATGTTGTAGAATAAAAATAGATGGATTTTCAAGGTCTAATTGCCTCGAATATGGGAGGAGGTGTTCCCCCTCAAACTAGTAGTTGATAAGGCAAAAGTGAAATTAAGCTGGGGTTTGATAAATGGTAAATTGGTAGTCATGAGGTGGGTGACATGAAAAAAGGTTGGGAATTTGAGATGCAAACATGCACATAAAATATGACTAAAGGCGATAGTCAAGATTACACAAAGACTAAAGTTGCCAATATTGGTAAAAAAAGGTTGATTTAGAGGGACATGTGATAGGGTGGACCAGTCCATAATGTTGGTCAAAAATAATCAGGTCAAGCCTATCAAGCCATCTAATAGGGTCAAAATTGTGTGTAGGTATCTGAGGTAGGAACTGCTCTCATGAAACAACACAAATGGTTTGGTCATACACAAAATGGTGCAAAGTTCAAAAGTTCAACATGGCAAGGTTGGTTAGTGTAGTCAAAGTGACCACACAAAGTCATCATAAAATATGCGAGTGGTTTTGATCAAAATGGCCAACCTTAAGGTGGACATGGTGTAATAGGTAATTGGTTAGGCAAGGTTAAAAGGGATGGCTGAGCTGAATCGAGATGCACTAGGCAAGCAGATGATACCTACATAGTTCCATGGACATGAAATCCAAAAAAAACTTCATGCTAAATGTAGTTCATTAAAAAGGTTTGATTTTAAGTGGAGTTTGTTGTTAAAAAGTGGGAAAAAGACTAGTAGACCCAACCATCAATGGTTTTCCCCAGGATCAATCATCAATCATCACCCTAATTGTCAATAGCTAGGCAATACCCTAAAAAGTTGGGAAGTAAAAAGGAAAATGGTAAGTCATTATTACCATTTGAATTTTGTTTTATAGCTCTTAGAAATAGAGCATTTTGTCATTTGGTCATTGGGCATGGATCTTGCTAAGGTGGATTATTGTGAGTGGGTGATTATGTGTGGTCTAGGTGATTACATGTTGACTAGATAGAGGGTGGATGAGGTTACAGCCAAGCAGTGGTATGAGGACTCTAACCATACTAGCAATCATGAAATGAGGTAGGGGTTATTTTGAAATTAATAGTGTAGTTGAATTGCATAAGTTGTGGAGTTGGATTGAGTAGGTTGAGGTTGGGTAGATAGGGTTTGTGAAAATATCCCTAGTCCATGATGCCCTAGTTTTTGGTAGTTGATGAAATTATCCAAAAGAGTGGGATAAATGTATATGAAGTATTGGTTGGGTGATTTTAATAGACTGTAGAATAGGGCGAGGGAGTGGAATTAGTTTTTTAGGTGATTTTTGTGGTGTTTAGGTGGGAAAGTGAAATTAGGGTTTTACCATCGATGGTCACACATAGTGACCATCGATGGTTCAACCTAATCACCAGTAGTCAAATGCTAAGGTGAGAGGATCCTAAGGGACCATTGATAGTTAAATGAACCTTCAAAAGTTGAGGGGTGTTGATTGGGAAGGAAAAAATTAATAGAAATAGGGGTATTTGGGGGAATGTTTTAATGTTGTGGAAAATGTTTAAAAAGTATTATGGTTTTGGAAGGTTATAAATGGTAAAATGTTAAAGTGTTGAAAGGGGGTATAGGGTTTATTATAAATGTTTAAGTTAGTTTTATCATTTATTTAGGGTGTGTTGAAAGGTTAAAGTGTGTAGAGTAGGATGAAGGGTTAAATAACTTAAAAGGTTAGTAAATGTTATAAAATAGGTTGAAATGTTTTAAGAGGTCCATCGATTCGGTGGTAAAGGTAAGATAGGTTGAAAATGGTAGGTTTATGTTGATAAGGAGTGTGATTTGGAAAATATAGTATTCATGCTAATGTGATTCTTGTGAATTCCCATGATTAGATCCAGATGAGGGACTGAGTCCCTAGGATATTTGCTGAGGTTCAAAATGGGATGATAACAGAGGAGTGGAGGCACATGGATATGGTTGGCCTAGGGACCATGATGCATTGTTAACACCTATCATGAGATGTAGCTATGATTCATTAAGAGATGTGACCCCATGATGAACACCTTCATGTTGTTGACTAGAGAGATAACTATCCTATTGGAGGATGTGACTAGGATCACACAATTACCCATTCAATGGGAGCCAATCTATCATGTAGAGAGAGAGGATAGAGATTATTATATGGACATGATATAAAGAGTAGATCAAGCTCATGCTAGGTGGAATATAGGGGGTTTGGGATTAGGACATTATACCAAAGGGCTTCAGAGGATAGATGCTTGCTAATGATGATGATGATGATGGTAGTGACTTGTTTTGCATTTCCATATTCTATCCATGGATGATTTCCATACCTATTATTGGGGGTACTAGTGGAAATGATGTTTGGATGGGCTCCAGTGTTACTAATCCATATTTACAAGGATCTCTGGGCCTTTTAGGCACATAGATGGTATGAGATTAGTGTCAATTTTATGTTGCACTACTGGGCATACGAGCATATTTGAGTTTTGAGACCATTGGGTGTACCATGGTAGGGATTCACTTAAATGAAGGTATGTTGATGCTTTGATAGGGGAAGGTGAAAGAGACAAAGACATTGATTGGTTTAGGGATGCTTTAGAGGGTTTGGTTGTGGGTGATGTTATATAGAGGCCATATATGGATTAGCCTAATTGGCTCAGGCATAGGTACCAGACATTATCCTTATAGAGTTAGCATTAGATTTATGAGAGGAGAGATGGGGAGATTGAACTGACACCCTTTGACTAAGTTTGGATATAGTTTGGATTGGTATAGGGGATCCCCCCAACTTTCTTCAATATAGGAGGGAGGAGGTTGAGTTTTTACTATCAGAGCCACAACCATAGGATGTCATACTAGACTATAAGGAGTTGCCATCTATATTGGCCATTGATGATGTAAGGATTATAGATGGTTATGCAGCATGGTTCCAAGCTAGTATGCAATGTCTAACTTTGGATGGGGTGACGAGGGGTAGTAGCCTATGGATTTGGACCTTATAGGGGCACCTATACAAGGTGGTCAGGTAGCAGTGGAACTAATAATAACATAGGTCTAGATTATTAAGTTACAGGGATAGGTGGCCATGTTACAAGAAAATATTGTAACCTTTCAGGGGCAGGTTTCCACTTTGAATAGTGAGCATGATACGATGAGGACCTTTATGTATTTAGTTACTTAGGAGAGAGATTCATTGAGATAAGGGGTAGGAATGACTGCAAAAATAGTAAGAGGACCTCTCGACATAGTTTTGAGGACATAATACCTAGCCACTAGTAAGGAGCTGAGGTATTATGAGGTGTAGTGCTACCATAGGTGCCATTGGAGATGATATATGGGGAGTACAAGGCCAACTTACTATGGGGTCCATCTATAGCAACTCCAGGATAATGGGCCTCAATAGTAGGATAGGTAAGGAGGGCATCACTAGATGGTAATGCAGGTGTAGGTGTAGATGGGGCCAGTGATGCTGGTGTAGCAGGGGCCTGATAGATGAGATTATCTATATGATTTTGATACTAGACTATGTGCTAATGATGTGAGATGTATATGAGCAAGAGAGACATGGATACCTTGTTTCATGTATTTTTTTATTAATGAGCATGTGTTGATTTGATTATATCAATGATTATATTGACATATGACATGATGATTATTATTTGATGTTTTATTCTATTTAGTGATTATATATTTATGTGGCATGATTATGATGACTTTTACTCATGAGAGGGTATGTAGATTGATTATTGTTCATGTTTTGTTCACATGATGGATATGGTATATTATGATGATGAAACATATGTTCATGATGTTGTAATGATGATGATGGCATGAGGTTAGTGATGCAAGAGTTTGGATATGTAAATGATTGATTTAATTATGCTATTTATGATTTCATTCATGGATGCATCTACTTTGTGAAATGGATAGATAGGATATAAAGATGGATATTGAATAGTTTTGTTCATGATGTTATTTATGGATATGAAACATTAGTTTTTAAGTATATTGGATCATGTTTGTGATAGATTTTTTTGATGTAGAAGTGTTGATAAAATGATGATAATGTTTATAAATATGACATGGTTATTAGATCATAGTTATGATGTGGCGTAGGGATGAGTGCTTAAGATGTATTTGAGATGGTTTATGTGGTTTTGTTGACACAATGTGAGTTATGAATAAGATTATGGATATTGGTTAACTTATGATTTTTGATATCGATGACTATGTATGATTTGAATTTTTAAGATTTATGAAGGGTAGGATGCCCATGTTCCATTGTTTATGAGATGAGACTAGGATGGACAATATGCAATATTGTGTGATAGGTAGAGAATATAGATGACAAGATAAAGGAACTAAAATGTGTTTTATTGATAATTTTATGTAATGTCATATGAGGGATGATTTGTTTATTTATGAAGATAGATAGGATGGTTTTGTTTGTGGATTTATATGATGAGGTGCATGATGTTTAGGTTCATATATGGGATATGGCCCATAGTGTTATAATGATGTTTGTGAATGTTTTGTACATGGATGTAATGAAAGAACATAAAGTTGGTGTAGGTGATAGACTAAATGTGAGAAAGATGTAACATTATGAGGCATAGGTCCATATGAGTTAATAGAGGGAAAATAAAAGGCATATTATTTTGGGTTGGCAAGGATCTAACAACAAGAAAACATTGTTGGGTTGACCTAGTGAATAGAAGCCTATCGAATGCTTCACAAGAGCTTGCTTTGATTAAGAAAGAGGGTATCTTGATCACTTTGCATCAAGTAAGCTCATAGTACCTTGATTTGAGAAAAGGTATGGAGGGAAAGTAGGTGATAAGTAGATGGTTGAACGGGAAATGGTTGAAATGGTAACCTGATGTGGGTTAACTTTCCCCTTCTATAGTTGACCAAAGAACCGTAATAGACAAGTCCATGCCTTAACATGATATGTAGACTGATCAATGTGGGAAGTATACAAATGCCATATATATGGGTTGATTATGGTGTAATGGGATAATGTGTAGACTGATTGATGTAGAAAGTTTACAAATGGTACTTATAAAAGCTGATTATGGCTTACTTACTTTGATTGTGACATAGGGTTGTTTGTTGCTTTTACTATTTTGATAAGTTGGTGAAGCTAATCAATGAGGGAAGCTTCAAATGATTATCTCCTATCCATTCTTTACGGGAGTGGTCTATAATTAGATTTTTATAGCTATCCTTCAAGGGAACAATATATTTTTAAGCAACTTTTTAATTATTATGCAACTGCCCTTCAAGGGAGAAGTCTGCAATGCTAGAGATATGGGCCTAAGTGATTTTGAATGTGAGATTAGACATAGACAAGTCTATTTAGGCTAAAAGGTTTACCTTTATGGAGGAAATACTTTAGCACAAAAGTTAATGATGAATGGGGAAAATGGGTTGAAAGACAACCAATCATGGGATTCCATCTAACTAGAGATAAAAAGTATCCATGAGAACCATGCCATGGGTAGATCCATCATACCCATGCTTATGATTAGGCTATAATTGTGATGGATAATCACATAGTTCTATGTTGTACTCAATTGTTCCTAAGGGGACTAGGGATAGGTAGGGGAAAGGAAGTGAAAATATCATAAACCAAGGGATGAGATTAAGTTAGACACAAAGGAAACTTCAATCCTTATTTGAACAATAGAAAGGATGTAAATGTGAAGCATTGAGAGGCTTAGGTTCTAGTTTGCCTTCAAGAGAAGATAAACTATAAGTTCTTGATACATACTTATGGGTTATGATGTAGGGTCCAAGCTAATTGAAATCAAACTTTCCTTTTTTGATCTTCTCCATATTAGTTACACACTTGTTTTCCTTAAGGATGAGGTCTCCGATGTTGAATTCTCACTCTTTCAATTTTTTATTATATGCACACTTGCTTCATTCTTGATAGACATGAAGATGATTAAGGGATATGAGATGATGTTTATCAAGAAGTTTGAGATGTGTGAGACATTATTGATGATAGTCACTCTTAAAAATGATTTCATGTAAATATATATGAAGGGATGGAATTTATACTTTAAGAGGTAAGACTGCCTCAACTCCAAAGATGTAAGAGAAAGGGGTATTACTTGTAGAGGTCTGAATATTAGTGCAATAGGCCCATAAAGTGAAAGGGATATGCAAGTGCCAATCTTGACTTGAAGCACTTACTAATTTTGTGAGCATTTTGATGAGAGTTTTGTTAGAGGCTTCCACCTGTCTATTGGCTTGTGGATGGTAAGGCGAATAAAATATTAACTTGATGCCAAAAACATCATAGAGACTTTGGAATTTCCATTTTTAAAATGATTTTCCATTATCAGTGATGATATTATAGGGAACACCAAAGTGGAAAATGATATGGTGATTGATGAAATTGCTAATTTTTTCAGCTTTGGTGGATATAAGGGGGATGGCCTCCACCCACTTGGTGAAATATTCGATGGCGGTATTGATATATTGATGTCATTACAAAGAATGGGGATTGGTTTCCCCAATAAGGTCAAGACCCCATTGTGAGAAGGGCCAATGATCTTTGGATAATTAAAGGCCATGAGGAGGTGCATGATGTAAGTTAGGATGTTGTTGACATTTAACACACTTATTTACATAGTCACAATAGTCTTGATTAAGGGTGGGCCAATAGTAGCCAAGGTGAAGGATACACTTAGCAATAACTAGGCCACTAAAATGTCTCCCATAAATCTCATCATACATTTATTTGATGGTGTGGGAGGCTTCATGACTATGATGCTTCATGAATATGAAGATAATAGAGTAGGATGCCATTGAAGCTATGTTTATAAAAAATTCCCCTTAGTATGGTGTAATGAGAGGTACTCTAAACAAAATCTCTTCTATAATTATTTGAAAGGTTGGGATGAATAATGCCAAGGTTAACATAGTTGAAAGTTTGGTCATACCAATTATCGAAAGAAGATGTCTCCCCACTAAAAATGGTAGGAAGATCAGAACTGATATAGGAAGGTGTGATAAAGTGATGGATGGTGACAAATAGTTTAGATTCAATAGGTTGAGGTGGGATTTGGGAAGCAAGGGATACCATTGTGTCTCTGAATTTATTAGTAGAATAAGGAACTAACTGGATAGTGTAATGATCAAATGATTTTAAGAGTACATCTGTGAGTTATTTTTACTTTAAGAGGACATAATTTTTACATTGATAAGATCCATTAATCTGATTGATAACTAGTTGGGAGTCACCAAAGACACTGATAGTTTTAACTCCCAAGGTTAGGGAAGTTTGAATACATATGACTAGGGATTTGTATTCAAATGTATTATTGGTGTATGTGAAGTTCAATTTAAAGGAAAGGGGAAGAGGTTCACCATTAATAGGAATGAGAATAACTCTAACACCCCCACCATTATGCCATTTAAATCCATCAAAAAACATGGTCATTTGGTAGGTGGGTTCTTCTTGAGAAAGAGTTGTAATAGACTCATCAGAGAAGGCAAAAGGGAGAAGTTTATTATCTATTAGAGGAGCCTTGGCCAATTGGTTAGTGATGACTTGTCCTTTAATGGAATTTTGTAAAAGGAACTCAAGATCGAACTCAAGTAGGTTCATAAGCCACTTAACCATACACTAGTTTTGGTATGACGTAGAGTGAATACAATAGAGGGGGTAAATCTTAGTGATGACATATGTTTTATGGTTAAGAAGATAGTGATGGAGTTTGGAGGCCACAAAAAATAAGGCACGATAGATTTTTTTGGAATGGGTATACTAAGTTTCATATTCAATGAGGGTACGACTAATGTAATAGATAGCTTGATCTTTATTCTATTTATCATGATGAGTGAGCATTAACCCTAGGGAATGGTTTGTGGTGGATATATATAGGTAAAAGGGTTGGTCTTCCCTAGGAGGGATGATGACAAGGGAAGAGAGAAGATATTCCTTAATTTAATTGAAGGTTTGTTGACATTCTTTGATCCAATTTAAAAGAGGTATCTTTCTTTAAGAGGTGGTGAAAGGGTTGACATTTATCTAAAAAATAAGAGATGAAATGATGGATGGATTGAAGTTTTCCCTATAGGATGCAGAGTTTCATAAGCTTGGTAGGAGGAGGCATCTCCAAGATTACTCAAACTATAGCGGGGTCTATTTTGATTCCATGGAGAGAGATGATGAAACCTAGAAGCTTTCTTAATAAGAGTCCAAAAATGTACTTCTTAGGGTTAAGCCTAACATGATAATGGATTAGTCAGTTGAAGATGATGGTGAAAATAACTAGGTGATCCTTATAGTGTTTAGATTTCCCAAGGAGACCATTTACATAGTCCTTTATGATTTTGTGGATGAGATCATGAAAGATATAGGTCATGGCCCACTAATAGGTTGCTCTAATGTTATTGAGTCTAAAGGGAATGAATCTATAATAAAAGGTTCCCCATAGGTAATAAAGGAATTTTTATGCTACTCTTTGGGGGTAATCAAGATATTATTATATCCTAAGAAAACATCCATGAGAGATAACATTTCATGATTAGTTGAAAGATCAACAAGTTGGTTGATGTTCAGTAGATGAAAGTCATCCTTTGGGAAAGCAAGGTTGAGGTCATGAAAGTTGATGTAGAGATGAAGTCCCCCTATGGGATTGGTGTTGGGAATGATGTTAGAAACCCATTGTGGATAGTTGATGGGTTGGATGAAGTCAATAGATAAGAGATGCTAAAGCTCTTTTTTGAAAAGGGGGCCTATATGAGGATGCATCCTATGAAGCTTTTGCCAAATTAGTTTAGCCTCAGGATGGGTAAAAATGTTATGGAGGGTAATAGAAGGGCCAATTCTAGGCATATCCTGATAGGACCATGCAAATGCTATGCTACAATCTTGAAGTAAATATGGGTAATCTTATTTCTCGGTAGAATTTAAAGATTGGTCAATTTTGATGATATGGGGGTTATCTTGAGTTCCCAAATTGACGTCATTAGCGGATTTATTTAGCATAGTTTGGTTCTTAGTAGGGAGAGATTTATAAATTAAATAATCCCTTGTATTGAGTTAGGTGAGAATAGAATCATCATTCTGACATTATATGGTGTTAATGGTAGGAGAATCATACTCAATCATTTGAGGATGGATGAGAGGAAGGGTTTTAGTTTAGCCATCCTTTCGATAGGTCAGAGGGCCTAAACTAAAAGTATTGATAAAAAAATTTATATGGGATGATATTGAAGTCCTCAAAGTTGGAGGGAAATGGGGTTGGTGGGGATAAAAGTTCTTCATCGATGGTGGTAATGGGTTTTGGTGATGTGGGTTCTTATGGTGGTACAAACCCAAGGCCAAACAATCATGAGGTTTCTAAGTTTTGATTATGGGTAACTCATGAGGTCCCTATTTATAAAGTCTAAGACCAAACCCCTTCCAAGTGTACCTATAAAGATAAGCTTTGGCAAAGACTAGTTTGTCCAGGTAGGAAAAATTGGTGATATATGGTCAGATAAATGGGGTAACAATGGGGGAAAGAAGTGGCTGATCAAGTCCCCCATTTACAAAATTTGTTTGATTGTTAGGGAGCCAACAGGGATGATGGATTTGATTTTGGGATCATAAGAAGAGTAATATTTGATAGTCCCATATTCTTGTGGAGTAGGGAAAACATCTAAGGCTAAAAAATGATATTCCCCAAGAGAGAGTCATTGAAATGTGGATTGAAAGGGGTCCTCAACCAAAATTTGGGATGAAGGGATGACTGAGCTAGTTGATGCTTCATAATCATTGTGAGCAGAAGTGTTGATTGTTTTGGTTGGTGGGATGGTTTTGCTAGATGTTGGTTGCAAGGTAGGTAAAGGAGGAATAAGAATGCCATTAGTCCAATATATCATATTACAAAAAGCTAAGGGACTAGGGTCAAATTTGATGGTAACAACTTGTCCCTCATAATCAAATTTGACGCATCAGTGTAAGGTGGAGGGGACACACATCATATCATGTATCTAAGGGCTTTTAAGTAACACATTTTATTATAACTCACCCTCTATAATGTAGAATAGTTTGGGAATGATACAAGGCCCCAAGCAGATATGAAGGACAATGGTCCCTAAGGTAGTGGCCATGGTATCATTAAAGGAGTGAAGGACCACTATAATTTTTGACATGATGTTTTTCAGTAGCTAAAGTTGGTCAATGCATAGGAGGAGATAATGTTGATGATAGCTCATCCATCAATCATCACCCTCTTGATATGGGAGGTATTTTAGAATCCTGAAAGGTGATGAGGGCAAAAAGTTGGAGGGCTTTAACAAAGGGTGCAGGAGGTTGTAAATCATCTAGTTGAACTTTTATAGATTATAGAGCCTTGATTAGTGTTTGATGATGGTAGGGTCAGGTGTTGACTAGTTCATAAAGGCTCATTTTCATCAGTGTCTAATGAAGTTATTTCAACACAATAGTTGGATGAATTTAGATGGGTTGGAGGTAGAGGGTCCCATAATGGATACTTTGGGATTTGGTGGTGGCATATGTGAAGGTGTAGGTGTTTGGTTTTGGTTGGAAGTATGAGGGGTGGAAGGGTAAGTCCATGGAATAAATGCCTTAGATTTTCCCTTATCTTTCTAATAGGCTTGGGATCACACAACCACATGCATAGTGTGGATAAGGGGGTTTGCTGCATTTGATGCTTGCTTTAGTTCCTCCTTATCATCTTTGGGTAGGAGTGGAAGAGTAAGTAAAGCTTAGGTAGGTTGGGTTGATGGTAAGATTGGTAATGGAGGTAAGAAGGGTTCATCTGATAATAGATCATCCTCATCATATAGGCTATGAATGAGTGCTTGGAGAGCTTCATAGTTCTTTGTGTCATGTCTTGGTGCCCTATGGTATGCACAAATCAAGTTATCATTGAACTAGGAGGGTTTGGTATTGGAAGGGTAGAATGGTTTGATAGGTGGTAAGCTAATAGAGAAAGTTTGTAACAACCTCTATAAGATATTTGAGTAGGATTAATTCAAAGGTGTTGGAGGTGATGGGTTTATAGGTTTAGGGATGGGATCCTTCTTAGGTGTAAGCTTTACCATGGATGTTGTAGTTGGAGGAATGGTTTTAATTGGTGGTTTTGGTTGGATTTGGTTAGTTACGATTGGTTTTGGGGCTAGAGATTTGGATATGGAAGACTTGGATGAGGAAGGTTTAGCTATGGGTGGGAAAGTAGAGGTAGATAGGTTGGTTAAAAATTATGGAGAACTAGATGGTTTGATGGGTTTAGGTGGAGAAAAGGGGGATGGTTTTTTAGAAGAAGAATAGGTAATCAGGATGGTATAAGGATAGGGTCCTAGAATAGAAGGTAAGTGGGAAGGAGGTGGTATGGGTCTAGTTTGAGGTGGAGGTTTGGGTAACTCTACCTTCTTAATTGGTTTAGTTGGATTTTTCTTTGTTGGGATATATGGGGTTAAGTCCAACCTCAAAGGGGGATGAGCGTGATTAGGTGTGGGAAGAATTCCTAGGTTCTTGATCATTTTGGTGAGAGAGGTGTAAGGTGATTTAGAAATTTTATATAGAAGTGGTTAGGATGGTTCATTTATGGTTTTGAAAGAGGTATTTGGTGAAGATGTAATGGGTTTAAAGGTGGATTCAAGTGAAGTTGAGGGTTTAGATTTACTTTTGTAAGGAAGTCCAAGTCAATGCCAGAAAGTGGCTCTATCAAAGTTGGGTTGAGAAGTAAACACTAAACTTTGGACTAGCTTAGAAAAGGGATTATAAATAGGCTTAGTTCTTTGGTCATTGGTTTTAAAGCTTAAACCTTTAGGTGGATAAGAGGGAATGGTTTCCTTAATTTTGATGGATGGTTCTAAAATTGGTAGTTGGGTAGATGAGGTAATCTCCTCTTGTGGGATGGTTTTTGAAGAGGAAATGGATGGTTAAATGATAGGGAAGGTAGGTATGGTGTCCTCAAGTGAAGGAATAGGTAGAGTTACTTTTTTTGTTTGGGTATATAAATAAATAGAGGGTAGTTTTACTACTTGAATGGTTAGAGTGGAAGAAGACTAAATGGTTATAGCGAAGGTTGTCTCCTTTGGTGTTTCCATCAAAGGAGAGGTAGATAAATCTAATGTCTCATTAAGTGAAGAGAAAGGGGTGGTTAATTTTTATATTTGGGTATCTAAAGAAATAGAGGGTGAGTTCACTGTTTCCATTTGAGTGATTGAGGTAATGGTCTCTTCAATAATGGGATTGTATTAATACTATTGATTGTATGTGCCTCATGAGAGTGAGATGATTTGGGTTAGTTATCATGGTGTTGGGTAAAAGGAGCATGATTAAGAAAAGGCTTGCAGAAAATGTCAAGGGATTAATTGGTAAGTGCATTGGGATTATTGAACATAAGTTCTCCACTATCAATCAAATTTTGGACAACAATTTTGAAGGTATTACATCAATTAATGTCATGTCCTATGACTCGATGAAAGGTACAATGGTCATTCTCATTATACCACCTAGGTACAGGGTGAGAGGCATCAAATTATTGGGGTGGTTTAATTTGTGGGAGTTGGATGATGTTGGATTTGAGAAATTTATCCAAAATTGATGCATAAGATTCTCTAATGGGACTATTTTTTTTGGAGGAGCTTGGTTTTGGTTTTAGTTTTGTTCATAGGGAGGGTTAGAAGAATTAGTTTAAGGTGTTTTGTTGATAGTTGGAGGTGGATTGGTTTTGAGAATAACCAAGTTTATGGAAGATTTTGTTTTGGTATTAGATTAGTCAGTGGTTTTGGTGGAGGAAGAGTCATTAGATTTAAATCTATAATTCGTGTTCCATATTTTTAATTTCCCTTTGTTAATGGCTTAGTTTTCAAGTTTTTATGACATGGTGAATGCCTCAACAAAAGTTCTCAAAGTTTGAACTTGAAGAGTGGGGCATATATGTTTATCATAACCTTGAGAGAAGAGTTCAATCAGTTAGAGTTGGGGTAAGGAGAAAGAAAGTTTGTTGATAAGACCTCTCCATCGAGCCATAAAATCAATAATTGTTTCATCATAAAATTACTTAATAGAATCAAGGCTAGTAATAAAAACCATTTTAGATATATTTATTGAGAAATGCTCTAAAAATATTTGGGCTAGTTGGGAGAAAGAAAAGATGGAGTGCATGGGAAGTGAAATATACCAATCAAGGATGGGTCTGGATAAGGACATGGGAAAGGTTTAAATAAAGAAAGCATCATCGTACGTGATTAATTAACAAGAATGACATAATTCTCTCAAATGTTGTTGGGGGTCCTCTTTGCCTTATAATTTAGAAAATTTGAGCAATTTTCATTGAGGATATGAATGAATGGGCATAGATGGATGGATGGGTTTGTTACAAAATTGATCATAAGATAAAAGGTTATACGACCTAGAGATGGATGACTCCAATTTGGTCATTTTGTCCATTAACATCTTGATCAAATTTGGTTAGGGTTGGGAAGCTACATAATTAGGGGGCACATTCTATTGAGGTTGGGTGGAAGTTATGTATGGATAGGTAGTAGAAGGTGCTGAAGAAGACATATATTGGTGAGTGGTGACAAGAGGTTGAGATGATGTTGCATAAGGATTTATTAGCATAAATGGTTGGGTGGAAGGTGATATATATTCTTGTGGGTTAGGAACATATTGATAGGTTGTTGTGGGTACTTGTTAGGGGATGGATACAGTTTGAATCAAAGGTAGGGTTGAGGTTGAGTAAGCTGAGATTGGGTGGTAACTTTGGTGCTAATGGGTGGAAGTGTTTGAGGGATAGAGAGAACCAAGTTTTGAAATGGGGTAGAAGTTGGTGGATTTGTTGTAATAAAGGTAAGGTTAGAAGGAGGGGTAAAATATAACCACATGGTAGGTGGAGGATAGGTAACTAAAGGTAAATTTGAACCTATTTATGAAGTGTGGGGTGTAGTAGTAGGTTAGAGGTTGGAATATTGGATTGGGTTTGGGTAGTGATAATAGATGGGATATTGGAGGAAGAAGAGGCTTGGGTCAGTAAGGGTTGGGTTGAGGTGGTACCCACCATAAGATGGGGAGGCATACCATGAGGGTCCATAGGAGGAACCAAAGTAATAGAGGTATGATGAGGTAAGTTGCTAAGATAATGTTGAAGGGCCACCAAATTATTATCAAGGAGGGTAGCGAAGTCTGCATAACCCTCAAAAAAAATCAAGATTCTAGTAGGAGGGGAGAAAAATGAGATGAAACCTCATAATTAGAATTATATTCCATGTAGGAAGAATAAGAAGGTGGTGGTTGATTGGTTTGGTCTCTCAACTACTATCTAGTAAAGGCCATGTGAGAAAATAATATGATAAAACTCACACCTCAAACAAAGAGTAATCAAAAGAAAAGAATTCAAGGAAAAAAATGCATACACTAAAAGTGCATTAAAACCTAGATTTCTTTTAGATAGCTTTTGGATTATGCCTTAAAAAGTGTGAAGAGGGAATTTGACTTATAGATCGGGTACTAAAGAGGCAATCTAAGGTTGGTTTTAGGTTGTTTAGGTGTTCAAGAGAGAAATCTATGTTAAACTTTGGTACATGGCTTGGTATTGGGGCCTACCCCCTCACTTCATAGTCCCACAATGATAAGAGTGTCAGGTACTTAGCTAGGATATACCTAGTTCAAAGTTTATACTCAACTAGAGAGCTGAGTTGGTTCTCTCCTTGGTGGTGAAATCCAAGTAGGATAGTTGGAAAGGGGTAAGGTTGCTACTAGGTGATGAAATATTAGTCGAGCCTTGTCTTAGGTATGTTTCAATGTGCTAATTTTTTTGTGGTTTGGCTTTAGTGTGTGATAACAAGTATGAAAGCTACAATCAATTACTTTGACTCCTAAGTTACTAGATGAACTAAGACAAGAACATAATCAATGCAAGTAAAGGGGTTTATTTTATGCCCAAAAAGAAATTTTTAGATTTCATTCGATGAGAAAATAATAAGGAAAGGAAAAAGGGAACTGGGTTCTACCAGGTGTGCCAAAATGTTTCAGTTAATTTTCACTCATTTCTTAATTTTGAAAACAAGTAATGAAACTAGTAATAGGGTGTGTAGAAGAATACCTGGTAAAAGTGCACATGTGAATCTAGACAATGATGGGAACTCCTCTTTGGCTTGGAAGGAATAACCTATAGCTAAGAAAGACATTAGAAAAAAGGGGTTGTTATATGGATGGTTGAGTAGATTGCCTAGCATGAGCTAGATCCAATAAGTGTATTACTTGCCAAGAGGTTGTGAATCCACTATTATAACAATTAAGTTGATATAAATGAAAAGAAAGGATACTTGTATTCAATGATATGAAAGTAAATGCATGCAAGGAAGAGAAAATTAATGCATGTGATTAAATAAAACATCTAAAATAGAAAAAGTGGGTCAATTCTTATGCTAAAATAATTAGGGTCTAGTCTAGAAAATCAAAGAAGGTACTATAATCAAGCATAAATAAAGTTAGGTTTGATTAGGGTTACAAGGCTAAAAATAGATTGCTATGTTTTTATGGCATAATGACCATCAGTAGTCAAGTGAACCATTGATGATTGAGGCTGAATGTCAATGGTTGGGTAACCATCTACAGTTGAGGTGACCATCAGTGGTTGTGCTAACCATTATTAGTTACCTGTGTAGATGTAGAAATGATCAAAACAAAAGGTAAAAATTGGGTATTTGTGAAATTAGAGGTCTGTTATGGGGTTGAGGGGTGGAAAATAATATACTTATGGGTTTGTTAGGGCATGAAGGTTAGAAATAAGATAAATTAATGAAAATAAGTGAAATATGTGATCTAGGAATTTGACTCAAGAGAGGATGGTTAATATCATGTTAGTTCTAAAATGAAAACAAAATAAAAGGAACACACTAAAATAACATAACATATCTAGGCCTAGACATTAGGGAGAGCTTAGTTAACAAACATGAATGAAACACAACTAAAATTCAAAAGAAACCTTCTTTTGCCTTCTTTGGATGCTCCAAAATGCTTGTTGTAGTGGCTTGATCAATTTGTGCTCATGAAGTCTTTGGTAATGAAAGCTTGGCTACCTCCATTTCTCCTTAGCATTTTTAGCTTTTGACTTGGCTTGGATTGGATTTGAATCAATTTGGCATGGTAACACTAGTTTTATGAAGCTTTTAGAACCAATCCTGCATTATAACTTTGCATAATCATGTCTTAGAAATGATGTTCATGGCCTCTCTATTTATAGATTTTTGAGAATGTCTAAAATAAACCTGAATCATCCATTTAAAGATTAAGATGTGTGGTTGAGGATTAATTAAATTTTTATTTATCCTCATCATGACATTGGAAGAAGGGGAAATTAAGAGGCATGGAGGGCATCATGGAAGACATTAATGAGGAATGGAGGGCATGAATCTTGATATTTATGGCATTTATAGCTTAGGGATGTCTTCCCAAGAAATAAGGTCACTTGATGATGGAAATATTCAATATTCATTTCTAAAAACAAGTATTCAACAAGTTTCCATGGAATTATTAATTAGGCCTTGATTTGGATTAATTAGCTTTTAAGCATGTTTAAGCACTTTATGCACAAATTACTTAAATTGATCAGAATGCCTTGTTATTGGTCTAAAATTTGAATGGATTAGAATTAGAAGTCACTGTCTGATGCATTATCCCATTTAAGGTGTTATCAATAGTAAATAACAAAGGCACGTGTCTTGTGTAGAAGATTTGATAGGAAAGAGCAATCCAGAGCACCCAGGTGCAAAATTGGCATTTTGACTTGAAATGATTTGATCAAAGTTAGTTAGCCCATAAATTGAATTACCCTATTTAATGATACCTTGGCCAAAATTAGCACTTGTTTGAATATGTCAATTTCACATCGCATGTTTTAGTGTTTTTAGGCCAAATTGTGCATTCTAGGTAGAAATTGACCAAAATCTTGATTGGAGGTTATCGGTGGCCAAATTTAGGTGTCTAGAGTTTACCACTATTTGGGAAGGTGTTGCAAGATTTAATAACAATAAAATATTCTCAAAGAATGAAAAGGTCCTATATGCCTACAACTGCAATGATGATAAACTAACTGTATGATGCCCCCTCGAGGGAACGGTTAGCATAAGTAGGTTGACAAATGGTCCCTCAAAAAGAAAGAAGAAAAAAGAGGGGAAATAAGGAAGGAAAGATGATGGGGTGAAAACATAATGATAATAATAAAGTAGTCAAAATTATTGATAATACAAGTGGGATGGTGCACAATGGTTCACCCAAAGGTGGTTATAAACATTGTACCCTGATAGTGGCAACGTGATATGATAACACAATGATTTGCCCAAAGGTGGTTATAATCATTGAGAAGATAGAGCTGCCCCAATTAAGATAGATAAACAAGAGAATAACATGCCCCTATATGGGTAGGAAAAGTAAAGTGGTGACAACACAATGATTTGCCCAAAGGTAGTTATAATCATTGAGAAATGCAGGTGAGATGGTGTGCAATGATTTTCCCATAGGTAGTTATAATCATTAGACCTTAATTATGGAAAATATGATAAAATTAGCTAAGGATGATGATAACTTAACACAGAGGGTAATGATGAATTGGAACAACCTACTAGTAGGGAGATGCTCATTCAAACTAATAAAGGTTGAAATTATTTCATGGTTAATTACTTTATGTGGGATATGATTGGGATTGAATCAGGATGTTGGTGCCAAAGAGATGCTACCATTGTTAAATAGACTTATTAAATCTAAGTTTTGTTATATCATGTGATTGTAGGCTTCATGATAGAACACCATAAATATGTGGCCAAAATATGCATGCGGACTGACTCCTATAATCCAATACTCAATAGAAAATAATGTGCCAATGATAGAGACCATGATGATAATGTAAACATATGAATATGGATATATTCGAGTATAAGTGTGGGTAAGGAATCACCCAATGAACACACATAAACTGAATCAAGGCAATAATGATGAAAGTAAGAAAACAAACAAAAATAAATAGAAACAAACAAATAAGCAACACAATAGAAACCCTAAGAACATTTCCTCTATAAAATAGGTGACAACTTAATAAATGAACAATAATGGGGGAATAAAAGAAAAAGGAAAGGGGTGTTTGAGATATCTCCATATGCACTAGGCAAGTGGACGCTGCCTACATAGTTCCATAGATGTAATATCCAATAAAAAAACTTTAAGCCAAATGTAGTTCTCCTAGGGAATGGGAAGGATGTGCTAACTGATGAAAAAAAATAGAATGGTTGTGATGGAAGAATAGGAATGGTTTTGAAAAATGGCAAGTGCATGAGAGAAAAAGGTCATAAAGGATTGGGAAACTAAATGACAAGTGATTTGCTTGTAGCTTAGTAAGGGTTCCCAGAATCCTTAAGGCAAAAAAGTGGTCAATGTTTTTGTTCTTTTCTAATGACTTTTTAAATGTTTTTAGAATTCTTTTTAGAGTTTCTCAACTTGATCAAGAATGATGAGACAATAAATGGTTTGAGATCACAAAATGGTGAGAGAATTTAAACTAAGGGTGCTCACAAAATGGTGAGATAATTTAAACTAAGGTTACTCACAAAATAGTGAGAGCGTTTAAACTAAGGTTACTTGCAAAATGGTGAGAGCGTGGCTTAGGTTGCTCACAAAATGGTGAGAGTGTGGCTTAGGTTACTCACAAAATGGTGAGAGCATGGCTTAGAGGTGACTGAGTTAACCCCAACAAGTATTGAGCATTGCCTACATAGTCCTAGAGTAGGACCTCAAGTCACTGTAGTTTCACATTTATAATAGAGGAATTTGACTAGTGTATCAGTCAATTCAAATAAAATAGGCATAATTGGTAAAAAGGCATAGTATGACAAAGGAAGTGGCAAGTTGGTACGTCAAGGCTTAATGTTGCCCCTAGTTTTCCCATAGGTGGTTATAACTAGGACACAATGGCATAGATCAAAAGTACTAAGTTTCCTAAAGGTGGTTATCATTAGTAGAAAGATTGGAGGTAAGAAAAGAATAACGAATAAAGGATGAAACTACCAAAACTTCTATCACACTATTCCAAAATATGCTTTCTATCTGAAGTACTTGAACCAACTGATGAAACTGATCAGATACCTTGATGCTAAAAATGTGTAATAAATGGAAAAACCAAGGTCAAATGGGCTAAGATTTAGAATATGCTGTACTGATAGGTCAAAATCAAAAAGTGGTTATGGTGAATAGGATAGATAAGAATAATAGTGATAAAATGGCATAACTAAAATGGTCCTTATAGACAATACACCTTAGCATTCAAGCATAGTACCACTTGAGATGAATAATATTCATTAGATCTAGAAGTTCATCTTTGTCTGGTGTGGCAATCCTGTATGTTATTGATGCATGATATATAGTAATGATGAAAGGCCCTATCTAGTTGGGTTTGAATTTCCCTTTATGCTTCTTCTTAGCCATGGTATTCTTTTGATTTTATCTAATAATAAGATCACCAAGTTCAAATGTTCTATTCTTAACATGTTGATTATAGTGGCCTTTGAGTTGGTTCTAATATGCTTGAAGATTGTTGAGCACATCTATGCATTTCTCATCAAGTAGGTCTAGCTCTTGTAGGTGAGCTACTTGATAGTCATGATCATCTAGGACATGATTGAAAGAGATGTGTAGTGAAGGAAATTTGACCTTAATGAGAAGGATGGCTTTAGTACCATAAATGAGTATGAAGTGGCTCCTATGGGGGTAGGATGATTGGTATAGTATGCCCAAAGGGAAAGAAATATCTAGAGGTGATAATCACGATTGGCATCATTGAAAATATTTTTTAGAATATTGATAATGGTTTTATTGGATGCCTTGACCTAGCCATTACTTTGAGGGTAATATGTTGTAGAAAAATGTTGTGTGATGTTATATTCAGTACATAGCTGATCTACATCCTTGTTTTTGAATGATCCTCCATTATCAAATATAATGTCAGAGGGGATACCGTAGAGACAAATGAGATGGTTGAAGATGAATTTGGAAATTTGCTTTCTAGTCACGTAAGTGAGGGGTATAATTTCAAATGACTTAGTGAAGTATTTGGTGGTAGTAAGGATATGTTTATGGCCATTAGATGAAGTGGGGTTGATATTCCTAATGAGGTCAAGTCCCCATGTAGAAAATGGCCATGGTGTCAACATTAGTTTCTAAGTTTTTACTAGGGCATGAATCAGATTAGTATGCCATTGACATTTGTCATACTTTTTTACATATGTAGTGGCTTCTACATCCATTGTGGACAAATAGTAGCTAGTATGCAAGATATTTTTGGATAAGACTACCCTGATAGAATGAGAACCACATACTCCTATGTGAACTTCTCTTAATGCTAGCGTAGACTCTATCAAAGTTAAACAATGAAGTAGGGTTCCATCAAAACTATGATGGTAAATGGTGGATCCTAGTAGAGTATAATGAGTAGAATGATGAATGAAGGTTTTGGTTTATTTTTGAGATAGGTTAGGTGGAAAAAATTGGTCTTGAAGGTATTTATAAAGGTCTAAGTCTAGATAGAATTAGGACCAACAATATCACAAATCATGGAAATGGTTGAAGGTTCATGAGTTGGTGCTAAAAAATTATTGATGAGGAACTAATACTCTCTAGCTTTATCTATTTGTTGAATCAAAGAGCCAATAGTAGCCATGGCATCTACAATTTTGTTACTAGCCCTTGGTATGTGCTCAAACTAAATGTTGGCAATTTGTCATTTAAGATTGTCGACCATGGGTTTATATGGAACTAGATTATCATCTTTGGGCTGAAAATGATCTATGACCTGATTGATGATTAACTAAGAATCACCATAACTTGGAGATGAGATATATTCCACTACACTGATTGTCGAAGACCTGCAATAAGTGCTTCATACTCAACCATGTTGTTTATACAAGGAAAGCTAATTCTAAATGATTTGGGGATTAGATATCCCTATGGTGTAATAAATAATAGGCCTAACCTCGATCCATGTGTAGTGAATGAATCATCAAAATATAGATTCTAGGGATGCTCCTCAAGGGGTGTGTCAATGATGGTTATTATGGATTCATTAATAAATTGAAATGTGAATGGTTGTGTGTCCATGAGAGGTGCTTAAACAAGTTGATCTACAAGAACTTGTCCCTTGATTGTCTTCTAATTGACATAGTCTATGTCAAACTCAATAGGAAGCATGATCCATTTAGCCATTCTACCTTGAAAAATATTTTAGATAGTAGATACTTTAGTGGATCTACTTTTGAAATGACCATGGTTTTATTATTCAACATGTAATGGCACAGTTTCTAAGCTGCAAATACCATGGCTAGACAAGCTTTTTCAATAAGTGTATAGTTATGTTCATATGTAACCAAGGTATGACATAGGTAGTATACAACATGCTCTTTTCCTTTGTCATCATGTTGAGCCAAGAGTGCCCCCAGAGCATGACTAGTAGTTGATAGGTATAACAAGAATGGCTTTCTTGTCATAGGAAGTAATAAAACAAGCAAATTAACAAGATAGTCTTTGAGCTATTGAAAAGCTATTTGGCAGTGATCATCCCAGTGAAATGTAGCTCACTTCTTTAAAATGTGTGTAAATGGATGACACTTGTCTATTAATTGAAATATGAAACATCGGATTGAATAGATCTTACCTTAAAAACTATAGAGTTGCTTTAAATTGGTTGGTGGTAGCATCTCAATTATAGTATGGACTTTAGCTAGATCAACTTTAATACCTCTACGAGACATGATGAAGCCAAGTAATTTACTTGAAGTTACATCAAACACATATTTCCTTGGATTGAGTCTAAGTTTGTACTCCCATAATCTTTTAAATATCTTATGCAGCTCTACTAGATGGTCAACCCAGGTTTTGGATTTTCCTAATATGTCATCAACATAGTCTTCAACAATATCATGCAACATATCATGGAATATGATAGTCATGGCCCTTTGATATGTAGCTCCACCATTCTTAAGGGAAAATGGCATCACTTGATAACAAAATATTCCCCATGGAGTGGTGAACACTATTTTATGTTGGTCTTTTGGTGCTATTCTAATCTAGCTGTATCTTGAAAAGCCATCCATGAGTGAAAACATTTCATAACTAGTTATAGAGTCAATGATCATGTCGATATTAGGCAAGGGAAAATCATATTTAGGACAAACTTTGTTGATGTCTCAAAAATTAGTACAAATTTTGATCCCTTCAAGCTTTTTACTAATAGGTACCACATTAGAGATCCATTCTGAGTAATCAATGGATATGATACATCCTGATTCTAAGAATTTTTCCAACTCTTTTTTTACTAATACAACAATGTGAGGATGCATCTTATGTAGCTTTTATTTTAGTAGTTTGGCATCAATATTAACCACAAGGTGATGCAAAACTAAGGTGGGTTATAAACCTAGCATGTCAGAATAAGCCCATGTAAAGATATCTATAAATTCTCTCAATAGAGCTGTAAAGACATCATGTTCCTCTTCACTGAGGGACACAACTAATTTTACCCATTTCAGGTCTGATGGAGTCCTGATATTGACCTCTATTATATTTTTGACTAGAAGGGTTGAACCATCTTCTAGGATAGTAAGCAATGACTTGAACTATTTAATTATGTTACGGTCCTCCATTAGGACTTGCTCTTCAACTTCTCTTAGGCATGATGAATCTGAGTCCCCTAATGGGAGATCGGGCCATGTGACAAAAATAGTAAAAAATTATTAAAGAATTTGATCAAATACTTATTATTTCTCAAAGCTAAACTCAAATCCACATGCAAGTTCATCATTGGTGGTCTCTTGGTCTAAATTCAAAGAAGAATGAACACCCCCATCTAATGGTGCCTGAAATAAGTTTTCACCACTAGACTGGCTGTTATCTTTAGTTTTTCCCTGGTCAAAAAGCACCTTAAAGATGTTTTCACTTTGGGACCTTAATGTTTTAATTTTTTTGTTTTTATCTAAGGGTGTTCACTCACTCTCCAAAATAGGTTACAAGATCCAATGTGATTGATAATCTTAATTTGCGATCTCCTAATGAAACATCGTCTCTAAGGCTTAAGAAATCACAGAATGCCTCATCATTCTAGAACTCATCAATCAACATAATGGATTATTGTTGGTCCTAATAAATTAGTTGGGGATAATATAATTGCAATGGGTTGTGATGAATGGCTAGGGTAAGGATACAAATGGTATTATTATCAAATAGGTTGGTTTCAGCTAGGTTATTAAAGGTGAGGCTATGATCAAACTCTGCTTCGATGTTGTCATCATCATCACTAGTCATTGGTGATGGAGTTTGAATAAGATATGTGGGGTCACCCCCAGATGGTTTAAATATAAGTCTATAAGGTCTTTCATACTTAGTCATGGAAATTGGCTTGATGGTTCCTTACTAATTCAGTCTGAGGCCTCTTCCTTCATATTTTTTATGCTCCATGATCCTATTGGGAATAGGATACTTTGAATTTTTATAAAAATCAGCTTGGTTGTCATTATATAACCATGATTCATCCCCTTCAAGAGGGTCAGGTTCTAGGCTAGATGCTGGTATAAATGTGACAGGTCCCTTATATTTCTCTTTTGTTGCCAATGCATATGTGGGTTGACTTTAGGTCGCCCAAAGGTTTTTAGATTTAGAGGAAGATTTGAAATAATAAATGTATCATGGGTCACATACTCTCCTAGTACATTATTTAAAATGTTTAAATGATTAGAAGCTTCAGGAGGTAGCATGTGGGAAAGGGAATCCAAGGTATTAAGATTCATGTAATTATCTAGTGAAGGATCAATAAGTATAACCTTTCTTTTATCCTACTTAGAACTTAAATTCATACCGTACTAATAATTTTAGCTTTGAAATTTGGACTCAAGATGCTTATAATGTTTATATGGGTATAAATCTCTTGGAATATTTACTTCCATCCCTGAGTGGGAAAACTTGATACATTGGTGCAATGTTGATGGAACTACACGGATCTCCTATAACCAAGGCCTACCTAGAAGCATACTATATGATAACTCAATATTAAGCACATGGAAAAGTGTATCATGGGTCAAAGGCCCAATGATAACTGGAAAACTAATGGTGCCTTGTGATTCTCTTTCTTTATTATCATAGGCTTTGATGGTTATGATTTCTGGCTGAAGATCTACCATTGTGTACCCAAGAAGCTTGATGAGCTTTAGAGACTATATGTTGAGGCCAAATCCATTGTATATAAGGACACATTTCAATTTATGCCATATTATATAAACTTGTATGTATAATGGATTATTATGGATCGGGCCAAGGAAGACATATCACTTTGGTTGAATGTGACTTGTTGGGATGGGGTTAGGTGTCCAACTAAAGCTTGAAATTTATCAGGGGATATGTCACTAGCAATAGTGGATTGGGTCAAAAAATCATTCAAGATGTTCTTATGGATTATTTATGTTCAAAACAAATCTAAAATAGAAATTTATGCTGGTGTCTTAAACAATTGTTCCATAATATCAAACTTCTTATCTTGGTCAGGGGTGAATGGTTTATTCTGAGGTTGAATAGTTGGTTGGATGATAGGCAAAGTGGCTAGTGGTTGCAGGCTCGGGATAGTAATATTTGACCTCTAAGTTATGATTACACAATCAAGATTAAATACTACACCATTATTGCTAACTGATGTTAAAAATGGTGTGGGACCAGACATGATAAGTCTTGATTATTGGTGCACTCGCATGTGGTCACATGACAAGGATGAGTTGTCGATATAAGGTACAAAAGAGGAAGTCCTAGTTTGTTAGTTTGATTATATGCATTCCCAGGTCAAAGAAGGATTATCCATGTAATTGGGCTGAATGTTATTGTTTAGCAATGGACTAGGCTAATTAGTACTTGGTCTAGGATTAATGGAGATGGTATTAATGCTACCCCCTACAATATGACCTACAACCTTATTGTAGTCATGTGTAACTACATGGTAGGTTTGTTGGTTATTATCATTTTGACCTTGGTTTTGTCTATTATTCTGTCATTATGGATTCTGCTACTGATTTTGTTGGTTTAGCCTTTGATTTTGATACTGTTGATGTTGTTGTTGCACTGGTCATCATTGTTTTTGTTGTTATTGATTATTTTATTACTGCTAATTATTATGTTGAGGAAAGGGGTTTTGATAAATCCAAAGAGTTTGATTTGAATTATAAGCACCATTATCTAATGTTATCTCCCCATTCTCCAACATATTTTCAATTAAATGCTTGATTTGGACACATCTTTGTAGATTATGCCTGTTGACCTGATGAGTCACAAAATTCATTTTCACGATACCAATCAGGATAAGGAATACCTTATAGATAATGCTTTGGTATAGGCCAAATAATCATATTAATGGTAGCAATCTTGAAAAATATAAATTCAATAGGTTCTCCTAGGTCACTAAAGACATGATGTACATGCATGGTTCTCTTAGGAGGAGGGGTTTGCAATGGTAAAGGCTGCTATATTTATTATGCAAGTTTTGGTTGTTAAGCTTGCATCATTAGTTGGAGAGGTTTCTGGGTAGGGATAACCTAAAAAGGTGGTATAAATGATGTTTTCACCATTTGGACATGATGGGATTTAGTTACTCCATTTCCCACAACATTCCTATTGCGGTTGAATTACTTTGGTCTTTCTTGGTTATTGGCCTATACCAGTTGTGAGGCTTGTCCCTTAATAGGATGTTGATGTTGGCCACTTCCTTGATTAGTACCTTGATTTTGATTAGTTGAATTAAGCTTGATGATTCCTTTATTGATGAGCACTTGCTTAATCAATAAACCTTTACCAATGATCTCTTTGAACGTATGTGCACATTGTAGTTCTGGATGATAAGCTATCCCACTATGCAAATTTTTAGTAAACACAGTGGCTAATTGTTTATCTTGTAAACTATGGGTAAAATGGCTTGCAAAGGCTTTCCATCACTGTAAATAACTTACAAAACTCTCACTAGCTTTTTGTTTTGCTTGCATTAAGTCTATTAATAAAATCTCATGCTCGAGATTATAGGAAAAGTGTTGCACAAACTTATCAAAAAGATCATAAAAATATACTATTATATTTTTGGGCAAATTTAAAAACCACTCCATGGCTTGTTCAACCAATCTTCTTGGAAACAACAACAAAAGGTATATGTTGCTATATGCCACTGGATGACATGCGACAAAGAATTTGGTCAAATGAGCCATAGGGTCACCTTTCTCTTTATATTTATCAAATTTTGATGGTTTGTATCCTGAAGGAAATGGTATCTGTAAATACTCCATGTTGAATGGATAGGAACATATTTCATCCAATTTGAAATTTTTAGTCTGCTTCCCAACTTGAATGGAAACAATAGCATCCTTCATCTGTTGCAATTCTTGGGATTAAAAACTAGAAGGAACATCGGGTTGAGGGAGAAAATTGGTATGGGTAGATGGTTGGGAGGTCACTAGTGGGACACTTTAACCAAGGTATGATGGAGATACATGTTGGGGTATATTGGTTTGGTTGGGTAATGGATCAGGAATAAACGTGTGGATTAAGATGTACTTGAAATTTCACATTTAGTTGCATGATATTCTAGTTTGGGTTGGTGATAAAGGTTTGACGTAGAGGATTTTATGGTTGGGATGGCAGGATATAACTATATTATGCCTATTATGGTTGAAAAGGGACATGCTTCTAACTAATCAAACCTTGATATGGAGTGGAAACTTATGGACCAAGACCCTATCTCTAAATTTTTGGCACATTTTGAACCAATAGTTGTCTAGTAGGTACTTGGGAAGCATGGGGACCTCTTTATTACATGAATCCCTATGAGGAAGTGAAAGCATGTTGCATATTAGGCATCTATCATTGACTAGTATTTGCATGTTGTTGACTAGTCATTTCTTGGTTTTGAATTGGCATATTAGTCTGTGACTAAAAAGGTATGTTTGTCATTACCTAACAAGGTGGAATATTAATTTCCCTTGATTGAGGTGGTAATGTATTTGTCCTCTATTACATTGATACACTAGATTGTGTCTGTTGTTATGGAATACTACTCATCACTTGTTGAGGAGGAGTAGGATTCTTCACATTCTACCATTGAGGTGTGACATTGGCTATTGTTTGATTACCTAATCCCATAGGGTGTACACTTGAGAAAGTAATTAGTTGAGGTTGGGGTGTAGAAACTCCTATTCCCTAGAGTGATGATCTACTCATAGGATTAACTACAGGCACATGTTGTTGGCTAATTGTTTGCACATTAGTACCACTTTGATCAAGATTGGATGCTATTTGCACATTGTCTACTACATTTAACTCACTATTCTATGTAGAGCCCAAAGACACTTCTTCAATAACAATCATATTCATCAAGTTATCTATTGAAGTGGTTTGTATGAATGATTCAGAACTCAGATTCTCTTGTCTAGTTAACTCTATCAACACTCCTGGTAAAGGTACTAGGTCAGTAAGAGGCTTAATCACCATGTTCATCTGATTGAAATCATGTCCTATATTAAATTAGGTTTGATATGTTATTTGCATTTGGTTAAAGTGATCTTCCATGATGTTTTTTCCTTGATTAGATATATTAGGGTCTTGATACATTATTTGGACTAGAGCCATAGGATTGATAAAATAAGCTTATTGATCGTAAATGATATTATGGGGTACTCTTGCTAGACTTGGTAAATTTTTCATGGGGGAAGTATACTAGAAACTTGGCCCCTATCTCTATGGATCTAACCAAAATCAAATCTTTGTTCTCTAACAAATGTCACTCAAACAAAAATGGATCATACGTAGAAGCCATATTAGTAGAATATGACTGTTGAATAATTGGCTAATCCATTGTGGGTATTGTAGCTAGGTATTGCATGGTTTGTTCTTGGTATTATTTTGAATAAGGTGTTGTGTTAACCATATAGTTAACTAATGGATCTTAGATTTGTGCCCCATATTGAGTATTATAAGAGGGATAAGAGTCCATCTCATAAGCAATATTATCTGCATAAGGTTCTTGCACCATTTATTCATGTGTAACTACATTACTAATCCCTAGATTGTACATGAGTCCACTATGAGTGTAGGAATACATGTTGGGATCCATAGTCAATACTTTACGATAAAAGGTCAAAGAGTTATAAAAAATCTAAAAAGGACAAAATCTAAAATAAATGATGTTTTAAATTGGTCTAGATTTGTCAAAAGGATCAAAAGGTTTATGCAAATATTTGTGAGGAACAAGCTAGCAAAAAGTATCTAACTTTCACCATTCACACAAAGATAAGCAAGTAAATGGACCAAAAATCAAAATACCAAACTCTAAGGTCAAAGTGTTTCAAATCAATCTAATCTAGGAATTTAAAAGTTGCTAGGTCTTTTGGCCAAATGTGGCATTAAAATATAGGCTCAAACAAGGCATGTGGTAGGACTCTTGGCCAAACGATGTCAAAATATAGACTTTATAATAGATGAAAGTTTTAATCTAGCAGATTTGAAACACTTCTAACAAACACTAGGTATTTGATTCTTGGATATGAACTTGATAAACGAGGTATAAGGTATGAAAGAAAAGGCACTTTTAAAAATAGTTTATTTTCTCATAAATAATGGTATAAAACTTGGTTCTTCTGACAAACAAGCTAGACAAAGGTGATAATTATAACTATGTTTTAGACAAAGAATCATAAAAGTGTACTTGAATTGGCCTAAAAATGTAGTAACAAATTTTAAACTCTAAGAAAGAGGGTATATGAAACAATATTTGGAATGTTTTGGGCAATGTAATGATGCTATACTAACAAAAAGGTGTGACAAAAAAGTTTGTTTCAAAAACTCTCTAAGGCAAAGACAATTTCCCATAACTTTGATAGCATAACACTACTTTTCTTGAATCAAAATTTTGTGGTGCATAGACTCAAAGTGTAAGTTTTTAGCACAAAATGGCTTAAGTCTATCAAATTATGATAATGATTATGAGTCTCAAACAACCTCCAACCTACATTGGAAATTAAAACTAAGTTCCCTCGAGTTTAGTGCAAGTTGTGAACCCACTTAACACATCAACCCTATGAACTTGTAAAGGTGCAATTCTGAATTTATATTATAAGTGAAGGACTTAAACAACTTTGGTAAATGTCTAGACTCAATTAGGTAGCATAACTATGCCAAAGTTAATGATATGACTCTCAAGCTTTTGATGAACTTTTGAACAAGGAAAATGGATGATCTCACATGGGCAACATAATGCCTCTTTATTCAAAATAAAATTTTGACTATGTGTTTGGTTTGGATTATTTATTTACACTAAGTTTTGACTTCAAACAAAACTTTAATCTAGGACAAGACCAACTAATTAATCGCTCATAGATCCTAAACTGAAAATGTTGATTGGTATTGTTAGAATTCATCAATATACGTCATTTGAGAGGATTTTAAGTGTTCATACAAAAATAAATGTGCATTATATAGTAGGGTTTTTACACCCCCCCTTCTCTCAAATGATATTACTGTGACATGGACCTTGAGGTGCACCTTGCACCAACAATACTTTGATGGCAAGTGAGGATTTGTATAATATCTAACAAGATTCTAAATAATCAAGGGGAATTAATTGTATAATGACTTTCATGCCAAATAATGCAAAAGAAAATCACAAATTTTGGGTCCATATCACTTGACTTGTTGCAAAAAGGTCTAGTCCTTTTTGCAACCACTACATCTTGATATTCATTCAATGTAGTGCAATTTCCAAATTACCACTATGTCCTGTGTGCAACTCCAAAGGAGCCAAATTAAGTCAATGTTGGGAGGTGAAACCCTAGGTTAAAGCTTCCCTAAAGAACTTGTGGGAGGTGATGAAGTCCTCCTCACAATCCAAGTTTGCA
Source organism: Torreya grandis (assembly GCA_037957365.1). Classification (NCBI taxonomy): domain Eukaryota; kingdom Viridiplantae; phylum Streptophyta; class Pinopsida; order Cupressales; family Taxaceae; genus Torreya; species Torreya grandis. The sequence continues at coordinate 1,622,105 of JARHVA010000236.1, read as the reverse complement.
TAAAAATAAAGAAAGCATGAACGTAGAAACATTTTAGGGTCATTTTCAAGATCACCCAAAATTTGATGAGTTTTTGGGGAGTGATTTATAAGACTTTCTTTCTAAGCCTTGGACTAGGATACTTGCAATAAGAATGGCAATTTTGATTCCAAGGGTTCCCTAAAGGGAATAAATGGAAGAGCATACATGCAATATTCCTCTTTTTGTCAAACAAAAATTAGTCTAATCAACTATTGAAAACAAGAATTGACAAGTGTGTTTAATTTTAAGCTCAAATGAAAGATTTGGTGGTGTTCAGTTGACCCCTTGGTCTTAGTTTCAAACTTTGAAAACATTCACCAAAAACATCTAAATTCTTTGTTAAACACCAAAACAAGGTTCCTAATTGATTTTTAAGCATGTAAAAGGTTATCTAAACATGTTTTGCACAAATGTCAAGCTTGGTCCTATGAAAAATGTTAGCATGTCCTTTAACTTTGAAGCTTTCTTGGGTTTGAAATAATGATCTTTAAAAAAATAGATCTTAGGTCCATGTTTTAAGAAAAACATAGTGACTGACGTCAGTTATAGATACCTGATAATAGTTAATTTGGCTAACTAATGTTAGTTATCTAATTGATATCGATTATACCAATGTGATCACCTCGATAGGTATCTAAACAATATTGGTCTTGATAACCGATGTTGATTAAGCTATGTAACTGATGTTGGTCTTACTTGCCAACGTTGGTTACTATGTAAAACCATGGCAAACAAAAATGGCAAAATAAAGTTATAAAATCAATTTTCAAGAGTTTTAAGGGTTCAAATGAATATTTTAAAGTTGTAAAATGATCTTGTTCAGGTGTGAGATGCATCTAGTCCCACCGGGTGTGCCATTATGTGATCTAAGAATTTGACACAAGAGAGGATGGTTAGTATCATGTTAGTTTCAAAATGAAAACAAAATGAAAAGAACACACTAAACTAGCATAAAATCTCTAGGCCTAGACACTAGGGAGAGCTTAGTTAACAAACATGAATGAAACACACAACTAAAATTCAAAAGAAACTTTATTTTCCCTTCCTTGGATGATCCAAAATGCTTATTATAGTGGCTTGTTCAGCTTGTGCTCATGAAGTCTTTGGCAATGGAAGCTTGACTACTTCCATCTCTCCTTAGCATCTTTAACTTGTGGCTTGGCTTGTCTTGGAATCAATTTCACATGGTAAAACTAGTTGAATGAAGCTTTTATAACCAATCATGCATTATAGCGTTACATAATCATGTCTTAAAAATGATGTTCATGGCCTCTCTATTTATAGATTTTTGAGAATGTCTAGAATCAACCTGAACCATCCATCTCAAAATTGAAATGTGTGGTTGAGGATTAATTCAATTTTTTATAATTAAGTTTTTAATTATCCTCATCATGAAATTGGAAGAAGGGGAAATTAAGAGGCATGGAGGGCATCATGGAAGGCATTGATGAGGCATGAAGGGCATGGATACTGATATTTGTGGCATTTATGGCCTAGGATGTCTTTCCAAGAAATGAGGTCACTTGATGATGCAGATATTCAATATTTATTTCTAAAAACAAGTATTCAACAAGTTTTCATGGAATTATTAATCATGCCTTGATTTGGATTAATTAGCTCTTAAGCATGTTTAAGCACTTTCTACACAAATTACTCAAATCGATTAGAATGCCTTGTTATTGTCTAAAATCTAACTAGATTAGAATTAGAAGTCACTGTCAGATACATGGATGAATTATCGCATTTATGGTGTTATCAATAGAAAATAACAAATTCATGTGTCTTGTGCAAAATATTTGATAGGAAAGAGCAATCCAAAGCACCCAGGTGCAAAATTGGCATTTTGACTCAAAATGATCTGATCAAAGTTAGCTAGCCCATAAATTACATTACCCCATTTAATGATACACTGGCCAAAATTAGCACTTGAATATGTCAATTTCACATCATTTATCATGTTTTAGTATTTTTAGGCCAAATTATGTATTCTGGATGGAAATTGGCCAAAACCCTGATTGGAGGTTATCAGTGGCTAGATTTAGGTTTCTACAAAAGATACTTGAATCTTGATGGTGGAATGCTAAAGTGATTTGGCCAGAGTGATAGTAATTTGGATTTAAAAATTTATTTCATTATATTTTTAGGTCTTTGGTGATGTTCCTCGCTTGATGAAAGGATGTTGAATACCTATATGCAAGAGAGCTTAGATGTAAGATTCTAGATTGTGGATCCAATTTCACTTTCTCCTCTTTCCCTTTTGTAGGATGAAGTTGATAATTGGGATGGATGAAGTTACTAATTTGATAAGGGGATAAATTTGAAAATTCATGAAATTTAAAAGGAAGTTACCATTTAGGGAGATGCTTATCTCACATAAAGTTGTTAATGGTTTAAAACTATAATGTAGGCTAGAAGACTTGACTGTTGATGGTCAGGCTATCCATCAATGATTAGGTTGATCATTAATAGTCGAGGGGTTTGGAAAGAATAGTTCAAAGGAAGTTAAAAAGGGTGAGTTAAATGATTTAGCCAAATATGTTAGGGATTTGATAAGTTTAAGTGAGTCTAATTGAATAGGTGGTCCACTAAATGCAAGGTCGAATGTGGGTCAAAAAGGTAGTTTGACATTAAAAGCTATCATGTGTATTTTTTGAGTGTCTACACAAGGACCAAGTCAACTTCAACCAGTGAAGACTCAAGACTTTGGTCTCTAAGTTGAATAAGGACTAGTTTGCACCCCAAAAACTCTACATAATTGGCATATTGGGCCATGATGTGAAGACTAATGTAACCATACTCATCACCTTGTTGGAGGAGTATCAGGGTATGTTGGACATTACTACCCTACAATCTTAAAAGATTGCATGCACCCTATTGGATTAGAAGTAACAACTAGATGATTCTTGAGCCAGCTCCATTATAGACATTGTCACAACTACCACCACCATAAAAATATGGGCAACCACACTAATTTTGTAGATTAGAATGAAATAGTGCTCTAAGAATTGCTCAATGTTTGAGAAAATGTGCATGATTAAATTCTAAACTGGTAGAGTCAACTTCTATGCAGTTCCTTCATAGGTCTCCAAGCCCAACATCATGCAAATAAATTGGAGTAGCTAAGTGGTGAGATCTAGATGAGGGTCAACAACACCAAGGCAACCATAAACATTAATTGATGATTTGGATCTCAAGTAGATCATTAACTATTATGCACCATTATGCACCTTGTTGTGCATGATTCAAGAAGTCATGCTTGACTAGCATGCTTAAAATATCGATTGGTCTCCATTTTATAGTGACATTGCCCAGGTCCTTAACACTCTTATGTATAATCCATCATCCAATATCTAATGGGTCTTCACTTAGTGTGAGGTTGTATAATCTAAGGCTAATGACTCTTATGGATAGTCATCATCTGCAGGGAATATTTTAGTGGCGAATATTCATACTTTGGCAAATTTTACATTTTGTCAGTGTGTTTTTTGGCGATTGTATGCCGTTCCATGGTTTCCTGGTCACCAAGATTTCTTAGGTTTCATGATTGCCTAGCTTTGTAATCGCCAAGGCAAATGTTTTGTTTAAGTTTTTGCCTGGCAGTATTCGCCTTTCACGCAGGCGACCAGGTAGCGCTTAATTTGGAATGTTCGCCGGGTTTCACGTTATGGGAAGTGGAGGAGTCAGCTCGTTTCGCTAACACACTTTCATTTGTAATATGTATAAATCCGAATTCAAGAAAATAGGAACGAGACATTCAATAACCCTTTTTTTTTTGGAAGTGAACAGTATACAAATAAAATAAACATTTAAGTATAAGTTTACATTTATAATGGACATCTAGTTTCTTATACTTTAAGTTATATTTTATTTATATACTTTCAAGGTGTTTGAGAGGGGTTTTGGACCGCTAGGAGCTATAATGCAAATTCTAGGTTTTGGTGGATCCTATCATATTTCAGAGTTAGTCAGATTCCAGGGTTTCAGGGTTTCAAACTTAGCCATATTTTAGGGTTTCAAGATTTCAAGGAGACATCATAGGAGGTATGAAGGCTGCATGAAGGGATGTATGCGTGATAGAATAGTATGAAAATATCTCTCGCAAAGTGCCACAAGCCGATCCCACCCCATTCCCAGTGCCCAAAAAATTAAAATTTTACTATGATTATTATTTTTTGTTCGCCAATGTATAATTTTTTTGTGGTTTTAAAATAACACAATTCGCCCAGATTTTACACATTGTTTGAGAGACTATGAATGATTCGCCAATGGAGATTATTATTATTTCTTTGTAAACTATTTTTTTCGCCACAAAAAATAATTTTTTTGTCAGGTGTTTTACACATTTCGCCAATTTTTTACACCTTTTCTAAAGGAGGGGTTTCTTAAAGTATACCCTGATGTGAAACACTACAAAAATGATCCAGGTTGATTCATAAATGTGGATAGTGTAATGCTTTCAAATGGAAATGAAAGGAGGTAAAATGGTTATTTAGAACTTAGGGTGTAGGTTAACACAAGAAAACCTAAATTAGAATAAAAATGGGAAATAAAACACCTTAATGTGTAAATAGGTGACAAATTTATTTTAACTTGTTTTGTATTTGAGAACTTGGTGTATTTATTTTCAAATAAGGTTGTGAATATAACATGGATTTTTAACAAAAATACTTCCAAGTAATCATGTAGAAACTGACATGAGTTATGAGATAGTCACTTAATCCTTTCGATATACTTGATTTTGAGAGGATAAATTTTAAGGTTCATTAAAAAAATTATTGCATGTATTGGTAGGGTTTTTAATCCCCCCTTCTCTCAAAATTATGTATGTAAAAGGTATTCTCTAGGGGATGTTAACCATTGCACACATATATTAGTGATATATCTATGGAAAATGTGGCTTTATACCTTAATTTTTCAATTGTCACACTAAATAGTCCTGATATACCTTATAGTATGTGGGCACTTTATAATAATACATCAATTAAAGGTGATGTCTTACAAGACATTTGCCAAAGGGTCTAGTCCCTTCATGACCACTTCAATCATTGAGGTCTCAATGAAGTGCTACTGATGTAACCAAAATCCAAAGTGCATACCATCTAAGATACTACTAGCACTACTTTAATTTGTATGCCCTAATGAATAATGGGGTTGGTACATTACTAAGATATCACTTCCTAGGTCAACACACCCATAAAGACTAGTGGGAAGGTGATGAAATACACCACATGAAGTCAAAATAAAATGCAAGTAAAAATATATTTTTTCTTCTCATTCTTAGGACCCCATGAATGGGCAAGAGAAGAGTGTACAACAAAAACATATTTTTTAGGTAGACACACAAATAAGTAAAATAATGTGTTTTTTATCACCCAAGATCCCTAAATGGGGTAAGGAGAGAGCATAGGCACAATGATTCATAAAAATGAAATATAAATAACTGAAGTAAATACATAAAGTAAATGCTCTCAAGAACACAAAGGCAATGTTGATTTTTTCTTTTTAAGCGCTAAATACCAAATATAGATGAAATTTGATTTTTTAGGTTATTTTTAAAAGTAAAAATAACTTAAATAGATATTACAACCTTTAAAACAAAAGATTAGATTCTTAAATAATGGTTTTAACTATCCAAAAAAGCTAATTCTAACACTTTTAAGCTCTCAAAAAATTCACCACAAGTCCATTTCTCCATTTAACAGAGAGACCTCATCAATTTCAAAGTAACTTATTTGTTTTACAATGAACTAGAAATGTAATTTTGGAAACTTCATAAATTACCAGGATGACCTTGTTGATTACTTGACGAGTTTACCATTTTCCATAAAAACACAAAAAAACATGAGTTTACCTTATGGAAATTTCATTATTTATTCTTCAAGTTCACTGAAACACAGATCGATTTCATCATTTTCAAACTGAGTTCACTGTTGTCAAAGTGAGTTTGTTATTTTCATGGAAAACACAAGAAAATATGTAAAAGTGATTGTACTTATTAGGTTTTAACCTTGTTAATATTTAGGTCAACTTCACTAATTTCAATGTGAGTTTGAAATTTATATAAAAAAAATAGAGAACACAAAGAGTAATATAAAATGATCTCATTGATACGTAGGGAGACTTCACCAATTATGTAAATGACTTCACTAGTCCATAGGGAAACTTCATTCTACAGGGTGACATTGTTATTTCATAGTGTGACTTCAACATTCAACAAAAAATAAAAATAAGCAAATCAACACAATAAATATGGTTTGATTGTTTAACTAGAAGACTTAAAAAGTTCTAAAGGAGTTTTATGTGATGTGGTCTGACTAGGTGTGCCATTAATGTAGAATAAGAAATAAAGAGGGTTAGTAAAATGTTATTATAATTAAATCCAAAATGAATTCAATAACTAACACTCTACGCTTGCTCCCTATGGTGAACGAGAATCACTAGACAAGGAAATCAATAAGAGAAGATAAACAAGACATTTACTTTCCTTGAAGACCCCACTTAAAAAATGTTTTGTAAAATCATGTGCTTGGTTTGTGAAGTATGAGTCTTTATCAATGCACTTTGTTCATTCCAAGGCATCTCTCATTATCCACCAATGGATTTGATCAATTATGATGAAGAAATGGTGATATTTTTAGCATGATTTTGTCATTATATCTTTCCATAATGAATATTGATAATTGTCTATGGAGGTCCTTGTATTTATAGTTTTCTAGAAATAATATCGATCATCCATCTCAAGATCGAGATGTGTGGTCCAAGATTGATTCAATTTTGGAGACTAAATAAAATTAATGTTGTAAATAATATTTTAGAATAAGGGAGTAATTAATAGGCATGGCTTGCATAAATTAGATATTTATTACATTTATTAAGCATGGCTTGCATTTTTGACTTTGTGACTAATGATGTCATGGTGATGTCACATTTTAAGATATTTTTTGAATTTTTATTTTCCAAATTTAGATATTAACTAATTTGATATGGACTTTTCACTTAAGCATTTAATTAGATTTAATTAGTTAAGTGAATCTGATTAGGCTTTTTATAATTCTTAGAATTTGATTAGTTATCATGCACTATTGATCAAAAACATCAATTTTCTAGATCATAACTTGATTGGAGATCAATTAGAAGAAGATAATGCCCCAATTAGGGAAACATTGACATGGTTTGACAATTACACATGATGTGTGTGGACAAATCAAAGCATTTTGGTTGTTTTGGTCTAGTTTGTGCATAATTATGTAAAATCATTCAGACTTATAATTTATACAAGATAGTGGTGAGAATTGAGTGTTTATAGGTACAGGATAATATAGACATCAACATGCCTCCCCTGATATTTATGCAATTGAGCATTTGTTGAAAGAACTAAATTTGAATAGTGGAGTATATTCTTATGTATTTCATAGTCTTCAAACAACCATACATCTAAATTTTTGATAGGATATCATCAAATCCAAGTTATAGTAACTACCACAGACCTAATGGGATAGAAAATGTTTTCCCCATTTGTGGTCATAGAAGTCAATTTATTTATTTTACACACTGACATACGTAGTAGTTTGTCCCTTCCTCATTAGCCTCATCTATAATAACTACATAAACATGCCCTACATTAAAAAAAACATGATTTAATAATGATATGTCAATATATATACCAAATTTAGTACATAACACATGCTTTAAATTTAATTTCATATATACTTTAAATGTAAAAAATCATCTCATACCTGGTTGCATTAGATCAGATACATTATCAAAGTTATGTGATGATGTCATATATGTAAGTTGTAATGTTGGTGGAATCTGATATGTGTCAATTTAACTTAGAGTTATACATATCTATTCATCCACCCACTCTTGTGACTCACATTCATTCTAAACAAATTCCACACATGCCAAATAAAAGCATTCCATGTGTATTGTATGAATTTTTTAAGAATCTACATTCGAATTGTGAAATGAGTAGAATTCACTTGATCCTATTATTTTCATAAAATTTAATAGCTTGAAATTTTTTATTCCTCTATCAACCATAAATATCTATAAATACTAGATTTTTATTGAGCACCATGACCTATTTTCTCATTACACCATTAAACTATATTTTTGACATCTATCAAAATAGTGACATCTTAAAACTTCAACACCTCTCTTGCAAGTGTTCCTTTGACACATGCCCCTACATCATCATTCTCCCATTTTCCATGGTCTAATTCAATGAAAATCTAAATGTGTTTTATTCTGATGGTCACATGTATCTTGCTCATCTAGTAGAACATTCATACATTCTTAAATTATGATGTTTAGTTATCTGACCAAATATAATGCTGATTGAAAGCAATGTTCCTTTCACTCAACTTGCCATAAAACATTTGAAAACAACCTTATACATAATTTTTAGAATGTGTTCGATCATCAATGACATACAAGTGGTACTCTCTTAATATTTTTTAATCATTTTTTATACTATTAGGTGTATACATGCACATAATATCCACAAAAATGGAAACCTATGCTAAATTGTAGTACTATGATTGAACCTCTATTTGTGGTTGTAATGTGTAATCATCTACAAATTAAATTACAAAAAAAATAGTACCAAGTGGAAATGTGTCCTTTCTTAACTTAAATTGTTCATCTAGATATTGAGTTATGTGTGTGTGTCTTGTATACTCATAAATAATTTCCTCCTTGAATTTGACCATAAATTCAGAAATAGATATTTGTTCTATAATAAGCTCGCACCTTTTAGATTTGTTTCCATATTTTAATTAATATGTCACATATTTATATTTACTAAAACCAAATAATTGTTGTCCAATTCCATGTGTGCTCTCCTCATGGGTACAATGTTTCAATTTTGGAAATTCACCACAAATGTTGCAAGTTTCATCTAAACATGTTCTATTATAATAAAATATATCTATCTAGTACTTCACAAAAAATGGTTGGAATAAAATCCCTTATTTATTTTTTTGGATCTTCCCTTCCACACTCCTGTAAAATATTGTCAATATTCAAAGTATAACAAACATGACAAAAAAATATCATAATGCATCAAAAATATAACATGTTTCTATAATAACAAGTGATGCATGTGTGATTGATTTTCACATAGAAGGGTTTGGATATTTCAAAATATATTTGATTAATATAAATTTATGGATATTTTTGAACAAATTTAGAGTACAATTGTGTTTAAGTCATATCCATTTTTTTTTAAAGATGTTGTTTACAATTATGATAACCAACTCTTATTTTCATTACAACTTTTATATTAGGTGACACCTTTGTTTTATCTTTCCAAAATTATGCAAGTAAATATTTTAGGGCATCTATTATAGCCTTGTTTTTTCATGGGAATATACTAGAGAACACCTACAAGTTTTTGTTATCAGCGACATCAAGTATTTTATATTTCCCAATTATTTTCATTAGTATTTTTATATTATGTTCAATGCTCTACTTCTTTGTCTAATCAAGTGTTTGTTCCTTGTTTGAAAACTTACCATACAAGTTTTAATAATTCATTGAATAGCATTACTATCTTTGGTGAATTTTTTGAAACCTACTTTATGGTATGAATTATGTATATTTTTAACAATTGCCTTGTTTTGACCATCAATATTAGATGTTCTTAGTCCTAGGGTGTTCATTGTAGGTCTCGTCTTAAGTACTTTAATCAATGTAACAAATAATTGACATATTTAAGATTTGTTTAATTTTTCAAAGTGCCAATCCTGAATTCTTTTAGATTTTTTTCTCATATGTGGGTCAAACATTTTATTACATATTAGTTTCAAAATGTTTTCATTAATTTCAATTAAATATGTTGTCACACAAAAAATTACACACAGAATTTTGGGATAACCCTATTAAATTTTTTTGCCTTTTGTCTTTTAAGAGTCAATTGTTCTTGTAAAAACATAGTCCCATAAATAAAACATAGTATTTATTAGTTTTCATTATGATTTATTTCATTCCCAATTGATTCAAATTACTCTAGAAGGTGAGAAAATGTCTTCTTGGGTCATTCTCGTAAAAACCCATTTTATCCATCTTTCGAAGAGATTAAAAAAATCTAAGTGTTGGTATTCATTACTAGGCCAATTCAGGTTCTCAAAGTTTCTTTACTTATGCCCTTTGAATTAATTTATCTTAATAAACTCAAATTACACCATCTAGATCAAACTAGAATTGACTAATGACTTTGCTTCTTGTGAAAGTTGAAGCAAAATAGTTTTGTTAACCTACAAAGCAAAGCACTATTCAGAAGAACCCAGGGTTTTGAAGTTACCTCACTTGCTCAAAGTCATAAATAAAATTAGTTAGAGTTTGCAATCCCAAAGCCTTTATAAGAATAGACCAAACTAGGGTTTTGAAAGTACTTGACATCAAAGATCAACTCAAGCAAAGCAGTTCATGAAACTCGATAAACTTAAAAATGCTTGCATGGCTTTCTTTCCACATGTCACTTAGTTTTCATAAATTCATGGTATAATATAAATATTGAAAAATACACCTTATTTCCCACCTATATTTCAAGATTATTTGACCTAGATGTTACCCTTGTGAATATTGAGTGACACAATTTGAGCCTTTAAAGTGATTTTTGAACAATTCCTTCATGACACATTTGCAGTCAAGGTATGTAACTAATTTCCCCTTTGCTTTCATGTCTCTTTTTAAGGTTTTTGTCTTATTTTTCCTCTGGTAAGTTTCCATTTTCCACCTCAAAGGTTTCTTTGTCATTTTCCTATTTTACCTATAATTGTTTATCTTTCTTTACATGCATAGATGTTGTAAAACTTTGTAAAATCCTTAGAGACATTTTGCTAGTGAAAATCCCCAAACAAGATATAAAAAACATGAATTTTTCCAATAAGATGCCCTCAAATTTGACCTAGAACATATTGCTCAGTATTTTCACAACTTCTCACTTCTCAGAGTTCTAAAATCCAGTAGCTTATCCTATGAAACCTGAAGCTCACAAAAGCTTTGCTTACTTAGATTTTTAACAACTGCCTACTTACTCGAGGTTCTAATTACCACTTACTTCTTCTTCCTTGGGTTTTCCAACCCAAGTTACTTGACCACATAAACTTGAGTAACTATCTTGAATAAACCCATAGTTGTAAATGCTTATTCTCACTCAGAGTTCCTTAGACTTAAGACTTGCATAATTCTTAGACCTTCCCAGAGTTTTGATACCCTATTACTTAACATGAGTTTCCTAGAGTTTTCAAAATTTTCTACGGTTAGAAGTTCCTTATAACTTGAAGCTTGCTTAAGAATGTTACTCAAGACCATAACCTAACTCAGTTGTTCAATCTTTTCAAATTTAGTAAGAGTAATTACTGAGTTCTCAAGAGCATTCACCAAGTCTTTCAAGTATTAGTCACAACAAATGTCAAGATCAAAAAAATAAACATCGAGAGTAGAAAAAATAATAACCCTGATTGAATAAGTTCTTGAGTTATCACTTGAAGAAGTACCAAGACTAAGTAGAAGAGGAAATACTAAGGCAAAGAGAATTAAGAAGCCAATGAAAGCAAATATGAAGTATAAGTATAAAGGATATCCCATCGAGTCCTGTATTGCTTCCAAGTTTTTTAGAGATAAGTGATACTAACATGGGAGATATTTATATAACTAAGCTATTAGAGAGGTCAAAATAAATAATCAAGACACCAATCATGCAAGAAATGACTAATAGTGGGATCCTAAAAGATATAGCATTCCCAAGTTTTGTATAACTTCTTAAGTTTGTCCTAGAGTGTGCTAAGTACTATGATTCTCTTACTAGGATAGTAAAGATACTTATGGCAATGTGGTGATAAGGTTAGATGTTTAATATTTTGATTATTGTTTGAAGATCCAAGTAAGATCTAAAGTGCATGATGTAACAATGGAGAAATATAAAAGTCAATGGGAGAATAAGTCATCAGATTACATCAAAATAATGAATATTAATTATCTTAGGAAAGCAAAGTAGCCTTCAAGATTTCCAAAGCAAATAGTAAGATCTGATTTAGTTCAAGATGTAGATGACATAACTCAGTTATTATGTAGAATAAATGGAGAGAAGAATGCTAAGTGATTTTCAACTTAGATGTATGCATACATTAGGGCTATTGATGTTAATAAGAGTTATACAATGATTCAATGGTCAAGATTGATAAGTGATAACATTGATCACTAGCTGAGTAACATATTGTAGAATCTTAACTTTAAGATGACTTCTTATCTAGTATATGTAGTAGCATCAAGTGGAGCATTATTTAGGCTAACTACAAAAAGGATGTTGGCAACAGAGCCTTTATATGATTACTATGCTCAATTAATTTTGTCTTAATACTTTAAGCACTATAAGAGGGTTAATGATGGATTCTTTTATGAAATCATTTGTAAATTGAATGTTAACTTAAAGGCTAAAAGGGTATCAAATGTAGCTTAAGAAGCAGTTTCCCATTTTGGATGCATTTTCATCAAATTCTTGAATTTCACATATCTCAAAGTTAGTGGTTTCACAAGGACACTAGTAAAATTACCAAGGTATCTTATTGATAAATAGATTCTTATGGAGCTATGTATGTAGTCAGTTGAGTTGCATGATTTATAGTCAAAATTTCATCATTCCTCTATTGGTTTTCCCATTGTTATTGGCCATTATCATTGTGCTAGAATTTACAAGGCAAAGAATGTGTAATTAAAAATGTATCACAATTAAAATCAATCACATGTTGAAGTTAGATCAGATTTGATTGTAGAGGCATAGCTCAAAGCATAGTCTCTCTTGAGTATATGCACATTCCTGCACTTGAAGACTTTTGGATTGATTGTAGAGATTAATTTGAAGTGAAAAGAAGAGACAATAGTAGAATGACAATTAAACAAATTCATTACTTTTATTTATCTACCATTCTAGAAGATGTGGAGGATGACAGATAAGTGATTCATGATGCTTATTATGCATTGGGAGGGGATAATGCCCCACTTCCATATATTAACTTCAAGAAGAATCAAGTAAATACTATTATTGAAAGAACTTCAATAGTTTTTGCTATGAATTTAGCATGGATTCTTAGTAAGGGCTTCTATATGAAAGAGATAGTAATGATAAAATAGGTTAATTTAGTCACAAGAGGAAAGTAGTACAAGGAAAAAGTATCCAAGAGCCAAAAAGAATTTAAAATTGAAAAATAATGCTAATGACACATACTCTATGGTGAAAGAAAAGGAATCGATCCAACAAGTTTCACATACATTTCCTCTGGTCACTTTTACCATTATTACTTCTACCATTATTTCTTATACAATTCATATTCCTACCACATCCATCACATCTTCATTTTCATTATTAGTAAAGGAAAAGGAACCTATTCAGCTAGCAGTGAAAGAAGATAATCCTTCCACACTCATGCCACCCCCAAAATCTCTAATTTTCAAGTCTCCTAAGAAACCTACTCAGAAGGAGAATGATGTTCTTCTTCCTCAACCTTCATCCACTCTACCTACTATTCTTCCACCTCCTTCTAAGGATCACCCCATCATTTCTTCTATTCAAACCCAAATAAAACTAGAACAGGTAACTATTGGAGAGGTGAATGCATCCTAAGAGGTATCTCAACAACAAGTAATAGTTTAACTTGAGGTAGAGGTAGAAACAAAGATAGATAAGGAGAAGGAGACACAGAAAGAACCTAAGAAAGAAGTAGAAAAAGAGAAGGAGAAAGAACCTGAGAATGAAAAATAAAAATAAAAAGATGAGAAATTAGTTTCCAATGTAGTTCAAGATGTTTTAAATGCACAATAAGTTCCTTCTCAAGAATTAGTGGTTATAAATAATCAGTATCAAATGGTTTTACATTCATCCACTTCCATAGGCATGTATTTTTATTCATGGTTGGCTTTTCAAAATACTCCTAAGTCTAAATAAGAAATCAACTTGGAGGAGATAGAATTATAGCTTTTGAGAAGTCTTGACTATAAAGGTAAAAATCCCAAAAGTGCCAAAGTGACTTGTAAGCTGATATTGAACCTTTAGGATATAAATTTGTAGAATATCATTTCCTCCATAGGGCAAGAATAAATATGAAGTCATTCAACAAGACTTAACATTTAAAAAGGCACCCCTTAGAGAAGTCACTATAGAAGGTTTGAAATAGGACACTCTGACCCTGATCAATAATCTTTTCCAAAAGTTTGATGAAGAGAAAGGTGATAAAGTTAAGTTGAAGGAATAACTTGCTAGGTTGTGTGAAATAATTACCAAGATGGCAAGATATACTTCATAACAATCATTACTTTTAGGAGGTGCATTTGATTATTAAATAATAATAGAGATAGAGGAAATTAGGGGCAAGGCTAAAGTAATTGATGAATAGATAGAAAAGATGTTGCAAACTACTTATAAATGGTTCCCCGAGGTCCTCGGTACTCTAAATGACATTGAAAATAAATTGGCATAGATAAAGACAGTAATGAAGGAGATAGAAAATGAGAATGGAATTTTTGAATTAAAACAAGAAAGTCTCTAAAGAATAAGCACTTTAAGTGAGAAAGTTTTGATTGAATAATAAATTATTCCAAAAGGGTCAATAAATAAGGTAAAAGCAAAGGAATATCTTATATCTTTTCATATGCACATTCTTGGGATAATGCTTGAATAAATAAAAACTTTAGAAGAATATGCTCATAATGTAAAGTGAATCTAGAGGACTGCAGCTTCTATCTTACTAAAGTTTGGTCTGATAAAATGCCAAGGACATATGAGAAATTGCATCTTCAATTTAAGAAATTAATTGAAAATGCCTCAACTCTTTTCATAGAAAAATATATAAATGAGTTAATCAAGATTCAACAAGAAGTCAAGAGGCTAGAACATAGACTTGAGAAGGTGAAAGCTTACTGTAGGAAGCTAGAAAGGGAACTACTAAGATATGAAATAGAAAGGCAATCAATTGCCAAATCAAATGATGTATCAATCCAATTCATGATGTTTCAACATATCAAATAAAGATAAAAGTGTGTATTAGAGTTTCATGACTTGGAATGACTGTTATTTCTTCTTTTCTCTTCAACTTCTTATATCTTCTTCTATTTTATTTAGTACTATATTTGAAGTAATTTTGTTTTAAGTAATTAATTTATAAGTAATGTCATTTAGTGAAGTTACTTTTAAAATTAAGTTACTTTTTAAAATGTAAGACTTAAGTAACTGGGCAAGACACCATTACTTGAAGACATTTTGTAAAATCAAATTACTTGAGCGAACTCTACATTGCATTCAAAGAGATATTTTTTATTCAAACAGTGAAACCAATAAGTGATAATGTCATTAGCCGTTGCATGCCACACAAGATTAATTCTAGGATGATGTCTCTCAATGGTTTTTAGTTTTTAATGCAGTACATGAGAATTCAAGGAGTTGTCTCCTATTGATTTTGACATCTACATTAGTATTAGTAATAGTGAAGGCTTGCATGCCAGATGATGGTAATTTTTGGAAAGTAATTAAATGAAGCAAGAAAGTTTAAGCAATCTAAAACTTTATGTTTAGATTTTTGAGTTTTTCTTGTGTATGAAATTGGTTCAAAGTGAATAAGAAGGAAGTTTATTTCTATAGAAATTTTCATCTAAAGAGATCATTTGGTACATTTGTAAAGATTAAAATGGTATATTTTACGTTATATTTAAATCTAAACATGAATTCTAGTTTTTCTCAATCATTTTATGAAAGAATTATCATCTCTTGAATGTTTATCTAATTGTACAGATTCAATAAGCTCTATAAAAATACTTATTATGAAGTGCAATTTCTTTTTTCTCACATATTTTAGTTTTTTTCAATCTCTGTTTCTCATAACTTCTTTACACATTCTTTGAAACAACTACTTACTTGCTACAAAATTACTTTGTTATGGTTCATGAACTTTATGATTAAATTAATACCCAAAATAAGATAACTTGTACCTATCCTATAAATAATTTGTATAAATTGTGAATAAATGAAAGTTGTGAATATTTATAAATAGATAGACATAAAGTGCATGGGAGCTTCACCATTAAATGAAGGGGATTTAATCCCATGACTACCGAGGTACTTTTGCTAGCCTAAAAAATATCTAGCCAATAATTTCTTATGACTCCACTAGGGAACATGAACTTAACCAGAGCTTAAATTAGATTATCCACTCTAGGGTAAGATTGATGCAATTAATTTTTAGTTCTCCAAAATTGCATGTTTTCCACACTAACATATAGGAAGATGCATGTAAGATTTAAAACACACTTGTGATTTGAAACACATGTTTTAATAAAATTAGATTTACTTAAAAAATAATTACTTTACTTTTCTTGAGTTGCTCTACTTGTCAAGAAGATGCTTTCCTTGAGTTATTACATGTCAAGAAGACGCTTTGCTTGATTTGTTACATGTTAAACTAAATGTTTTGTTTATTTTAAGTTATTTCATGCCAAGTAATTGATTATTGAGTATTTGCTTATAAATTTGAAGTAATCCAAATAAATCCTTAGAAAAATATAGGCATTTCAATCTAGAAAACTAACCTTTCACTAGAGCAAGTAGAGCTCAAGGCTAAATAGATGATTTCTTTTATTTGTAATAAGGGTTCAATTTTAGCTTTCATCCTCAAAATAGAACAAGAAGAGTAAGAATTTTACCTGTGAGACAAGTGTAAACTCTTATGAGCTAGTTGCAACAAAAATTTTCAAGAATAATTCAACCCGCTAATCCTTAGTTTCTTATTCTTGAAAGAATGACACAACAACTCCCTATTCCTTGGGGGGTAGTAATTGGCCCATTATATTTAATTCCTCCTCTCAATTACTTGTCTAAGGGGTTAAGAAATAAATTTTATAAGTTCACAAGTGATAGAAAATAGAGTCTAGATGAGCATCTAGCCACCTTTTTTCTATCTTGTGGAGTGATTAGCGTTGAGCATGAAGATGTATCAGTTAGACTCTTTATTGAAACCTTGCATGACTTAGTTATAGAATGGTTTTACCATTTGGCACCTAAAACCATAATAAATTGGGCTAATATGTGTGAGCAATTTGAAAAGAGATTTAAAGATAAAGAAGATTCATACATATTGCTCACCCAATTGACTTAGCTTAAAAAGGAGCCACATGAACACATGTAGGATTTCATTGCTAAGTTTAATAGATTACTCTACAAAATATCTCAGGATTATCAACCCATTGGTGATAACCAAAAATGATTTTTCATCAATGCTTAGTTACTAGAGGTTAGCTACCAGCTATGTAGAGCACGTCTTGTTGATTTAACTATTACTTAGAACATTACTACAGAGGTTGAGGATGACCTTATCATGGCTAGAAAGATCAAGAAGATAACTTCCAAGGTGGATAGTTCTAATTCAACTACAGTGAAAACCATAATGGATCCTCTATTGTAAAAACTTGTTAATGACTTGTAAGTTAAAAGACAAATTTCTCAAGGTGTTCATACTACTTTTGCTAGGAATTCACCTACACATAATTTCAATAATTAGAAGTAGAATCATATTGTTGGACATACACAAAGACTAGAAATTGAAGATGCTCCAAAGAACCACGTTAAAATTAATAAAGATCATATGGAACGTTGACCTTGATCAAAGTTTTGTTGATGAAGATGACTTTATAGATTTAGCTGGTGAATCCAACATAGGCTACTTTAAATATCAATAAACAAGTGATTATGGAAAAGTGCTTGAAGATGATCATATTCACTCTTTTACAGTATTTACAAGGTCACAAACTTAGCAAGCTAGTGAAAGACCTTGCAAATAACAAGGGAAAGATAAGGAAGACTCTAGGTTAGATGTTAGCATTCTAAAAAGAGGTTGTCCTTTGCCTTCTTCTCTTGTTATTGAAATACCTTCCAAAGAATAAGGGAAAGATCAGGAAGACTCTAGGTTAGATGTTAGCATTCTAAGAAGAGGTAGTCTTTTACCTGCTTCTCTTGTTTCAAAAGATAAAAATGTAGCATCCACTTCTTCACAACTGCATAAGCTAGTAACTCATACTTATAAAGTTAGTCCTACTTTGTCTACATCCATCCCTTATTTTGGCATTATTGACCACATTAAGAAAACCAAGATTCAAATGTTAGAAGTTGAATACTTGAGATCTTATCTAAATCAATTGAATAGACTAGTCAAGTATGTTCAAAGTGAAGAATCAAACAATTCAACCAATGCTTTAAAAGGTATCTTTCATACTCCCAAACAATTTTCTTTACAAAATAATTCTACAACTACTCCCATATCTACCTCTACATATAAAAGAAAAAAGCCATTCTATGTGTCTCTCTTGATCAATGGTTTTAAGTTGAGCAATTATATCCTAGATTCTCGAGCCTCCAATAATGTTATGATAGCTAAAGTAGATGATGCCCTTGGCCTTATTTTTACTAAGTTAATAGGGATATGTTACTCAATAGAAAGACAAGTTCCCTTGATTGGACAAATCAAAGATACTCAAGCTATTTTGGTAGCCTTTCCAGATAAAAGACTTAAAATGACAATTTTGGTTGTAGATATTCCTATTTCTTATGGAATGTTGTTAATTAGAAACTTTTGCAAAGATTTGGGTGTAGAATTCAATATGTATTGGTCATGTGCTCACATTCTAATCAAATGAGTAAATCAAAAACTTGAGCCTGAAATGAATTCTAAGCATATTGTTTCCAAGTCTGATGATCCAAGATCACAAATTATTTTTGAAGAATCAGATCATGGAGTTTATTACCTTGAATTAGATAAGGAAATATAAGAACTAGAGATACAAGAAGAAGAGAAAATATGGACTCTAAAATTGATGGCAGCTACTTTTTTCTTGGTTCAGGTGTCAGAGTTATACTGATATCACCAGATGGTAAGGTATATCCTTACTCTTATAAGATTATGTTTGAAAACACTAAAAATGCATTAGAGTATGAAGCATTATTGTTAGGACTAGAGCAAACAAAAGAAAAAAGAGTGAGACTTCTTAAAGCACAAGGAGATGTTGAGTTAATAATGAGATAAATTTAGGGACAAAACGAGGTAAAGAAAGATAAGTTGAGGCACTGTCATGACCTACATCTGAGTGCAACACTTTATTTTGTAGCCTTCTCAATTAATTCCATTCCTCATGATTATAACTCTAGAGTTGATTCTCTTGTATTTATCTGCTCAGGTCAGATCAGCTTCCCACACTTTTTTGAGAATGTGACTATAGAGTATAGATGGTTTTCCGACCAAAAGTTACAAATAATGTTAATTAGTGGAAATTATTCAATTATGATAAATAGGTAGTTGCCTTCCTTAAGTATCAAGATAATTTTAAAGAATTATATTTTGAAGGAAGTAGTTCACTCCCATGCCAGACAACAAAAGATAATACTAATCCTGAACATGATGATAATGAATAATTAATTCAATTAAAGGGAAATAAAATCCCTAAGGGGTTAGTTTATTTAGAATAAATTCTTGATAAACATGATCAATTTCTAAAGAAAAATAAAGAGTATGGCAAGAGTTATTCTCTAAAAGTACAATAGGTTAACTTGGGCACTAAAGAAGAGACCAAGATGGTCAACATTGAAAAATGTTGTTCCAAAGAGGAAAAAGAATCATTCATCAAACTTATTAAGAAATACATGGATGTGTTTTCCTGGTCCTACAAAGACTTGAAGACCTTTTAGCCAAAAGAAGTACAACACTATATTCCACTTCAGCCAAAAGTAAAGCCTTTCAGGGAAAAGCTTCACCATCATAATCTCACAATCTCAAGTATTATCTTTACTAAAATTAAGAAGCTACTAGATGACAAAATCATTTATCCCATTCACCATTTAGAATGGTTAGATAATATTGTCC
Source organism: Torreya grandis (assembly GCA_037957365.1). Taxonomy (NCBI): domain Eukaryota; kingdom Viridiplantae; phylum Streptophyta; class Pinopsida; order Cupressales; family Taxaceae; genus Torreya; species Torreya grandis. The sequence continues at coordinate 1,602,183 of JARHVA010000236.1, read as the reverse complement.
TAGTAAGAAACAAAAATGGAGAAATAGGTATGTGTGTTAATCTCCATAATTTAAATCAAGCTTCTTTGAAATATAACTATATGTTGCCATTTATGGATCATACCTTGAAAGTAGTTATAGGCTCAAAGATATTATCCATGTTAGATAGATTTTTAAGATATAATTAGATAAAAGTGGATGAAGAATATCAATACGTGATGGCTTTCACAACACCATGGGGGGCATTTGCCTATCAAAAGATGCACTTTGGGCTTGTTAATGCTAGAGAAAATTTTCAACAAGTAATAGATTTGGAATTTACACATATAAAGAATAAGAGAATTCTTATATACCTTGATGAATTGATAGTATTTTCTAAGAAGAGAGGTAATCACTTGACTGATTTAGAAGAAATACTCATCCAGCGTAGGAAACATGGGATTTCTTTGAATCCCAAGAGATCGATATTTGTCATGACTGAAGGGAAGCTTCTTAGTCACATCATCTCAAAGGAGGGAATAAGTATTGATCCAAAAAGGGTTAAATCTATTTAAAGCTTACCTATACCTATGTCTAAGAAATGGGTACATTCATTCTTTGATAAGGTCAACTTCCTCAGAAGATTCATTCCTAAATTTACTAAGTTGACTCACCATATTTATGACATGATGAAAAAGAAATAAGACTTTAAGTGGAATGTTGAAGGTAAGTTGGCATTTTAAAGGATTAAAGCATCCATATCTCAAGCTCTAATGCTGGTTTCCCAAAATTTTAATAAGGAATTCATTTTTTATTCTTATTCTTCTTAGCATACCATGTCAGCCATACTTCTATTATAGAATGATGAAGATATTGAATCCCCTATAGCTTTCATGAGGTATCCATTGAAAAATTATGAGTTGAAGTATAAATAGATGGAGAAACACACCTTTGTTGTATTCAAAGCATGCAAATCCTTTAGGTACTAAATTTTCTCTTCACATACTAAATTCTATGTACCTAATATTATAGTGAAATATATTCTAACACAATAAGAACTAGGATTGTTGAGAGGCACTTGGGTAGCCAAAGTTCAAGAGTTTGGTCTTGATATCAAACCAAAAAAGCTAGTAAGAGAAAGAGGCGTATGCCAATTAATGACAAAAAGTAAACCAGATGACACAGATGTGATGGTGTCTTGGCTTCAATATGAATCAGATGAAGATTTACCCAAGGTTTTTTTTGTTGATCTGGTCGATGAATGGTATATTAAGATTGCTTTCTTCCTAACTTATGGAGAACATCCAAATCATCTTACACATAAGGAAAGATAGACCATCAAGTTAAATTCAAAGGATTGTGTCCTTTGGGATAATGGTCTGTAAAAAAGAGGAATTGGTGGTGTTTTCCTTCATTATGTGGACAAAGAAGAACAAAAGAGACTATTGGAATAGTTTAATGACAAATCATGTGGAAGTCACTTCTCAATATGATTTACAACACATAAGATCCTACAAGTAAGGTAATACTAGCCCACTCTTTTTTAGGATACTTTAGATTGGATTTATAAATGTCAAGCATGTCATCATTTTGTGGGACATCCATAGTTGCTAGCATTGCCACTAAAACCATTCTACCAGTGGGGCATATATTTTATTAGTATGCTGAATCCCTCCTCAAGTGTTGGACATTGTTATGTAGTAAAATCCATTGATTACTTCAACAAGTGGGTAGAATCCATTCCTTTCAAGCATGCCACTTCTAAATTCATATGTGATTTTATCAAGGAAAACATTGTCATGAGGTTTAGTGCCCCTCATAAGATAGTAACCGATAATGCAGCTAATTTTTTTAGATGAACTAACTCATTTATGTTACATAAAATATAATTAGTTCATCCTTCAAATTACTATCCTCAAAGTAATATCCAAGTCAAGTAACAAGAACTTGATGATAGTCATTCATAAGCTAGTGGATGATAATCAACATACCTTGCACAAGAAGTTATTTGATGCATTATGAGCTGATAGAATCACTCCAAAGAAAGCCATTAGAATGTCACCCTTTTAGTTTTTGTATGGAATGGATGTTGAAATACCCATCATAATAGAGTTACCTACTTTGTAACTATCTAAAGCCATTGAAGATGCAAATTATCAAGATTCTATGGATAAGAAGATTATGTTTTTATCTAAACAATAAGAAGTACATGCTCAAGTTACTGACCATTTAGCTAATAATTAGATGAAAGTAAAAAATATTTTTGACAGAAAGGCTAAAGAAATGAATTTTGAAGTTGGTGATTGTTCTTGTTGTGGGATAAGCGACATAAACTAAAAGGGATGCATGACAAATTTGATTCATTGTGGAAAGGGACTTTCATAATCAAGAAAGTTACTAGAAAAGATAGCTTCATCCTAGCTTATCAAGATGGAATTGAATTATTGTTGCCTTATAATGGGAAGCACTTGAAACTTTACAAGAATTGAGTAGTAGGGTAACAGATTTATGTATATAAATAAGTCCTCAGTCTTTCTTTTGTTTAGTTGTTTTTTTATTTCTTTATTTATTTTGTAGTTTTTTGTGATCGAGTTTTTTACATGACTCCATACCCAATAGAAAAGACTAAAAACTACTAAGATATCATATTTTTTTCTTTCTTTTTGATAGAAACAAAGATGTCCCTAATCAAAGCCAACTAGTGTCACCCAAAAATTTTACACATAGAATTTTGGGATACCCCTATTAAATTTTTTTGCCTTTTGTCTTTTGTGAGTCAATTGTTCTTATTAAAACTTAGTCCCCTAAATTTATTAGTTTTTATTATGATTTATTTCATTCCCAATTGCTTCAAATTGCTCCAAAAGGCGAGAAAATGTCTACCTGAGTCATTCTCATAAAAACCCATTTTGTCCATCTTTCAAAGAGATTCAAAAAAGATAAGTGTTGGGATTCATTGCTAAGATAATTTGGGTTCTCAAAGTTTCTTTACTAATGCCTTTGAAGTAAGTTGTCTTAATAAACCCAAATTACACCATCTAGATCAAACTAGAATTGAGTAATGACTTTACTTCTAGAGAAAGATGAAGTAAAGTAGTTTCATAAACCTGCAAAGCAAAACACTATTCATAAGAACCTGGGGTTTTAAAGTTAGTTCACTTGATCAAAGTCATGAGTAAAAGTATTTAGAGTTTACAAGTTTGAAGACTTTACAAGCATAGACCAAACCGAGTTTTCAAAAGTACTTGACTTCAAAGATCAACTCAAGTAAAGCAATTCGTGAAACCTGATAAACTTCAAAATGCTTGCATGAATTTCTTTCCATGTGTCACTTAGTTGTCATAAATGCATGGGTTAATATAAATATTAAAAAATTCACCTCATTTCCCACCTAGATTTCAAGATTATTTGACATAGTTATTATCCTTGTGAATCCCGAGCGACACCATTTGAGACTTTGGAATGATTTTTGAACAATTCCTTCAAAACCCATTTACATTTGAGGTATGTAGATCATTTTATTATTTGGGTTTTTGTCTCTTTTTTCCTCTGATAAGTTTCTATTTGTTGCTTCAAAGGTTTCTTTATCATTTTCCTATTTTGTGTGTAATTGTTTGTCTTTATTTGCATGCATAGATGTTGTAAAACCTTGTAAAATACTTAGAGACATTTTGCATGTGAAAATCCCTAAAAAAGATCTTAAAAACATGATTTTTTCTTGTAAGATGCCCTAGAATTTGACCTAGAATGTATTGCTTAGGATTTTCACAACTTCTTGCTTCCTAGAGTTCTGGATACTAGTAGCTTATCCTAAGAAACCCAAAGCTCACAAAATAATTTACCTACTCAGATTTTTAACAAATACCTAATTGCCTAGGGTTTTGATTACCACTTACTTTTGCTTCCTTAAGTTTTCCAACCTAAGTTACTTGACCACAAAAACCTGAGTAACTATCTTAAATAAACCCACAATTATAAATGCTTCTTACTCAATCAAAGTTCCTAAGACTTAAGACTTACATAAATCCCAAACCTACCCAAGGTTTTGATACTTGGTTACTTAACATGAGTTTCTTATATTTTTCAAAGCTTTATACTATTGGAAGTTCCTTATAACCTAAAAATTACTTAAGAATGTTACTCAAGCCCATAACCTAACTTAGTTTTTCAACCTTTTCAAAATTAGTGAGAGCAATTTACTGAGTTATCAAGAGCTTTCACCAAGTCTTTTAGGTATCAATCACAATAAATTTTAGGATTAGAAGAAGAAGCTTTTGGAGTAGAAGCAACAATAACCCTGATTGAAGAAGTTCTTGAGTTAGCATTTGAAGAAGTACTAAGATCAAGTAGAAAGGGAAGACTAAGGCAAAGAGAATTGAGAAGCCAAAATAAGTAAAGATGAAGTATGAGTATAAAGGATATCCCATTGAGTCCTATATTGCTTTCAAGTTTTCTAAGATAAGTGATACTAACATGGGACACATTTTCATAATTGATATGTTAGAGAGGTCAAATGACATAATCAAGACACCACTCATGCAATCAATGGCTAATAGTGGGATCTTACAAGCTACAACATTCCCAAGTTCTATACAACTTCCTAAGTTTGTCCTAGAGTGTTCTAAGTACTATGATTCTCTTACTAAGATAGTAAAATATATTGTTGGCAATGTGGTGATAAGGTTAAAAGTTCAATATTTTGATTATTGTTTGAAGATCCTATCAAGGTCTAAATTTCTTGATGTAATAGTGGAGAAAGCTAAAAGCCAATGGGATAATAAGACACCAGATTGCATCAAAATAATGAATAATAATTATCTAAGGAAAGCAAAGCAGCCTTCAAGACTTCCAAAGCAAATAGTAAGATCTGATTTGGTTCAAGAAGTGGATGACATAACTTAGTTGTAATGTAGAATAAATGGAGAGAATAATGCTAAGTGCTTTTCAACTTGGATGTATCCATACATTAGGGATATTGATGTTAATAGGAGTTCTATAATGATTGAATGGTCAATATTGATAAGTGATAAAATTGATCACAAGTTGAGTAATTTATTATAGACTCTTGACTTTAAGATGACTTCCTATATAGTATATGTAGCAGCTTCAAGTGGAGCATTTTCTAGGCTAATTATAAAAGGGATGTTGGCAACAGAGCCTATATATGAGTACTACCCTCAGTTAACTTTGTCTAAATACTTAAAGCACTATAAGAGAGTTAATGATAGATTCTTTTATGAAATCATCTATAGATTGAATGTTTCCTTAAAAGCTAAAAGTGTATTAGATAGATCTTGGGAAGTATTTTCCCATTTTAGACGTATTTTCATCCAATTTTTGAATTTCACGTATCTCAAAGTTGGTGGTTTCATAAGGACACTAGTCAAATTACCAAGGTATCCTACTAATAAATGGATTCGTATGGACCTATGTAGGTAGCTAATTGAGTTGAATGATTTATAGTCAAAATTTCACCATTTTTTGTTGGTTTTCCCATTGTTATTGGCCATTATCACTATGTAAGCATTTACAAGGTAAATAATGTGCAAACAAAAATGTATCACAATTACAATCAATCACATATTGAAGCTAGATCAAATTTTGATTGTAGAGGCATAACTCAAAACACAGTCTCTCTTGATTATATGCACATTCTTTCACTTGAATACTTTTGGATTGAATATAGAGATGAATTTAAAGTGAGAAGAAGAGACAATAGGAAAATGATTGTTGAACAAATTCATTCTTTTGATTTAGCTACCATTCTATAAGATATGGAGGATGATAGACAAGTGATTCTTAATGTTTATCATGCAATGGGAGGAGATAATGCTCCACTTCTAGAGATTGACTTCAAGAAGAATCAATTAAAAATTGTTGATGAAAGAACTTTAGTAGTTCTTGTTATGAATTCAACATGGCTTCTCAGTAAGGGATTCTATATGAAAGAGCTAGTAATGACATAAATGGGTCAAGTCAGTCATAAGAGGAAATCAGTACAAGAAGAAAGTATCCAAAAGCCAAAAAATAAGTTAAAATTGAAAAATAATGTTGATGGCACATACTTGTGGTGAAAGAAAAGAAATCAATCCAACAAGTTTCACCTACATCTCCTTTGGTCACTTCTACCATTATAACTTCTACCATTCCATATTCTATAATTATTATTACTACCACATCCATTACATCTTCATTTTCATTACTAATAAATTAAAAGGAACCTATTCATCTAGTAGTGAAAGAAGTTAATCTTTTCACACTCATGCCACCCCCCAAAATCTCTAATTTCCAAGTATATTATGAAACCTACTCAAAAGGAGACTGATGTTCCTCCTCCTCCACCTTCATCCACCTCCACCTTCATCCACCTCCACCTTCATCCACTCTACCTACTACTCCTCCTCCACCTCCTTTTGAGGATTACCCCACCATTTCTTCTATTCAAACTCAAAAATAACTAGAATAGGTAACTTTGGATAGGTGAATGCATCCCAGGAGGTATTTCAGTAACAAGTAATAATTAAACTTGAGGTAAAGATAGAGAAGCAGGAGGCATAAAAAGAACCTGAGAAAGAAGTAGAGAAAGAAAAGGAAAAACAACCTGAGAAGGAGAAAGAAAAAAATATGAGCAAATAGTTTCCAATGTAGTTTAAGATGTTTCAAATCCACAATAAGTTCCTTTTTAAGAATTAGTGGTTAGAAATAATCAGCAACAAATAGTCTTATATTCATCCACTTCCATGGGCATGGATTTTTCTTCATGGTTGGATTTGAAAACTACTCCTGAGTCTAAATAATAAATCAACTTGGAGGAGATAGATTTACAGCTTCTGAGAAGTCTTGATCATAAAGGTAAAAAGCCCAAAAGTGTCAAAGTGACTTCTAAGCTGATAATTGAACCTTCAGGCCAAAAATTTGTAGAAATATTAGTTCTTCCACATGGCAAGAATAAATATGAAGTCACTCAAGAAGACTTAATAGTTACAAAGGTACCCCTTGGATAAATCACTACAAAAGGTTTGAAATAGGACACATATACCCTAATCAATACTCTTTTCCAGAAGCTTGATGAAGAGAAAGCTGATAAAGCTAAGTTAAAAGAAAAAATTGTTAATTTGTGTGAAATAATTGCCAAGGTGGTAAGATCTGCTCCACAACAATCATTAATTTTAAGAGGTTCATTTGATTAGTAAACAATATAGGAGGTAGAGGAAACTAGGGATAAGGCTAAATCAATTGATGAATGGATAGAAAAGATGTTACAAACTGCTCAAAAATAGTTTTTTGAGGTTCCAAGTACTCTAGATGACATTGAAAATAAATTGGCACATATAAAGACAATAATGAGGGAGATAGAAAATGAGAATGGAATTTTTGAATTCCAATAAAAAAGTCTCTAAATAATAAACAATTTAAGTGAGAAAGTTTTGATTGAAGAATAGATTGTTCCAAAAGGGTAAATAAAGAAGGCAAAATAAGAGGAACATCTTATATCTTTTCATATGTGCATTCTTGGGACAATGCTTGAAGAAATGAAAACTTCATAAGAAGATGCTCACAATGTGAAAGTAGATCTAGATGACTGCATCTTCTATCTTACTAAATTTTGGTCTGATAAAATGCCAAGGACATCTGAGCAATTACATCTTCAATTTAAGTAATTAATTGAAAAGGCCTCAACTTCTCTCACAACAAAATCTATAAAGGAGTTAATCAAGAGTCAATAAGAAGTCAAGAGGCTAGAACCTAGACTTGAGAAGGTGAAAGATTATTGTCAGAGGCTAGAAAGGGAACTACTGAGATATGAAACTAAAAGGTAATTAGTTGCCAAATCAGATGATGCAGTAATCCATTTCATGATGTGTCAACATATCAACTATAGGGAAAAGTGTAGATTAGAGGTTCACGACTTGGAATGACTATTTTTATTTATTTTCTTGACAACTTATTATATCTTCTTCTATTTTATTTATTAATGTATTTGAATTAATTTTGTTTTAAGTAATTACTTTATAAGTAATGTCATTTAGTAAGTTACTTTGTAAAATGTAAGACTTAAGTAACTGGGCAAGACACCATTACTTGAAGTCATTTTGTAAAATCAAATTACTTAAGCAAGCTCTGCACTGCATGCAAAGAGATTGTTTTTTATTTAAATAGTGAAACCAATAAGTGATAGATATCATTGGCCATTGTATGCCACACAAAAGTAATTCTAGAAGGATGCCTCTCAATAGTTTTTAGTTTTTAGCATAGCACATGGGAATGAAAGGATTTGTCTCCTAATGGATTTTGACATCTGAATTAGTATAAGTAATAGTGAAGGCCTACATGTCATATGATGGTAATTTTTGGAAAGTAATTGTCACTAATTCAAGAGATTTTAATCAATCTAAAAATTTATGTTTAGATTTTTGAGTTTTTCTTTTTTATGAAATTGGTTCAAAGTGAATAAGAAGGAAGTTGATTTCTATAGAACTTTACATCTAAGGAGATCATTTGATGCATTTGTAAAGATTAGAATGATAAACTTTGTGTTATATTTAATTCTAAACATGAATTCTATTTTTTCTTAATCATTTTTTGACAAGATTATCATCTCTTGAATGTTTATCTATTTGTACAGATTTAATAATATCTATAAAACTTCTTATTTTGAAGTGTAATTTCTTCTTTCTCACATATTCTAGTTTCTTTCAATCTATATTTCTCATAACATATTTACACATTCTCTGAAATAGCTACTTACTTACTATAAAATTGCACTATTATGGTTCATGAACTTTGTGATTAAAGTAATACCCAAAATATGATAACTTGTGCATACATTGTGAATAATTTGTATAAATTATGAATAAATGAAATTTGTGAATAGTTATAAGTAGATAGACATAATGTGTATGTGATATTCACCATTAAATGAAGGGTATTTAATCCCATGACTACCTAGGTACTTTTTCTAGCCTACAAAATATCTAGCCAACAAAATACATGGGTCTTATTTTCAAAATCCTAGGAGGTGTTCTTAGTGGTAAAATTAGTTGATTTCATGTTTTCATATTGTTATCTTCATTAGTAGTTTCTTCATTTAACAATGTTCCCATATTATTTTATTCATTGTTACTTTATCCAATTAGTGTTTCCATGAAATGTTATTCATTATTAGAGGGTAAATTATCATGTATATTGTCATCGTCACCAAAATTAAAAAACATAGAATTTGAATGTGGACTTGCATTATAATTTGGTATACTATTAGAATTGACAATTGGCTTTCATAATTTGGTATACTATAATTATTAATTTCATCATTATTTGTGACATTCAATTCATTAAGGATAGTAGACTTACTTGTATGAATTATTCATATTCATTGCCTTTGTTTTTCTCTCATTACTTCTAATTCTTCCGTTAGTTTGCACTTTAACTTTTTTCTTCCCACTAGTAATATTTTTGTAACCCATTATTAGACAAAGTTCTAAAATTTTGAGGGTGGGGACAATAATTAAATTATTAAAAAATAGACCTACATTATGAAGTACTAAGTGGGCATATCAATCAAACTATTTAAAAATAGACCTACACTTTGTAGTCAACCATAATTAGATAAAGTTATCTACTTTTGAAGGTGGGTAAAATGACCAAATTATTAAAAAATAAACCTACACTATGCAAAATGAAATAAATCATAGTGCACAAGGGATATAACTCTCAATGTGAAAAATGGTGTTTATGCATGTACTTTATTATTATTTTACTATCCATATGATCATGTACACGTTAATAACATTTACATAATAAAACCACATACACATTCCTTGATGTATACATTGTTTTCAAAATTAACCCTAAACCTAAAATCTAAACACTAAAACCTTAAACTCTAAACCCTAAATGGTTTAGGTTTATATGACTTAATTTGGCTCAAATCGCATCACTGATTTCCCCAATTAACTTTTTGGCTCAATTTGTGATGACATTGGGGATAATTGAGCCTAAAATCACATTTTTTAGTCATAAATAGGATCAATGAACTCAAATTGGCCCAAATTGCATTCATTATTAGACCCTATATACCCTAAACTATGAATCCTAAACCCTATATGCTAAACCCTAAACCTTAAATCATAAACTCTAAACCTTAAACCAATTTATTTAACCCCAATTAACCTCATTTATAGTAAGAATTAAATGATTAATTTAACACAATAATGGATCTAAAAGAACATGTGATATTTTATTCAACAAGAAGGTAGCCTAATATATAGGCACATAACAAGCATCAAGAATATAGGAGGAAGGTGCAACAAAGTTGATAAGAAACACAAAATATAAAAAGTCCATACAACCAAAAAAACTAAATGGTTATAACAATATAACCATATACAAATAATAATAATAAGCTAATAAGATTATTCAGACAAATATTCTAATGCCCTCCCTATATGACTGAACTTGAAACAAATCCAAGCTTATCTCATAATTTTACAAATTTTTCTTTGCACAAAGGTTTAGTCATTATATCTATTGTTTTCTCAAAGGCAAGTTAATAATAAAGACATGTGTCTTCATTAACAACCAATTGTTAGAGGTAGTGATGGTTGAATTCAATTTATTTTTTTTATAGCATGAAATACTATATTCTTCATAATCTTTAAAACACTTTGGTTGTCATAGTAGATAGGTATAGGTGTCAATGAATCAAGTTGAATATCCTCCAATACTGATTGAATCCATGTCAACTCTCTACTTGCACTAATAAATACTTTATATTTTGCTTTAATGGAAGACAATACTACTATATTATAAATCTTACTCTACCATGAAAAGGCTCCTAAACTAAGAGTGAATATATAACCTTTTGTATACTTTTTAGAATCAATTGATCCTACCCAATCTAAATTAGTATATCTTGTTAGAGTAAAGTCAATAGATTACTTATACATTATGCCAAAGTCAACAATACTTTTGACAAATCTAAGAACATGATTTGTAGCTTGCCAATGTTCTTCATGTGGTTTAGCCATGAAGTGTGAGAGATAACTTATTTCAAAACATAAATTTTGTCTAGTAGTAAGATAAATCAAACTACCTACTAATTGTCGATACATTATTTCATTGACTAGTGGTGAATCAATGTTAGTTGATATTTTTATCCCAACTTCCATAGGTGTAGCTGCTATATTACAATCATTCATTATGAATTTCTCTAATGAAGATTTGGATTTTTTTTTTGAGATACAAAATTAAAGTGCCCATAATTTTAATACTATAAAAACTCCACATTTAGAAAATATTGAAGCATTCCTAGAGAAATCATTTCAAGTGTAGTATAGATTTTAGCTTTAACCTACTTAATCAAATACTTGTTTCTTCTAGTGATGACAAGATCATTAACATATGCAACTATAATTATTATGTCATCACCGATTGTCTTAAAATAGAAAGTAGATTCTGCATCACATCTTTTAAAACTATAATCTCTAAGATATTTGTTAGTTTTGAAGTAACAAGTTTGAGGATCCTAATTAATTGCATACAAGTAATTCACTAACCTATAAAATAGATTTTTTTTACTAGGAATCTGAAATCCATATGGTTGTTCCATATACACTTCTTCTTATAAGCCTCCATTTAGAAAAACACTTTTCACATCCATCTGAAAGACCTACCAACCAAACTAAGTAGCAATAGATATAGCCACTTTTAATGTTACAATTTTAGTTTTAGGAGAAAATTATTCTTCATAATATATTCTTATGCTTACCCTTTTACAACAAGACAAGATTTATATTTGTCTAAAGAACCATCTGATATACATTTTATCTTATAAATCCATTTGTAACCAATGGATTTCTTACCCTGGGGTAATTGAGACAAAACCCAAGTACCACTATTTATAAGTGCATCATACTCCACTTTCAAGGTGGATTCCCATTCTATCTTTCTTTTAGCATATGTATAAGTATTAGGCTCAAAATTTTGTGAAACATTGGTATTGAGATAAAAATTTATCTGCTCAAAATTTTGGACCACTTATTTCCCTAACCTTATGAATCTACCTTATAAATAAACTAGAAGATCCTCCTGATGAACATCTTTCATTATGATATATTACCATTTTGGTCATTTGTGTTGACTTATGGAATCACCTGTTGTGCCACTATGACCTACCATAGAGCTAGATTGTTCTAGTGTTTGCCTTTTTAAGTCCTACTCCATTTTAGTACTATAACTTGATTCACATTCATCAATAGGAATCCAAATATTACTAGTATCTATAGGTTTAACATATTTTGAGAAATAGAGAATTTATTCATCTATTTTGATACCTTTATGCATAGTTAATTGATTTAAAGAGATATCTAGTAGCATGATTTAGAATTCTCACTATATCTAATAAACATATACTTTTTACTTTTTGCATCTAAAACACTTCTTTTCACTTTAGGGATTAATGAAAAATTAGTACAACCAAAAATGCATAAATAACTTACATCAGGTTTTCTTCCTGATCATGCTTCTTTTAGAGTAATACACTGCACAACTTCATAAAGATTCCTATTCAAGATGAACACTGCAATGTTGACAACTTCTACCTAGTATCAGAAAGGTAAATTCATGCTTTGTACCATACACTATGCCATCTACATAATATCCAAGTTATTCCTTTACACTACTCCATTATGTTGTGGACTATAAGGAGTAGTATACTACCTATGTATACCTTCCTTTGTGTAATATGCATTAAATTGTTTGGAGATAAATTATCCATCATTGTCTGACCAAAAGGTCTTGACATTTTCACATATTTTTGTCACTTAGATTTAGGATATGCCTAATCTCTCCTCATCTAATTGGCACAATAGAAACACCTCTAGACTTGTGGGTAGCCTAAGGATGAGGTGAATCTCTATATAGGGCTATCTCCCTTGATGTACCACTTTGGATCATAACTATACCTAAACTCTAGGGGGGAAAGTGAGAGAGATAAATAAAATAAAACTATTATAAGGGAGGTGATAAACCAAATAATATGACGAATTCCAACCAGTAGCATGTTACACATGATAGAAAAGGAGTAACCAAACATACACTCCTTTAATATACATCTTCCCACATCAATGTTACATTATGAGGTTATGGATAAATGTGAAAAGTTAGGAGTAATAGATAAGAGGACTTGAATGGTAATAGTGAATATAATAACTCACTCAATCCTTGACATTTCATGGAACACTTCACATGCCCTATATGAAGAAGCTTTCTAAATGAAAATATGATGAAAGAATGAGATAACATGCTAAGGAATCCATAGTCTTCACTAATCAAGATCCAACATTAAAGTATAAAAAACTATGAAAATTCATGAAGAGGTAAAAAATAATTAGTCTTATTTATCAAATGTTATGTAAATGATCAGGGTTTTACCATAGTCAGGTGGAGCATAAGTTACAATGGCCAAAATGGCTAGTTCTTATAGAACTTGAGAGAGAGAGGAGAAGAGAAAAGTAAAAGGGTCACAAGGAAATTTTTTAAGTTAATAAAATAAGTTAATTATGCATGATAAGATGATGTGGGATGAACCATGCAAGGTAAAGAAGCACAAGTGTCTATCCAAGTCATAAAACTCATGAAAAGTGGCATGAAACTCCTCATTTTGGCTGATAAAACTACCTTCATTATTTGGACCTACTTAAATGTCCTAAAAATAATTATGGATGATTATTATGATTATAATATATTGAAATTATTTCATACGTGTCTCTCCATGCATTGGTTGTAGGCCTGATCATTTGGAATCATCTAGAAATTAGCCATCATCATCTGCAGTCGAAAAAAAACTCTTCCCTCATCCACCCTACACACTTGGATTCAAAAAGGAATCATATTTCCATGAAAATATATGGGATATAGTGGATGAAAATTTTAAAAACCCTCCATGGCCTTATAAGCATCAAGGACACCTTAAAATGATCTCACTTAAAGTTTTCCACCATTCACTAGCTTGTCCACTATGCCAATTTTGACTGACTGAGATGAAGCATCTAGTTTGGACACTTAAGAGTTATTTTAAAGAATTAAATGGATATAGGGAGTTATTAAAAGTCATAATATTCCCTCCAAACTTTATTTCATCTCTTGAAACCTCCTATAGCCTACAAAACACATAAAATAGTCAAATGTAACCTATTTTATACCCACATCTATGCAACTCAAAAATTTGGGGAATATACTGAGAGATTACTCTAAAAGTTCCAATAAATATTATATACAAACTATGCCATTTTATTATCTATCCAACTCCATTTCTCCAAATTGGTCTTGATTGAGGGTGTGCAAGGGTCTTAAGTCTATTTTCACTCTTAAGCATTGTTCATAAAAACATGACATTCAATTTACAAAAAAATTACAAAAGAATGATATTTATGACCGTTGATAACACATATAAACTCGTTTGGCATCCATGCATAGTGTCAAGAAATATATGAGCAGTTGAACCTCTCCTATCGAGCTCTTTCCTCTATTCTAATAGGCCTAATGTTGTCTTTGATACCAAGAAGGGATTATTGATGATTTATTTAAAATTTATGAGATGAAACATACATATAATGACCTTATTAACATGGTAAAATAGTTTATAACTCATATCTATTTCTATAAGTGTGACTAACTCTTCATTTGGACACTAGGACTAGCCATGCCTTGTATGCCTATCTACAAGTTTAAGGCCAAAATGACCTTTTTGATGTCTTCCCTACATTATAATAGATCATAAAAATATATTATTTCCCCATAAAAATTATTCAAAAATTTATAAATCATACTTATATCTAAGAGTGAAGGTGATCTCTTTTTTGGATTCTAGGCCAAAATCTTGCCTTTTGGCCTGACTATAACTTTGGAGGTTTAGAGCATCCCATTTAGTTTCTCTCTTTAAATATTGGTATATCATGATGTTATGAATTTATTAAAACTATACATACCTCTCCCCAATTTCCAAAAAAATTGAGGCTCACCTTATCACCTCCCTTCTTCAAACCTGCCAAAATATGCACAAGATGAAACACCCTCTGTCTAAGACAAAATACAGGGTACCTCCCCTATTTTTTCAAACAAAACAAATATTTTATGGAATTATAAAAGTTTTTATGACCTATCACACAAAAAATCATCCTTTTATCATGTTATTTTATCCCCAAACCTCATCAAAACCCAAAATAGACTCATTGAAAGTAATGTGTGTAGGGTTTATTGGTGTGGGTTGTGTTTTTGCATCATTTGGACCCCTTATTTATGATATATACCCATTATTATGGTTTCATAATGTTTTTTTAAATTTAATTAATAATTTATAACCTTAATTAACCCCTATAAACTCTCACATATCTCAATATGCTTCTGCTTGGCTCAGAATATATACATAATTTTGACTGTGTTTTACTATTTTCCTCCTTTGAATATGACTCATGTAGGTGATCATGTGTGTTTTGAAATTGGAGACAAAGTTTAAAACATCCTATACTTCCCTTAGGCTCATTTTTGTGTTTTATTTGATCATTTTTTTCACCTCACGCTTTTCCAACACCGAGACACCTCTCTTTAGATCACTGCCTTTAACAGTCAACACCTGGCTATAGGTTACATATAAGGGGTATTAAGGGGTCTATATAGGTTTATTTCATCATATTAAGGGATTATAAGGTCAAAATGTCTATTTAATATGTTTTCATATGTTTACTTCATCATCCTAACCTCCCTTTATCTCTTCATATGCACTTTGGGTTCATAGTTGAGTCCTTCCCTGTTATGGCTGAGATACTCTACCTTAATGACCCCTGTAGGTGTACATTATCTTTGATTGAGCTTGGTCATGACATTAAAATTACTTCCATGGAAAATGAGGTCCATACATAATATTATAATATGTTTTATTTACCTTATCTACCCTAAGCACCACTTAGACATCAAGTTTGGGGTCACTGTTGTAGTACCTAGTTGTAGGTGCACACTTCTTGAAATAAACACCTATAGGTATATATAGGGGATAAGACACAACCCATGAGCCTATTTTATGATATATTAAGTCAAAATTAATCCTTAAAATCATTAATAAACATTCCACTATGGTGGCAAGGCTTAATTTTCAACCTTAGGTGACAAAGGGTCTCTTTAGGACTCAAACTTGTAGATGACATTGACTATAATTAGTGCATAAAAGTGGTTTTTAATCCTTTCAATGACTATATTACCTTAATTATCTTCCCCTAAAACTTTATAAGTCCATTTCCTTTCTATAGGATATAATATGATAACATTAGGAGGAAAAAAATTCAGTGACAACATTGTACCAAGATATCAACAAAACCTTGAAGAACTATGCTTTGCAATTTTAGGGATTAAGGCCCTGAACATTATCATCTCAACTTTTGAATGTAAACTCCACCTCAATATATCAACATATCCATTAAAAATGTTTTCCATGTTATAAAACACATGTTATGAATTCAATGATATGTTAACCTCATGATACAACAATCCTCAATGACACTAAAGCTCTCTAGCAAGTCACCCGTAGATGTTGATTTTTAGTATATACAAGCAATGAGTAGAATATAGACAATATACATTGATTTAGACCTCTCATGAATTTTATATCTATCCAAAAACTTAAAATTAATTCCTCACACCTATAATAACTTTAAACCACTATAAAGGCTCTCATCATGGCATGGTATCATCCTCCAAGACTCCTGTAGGTGAATATTTGAATTGTAGCAGGCAGACTATGTGCTTAGGCAATGGAGATCGAGTCTCAATTTTAAGGATCATTTAATTTATTAAAATTTTGAAATTAAATCCATTAAAATTTTGAGGATTTTATATAAACCAAAATATCCTCATTTCAACATGATTTTCCTTTTCAAGCATGTGGCTGACTGGTATAACAATCATATAGCAGATTGATTGTATGGTGCTCTAAGATTGCATTATCAAGGATATTATTTGGAGAAATAACCTGAAATTAAATGATATAAAAATCACATTGTAAATATGATAATTTAATTATCACAATCCATGGGATCCATTTTCAAAGCATGAAATCTTGAACATGGTGAGAAATTGCTTGTCATCCCAAATGAGACTAATCTGCCAACTAGTGATGGATTACTCATCAAAACACCATGAAAATTGAAAATAATAATTTAAAACATTTTATAAATTATAAAAAATCCTCTAGAGTCAATATCACTAATTTTTTTATATGGACTTGCCCAAAATAGATCAAAACCTATAGGGTACATGAAATAGGAAGCAAAAAAATATAGTCAACTTCATAAGGATGGTTCATGAATAAAAGGCCATCATTATTCAAAATATTTTAATTTAAATTAAGGTATATAATTTTAATTTCACCTCCAAAAGGTTTTTGATCTAAAACCTCTTCTGTTGTCTGTACCAAATACAAACCTGAAGACTAGTTATGTGTGCCTAGAACAGTGAAAAAGGAGCATAATGGTTTTGGGACAAAAATGGAACTTATATAGAATTTAAAATGTATAACTGAGATTAAGGTAGATAAAGGGAAATTATATTATATTATCCCATGTGGCACACTTTCCCATGGATTGTACAGTGCCAAACTCATCTTTATCCTAAGAAAATTGCTCTTTCTTTTGAAGTACCTACCACTTTCAGCTACCTATAGTTGATTAAGACATTTTAGGACACATGGAATGTGATATAACTTTTTTAAACCTACACACTTCCCAAATAATCTATACAACTCATTAAATGCCCCCTTTTGACCTCAAAATGACTAAAATGACTAAGGACCAAGGCTATTATAACATTAAATGACATTAATTAACCTATAAAACATATTTTTACATATTTATTATACCCATAAAACATCTAAAATTAAATTTTTTTACCTATAAGTGCCTCAATTTGACTTGTAAGATCAAATTTGGTCAACAAATTGGTGACTCACAGGGGTAGCATGTTTACTAGGCTAACTAGACTAGTACCTTTATTAGTACATTGGGCTTAGGATTCATCTAAAGTCTAATAAAAATAATGATACATTTAAACATTTACCAAGATATTTTATCAATACAAGACCAATGACTACCTCAACCACACAAAGCAAAAGAAAACACACATGTGCTTCATGAGCACTTATGGAAAACACACACCAAACTAATCAAATTTAAATCAAAATCTAACCAACCTGAGATTAAAACTCCCTCTTAGATAAAATGGGAAGTTTTAAACTCTTCTTTCTTCATGACATGAAGGATTTAGTGAGACATGTAGCTTTTTTATCCTTGACATTGATGCCTCCAAATTTTTCATGATGTTTGCCAACTTCATTGACATGATGTTCATTGAGAACCAAGGAATTTAAAATAGATTGGATATGGAAATTAACTCTTATTTCATCCAAAATTCCTCATATGTATACTCAATTACAACCTCCAATTGTTATTTATAGGAGCATACCTTCTTGCTTTCCATAGTGTTCTCAATAGGATTGGGTTTCTTCTTAGCTCCAAGTTCTTCTAGGTCATCAAGGATCTTTGCATATTCTACCAAATATTGGTCATTTTCATCCATGGAATAATCTTTCTTCACCTTTTCATGTACTTGATCTTCAACTTGGAAAAACTCTTCAAGCCCTTGAAGGAACTCCATTTGAAGTTGCCAATCTTTTTTGTCATTTTCATCATCTAGAATGACTACCTCTTTAATCTTATCTTCTTGATGTGTGAGGTCATAAATTTGGTATTATTAAAAATCCAATGCATTTTATGGTTATTCAAGATTAGGCTAAGGTATTGGGTCATCTTCAAGAACATCTTACACATTGGTCTGAAGAGAGTTTTTTAGGGCTGCAACCTCTTTGAGAAAGACTTGAAATTGTTATCCATATTTAATATCACATTCAACCTCATACATGAGATTATTATCCAAATTTTTTTGATTAGATGTATATTATTATTCAAGTGATGAAAGATAATCCATCTCTTTCTCCTTCATTGTGATGCCAAGACTAGGCATCTTGAAATTATATGACCTAGCCTAATGAGGCCGCCAAGGAGGTAAGCTCTCTTCAAGCAAGAGTTTTGAGTTTTTTTCAACCAACTTATCTTCTTTAGTTTCCCATACCACATGTCCATCAATTCAAAGTGTGATTAGGTGAGGACAAGAAGAACTAGTTGGTGGAGGTGGCACATAAAACTCAAAATCAAATTAAAAGCGAAGTGTAGGGGATTCTTTTGGAAGCTCTTGAGGAATGGGAGGAAGACCTTGGGCTAAAATGGCTTGGTTTTATTAATTCCATTTGATAATAAATTCATTTCAATATTATTGGGCTTGATAATTCTCTTTAGGAAGGTTATATGGGGTGTGTTTAGACATAGGATCTTCTTTTGGATCTAAACCTTCCCTCACACCTTGACTTAGCAATTTCATCCTTGACTCTAACTCTTTAATTTGCTTGGATAGGTTCTCTTGGAAAAGTATTTATTTAATTTCATATGTATCTTCATGATTATGAATATTACAAGATTATTTACATGGAACACAAGAATCTTCTTGAGTAAGGGTGGGAGGGACTTGCATAGAATCAAGCTCTATTTCAACTTCACACTCCTTATCAAGACTTTTCTCCCCTATATTTCCCCATGACTCTACTATCTTATTCCAATTATGATGTTAGGATTAGGATTCTTCTCTTTATGTGGTGATTAAACTTGAGGAGTGGATGAAGTATTCAAGAAATATGGAATCTCTTTAGGCTTGGATTCTCTACCTTGTCTTCAATTTGGAATCTCATATCTAGAGGTCACTTCTTGAGGTGGGGATGTAATTGGAAAGGGAAATGAGGGATTATATTACACTTATTTTTTTGATGATGTGGATTTATACATATGCATATTATCCAACTCAATCAACCTGTCAATATTAGCTTCAAAAACAAGGTTTCTCTTTTCAAATGTCTCCTCCAACTGATTAATAAAAGAATGACTTTGATAAGCTTGATTGGGTTCATGAGTGGGAACCATGTAGGACTAATAAAAACCTTGTAAAAGTGGAAATGAAGGCTGATAGGTTTGGTGAGGTAGCCTTTCATTAACTTTTAACCTATCTTCTAAGGATGAAACTAAGCCACTCATATCTAGCATCTCCCTTGTGAGCCTTTGCCAATTGGCTCTCTCAATAGGTGCCCACTCTCTTTTGACTAGCTCTAATGAATATCTCACCTAATGAATGAAATTACTAGTAACCTCTTGAATATTTCCCCTTAGTATATCAAGATTTAACATTTACTTCTAATACCCCAAAAGAGTTTGCTTGAAGGTGTAAATGGATCGAGTTGAGAAGTGGTTAGGTTGACTAGGAGAAGCAAGATATTGAGGAGGCTGGATATAGGACTAATAAAAATTATGAAAATGATATATATAGTGATAATAAGGATCATGATGTGGTTATAAATGGTAATAATTACATCAAGGTTGATAGGAATCATACAAATACTAATTAGGAATGTCATAAGCTAGAAATGCCTCACCAACTTGTGTAAAGCAAAACTCAACACCAAAATTAGCCATGAAACCTCATTAAAAGAAATAACACAAAGGAAAATATTATTAAAAATATTAAAATGATAACTTGGGATACTTTACCATCTGATATAACTTTAGATTCACCAATGATGCTTGGATAGATGCCTCCAAAGGTTAATTGTTGAAAGACAACACCAAAAATATTTCAATTTCTTGGACTAAGAGTCCCACCAAACATGCCAAAAACTATTATCACTTGAATTTTTACCTTTTGAGGAGATTCCTAAGCTCTCCTCATCCAAATGGCACAATGGAAACAAATCTAGGCTTATGGGTAGCCTAAGGATGAGATGAATCTCTAGATAGGGCTAGCTCCCTTGATGTACCACTTTAGATCATAATTATACCTAAACTTTGCAAGGGAAGAGAGAGAGACAATTGAAAGAAAAATATTCTAAAGGAGGTGATACACCAAGTAATATGATGACTTTCAACTAGTAGCATGTTACACATGAGAGAAAAGGACTAACCAAACATACACTCCTTCAATCTGCATCTTCTCACATCAATGTTACGTTATGAGAATATGGATGATTGTGAAAAGCTATGAGGACTAGAAAACAGGCCTTGAATGACACTAGTGAATATACTAACTCAGTCAATCCTTGACATTTCTAAATGCTTCACATGCCTTTTAAGAAGAAACTTTCTAGCTGCAAATAGGATGAAAGAATGAGACAACATGCTAAGGAATCCATAGTCTTCACTAAGCAAGATCCAACATTCAAGTAGAACACACTATTAATAGTCATGAAGAGGTAAAAAATTAGTATTATTATTGATCAAATTGTATTTAAGTGAGCATGGATTCACCATACTCAGGTGGAGCATAAGTTACAATGGCCAAAATGGCTAGTTCTTATAGAACTTGAGAGAGAGAGGAAAAGAGAGAAGTCTAAAGGTCAAACAGACACTTTTAAATCTGAGAAAATAAGTTAATTTTTCATGATAAGAGTGTGTGGGATGAACCATGTAAGTTAAAGAAGCACAAGTGTCTATCCAAGTCATACAACTCATGAAAAGTGGTATGAAACTCCTCATTTTGGCTCAAAAAACTACCTTCATAATTTAGACCTGTTTGAACATCCCAAAACTAATTATGGATATTTATGATGATTAGAATTAAATGGAAGGATTTTATACATGCCTTTTCATGCATTTTTTGTATTCCAAGTCATCTAGAATAATTTTATAAATGAGTCATCATCATCTGTAGTCCAAAAAAAACTCTTCCCTTATGCACCCTACACACTTGGCTTCCAAAAGGCATAAATTTTCCATGAAAATCCATGGGAGGGAGTGTATTACAATTTTCAAGACCCTTAATGGATTTATAATCATTAGGGACACCTTAAAATGAGCTCACTTGAAGTTTTCCACCCTTTTGACTAGCTTGTCCATTATGCCAATTTTGACTAGCTAAGATTAAGCATCTCATTTGGAAACTTAGGAGTTGTTTTGAAGAATTAAATGTCCATAAAGAGTTATTACAAGTCTTAATATTCCCCATAAACTTTATTTCATCTCTTGAAACCTCTTATATCCTACAAAACACATAAAATAGTCAAAAGTACCCTATTTGTACAAGTATGTATAGATCAAAAGGGTTGGGATGATATTTAGAAAGTCCTATACAATTTTTAATCACTACTATATACAAAATATGCCATTTTATTAGCTATCCAACTCCATTTCTCCAAACTGGTCTTGATTGAGGGTTTGCAAGGGTTTTAGGTTTGTTTTCACTGTTAAGCATTGTTCATAAAAACCTAATGTTAAAATTTAAAATAAATTCCAAAATAATGATCTTTACAACCCTTGATAGCACTTATAAACTCCTTTGGCATCCATGCATTAAGTCAAGAAAGATATGAGTAGTTGAACCTCTACTATCGAGATTTTTCCTTGATTATAATAGGCCTAATATTGTCTATGAGCCCAAGAAGGGATTTATGATGCTATATATATATATATATATATATATATATATATATATATATAAGATTAAACATACCTATAATTATCTTATTAACATGTTACAATAGGTCATAATTCATACCTAATTCTAGAAGTGTGACTGACTCTTCATTTGGACACTAGGCCTAACCATGCCTAGTATGCTTGTCTACAAGTTTGAGCCCAAAATGACCTTTTTGATGTATTTCATACATTAAAATATATACCACACATCTATTATTCCCCCATAAGCATTATTCAATAATTTATAAATCATACTTAGATCTAACAGTGAACCTGATCTCTTGTTTGGATTCTAAGCCAAAATCCTACCTGTTGGCTTGACTGCAACTTTGGAGGTTTAGAGCATCCCATTTAGTTTATATCTTGAAATCCCAATATATCATAATTTTATGTACGTATTAAAAATATAAATCTTCTTCCAAAGGACCAAACAACATCAAGCTCACCTTATCACCTCCCTTCTTCAAACCTACCAGCCTATGCAAAAGGGGAAGTACCCTCTATCTGAGAAAAAATAGAGGGTACTTACCCTATTCTCCCAAAAAATGGATATTGAAGGAAATTATACAAGTGGTGAGGACCTCTCACAAAACAAATCATATTTTTATCATGTGATTTGATCCCCAAACCTCATCAAACCCCAAAATAGACTCCTTAAAAGTAATATGTGCAAGGTTGGTTGGTGTGGGCTTTATTTTTGCATTATTAGACCCCTTATTTCTACTATATACCCATTATGATGGTTTCATAAGGTTTTTTTAAATGTCATGAAGTTTTTATAACCTTAATTCATGCCTCCAACCTCTCACATATCTCAATATGCTTCTGCCTAGCTCAGACTATATGCATAATTTTGATTGTGTTTTGCTATTTTCTTCCTTCAAATGTGACTCTTATAGGTGATCATGTGTGGTTTGACATTAGAGACAAAGTTTAAAACCTCCTATTCTTCCCTTAATATAATTTTGGTGTTTTATTTGATCATTTTTTCACTTCATGCTTTTCTAACACCTAGACACCTCTCTTTAGATCACTCCCTATAACAGTGAACCCCTGGCTGTAGGTTGTATATAGGGGGTCTGTATAGGTTTGTTTCATCATGTTAATGGATTATAAGGTCAAAATTTCTATGGATAATGTTTTCATAAGTTTAATTCATCATCCCAATCTCCCTTTAGCTCTTCATATGCACTTTAGGTTCATAACTGAGTCCTTCCCTGTTCTGACTGAGATACTCTACCTTAATGACCCCTATAGGTGTACATTAGCTTTTATTGATCTTGGTCATGATATTAAAATGACTCCATGTAACATTAGGTCCATATATAATCTTCTCATACATTTTATTTAACTTTTAACCCTAAGCACCACCTAGACATCAAGTTTGGGGTCATTGTTTTCATACCCAGTTGTAGATGCACACTTCTTAAAGTATACACTTGTAGGTATATATAGGGGCTAAGACACAGGGCATGAGCCTCTTTGATATCTTAGGTCAAAAATAATCCTTATAATCATTTATAAACATTCCACTATGGTGGAAAGGCCTAATTTTCAACCTTATGTGAAAAAGGGTCTCTTTAGGACTCAGACCTGTAGATGATATTGACTGTAATTAGTGCATAAAAGTAGTTTTTTAGGCCTTTCAATGACTATCTTCCCTTAGTTATCTTATCATAAAAAAATTCCAAGTCCATTTCCTTTTTATAGGCTACAATATGATCACATTAGGAGCTATAAAAGGCATTGACAACATTGTACCAAGATATCAACAAAACCTTGAAGAAATCTATTTTGCAATTTTAGGGATTAAGGGCCTAAACATTGTCATCTCAACTTTTGAAGGTAAACTCAACCTAAATCTATCAACCTATCCCTTAAAAATGTTTTCCATGTTATAAAACACATGTTATGACTTAAATAAGAGATTAACCTCATTATACAATGCTCCTCAATGACACTAAAGCTCTCTATCAAGTTACCTATAGATGTTGATTTTCAGTATATATAGGCAATGGGCAGAATATGGACAATATGCATTGATTTAGACCTATCATGAATTTTATATCCATCCAAAAACTTAAAATTCATTCTTCACACCTCCAATAACTTTAAACCACTATAAAGGCTCTCAGCATGGCATGACATCATCCTTCAAGACTCCTGTAGGTGAATATTTGAATTATAGTAGGTAGACTATGTACTTAAGTAGTGGAGATTGAGTCTAAATTTCAAGGATCATGTGCTTTCTTAAAATTTTAAAATTAACTCCATTCAACTTGTGAGTATTTGAAACAAACCAAAATATCCTCATTTCAACATGATTTTCCTTTTCGAGCACCTAGCTGACTAGTATGACAGTCATATAGCAAATTGATTGTATGGTGCTCTAAGACTACATTCTCATGGATATTACTTGGAGAAAGAACCTGAAATGAAATGAGATCAAAATCAAAATTTAAAATTTATAATGTACTTATTATAATCCACTAGATCCATTTTCAAAGCATGAAATCTTAAACATGGTGAAAAATTGCTTGACATCCCAAATGAGACTAATCTACCAACTTGAGATGGTTTTCTCACCTAAACACCATGAAACTTTAAAATAATAATATAAAACATTTTATAAAGTAGAAAACATCCTCTAGAGTCAAAATCACTAATTGGTTTGTATAGACTTTCCCAAAATGGAAAAAAACCTATAGGGTGCATGAAATAGCAAGCAAAAAAACATGGTCAAATTCATAAGGATAGTTCATGAATCACAGGACATCATTATTCAAAATACTATAATTTAAATTAAGGTATCTTAGTTTAATTTCACCTCCCCAAGGCATTTTATCTAAAACCTCCAATGTTATTCATACCAAGTACAAACTTGAAGACTAGTTCTATGTGCTTAAAAGGGTGAACAAAGAGAAGAATGGTTTTGGACTAAAAATGGAACTTATAGAGAATTTTAAACATATAATTTAGCTTGAGTAAGATCAAGATACATTCTATGATCTTCTCCCATGTGGGACACTTCCCCATGGGTTGTACAAGTGCTAAACTCACCTTTTTTTTCAAGAAAATTACTCTTTCTTCTAAAATACCTACCACTTTAAGTTACCAATAGTTTATTAAAATATGTGAGGACACATGTCATTTAACATAACCTTTTATAACCTTCACATTTCCCAATTAATCTATACAACTCATTAAATACCCCTTTTTAACCTCAAAATGACTCAAAAGGACTAAAATGACTAAGGAAAAAGGTTAGTATAACATTAAATGACATCAATTAATCTATAAAACACTTTATGACATATTTATTAGACCACTAAAATACCTAAAAGTCAAGTTTTTACCTATAGGTTCCCCAATTTGACCTGCAGGGTCAGATTTGGTCAAAACCTATATGATTCTCAACCAGTGTTTTCCATGTCACAAAATTATCAAAACACTAAAATTTTTTCTTAAGAAAGTACACCCACATTTTGAAATATAAATAATAAATTATAAATAATAAAAAAATGGCACCAAATAGAGTGTTAGTTTTCATATGACCATGAAGATCTGCATGTACCAAATCTAACACACATTTTACCCTCCATACTTTACCAATAGGAAATGGTTACCTGGCCTATTTACCCAACTAAAAGCCTTCACAAACATTTTGGTTTCCTTGAATATATGGGATTCCATGCACCATTTTATTTTTACTCAAAAATTTTTAATATTGATAACTCAAATGACCATACTTCTCATGCTAAAGAGTGCTAAATTACTCAATTATTGTTAAATTAAACTATTCCATTGATTTAGGATCCACAAGTTTATATGGACCCCTTTCCCTTTTACCAAAAATAATAATATTATCATTGAGTCTAGTGATATTACATTTGTTTCCTTCAAACTTAACTACCAATTGTTTATTTTTGGTAATTTCACTAATGGACAAAATATTTTTATTCATATCTAGTACATATCTGACATTAGTAAATGTATATTTGTATTCATTATTCAAAATTATTTATACATCCCCACAACCCTTAATGTCATGTGTCCATCCATTATCTAAGGAAAAAATTTCATTAACACTATTATCCTCAATAAAATTTACATACCAATCATGGTGGCACATGTAATGTCGTAAAGCTCCTGAGTCAAAATACTATATTCGTTACTCACTTGATTGGCTTTGTGTTTTTGTAAAAGAAAATTCAATAGATGCCTCTTCTTCTGCTTATTTTTTAATATTATCATGTATATATTTCTTGTTTGAATTATCCATATCATCTTTTCTCTTTCTATATTCTTTCTTAAAATGACTTGGTTTCTTACAATAAAAGCATTTCCACTTGGTTTTCTTGTAATCACTTACATTGTTATTTGAAGAATCTATTTTTAACAACCATTGACCCTTGCCTTTTATCTTTGCAATAAAAATCACTTTTTATATATGTGGAGGTTAAAGCTATGGATTTTTCCTATCATCATTCTTTTTATACGAGAAGGGTGGATAGCTATTCAAAGTCCAATGTCTATGTTTCGTTAATCATGTGTAATGTTTATATAAAATAATCATAAGAAGATGGTAAATTTTGCATAACCAAAGTAATGAGATATTGTTCATCTACAGGTGTTAGAGAGGTTCTTGAAGCATCAGAACATGCTAAAGACAAGAATAACTAGGTTATACTTTAATGCATAGGATGATACATGATATTCATACACAAAGGTTGGAAAATAGAAGCATATCAAGATGAATTATTGTGTTTTAAGTAGGAAGTAGGAACAACCATTAATTCATTAATATTTACAGAGTATTCAAATCAAATTAGCTAGAAAGTAAACAAAACATTATACATGAGAACACATGCAAGGAACAAAGTAAGAAACACAATAGGTAACCATAACCAAAATAGTCTCTATTGATCTCTTCAAAGGCGAAACTCTTTTCTTCATACAAACATACATAGAAATAGTTGTTTGCATTCCATGAACATTCATATTCTTCTCATACTTGGTTCCAAAATTGGAATCTCTTCATATTCTAACCTATTACAAGTCATGGAGATAGGACAAAATAGACATATATATGACAAACTAAGTGCATAACACATAAATACAGATAAATATTTTGCACAATTTTACTATCTGATTTCTTATTCTAACACTTTCTTAGACTTAAAATGTTTTCTCATCCCAAAATAACATCTAGGATCTTCTAAAGTTGCACCAAGTGTAGAAGCTAAAGAAGTGGTTAGACTAGTAAGAGTCACAGTAATAACTCAAGGCACCATTTTTGGTTTTCAACTCTTTCACACTACTTAGCCATCCTTTTAGATTTCTAACTAACATACCAACCTATTGCCCTTTAAGGTTTTCAATAGGTTGGAATAACTAGGTAGTCACCCTTTACAAGTATTCAACCATCCTAGCCCTAAGTGTCTTACTAGTCATTCCCAATATAAAATGTTATAAAATTTTACAAAATTATCACTCTATGCAGTACTTAACTTGATAGAGGTGGCATAGATGCAGATGATTAGGGTATACTTTAAGAAACCCCTCTTTTAGAAAAGGTGTAAAAATTTGGCGAAATGTGTAAAACACCTGACAAAAAAAATTATTTTTTATGGCAAAAAAAAAAGTTTACGAAGAAATAATAATAATCTCCATTGGCAAATCATTCATAGTCTCTCAAACAATGTGTAAAATCTGGGCGAATTGTGTTATTTTAAAACCACAAAAAAATTATACATTGGCGAACAAAAAATAATAATCATAGTAAAATTTTAATTTTTTGGGCACTGGGAATGGGGTGGGATCAGCTTGTGGCACTTTGCGAGAGATATTTTCATACTATTCTATCACGCATACATCCCTTCATGCAGCCTTCATACCTCTTATGATGTCTCCTTGAAATCTTGAAACCCTAAAATATGGCTAAGTTTGAAACCCTGAAACCCTGGAATCTGACTAACTCTGAAATATGATAGGATCCACCAAAACCTAGAATTTGCATTATAGCTCCTAGCGGTCTGAAACCCCTCTCAAACACCCTGAAAGTATATAAATAAAATATAACTTAAAGTATAAGAAACTAGATGTTTCTTATACTTAAATGTTTATTTTATTTGTATACTATTCGCTTCCAAAAAAAAAGGGTTATTGAATGTCTCATTCCTATTTTCTTGAATTCGGATTTATACATATTACAAATGAAAGTGTGTTGGCGAAATGAGCCAACTCCTCCACTTCCCATAACGTGAAACCCGACGAACATTCCACATTAAGCGCTACCTGGTCACCTGCGTGAAAGGTGAATACTGCCAGGCAGAAACTCAAACGAAACATTTGCCTTGGCAATTACAAAGCTAGGCAATCACGAAACCTAAGAAAGCTTGGCGACCAGGAAACCATGGAATGGCATACAATTGCCAAAAAACACACTGAAAAAATGTAAAATTTGCCAAAGTACGAATATTCGCCACTAAAATATTCCCTGTTTCACATACCACTTGAAACAATAACCTTTATCTCATTTGGTAAGGTGATTCTACTCATTCTGTTTTAGATTTGGACTTAGGTTCTTCTTATGCCAAAGTAATTCCCAAATTATGAACCATTTGAATCGATTCTGATATCATTCTAAATTATAATCAAAGACCAACCAAAGTCAATATCTTTTTTGAGTAATTCTAATTCTAAAAATCCAAGACCATTTATCATCATTCTAAGTTTCACTTTGGATTTTGATTTTATTGAAGAAAACCATTTCTAAAAACTAAGGCATTTACTATTATTATAGACTTACACTTCTTGGGTCAAACACTTCTCAAGCCAATTTTGAATTCCAAGGATCATTTGACACCATTCTAAATTTCAATACCAATCTGAGCTAATATCACATTTATAATGTTTTTCAAAACTAAGTACCATTCCATATATACTGAGGTACACTCTAGGTGGAGCCTCTTATGGCCCTAGATTTGAGGAATAAACTTTTTACAATTGATAAGAACACTCAATTATTTTTTAATATATCCCTCCCATAGTGGGATCAAGCAAAGGTATATTGAATAACCAACCCATAGAAGATCAAGATAAAACTCTCTTAAGGTTAATAGAATTAGGAGCTAGGCTCCCACATAATTTTCTAATGGAAAAATTGCATACCCTTGTCCAAGTAGAGGATAAACTACAAGAGTAACCTCATACTCAAATCCCAAGAGTGACCATAACTTCATCAAACAAAGGTAAGGGTCCATTAGCTGGTCCTTCCCAAACTAGTCATATTACAACATCCACTATACATCAAATTAGTCAACATTACACAAATTAGCTTGTAGATGACTTAATGGCTTATTTTGGATATAATCTCATTTAACAACACTGTATTTATAGAAAAAAATCATCTACATGAATAAATGCCATAAGACCTATCCAATCCTACATTTGATGTAGATCCTTTGGCTCCTCCTAAATAACCTATACCAACAAATGCTTCCCAACAAATTCCACTTGATAAACAATATACATTTTTATACCATAAGGTTTTTTTTAATGCAATACAATCACCTAATTGTTAACAAGTGTTATATCATTCAAAATAAGTTCTAATGTATTTACCATAATAGGTAGTGGATAATTTGTAAAACACATTACCAACTTCTGTCAATCAATAATAATGACAATAAGTTCCTCACCATAAAAAAACAATGAATTATTCCAAATCAATAACAAATTCCTAAAAACCAACAACATATTCTAAAATTAATAGATACCATACCATTCACAACAATAGATTCCTCAAGAATAATAACATGTCACCTATTCCAATTCAAGTCCAAACATAGATATCCCTCATCAAACATAGAACTCAGGATATAGGGTGAATATACCCACCATAATCATGCAAGGAAGAGCCATTCCCACGTAATTTAATGTTTAAATATTCCAACAATTCACTAATACCCAATAAATTTCCCTCTTTCATCATAAAATGTGCCCAAGATCCATGAATGGAATACACTAAAGTAAATAGTTTCAGAACTTCAAGCAAGTAAACAAGTACCTAAGAAGTACAAGTTTGATAACACATGCCCTTATCCGTTTGATGTCAAGTTTCTTTAGGTACATTTCCCACCTCACTTTGAAATTATTAAATTTAACAAATATAAAGGGAAAGGAGATCCAAGAGAACATCTATAAGCATTCTGCATGGCATGCCAAGAGGTGGATTACAAAAATGTCTATTTGTTATGCTTATTTCCACGTAGCTTGGGTAGATAATTATTAGAATGGATTCTCAAATTACATAAGGGATTAGTCACTACTTTCAATGACCTATTAGAAAATTTTTTCAACCATTTCTATTACAACATAGAACATGAATTGACAGTTGTATATTTATGCAACACCAAGAAATAAGGAGGAGAGAGCTTCTTGACATACTTATAAAGGTGGAGAACTTTGGGTAGTCATTTATCACATAATTTGTTTGATACACAATTAATGGGTATATTTGCATAAAACCTAAATTTCAAACTTTCTCATAATCTCAAACTCAATTGTGTCAACACACTCAAATATAACATTGACAAATGGATGCAAATAGAAAAATCACTTATTAGCAAGGGTCTAAGATATATTCTCAGACCCAAACACTAGTTTAGAACCAAACACCAAATCAAGTTCCAATTCAAACTAACATAGCTAAGAATATAAAGGCCTTTATTAAAAATACAAACATGGTTGGTATTGGTATTACTAAGGCAAGACATGTGCAAATAGTGCAACCACCACTTATTCAAAATGCTCCACTTAACCATCATTTTGCATTATAAAGAGCTCCCCCATGATGAAGATACTAAAAATATAGGGGTTTTAGTGACCTTGGGGAGCCCATTGAATTTGTATTCCAAAAGTTAGTAATAAATAATATGATTATGTAGCCTAATCCAAAACCCTTTCTAGAGGGTTAGCCTAAACCAACATGGTATTGTGATGATGAATATTATGATTACCATTACATGATTAGTAATTCAATCTATAGGTGCATATAATTGAGACACCTAATTTAGAATTTAATTGAGAATAGGGAAATTAAATTAGAGAAAACAACATCCAAAACCAATTAGGAGATGTGAATATATAATAACCCCTTTCCCAAGCATAAAAATCAACAACATACTAGACAGAACCAAGGATAGGGTCAACTTCAACAAGGACAAGGCCAAAATCAAAAATAGACCAACCATAATCAAGATCATGATACCCAAACCAACCAAGTTGGCTATATAAGTGTTCCTTATAATTATAAAACACCATGGGATGTATTACTAGTAATCACATCACCACTATCAAAGTCACTCCTTGTAGGCCAACTAACACTCATAAGAGTATTAGCCCTTTGCTATGCCACCAAAATCGAAGCCATCTCATCCTTATACTAAGAAGCCATATAATATTAGTGAATAAATAAGTAAAACACCTACATAGATATCCATCTTAGACCTCTTGCGTATGTTTGAAGTAAATATGACCATACAAAATGACTTTCTCCGATAATCCAAGGTACCCAATTTCATCAATCTGAATGGGTTCTAAGCACTAGTGGGGAATTTATCCCTAGGTCAATAATTCACATTTGATGAAAGTAATATGTCATCCCCCAATCCTCTTCATAATAATCCCCTAAACATTGAGGCCATATTTCCTACCATAATGTCAAGTGGGTTATTATAGACAATGGTTCAAGGTCAAACATTGCATCATTAAAGCTAATCCAAACTTTGGGCTGCATAATGATGGACATACATCCAGATACCATTAAAATTAAGGCCTATGATAATGTAGAGAGAGAATCTATAGGTACCATTTATTTGTTAGTCATTGTTGGGCCTATCAATGATGACACCCTACACCATGTTATTGACATTGAACTGCCTTATAATATACTTTTAGGTTTCCCATGGATCTATGAAGTATGAGCTATACTTATACCTTGCACCAGTGCATTAAGTTCCCTCATTTAGGATTGGAGGTTATTATCCATGATGATCTTCAACCATACTAGTATTGTAAAAAATTTGAAGTTGAGGATAGGAACTAAAACTATTGTCCTAGTACTAAGTTTTATACCATAAGAAGAAACCAAAAGTTCTTAAATCTCTAAAGTTTAATTACATTGATCCTAGTGACCTCACTTCCACTTCTTCCAATCCACCTTTTAAGAACATTTCTACTCATTTTGCCTTCTAGGATGCCTTCCATGTTGGCAAGCTACCCAAATCCCTTATTTTTTGTCAATAGGTAAAATGTAAATTAGATGGTTATTTAGACAAATATAAAGATCATCTTGTTGTAAAAGGGTATGCATAAGAAGAGGTTATGAAGAAACATTTTCTGCTATAGCTAAAATGGTAACATTTAGAATGGTTATATCTATGGCTATTTAGTTTGGTTGGTAGGTCTTTCAGATGGATGTGAAAAGTGTTTTTTTTATAAATGGAGACTTAGAGGAAGAAGTGTATGTGGAATAACCATAGGTATTTTAGATTTCTAGTAAAGAACATCTAGTTTTTAGGTTAGTGAAGTCCTTGTATGCACTTAATCAGGATCCTCGAGCTTGGCACTTCAAAATTGACAAATATCTTAGAGAATCTATTTTTAAAAGATGTGATACACAATATACTCTCTATGTTAAGATAATTGGTAATGACATAATGTTTTATTATTTTTGGGAAACTAGGGTCTAGTTACTAAACAATAAAGTGTCTGAAGTAAGGGGAAAAATCCAATAAAATACAATTTTTTTATCGATTTAATCAAATAAATTGCATATAGAAAGAAGTAAACTTATTTGGAAAAATAGGCTAGAATGAATGATTCTAGGGTTGAAATATGTTACACAGGACTAGGACGGTGTCAATAACCTGGATCTATCTTTCATTTTATGAAAGGATAGGAGCACCAAAATAGGATACCCTAGGGTATAGTGCTATAGTCCTTTTCTACCACTATTTTCTTAAAGACCTAAGTTTTTTAGGTTTTGTTTATTGTCCCTGTGTGAGCTTGTATATGAAATTTTGGAGTTTGAATGTTGACAAAGCTTATTGTAGGTCCATTTCAATCTATAAACCCTAGGTCTATCTACACACATGAAACAACAAATAAATAGAAATTATAAGGGGGAAAACATGGGTTAAGGGAAGTATGATCACATGATCTAGAACCCCTATTGTCTTAATAATTGCTTACATTAATCCTCAGTTAAGGGTCTCAAATCAAATATAGTTCTCCCTTAGGGAATGTACATAATCAATGTGCACGGTAGATGCAAGAATGAACTTTTACATAGGCCCTTCTTTGATCAAGAATGCAAGTCTATGTGTGATGCAAAATGTTAAGCTATACTATTGATTGATTTTAATTATGTAATGTGCCAAAGTAGTAAGTTATAGATATAAAATGACTTGTGTAGTCCTTTATATAGGAGACTCTTTATTTCAAATTTGGGAGTTTTATTCACATTTGGTTGACATTAAGAAACTTAAGGATGAAGCTAAGAACAGATTGGGAATCTTTAAGTGAGGGAAACTGATATTTGAAGCACAAAATGCGATTGGATAGTAGCACTAAAAATGGACACCCTAGGGTCCAATGTTGAAGTCCAATTCCAAAATTACTATCCTACAAGCTTGGGGCTTGGGGGGATGGAATTAGCATGGGAAATTTGACCTAGCTGAGGTGGAATGACTATTTAAAAATCTCAAGATGACTAGGAATAAGCAAAAAGGTGTCTAGAGCATGAAATAAGACCAGGATGAGTAAAAACAAAAGACATGGCTAATATGAACAAGGTTCATATTCTCCAATTAGAGTCTCCTATGAAAGGATTGTGAAAAGACATGATATGTGTGCTTACTTAAAAAATTTAGGATGTATACATTTTTCTCACTTTTATTCTAGTGATGAAATAAAATGAAATATTTTATTAAAAGAAAGAAAATAAAATGTGTACCTAAACCTACCTGTATGGAGATGAATGTGTTGCAAAATGGTCCAACTCAATTCTTGTCTAAGTGGATGGAGAGCCAAATAGTTCTTGAAGAAAGAAAGAATCCCTAAAATGGATTCCCCCTATACTAAATCTAAAAGTGGAATCCATGTAACATGGATAAGGAGGGCAATGCTTGCCCCCTATGCTGAATCTAACTAAAAATGAGAAATGATTATAAGCCCAAAACCAATGTTTGTCCTCTATCCCACATAAAATCATGTAATCTAGAATGTGTGTATATAATCTGTATGTTGTGAAGAGAAAAATATATCATGCCTCTAGTCTGAATATCTGATCTAGAAATGATAAATGCTCATAGGTCCAAAACCAATGTCTATCCTCTATCTTGCATAAACTCATGTAGTTTGGGTCTTGGTGATATAATGGACCAATCACTATAGATGACTATGTGGTCCTACCTGGTGACAACCTGGGTACATATAGGTGTAATCTAAAACTCTGTTCAATGTGTAAGAAGAGAATGACATATCTTACCATTCAATCTATATAATCCTAGATGATGAATAACATGAACATCTGTGCCATGCCTTCAAATTTGGTATGTGATTGATGCGTATATATAATCTGGTAATCTATATATCCACATATGATATGACCTATCATACCATAACCCATGTGAAAAAATAGAGATCAAAACACTGTGCTTTGCATTATGTCTATAATTTGTTATATGGTCTTGTAACTATATCATGTTGTATGAACTTGTATGTGTGAGATGTGTAGTAATGTACATGCCCCCAAATCTGTTATCTGAGTCTGAATCTATGTTGAAGTCACTATGAATCCATATAATTTGAACCACTATATCTAAATATTTTGTGTATCTATAAATTAAAGGTATATCCTCATGAATATCTTGAGTAATACTGAGTGACCCATGTAGTCTGAGTCAATGTATATTTCAACTAATCTAAGTTTAATATGATAAACTAACTATTGGATGTGTATGAACCATGGTGTATCCACCTATGAGAGTGAATAAGCATGTTGGGTAAGTGTAGGAATAGGAATAATAGGAATGATGCCCCCATTTTGGGGAGAGGGATGAAATTTGTGATAGAGGAGGCTAAGCCAAAAGTGATGACTAGTGGCATAAGTAGAAATAAGGTTAGTTTATTGTGAATATCTAGAGAGTTTGTTTGATTGATTAGACAGAGTTGTTGAAAATTGAACAAGTTTTGATTGGTGAAGATCAAGGTGTATATCTAGGTGTAATAAAAATATGGAGATGTGCATGCCATAGTATGAAAACTAAGTAGTAATAGAGTGAAGCTCATGTGATGTTGAAGGTGTCATTATCATGATTCTATGGAAGAAAATGGTATGAAAAATGGAGTTATGGGGTTCAAGTTGTGGGCAAAATGGTATTTTGCTTTGATTGAGAAAGATGGGTAATATAGGAAGTTGGATTGATTCTCAATTCATTTGTGCATTGACTAGGTTGATATTTTGAGATCTAGAGTGAGAGATATGTCGAGGAGATGAGCACCTACCATGACCTAATTTGAGCAGTTGGTAACCCAAATTAAGGCTAGTGGTGATGTTAGCCTGGTAAGTAAGCTTAATGATTGATTTTTATCTATTTTGAAGCCTATTTTGGTGTTTTATAAATTGTTTCAAGTGTCCTAATAAAATTTTAACTAGTTCCAACACTCCTGTCTAGGAGTAAGTACTATCTAGGTTCCAATGCTCCTGTCTAATACTAGTGTCCTTTTTGTAGTGCTATTGTCCACTAGGCTTAATTTATTGAGATTCTAATTTTTTACCTATTATTGTATATCTTGGTTGTTTACTTGGCATGGTTGACTGATATATATGATATTTTTTGGTCTTTTTAGGGTGAGGTATAAATGATGGAGTTTTGTAGAGGTCAGGTTATAGAGACATTGTGGTTATTACCATTGTCTATTGATGAGAGAGTTGTCATGGATAGGGTAGGACTAGGTTATGTGTATGATCTAGGCATAATGCAATGAGTTAGGTATCTAATTAAAACCTTATGTGAGAGGTGGAATGTAGATAAATGCACTTTCTAGCTTCTTACATGGGAGATTATTGTGACTCTAGAGGATGTGTATCACATTTTGCATTTATTGGTTAGTGGATGTCATGTGAAATTGAAGGATGACATGGGTGTCGATGTTATTTATCATGCATCTTTATATTTTGTTAGTGTACCTTTAGGTATACATCAAATAGGTAGTGATAGTGACATGTTGCTATTAGTTATAGTATAGTCTAGTGTTCTACATCTATGAAAGTAGTTGGCCATGTTGTTGGCTTCATTTGTTGCTGTGGATGGGAGTGCTGTATTAATTGCATATAGGATACATAGGATTATTCATAGTGTTGAGGTGTATATAAATACATTTTGATGGGGTAGGATATGCTTTCCCACCTATACAAGGATCTTTACAGGTTTACACAGGGGGAATTTAGCATTGGAGTGAGTGCAACTACCTTATTACATTATTGGGGCTATGAGCACATTACAGTTGTGTGATTGATTGGGTTACCTAAGCTAGAGTGGGCACTATCATGGCCATTTGGGGAGTGATACATGAGTACATTGGTTATCTAGTCTCCTAGGATAGATCATTATAGATGATTTTTAAACATATTGGCGGTTCATGATATCATATGAAGGCCCTATAGAGGATTCTTAGGGTGGGCTGAGGATGGAGTGAAATTGGAGTATATGAGGGTCAAATATTAGATACATGACTATTAGGTTGGAGTGTACAATAGTATGAGTGAAATATTAGATATTTTTGGGTACCACAAGATGTGCCCCTAATAGCATGGGTGTGGGTGAGGAGTGCACAAACACTAGTGCGGGTAGGAGCTCATGCGAGGACTATCCAAGATGAATCAACACCATTACCTTTGGATGAATGAGATGCAACTATAGATATTATAGATGTAGATGATGTTGGATTTATAGAGGAATATACCACATAGTGGTCTAGGCATCAATGGGATCCATTATATCTTGTTGATGGAGGGGATGCTCTCGAGTATGAGGATCTTATGCCAAAATAGATGATGGAAGGTAAGTAGAAATTATATTTGAATTATGTATAAGTTAGTGATTATTTAGTTTGATTTAAAATCATATAGTTAATTTAATTTCATAATTTGTGTGCAGGTGGAGTGGGAGGTGCTCAAGATGAAGCATAGGATGGTGTAGGGAGTGGAGATGATGAGTACTGGCAGACCATCATTAAATTAACACTCTAAGATATTACACGACATGTACCTAATGATTCTATAGATGAGAGTTTGATAGAGTGAGTGATAGTTATATTTAGTGTTTATGATCATTTATTTGATAGAGCTACTAAAGCTATAATTTCATATGTTAGGCTAGTGGGAGAGAGAGATGAGTTGAGGCCTAAGCTAGATAGGCATAAGATGCCTCCAATAGAATATGGTTCTATTAGCATGAGGATAATGAATGAGTACAAAGATATTCAGTGGTGATATACAAACTTATGTGAGGAGTATGGTCAACTACTACAATGAGAGAGTCATCATAAGAGGCATTTGGGAGTTTTAGGAGGTGCAGGGCCATCAAGTGCTAGAGTGGATTATGGGACTAGTAATGGTGGGGAGAGTGAGACTGAGAGTGAGGGCATGATGTCCATTCATGATTGATTGTACCTTGATATGATGTATATGTTTTGAAAACTTAATTATATATATATATATATATATATATATATATGGATACTATTTTTATTTTAACTCATGTGCATTATGTTATGGGATTTGAAGTATGTTGTTACATTTGTTGCAAATGGTTGATTATAAATAGTTGATTTGGTGTTGATTTTGAGATTGCATATGTTTGGTAAGATGGAATTTTGGGATTTGAATTTATTGCTCATGATATGTTCAATTGTGATGTTATGTTCGATTTTCAATCATATGTGAGCAAAAAAATTTAATTGTTTTGTAATTTGTAAATTGATTTGGTAAAGTGAACTAGTTTAAGATCAGTAACATGGGATATTGGTAAGATCGGGAATTGGATAATTTAGTTTGGTTAGGGATGGCTATTTGAAACTAGGAATGTTATTTTTTCGTAGAAGGGGATGTAAGAGAGCATTATGTGCTCAATTCTTTGAGACTGGCCCTTTGGCTCCATCATTGCCCACTAAGTGAAGCTATGTGATCATGTGTGTGCTAATTGATGTTTGGATTGTGTGTCCATTCCCTCTAAATAGGTGACTCAAGAATAAAAATGATAGCTATTCCTTTGGATCCATCATTGCCCTATGAAGTGAAGCTATGAACTAATTTTGATATGAATGTGTATCATATCACTATATGTTGTATCCTTATCTGAACCCTGATGGCAAACTAAACAAGTACCCATACTACTCATGCTATGTAATAACATAAATTGTATCTGATATTGTCTATTGTGCACTAACTATAGCTATATGTAGAGACTCTACCAAATGTAACCCTATTATATGTGCAACTGAAGTTGTGTGTTGTGAACAAGGCTCATCTATCCATAATTGTAGCAAATTACTGTGTGAAATAGTACCCTATGGCCTCTGTTGTGATGCATATGACTGAGTGATAGATCAAGATAAAACTAAAACCTATAATTTTTGCTCATCTAATCTTAATTATAGTGGGTTACTACATGAAATGGGTCCTAAAAATCTTGGTCATATTGAATATCTCTAGAGTAATACTCTATGATATGGGTTCATCTAATCTTAACCGTAGTGGGTTGCTACATGAGATAGGACCCAAAAAAATTAGTTGTAGTGAATATCTCTCTGGATTGGTACTCTACTATGGTGCCTATGACTATGCTAGATATGTATATGGAACAACACTATGTACTCCTTTGACTACAGTGTTATATATAGGATATTCTCACTATACTAGTTTCCAAACCTTCTAAATAGGTGGAATAGGAGATCTCTTATGAGGCTCTATCTTAGAATTTGCATTATTCTCATGATGAGTAACTGATGATTTCGATGAAGGAATATCCTAGGATGACTCAACCATGGAAGAATGAGGTCTAGGAATCCATGATGGAGGAAATCTTGATGCCCCCTATGTGAATACTATGATGCCATTATCAACACATCTATTAATTTAATCCCTGAGTCTATAACAATCATTATCTCTATGTCCATAGATACAATGATATTTACAAAAGGGTCAATGTGTCTATCTATGTAAAAGATGCATATACTGATATGTGTGGTTATTTATTTATTGATTTATAACTACTGTTTATGATCATTTTTTTGATAGAGTTGTTATAGTTATAGCTACATATGTTAGGGTAACAGGAGAGAGAGATGAGTTGAGGGTTGTGCTAGATAGGCATAAGATGCCTCCACCAGATTATGGTTATATTAGCATGAGGATCATGAATGAGTACATAGATCTTCAATGGTGATATGTAGACTTGCATGAGGAGCATGGTTGGCTACTAAAGTGAAAGATTCATTGTAAGAGGCATTCAAGAGATTGAGGAGGTGTAGGGACATTGAGTGCTAGAGTGTATTATGGGACTAGTACTAGTGGGGAGAGTGAGATTGAGAGTAAGGGCATGCCACCCATTCACAATTGATTGTACCTTGATATGATGTATATGTTTTGAAAAGTTTGTTATATATATATACTATTTTGATTTTGACTCACATGCATTGTGTTATGGAATTTTAAGTATGTTGTTATATTTGTTACAAATGGTTGATTAGAAATAGTTGATTTGGTATTGATTTGTGATGTGAATTTATTGTTCATGATATGTTCAAGTGTGATGTTAGGTTTGATTTGTACTTACATGTGAGCAAAAAATTTGTTGGCTTTGTAATTGGTAAATTGATTTGGTAAAGTAAATTGGTTTAAGATTGGTAAAATAGGATATTGGTATAATCAAGATTTGGATAATTTGGTTTGGCTAGGGATGGTTATTTGGAACTAAGAATATTAGTTTTTTAGAAGAAGGGGATGTAAAATAGCACTATTTTGTTGTTTGGTTCTATCATTTCTCACTAAGTGAATCTATGTAATCATGCATATGATAATCAATGTTTAGACTATGTGTCTAATCCCTTTGAGTAGGTGGCTCAAGAATACAAAGGCTAGCTAGACCTTTGGTTCCATCATTTCCCTATGAAATGAAGCTATGAACTGATGTTGGTATGAATATGTGTCATATCACTCTGTGTTGTATCCCTATCTGGACCCTGATGGCCAATTGAACAAGTGCCCATACTTCTCATGTTATATAGGAACATATGTTGTATCTAATAATTTCTATTGTGCACTAACTATAGTTATGCATAGAGAATGTACCAAATGTAACCTTACTAGATGTGTAACTGAAGTTGTGTGCTATGAAGAAGGATCATCTATCTATAATCATAGCAGATTGCTACATGAAATAGTACTTTGTGGCCTTTGCTATGATGCATATGACTAAGTGATAGATCAAGAAAAAGCTAAAACATGTGATGGTTACTCATCTAATATCAATGATAGTGTGTTGCTACATGAAATGGGTCCCAAAAATCTTAGCCATAGTGAATATCTCTCTGGAGCAATACTCTATGATTTGGGTTCATATAATCTTAATCGTAGAGGATTACTATGTGAGATAGGACCCAAAAAACTTGGTCATAGTGAATATCTCTCTGGAGCAATACTCTGCTATAGTGCCTATGAATGTGATGTATATGTATATGGAACTACACTATGTACTCCTTTGAATATAGTGTTATATGTAGGTTGCTCTCATCGTACTAGTTTCTAAACCTTCTGAATAGGTGGAATAAGATATCTCCTATGAGGCTCTATCCTATAAGCTGCATTATTATCACAATGAATAATTGATGATTCTGGTGAAGGAATATCTTGGGATGACTCAACCATGGAGGAATGAGGTCTAGGAATCCATGATGGAGGAGATCTTTGTTCCCTTTGTGTGAATGTTATGATGCCATTATCAACACATCTATTAATGCAATACTTAACTCCATAACAATCATTATCTCTGTGTCTATGGATACAATGATAGTTAGAAAAGGGTCGATGTGGCTATCTATTTAAGAGATGTCAATCTCATCGATGAGTATAAGGTAATGTGATTAACCTCCTATCTAGTAGTGTTGATAATCTGACACATGGGCTATCCTACTCTAAATCAATTTGTAATGGTGCCTTGCTACTATTTTTTATAGTACATATTGAAGGTTGTGCTCTAGAAACTAGCTCTCTATTCTTAACAAGTTACTTTTTTGGTTGAGATTTCCTATCTTGTTTAGGACATTGTGGATGTTGTGTGCTAAGATATATAGATGGAGGTATTGCTATGAAATATAGAGTAATGTGATCAACTGAATCTACCTCAATCAATCCAATTTATTTTCCAAGGCTAGAACTGTATAACATAAGTGACTAAAAGAGGACTGTATCTAATATAATAGATGCTCAAAAAGAGGTTGGTGAAGACCCTTAATAAAGATATATTAAATATCTAAATTTGAAAGTTTATAAATCAATCTTAACATGTGAGACTTGAATTGTAAGATATAATCACTAACTAGCTCTAAAGTATTATATTGAAATGTGGCAAGTTTCTCATATGTATCACAAGGTCCCATGTTTGCCATGTAATATATAATAAATGCCTCCTCTAAGTCATCATATGTGTTAAAGGAGCCAATGGGGATGTAGATGAATGAACCAATTTTATGCTTCCCCTACTAATGTCTACTAAAATAACTTGAGTAGAATCAAAGGACTCACATGAGATGACAAAGCCTTTTGAAGGGATTCCATCAAAGTGAGGTA
Source organism: Torreya grandis (assembly GCA_037957365.1). NCBI lineage: Eukaryota > Viridiplantae > Streptophyta > Pinopsida > Cupressales > Taxaceae > Torreya > Torreya grandis. The sequence goes on along the minus strand of JARHVA010000236.1, from coordinate 1,559,691 downwards.
ATGATGATATCTAAAAATTCTTAGGTAATGAAGATTTTACGAATGACTTTAGAATAAGGTTACCATGTAAATCATTGGCATCCATCCAAGACTTATAAGCCTTGTTTTCTAAGGTAAGGAGATGTACTTGGTTTTGTAACTCACCTATTGCATGCATCAAAGAAATAATCTCTTGGCATGGTATAGTAGAATCTTGAAGTGGCTCATTTAATAATTTAATTTGATCATTAATTTTAGCCATGGGAATGTTACATTTAGTAATTAGATCATAGAGAGGGGGTGTGCTTAATTGAACCTTTGGAGGAATGGTAAATTGGAACTTGGTAGAGGGATGTGGGCTACCATTCTCTTTAGGTGAAGAGTGAGAAATAGGTGCTACTGTAGTAGAGGGTAGCTTGGGAGACTCCTTGGTATTTTTATGTTTTAGTAAATCATATTTTAATTAAGTAGAGGATGTGATGTTAACATTAATATGTGCATAATTTGAGATAGAATCATGCATAAAAGTATAAACAACATTTGGTAGTGCATTATGTTTGAGAGGAAGAGTGAGAAACATAAGATGCATTTTCTTCTTCACTATGTACATAGTAATCATAATTATTTAATGCTTTATCATAGATAAAATATTGTTCATATTCAGTCTCATTTTCATATTCATTTGCATGTTCACTATCATACTCATTATCATTTCCATTGTCACTAGGAAGAGGTGTAAGAGAAAAATTTAATTATGTTCAGATATGTAATAAATTATCATGTGAAATTGGAATATTATGTGCATCTAAGTTATATATGGATGGAGTGTGTGCATTATTTTCATTTTCAACATGAGAAGTAAGAGCAAGAGAGTTATCATTTAGACATTCTTTTGATAAAGTAGAGTTGAGAGCATGAGATGCGTCATTTGAACTATGCATTAGTGATTTGATTTTATTACATTTATATTATTATATTTTGAATAAAGAAGTAGTAAAAGAGAGAGAGATTTTAGGTTCATATGGAAGAAAATTATCACCAATAAGAGGTTACTTGGAAGTTCATGACTAATTTGTTCATTTGGTGCATTGTGCATAGGATAATGAGGTGAAAAGTATCTTTCCCATTTATCAAAATTATTTTCTTTAGAAGAGGGAATAAAAGTGATAGGTTTGAGAGAAGAAGATGAATCTAATTTTTCTTCACTATCACTTTCATATGTATCATCATATTCCTCATTACAACAACAGTAATTATCTTCATTGTACATGAAATCATTTTCCACAATTATAGATAATGTACAATTTTGCAAATTTGTCCATTCATTATCATAATTATGAGATTTTTTTTGAAATTGATCTATGGGATGAGAGGGAATAAGTGCCTTAGTGTCCATTTTATTTATTTCACCAAAAATATATGTAAAATTACTATTAGGCAAATAAATACAACAATAACTACTAACATAGAGATTTTGAAAATATTTTTGACACTCTAAACAATTTGAAAAAAATCCAAAATATTTTTATAAAAAATTGCAAAAATAGAAGTCGGGTTTGAGGACCTAGTTTGGAAATCTAGGGTTTTGGATTGGGGTTTTAGAATTTTTGAAAATTATTTCTATAATTTAAAATTCTAAAATAAATTTGATTATCACAAAAATTTATACAAAAATTAGAAATTTAAAATTTAATTTTTTGCACAAAATAAATACTAATATTGAGAGTTTGAAAATATTTTTGACACTCCAAACAATTTACAAAAAAATTAAAATATTTTTCTAAAAATTGTAAGGGAGGGAGGCTTAGGGTTTGAGGACCTAGTTTGGAAATCTAGGGTTTTGGGTTAGGGTTTTAGAATTTTTGAAAATTATTAAAATAATTTAAATGATAAAAAAATATTTGAATATAATTAATGCATAAAAATTTATAGAAAAATAAAAAATTTAAAATTAAATTTATGCACAAAATTTGAAGGAAAAACCCTAAGTGTACCTAGGGTTTTATATTTGTTCAAAGTAAGTCAAGTTTACTAAATGTTTTATTATTTTTGAAAAACTAGGGTCTAGTTCCTAAACAATAAAGGGTTGGAGTAAGGGGGAAAATCCAATAAAATATAGTAAAATACACATTTTTGATCAATTTAATCAAATAAATTATATATGGAAAGAAGTAAACCTATCTAGAAAAATAGGCTAAAATGAATGATTATGGGGGGTAAAATCTATTGCACAGGATTGGGAAGATGTCAGGAACCTAGATCTGCCTTTCATTTTATGAAATGATAAGAGAGCTAAAATAGGATGCCTTAGGATATGGCACTATAGTCCTTTTCTACCATTGTTGTCTTAGAGACCTAAGTTTTCTAGGTTTTGTCCACTATCCCTATGTGAGACTGTATATGAAATTTTTGAGGTTGAATGTTGATAGAGCTCATTGTAGGTCTGTTTCAATCTCTAAACCCTAGGTCTATCTACACACATGAAACAAAAAATACATCAAAATCATAAGGGGGAAAAATTGGGTTAGGGGAAGTATGATCACACGATCTAGCACCCCTGTTGTCCTAATCACTGCCTACATTAACCCTCAAGCTAGAGTCTCAAATCAAATAGATTTCTCCCTTTAGGAATGTGCATAATTAATGTGTAGAATAAATTCAAAAATGAAATTTTTCCTAGGCTCTTCCTTGATTAAGCATACAAGTCTATGTGTGATGTAGATGTAGACATTGAAATCGTGTCTACCCCCTAGGTCTTCTTTCACCCTTGGCCCCCCTTGGCCCATGTCCTAACCCTTATCCTAGCCCCCTCCATTTATCAAATAAATAATTAATTTAGTGGCCCCCCTTTCCATCTCACCCATGCCACCTTGGATCCCCTCCTTGGATACCCCCACATCTCTCCTAGCCTTTATTACCCCAAATCTCCCTTTTATCCTTCCTCCCGTGCCCATTAAGCCTTCCCATGACCCCTTGACTTGGCGGCATGAAAGAACGGACAGAAGCTAATTTTAGCCTCTGTCCCCATTCTTCTGCCACTGACATTGGCTACCTTGCGCCCGACGTCAGTGATCCTCCGGTGTCGGCAGCCTTCAAAACCATTTCCTGCATCCGTTGTAGAGGCCACCCCCCTGCGAATAGAACTCTCTTGATGCTCCTTACATTCATATTCTCTTCTCCTCCCTCTCGCACAGCAACACCAATAACTACAGCCACCTTGCAGGAATAGCTCTACGCAACAGCTCCATTTGCAGGTCCTTCAACAGCTCTGACAACAGGTTTTTCCATTCTCCAACCAATAAGCAAGAGGTAAGAGTTTCATTGTTTCATTTCATTTTATCATTTGATTTCATCTATCTATCCTATCCACTATCCACCACTTGCCTTGTCCTTCCCTGAGAGGCTGAAAAGCCTTCTCAGACTCCTATCTCCTGTCCATCTTCCTTTTGCCCTGTCACCCTTTTAGTCCAGTCCCAGACAACATTCTCAGTCCCTCAGACCCAAAACAAGTCCCTCATACCTCTAGGTAATCTCACAGACCTCTAAATAGACCTCCCTGATCCCCAGATGAAGCCTCAGTCTATTCTGCAGACCAAGACCAGCCCTGTAACTCATCCCTAACTATTGCCCCGACTGACCTCGTCCAGTACCCCTATCGACATCAGCAGCATAATTGATGTCGGTGACCTTCCCTGACTGACGCTAGGAATATCACCGACATCGGTGACTGTGCAAAGGCAGATTGCTTCTAAATAGGTACGCTTTTACTTTCAGTTCTTTCTTTCTGTCTTTCATCATTTATCACTTTTTGTTTCTAATCAGCATTCTATTTTTAACAGTGGACTGGCATCCTCCAAGAAGCCTTTGCGCTTTTAGGACCAAGCCTTCGCTTGGCAGTCCACCCTTTTGTCATCTAACATTTTTTCGTGTTTTAGTGTCTTTCCCTTTCAGGTGTCATCCTCCATAACCAAAGAGGAGTTCTCACAATGTCTAAATTTTGGTGCGCACGTCTACAATCTGGGTATGTACAAACCCTCATCCTTCTTCTTAGTTTCTCATTTCCCTTTTTTGAATGTGAAAGTGAATTTAGCATAGATTCTGGCACGCCCAGTGGGACCTTAGGGTCTCCCTTAGGTTCCTTTCCTTTCTGTTCATATAGGGTGCATTAGGTTCCTCCCTTTCCACCTCTTTCTTCTCTTTTAAACGACATCATAAGTAGGAATAAAAAGAACTTTTCTTTTCTTTTCTTGCACTTCTAGACTAGTCAAAAATCATATCCTTCAACCCTTTCTCAACTTGTTTTTCATCCGAACTTAACATTTCGACTTGGGGCTTAAAACACATTGCATTGCATTTCTGCTTGCTTGCATTTCTTAGTCCACACTTAGTAATTAATAACCGCATATTGAATTAATCATAGTCCACTTGATGTTACACAACCAAACCACGTGCACTAAATCAAACATCAAACTTACCTGAGACAAGGCCCAACTGGGATTTCATCCCCTAGTGGATACCTTACCTGTCCTGGAAATCCTACTTGGATTTCATCACCAAGGGGAAAGCCCACTCTATTCTCTGGCAGATTCTAATCTCTAGGGAAAGTATATTTTGGCTAAGTGAGACCAGCTAACCATTGGACTCGTGAAGTGAGGGGAGCTTGCTCCTTAGCACCAGGCCATGTACGGAACCTAACCCAGACTTTTGAGTGCCTAAAAAAACCTAAAAGACTACCTCTTTTATGACCCTTCTAACAGCCAACCTCCCCAAACATCACTTTAAGGCATAAGCCACACGAGCTTAATAATTTATTTCTAGGGATTTAACGCTTAGGCTCTGCTTGTGTTCTTCATCTTTTCTGTTCTTATCTGCTTGTTTGAGCTAGTGAGGATGTTCTTCTTCCTATTTTTCAAAAACTCTCAAATCTTTTGGGTTTCTGGAAAACACAGTCACCAGCATCAGTTTTACCACTAACGTCGGTAACCTTTTCTCACCGGCATCAATTATCTGACCGACATTGGCCATCTTTCTCACTGACACCAATTTTTCAACCGACGTTGGTCTCTGTCATAGTTCTTTTTTTTCAAAATAGCAGCCTTAAAACCCGCCCCTTTTTTTGCCAAAACCCCATTCTGAGTTTCTAAAACTAAAAAAACACAGTTTATGAAACCTGACCTTTCTTGCCTTGGATGGTTCTGACTCGCAGTCAAGCCAAGACTTTAGTCAACCACGCGAGGCATCAACCGCTTCTGTCTACCCCATCCATAACCGGTCCTATAATGGAGTTCCACTCGGAGACTGAAAGAACTCCTACTCGCCCAACCCCACCCCAGACTCCTATTGTCCCAGAAGGGGACAAAGATTTTGCACGATTCTTGGACCTCAACGTCAAAGCCTTACAGCACTATCTCGTGCATAGCCGAACATGAGACTCCTTAAGCAACCCAATCTATGAGATGTCGACTTCCTTAGTCGAGACAATGATCACATCAACAACATCTACAATTCAACCTATAGACAATCAAGCCAACACCTCGACCAATAACCCAACCATCTCCTACCTTCAAAATTTAGCCTCTCCTTCTAGACCTTCCTCCATGGGGGTTCCGGTACCCCCTCAAATTCAAACGACTCAACCAAATCCTACACCTTTCCAAAACCTAGTGGTCTCTATCCCCCCTACTCTTACACCTATCAACACAAGAGTAACTGTCTACCCTTCAACAAGTGTGGCCACTCCTCAACCATCTTTGATGGCCCCTGTCCAACTTGTGCCTACCAACCCCATAACACAAGTGCCCTTGGCTCTAACTTTCTCCCTGATAACTAGCTACCCATATGTTGCGTCTACGCAACCGACCACGTCATATGCCCCTCTCAATATCTTTCAAGTGCCTTATAATCTAGGGGGCGCTCCACCTGCCAATCTGTCAGCAGACATCATCAAAATGCTGATGGACAAAATGTCTAGCCTAGAGACCTCCGTTTCTCGCTCACGCAATGCTCTCTCATATGAGAAAATTTGTAATGAGCCCATTCACCCTTCTATCTCGATCAAGCCATACCCCAATCAATGGGAGTTTCCTAAATTTTCTCGCTTTCAAAGCAAGGAAGACCCACAACAGCACTTACGGGCATTCAGACATGCCTGTTACCTTATTGCCCATGATGATGCATTGCTTTTACGCACGTTTCCTATGTCTCTCTCTAGTGTTGTGCTTGACTGGTATAGCTCTCTTGCCAGCCATTCCCTCTTCACATTCACACAGCTGGCCCAGCTCTTTCTTGATCACTTCTCCATCAACATCACCAAGAAGGTCTCAATCACAGACCTCTATTCTATTGTCAATTTGAAGATGAATCCATAGCTGACTTCGTTGCTCGCTGGAGAGGCCTCATCAATCAACTCTCCTTTTCCTTACCCCAAACTAAACTTATTGAAATTTTCTCCTAAGCCTGCGCCAAATATATTTCTTCCACCTTACGGGTTCAGACCTTCTACACCTTCGACGAAGCCTTCACGATGGCCCGCAAACTTGAATTACGTACCATCAAGGAGAATAAAGTCAAGTTGTGAAGTAAGAATCCCAACTCTAAGACTAGTGACTCCTCTTCTTCTAAACCTTCATCATCCAATCCTAAGTCTAAAGCTTCAGCTAACACTGTGGTTGTTAGACCTTCATCCTCTTCGCCTTCAACCAATCAACATGAGCCATCCACATCTCAGAGCGCCACCCACTAATTCCAGCAGAGATACGTACAACAACAGTATACTCCTCTCAGAGAATCATACGCGTCTGTGCTAGAAAAACTTGTTAAATAGGGGGTTCTCAATCTCCCCCAGATCTGACCACCTCCCCAATTTGATCCCTCACGCACCATCCCTGCGTGGTATAGGGAAAATGACTTATGCAACTACCACCGTGTTAAAGGACATGACACAAAAAACTACAAAACCCTTAAAAACATAATCCAAAACATGCTTGAAAAGGGTGACCTCATCCTAGACAATCCCAATGCACCCCCTAATCAGGGGATTGACATCTTCAAGCAACTATTCCCCAATCATCCACTGACCCAAAACAATGTCCAGACCTTGATTGACAACACTCATGAACACAACATTTGGACAGTCAATACGGTCTCGCCCTTCATCCCCGACCAACCTCAAGAGGTTAGTCCATCTATGAGTCCATCACGTGTGGATGAATCTCTTTCCCCGATTAGTTCTCCGTCAACCTCTCTCATCTTGGAGGATGCCTCAACCTTATCGGCACCATCGGTCTCACCATCCTCCTTCCTATTGCCTATGGAGGACCTGACCCTTCCTACTCCTCGACCGCAAGTGGAGGGCACCATCATCCCTTCCCTTTACCCACTTGAGGAACCTCATTCTCCAATTTCTTCTCCACCCAAGGAAGAACCTGCCTCTCCTTCATCTCCAACCAAAGACAAACCTGTCACGACTTCATCATGCCATGGGGCTGAGACTGCTACACCCATCTCATCTTCGGCCCCACAACTGTCAACATCTTCTCAAGGACCCAAACCTCATCCAACATCTTCTCAACCATTTTCCTGACTAGTGAAGAAGATCGAACTTCTCCCATCAAGGAAAGTGGAGCATCAGGGGTTGTGGGAGCGTCTTAAAGCTCTTCAACATGCTCTTGCCCTCTCATCTTATACTGCCAATCCTCCCAAGGCAGAATCTCCCAAGACTCTCAACAAAGACCAGACTCCCACTTCTAAACCCACATTTACCCCATCTAAACCTATCAAGTCACTCGGCATTCACCTTGTCTCTACCCTCACTCACCCACACGTGAAGGTGGACTTAGACCAGACCTTGACCAATATTAGTCTTCCAACCAAGTCGAAGAAGACTGCCAGACCACAAAAGTGAATGCCTCCTCCCCCGTCACCATTACCCTAAATTTTGGGCCCCCATCCTTTGACCCTGACCAGAATCCTTCCCACTCCAACCTCTAATCAAAACCAGTTGCCTCCTTTACTTCCTTTATCTACCTCCAGCCTGCCCTCTCCCAAAAAGGTAGTACCTCTCATGAAGAAAGTGCCGTCTCTACCTGTCACCGCACCATCAACCCAAAAGGTGGTACAGAAACCTCCTCCAACTCTGCCTAAGCAAAAGTCACCAGCATCACACACATCAACTAGCACGGACCCTTTAGTGGGTTCATACTCGTTGATATTGCACCGACTTTTGTAGACTTCCAGTATAACCCTTCCACCCATCAGGGCTTTCTAACCTCTTGGGTCCAAGCCCTCCTGGTTCGATGACACAAAGATTTGCTTATACCATCATATGCCAGGACACAATACCGAGACTTGCTGTGCCCTTAAGGCCGTCATTCACCGCTATATGGAGAAGGACACTCTTCTCCTTGAGGACACTCCTAACCGACCCTCGACACCTTCCCATCCAACCTCTTCAACCACATCAACATCTCACCAGCAGGTCATGACCCCTTCTTCACCTCCTATCTTTGAAATCAATGCTATCCACATAACCACTAGGTCAAAAAAGGATAAGGCAAAAGAAAAAGCCACCATTCCTTGGACCTATCCTTTTGTCAAACCACCTCTAGCACCCAAGCCTAAAATTTCTATCCTTGGCGCATCTCAGGTTTCTCCTTCTTCCTCTTCCAGGCCGATTCATGACTCCATGTTGAAACAGCTTCACCAAACACCTGTGAAGATGTCCCTTTATGACCCCATCCAAACCTTGCCTCAGCATTGTCAAGCCCTCATCCGAGCCTTGCAGGTGGCAGAGGTCCAACCTGAGGACCCCCAACCACTCGCTTCCCTCATCCACTCTTTATCTCCTGTTGCCTCCATCACATTCAGCGATTCTGAGATTCCCACATCCAACACAGAAGATCAGGACATCGCCCTCTTCATCACTACCTATGTTGATCAGACACGCATTAAACATGTTATGATCGATGGAGGCGCCAGCATCAACATTATCTCCACCCGTGCCTTTGATCAGTTGGCTCTTCCCAAGAATTGCGTCTCCAAAACTAATGCAATCTTGCACTCCTTTAATGACACCACTACCACGACCATTGGCACAGTCATCCTTCACATTTGCATTGGTCCATGCATAGTCCCGAAGCTCTTCTATATCATTGAGGGAGAGTTTCAATACAACATGTTGCTGGGCCGACCCTGGATTCATGCCATGGCTTGTGTCCCCTCCACCCTACATCGTTGTGTGAAATTTGAGCATGACAGGCAAGTCCATACCATTCCCACTGACCCTTCACCCTTCAAAACTTGTAACACCACCTACCGTCCAAATGACGTCCTCATTCCTATCAAGCCATCAACCCCGGCACTGCCTCCATCCGTGGAAGCTTCAACTAGTTCGTAACCGGCGGTCGCCCTCACCCCTCCTCTTCAAGTGACTACCAAAGACCCCTTGGAAGACATCTTCCAGCAAATTTCACTTGGGGAATATCGCTTGCTAACCTTAGACATGTTCTAAACTCCGCAAGAGTATGGACGCCTTCACCACATCCCTAGTTATGACCATCAGATCGGGATGGTCGTGCCTTATGGTCCTCTTCACCTCTGAAGCAACCTCGTCTATGGGGGCTCAATCAAGATCCTACTGATGGTAACCCTCTCTCTTCACCCCAACCATTCACATCAAACTTCTCATTTCTTGGAAACCTCACCTTTGCACACACTTACCTTTACAGGTGCGCATGGAAGGGTTTTGGTTTCGGATGCTATGAGCAAGGCTCCCATCAGCCCATCGAGCCACTCAATGATGACGATGCCAAGAAACGATATGGTCTGGGATACCATGACCCCACTCAAGCTCCATCAGACCTTTTCCCTAAGCCAACCATTGACCAATCCCCTCCAAGCTCACCCGTTCCTCCTTCTTCACCTACGGAGTCGGTGGTTTCCATCCCTCCTAACTTTTTCAATGCCTAAGTGCCATTCGCTTGGAAACCCCTGACCTATCAACCAGGTGGGGTACCCAGGTCTCTCCTCCTCATCATCTCTCCATCTCATTTATCTAACCCATTAATCATCTACACTGGGTGTTAGACATTCTTCCTACCACCAAATGGCTGGGGGGAGTTTGACTTTATACTGCCTATCATGACCTTGACCAAACATCAATCACCCATCGACCAGACATTGACCAAGTCTCGATTAAGTACCATTCAACCAAACCTTGACCAATCATCAACCAACCTTTTAATCATGACCAAACACCAATCTCGACCTGACCATCGACGAGTCTCGACAAATCAGTGACCACATCAACCCACTTCTTAATCATCACCAGCATGTCACCAATATGGAGCGAAGTAAATGAGGCAAATTTTCCCCTAATTTGTCCAGACCTTTCATCATCACACACAAGTATGGGTCAGGGACTTATCATCTATCTTCTCTCGACAGACGGCCAAAACCTGAGCCTCTCAATGCCTTGCATCTGCGGCCATTCTACTGTTAGTCGAGTATTCATCCACCTGAAATTAGACTTGATCTCATCCCTTGATCAATCCCCATCCTCTTAATCCTCATTCCTTCAACCCTATTTCCCTTAACAAATCCTCTATGACCCTTTTATGATGTATGGATGCTTTGTCCTAATAAAAGGGAGCCCTTGAACTTCTACAGTCTTGTCCATGACTCCAAATTCTGTCAAAAAAAAAAAATCAAGATGTCAAAAATATATCCAAGGTCACCCAATCAAATCAAAAGGCAGAATGCTCCCTCGAAGGATAGTTGTACTATCATTGCTATAGCTAATAGACTGCTCCCTCGAAGGACAGCTATTCAAAGCCCTTATATATAAAGTAAAAATATAGACCACTCCCTCGAAGGATGGCTATGACTAAATCTTGCTACAAACAACACTTTCTTAGAAGCTTATCATATCGATCAGCTTCACAAATGACCACCAAGAAAAATGACATCTCTGTGTGGACTTCCCACATTGATCAGTTCGCTCTTTCAAAAAAAAAAAAAAATGGGTCATGGACTTGGCTTGTAGTTGTCTCAGGGTCTCCTATAAAAAGGGGCAAGGTTATCCCTGATCTAAAATGGGTTACCCTATCCTCCTCCTATCATAACACCTGCTCAAGAGACTTCGAGCTCACTTTAATATCAAAGTGATTTGATTACCGTTCTAACACAACCATGGTCAACGACGCAATGCATGAATGGGGCTCTTTGTTCTAACAACCCCTATCCATGCTATCATTCTGGTCCTTGTCAATGAAATGGTGATTATGCCTTTTGCTTTCTACTTACACTTTGGTCACATTCAAACTTCATCATTTGTCGAACCCACTCAACTCCAATCTCTTTTCAGACCACTCACATAGCCTATTCACACTAGTTTCTATGGATACCAATACACATGGAAACTATGGACTATGCAATTTATGTTAAGCATAAACCAATACTTGCTGAAACATAAATAGACCTCAATTCATTTTTAGCATACATCCATCACAAATATGGAAAATTGCTAGGGATGAAAGAGCCCTCAACCAATGTTATAGCATACACCATTTAGAAAAGGTTGTAACATCTTTTTCTCCTCATCATTTCGACACATGACCAAACCAATCATCGACCAATCTTCTCACCTCGTCTGAACTACACTAGTCTGAGGCCCTAAGAACGGGGTTAAGTAGGAAGCACTCAGATGACATGACATCTTCTGGGGTTAGCTCGACCACCTCTGTTTGTTTGTCTCTCTGATGGACAAACCTTCCTTTCTTTGACCATAACCTTGACCTCGACCAAGACCAATCCATAACTTTGACTCTTCCTCCCTTTTGGGAGAACTACATTGGCCTGAGGCCCTTAGGACAAGGGCTATGTAGGTAGCACTCAGTTGACATGGGGTCTTCTGGGGTTAGCTCAGCCATCCTCTTCATCACTTTCTCCTGTCTCATTCTTCCATCACCTGTCAATCACAGCATAACTAATCACATATTCTCATAATCATTAGCATAATTATTTTCATCATGTCCATCATTAAACAATCACATCATATAATCTAAATCATGAAATTCAAACATCCATATCAATATCATTAACCATAGCATCATAATCATCAATCAGAGACAATAGCGAATGACTTTTGGTGGGCCACCAATCCAGTTTTGTCAGATTTGGCAGGCCACCGATGTTGGCATCGACGTGCCCTAGGTCACTGATGTCGGCTGATTTATGCCAATGTCGGTACCTTTTGGCCACCAACATCAGTTTTATCACCGATGTCAGCGGCCTCCCACCTTCTTTTCATCCCCTAGCCCTAGCACTCAAGCCCCCAATCAGTCCATTTTCCAAACCAGGTGCTCTAAGCCCCTTGGGGCACCCTTGCGACCACTTTTGCCTCTGCCTATCTCGACTGCTAGACCATTGGAGATCATGCCTATCTCCCCCGACCATGACCACTTCCAAGACAACTTTGCCTTGGTTGTTTTTGCATGTATGCTATCTCACGACTGGTTAGCCAATTGTTCGTAGACCACATTTTGACCCTCATAAGTATAGGATTGCAAGCCGATTGATCCCGACTACTTGTGGCATTTCATGTTTTTGGGAGCACTTCCTGAGCCTGGGATACCTGAAACATGATGACCATTGGAGCTTTAGCTTAGATTGAATAACCCGATCAGCTATGACCAAATGCTGGGGCCCATTTATTTCAATTTTGGCACTCCTCGACCCTCGACCTGCGACAATTTGACCCGACCATCCTGTGAAGTGGTATACGCGTGATCACGACTATTGTAGCATTCACACTCACCCTCTATCTATCCATCTCTCTATCAAACCGACACTCGATCTCAGGTTCCCTTCCCTCGACTCTCGCTTTGAGGGGGGAACACCTCATCCCATACCTGGGGTAACCAACTCCTATTTTTGTCTTGCAGTTCGTCAAGAACAACCAACAAGACAAAAAGGGGCAAATGTAGACACTGAAATTGTGTCTACCCCCTAGGTCTTCTTTCACCCTTGGCCCCCCTTGGCCCATGTCCTAACCCTTGTCCTATCCCCCTCCATTTATCAAATAAATAATTAATTTAGTGGCCCCCCTTTCCACCTCACCCATGCCACCTTGGATCCCCTCCTTGGATACCCCCACCTCTCTCCTAGCCTTTATTACCCCAAATCTCCCCTTTATCCTTCCTCCCACGCCCATTAATCCTTCCCATGACCCCTTGACCTGGCAGTGTGTAAGAACAGACAGAGGCTAATTTTAGCCTCTGTCCCCATTCTTCTGCTGCCGACGTCGGCTACCCTGCGACCGACGTCGGTGATCCTACCGGCGTCGGCAGCCTTCAAAACCATTTCCTACATCCATTGCAAAGGCCACCCCCCTGTGAATGGAACTCTCTTAACGCTCCTTACATTTGTATTCTCTTCTCTTCCCTATCGCACAACAACACCAGTAGCTACAGGCACCTTGCAGGAATAGCTCCAAGCAACAGCTCCATTTGCAGGTCCTTCAATAGCTCTGACAATAGGTTTCTCCATTCTCCAACCAGCAAGCAAGAGGTAAGAGTTTCATTGTTTCATTTCATTTTATCATTTTACTTCATCTATCTATCCTATCCACTATCCACCACTTGCCTTATCCTTCCTGAGAGGCTGAAAAGCCTTCTCAAACCCTTGTCTCCCGTCCATCTTCCTTTTGCCCTATCACCCTTTCAGTCCAGTCCCAGACAGCATTCTTAGTCCCTCAGACCCAAAATAAGTCCCTCAGACCTCTAGGTAATCTCACAGACCTCTAAATAGACCTCCCTGACCCTCAGATGAAGCCTCAGTCTATTCTACAGACCAAGACCAGCCCTGTAACTCATCCCTGACTATTGCCCTGACTGACCTCGTCCAGTACCCCTACCGATGTCGGTAGCATAACCGACGTCAGTGACCTTCCCTGACCGACGCCAGGAATATCACCGACATCGGTGACTGTGCAAAGGTAGATTGCTTCTAAACAGGTATGCTTTTACTTTCAATTCTTTCTTTCTGTCTTTCATCATTTATCACTTTCTATTTTTGATTAGCATTCTATTTTTAACAATGGACTGGCATCCTCCAAGAAGCCTTTGCACTTCTAGGACCAAGCCTTCGCTTGGCAGTCCACCCTTTTGTCATCTAACATTTTTTCATGTTTTAGTGTCTTTCCCTTTCAGGTGTCATCCTCCACAACCAAAGAGGAGTTCTCACAACGTCTGAATTCTGGTGCACACGTCTACAATCCGGGTACGTACAAACCCTCATCCTTCTTCTTAGTTTCTCATTTCCCTTTTTTGAATGTGAAAGTGAATTTAGCATAGAAACAGTAGAATGTTGAGATATACTATTGACTAATTTTAATTATGTAATGCACCAAAGTAGTAAATGCTAGATATAAAATGCCTTATGTAGTCCTTTATATAGGAGACTCTTTATTTTAAATTTGGGAGATTTATTCACATTTGGCGAACATTAGGAAACTTCAAGATGAAGCTAAGAAGGGATTGAGACTCATTAAGTGAGGAAAACTGAATGGTTGTATCACAAAATGCCATTAGCTAGGAGCATTAGAAATGGACACCCTAGGGTCCAACACTGTAGTCCAATCCTAATGCTCCAATCCTACTGGCTCAAGGCCTATGGGAATGGAATTATCATGGGAAATCTAACTTGGTTAAGTTGGAATGATTGTTTAAAAATCTTGGGATGATTGGGAATAAGCAAAAAGGTGTCTAGAGCATGAAATAAAACTAGGATGAATAAAAACAAAAGACATGGCTAATGTGAACAAGGCTCATATTCTCCAGTCAAATTTTCCTATGAAAGTACTATGAAAAGACATGATATGTGTGGTTTCTTGACCAATTTAGGGTGTTACACATAATAATTATAGTTTCATATGTTGATTATCTTGCCATCACTAGAAGTATCAATCATTTGATTAAACAGGTAAAAGTTGGCATCTGTATTGTGTTTTAAATGATTGACATATGCATGCTTCAATAATGTTTGGGTGTGTATTTTTTATAGTATTATAATTATGGGAAATTTACTTTTGTATCTCAAACAAAATATGCCAAATCTTTGTAAGATAAATTTAGATTGAATGATTGTAATCTAGTAGCTACACTTATGTAAGTTGGGACAAAACTCTTAATTAACACTAATTCACCACTGGTCAATGAAATGATGTATTGGTAATTAGTATGTAGTTTGATTTATCTTAATACTAGACCAAAATTATGTTTTACAATAAGTTATCTCTCACACTTCATGGCTAAACCACATGAAGAACATTGGAAAGCTACAAATTATGTTCTTAAATATATCAAAAGTATTGTTCACTTTGGTGTTATGTATAAGTAATTTGTTGACTTTGATCTAATAGAATATACTAATTTAGATTGGGTAGGATTAATTAATTCTAGAAATTCTACAATAGGTTATATATTCACTCTTGGTTTAGGATCCTTTTCATGGAAGAGTAAGCTTCATAATACATTAGTATTGTCTTCCATTGAAGCATAGTATAAAGAAGTTGTTAGTGTAGGTAGAGAGTTGATGTGGATTCAATTAGTATTAGATGATATTCAACTTGATTCATTAGCAATGACACCTATATATTGTGACAACTAGAGTGTTATAAAGATGGTGAAGAATCTAGTATTTCATGCTAGAACAAAGAACATTGAAGTTCACCATCACTACATCCAATAGTTAGTTTTTAATGAAGATATATGTCTTTATTATTACCCTACCTCTGAGTAACCAACTGATATAATGACTAAACCTTTGTGTAAAGACAAATTTGTAAAATTTTGAGATAAGCTTGGAGTTGTTTTAGGTTCAACCATATAGGGAGGGTATTAGAATAATTATTTGAATAAGCTTATTAGATTATTATTATTGTTTGTATATGGTTATATTATTATAACCATTTTTTTTCGTTGCATGGGCTTTTTCTATTTTATATTTCTTGTCAACTTTGTTGTACTCCTATATTCATGATGTTTGTTATGTGCCTATATATTAGGCTATCTTTTTGTTGAATCTATATCATGTATTCTTTTAGCTCCATTCATGTGTTAAAATAATTATTTAATTTTTAGTATTAATGATGTTAATTTGGGATAAATCGATTGGTTTAGGGTTTATAGTTTACGATTTAAGATTTAGGGTTTACTACATACGGTTTAGGGCTTAGGGATTAAGGTTTAGGGTTCAAAATTTAGGGTATATAGGGTCCAATCATGAATGTAATTTGGGCTAATTTGAGTTCATTGAACCTATTTGGAATTATAGAATGTGATTTTAGGCTCAATTAGCCCTAATGTCATAATAAATTGAGCCAATTAGTCATTTAGGGAAATCAATGATGTGATTTGAGCCAAATTAAGTCATGTAAACCTAATTATTTTAGGGTTTAGAGTTTAGAGTTTAAGGTTTTAGTGTTTAGGGTTAATTGGGCAAGCAATGTATACATCAAAGAACATGTACATGGTTTTAGCATGTACATGTTATTAATGTGTACATGATCATGTAAATAGTATAATAATAATAAAATTCATGCACTAACATCATTTTTCCACATCGAGAGTTCTATCCTCTATATATTCTGCTCTATTTCATTTTGCATAGTGCAGGCTTGTTTTTTAATAATTTGATCACTATCCCCACCCTCAAAAGTAAATAACTTTGTCTAATCATGGTTGACTACACAATGCAAGTCTATTTTTAAATGGTTTGATTGATATCCCCACCTTTTACTACATAATTTAGGTCTATTTTTTAATAAATTAATCATTGTCCCCCCCCTCAAAAGTTTATAACTTTATTTAATCATGGGTGACTAAAATATTACTAGTGGGAAGAAGTTAAAGTGTAAAACAATAGAAGAATTAGAAGTAATGAGAGAAAAAAAATGAAATGAATGTGAATAATTCATGAAAGTAAGTATACTTTCCTTAATGAGTTTAATGTCACAAATAATGATGAAATTAATAGTTATAGTACACCAAATTTTGTAAGTTGAATTGTCAATTCTGATAGTATACCAATTATAATGAAAGTCCACATTCAAATTTTATGGTTTTTAATTTTGGTGATGATTATAATATACATGATGATTTACCCTCTAAAAATGAATAAAATTACATGGAAACATTGATTGGAGAAAGTAACCATGAAGAAAATAATAAGGTAACACCATTAAATTAAGAAAATACTAATGAAGATAACAATATGGAAACACCAACTCAACTAATTTTACCACTAAAAACACCTCCTAGGATTTTGAATATAAAACCCAAGTATTTAATTGAAATTAATGAAAACATTTGGAAACTAATGCATAACAAAATGTCTGACCACCATATAAGAAAAAAAACTGAAAGAATTTGGGATTATCACTTTGAAAAATTAAAAAAATATTAAAGATGTTAGTTATTTGTTACATTGATGAAAATGCTTAAGATGAGACCTACAATGAACACACCAGGACTAAGAATATATAATATTGATGTTTAAAATAAGGTTTTTAGTGAAAATATACATAATTCATACCATAAATAAGTAGAGCATTGAACATAAATAGAAAAATACTAATGAAAACAATTAGGAAACATAGAATACTTGATGTAGCGGATAAAAATGACTTATAGGTATTCTCTATTATATTACCATGAAAAAATAAGGCTATATCCAATGCCCTACAAGATTTAATTTCATAATTTTGGAAAGATAAAACAAAGGTGTCACCTAATATAAGAGATGTAGTGAAAATAAGAGTTGGTTATCATAACTGTAAACCACATCTTAAACATTTTTTTGATATGAATCAAACATAATTATACTCTAACTTTATTAAAAAATATCCACAAATTTATATTAATAAAATATATTTTGAAATATCCAAACCCTTCTATGTGAAAATCAATCACACATGCACCACTTGATATTATAGACAACATGTTATATTTTTGATGCATTATGATATATTTTTTTCATGTTCATTGTACTTTGTATACTGACACCATTTTACAGGAGTGTGGAATGGAAGCTCCACCAAAATAAAGAAGGGATTTTATTCCAACCATTTTTTGTGAAGGACTAGATAGATTTTTTTATAATATAGCATGTTTAGATGAAACTTGCAACATTTGTGATGAATTGCCAAAATTGAAAAATTGTACCCATGAAGAGAGCACACATGGAATTGGATAGGAATTAGTTGGTTTCAGTAAATATAAATCTATGACATATCAATTAAAATATGGAAAGGAATCTAAAATGTTGATCTTGTTGCAGAACAAACACCTATTTCTAAATTTATGGTCAAATTCAAGGAGGAAATTGTTTATGAGTATGCAAGGCACACACACATAGATCAATGACTAGATGAACAATTTAAGTTAAGCAAGGACACATTCCTACTTGGTACTATTTTTTTAATAGTTGAATTTTTAGATAATTACACATTTAAACTACAAATGGAGGTTTCATCATAGTACTACAATTCATTACAGGTTTCCATTTTTATGGATATTATGTACATGTATGCACCTAATAGTAAAAAACATGATTAAAAAATATTAAGAGAGTACCAATTCTATGTCAGTGATGATTGAACACATTCTAAATAGTATGTGTAAGGTTGTTCTTAGAAGTTTTATGGAAATTTGAGTGAAAGCAACATTAATTTCAATCAACATTATATTTTGTCAAATAACTACACATCACAATTTAAGAATGCATGGATGTTCTATTGGTTGAGAAAGCTACATGTGACCACTGGAATATAACATATTTAGAGTTTCATTGAATTGGGACATGGAAAATGGGATCATGATGTTGTAAGGGCATGTATCAAAAGAGAACTTGCAAGAGAGGAGTTGAAGTTTGAATATGCCACTAATTTGATAGATGCTAAAAACATAATTTAATGGTGTAATGAGAAAATATCCCATGTTTCTTAAGAAAACTCTAGTATTAATAGATATTTATGGTTGATAGAGGAATAAAAATTGGAAAGATATTAAATTTGTATGATAGTAATATGATCAAGTGATTTCAAATCATTTCATAATTCAAACGTAGATTCTTAAACAGTTCATACAAAGCATATGAAATGATTTTGTTTGGCATGCACATACTTTATTTAGAATGACTACAAGTCAAAAGAGTGGGTGGATGAATAGATATGTATACCTCTAAGTCAAATTGACATATATTAGGTTCTACCAAAATTATAAATTACAGATATGACATCATCACATAAATTTGTCCATGTATTTGATCTAATGTAACCAGGGGTTTCTCTCAATTTCTGTTCATTTCTATTTAATAGGAGTAAGAAACTAGTAATAAGGGTGTGGTAAAAGAAATTATTTATTTATGCGTGTGTGATCTAAATGATTGTGAATATATCTTATTTGTCTTGGGAAGAATGAACTATAAATAACAAAACACTAATACAAAGGGGTTGTTAGATGGGTAGCAAAGTGGATTGCCTATCATGAGCTAGATCCAAGAAGCGTGAGATTACTAGGAGGATGTCAATCCACACTCTTAAAATAGTTAAGTTGAAAGAAATTAAGGTGAAATACTTGCATCAAATGATATAAAATCTGAAAGAGAATACAAGAAGAAATGAATTCTTGATAAAGAAAATAGACTAATTTAAGCAAATAACGGGACAATACTAATTTTACGTGGGTGAGGTTGGTTTCAAAAAATAGGTGGGATATTTTTGAACAAGAAAGGAAAAAAAATATGAATTTGGTTGAGGGTAGGTAGGTGTAAATGACTTGTTGTTATTTCCTACCATAGTAACCATCAATGGTTAGGGTGACCATAGGGATTAAGTTGACCATTGATAGTTGGGTTATCATTGATAGTTGGGTGACTGTCAATGTTTAGGGTGACCATTTGATGATTGTTGTGGATTTTCAAAGTGTTTAAAAAGAGTATGGTTTAGGTTTTACAAAGGGATCAATGAGTGTTCTGAGGTTTTGGTTAAGGTCAGGGGGCTAGAGTAATAAGTAGAAGGGTGTGATCCAAGTAAAAATGTCAGAAACCAAAAAACAACTTGAAAACTAGAAATGACTTAGTTGGTTACTAATAGTTAATGACTGATCTTAAATTAATTTTAGTCAAGTAACAAACTTTTCCTAAAGAATAATTTTTTTATAGGTTCAGGTCTCTATCATGGTTGCTAGCTTGCTGAAGGGAGAACCTACAAATAAGTTTGATAGCTCCTGATAACTGCTAGTTGCCTACTAGATGAATGTTTGGGTTGCTAAATTCTTGGATGAGTGGATTCCCTTTCACCACCTTCTCCCCTCCTTTTATAGGCAAATAGAGATGGAGGTAGAAGGTTACATAAGAGGTTTGCTTGGTTGTTTTAATGTGTTAGCTTGTTATCCATATTAAATTTTGACGTGTTAACTTGTACATAGCTTGAGTTATCTTTGTTCAGATGGGGAAGGGACCTGATCACTGATGATCAGGGTGATCATTGATAGTTAAGGTAATCATCAAAAATTGAGTGTTGAAGGTTAAGTGGAGTAAAAAGTGGTAAATTAATGAGTTGGTTAGATAATTAGCAAACCTAACTCAAGGTCACGATCAGAGGTTGGGTGATGGTTTGAACTAGGGTTGTTTCAACATTTAGAACCATCATGTGTAGTTTTCTAGTGTCTACATTTTACTCCTTTTTGTTATGAAATTTACATTAGCAAGTTTTAAAATAAAAATAGATTATAGGTCAAATGGTTAGTTGCCTTGAGTATGGGAGGAGTTGTTCCCCATTAGACTAGGAGTTGATGAGGTGAAACTAAATCAAGTGTAGGTTTGATGAGTAGTTTATGATGAATCACTAGCATGGTAATAATGGTGGTTAGGCATTTGAAGTACAAACATGTGCATAAAATGTGACTAAGTACAATAGTCAAGATCATGCATAGACTAAGTTGTCATGGTTGGTAAAAATAAGGTTGGTTTTAGAAGGATTGGTTATAGGATAACTGGGCCATAGTGTTAAGCATAGTTGATCAGGTTATTCCTATCAAGTCTCCTAGATAGGGTCGATGTTTTCATAGGTATCTGAGGTAGGAAGTGATCCTAAGAAAAACACAAATGGTCTAGTGTGCATTAGGTGGTAAAAATTCAAATGTTTAACATGACAAGGTTTTTCAGTGTGGTCAAAAGGACCAAGGCAAGGTCATCACAAAATATGCGATATTTTGGGCAATAATGGCCAATGTCGAGGTGGACATGCTCAAATGGTTGGTTGGTTAGAGAGGGTACTCTTTGAAGGTTAGTTTTTTAGAGAATAAGTACTCTTTGAAGGTTGGTTTTGGTTTGGTAGATAAGGGTAATCTCTAAAAAGGTGGCACTAAGGTGTTGGTGCCAAAATTTTGAAAAGGGGAGATCTTGACCATTGATGATCAAGGGTCCCTAAATCGATCATCAATGGTCACCCTGACCATGCATAGTTAGGGGGAACCCTAAAACCATGGAGGATAAAAAGTGAAAATGATAAGTTTATTTAACATTTTAGAATGTGGGTAATGTGGGTTTAGGGTAGGCTTAATGATATGGTAATGTAGTTAAGATAGAAAAAATTAGGTGTTTAGTAGGTAGGTGAAATGAGGTAAAAATGGGATGAAATCCATGGTCAAAGTAGGTAATAGAAAACTAAGTGTGTTGTCTACCAATTTTTATAGGCACAAGATCAAATCTAGATGTAGGATCAGGTTCCTTGGATCTTTGTAGAGATCTATGATGGGATGACAGATGGTGATTGGGAGCATATGAAGGAGGGAAACCTTGATATGATGAAGCAATTCCAATATGTGACATGATATGTGGTGATGATCATAGACCTCATTGAGAGATGGGATCCAACCATGAACACTTTTCTCCTATCGATGGCTGAGATGACCATCCTATTAGAGGATATACATAGGATTACATAGTGACCCATTCAAGGGGAATTGATATATCATATTGAGAGTGAGGAGAGAGATGATCATATAGATATCCTATATGATGAGGATCAAGCCTTTGCCAGGTGGCATGCTAGAGGCTTCAATTATAGGCCATTGTATTAAAGGGCCAAAGATGATTAGAGGTTGATGATGATGATGATGATGGTCATATCATGTTTTACATTACCATATTCAAGTAGTGGGTAGTTCCCTTATCTGTTACTAGTGTTTTGGTGGAGATGTTACTTGGTTGAATAATTTTTAGGTGGTCACCAATTTTGTTGGTATAGATTTATATGGAGTTATGGGGGTTCTGTGCTCATAGAAGATATGGCATCAATGTGGGGTTTGTGCTTCATTATTGGGCCTATGAGCATATCCAAATTTTGAGATCGATGGCACTACCATGGGAGGGATACACTTAGATGGACTTTAAGGTGGGTTTTATGTGATAGAGGAGTGATTATGCAATCACGTGAGCTAGAGGAGGTGCATGATACATTGATTTGTTTAGAGAGGCACTTGAAGCCTTAATGGTTGGAGATGTGGTTTGGAGTTTGTATGTCAGCTTCTTAAGGTGGGCCCACTATACTCAACATATTTTGTCAATGTAGAGATACAAGTGGAATTTTGGAAGGAGAGAGGGTGAGAGTAAGCTCTTCCCTTTTAATAGGGTTCATAGGTACTTTAACCTGGTATAAGGGATTCTAGGTCTGCTCTTGAGGTACAGGTAGGAGGATGCTGAGTTTTTGCTTCCAGTGGAGGTGGTTCTTGATCATAAGGAGCTACCCATTAGAGAAGAGATTAATGATGCCAATTTTGTTGATGGCTATGTAGCATGGTATCAAGCCATATATGTAGCTAAAAATTATGGATGGGATGATGGGGGTAGGTAGCCCATAGATGTGGATCTAGCTGGTGGTGGTCCATAGGTACAGATACATGGAGGTGGCCCTAATGGATAGGTAGGAATAGTGTTGGCCTCTATGTAGGCACATATAATATCTTTACAAGGGTTGGTGGCCACATTGTAGGGTCAAGTTGTGACATTACAAAGTCAGGTTGCCACTATGATGGGCAAGAGGGACTAGGCTAGGACTTCACTAGGCTTGGTGACCTAGGAGAGGGATACTTTGAAACAAAGAGAAGGAGAAGTTGTAGCACCAGTAGGACCAGCAAGTAGTATTCCCATGGCATGGTACTTGGCCATATTTTTGACACAGTGTCCATAAGAGCCTCGATGGGGTGAGTACAAATCCAACTTGGTAGGTGGTACAGGTGTAGTTAATCTAGGTTAATAGGCCACTTCGATGAGTGACCAAGTAGGTACATCAGGGGAGAAGACACTAGGAAACAATGGTGCCCTAGGGGCATAAGATATGATATGATATGTATAGATGTATATGATTTTGATATCAGCCTGCAAGCCAATGCAATGAGATGTATATTTTTTGAGAGAGAAAGATGCACATTATTACATGTACTATTTTATGTTGATGAGACATGATGTATATGATATGATGATGATAGATAGATTTGATTTTATGGTTCATGGTTCATGGTTTTGGATGTCTATAATTCTTTTATGAGATGTATACTCACTAACTTAGGCATGTGATGATTATGGATGTGATGCTTTGTTTCATGCATAATTATGATGTTTATGGTTTTGGTTATTATTATGATGTGATGTGGTTGATTTTGTTGATTTATGATAGTTATGCTGTTTTGATTATGGTTATGATCATAGATGTTATGTTATGATTTATGAGTCGTGGTTATTATTCTATGCATGGTGATGATGGTATGATGATGTGATGTTTTATGATCATGTAGTTATTTGATGTGGTTTATTATGGTTCTAAATATGATATTTATGATTTATGGTTATGATCATGGATATGCTGAGATAATTTATAGTTATTTTATTGATGATATCACATAAATTAAGTTAGATAACAAAGCTAGATGTGGGGAAAAAGATGAAAAACATGAGACATACGTCTAAATGAATACATGAACCAATTATGTGAGGATAATAAAAAGGGCATGATGCTTCTTCATTGGTAAGTACTAAAAAAACCGAAGTTATATTTTCTTAAAGAACATAAACCCTTTGAATGCTTCACATTAGCATGCATTGGTTGATAAAAAGGTGTCTTGATCACATCGTGTCAAGTAAGCTCTGAATCTTTTGATTTATAGATGGTACAAAGGGAGATAGGTGATAGGTGAAAGGTGATAGGTAGTGTAAACTTTTGAGGGTTGGTTTTCGCCTTCCATAGGTGACTTAAGAACCATAATAGGCAAGTTCATGTTTTTATGAATGGTGTGGATTGATTGATGTAGGAAGTCTATTGATGCTATGTATGAAAGTTGATTATAGCTTTCTTAGGATAAATTGGTCTTGATTTTGATATAATTTCCTTTGTTGATTTGTTTTGATAGGTTTTTGAAGTTCATTGATGCAAGAAGCTTCAAATGATTACTTTTGAGAAAATTTGACTTAGCCATCCTTTAAGGGAGTGGTCTAAGTTTGGATTTGTTTATTTTGTTAGCTATCCTTCAAGGGAGTAGTCTATATTTTCAAGTAATTTAGATTTAGGAAAGTTTTACTTCAAGAGAGTAGCCTACGTGTTAGAGATATTTGACCCAAGTGATATTCAAGTATCTAAAATTATTTTATTGCTCAATTAGACATGGATAATTCTATATAGGTTTGCCTTTATGAGGGGAAAACTTAGAGCACAAGAGGGGTAATTATAGGTGAAAGGAGTGGTTTAGAGAAATAATGACCATGGGATTCCATCCAATTAGGGACAAAAAGTACCCATGAGAACCATGCCATGGGTAGAGCCATGGTACCCATATTTAGGATTAGGCTATGACTACGATGGTTAATCACATGGTTTATTTTATAATCATTTGTCCTCAAGGGGATGGGATGAAAGTGTGTGGGAGCTGAAAATATCATAAATCAAGGGATGAGCTTAAGTTAGACAAAAGGTGAGTTTGATCCCTGTTTAACAAAATAAAGGAAGAAAATGTGAAACATTGAGAGGCTCATGTTTTGGTTTGCCTTTAAGAGAGGACAAATAGTAAGCTCTTGATCCATACTTGTGGGTTATGATGTAGGGTCCAAGCCAACTAAAATCAAACTTATCTCACTTGATTTTATCCATATTCATCACAAGTTGATTTTCCTTTAGGATGAGGTCTTTGATGTTGAATTCTCATTCTTTTAGGTGATTTTTATAGGCATGCTTGATTCACTCTTGATAGACACAAAAGTGGTTAAGCACTACTATGTGGAAATCATCAAGTATCTCAAGTTGTGATAGACACTCTTGATGATATTCACTCTCTAAAATTATGTCTTATAAGTATATGAAAAGAGAGGTAATCTAGACTTTGAGAGGCAAGATTGCCTCTACTTTGAAGACTAGAGAGAAGGGGTAGCACCTGTAGAGGTTCAAATGCTAGTATGATAGGCCCATGAAGCAAAGGGGATGTGAAAATGACAATCCCAACCAAAATCAATGAACACTTTGGTTAACATCTTGTTGAGGGTTTTGTTAGAGGCTTCTGCCTATCCTTTAGCTTGTAGACAGTAAGGTGAGTAAAAGCTTAACTTGATGTTAAATGCATCACAAAGACCTTGGACTTTCTTATAATTTAAAGATTACCATTATCAATGATGATATTATGGGGAACACTAAAATTATAGATGATATGATGAATGATGAAGTTGATAATATTTTTAGCTTTGGTTGAGATGAGAGGAATAACCTCCACTCACTTGGTGAAATACTTGGTGGTGGTGATGATGGAGTGGTGCCATTGTGAATAGTGAGGATTGATCTCCCTAATGAGATCTATTCCCCATTGTGAGAAGGGACAAAACTCCTTAGATACTTAAAGGCCATGGGCTGATGCATGATGTAAATTGGTGTGTTGTTGACATTTAACATACTTATTCACATAATCATAGCAGTCTTAGTTGAGGGTGAGCTAATAATAACTAAGGCAAATGATGTGTTTAGTGATAGCTAGACCACTAAAGTGTCCCCCACATATTCCATCATGCATTTCCTTGATAGTATGGGAAGCTTCATGAATGTGTAAGCAATGGAGAAGGAGGCCATTGAAACCACATTTTTACAGGATTACCCTTAGTATGGTATAATGTGAGATACTTTGAACAAAGGATCTTTGATTATTCTTAGAGAGATTGGAATGAATGATGCCAAGGTTGAGGTAGTCAAAGGTTTATTTGTACCAAATGTCTGATGGAGATTCCTCTACACTTCAAAAAGTAGGGAGGTCAGATTAGATATAAGAAGGTGTGAAAAAATGATGAATGGTGACAAAGAGCTTGGAATTGGAAGGTTGAGATGGGATTTGGGAAGAAAATGAAGCCATTGTATCTTCAAAATTATTGGTAGATCATAAATAGATTGGATAAGGTAATGATCAAATGATGTTGAGAGTACATATACTAGTTATTTGTACTATTGCAAGACATCATTCTTACATTGGTAGGATCCATTGACCTTGTTAACCACAAGTTGGGAATTTTCAAAGACACTGATCATCTTAACTCCCAAGGCTAGAGCAATTTGGAGGCTTATTACTAGGGATTCATACTCAGCCATATTATTGGTATACTCAAAATCAAGTTTTAAGGAAAGAGGAAAAGTTTTTCCACCAAGGGGAATGAGAAAAACTCTAGCACCCCCACCATGCTGGCATTTTGAGCCACCAAAAAACATGGTCATTTGGTAGGTGATTTACTCTTGAGAAAGAGTCATGATAGAATCATCGAGAAATTCAAGAGGAAGTGGTTGGTTAGCTATTAAAGGAGCTTCAGCCAATTGATTGGTAATGACTTGCCCTTTAATTTACTTCTATAGGAATAAATCAAGGTCAAAATTAGCTAAGAGAATGAGCCACTTATCCATACGCTAGTTTTGGTATGGTTTAGAGTGCATGTACTTGAGTGGGTCAGTGTGGGTGATGATAAAATTTTTGTGATTGAGGAGGTAATGATGAAGTTTGGTAACCATGAAGACTAAGGCAAGGTAAAGCTTCTCGATATGGGTGTACCAAGTCGTGTACTCTATAAATGTTTGACTTATATAGTAGACAACTTGCTCTTTGTTTTGTTCATCATGGTGAGTGAGCATCACCCTTAATGAATGGTCAGTGGTAGAGATATAAAGGTAGAGGGTTGGTCTTCTTTAGGAGGGATAAGAACAGCTGGAGAGAGAAGGTGGTTTTTGATCAAATTAAAGGCTTATTGACACTCCTTAGTCTACTTAAAAGATGTATCTTTCTTGAGAAGATGGTGAAAGGGGTGACATCTATCTGATAACTAAGAGATGAAGTGATGGATGGATTGGAGCTTTCCCTACAGGTAACAAAGTTGCTAAGGTGAGTTAAAGGTGGCATGTCGAGGATCACTCTGACTTTGGCAAGGTCTACTTTATATCCTCAAAGAGAGACAATAAATATAAGAAGATTTGTAAATATGACTCTAAAAACACATTTCTTGGGGTTGATTTAGACATGGAAATGGATTAGTGCTTGAAGATAATTTTGAGAACTTCAAGATGATCCTTGTGATATTTAGATTTTCCAAGGAGATCATCTACATAGTCCTCTATGATTTTATGGATGAGATCATGGAAGATGAAGGTCATCACACACTGGTAGGTTGCTCTAACATTCTTTAGACCAAATGGCATGACCCGATAGCATAAGCTTCCCCATGGGGTGATGAAAGAAGTCTTATGTTGATCCTTGGGGGAAATCAAGATCTAATTATTCTTTAGAAACTATCTATAAGGGATAACATCTCACGGCTAGCTGTAAGATCAATAAGTTGGTTGATGCTAAGTAAAGGGAAGTCATCCTTTAGACAAGTAAGGTTGAGGTCAAAAAATTCAATACAAAAAAGTCCCCCTGTGGGTTTGGTGATGGGAATGATATTAGAAACCCATTGGGGATAGTCAATAGGTTTAATGAAATTAATAGATAAGAGGTGTTGAAGCTCTTCTTTGACTAGAAGGGCGATACGAGGGTGCATCCTATGAAGATTTTTCCTAACTAGCTTAGCATCAGGATGAATTATGATGTTGTGGATGCTATGGAAGGGTCTATCCTGGGCATATCCTAATAGGACCAAGCAAATTATATGTTGTGGTAATGAAGGAAGGAAGGGTAATCTTGTTGTTCTAAGGAATCTAAGTATTCACCAATCTTCACAATGCATGGGCTATCCTTAGTAACCAAGTTGACATCGATAGTGGATTCATTCAACATGGTTTTGTTTTTAAGAGGAAGGGATTTGTGGATAGAATAATTCCATTCACCAAGATAGGTGAGAATGGAAGCATTATCTTGATGTTGGATGGTTTGGATGGTAGGAGAATCATTTTCTACCATTTCAAGATGAATAAGAGGAAAGGTTTTAGTTTGGCCACCCTTTTGATAGGTCAGGGGGCCCAAACTAAAATATAGACTAAAAATTAAGTTAAGAGGGATGATTTTGAAATCCTCTGACTTTGAGAGAGGTGGGGTTGGTGAGGATGGGATGTCTTCCTTAATGGTGGTGATGGGTTTAGGTGAATCAATGGGTTCTTTTGGTGGGATGAACCCAAGGCCAAATAGCTGATGACGTTTTTGGGTTTTGATCAAAGGTAACTTGTAAGGTCCATGTTCATAATGGCCAAGGCCAAATACCTTCTAGGCACACCTATGGGGGTATAATTTGGAAAATTCTAGTTTGTCCAGATAGGAAAAATTGGAATTAAATGGTTGAATAAAATAGGTGGTGGGGGGAGCAAGAAGTGGATGATCAATTCCCCCATAGATGAAATGGGTTTGGTGGTTGGGGAGCCCAAAAGGAATGATGGTTCTAATATTGGGAACATAATTAGGATCATGGTCAAGGCTCCCATACTCTTAAGGATTAAGGAAGGCATCCAAGGCCAAAAGGTGATACTCTCCTATTGAGAGATGTTGGAACATAGGTTCCAAGGGGTCCTCTATGATCTGAGAAGAAGGGATAAATGAGCTAGTTGAAGATTCATTGATGGTATGGGTAGAGTTTTTATTAGATGGTGGTAAGGTGGTGTTGTTGTTGGTTGGTGGTGAGGTGGATGAGTGAGGAAGAATAACATCATTGGGTTGATATGTCATATTGTAAGATATAAAAAGACTAGGTTTAGCTTGTATGATGATGACCTGACCCTCATGTTTGAAATTGACACATCAATGCAAGGTGGATGGGACATAACTCATGAAGTGGATTTAAGGTTGTCCAAGTAAGACATATTATAACACACCTTCTATGAAGTAGATGAGCTCTAGAAGAATGTGAGGTTCCCAACGGATGTGAAGGACAACTATTCCCAAGGTTGCAACCATAATATCATTAAAGGAATGGAGGACCATAATGGTTTTTGACATGATATTCTTTGGCAGTAGGAGTTGTTCATAAGCATGAGAGGAGATTATGTTAATACTAGTTCCCCTATCAATCATCACCCTTTTAATGTGGGTTTGATTGATGTATGTAGTGATGAAGATGGGAATATCAGGATCTTCAATATGAACAAAAGGTATTTTTGAATCCTTAAATGTGATAAGGGTGGAAAGATAAAGAGATGATAAGGGATGTAAGAGGTTGAGGGTCTTCGGGTTAAACATATATAGATTTTAGGGCCTCTATTAGTGCTTGGAAATGATGGGGTAAGGTGTTGATCATTTTTTATAGACTCATCTTCATCACTATCTAGTGAAGTTATTTTAGAACTACTCATTGGATAGATTCAAAAGGGTTGGAAGGAGAGGCACCCAAAATGGATATTCAAGGTTTTAGTGAAGGTGAAGGTGAAGGTGAAGGTATTTGAGTTTGGTTAAAAGGTTGAGGGGTGAAAAGATATATCCATGGAATAGACACTTTGGCCTTTCCCTTATCCTTTTGTTGGGCTTGAGATCAAGTAACCATATGGATAGTATGGATGAGGGGAACTGTTGGTCTAGAAGGTTGCTTTAATTCCTACTCACTCTTAGGTGAGATTATGGGAGTGGGTAAGGATTGGATATTCTTATTTTTTGGTTGGGTTAGTTATGGGCTCAAGAGAGGTTCATCTAACAATAGATCATCCTCATCTGATAACTTATGGACAAGTGCTTGGAGAGCTTTGCAGTTCTCTATGTCATGTCTAGGTGTCTTAAGGTATGAGTAGATTAAACTATCATTGAACCAAGATGGTTTATAACTTAAAGGATCAAAGGATTTAATTGGTGGTAGGTTTAAGGAAGAAGTATCTAAAAACCTTTATAAAATGGTCAAATAAGATTTGATCAAAGGTATTATGGGTGATGGGTTTTTGGTTTTTGAGGTGTTAGCCTTATTAGAAGTAGGATTCACCATGAAAATCATGGGTGGTAGAATGGTTTTGGTAGGTGGGTTTGATTAGGGTTGTTTGGTATTGGGTGGTTTTTAGGTCTAAGCTTTAAAGGTGAAATATTTGGAGGTGGGTGATTTAGATGATGAGGGTTTAGAGATAGGTGGGAAGGTGGAGGTAGATAGTTTGGTTAAAAATGATGGGGAGATTGATGTTTTGGAAGGGGTAGGTAAATGTAGAATGAAGGGGGGAATTTTAGTTTGGGTATTTTTTGGAGGGTTCACCTTCTTGATAGAAGGATGAGCTCTTAGGATAGATGAAGGATAAGGTCCTAAGATAGAAGGTAAGAAGGAAGGAAGTGGTATGGTTCTAGTTTTAAGTGGGAGTTTGGGTTGTTCCATCTTATTACTTGGTTTGGTTAAGGTTTTATTTAGTGGACTAGATGGGTTTAAATACAACTTCAAAGATGGGTGGGTAAGTATAAGAGTAGGAATTACCCCTAGGTTCTTAATAGGTTTGATTAAAGAGGTGTAAGGTGATTTGATAATTTGGGATGGAGATGGTTTGGATGGTTCTTCCATGGTTTTGGAGGGAGAGGTGTTTGATGAAGGGATTGAGGTGATGAGAGGTTTAATGGTGGATAAAAGTGAGGTTGAAGGTTCATGTTTTTTTTGATAGGGGATCCCAAGACGGTGCCAAAATGTGGCTTGATCTTTACTGGGTTGAGAAGAGAACTCTAGGTTTTGGACTACTCTAGAGAAGGATTTGTAAATTGGTTTGGTTCCTTGGGCATTGGTTTCAAATATTAGGTCCATAGGTCAAGGTAAGGGAATGGTTTCTTTTGTCCTTGATTTAATTTTCTAAGATTTGGGAAGATGTTTCCTCCATGGAAGGAGTAGATAAGGTGATCTCTCCTTGTGGAATGGTTTCCAAAGAGAGAGTGGGTGATTCCATGATGGGGGAGGTAGGTATGATGTAAATGGTTGCCTCTTTGGTTATTTATATCAAAGGAGAGGTAGGTAAGTTTGTTATCTCATCAAATGAAGAATGGGAGGTAGTTTCTTGTTTTATTCTTTTATTTGGGTTTCCAAAGGAATGGAGGGTGATTCCATCATTTCAATAAATGGAGTGGAGGAAGAGGTATTTGAAGTAATGGTTTCTTCAATGATACATTTACTAATAATTACATTAATCATATGAACCTCATGAGGATGAGATGATTCTATTTTTTATCATCATGGTTGGTAGAAGGGGCATGGTTGGGAAAAGGTTGTTAAAATATGTCAAGTGACTGATTTGGAGGCACATTGGTATTGTTTAATACAAGTTCCCCTTTATTAATCAAGTTTTAGATAATCGTCTCGAAGGTGTTACACCTAATAATGTCATGTCTAATGACAAAATGTAAGGCACAAAGATCATTCTCATTGTACCAACTGAGCATAGGATGAGAAGCATCAAATTGTAAAGGAGGTTTGATAGGGGAAAATTTATGATGTTGTCTTTGAGTAACTTGTCCAAAACTAAAGTATATGACTCCCCTAGTAGAGTGTATTATTTTGGGGTAGCTAGGTTTTGATTTTGGGTTTGTTGATTGGAGGAGTTAGAGGAATTGGTTTGGTTGGGTTGGTTGACAATCGGAGGTGGGGCAATTGTTAGGACAATAGTGTTTGCAACTACCTTTATTTTGTTGTTGGGATAGTTAGATTAGTTGGTGGTTTTAGATAAGGAAGGGTCACTGGATTTGAAGCTAAGAGTTTTTGTTTCTTAGTTTCAAATTCCTCTCATCGATGGCTCTGATTTATAGTTTGTGTGCCATGGTGAAATCCTCATCAAAGGTTTTAAAGGTTTGAACCTATAGAGTAGGGGTAATGTGTTTGGAACAAGCCTAAGAAAAAATTTCAATCAACTCGGGTTGGGGGAAAGAGAAAGAGAGTTGGTTGATAATACCTCTCCATTGTGTTATGAAATGAATAATTGCTTCATCATCAAATTCCCTGATGGAGTAGAGGTTGGTAATGGACACCTTTTTATATATATTAATAAAAAATATAAAGACATAGGAAAGGTGTGAAGGATAAGAGCATTTTCATAAGCAATCAAGTAAAAATAATACCGAAATGCTCTTAGGTTTTTTTCGGGGTCCTCCTTGCCTTAGAACTTAGAAATCTTGGATATTTTCCATTGAGGAGGGTGAGGTTGGATAGGGATGGATGGGTGAATAGGTTCATTATATATTTGGTTGTAAGGTAAGAGGTTATGATCCCCAAAGATAGATGACTCTAGGTTGATCATTTTGTCCATCAACATTTTGACCAAATTTGTTTAGGGTTGGGGAGAGCCATAATTGTATGGTAAGTTTTTTTAAGGTTGGGTGGATGCAATATATAGATAACTGATAGAGGGTTGAGAGGATGCCATATATTGGTATGTGGTCATTGAGGGTTTGAATGATACCACATAAGGGTTAATGGGCAAAAAAAATTGGGTAAAAGGTGGAGATATGTATCCTTGTGAATTAGGAACATAGTGTGGGTAGGGTGTCATAGGTATTTGTTGAGGGGTTGATGTGGCTTAGTTGGGAGGTATGATAGAATTGGTAGATTTGGGAATTGACATAGACTATGTTGGAGGTGTGGTATGGTTAGTTGGTTGGGGGTGAGTGGTAACCCTGGTATTGATAGGTGGAAGGGTAAAAGGTATAGAAATCACCACACTTTGATGTGGGGTGGAAATTAGTAGGTTGGTAGTGATGAGGGGAATAGTGACAATATGGGTAGAAGGTATCCCCATAGTAGATGGGATTTGGGTAACTAAAGGTAAGGTTTCCCCTATGATAGAGGAGTTATTGGTTAGTGTAGTGGGTGTTTGGTTATTTTTTGGGTGGTTTGATTGAGTTTGGGTAGAGGTAGTAGGTGGATTATTGGTGGATGAATATGTATGAGTGATGATAGGTTGGTTAGAGGTAGTGGCAACCACAAGATGGGGATGCATCCCATAAGGTAGATCATTAGGATAAATTGGAGCAGGGATACGATGGGACAGGGTGTTGAGGTAATGTTGGAAGGCCAAAGGGTTTTTATCAAGGAAGGTGGTGGAATCCACATCACCTTGGGTAACTATCTGAGGCATGGTAGGGGGTAGAAGGATCAGGAGAACCCTCAACATCTGATGCATACTTCATGGATGATGAAAAAGAGGAAGGTGGCTCCTAGTTAGTTTGATTTATGAACTATTGTCTAGTAAAAAACCATATGATAAATAGAAAGGAATAAAGGAAAGCTCACAAATCAAACAAAAGAGAAGGATCTCAAGGTAATCAAAACATACACTAGAGTGTGTTTAGAATCCTAGGATATCTTTTATCTCACTTTTAGCTTATGCCTTCGTTAGAAAATATGAAGGATTTTAGTTTGTAGAGCAGGTACTAGAAAAGAAGTCTATAGTTGGTTTTAGGTTTTTAAGTATCTCAAAAGGATATGTGTTGGAAATCAATATGTGGCTTGGTATTGGGGTCTACCCCCTCACTTCACACACCACAATGATGAGGGTGCCAAGTGCTTAGCTAGTATATACTAATTTCAAGAGTTTAGACTCAACTAGAGAGATAAGTTTTGGTTCTCTTCTTGGTAATGACCTCTAAGTAAGATAGCTAAAGGGTGAAAGTGATCCAATAGGAGATGAAACCCTAGTCAGGCCTTATGTCAATTATTTTTTTGTTTAATTAATTTAAGTGGTTTGGTATAGTGTGTGATAAAGAAGTGAAGCTATGATTGATTATTTTGATTTTAATTTAATTAAATGATCTAAACATGAAAGGAATCAATGTATGCAAGGTTTATTTTATACCTAGAATAAATTTGTATTTCTTTATATGAGCATATAATAAGGAAGAAAAGGGCACCTAGATGTTACTAGGTCCCACCAAGCATCCCAAAATGTTTCTCTCAATTTCTATTCATTTCTATTTAATAGGAGTAAGAAACTAGTAATAAGGGTGTGGTAGAAGAACCTATTTGTTTGTCAATACATGATCCAAGTGATCATGAAGATCTCCTCTTTATCTTTGGAAGAATGATCTGTAGATAATAAAACACTAATACAAAGGGGTTGTTAGATGGGTAGCAAGGTGGATTCCCTATCATGAGCTAGATCCAAGAAGCATGAGCTTACTAGGAGGATGTCAATCCACACTCTTAAAATAGTTAAGTTTTATATAGAGTTTAATTTAGGAAATGTCTTAAATTATAATGAAGCCTTATCATTATGAAGATCATGTTAAGATCTTTTTGACAATATGTGGAACTTTGAAAAGAGAGCTCATATGTTCCTTGTGCAGTTGGTCAAAGTTCTAGTCAAAGCTAATCAATAGTTGGTTAAAGCTGATCAAAATAGAAAAATTGATCATATTGGAATGATTATGAACTATTTCCATGACTTAGAGCTCATCATAAGATTTTTGACACATTTTATGGTTTGAAAAATGGAGTCTGTATGTGCAAGTTATGACCAGTCAAAGTTACGATCAAACTCAATGATGTGGAAATAAAGTGACATGGCAATATGGCTTGACCCAAGTCATTAATATTTGTAAATTACACCTTAGTAAATGGGGATAAACATAAACCATCATAAATTTGGGAATAATTATCACCCCATATTTTTAAATGTAATGGATGATTTAAAATTCCATAAAAATTAGGTATGGGATAATTATGAAATGTGTTTAAAAAATTATGGATAATCATCCCAATCAAAAAAGTGGAACTCCCACAAGTATAAAAAGGGGTGAGGGTTATTTGAAAATCATTATGAATTAGAATTAGAATTCAGTGAAATCGTTCCAAAGTCTTAAAGCTCTCATGGCAGAGCTAAAGAGCTGAGTCAAAGAGCTAAGAGCTAAAGAGTTGAGAGCCAGAGCGAAAGAGCTAAGAGCCAAAGCTGAGATCTCAAGTCAAAGATTCAAGATCTAAATACAAAGAGCTAAGATCTAGAGCCAAAGAGCTGAGAGCAAGAGTTGAGAGCCAGAGCTAAGAGATGAGAGCTAGAGCTAGAGTTGATTATAGCCATATACTGGGTGTCTGAATTGAGGTATTTTGATTTATTTTTATATGTCTCAAAGTGAAAAATTATCAATTTGTGTATAAGGGCCATAATAGACTAGTTATCAAAATCCCAAGTTTTGAGGGATTTGTAGAAACTTTCACTTCTCAGTATAAACTAGGGATTTATCCTAGACTCTGAGATGATTTCAATGGTATGTTGAAATCCCTATGATAATTTTTGTAAGATCATTTTAAAAGTCTATTTTTGAGACCTTTGGTGGAAATCCATAGGATTACGAGATTGCATTCATGTGATAGTAAGGTGGAAGGTTTGTTTGTGGATTTATCAAGAATTTCTAAAGCTTTATTATCGCGTTATGTGCAATCTTAGAGTATTCATTTGAAAATTGTGAGGGTTGGCCATGTACTCACTTTTTAAGGAAATGGATGAATTTTTACTATAAGTGAACCCAGAGACGTAGGCATTGCCAAACTCTATTATCATGTGTTTTTTGTGAGTGAATTCTATTTTGTATTCTTTTTTTGCATTTTGATTAATCTTGTTTATTAATCACTATTGAATGCATAAATAGATAAAATAAGATACAATGTCAAATTCAGTTTCATTTCCTTGAAGGTTTTAAGAAATTGTGTGATTTGACTAAATAATCCAAGGTAAACTTTTTGCATAAAAATTAGTGCCAGTTTACAGATTAGGTTTAATATAAGAGCGATTAGTGTGCTAGGCTTGATATCAATTGTGTTTAATTTGGTTTTCAGTATTATTGCAAATTTTTTTGGGCCTATTAATATTCCATTTGCAATTTATGGAATTAGGTTTTTTTTAGGGAATAGGAATCCATGGGTAAAGCCTTGAGAAGAAAAAGGCTTAATGAGCTTAAAGAAATCAATCGATAGATCTTGGAAATAATGCTTTCTTAAGAGCTCATTTTTACTCCTTAGAAGAGGACATTGCCCACTTAAAATCAAAAATGTAAGCCAAAGATGAGATCTTGACACAAATGCAAGATGAAGAGAAACACTATCTTCATCAATCACCTTCCTCTTCACATGTAGGTACTATGACAAATGATTACATAGTAAGTTGTTCATCTAGTAATTATTTCCCTTTAGTTTTAGATGTTTTAGATATTACTTTTGGTAGTTTTTAGAAACACACTAAGGGCATTGGATCTAAATTGCTATCGAAAATTGTTATTGATGGAAGGGGCCTTGGTAAGAATAGCCAAGGTATTGCTAACCCAATATAGGTAGAGCATAGATCTCACCATGCATGATTGGGTTACATTAGTGAGAAAGTGGATGTTGGAAAGAGTTCCTCCATTGTTGAAAGAGGGCAAGCTTCTAATAGCCAAGATCTATGGCCACTAGTAGAGCAGAATTCCTCCTTGCGAAGGAACGATGAATGGTGTAATAAAATAGGTAAAAGAGGTATTGAGATTCTACCTCCTCATTCTTACACTTAAAAAAAAACTAATAAGAATGTGAATTCTAAGACTTTTTATTCACTTCTACCATTTAATAAATTTGGTTTTGATATTCAGCAGATGTTGCATTCTTTTCCTTGTATGTTTTCTGGATTGAATAACCATTATGCCACATATTGTTGGAAAAGACAAGCTTTACTAATGTAGCTTGCAAGTGATAAATACCATTCTCATACTGGAAAAGCAATAAATAGAAAACATGTGACCTCACCTAAGAAGAGATATGTTTACACTCATTGTAACATGAGTGGACATCAGGTTGAGAAGTGTTGGAAACTTCAACCATCCCTTGATCCTGGTAATGGTAAGAAGAAGATGGTTTATAAACCTATTTATAAGGTAATTAATGAAGTTTTTGTTTAATCAACCCATGCAAATGTCAATAATTCCACTAAGAAAATTAAACACCCTAAATAGGAGAATCTGATAAAGAGGGTTAGTAAATAGTTTCTTAATTTCATGTTGTCATGATTAGTGAATTGATAATGCATTTATTTTACAAAGAAATTATGGGAATCTTTGTTGTATGTTGACAAAGGAAATTTACCTTGCTTTGATATATGCATTTTGGAGCTACTATTGTGGGAAAAATTTGAGATAGGTTCATCGTGCAAAGTTTTTAATTCTCACACTTATGTTTTGGAAATCTCTATTTTTGAAATCTCCAGTGTTAGCTTTATGAGTTTCCTATTGAATTATTAAGGAATTTAAATCATTGATTAGCTTGGGAAATTTGATAGTAGTTGCATAGGCTATTGGGTAGGATTCAACTTTCTTATAGTACCTATTTTAGAATAATGGTTATTTTGGAATGCATCTATTTATGGCATATTTATGATTGGATGCATTAATAATAACCACTGGGGCAATGTATTATGACTTGGTCACAACCAATATTGTATTTTGTTTACATTACCAAAATTGTTTTGAAGTTGCATTGGTGATTGTTTCAGTATTTGGTAGTTCACCACTTACAAGATGTGACAGTGGCTAGACAATTTGATATATTGTGACCTTGGCAGTTGTAGGATTTAGTATAACTCATACCTTATTTTTAGGCCTTTATAGTTTGAGTTATCAATCATATTTATCCACTATTATTTTTATGTTATTATTTGGGTTCTATATTTGATATATTATAGAGGACCATTTAATGGTAGTAGAGGAAGTCATTGCATTTCAAATCCTAGTTCTATGTAGAGGCTATTGATGGTCATACAGTAGTAGAGGATTTATAGAAGGTTTGATAAATCAATTGTTCTAAGAATTTTAGGCACAGTTGTATCACCTGAGTAGATCGATAAGACCCATCAGAGTTATTTAGAACTAATTGAAATTTTAATGGATATTAGTGTTTGGTAGACTAAAGGCTCCTAATAAGGAGGACTGATTTGGAGGTCAATTCAGAAAATGTCCTCAGTCAAACCAAATCCTTCACCATTATGAATATCCTATCAAGATCTTTCTGATAGTATGTGGAACTTTAAAAATAGAGCTCGTATACTCCTTATACAATTGGTCAAAGTTCTAGTCAAAGCCAATCAACAAGTGGTCAAAGCTAGTCAAACTAAAAGAATGATTAGCTTGGAATGATTATGAACTAGCTCCATGACTTAGAGCTTGTCATAATATTTTTGACACATTTTATAGTTCAAAAAATGGAGTCTGTATGTGCAAGTTATGACTAGTCAAAGTTATGGTCAAACTCGATGATGTGGCAATAAAGTGATGCGGCAATATGGCTCGACCCAAATCATTAATATTTGTAGATTCCACCTTAGTAAAGGGAGATAAACATAAACCATCATAAATTGAGAAATAATTATCACCCCATATTTTTAAATGTAATGGATAATTTTAAATCCCATAAAAATTGGGTATGGGATAATTATGAAATTTATTAAAAAATATTATGGATAATCATCTCGATCAAAAAAATTGGACCTCCCAAAAGTATATAAATGGGTGAGGGGTTATTATTAAATAATTGGGAATTGGAATTGGATTTTAGTGAATTCATTCCAAAGTCTCAAAGCTCTCATGATAGAGCTAAAGAGCCAGATCCAAAAAGTCAAAGAGTCAGAGCTAAGAGTGAAAGAGCCAAAGAGTCAAGAGCTAAGAGACAAAGCCAAGAGTTGATATCCAGATCTAAGAGCTATAGCTAAAGAGCTAAGATCCTGAGCCAAAGATCCAAGAGCTAGAGCCAAAGCGCTGAGATCTAGAGCTGAGAGCTAGAGCCAAGAGCCAAAAGGCAGATCTAGAGCCAATTCTAGCCATATATTGGGTGTCTATATTTGAGTTATTTTGATGTACTTTTTAATGCCTCAAAGTAAAACATTAATAGACTATGTATAAGGGCCATAATAGACTAGTTTGTGAAATCCCAAGTTTTGAGGGACTTGGAGAGATTTTCACTTCTTGGTGTAATCTAGGGATTTATCCTAGACTCTGAGACAATTTCAATGGTATGTTGAAATACCTATGATGATTTTTATAAGACCATTTTAAAATTCCATTTTCAATAATTTTGGTGGAAATCTACAAGATTATGAGATTACATGCACATGATAATAAGGTGGAAGGTCTGTTAATGGGTTTACTGAGACTTTCTAAAGCTCTATTGTTTGAGTTGTGTGTAATCTTAGAGTATCCAATTGGCAATCATGAGGGTTGGCCATGTACTCACTTTTCAATAAAATGGATCAGTTTGTACTATAAGCAAACATAGAGATGTAGGCATTATCAAACTCCATTATCATGTGTTTATTGTGAGTGGATTCTATTTTGCATTCTTTTTCCACATTTTGATTAATATTGTTTATTAATCACTATTGAATGAATAAATAGCTAAAATAAGATAAAAAGTCAAATTCAATTTTGTTTCCCTGAAGGTTTCAAGAAATTATGTGATTTGACTAAAGAATCCAAGGTAAACTTTTTGCACAAAAATTAGTGCCAGTTTACTTGCATCAAATGATAAAAAATACTATAAGAGAATACAAGAAGAAATGAATACTTGATAAATAAAATAGACTAATTTAAGCAAATAATGGGTCAATAATAATGGTAAGTGGGTGAGGTTGGGTTCATAAAATAGGTGGGGTCTTTATGAATAGGTAGGGATATAGAAAGTGGAAATTGGTTGAGGGTAGGTAGGTGAAAATAACTTGAT
This sequence comes from Torreya grandis, assembly GCA_037957365.1. NCBI lineage: Eukaryota > Viridiplantae > Streptophyta > Pinopsida > Cupressales > Taxaceae > Torreya > Torreya grandis. The sequence goes on along the minus strand of JARHVA010000236.1, from coordinate 1,519,551 downwards.
ATTGTTTCCTACCACAATGATCATTGGCGATCAGGATGACCATCGGTGGTTAAGATGACCATTAGCGGTTGGGTGACTGTCAGTGGTTGAAGGTAACTATTGATGGTCAGGGTGACCATCAACGGTTACTTTATATGTTGAAAGTGTTAAAAAAAGAGTCTATTTTAGGTTGTAGAAAGGGATCAATGAGTGTTATAGGATTCTATTTAAGGTCAGGGGGTTAGATTTATAATAAAAAGGGTGTGGTCTAGGTAAAGATGTCAGAAACCAAATAAATAACTTGAAAACCATAAATGACTTAGTTGGTTGCTTGATAGTTGGTTATTGATCTTGGAGTAATTTTGGTAGAGTAAGGGTACTTTCCTTGAAGAATGATTTTGACAGAGGTTCGGGTCTCTGTCATGGTTTTTATGCTTATTGAAGGGAGAACCTATAAATAATTTTGATAGTTCTTGATAACTGTTGGTTGCTTGATAGATGAATGTTTGGGTTACTAAATTCTTGGATGAGTGGATTCCCTTTTACCTCCTACTCCATTCCTTTTATAGGCAAAGAGATATGGAGGTAGAAGGTTCCATAAGAGGTTCTGTTGGTTGTTATGATGTGTTAGCTTACTATCCATACTAAATTTTGATGTATTAGCTTACACATAGCTCAAGTTATCTTTATCCAAATGGGGAAGGGACCTATCTATTGATGGTCAAGGTGATCATTGATGGTCAAGGTGACCATTAATGGTCAAGTGTAGAAGGTTAAATGGGATAAAAAGGGGTAAGTTAGTGAGTTGGTTAGTTAATTATCAACCCTGAATCAAGGTCATGGTTAGAGGTTGGGTGATGGTCTGAACTAGGGGTGTTTCAACATCTAGAACCATCATGTGTAGTTTTAAGTCATCTACACTAGGTACGAGATAAATTTTTACATTTAAAGTATATATTAAATTAAATTGAAAGCATGTGTTATGTACTAAATTTGGTATATATATTAACATATAAATATTGAATCATGTTTTGTTTTATGATGAAGTGAATTTTTATGTATTTATTATAGATGAGGATAATGAAGAGGCGACAAACTACTACTTATGTCAGTATGTAGAGGAAAAAAATAAATTCACTTCTATAGCCATATATGGGGAAAACATTACTATTCCATTAGGTCTATGGTAGTTATTATAACTTGGCTTAGATGATATCCTATCAAAAATTTAGATGTATGATTGTTTGGAGACTATGAAATACATAGGAAGATGATCCACTATTCAAATTTAGTTCTCACAACAAATGTTCAAGTACACAAAAAGTAGGGTAGGCATGTTGACGTGTGTTTTAGCATGCACCTGTAAAAACTCAATTATCACCACTATCATGTCTAAATTATAAATTTGAATGATTTCATGTAATTACACACAAACTAGACCAAAACCACCAAAATGCTCTGATTCATCTACACACATCATGTGAAATCATTGAATTGCATCAATATGTTCCTAATTGGGGCATTATCTTGGATGCAATCATTAATTGAAAAATCCATATCAAATTAGTTAATATCTAATTTTGGAAAATGAAAATTCAAAAAATATCTGAAAAGGTGACATCATCGATCATAAAGTCAAAAATGCAAACCATGCTTAATAAATGCAGTAAATATCTAGTCATGCCTATTAATTACTCCCTTCTTCCAAAATATTTATTGAAACATTAATTGTATTTGGTCTCCAAATTTGAATCAATCTCAGACCACACATCTTGATCTTGAGATGGATGGTCAGTATCATTTTAGGAAAACTATAAATAGAAGGACCTCCATAGTTAGTTACCAAGATTCATTGTGGAAAGATATAATGCCAAAATTATGCTAAAAGCTTCACCACTCCATCATAATTGATCAAAGCCATTAGTGGCCAATGGGAGATACCTTGGAATGAACAAACTACATTGAAAAGGACTCATACTTGATAAACTGAACACAAGCATTTGAAAAAAAATTGTTACGTGGGGTTTTCAAGGAAATTAAATGTCTTGTTTGTCTTCTCTTATTGATTTCCTTGTCTAATGATTCTAGTTCACCCTAGGTAACAAGCATAGAGTGTTAGTTATTGAATTCATTTTGGATTTTGTTCTAATAATGTTGTACTAACCTTCTTTGTTTCTTATTCTAAATTAGTGGCACATCCGATGGGACCATGTATCTCATAAACATCCTTTGTAACTTTCTAAGTCTTCTAGTTAAACAATCAAAACATCTTTTGGTGTTGATTCTCTTCTTTTTATTTTAAATTTACTGTATTTTATTTTATGTTAAATGTTGAAATCACATTACAAAACAATGATGTCACCCTAAAATATGGTGAAGTTTCCATGTGGACCAATGAAGTCATTCATGTAATTTTTGAATTTTCTCTACATACTAATGATATCATTTTATATTACTCTATGTGTTCTTTATTTGTTTTATAAAAATGATGAACTCACATTGAAAATAGTAAAGTCGGCCTACATATCAACAATGTCAAAACCTAATAAGTGAAGTCACTTTTACATATTTTCCTACATTTTATATGAAAACAACAAACTCACTTTGACAATAGTGAACTTGGTTTGAAAACAACAAACTTGATCTCTATTTCGGTGAACTTGAAAAATAAATAACAAAATCACCATAAGGCAAACTCATGTTTTTCTATGTTTTTATTGAAAATGGTGAACTCGTCTAATAATTGGTGAGGTCATCCTAATCATCGATGAAGTTAACAAATTTACATTTCTAATTCATTGTAAAAGAATGAAGTTGCTTCAAAATTGATGAGGTCACTCTGCTAAACGGTGAAACTGCCCTATGGTGAATTTTTTGAGAAAATAAAAGTGTTAGAGTTAGCTTTTTTGGATAGCTAAAACCCTTATTTAAGAATCTAATCTTTTGTTTTAAAAGTTGTGCTATCTATTTAATTTTTTTTTGCTTTTAAAACTAACCTACAAAAATAAACTTCATCCATATTTGATATTTAGTACTTAAAAGGAACAAATCAACATTGCCTTTATGCTCTTGAGAGCATTTACTTTATATATTTACTTAATTATTTGTATTTCAATTTTTTTTAAAAATCATTATGCCTATGCTCTCTCCTTAGCCCCTTTAGGACACCTGGGTGATCAAAACCACATTGTTTTACTTATTTATGTGTCTACCTAAAAAATACATTTTTGTGGTATGATCTTCTCTTTCCCATTCATGGGTGCTAAGAATTAAAAGAAAAATATATTTTTACTTGCATTTTATTTTAACTTCAAGGGGTGTATTTAATCACCTTCCCACTAGTCGTTAGGGGTGTGTTGACCTAGGAAGTGATATCCTATAATCATACTAACCCCATTATTCATTAGGGTATATAAATTAAATTAGTGCTAGCAATATCTTAGTTGTTTTACACTTTAGAGTTTGGGTGTGTTTGTAGCACTTCACTGAGACCCTAATGACTAACGTGGTCATGAAGGGACTAGAACCTTTGGAGAATGACCCATAAGACCTCACATCTAATTGATGGATTATTTTAAAGAGTCCACATAATGCAATTTATATCAAGGCTATTTAGTGTGATAATTAAAAACTTAAGGTAGAAAGCCATATTTTCCATAGATAGCTCACTAATGTAGGGGTACAAAGGTTAACATCCCCCAGAGAGTGCATTTTACATACAAACTTTTGGGAGAAGGGGGGATTAAAACCCCTACCAATAACATGTAATAATTTATTTAATGAACCTTAAATTTTATCCTCTAAAAAATAAGTATATCGAAAGGATTCAGTGACTATCTTGTAACCCGCATCAGTTTCCACATGATTGATTGGAATTATTTTTGTTAAAAACTAGTGTTATATTCACAACCTTATTTTTAAAAAATGCACCATGTTCTCAAAGACCAAACAAGTTAAAACATATTTGTCACCTATTTACACATTGAGGTGTTACACCACCCAATTTTATTCTTAATTTGGACTTAGGTTTTCTTGTGTTAACCTACACCCTAAGTTCCATAGAACAATTTGCCCTCCTTTGATTTCCTTTTGAAACCATTACATTTTCCATATTTATGAATCAACCTGGGTCACTTTCATAGTGTTTCACATACCACTTAAAATAACATCCTTTGTATCATTTGGTAAGGTGATGTTGCTCCTATTTTTGATTTAGACTTAGGTTTTTTTTGTGCCGAACCAATTCCCAAATTATGAACCATTTGACTCTATTCCAATCTCATTCCAAATTATAATCAATGACCAACCAAAGTCAAGATATTTTTTGATCAATTATAATTATAAAAACCATGACCATTTGTCCTTAATCTAAGTTCTATTTTGGACTTTTATGTTATTGAACCGAACCATTTATGAAATCTAAAAGCATTTAACCTTATTATAGAATTATACTTCTTGGGTCAAACACTTTTTAACCCAATTCTAAAATCCAAGGAGCATTTGACACCATTCTAAATTCCAATACCAATCTAAGCCAATATCATATTTGCAATGCTTTTAAAAACTAAGTGCCATTCCAAATATCTTGAGGTACATTCAGTGGAGGCTCTTATGGCCCTAACTTCAAGGAATAATTTTTTTGCAATGGATAGAAGCACCTAATTGTGTTTGAATATTTCCCTCCCATCTTGGCATCAAGCCAAGGTCTATTAAATAACCAACCCATAGAAGATCAAGATGAATCTATTTTAAGGATAATAGAATCAAGAACTAAGCTTTGACCTGATTTTCCAAAAGAATAATTGCATACCCTTGTCTAAGTAGAGGAGGAACTACAAGAGCAACTTCATACTCAAATTATAAGACCAACGATTGCTTCATCTAGCAAAGGTAAGGGTCCATTAGTTGATCCTTCCCAAATTGGTCAAATTATAACATCCACTATATATCAAATTAGTTAATGTTACGTAAATCAGTTTGTTGATGACTTAATGGCTTCTTTGGTTGCAACTCATTCAACAAAACCACATCTATAAAAAAAATTAGTTGCATGAACAAATTCCACAAGACCTAACTAATCCTACATTTGATGTAGATCCTTTGGCTCCTCCTGAACAACCTATACCAACAAATGCTTCCCAACAAGTTCCACTTGATACACAACATACATTTTTTAACCATTAGGTTGTTCTTTTTGATGGAAGATAAGCATATAATGATTCACAATAAGTGTCAGATCATTCATAATATGTTGTAATGTATCCACCATAGAAGGTAGTGGATAATTTGTAAAACACATTACCAACTTCTTATGATTCACAACAATGACAACAAGTTACTCTTCTAAACCCACAACAACAATGAATTCTTTTAAATGAATAACAAATTCCTCAAAACTAACATCATATTATACAAGACCAGTAATAGATACCCTACCATTCAAAATAATAGATTCCTCATGAACAATAACACCTCACCTAATCTAATTCAAGTCCAAACATGGATATCCCTCATCAAACATAGAATTTAGGATATAAAGTGAATATACCTAACATAATCATGTAAGGAAGAGACATTCTCACCTACTTTAATGCTAAACAAAGCCAATAATTCACTAATACCCAACAAAGTACCATCTTTTCATCTTAAAATATGCCCAATATCCATGAATGGAATACACTAAAGGAGATAGTTTTAAAACTTCAAGTAGGTAATTAAGTACCCAATAAGTACAAGTTTGATGTCATATTCCCTTATCTATTTGATGTCAAATTTCTTCGGGTACCTTTCCCACCTCACTTTAAAGTTATGAAATTTGACAAATATAAATGGAAAGGTGATCGAAGAAAACATCTACAAGCATTTTGTGTGGCATGCCAAGAGGTTTATTACAACAATATATTTTTGCTATGCCTATTTCATTGCATCTTGGGTGGACAAGCATTAGAATGGGTTCTCAAATTACTTAAGGGGTCATTACTTTCAATGACCTATTAGAAAAATTTGTCAACCATTTATCTTACATCATAGAACATGAATTGATGGTGTTATATTTGTGCAACATTAATCATTAAGGAGGAGAGAGCTTCTTGACATATTTACAAAGGTGGAGAGCTCTAGCTAGTCATTTATCACATAATTTTTTTGATACATAATTAGTGGGTATCTTTACATAAAACCTAAATATTGAGCTTGCTCATAATCCCAAACTTAATTGTGTTAACACATTCAAAGAATCCTTAAAAAAGGGGTGAAATTAGAAAAAACACGTATTATCAAGGGTCTCATAAAGATATACTCTCAGACATAAACACTAGTTCAAAACCAAACACCAAATTAAGTTTTAATTCATACTAACATAATTGAAAAACTAAAGGCCTTTATTAAAAATAAAAACATGGTTGGTAATGGGATTATAGAGGCAATAAATGTGCAAACAATTTAAACACCACTTATTCAAAATGCCTAACCTAACCCTCAACCTTCATTATAAAGAGCTCTTCCATGATGAGGATACTAAAAATATAGGGTTTTCATTAACCTTGGGGAGCCCATTGAAGATATATTCTAAAAGTAGTAACAACCAATATGATTGTGTGGATTAATCCAAAACCCTTTCTAAAGGGTTATAATAAACCAACATGGTATTGTGATAATGAATATTATAATTACCATCGCATGGTTGGTTATTTAATCTATAGGTGTGTACAATTGAGACACCTAATTGAAAATTTGCTCGAGAATGGGGAAATTAAATTAGAGAAAATAACACCCAAAACCAATCATGAGATGGTAATATATAATAACCCCTTTTCAAAACATAATAAACAATAATAACATACCAATAAAAAATAATGATAGGGCCAACATCAACAAGGACAAGGCCCAAATCAAAATTAGAATAATCATAATCAGGATCATAATACCCAAACTAACTAAGTTGGATATAGAAGTGTTCCTTATAATTATAGAAATACCATGGGATATATTACCAATAATCACATCACTACTATCAAATCCAATCCTCTTAGGCCAACTAACACTTATCAAAGTGTTAGCCCTTCTATTTTGGTACACCACCTTTAACCATTGGTAATTCTAACATGAGTCAAATCAATACAATTACATCTTGACCTCCATTGAATTCCAATAATTCACATAACTCTTTCCCAACTTGAAATTACATAGTCATAACTATACAACCAAGAGTTACTCTCCAAATTCATTTGCCTTTTTTCAATGCTAGTAATAATCCCAACTATATGCCAGATGCTATGCCACCAAAATCTAAGCCATATCATCCTTCTATTGAGAGGCCATATAATATTAGTGAAAAAATAAGTATAAAACCTACATAGATATCCATCTTGGACCTCTTATGTATGTTTTAAGTTCATAGAATTATATTAAATGACTTTTTCCAATAATCCAAAGTACCTAATGTCATCAATTTGACCTAGTTCCAAGAACTAGTGGGGAATTTATCCCTAGGTCAATAATTCACATTTGACCAAAGTAATATTTCATCCTTTAGTACCCTTCATAATAATCCCCTTCACATCGAGGCCATTATTTCCTTCCACAATGTCAAGCAGGTTATTATAGACATTGGTTCAGGGTTAAACATAGCATCGTTGAAGATGAACCAAACTTTGGGTTACATAATGACAGATATGCAAACATAAACCATTATACTTAAGGCCTATGATAATGTAGAGAGATAATTCATAGGTTCCATTTTTTTTTCAATCCTTATTGGGCTTATCACCCACGACACCTTAGACCATGTTATTGATATTGAACTACCTTATAATCTACTTCTAGGTTACTTTGGATCTATGAAGTATGAGTTGCACCTTTTACCTTGCACCGGTGCATTAAGTTCCCCCATTTTGTATTGGAGGTTATTATCCATGGTGATATTCAACCATATTGAATAAGTTCAAAAAAGAACTCATAACCAACATGATATCTCCTACAATCCATCACTACAACAGTTTACACAAAGACATTGTAAAACATATAAAAAAATGAACAATAAAGTCTCTATAAATGTATTCAAAATATCTGTATGGGTCTCCACAACTGATTAAGTCAATATTATATGAGAGTGCCTATTAAATAGGTAAGGTAGGTTATTTTGTGCAACAAAATATTATTTCATGAATAACCTATAAAATAGGAGTGTCTATTTATTATTGTGCACTCAACAAATATATGCACAAAATAGAATAACATCTCCAACAATAAAATAAATCCCAAAATAAGCTTTTACACTTTACTCCAATACTCTCCCTTAAGTGTATAATAGGGAATGAAAAAAGAGAAAGCAAGGAGACCAAATGGGTCCTAACAACTAAGCCTGATCAAGTACTCATGTACAAATCATAGTGAAATACAAAGTGTCCCTATGGTAACCAATCCATCTTAATAGAATACATGGATGTCAAGTTACTGTAACTACCAAGTTAAATAGGAATTAGTACTTTATATGAGGCTAACTCTATAAAAAAACACTGAGGAAAAAGAGTCACCAAGAATGAAATGTATCACCATAAGGTACCCAAAAATGAGTAACAACAACTAAAGTCAAGAGAGAAAAAACATATGTTTTAAGGTGTTTCAAGTAAGCAAATGGCTCAGTACTTGAACATAATTCTAAATAGGTATATTAGATAGAATGAAGGCCATCAATTACAAATTCACTTTGTGGACTCAAAAGTCTCAATGGAACTCAAATCTACATGAGTGGTCTGGATCCACTACTAGATCATAAAAAATAATTGACACTAGAATTTACCAAAATAACTCTTACAACAAAATACTGTAGGAGTTATTGATAGTGAAAAAATAGTTAACCAAATGAATTTAATCTACTACCAAAATATGTAGTACACCAAGGGTTAGCAAGGAACATGACAACCTAAAAAGTAGAATCTACACCATACCACCCATACTACTGACTAGGTGGAGTGATGCAAAAAATGTCTATATGAGTGGACTACATCCACTACTCAGATACTAACATGTTGACATAATATTCACCAGAATAGATACTCTTCAGAAGGAGATCAAGATCCATAACAAATCTGAAGGAGACTGTCAATTGTCAAAAAGTGTCAAAGTTACATAATAATTATCTCTAAAGAAGATGGCCTTGGTGGTGATGGGATAGTCAATAACTAAAGAGCAATGTGCTCAATATGGAGCATACAAACATGAAGAAAAATCTCCATGACTCTTAGTGTGACTAAAAACATAGGTCCCATACAACAATAAACACTAGATGACACATAAAACCTAGAATGTTATTAATATGTAGAAGATACGATCAAGAACAAGAAAGTTGATCCTAAAACAAGGAAGCAGTGTGTGACACAAAACCTTACTCAAGAATGTAAGATGTTGAGCTCTACTTAAAATGCATCCATGAGTATAAGAGTGGCACACAAATATAATGCACACTAAAAAAATGGGATGTCAAACTCTACTAATAATGCATCCATGAGTGCAAAGTATAATGACAAGGACAACAATGTGGGCCAAGAGGGTAAGAACATAATAATAATAACCTACAAAAATAGAAGGTAAGGAGGATTGATAATAAGTTTGTTTTATTTGTGAGGGGGTCTAACCTCCTGCTAGACCATACCTCACCCTTTGGTCTTTGATAATCGGCATATAAGAAAGAAATAATGGAAAATACTACTCCTATCAAATACAAATGATGGTAAACATAAACCCTACTCAATGAAATTTACAAGAGTTCACTCATTTAAAATAAAGACTCATAAAGATAAAATATTTTTCCCTAAAAATAATTTCCCTTATAATGAACTTTTACAATTAATATATTGCCTTCACCATTTAAAAAAAAATCTTCACCTTAAAAAAAATTAAAACCCCATTTACAAAATAATTTTCCACTTTAAAAAAAGTATAACCCCTCATGGGTAAAGCCTTCTCCACACTTTAAAATCCATTGGCCCCCCTTTAAAATTCCTCCCCATAAAAAAATAATGCACTTTGTAGTGGATGAGGCTCAAACCCCTAACCACCATGTTCTAAAAAATTTAATAAAATATTAATAACCAATTGAGTTATTAAAAATTTAAATATATCAATAAAAAAATTGATATTTAGCTTAAGGACTTGATTTTTTAATTAAAAATAATTAAATTCACACTTTTGTGAGCAGACAAGTGGTGGGATATTAACGGAGCCTCATGGTCAAATGGAATGGTGATCCACGAAAGGTGGAGTAAGATTCATATGATGATGGAATCCAATTGTGCAATGCGAATAATCTCTAATGCAATTTAGAAATTGATATAATGTTTGAACCAACAATTGATGATGTGGAGAAGAACATGTTGCATGTGGTGAGGGATGTTGAGAAGGTCGTTGGTGGATATTATGACTGGTGAGGACCACATAAAAATTATAATTCTTTAATAGTTATGAATTGGGAAAATAACATAGAGACATCTACATTTGAAATTATCTTTGGAATCATTCCAATAAAAATCTTGTGCTCTATTCTTTCCAATTCACCATCTTCATTATGTAATTGCATTGGACTTAAATCCCTAGGCAATGTTCATTTATTTTGAAACAAAGAAATGGCCTTATTTTCTTCTTGCCTTGATGGGTACATTATAAAACATCCTCTGGAGTTCTTGGTGACCTTATCCTTAATAATGTTAACTTCCTGAATGTTCCCATCTTCCTGAGATATTGACAAAAGCTAATATTCTATCATATGCTTGGGACTTAACCCACACAATGTGATAGACTCTTAGACTAGTTGTATGACATGTGACCAAAAGAATTATACCTCTTTCAAGTGTAAACTAATGGAAAACCCTCAGACGCACCCAAACAACACCTATGCCCACACCATGTAGTTACAATTTCTTGGTTATGCCATAGCTAAAAGCCAAGTATCAAGGATAGAAAGTCCCCTAGAGGTAGTTTGTATGGCACAAAAGGTCGTGGAGTAAGTTGGTCGACTGATACAAGGTCATTTGGATGGTTTGAAGGTTAAAAGATAGAAAACAATCTGTGAAAGTAGGTGTCGATGTATGCAAAATTTTAAAATGTGAAGATATTTTTTTTCAAACACTATCAAGATACCAATGCATTTAAACAAAGCATGCAAGTCTTTCCTAATGCAATTTTTAGTTGGTTAAGAAAATGAATTTATGGGCTTTGATAAATTAAGGTCAAATACAACCATAATTTCTAGACAAATAATCATAACCATCAATCATTGAATGCATATAGCTATGCATACACTGATATTTTATGGACTCATTACTTAGCTCACCATTTACCAAAACCAAGGATCCGTACGACTAGTCAATGGTAAAAAAATGACAAATCCAATGCAAAGTATTTGTGAGAATGAAACATCAACTAATGTAAAATTCCAAACAAAAATTTTCAACACTTCAATATAAATTTGGCCTTGTAAGACTCTAAAATAAATTATTCAAAATATGTATGGTTCGTACGACCAACAATTACAGAGATCTATATCCTTCAATGTAAAAAAAAGTAATCAAGGCAAAAATATTGAAACCATAGAAGAGGTTGAAGGATAGCATAGAGACAAATAAGTGTGTATGGCTTTTTTTGAATAATGGATGCAAAATTTTCTCTGATACCATGAAGAATTTTAAAAATTAACTCATAACCAACAATATCTCTCATACAAACCATCACTTCAACATTTTTCATTGAGATTCTAAAACATAGAAAAATATACACAATAAAGTCTTTGTAAATGTATTCACAATCTCTATGTGGGTCTCCAAAATTGACTAATTCAAAAGTACATGGGAGTGCCTATTAAATAGGTAAGGTAGGCTTTTCTGTGCAATAAAATATTATTGCATGAATAATATATAACTTAGGAGTGTCTTTTTATTATTGTGCACTCAAAAAATATGTGCATAAAATAGAATAGCATCTCCTACAATAAAACAACTCCCAAAACAAGTTTATATGCTTCAATCCAACACATACTAGTATTGTAAAAATTTATAAGTTGAGTATTGGAACTACAACTATTATCCAAGCACTAATTTTGTAGACAAGAATAATAAACCAAAATTTCTCAAATCTCTAAAGTCTATTTACATTGAACCTAGTGACTTCACCCCCACTTCTTCTAATCCACCTTCTAAGAACATTTCTGCTCATTTTACCATTGAGGACGAGGATATTTCCACATACTACATCCAATATTCCTTTCATATTGGAAATCTACACAAATACCCTAAATCCTATGAAAGGCCTAAACCTATCCCTAATAGGCCCAACATGATCTATCAAAATAAATTCAAATCTGCTCTACAGGGACCACTCATATTTGTACTAGATATGCCACCCAATCAAGATTAACCAACTAGTTTTGAAGGATATTTGTTGTATGGTGATGATTTTCATAATTAATTTCATCATGTTAAATAGTCCATACCAAATAGAATCATGGACCATCTAGACTATCAATGAAAATGACTGGGGGTAAAATCCCAAGGTATTCTTAAGCCATTACCCATAGTAAAGCATATAGGAAGTCTAAGCCTTGGATTTACACCACTTGGGGATGACCCCATTAATTTTAAGAGTGATACTACTTCATTGACTGATGAAGAAAATCTTGGAGTGATGCAACATCCCATTATAGTGCCTACGATGAGCTTGTAAACACTAACATGTTTGATACTAATGTTATTATTACCATTACACCTTGTTATCTTCTTTCCCTTCATCATCCTATCCTAATTTATTGGGACCAACAAGAGACAATTATACCATTAGATGAGTTTTAAAATGAATAGTCTATTGCTAAATTTATGGGTCTTAGATATGGGTTATTGGATGGTGATAAAAAACAAGGATTTGACTTCCACTTGGATCCTACTATCCACTTTGGAGAGCATTCAAACTTCCTTGGTCATAAACAAATTGAAACTTCATGATATTTAAGTGAAAACCTTTATAAGGCAACTTTAAATCAAGAAAAAAGGATAGATAAAGGCAAGTCCATAGGTGAAAATTTGTTTCAATCACCCTTAGATGGGAAATTTTGCTCATTTCCTAAGGAATCTCATAGTCCTCCTTGTCCAAGCATTATCATTGGTTCTAATATCAATTTAGAAAAGCATAAATTATTTGCAAATTTGGTTCAATATTTACTAGAGTAATTTAGTAATTGGCCACTACTAGAAATGGTAGATTCATATTCTTATTACATGGGTGGGACCTATATATCCCAAAGTGACAAAAAAGATAAATTCCCTTCACTTCCAACTATTCTAGAGTAAATATCTACACTCCTTGTAGAGGAGACCACAAAATTAAATATTGGTACCTATGATGACCCAAAGATGATTTAACTAGGCACATCCCTCACTGCTGAGGAGAGAAATTTCATCGTTACTATCTTAAAATATTTCATTGATATATTTGCATGGTCCTGTTCTGACATGCTGAGTCAAGAACCATCTTTAGTGGTGCATCCAAAAGCCAATCCAATCAAATAAAAATTGTATAAAATACATTTGCACATTGTTATACTTGTTAAAAAGGAACTAGAAAATTTATTGGGACTCAGCTTCATTAGACCATTGGATTACTTTGAATGGATATCAAACATTGTTCCAATCAGCAAGAAATCATAGTGTATTTATTATGTACTAATTTTAAGGACATCAAGAAAGCATGCCCAAAGGATGATTTCCATTTACCAAACATTGATATGATAGTAGATTCAAAAATTGGATAATATATGTTTTCCCTCATGGATAGATTCTCAAGATATAATTAAATCTAAATTACACCTAAAGATCAACATAAAACTATGTTCACCACTTTATGAGGGACATTTTTTTATCAAGTCATGTCATTTGGTTTGAAAAACATCAGTGCAACCTATCAACATGCCATGACTGTCATCTTCCATGACATGATGCATGACATTATTGAAGACTATGTCGATGATATCTTGGCCAAATCCAAAACATGAGTAGGACATCCTAAAATTCTATGAAGATTCTTTCAAAGACTTCATGAATATAAGATATGCCTATTTCTTTGGTGTCACTTCAGTCAAATTGTTAGGGTTTATTATTTCATGTAAGGGAATATAAGTTAATTCTACTAAAGTAAAATCCTTTGTGGATATGCATCCACCATCAAATATGAAATAACTTTATAGCCTACATGGTAAGATTCATTCTATTGGGTGGTTCATTTCTTAGCTTTTCACTCACCTTTTGAAGAAAGGTGTTACATTTCAATGTGATATAAATTTTCATCAATACTTTGAATAATTAAAGACCTACATGGTTAATCCACTAGTTCTATTGCCACCTATACTAGGATAACCTTTGCTTCTTTACTTATCATTGACATAACATGCATTGGGGTTAACTCTTGGCCCAACATGATAGTCAGGGTAAAGAACATATATTCTACCATCTGAGCCAAACATGTTACTTATGAGAATAATTACTCACCAATTAAGAAGTTTTGTTTAGCTATGGTATTCACTTCTGAAAATTTGCATCACTATATGATTAACAAAAAGACTCTTGTTATTGCCAAATTTGATCCATTCAAATACCTATTATCCAAGACAATTTTAACAGGTCACATGGCTAAGAGGGTAATGAAGCTAAGTGAATTTAAGATTGAATATCAGAATCAAAAGTTCATAAGGGACAAGTTCTTGTAAACCAACTTGCTAAATCTCCTCTATTATATATATGACCAATCAACTTTGAATTCCTAGAAGAGTCAATTCTAACTCTCAAAGAAATAGATATTGAGTCCAAATAGAGGACATTATATTTGTATGGTTCATTCACATCTCATAGATCTATGACCAATATCTTATTCAATACACCGCAAGGGGATCTCATTCCCAAACATTACACATTGGTTTCCATTGTACTAACAACATGGCTTAGTATGAATCACTCATTTTAAGACTCTTTCTCACCATACAATGGAATATTTGATAGTTAATGGTATATAGGTATTCCTAGTTAATCATTAATCAGGATACAAACTAGTACCAAACAAAGGACAAGAAGATGATACCTTATAAGAGTATAGTAGATAAGCTCAAGTCACATTTTGAAGCTCTTCAATTTGATAAAATACCAAGGGACAATAATCAATTAGTCGATGTAATGGTAACTTTTATATTTATGCTAGTAGTGGCTGATAATGTTAATGAGTATCAATTTCTCATCAAGAACCTTTTTCAACCAACTCATGAACAATCAAATTCTGAGATGGTATGCAATATTATTGGTCTTGATATTCCTTGGTACTAAGACCTTTATAATTACCTTCATGACCTCATTCTTCCTCTAGACTTATCATGAAACCAATGTAAAGCCTTCATCTATAAAACCACCTGATATACATTAGTCACAAATATACTCTATAATAGGGGTTATGATGGAATGCTAATCCATTATTTATCTTTGGGAGAATCCAAATTAGTTTTGAAGGATGTAAATGCAATAACTTTTGGGACCCACACCAGTGGTTTGGTCCTTGCTAAGAAACTCCTTCAAAACTAGGTATTACTAGCCCACAATGGATAATGATGCTTGTTGACATGTAAAAAATGTGATTTTTGTCAACAAAATATTGATTTGATTCATGATCCTTCATTGTCACTCTATCCAACCACTATAGCATGGCCATTTTCTACTTGGAGACTTGATCTTGTAGGGAAGGTAAACCCTGCTTCTTTGGATGGCCATAAACATTTCCTAACTGCCATGAACAATTTTACCAAGTGGATAAAAGCCATTCCCCTCATATATATAATTTACAAATAAAATTTAAATTTTATTCATTGCCATATATTCTACTTATATGACATTCCCTCCACCATTGTCACCAATAATGGTGGCCCATTAAAAAATAAAGAGGTCAAAGCCCTCTGTTCCAAATTCCAAATCAAACATAATAAGTCTGCAACCTTTTACCCTCAAGGTAATGGCCAAGTTGAGGCATCCAACAATATTATTGTCAAAATTTTGAATAAAATTATCAATGATGTTGGTCATGATTGTCATCTACAATTATTCCTAACCTTATGGGCTTACTATACTAGTACATGCACATTTATAGGTGTTACTCCCTATTCCCTAGTTTTTGGTTTTAAGGCCATTATTCCTATTGAGACTGAGTTATGATCTCTATGCATTTATCTATATAATATCATTAATGATGAAGAATATAGAGTGGCTATATTGAAAGAGATGGAGTTATTAGATAAAAAATGATATACAACATTGGCACATTTATGAACCTACCAAAATTAGATGCATGGTAGTTACAACCAATGTATTCTCCATAGAGAATTTGAAATTGGTGATTCGGTGCTAAAAGAGAATCAAAATAATACCAATTTCAAACTCAATAATAAGGGAAAGTTTGAATCCAATTGGCTTAGGCCCTTTATTTTTATTTCAAATTATAATCTGGGGCATATAGACTAGCTACACTAGATGGGTAAGAGATCAATGAACCCATGAACATAAGACATTTTAAATGATACTATGCTTAATTAAAAATGAACTATTGTCTATAAGAGCCTTTGCTTGGGAGCACCTATTTCACCTTATTTATTTTACTATATCATTCTATAGACCATTCATATTAATCTTACCATACCATTCCTTAGACCATTATTTTTTCATTTCCCATGCCATTCCTATTACTAATCATTATCCTGATTATGAATATCTGTTATAGATAAATGCAATGAATGTTATTCTAAAGGCACTTTAAAGTGATCAAAATCAATAGATTCTTTGTAGAGAAGTGTTTTAGGGTATGTCAACAAGGGTGTAACCTACTTAATAGTTCCTTGCAAACTTCTTCTAAATGCTTCTCCTAACATTTCTTTCCCCACTATGAGCCATTTTTGTTCCAATGATTGTTGCATGGTATTCCCCAATGCCTCAGGTTCTGTAGTTGGTTCATGGTAGTTACTATTACATCTAGTTTAGATGTTATTTGAACCTTTACCTAAGGATGTTTTTATACTTTTATAGATGGTTTTTTGTATTTAACATAATACCTTACTTTTCTTATTCCAAAAAAACCAAAAACATTGAGAATTCCTAGGAAAAACCTTTAAAAATACAAAATCATGTAAATTGGCTTATAATTTTCCATGTGAGATATAAAGCCCTAAAAAAATTATAAGATGGAATATTTTATCTACCTCGATTCATTTCAAATCCACATTATAATTATCATACCATTATCCTCCCATTTTTGGGAGAAATACAATGGCCCGAGGTCCACATAGACTATGTAGGAAGTGCTTGGATGCATGGAGCATCTCAGGTCAGCTCAACCAATCTCATAATTCTTCAATTTCCAATCTCATTCTTAATTTTTGTTCCCTTATGCTCTCACCATTTTTTAAGATATACCAGTGAGCATTGTGCATTTTAAATTAGTGCACACCACTTTCCATTTCCAATTACCTAACACTCTCATCATTTTGCTAGCATGCCTTTCCTATTTATTCTTTATCATCACATACCTACTTGACATCACTTTTCTTATATCCCATATCCATAAATGAACTACATTTGGACTAAATTCCATAGGACTGCATAGGTATCATCCACTTGCATTAGGTCATTTGGAGTCATCTCATCCACCCCTTTCCTCTTATTTTATTCCCCTTATTACCATAATTGATTTAGTGTGCCCTTAGTCTAGGGGCACAATATATAAGAGTATCAACTTATTTATTACACATGCACAATTATTGGTTTATTAATTAAGTTATTTATATTGATTACATTACATTTTGTGTGTTTCACTTGTTGATTTGTTGTTTGTTTATTTTGAGTGTTGTGTTTGAGTACAATTTCTTTACATGTGAGTCTTGCCTCTACTTGGGTTTGAGTCATTTAATTTTGTATTTAAAGACTATTTTTATTTCTTGTTGTGTGTGATGCATTATGTTTTACACTTAGGTCTTGATATCTCATATCTTGTATTTAAGTTGTTTACATCTTGTATTTTAATGCTTTTATTTTTCTATTTTGTGTCTTGTATTTAGAGTGTGTTATGTTTTTAACTTAGGTTTTGATATTTTATCATTATCTTAAGTTGTAAATATTTGCATTTAACATGGATCCATGTGAAAATTGACATACAAATTTTATTATAAGTTATTCATACTTATGATGCATCATTTCATTTGTAAAATTAAATACCAAGTGATCAAGATGGTACATAGCAATGTGAAGCCACGATACATTTTTGAAAGCACTATCTACCTATCCAAGACATAATCACAATGACCTCCCATAGATAGAACATGCCTATCTATGCTACCTAAAGATGTGTATCTCCTGAAGTAGGCATATATCATTTATTCATATTGCATGTACATCCATGAGATAAACACAAGTGAAAAATAAACTAGCAATGTATAAGACAACATAATCATGAAAAAAAAACATACATCAATATCCATGTTCTAATCAACATCCCTACATATAACATTATAGTGGTACAAAATCAAAGAGCATCACAAAATAATATTAAAGAGTCCATATTCAATAATCCATGAGACAAAACGAATGTCATATATATTTCAAAATTAATAGTTTTATAAATTACGAGGATATATACATCTTATATATAACAAAATTATGGAGATACAAGATATAATATTACCTATAGATCACCCTATCTCTAGGGGGATTCTTATCAAAGCTCCATACTATGTTCAATGATGGTGATGGTGGAGGTCGTGGTGGTGGTAGAACCATCACTACCTACTATGGAGTCAGTTGTGCCACTAATCACTCTGAAGTTATAGTGTGCCAAGACCTATAGCTCATTTTATCTAATGGCTTTGAGAATACACTTTATAAGTGGGTTCCCTATCCCCTAATGGAACTATGACCTCATATAAACTATGGTGGTAAATAATCTCATCATTCATGCATAGGACATCATCCTTCATGTATAAGGCATCATCCTTGGCCATGATCACATAAAACAATGCTCTAGATATACCACCATTTGATAAAAGATACTAAGCCTCATCCAACTCCCCATGGAGCCTCTGAAAATCACTTGAGCTCTATCCCATTTACCTGTAATAGTCAATAGATTTTTATCTTACATTATCAACTATAACTAAAATCCTACCAATTGATCCTAAACACCTATCATTTAGGAAACCTACCCTTTCAAAATGGTAATATCTAAATCCTAAGATGTGATGATTCCCTATAACCTAGTGGTCTCTCCCTAAGCCACAACTAGCTTAGCTCATAGCCCAACCACATCATGCTATAGACCTATAATCTCTAGTAAAATTTTTGTGATCTCACATTATATCCTATCAATAAATGCCTAATATTATTTTAATATCCTTGTGCTATGGATCCTAGCCTCCCTTGTCCCTATGCCAAAGGTCTTAGCGTCCCCTATACCTATACCATCCCATATACTAGAGGTCTTAGCCTCTTCCATATCCATATCTTATATTTAGGAGCCACCTACTACCTTAACCATCTCTATATCTACTAGATGTACCCCATCTCCATCTCCATCACCATCCTATAAAAATGGGAGTTGTAGAGGTTGTTGTGCTATATGTTACATAGGGATCTACAAAACTTACTATGCTAATAACTACATTGTGATCTAGACAATATACAAGGGGATAACTTATGAGATCACCTACTAAATGGGAACCTATACTTATATTTATGCATGTGAATGTGCCTAACCCTCATCCTTCCTTTGTCATACTCTCTTATGATACTTTGGATAATGGGGCTGAGGTCTAGTTAATCAGATGGGTTAAATACCTACCCACCATGTTGTGTAGGCATCTATCACACTAGCATTCACAACCTTGATTACATAAGGCCACACTATGGGTTATACCATATCAAAATCTATGGTGGCATAGGTCCTCAGTACTGGTATCCATAAATCTCTAATCTCTCATGTTACATGTGCAAAAAATGGGGCCCATCTGACACATCATGTTGGAAGTTGAACTATCACTACATGTGATCTAGCCTATGTCTCTCCATAATAAAGTTGTGTTGACCTATGATATAGTAAGGTGTCAACATATAATATAACACAAAGTTTTATTCTATTAAATCCAAACTACATCATCATAAATGACTACTAGATAAAGTCACCATATACCATCTTGTCGATGGCTCACCTATAAAATCATAAGTCTCCTCGATGGCCTTGTAGCCCTGCTCCCATTTGGACTCAACCATAAACCAAAAGATCCTCTAGTCCCCTCTAAATTTATTGATCCATTAGTTTTTCTATAGTGATGTGCTCCTAAGCCCTAACCTAGAGCAAAGTATTATGGCTAATACTATGGCCCTTAAGAAACACAATCATGTGTAAGTCAAAATCGAGATATGTCAATATCACTAGACCCCATGTAAAGCAATTAGTGTAATCAAGAATGTCTCAAACCAATCCTATAATCCTAATATAAAATAAATATCCACTCTTGTCAAGTAGGAAGAGGTTGATAACAAGATACATCAAGATCAATACCTCCTGAGGCACTAAACCTTGTGGTAGAAGTGGTGCCACTCTTAGAATAATCACTTGAGGCCAAACCAGGTCCTCCAAAGCATCAATGTCAATAGACCCATATACAATCACAAGGTTTATCACACTAACTAGATCCTCCAATACCACTAAGTTTCCCTTTGGCATCCATTACATCTGTTGACCCTATATAAACACTTAAAAAATATTATGCACATCTTCTAGGGTGATAGTGGCCTTTCTAATAAGTAGGTGAAATGTAGACATCTCTAAATGCCAACACTCCACTAGCACTAAAAAATACATATGATTCACTCAAATCACTGGTATTTAGGCTATATGTCACAAATCCACTACCTCTAGGAGCCCCACTATCTCATCTATCATGATCTTAGGCTGATGTAGTACCTATGATTACCACTCACACACCATCATTACTCCTACATGCTTTTGCATATCACACACCAAATAGAATCAAGTTAGTCACTTGTCTATTTTTATGTAATTTCTAAAATCTACCCTACTCTTCTAATTTTAGCTAGTGCATTTTCTTCTAAGTCTATATTTCATTTATTCTATTCCATATATCAATTATCATGTCTTCACCATTTTCTAGGCAACTTTACCATTTGACAAGGTGATTTCATTGTTACACAAAAATCTTACCATTTTCCTTGTTGGTCATATGACTCCATCAATCCATAAGTTAGTCCCACCATTTGGCAGAATGGCCTCATTATTTTAAACAATTTCACCATTTATAATATCCATGTGTCATCAAGGAGTCCACCATTTGATTGGATGTTCTCCCCAATTGATAGGTGTTCTCATTATTTTCATAATTCCCATATAAATTAGTGATCCCACTAATTTAGATATTCC
Source organism: Torreya grandis (assembly GCA_037957365.1). Lineage (NCBI taxonomy): Eukaryota > Viridiplantae > Streptophyta > Pinopsida > Cupressales > Taxaceae > Torreya > Torreya grandis. Next base: position 1,498,077 of record JARHVA010000236.1, on the reverse strand, counting down.
CACCCATTTCGGCATGGTCATTGATATGGCCTTGACCTCGCTGATTTGGATACAACCACATTGATTTTACTATGACCTCACCATTATCATGGGAGACTTCACCAATTTTAGAATTTTGAAAATGGTGAGGTCACCATTTCTCGACTTTATACTTAACATTAAATCTAACTAATGACCAAATTAAAAACAAAAAGGTACCTACCGATGCTCTACTCCCTAGTGGTCACTAGTACTCTTGAATGTGCTCCCTAAGGTGTCTCTAGTGTGGGATATTTACCATTTTCTTTATCTCTCTAATACACAAAAACTAGAGCTATGAATTATAATAGTGGAGGGTAAGAATGAATATTTTTCACCCTCCAAGGGTGAATTTATAGTCAAAATTTTGAATTTTTACCCCCTAGGACTATTTTTTATCCTTTTTCTTCCCAAGACGCTAATTTTTGCCTTGTTTATCTATTTTTAAAGCCATTTTCTTTTAATTACTATATTTTTCAGCCTCTTATACTGAAGCACATGTTTATTTATTCTATTTGTGTACCCATTTGTCAAAAACCATTTTTTTTTCTCCCTTCACAGAGGCATCATGGGTCTCCAAAATAATGTTTGGGGTATTTTCATTGTTTTTGGTGTGTTTTATAGAGAAATTAGACACTATATTATTTTTATTTTAGTTTGATCTTGCTTATTTCATTAAAAATTATTTGTTTCCTTTTTTTGTTGTCACCTTGACTCAATCCCTAGTGTTGATAGGGGCATCATCATGGTGCTTCTTGTTACACAGTTGTACTTGAGTAAATCCATTGGCATATAATGGCATTCCCATCAATTATCATTGGTGTGATGTTTTCAGTTATTTAGTGGATTAGGGGTTGGTTGGATACATGTTACAGGTTGTTCATCATGGTCATTTATATCATGGTGCATACCATTTTGGTGCTATATCAAAAATCAAATTATGGAAAGTATAATTTTTAATATTGTAGCAAGAACTCACCTTGTCTACTATCCCCCAACCAATTCATCACATGCCTAATCATCATTTCTTAGAATGAAAATATTCTCTACTGGGGTAAACCATTTATATTGATCAATGACCAAACCTACCCTAATAGGATAACTCATTGAATTACATGATCATATATGCCCTACTAGGGCACACTATTATACATCAACTAAGACCACCATTTTTGGGACCAATTCCCTCATTTAATATTTCTTTTAATTCTAAGCCCACCGATTTCACTCTATTTTGGGTAGGTCAAAGTATGTTACTTATTTTTTGATGTATCCTTCCCACTTCCCCCCATCTTGGGGCCAATTTATTTCTATTTGTATTCACCATTGGAAATAAACAAATGCTAACATTAAATCATTTAGATTCTTCTCATCTATGGGTTAATTTCATTCATCTCCTTATTTCATTCATCTCTTTTTAGAGAGCCCATGTATGTATTTCATCTCTACCTGTCCTCTCAAGGTGGCATCGTGGGTCATTGATTATTCCTTTGGCCAAGTTTTTCAAATTAATCTTAAAGACTTTTTCATTCTCTAAAAAGACATTATTATGCCTAGTGTCTCACAATTCCTTCTCAAACAAGGGGAAAATGTAGACACTCAATTCTCACCACTACCATGACAAAATTGTAAGTCTAAATGAATTCACGTAATTAAGTACAAACTAGACCAAAAGCATCAAATTTTTTTGATTCATTTGCACATGTCACATACAACTAATGAAATGCATCAATATGTTCCTCGTTGGGGAATTATCATATACAAAATTTTTATCTTCTTCTAATTCAACTCTAGTCAATATGTGACCTAGTAAATTGACATTTTCAACCAATTATGCATGGAAACTAATCAAATTCTAAGAATTATAAAGAGCCTAATCAAATTGACTAAACCAATTAAATGATTTATTTAAAAATCCATATCAAATTAGTTAATATTTAATTTTAGAAAATGAAAATACTAAAAATATTTGAAAAGGTGACATCATTATGATATCATTGGTCACAAAGTAAAAAATGCAATCCATGCTTCATAAATGCAACAAATATCTAATTTATGCAAGTCATACCTATTAATTACTTCCTTATTTCAAAATATTAATTACAACATTAATTTCATTTGGTCTCCAAAGTTGAATCAATCTTGGAACACACATCTTGATCTTGAGATGGATGGTAGGTATCATTTCAAGAAAACTATAAATATGAGGACCTCTATGGACAATTATTAAGATTAATTATGGAAAGATATAATGCCAAAAACATGCTAAATGCTTCATCCTAATTGATCAAATCCATTGGTTGACAAGGGGAGATGCCATTGAAATAAAAAAAGTGCATTGATAAAGACTCCTACTTCACAAATTAAGCACAAGCATTTGCAAAAGAATTGCTAAGTGGGGTCTTCAAGGAAAGTAAATGTCTTGTTTGTTTTATTTTATTGATTTCTTTTTCTAGATATTCTACCTCACCTTAGGTAAAAAACATAGAGAGTTAGTTATTTAATTCATTTTATATTTCATTCTACTAATATTGTTCTAAACCTCTTTATTTTTTGTTCTATAATGCCAATGTCTAGACATGTCTTTCAACTTACCTCTCTTGAAAGAAGATTTATGAGATATCTCCAAGGTTTCTTTCTACCTAGTCTAGGAACATTGATATCCACTCAGTGGCTCATTGTGACCATTCAAATTCAAGGGACCTTTGCTAGGGTGAACATTTTAAACTTGGTTTTAATGGTATCGATAACTTAATAAATAATGTAGGTTTATTATTTTGTTTAGATGGTTTCCATTCAGATGTTGAAAATAGATAAATATGCATTCATTTAGATGTTGCCCATGAAGTGAAATCAATGTTTAGGGTTTTGCTTAAATGTGAGTATATGACTGATTTAAAATGTTTATTCCAATAGTTTAACATTCAATAGGGAAACATTAACAATGGATAAAGTAACTTGCAATTGATATAATCATGTAAACAAATTGCATTCATACAAAACCTAATCTAATAGATTGATAAATAAAATAAAAAATCATTAAAAAGGGGAAAGAAAAGCCTACAATATTGCTAATAAATTTGATTTCATGATTGCATAAACTCCATAAACTAGCCACTGAACCAGTCAACATATACACAATCACATTTAGAGCTAATGAAAGCTTTTGAGGACAACAAACAAAGAAAAAACAACCATAACAATTGTATACATGCATAAATTTAGAGAAACCACTTCCAAGTATTCTATTAATCATCATTAATCATTTTAATAATCAAATTGGAGTTTATTACAATTGTTTCCTCAAAAAATTCTAACATAATGATAGTGTAGGAATTTGAGGGAGAGATTACACTACAACAAAAAATAAAATGCAAAAAATGAAAGATTGATTAGCCTAAATCTCTTTATGGGAGAGAAAAGCTAATCCTTGTACAAAAAAATCTAGTCAATATATAAAATATGGATCTTCAAGGGGAGTATTTTCCCTCTAAAAAACTCTAAAAATTTCCATTCGTGCCATAACTACCTCCATCTCCTCCAAATCTTACCACTTTCCCTATTCATAACCTAAAAATAGATAGAAAAATAAGTCAAAACATTGAAATTAAAAGAGTGAACAATAAAATAGCACATAAAACATGAATAGGTTTTAAACTAGGCATAACCAAGGAAAATTGAGACCATTATTATGTCCAGGATGGAGTCAAATTTTTACCAAATCAAACGGTTTGAATTTTTGACACCAGGATCAAAAGTTATGGCAAAAAATGAAAAGCTATGCCAAAACTAGCCTAGTATACCTAATCAGAATTTTAGGGACATCAAGTTATGTTTTAAATTTCACTTTTTGAAAATTATAAACCCCTTTACTAATTAGGATTTCAACCCCCAATTAACATTGGGGTGCTCATCATCCCATATCAAGACCTAATCAGGTCTTAGTTTGTCGATTAAAACTATGCATTAGATGTTGAGGGGGGATAGACCTAATCAAGGTCTAGACCCTTGAATAGGTCTCCCAAAATTTGAATAGCATGCTTTTTTTTGGATTCTAGTCAGGGATCCAAGCCCACACAACACTACACCTATCTATCTACAACCCTAAGATCTAATCGACAATTCAATCCCTAATTAGAACTATGAAATACCCTCAACCCACCTAATGGCCTAACCAGATATTTTTCTCTAAAATACACTAAGACTACCCCTTGATCCTAACCTAAAACCTAGTTGAGGTTCTTAACCCTAACTACCATTACAGTCTACACCCCCAATGACCTCTGACCTAGTCAAGGAAAAATCCATGACTATAACTAGATAGGCCCTCGACCAACTACCTAGACCTATTTAGGAAAAAAGACCTAATTAATAAAGGAAATTTTCCAAGGCACTAAATCTATACCTAATCATAGTTTTGATGCCTGATGATAATTTCAAATAAAAAGTGAACCCCTAGACCTAATTAGGCTTCAAAATCCTGTTAGGTCTATAAGACCAAATATTTTTGAAAGAAGGCAAAATTTCCCAAAAAATTCTGATTAGGTAAGTCAAGGATAAATTTGGACTGCACAAATCCAAATAGTGAATTTCAAAAGTTTTTCACCTAGTGAAGCAAGATTCAATAAGTACAATATAGAGGTTAAGAAATCATCTAGAGACTAAGTGTAAAATATGAACATGACACACATGAGCTTGGTCATCAATTCAAGAGAGTTTTTAAGGGTTGAAGGGGCACATAAATTAATGTGACCCCATAAATAAACTAAAAGGAAATGAGAGAGCTAAATAGTGAGATTTTGCAAGCAAGAATAAGTGAATCTAGACTCTACTTCAATGCCAAGTGCTTTATATGAAACTTTACCATTTGAACTTAGTCACCATAATGAGATAAGTTTTGAGAGTTAACTAACACAAAAAATGATATGACCTCCTGGAGCAGTGTAAGAGAGCTAAGTAAGCCAAGTTTCAAATACAAATTGGGAGGTCAAGAGTCTGATTTCATGATGAGTGTTATATATGAATTTTTCTTGCATGAATGTGGTATTTCCAATGGTGATGATTGTGGATACTGATTCAAAAATCAAATTGAGATGAATAACCAAGGAAACTTGAGAGTGCAAAGACCATTGAGTCATGATAAAAAGTGAGAGTGACTATAATAAAAAAGAGGTTACCTAATTTTTAGAAGAACTAGGGTGGGTTAAACAAGTAAAAACAAATGGTGCCTTTACTAGAAAATACTATTGAGTATTTTAGAATGATAGAAATGTGTCTACAAACCTAAAATACTTGGTTGAGACCACCATGAAACATGAATGTATTTTAGATAGGAGAAGATGGGATTGGTTAAAGGTATAAATTTAAAATTCTCATTGACTTGATGTGTGAAAATGAGTAAAATTACCACTTCTTAGAAATTACAAGGACTAGCTACTATAGATCCAATCATTAGGATAGTGAATCTTACCTTGAGACTATTTTCTTAGATATTGCTTTACTACCATCCAATCATCCATAGCCCCAATGGATTTTTTGCTAATCCCACTCGAGACCTTGCTTTACTATTGTCCATACATCTATAACCCTGGTAGAGGTTTCTTGAATCACCCAAAATTTAGTTTTCTTGAAAAAAAAATAAATCTTATTCTTATTTTCTCTTTTCTCTTTTCTCTTTCTTTTTTTAGCATCTCAATTTTGGGTCGAGGGCCACCACAGCAAGTAAAAGGTAAAATTATAATTTTTCACCTTGGATCTTCACTATAGTAGGTTCATCTAGGTAAACTTAGAAACCATTAAGATGTGATTTTGTGTTTGGTTTTAAGATAATGTCTTCATTGATAAAATAGTTTTACCCAAACTTAACCCCATCGGAATAAATTAAAAACACGTATGATAGTTTAAGATTTTGGCACTAATTTAGAAATAGAATCTAACATTATAAACTACTTAGAGTAATTACACACTAGAATGTCACTCAAGATACTTGCGTACAAGTATTCTATTATTAATTATTTAACCAACAAGGGAACCTACATGGTAAAATAAATGAGCCAAACCAAAAAGGGACAAGCAATGAGGCCGGACCAAGAACAAAAGATGGAAAAGTGATGAAAGCAAACTAAACTAATAACAAAAGTATGAAAAAAAACATGAAACAAAGCAAGAAAAGGAAAGAGAAAGTATTTATATAAAATTGATAGGTTAATTCAAGCCTATAAGTAGTGTTTGAGGAGCTACCCATTGATGGGAAATGGGGAATTCTCAATAGTTAAACACTTGATATATAATGTGGTCATGTTCAATATTTTGAGATGATTTGTATAAATCCTACCATGGAGACATTCAAACTTACAAGGATATTTCCATTTTAGTTCATGTACACTATCTCATGAGGCCCTATTTATGTTCTTCTCATGAAAATTAATCAAATTCATAGCATTAAATTCAACAATATACTTATGATTAACTTGTGAAAATAACTTGGGATAGATTTTGAGAAATACCTCTATCAATTCATTGAATTACAATGAGGGATAGGGGTGGGCATTATTACATACCAGAGAGATATATTTACCCAACCTAGTGATGACATTCTCTTCAAGAAAATTGACTACCATATTGGTTGTGCAATTCTTGAAATTTTTAGCCTCAACTCTATAGATACAATAGTTAATGGGGTATATTAGATTTTGAGAGACGGGTGCTACTCTAATGCTGACCTCTTCATTTGTTCCCTCATCATACAATGGACATCCACTATGTTCTTTTGTTGTCAAAAACCTTAGAGCTTAGTCTTCAGTAGAAAATGTAGGCACAAAGTAATTCAAAATGGTGATACTTTCATCATAGTAGCTTGTAACACTCCAATTTTCACTCTTATGATACCAGACATTGCCATACTATAAAACTATTTCAAGTGAACCAAGGATATCTTCTTTATTAGGAAGGCATAGGTTTGGTTCTTTCCATGATAAGGACCTTCTCACTTTGTCATTTATAGTTTAAGTAGGGGTTTGGTTGTCTAGAGTAGTGGCATGTTTGCCACAATAAATTACTATGTATTTGATTTTACTTGGGCTGATGTGTCCTAGCTAGCCAATTTATAACTCATCCACCTATGTTGCTGACAAATGTTGTTGACAACTTCCCTCTATGTTTGGATTAATTAATTTTGTATGCAAAGGTAACCCTTAGTAATGGAGCTACTTATGGTGCACACAAGGAATCATCCTTATCTAGTTGATCTAACTCATCCCATACTAATTCTTCTAGCATGGTCGTCATGTTAATGAAGAGATTTTCATGATTTTATACCTTTTTCTCAAGTGTGTAGACCCCAAACTTAGATACTTTATATAAGATTTCATTTATTTTTTTGTATTATATGATCATGTGGGTCATCTTAGGTTCTTTATCAATTATTATCAAGTTGGGTATGCCTCACCATAGGAGCCACATGTGAGATAATTCAATTTCCATGTATCCATTTAGAATTTTGAACCAATATCTACATAGGAGCATACAATATGCATCAGGTATATCTACTACCAGAATTTAAATAAATTATTACTCCCTAAGATCAGAGGCTAACTGCATGTGAATGTGATTCAACTCATTGATAACCCTAAACTCTCACTTGTCCAACTAAAAAATTTTTATATTTGAATTTATAGGAGTCAAACCCAACTATTGGCAAACTGCATAAGGCATCACATTACCAAAAGCACCTAAATCCACCAAAACATTATTTAAGTTATTTCTAAAAATTTAGATTGTTAGAAGGAAATGAAGAGTTTCAATTTTTTCTTGTATATTGCAACGTGAATGTTAGTTTTCCTATTAACTTCTTTCCCTTTAAGAGTAGATAATTCTTTTAATAACATGTCTTTTTGGTTGGAAATTTGGAGCAAGTTAAACATTGTTATGCTGGCCTTAGTTTTCTTCAGGTCATCTACAATGTTATATCCATCTTTTCTTGGTTTTACTAGTTTCTAGTTTGTGGGGGTGTAGTATTTTTCTTAGGTTGGTAAGATATGCTAGGTCCCTTAGGTGTAAATTTATTGTTGTTCAAGTTCTCATCAGGTGGAACTTGAGTGTTGTTTAGAGGAATAGATGTAGATATTGGACTTTGAAACTTACTCCTTAACTGATAGTTATTTCCCCTTTGAAATTGTTGGAATGCATGAACCTCATCTAACTTGTCTTTAGGCTCATTTTCAATCTTGAATAAAAACTTGTAAGTTTCGAAGTCTAGCATTATACCAAGGTTTCCTCTACCTTGATTGGAGATGTTATTGTCAGGAGTAGGCACTATATTTAGGTTGTCCATATCCTTCTAAAAGATTTTGAGGCCAATATAAACTTGGCACAATCAATTTTAGCATGATCAACTATGTTTTGAAACCTAAAATAGGTGGACAATGCTAAATCATCCAACTTTACTGCATTATAAGCACTATTGTTATTGCTCTGATTTAAATTCTCAAGAAAACTAGGCATTCCTCCATTATTGGGCCTCATGTTCCATTGCCTATTTGTTATTTATAAGTTGAAGTTTATGTTCTATGTGGGGTTATTCATGTTTGGGGCATTTTTTTTTGAACTTTTATATGTAAATTGACCATATCATTTGTCAATCATTGAACCATTTGATGCAAGTTTACTACTTATGGGCTCACGTTAGCATTCTATTGATTTCCTATTTGAGGTTGTGGGTTAAATATAGGTGTACTAGTTTTTATAAATGTATGGGAATAAGGGTGTGTTTGGTTATGGGTGTTGTTGATAGGCATCTAATTATTTATAAATGATGACACCATATTGGTTGCTAGTAGAGGCAACATAACCACTCACACTAGGCATGATGACAATGTTTTTATATGTAATAGAAATAAGTTATTAATTATTTGCTTATGATAAAACATGATATAGAGGAATATAAGGATGACTATTTTATAGTTATTTTAATGTCATCAAATTATAGAATGGATTTGGGCTTGAATACATGGCACCTGGGATCAAATTCATCAAAGTGTTATGTTGAAAAGCATGATTAATCATTAAAATTTGATTATATTCACCTAGCTAGCCTAACAAAGGTAAAGGACCAACTCCATAGCCTTTTGGTACCATCTATAGCTTAATTTTTACATCTTCATTATAGGTTAAAGACAAGGATAAGAGGGATGATGGAGTTCTTTTAAGAAACATGGATGCCATTGAGTCCAAGCTCCTCAAGTAGGTTTAAATAGTAACCACTTACATTTAAGTGTATATGTATTTAAACCTTTAGTATAACTTATATAAACATGAATTAAATACACTCATTGGTTCATTTGGTCTACTATAGGTAGTAACAAAGTGATGGTATAGGATAGCTAGATCGATGGGCAGCTTGAAGTGATTGATAAATACCATTTCTAAATCAACCTAAGAGGTGATATATTAATTTATAAATCTAATATACTAAGCATAAGAAAAATATCCTAAGGAATAAAGGAATATTTGGCATACCACATCCTCATGTTGAACCTGAGTATAGATAAGGGCATATTTGAATGCTTAAATATGTTCTTCGATGGTTTGAATCCTTTTAGGAATGTACTTTGGGTAGAACTTGTTAAAATTCTTTGATAAGTCATGAGAGAACCCTATAACATTCATAGGGCATCCAAATTCACTAATCCAAGTGGAATTATCCACCATTTATGAGTTCTAAACTAAAATAAATAGGTTAATAAATGAAACTATAGTTGTGAGTGAGCTACTAGCTGAGTGGATTTGTCATATTTTGGTTTCCCTTTATTTTCTCTTGGTTTTTGATGTTTAGTGAGCTATGATAATTCAAATTTAGACCTTAAAAAATTTAATACCATGGGTATCTATCTGATTTCTATTTTAGATTTCAAATTACCCAAGCATGGGCAACACTCTTAAGTGTTCAAACTTTACATTTTCTTCTAAAAATTTGAGTTTTACATTTATGGGTTGCCCTCCCTCTAGCATCAATTATGTTGATGTGTGTTTTGGAAAATGCCAACTTCTAAGAAGTTATTTTGACTCACCTCTCTTGAAAGGATATTTGTGACATCTCCCCAAGGTTTCTTTCTACTTGGTGTAGGCAAACTGATCTGCACTCAATGGCTCATTGTGACCATTCTTCAAAGGGCCTTTACTAGTTTGAATATTTCAAATTTGGTTTTAATGGTATGGGTGTTTAAATAAATTAATATATAATACATGTTTATTAGTTCATTTAGATGGTTTCCATTCAGATGTTGAAAATAGATAATCATTCATTTGGATGTTTCCCACGAGGTAAATTAATGTTTAGGGTTTTACTTAAATGTGAGTTTATGACTAATTTAAAACATTCATTCCATTGGTTTAGCATTCAATAGTGAAAAAATAATAATGGATAAAGTAACTTAAAATCAATATAAACATGTAAACATATTGCATTCATGCAAACCCTAATCTAACAGATTGATAAAAAATAGGAAAATGGGAAAATGGGAAAGAAAAGCCTACAAAAATGGTATCAAATTTGATTTCATGATCACATGAACTCCACAAATGGGCCATTGAACCAACCAACATATACACAATCACATTCAGATCTAATACAAGCTTTTGAAGATAACAAAAAAGGAAAGAGTCGTATGGAATCATAAATGCATCAATTACTTAAATCAATCCTAACTCAAAGAATATAGATCCTACTTACACTTCTGATTGAGCATACATTAGATAATCGAGAACATGACCAATATGTGGACCTACTAGACCCAATTAGGGGATCTCTTATCATAACAATAATACTAGGGAAGGTTCCAAATCCTCCATTCAAGTAAAATCATGCAATAACCCTAACTAAGACTTATGTTTTCATATTCACTAAATTAATAACAATTAAATCAAAGAAATATAATCTAGTGTTCAATAAAGCTTGTGGCACAATATGGGGGTTGATAAAAAAAAGAAAGTAAACATGCATAAGAGAAACTCAATTAAACTATGTATGAGTAAGACCCTAATGTATGGAGAAGAAGAGTAATATTATTCAAAATCCAATACTTATGCTACTTTTATCTCCTAAAAAGAGGAGCAAAGTTAGATAATACTTACATGAAAGATGAACCCATTGAGACTCAATCTCTCCCTTAACCAAAGGGGATTTAGAAGAGGTTATTATGTTTTATAAGGATCACTAAGAAAGGCCAAAGCATCTAATACTTCTCCACAAGACTAGATTCTTCTAGTAAAGACCCTAATATAAGACTCCTCAAGTAGAATGGTGGAAGAGGAGATTACAAAGAAGTGTAAATGAATAATAACTCTTGATGTCTCTCTAATAATGGAAAAATTATCTTGTATATATGGGTAAATTTAACCTTAATACCTTATAAAAATTTTGACCAACAGTGTCGATCCAGTTGACCTAGTATTGATATTGATAAATATTCACTAGGTCACGGGCTAGGTCAGCCAAGAGCCAACCTAGAACCTAAATGAATTTCACCAATAAGAGTATAAGTTTGACCTGTTGACTTAGAACTGTAAACTATTGAAAGGGGTTTTAGGTTCGAAAAATGGGGATGGAAGGTGGTAAATGACTAGAGGTGTGCAAAAGAGGAGTAATAGCTTAGGGTAATGTTTTTAGAAGCTAGTTAGATTGGTAATAAGTAGTAATAAGGGATAATAATAATGCAAAGAACCAATGATATGTCCATCCCTTTCCTAGTACACCCCTTAGGGTTTAAACTCAAAGAGATTGAGACTCGATGGGTTTCTTCAAGATAAAAAGCACCAGTGTTTGATAAAAGTTGAAAATATTATGTGTATACATATGCCCCACTCAAATCTCATCACATGTCACTTAGGTGCAATAGGGGATGGTGCTTCAAGAAAGAACATAGTAGCACATAATGATGAGGGAAAAAAAATTGTAGCAAAAATAACTGAAAGTAAATGTGATGTGTACCTTGGCTTACCTTTATTACTGAATGGTTGTCTATTGTGTTTGTAGTTTTGATTGTTGAGGTCATAGAAATTGATTTTGACAAACCCAAGAATACAAAACTAAAGAGCAAAAAAAATTCAAGAAAGCCAAGATAAATTGTGCTATGTGGATGGGATGTAATTAAAATTTTGGCAAGATGGGGTGACAGGTGCTATTAGAGACCAAATGACCAAGTCAAAAAAAATTTAGAGTAAATCAGATAACTGAAAAGCAAAAGCTAATAAAGACTAAAAAACTCAAAAAATTAAACCTTAAGTAGGAAAAGACAAAGTCACCAAATCAAACCAAGGATACATGTCAAAAAGATGGTAATCAAACATTAATGTAAAATTAGTAACAATCCTTACTTAGACAAAGATGGGCAAACAAAAATGGTAAACCAACATTGTTGAGTGAGTAATAACAATCCTTAATCATCAATGGAAAAAGGAAAGGTGCATAAAATGGAAACAACATTGGTGAGTGAGAAGTAACAAGAAAACCTCACTCAATAATGGAAAAAGTACATGAAAGTAGAAATGAACTCAGGTGTCTGCAAAAAAGGTGGTATAATAATGAGAAATGGTAAAAAAAACTAAATAATGTCTAAAAAAATAAATCCATGGTGTAAATAAAGTAATCCATAGTTTCTCAAACATGTTGTTTTAATCCAAGGATAGATAAAACTAAAATCAAAGTAGTGCTAGCATGTTTATAAGATGTGAAGAAGGAAGTAAAGAAAAGGGAAAACAAATTTAGAATCATAATTTGCCTGTCAAGGGGGAATTTAAATGGGTGGAAGGGAGAATGAAAGAAAAACCAAGGTAGAGGAACTATTTATCAAAATCAAGACACTCAAATTAGGTTTATCAAAACAAGAGGAATTTTGACCTTAAGGACTCTGAAGAACTTCTCTTATCCACACAAGTCTTAGGTCAATAAATCAAGTATGGAGATCATTCCATGAAGTCTATATGCATCAAAATTAAAATGGACCTACCTTCCCATAACTTTATCCCCTTCCTCAAGACCCCTAACAAAACCATCGATCTATTGTGAAGATTGGGTACTTGAGTGCAAAATTAGGTAGCACCATAGAGTTTGTTGAATTATCCTACTCCAAACTACTATTCTACCACACCCCAATGGACCTCATCTCTATTGTGAGGCCAATTTTGGAGTTTGAGCTACACTTGGAGATAGAAGATGTGCTTGTAATCACATCTTTTGGTGTTATTTTAACTTCTAAAATTTGTATATTGCTTTTTGTATATCATTGAATTTTGTTTCAAATGATTTGGCTTTTAACTTTCTTGATGGATTTTTTTATTCCTCCTCCATATGGATTTGAAAAACCAAATATGGGTGTTAAAGATGAATTTCATTTGAATACTTGAGACTTGGTTACTAAGAGAGAGAACTTAGAGAGCATGATGTCTAAGAGTCTCATAAAGTTAGGTGAAATAAAAGTGTTATTTTGACTTTGACCTTATTTTATCCAATGTGAAGTGGAAAGGAAAGGAAATCAAAAGAAGTGAAACATGAAACAATTTGAATTACTTCAACTCATAAAAAATATTACAAAGGTTTAAAAATGGATAAATTAATAGTAAATTGTGATTCTTTATCATAAGAATGAGGGAAATAGAGAAAAAAATGCTAACATAGATTTTTGTGAAATTTTCATCTATCAAAAGAAGCAAAAGTTAAAGTTGAGAACAAAGGATCAAAAACTTATAACCACATTCTAGGAAAGGAATGACAAGATGGTGATTTTATGAGGAATACTAGGTCTTATCCATGGTCTTACACTATAACTCATAAATGAGAAACCCATGAGGGTGACAAAAAAGTATTGGAAAAATAAATGGGATAAAAAAAAGATGATATTTGTGAGGAAGGCCAAGTCCTATCCATGGTCTTACACTAAAAATCACAAAGAGAAACCCAAGGGGTACTAAAATGTGTGTAAAAATTATGAAAAATAAAGAAGATAAAAGTATATTATGAGGAAGACCAGGTCTTATCCATGGTTTTACAATGCAGCTCAAGAGAAAAGGGAAACCAAAAACCAAAAGGAAGGACTAAGGTTTATGAAAGGAGAGGATTGATGTAGAAGGTGAGACCCGTGGAAGTATCCTAAAAAAAGTGTTATATAGATATCATATGTAAAACATGGAAATTAAGGGAAGGATCCTAAACTAATGCTTATATCAAGGATGAGCATGTGAGAGACAAGCTTGTGTCTCAAAAGGTTTCTTAAAGTTGAATTAGTTTGGTATCATTTCATGCAGAATATGAGTGGGCATCATAAGATTCCCCAAAAGGTAAGTGGATGTAGGGATGGGAATTTTAAGATAACCTAGAGTATAAAATGATATGTGGGTGGGCATTGCGAGATACCCTAAAGGGTGTGTGGATGGGCATCACAAGATGCCCCATAAGCTGGAAAGAGGAGGAAAAGATAAGATAGATATGAAGAAAAGAGCACCCCATATAGTGTCTAAATGAATTTAGGTTATCCAAGAATATTTTGATAGGGGACTTCATGATGATTTTTAAAAAATGAAAAAAATTATAAGGAAGGAGAAATAGATAACTAAGTCAGATATATAGGATAATAGTAAGAGTACAGATTCAACTAGGTTGAACTAGTATTGTAAACTAGGAGAAATTGAGTCTGATAAAGATATAGGGTCGACTGGGTCAACCTAGTATTATAATCTAACTGGTAAAATAGATAAAAATTTCACTGGGTTAACCTAGTACTAAAAGTAGGAAGAAAAAATAGTCTATTAAGAGACTGTGTTGAACATAATGAAACTATACTAAAAAGAGGGAAACATATTGTAATGTACTTGAAAGTAAGAAATGAAAGGAAACACACAAGCAATTAGACCAATGAGAATGATCCAATTGAAGCACATAACACAAAATCTTACACCAACATGGTCAATTTAAGTTTTTGCAATATAACATATAATGAACATAGAGTAAGTAGTCAACTGAAAAGTAAATGCTAAGCGGTCATCCTGAATGTTGTTATATTATTATAAAGTGTTATTTTAAGTGTGATATGGAATTTGGCTAAAAGTAGGGAACTAAAAATAAATCTATGAATAGTTTCAAGATGTTTAGGCTAAAAGGGATCTATGTTGGCAATGCTATTGGCATGTTATTAGGGCATGCCGCCTCATTTCACAATCTTGTAGCGATAAGGGTGTTGGGTGCTTTACTAATATATACCATTAACCACATGTTTATACTTTTCTAGAAAACCAAGTCAGCTTCCCCCTTGGTGATGAAATACAAGTAGGTAGGCCTTGGGTAGACAATTTTTTAAATATATTTTGAAATTTTGTGATTTGGTAGTGTGTGAAAGAAAGAGAAAAATAGTGAAACTAAATGGTATATTAAAAATCCACCTAATTAGACTATGTGATCTATTATAAGCATGTAAACAACTAAAAGTGAAAGTATGAAGTAATTACTAGCATATAGATGTTAATTCCAATTTGAAACATAGTACAGTGTCAATTTAGATGACAGTGTATGCAAACATTACAGAATATATTAGATAATATCACTAATATACTGCTGAAGCAAGGGTCTTTAAGAAATATGTTGATAGTGTTGACCTAGCCTTTTAGATGGAAGATAAAATAAAGAACTAGGTCAACCTAGTTTATTGTATGAGGGTAGTTTTAAAGACTACAAAATGTGTAAAAAAAAACTATAAAGAATAACTAAAATGAAAGAGACAGAGAGAAAGGAAGCTTGGTGGGTTGGAATATGTTGAGGAATGTGAAATTTCTATTAAATTTTTTTGAATGTTACAAATTCTACTAATTGTGTTGACTAGGTCAACCTAGTTCTGTAGTTCCATATTTGTTGAACCCTGTGAAGATGACTATATTGGCCTAGTCGACCTAGTATGTTTTTTGGAAGATGTTTGGAATACTATGTCAACTTGTTTGACCTAGTAACTTGTATTTGATGAAAACTTACACAAAAATAATAGATTCATTTTTGATGTGATTGTGTGTTAAACCTATACATAAAAGTTAGAAACTATACTAGCCCTATCAACCTAGTATCATAAATATAATAAAATAATAAATAATATGATATAAAATAAAAATGTGGAAGAAAAATTTCAAGGGTTAGATTCACATCAAGTTTACCAAAATGTATAAAATAAAAAATGCATCAAATATATAAATCTATCCTAACTCAGAGAAGATAGATCCTACTCACACTTCCAATTGGGGATACATTACATAATCGATAACATGACCAATATGTGGATCCACTATACCTAATTAGAGGATCTCTTATCATAAAAATAATACTAGGAAGGGTTCAAAATCCTCCAGTCAAGAAAAATCACACAATAACCCTAACCAAGTCTTATGTTTTCATATTCACTATACTAATAACAAGTAAAGCAAAGAAATCTAATCTAGTTCTCACCAAAGCTTGTGGCACAATATGGGGGTTAGTAACCAAAATAAAGTAAACATGAATAAGATAATCTCAATGAAGCTATGTATGATTAAGACCCTAATGCATGGAGAATAAGAGTAATATTATTCAAAAGCCAATACTTATGCTACTTCTATCTACTAAAGAGAGGAGCAAGTTAGAGAATACTTACCTAAAAAATGAATGCATTGAGACTCAATCTCTCCCTCAGCTAAAGGGGATTTATAAGAGGTTGTTTTGGTTTGTAAGGATCACTAAGAAAAGCCAAAGCATCCATGACTTCTGTACAAGACTAGATTCTCCAAGTAGAAACCCTAAGCTAAGACTCCTCAAGAAAAATAGAGGAAGAGTAGATTGTAAAGAATAAAGAATTGAAAATAAATAACTCTTAATTTCTCTATAATAATGGTGAAATAATATTTTATATAGAGGCAAATTTAACCCTAAGCCCTTTCAAAAAAATTGGCCGACAAGGTCGACCCAGTCGAATAAGTACTGATATTGACAAAAATCACTAGGTCATGAGCTAGGTCGGCCAAGAGTCGACCTAGACCCTAAATTAATTTCACCAATAAGAGTAAAAGGTTGAACTAGTTGACTTAGTACTATAAACTATCAAAAAGTGTTTTAGGTTAGGAAAAGGGGATGGAATGTAGCAAATGACTAGAAGAGTGTGTGAAAGAGAAGTAATAGCTTAGGGTAGTGTTTTTAGAAGTTGGTTAGATTGGTAATAAGTGGAAATAAGGGACAAAAATCCTATGAATCACTAATGGTCTACCCACCCCTTTCTTAGTTCACCCTTTAAGGCATGTACTCAAAGATATTGAGACTTGATGGGTTCCTGCAAGATCAAAAGCATCAGTATTTGATAAAATTAGAAAAAAATATGTGTATACAAGAGCAACTACTATATGCATGCACAAATTGAGAGAGAAAACACTTCCAAGTATTTTATTAATCAACATTTATCATTATGATATTAAAATCATAGTCTATTATAACCATTCTCTTGAGATATTACCAACATAAAACTAGTGGATGATTTTTTTGGAGAGATTACACTATAATAACAAATAAAGTGTAAAAATTGAAAGAGTGATTAGCCCAAATCTCTTTATGGGAGAGAAAATCCAAACCTTGTACAATAAACTCAAGTCAATATATAGAGAATAGTTATTCAAAGGGGAGCATTTTCCCTCTAAAAATATCAAACAACTGCCATTAATGCCTTATCTACCTCTATATCCTCCAAATCCCACCAATTTCACTATTCACAACCTAAAAAGAGACTAAAAATAAGTCAAAAACTTATAAATAAAAGAGTGAATAGTAAAATAGCACACAAAAGCATGAAAAAGTTTTCAAATAGGCACAACCAAGAAAAATTGAGACCATCATCATGTATGGTATGGACTCTAATTTTTAGTAAATCAAATAGTTTGAATTTTTGAGATCAAGATCAAAAGTATGAAAAATGAAAAGGTTTCTCAAAAATAGCCCAATAGACCTAATTGGGCTTTTGGTGATGTTGACCAATTTTGCCCACAGGCAAAATTTCTATCAACTTCTCCCCTAATGTTTAGGGCCAATTCTTTTCGGGTTCAGTAGAATCAATGAATTCAGTTCATAGCCGAGTTCAATGGTTCAAAGATAGAAAGTTCATCAACTTTGATTCAAAGGCTCATCGGCGCGCTTGGTTGAACCATTGAACCATTGTGGTTCAACGGGTTCAGTTTAAGGAGGCCGCACTTCAAAGGAAAAGACTCAATGACTTTTGTCAAGGACGGTGACATCCCAAAGGCTGTCAATTTTAATGCAATAAACTAGCCATTTATTTTTTGAAATTTTTGAGTGTCAAGCATGGAAAAGCCCAAGGAATGCAGCGACCAGCCAAGAGATCACCTCAAGGGTTGAAAGAGCTAGAAAGACAAAACCAAGAAAAGACAAATCACAGATAACAAGCAAGGAGAAATGATATGGTGTAGAAGTGACAAGGTGGTCCAAGTGGCAAAGTACAGGCAATTTATTGCCTGATAGTCCCCAAATGGCATAACTAGCAAGTAACATGGCCCGTGCATTTAAAAGGGGAAAAATTTTAGTCTATTGGCAGAAAAGAGGCGTGATCCACACTTTCACATTAAATCTCCAATGCCAAAGTCAAATTTGGCGATTACACAGCATGGTTCCAACAGGCTTCTTCTAGAATGATGACAACACAATAGTGTTTTCCTCTTTCCAATGGAACGCGACAGGCCAACTTGTCAAAAAAAAGCACCAAGTTTCTTTCTCCTTTCTTTTATATATTGTAACTTCTCATTTTTTAGAAGGGTCGGATCTTCCACATTTGTAAGGCATAGCCCTGATAAAATTTCACCTAAATCAAATAAAATGCAGTTTTTACCTCCATTTGGATAGATGTTTTAGAGTATGCCTTGAGTATTTGTCTGTGTCTAGTCATTGTTTCTTGATGCTCTCATAGGTTCAAGACCAGCAGACATGTTATCTACAAGGTGCCATCTCTACAGCTGAAAGGAGAAGAGCAGTATTTGAGAAGTGTGAAATAGAGGAAGTTACTACATAAATGTGCATCTCATAGCACCTTTGGTGATCTCTTTCTTTTTTTGTATCTTCCATTAAGGCCTCCCTACCAGTTTCCAGCAGCCTGGTCCTTCTGCCAAATGTGTAGTGTATGCATGTGTTTGTCTAGTTTCAGTGTGAGTGTGTGAAGGTTAACTTATTTTGGTGCATTACCTCTTTAGAGTAGGTTTGTTTTTCCTGCAATCTCTCTCTCTCTTTTCATCCCACCCCCATTTATATCTATATATATGTGCTTTACACTTGCTAGAAATAACACGATGCATCGAAAGGAGCTACCCCTTATCTAGAGACTCTCTCCTCCAGCTTCACCGGTCCCACAAGCGAGAGGAGAGTTTCCATGTTACGAGGAGAAGGTAGGAGCTAGGCCTCCTTGCCCCAGGTGTAATCTCTTGCATCAACAGTTCTAGCACGCTTGGTGGGACCAACTAGGACAAGTTGTGTCCAAAGAGTTGAAGAATTTTTGGTGTGTTCTTCAACCAACCAGCCTTTGGAGGATTTCCATCAAACACCAATGGTGACTCTGAGTTGAATCTACTGGTTAAGCAGCCTGGTGCCATCAAAAATCACACTTTTGTATGTATAATCCCTTTGCACAAAATCATGGACCTTATTGTCTTTCCTATAATTTTGATCAGACTTAGCCTCTTGATGGCATCTCCCCAAGCAGCCCTCCTAGTTGCCCTTCAACCAAAAGGGCAAATTCTAATTCTGAGATCTTTCACCCTAATGGTACGCTCCTGACTTGGAAGGAAATAGTGGAATCACAGGGTAGGAAAGAGAAAAAGAAAGGTTTTGTTCAAAACCTTGAAGAAGATGAAGCTGCTCCTACCCATGATTCCTATTATTTCTAAGAAAGGCTCTTCCAAGAAGATCTAGCCAGGAGAATTGTAGAGTTGGAGTCCCAAATGAGATTCCTTAGCCAACGTGTGTTGGACCTGTTTAGACCCAGCCCATCCACACACCTCCAAGAGAGCTGTCAGGCCATGCCTGATATAGGTGAGGTGCTGACCAAGTGGAAGGAGGATAATCATTCGATTCTAGCTCAAGGACTGCCTCCTCTTCCACATGTTTTTGCCACTTCACCCCTTCTCAAGGAAGAACCTATTCTGCAAGAGGCAAGTGAGGTGTAGAAGATCTAATCTATAGTCCTTCAAGAGGCTGTCATGAGTGACAATGAAAAAGAAATCATCATTGATGCTTCTTGTGAAGACACCATCATCAGTGGAGAAGATGCAGGTCTTGCACATATGCAAATGTTCTAGCAATATGAGGAGGAACAAATGCATGGTGAGCTCTCTTCCCCTCTATTTGATGAACTTCCTCACTATTTTGATGATGAGGATGACTACACTGAGGAGCTTGAGTTGGGGGAGGATCAAGAGAATATCTTTGAACATCTAGAGATCCTGATCTTTGAGGAGGAAATGGAGAGGTTTGTCTTCCTTGAGGAAGGCCTTGAAAGAGAAGAGGATGAGTCTAACAGAGCCTGCAATGAAGCAGAAGGAAATAGGTCAGACCATGAAACACTACAGAGGAGCTATACATATCAAAGGGCTAACGATGATAAGCCAATAGCCACAGATTTCTTTGTGAAGAGCACCAATTTGAAGGACCAGCATTCAACAGGCTTCCATGGACAAGTAGAGTATATATATATGTCAGAAGCATGTTTGAACCTAATCAAACTTATATTCCAGCCAACTCAGGTGACTGATAGGAGGAGCAAGTCACCAAATCTCCTTTTCATTCAGCTACTTGCCTGGCACCGTAAGTCTTCTTGCCAGGAAGGGGACTTAAGAAATTTTCCCTTTGACCCAGGAGGGAGGCAAACATTCCTAGTTAGCTGTATATAGTAGTTTGTTTTCAATTTCTTTCCCACTTTCCCTAAGTGTAGTTTGCGCAAGTAGTGTTTTTAGCCTTGTGTGTTTCCCTTTGCTTGGGGGTAAAAGCTTCATGTTTGATTCTTGAATATTTGGGGCTGTTGCTAAATATTTTATAGCTGCATCTGACTCTGCACCCAATGGATTTTAAGGCAACTGAGTTCTAAAGCATAACAGGCATGCTTCCCCTATGAGTCACCAATCTATTGACCAATTTTGCCAATAGGCAAAATTTCAATCAACTTCTCCCCTGTTGTTTAAGGCCAATTCATTTTGGGTTTAGCAGGATCAATGAATTCAGTTCATAGCCGGGTTTAATGGTTCAAAGGCAAAAAGTTCATCGGCTTTAGTTCAAAGGCTCATCCACGTGCTTGGTTGAACCATTGAACTATTGAACCATTTTGGTTCAATGAGTTTAATTCAAGGAGGCCGCACTTCAAAGGAAAAGACCCGATGACTTTTGTCAAGGACGGTGATGTCCCAAAGGCTATCAATTTTAATGCAATAAACTAGCCATTTGTTTTTTGAAATTTTTGAGCATCAAGCATGGAAAAGCCCAAGGAATGTAGCGACCAGCCAAGAGATCACCCTCGAGGGCTGAAAGAGCTAGAAAGACAAAACTGAGAAAAGACAAATCATAGATAACAAGCAAGGAGAAATGCTATGGCACAGAAGTGACAAGGCGGTCCAAGTGGCAAAGTGCAGGTGATTTATTGCCTGATAGTCCCCAAATGGAACAAACAACAAGTAACACGGCCCATGCATTTAAAAGGGGACAAATTTTAGTCTATTGGCAAAAAAGAGGTGCGATCCACGCTTCCACATTAAAGCTCAAATGCCAAAGTCAAATTTGGTGATTATACAGCATGGTTCCAGCAGGCTTCTTCTAGAATGATGACAACAAAATAGTGTTTTCCTCTTTCCATTGGAATGCGATTGGCCAAATTGTCCAAAAAAAAGTGCCAAGTTTCTTTCTCCTTTCTTCTATAAATTGTAACTTCTCATTTATGAGAAGGGTTGGATCTTCCACATTTGTAAGGCATAGCCCTGCTAAAATTTCACCTGAATCAAATAAAATGCAGTTTTTACCTCCATTTGGATAGATGTTTTAGAGTATGCCTTGAGTATTTGTCTGTGTCCAGTCATTGTTTCATGATGCTCTAACAGGTTCAACACCAGCAGACCTGTTATCTACAAGGCACCATCTTTGCAGCTGAAAGGAGAAGAGCAATATTTGAGAAGTGAAAAATAGAGGAAGTTACTACATAAGTGTGCATCTCACAGCACCTTTGGTGATCTCTTTCTTTTTTGTATCTTCCATTAAGGCCTCCCTACTAGTTTCCAACAGCCTGGTACTTTTGCCAAATGTGTAGTGTATGTATGTGTTTGTCTAGTTTCAATGTGAGTGTGTGAAGGTCGCCTTATTTTGGTGCATCACCTCTTTAGAGTAGGTTTGTTTTTCCTACAATCTCTCTCTCTTTTCATCCCACCCCCCTTTATATCTATATATATGTGTTTTGCACTTGCTAGAAACAACACAATGCATCGAAGGGAACTAGCCTTATCTAGAGACTCTCTCCTCCAGCTTCATCGGTCCCACAGGCAAGAGGAGAGTTTCCATGTTGCGAGGAGAAGGCAGGAGCTATGCCTCTTTGCCTCAGGTGCAATCTCTTGTGTCAA
This sequence comes from Torreya grandis, assembly GCA_037957365.1. Lineage (NCBI taxonomy): Eukaryota > Viridiplantae > Streptophyta > Pinopsida > Cupressales > Taxaceae > Torreya > Torreya grandis. The sequence goes on along the minus strand of JARHVA010000236.1, from coordinate 1,475,412 downwards.
CATTTTTGGCACACCTAGTGGGACCAACTAGGACAAGTTGTGTCCAAAGAGTTGAAGAATTTTTGGTGTGTTCTTCAACTGACCAGCCTTTGGAGGTTTTGCATCAAACACCAATGGTGACTCCAACTTGAATCTACTAGTTAAGCAGCCTAGTGCCATCATAAATCACACTTTTGTATGTATAATCCCTCTACACAAAATCATGGGCCTTGTTGTCCTTCCTATAATCTTGATCAGACTTAGCCTCTTTATGGCATCTCCCCAAGTAGCCCTCCTAGTTGCCCTTCAACCAAAAGGGCAAATTCCAATTCTGAGATCTTTCACCCTGATGGTACGCTCCTGACTTGGAAGGAAATAGTGGAATCACAAGGCAAAAAAGAGGAAAAGAAAGGTTTTGTTCAAAACCTTGAAGAAGATGAAGCTGCTCCTACCCATGATTCCTATGATCTCCAAGAAAGGATCTTCTAGGAAGATCTAGCCAAGAGAATTGCAGAGTTGGAGTCCCAAATGAGATTCCTCAACCAACGTGTGTTGGACCTATCTGAACCCAGCCCGTCCACACACCTCCAAGAGAGCTGTCAGGCCATGCCTGATATAGGTGAGGTGCTGACCAAGTGGAAGGAGTAGAATCATTCGATTCTACCTCAAGGACTGCCTCCTCTTCCACATATTTTTGCCACTTCACCCCTTCTCAAGGAAGAACCTATTCTATAGGAGGCAAGTGAGGAGCAGAAGATCCAATCTACAGTCCTTCAAGAGGTTGTCATGAGCGACAATAAAGAAGAAATCATCATTGATGCTTCTTGTGAAGACACCATCAGCAATGGAGAAGATGTAGGTTTTACACATATGCAGATGTTTCATCAATACAAGGAGGAACAAATGCATGGTGAGCTCTCTTCCCCTCTGTTTGATGAACTTCCTCACTATTTTGATGATGAGGAAGACTACGCTAAGGAGCTTGAGTTGGAGGAGGATCAGGAGAATATCTTTAAACATCTAGAGATCTTGATCTTTGAGGAGGAAAAGGAGAGGTCTGTCTTCCTTGAGGAAGGCCTTGAAAGAGTAAAGGATGAGTCTGACAGAGCTTGCAATGAAGCAGAAGGAAATGGGTTAGACCATGACACATTGTAGAGGAGCTATACATATCAAAGGGCTGATAGTGATAAGCCAACAACCACAAATTTCTTGGTGAAGAGCACCAATTTGAAGGACCAACATTCAACAGGCTTTCATGGACAAGCAGAGTATATATATGTCAGAAGCATGTTTGAACCTAATCCACTCAAATTCTAGCCAACTCAAGTGACCAGCAAGAGGAGCATGTCACCAAATCTCCTTTTCATTCAGCTACTTGCCTGGCACCATAAGTCTTCTTGCCAGGAAGGGGACTTAAGAAATTTTCCCTTTAACCCAAGAGGGAGGCAAACATTCCTGGTCATCTGTATATAGTAGTTTGTTTTCAGTTTCTTTTCCACTTTCCCTAAGTGCAGTTTGCGCAAGTAGTGTTTTTAGCCTTGTGTGTTTCCCTTTGCTTGGGGGTAAAAGCTTCATGTTTGATTTTTGAATATTTGGGGCTATTGCTAAATATTTTATAGCTACATCTGACTCCGTGCCCAATGGGTTTTAAGGCAATTGAGTTCTAAATCATAGCAGGCATGCTTCCAATGTGAGTCACCAATTTGTTGACTAATTTTGCCCACAGGCAAAATTTTGGTCAACTTCTCCCCTACTGTTTAAGGCCAATTCATTTCAGGTTCAGTAGGATCAATGAATTCAATTCATAGCCAGGTTCAATGGTTCAAAGGCAAAATGTTCATCAGCTTTAGTTTAAAGGCTCATCGGCACGCTTCATTAAACCATTGAACTGTTGAATCATTTTGGTTCAACGAGATCAGTTCAAGGAGGCCGCACTTCAAAGGAAAAGACCAAATGACTTTTGTCAAGGACGGTGACATCCCAAAGGCCATCAATTTTAATGCAATAAACTAGTCATTTGTTTTTTGAACTTTTTGAGTGTCAAGCATGGAAAAGCCCAAAGAATGCAGTGACTAGCCAAGAGATCGGCCTCGAGGGCTAAAAGAGCTAGAAAGACAAAATTGAGAAAAGACAAATCACAGATAACAAGCAAGGAGAAATGATATGGCACAGAAGTGACAAGGTGGTCTAAGTGGCAAAGTGCAGGTGATTTATTGCCTAATAGTCCCCAAATGGTTCAAATAGCAAGTACATAGCCCATGCATTTAAAGGACACATTTTAGTCTGTTGGCAGAAAAGAGGCGTGATCCATGCTTCCACATTAAAGCTCCAATGCTAAAGTCAAATTTGGCGATTATACAGCCTAGTTCTAGTAGGCTTCTTCTAGAATGATGACAACGCAATAGTGTTTTCCTCTTTCCAATGGAATGCGACAGGCCAACTTGTCAAAAAAAAAGCACCAATTTTCTTTCTCCTTTCTTCTATATATTGTAACTTCTCATTTTTGAGAAGGGTCGGATCTTCCACATTTGTAAGGCATAGCCCTGCTAAAATTTCACTTGAATCAAATAAAATGCAACTTTTGCCTCCATTTGGATAGATGTTTTAGAGTATGCCTTGAGTATTTGTCTGTGTCTAGTCATTGTTTCTTGATACTCTCACAGGTTCAACACCAGCAGAACTGTTATCTACAAGGTGCCTTCTCTGTAGCTGAAAGGAGAAGAACAATATTTGAGAAGTGCATAATAGAGGAAGTTGCTACATAAGTGTGTGTCTTACAGCACCTTTGGTGATCTCTTTCTTTTTTTGTATCTTCCATTAAGGCCTCCCTGCCAGTTTCCAGCAGCCTGGTCCTTCTCCCAAATGTGTAGTGTATGTATGTGTTTGTCTAGTTTCAATGTGAGCGTGTGAAGGTCACCTTATTTTGGTGCATCACCTCTTTAGAGTAGGTTTTTTTTTTCTACAATCTCTCTCTCTTTTCATCCCACCCCCCTTTATATCTATATATATGTGTTTTTCACTTGCTAGAAACAACACAATGCATCGAAGGGAGCTAGCCCTTGTCTAGATACTATCTCCTCTAGCTTCACCAGTCCCACAGGTGAGAGGAGAGTTTCCATGTTGCAAGGAGAAGGCAAGAGCTAGGCCTCCTTGCCTCGCATGCAATCTCTTGTGTCAATAGTTCTGGCAAGCCCGGTGGGACCAACTAAGACAAGTTGTGTCTAAAGAGTTGAAGAATTTTTGGTGTGTTCTTCAATCGACCAGCCTTTAGAGGCTTTGCATCAAACACCAATGGTGACTCTAAGTTGAATCTACTAGTTAAGCAGCCTAACGCCATCATAAATCACACTTTTGTATGTATAATCCCTCTGCACAAAATCATGGACCTTGCTGTCCTACCTATAATTTTGATCAGACTCAGCCTCTTTATGGCATCTCCCCAAGCAGCCCTCCTAGTTGCCCTTCAACCAAAAGGGCAAATTCCAATTTTGAGATCTTTCACCCTGATGGTACTCTCCTGACTTGAAAGGAAATAGTGGAATCACAGGGTAGGAAAGAGGAAAAGAAAGGTTTTGTTCAAAACCTTAAAGAAGATGAAGCTGCTCCTACCCATGATTCCTATGATCTCCAAGAAAGGCTCTTCCAAGAAGATCTAGCTAGGAGAATTATAGAGTTAGAGTCCCAAATGAGATTCCTCAGCCAACGTGTGTTGGAACTACCTGAACCCAACCCGTCCACACACCTCTAAGAGAGCTGTCAGGTCATGCCTGATATAGGTGAGGTGCTGACCAAGTGGAAGGAGTAGAATCATTTGATTTTAGCTCAAGGACTGCCTCCTCTTCCACATGTTTTCTCCACTTCACCCCTTCTCAAGGAAGAACCTATTCTACAAGAGGCAAGTGAGGAGTAGAAGATCCAATCTATAGTCCTTTAATAGGATGTCATGAGTGACAATGAAGAATAAATCATCATTGATGCTTCTTGTGAAGACATCATCAGTAGTGGAGAAGATGCAGGTCTTGCACTGCACATATGTAGATGTTCCAGCAATACGAGGAGGAACAAATGCATGGTGAGATCTCTTCCCCTCTATTTGATGAATTTCCTCACTATTTTGATGATTAGGATGACTAGGTTGAGGAGCCTGAGTTAGAGGAGGATCAGGAGAATATCTTTGAACATCTAGAGATCCTAATCTTTGAGGAGGAAAAGGAGAGGTCTGCCTTCCTTGAGGAAGGCCTTAAAAGAGCAGAGGATGAGTCTGATAGAGCCTATAATGAAGTAAAAGTAAATGGGTCAGACCATGACACACTACAAAGGAGCTATACATATCAAAGGGCTAACGGTGATAAGCCAACAACCATAGATTTCTTGGTGAAGAGCACCAATTTGAAGGACCAGCATTCAACAAGCTTCCATGGACAAGCAAAGTATATATATGTTGGAAGCATGTTTGAACTTGATCCACTAAGATTCCAGCCAACTCAGGTGACCGGTAGGAGGAGCAAGTCACCAAATCTCCTTTTCATTCAACTACTTGCCTGGCACCATAAGTCTTCTTGCTAGGAAGGGGACTTAAGAAATTTCCCCTTTGACCCAGGAGGGAGACAAACATTCCTGGTTAGCTATATATAGTATTTTGTTTTTCGTTTCTTTCCCACTTTCCCTAAGTTTTGTTTACGTAGGTAGTGTTTTTAGCCTTGTGTGTTTCCCTTTGCTTCGGGGTAAAAGCTTCATGTTTGATTCTCGAACTTTTGGGGCTATTGCTAAATCTTTTATAACTGCATCTAACTCCGTGCCCAATGGATTTTAAGGCAATTGAGTTCTAAAGCATAGCAGGCATGCTTCCAATGTGAGTCACCAATTTGTTGACCAATTTTGCCCACAGGCAAAATTTTGGTCAACTTCTCCCCTACTATTTAATGCCAATTCATTTCGGGTTCAACATGATCAATGAATTCAGTTCATAGCTAGGTTCAATGGTTCAAAGGTAGAAAGTTCATTGGCTTTGATTCAAAGGCTCATCGGCGCACTTGGTTGAACCATTGAACTATTGAACCATTTTGGTTCAACGGGTTTAGTTTATGGAGGCCACACTTTAAAGGAAAAGACCCGATGACTTTTGTCAAGGACGGTGACGTCCCAAAGGCCATCAATTTTAATGCAATAAACTAGCCATTTTTTTTTGAACTTTTTGACCATCAAGCATGGAAAAGCCCAAGGAATGCAGCAACCAGCCAAGAGATCACCCTTGAGGGTTGAAAGAGCTAGAAAGACAAAACTGAGAAAAGAAAAATTGTAGATAACAAGCAAGGAGAAATGATATGGCACAGAAGTGACAAGGCGGTCCAAGTGGCAAAGTGCAAGTGATTTATTGCCTAATAGTCCCCAAATGGTGCAAATAGCAAGTAACATGGGCCATGCATTTAAAAGGGGACAAATTTCAGTCTGTTGGTAGAAAAGAGGCACAATCCATGCTTCCACATTAAAGCTCGAACGCCAAAGTCAAATTTGGCGATTACACAGCATGGTTCCAGTAGGCTTCTTCTAGAATGATGACAACACAATAGTGTTTTCCTCTTTCCAATGGAATGTGACAGGTCAACTTGTCAAAAAAAAAGTAACAAGTTTCTTTCTCCTTTCTTCTATATATTGTAACTTCTCATTTTTTAGAAGGGTCGGATCTTCCACATTTATAAGGCATAGCCCTACTAAAATTTCACCTGAATCAAATAAAATGTAGTTTTTACCTCCATTTGGATAGATGTTTAAAAGTATGCCTTGAGTATTTTTCTATGTCTAGTCATTGTTTCTTGATGTTCTCACAGGTTTAACACCAGTAGACCTATTATCTACAAGGCGCCATCTCTGCAGCTGAAAGGAGAAGAGCAGTATTTGAGAAGTGTGAAATAAATGAAGTTGCTACATAAGTGTGCATCTCATAGCACCTTTGGTGATCTCTTTCTTTTTTTGTATCTTCCATTAAGGCCTCCCTGCCAGTTTCTAGTAGCCTGGTCCTTCTACCAAATGTGTAGTGTATGTATGTGTTTGTCTGGTTTCAGTGTGAGTGTGTGAAGGTCACCTTATTTTGGTGCATCACCTCTTTAGAGTAGGTTTGTTTTTCCTGTAATCTCTCTCTCTTTTCATCCCACCCCTTTTATATCTATATATGTGTGTGTGTGTGTGTGTGTGTGTGTGTGTGTGTGTGTGTGTGTGTTTTGCACTTGCTGGAAACAACACGATGCATCGAAGTGAGCTAGCCCTTATCTAGAGACTCTCTCCTCCAGCTTCACTGGTCCCACAGGTGAGAGGAGAGTTTCCATGTTGTGAGGAGAAGGCAAGAGCTAGGCCTCCTTGCCCTAGGCACAATCTCTTGCATCAACAGGTGACATCAAGTTATGTTTTAAATTTTAGTTTTTGAAAATTATAAACCCTGTTGCTAATCATTATTTCAAAATCCAATTAGAATTGGGGTACTCATTATCACATATTTAAACCTAATCAGTTCTTAGTTTTCCAATTAGAGATGTACATTAGATGTCGAGGGGGATAGACCTAATTGTGGTCTAGACCCACAAATAGGTCTCTTAGACCTCAAATAACATGCTTGATGTGTTGTTCAAGATATTTTCTCCACACAAAATTATGAATTTTTGATTAAGGTTGTTCCTATTCTAGTCGGGAATCTAAATCTGCATAACACTATGCCTATCTACCTATGACCCCTTAAGACCTAATCAGGGATTCAATCCCTGTTTATAACTACAAAATTCCTCATCCCACCTAAGGACCTAATGAAATATTTTTCTTTGAAATACACTAATATTATTTCTCAAGCCTAACCTAAGACCTAATTGAGGTTTTAAACCTCAATTATCACTACAACTTATACCCCCGATGACCCCTAACCTAGTTGGGGAAAAATCCCTGATTATAACTAGATAAGCCCCTGACTAACTACCTAGACTTGATCATGGTAAAACACTTGATTAAAAAAAGAAACTTAATAAGTCACTAAGTCTAGACCTAATCATAGTTTTGATGCCCAATTAAAACTATAAATAAAAAATGAACCCCCTAGACCTAATTGGTTTTCAAAAGCTTGGTTAGGTCTATGGGATTAAATATTTTTGAAACAAATCTAAATTTCTTAGAAAATATTGATTAGTTAAGGCAAGGATAAATTTGGACTAGGGAAACCCAAATGGAGAATTTAACAAGTTTTTCACCTAATGAAGCAAGATTCAACAAGTACAATATGAAGGTCAAGAAATATTCTAGAGACTAAGTGTAAAATATGAAAATGACTCACACAAGCTTAGTCATCAAGCCGAGATAGGTTTTAGGGGATGAATGGATACAAAAATCAATGTGACCTACCGAATCAACTATAAGGAGTTAAAAGAGCTAAAGAGTGAGATTTTATAAGCAGGAACAATTATAGCTAGTGTGTAACCCTAAAAATATAGATTATGGTTATCTAGGGTTAAATGGGATAGAGGTAGCTTAGGGTATAATGTCAATAAACTATCTCTATATAAATCTAATTAAATGCTAAAATCTGATATAACATATGTTGAATTCATTAAACTGAGATAAGATTAAAAAAATAGTAAGTACAACTATATTACATATGGAAATGACAAAGAAATAATATACTTAGTTGGTTTTGATGTTAACACAATTTTAGATTTAGAACATGCATAAATTATATGGGAAGAGGGTTCTAAAATAGTCACCAAATTCTAGATTAAGTGTCTTTCAAGCTATGGACACTAGCATTAGCCTTGGATGGTTCCATCAATACTACTATTTGAACCTAACATAGGTGTCCTATATGGAATACCTAATAAAAAAGGATGTGAATACATGGATGCTTCTAGGTTTTTATTTGTTGTCACTCTGGTGCATTTGGATCTGGGTCATGGATTGTTTCTACTCTTTAAATTATAAAACCCTAGTTCTTTATCTTCATAGTGACCTTGGGAAAAAATGGGTTAGTAGGCACATGATGTTGAGATGACCCCAAATACCCCTCTGTTAATGAGTACTACCTACATAACAAATAATTTTAAGAGGGATTTAAATTATTGTAGTTATTCCCTATGTGTTGGCTTGTGTGTGAATCATGCAATATGTGGAAATAAAGTATAATAGTGACCTAGCTTATAACTTGGAAAATATATCTCTTGGGATGCTCCTTTAGTAATTTATCCCTATGTATGCATTATCCCTATGATTGATATGACAATAGGATGAAATAGGGAAACTTTTCTCACTTGATTTCTTGATTGAATGCCTTTGGTTAGTTACCTGGTGAGTAGGTAAGAAATTTCTAGGTGAGAAATGAATAAAGGTTGATCTTGTATTTATATCAATCCCTTTGGAGAAGTAACTCATATGAAATCACTTAGTTTGACCATTAGGATATATTTCATTTGCAAATTGGATGACCTTAGGGAACTAAACACTTGCATTGAGCCATGAAACCAACGTCAATGTAGGTGTATGTTTGGGATGCTAGTGTTTAGTGAACATGAAATTAGTATAGACTCAAAACCTGTAGATGTGGATGATAAATAGGTTTTAAGCATTCTGAGCAAGATATCAGGTTTGGGTCATCAACACAAGACTATTCAAACCAAGAGATAGGCCAAATAGCATAAGATAAAACAGCTGTAAACTTTTGAAAGTAAAAAATGTCCAAAATTGAGAGGAATAACCAAGGTCTAAGTTTGCCAAGTGCACAAGATTGACGGGTTATATAATCCATAAATACCATCTACATTTCTCCTCATTTAATCTAGTAATGAAATTACTAATTTAAAAGAGAAGAAATGTGTACTTGGGTGTGTGTAACACACCTTGCCTTTGTATGAATCCAACTTGAGTGCTTTGTTGGTGACTAACATGCAACCAAGAGCATGTTACAAGACATAATCAATGCATACAATCTAAAATTTAAAGTATTGAAAAAAATTTAAATTGAAAGAGCAAGATTTATGAGTACACATATTTATTGATGTAACCACCTTGCCTATTGTCAAGTTGATTTGAAAAGATATATCATTGTAAGACTCTTAAACTAAGATTAGAAAAAATATACAAATATGGAAAATGCATATATCTAGAGAGAGAGAGAGAGAGAGAGATTTGAAGGAACATGCCCCCAACCTTGGAGAAAAGGTGAGTTACCACTTGATACTTGAGATTAGCTCAACCATGCAACCTAATCATACTTATAAATTGGTGATAATGAGTGAACAAAGTCAACTCATACTATCAAACTGGTAAGGCTAGATGATATAATCAAGTCCAACCTAAAAACTTGGCAAGATTAAGTGAATTAATTACCTCAACCATATTAAGAGTGAACCAACTATTGCAATAGATTGGCTCAATATAGTCTATAAAAGTTCATCCTGGTGGGTGATGACAATCCCTAAGAGTGTTTTAAAATCTAAAATTGATTTGGGTTTTATACTATTAGGTGCACATTGCATAACATATTCACCTTATATATGTCTCATGTTGAAACTATGTATAACAATGGTACTAATATATAAAATTCTACCACAATTATGAACCTAAATTTATATAACTATGTGCTTTGGCCAATTCAAAAACTATGTAAGTGTGGAGAACATGCTTCCAAAGCATGCCCCCACTATATTTAGAGAAATATAAAAAATTGAAATAAGTGTCAAAATAGAGGACATATTTTCAAAACATTCCCCAACTAAATCTGAGTGTGCTGAATAGTAAATAACTATGGAGAACATGCTTCCAAAGCATACCACCACTGAATCTGGGTGTGTCAAATATTGAATAATTATGCAGAACATGCTTCCAAAGCATGCCCCCCACCAAATATAGGTGTGATGAATAATAAATGAGTGTGGAAAAATGATTTGAAAGCATGCCCCCACTAAATATAGAACTATGAATGTGTGGAAGCCATTCCTATATGACATTCTCCATTAAATCTAAAAATTGTGCCACATGTGGAAAACATGTCTCTATGACATTCCCCCACTGATATGTATGATAAATATCATGAAAACATCTATATATTAGCATTAAAATCTCAACAAGTAAACAATCACACACAAAATAAAACATAAAAACAAGTCAACATACAATGGTCCTAAGAGACCACAAACAAGGGGCATATTCAAATGTCACATAATTGAATAGACATGACTTAATCAAATTTCCATAAAAGTAAGAATGACATACTCAAATATCTTACGATAAAAAATGACATATTCAAATGTCAAAGAAAGCACACATAGGCATGGGGGCTAAAAAAAAGGAGCATATTCAAACACTCGAACAAGTAAGATAATAGCAAGTTAAGACACTCAAGGAATTACATATAGGAAAGTGTAGGCAACCAAGATAAACATATCATAGTATCCCATGCATCAAATGTGTTAGAAAAAATTTCAAGTGCATTACATATTAAGTATCCTATGAAATATATAATCATTAATAAAGGCATGTGTAAGTATGTATAATCTAAAACATGATAATTTAAAGTGATCACAAAATGATGTAACCTAGATGTATCATGATCATAGAGGTGGATGCCCCCAGCATATTTATGATGTGAGTAGAGGGAAATACCAACATTTAAAATATGAATAAATCATGTATTTATGTATGCCTATATCACACTCAAATATAAGTGTGACATGAATGTGTATGTGCAAGTAATTTATATGCGATCCATTAACATGGAACTAACATAAATGCCAAGTATATAATAAAGTATGTAGGTGCCAAAAATGTTTTTGGAGTTTTTTTATTTTTTTGGTATTCTTGGAATATTATGAAGAGGAAATATCATCCTATAATATCATCCAAAGGATGATCATAAGTATCTCCCCACTCAAAACTTGGAGTAATGAATTTGTGGTATATTACTAAAGAGCATATATAGGTGCAATATCTATCACTATAGTGTCTATGATGTTTTGTGTATGTATAATAGGGATTTGAGGTTTTGAATTAGAAATAAAAGGAATAAGGGTTCATGGGACCCATCTTTATATGCTCTATGGTTTCTTTGGAATAAAAATAATAGATACATGTTTAGGTGATTGGGATGTCTTAACATGGTGTGTAGTAGAAGATGAGAATTATGCGGAATCCATTGTATGTCTCTGATGTAATGGTCTCTCAAGTACTATACACCAAGTAAATGGGATCTCTTATTGCTTACCATTTTATGATGGATTAATTTTAGTAGGTTTGATAATTAGTTGTTTGGGTATAAGTTTTTTCTTGTTTAAGAGGATGATCATATAGGATTCTAGAAATTGTAATTACTCAATTGGCATGAATGTATTTAATAGGCCCATGTAATGTATAAGGTATTTATGAAAGTGTATGGATCCAAGGTCTTCCCAACAAGATATCAAAGATTCTCATGGAAGGTATGATTAAAAAGGTAGTAACCACATGTGCAAGACCAAATTGTAAAGGTAGGTCAATCTCAATAGAACCTTATGGGAAATCCCATCTAATGCTCTATATGATATATTAGAAGGATGAAAATCATGATGAGTATAACCTATATGTGCAAGTAATGTCATGGTGTAAACATTTTCACTTGCAACATTATCAATCATAACACTGTGTATAGGTTGGTGATCAAGGAATTCTTCAATGAATAAAAACTAAATATCAGAGTTATCATCCTTAATCTTAGTTTCATCAAAATTAATAGAAGGTATCTAAACCATAGGAGGTATGTGTCATGTATAAGTACCAATAATACCATCTAATTGTTTCCCATAATGTGATGGAGGAAGATGTGCATTATATCCCACTTGCACTTTTGATTCATTCTTATAATGGTCTTGCAAAAGATTGTTAAATATTTTCTATTTATAGTGATCACCAGGTTATGAAACTGATTCTTTGGGTGGATCATCAAATTTATTCTTTTGATCATCGATGACATATTAGATCTTATGATTCAATGTAAAAAACCTCTTTGTAGAATGTCTTGGTCCCTAGTGATAATCACAATAATCATTCACATCATATCCTTTGGATAGATGTATAATCATATCTACCTCTACAAGATGAAAGAGATATATAATATGACACTCTACTAACTAATAGAGTAATGAAGTTAGAGACTAAGGTAAGCATGTAATTTGTCTCCTTGGTTCATTATATAGGACAAGTCAATTAGGCTACTATGAAACTATGTTAACTGTGGTGGTTGTTTCTTTTTTAGATTTAGGAGGTTTTAACTTATAATTTTATTTAATTATAAATTTAGATTGGTTGTAGATGCAACTGGTATGTTTACTACATACTTTATCTTATTCAATGAAATAAGTTTCATTTCATGATCCCATACAACATGATATAAGTCATCAAAATAATTTCAACTTATTGAAAACAATGGACTCATGTAAAGGAGCACGTAAACTTTTCTTGAATATGTCTTGTAACTCCAATATTAACTTGTACCTCAAGACATATTCATTGATATGTTTATTTGTTCCTTTTTTGATTTTGGTAATTTGAGCATCAGAACCTTTTCAAAAATATTAATGGAGAAGTGTGCCAAAAACTTGATCTGTAAGAGAATTGAATGCTTTCAAAGATTGGAGAGGTAAATCATAGAACCACCTCAAAGCATAGTCTTTGAGGCTTCTTGGGAATAATTTGGTCAATATTTAATCGTTGGAGGCATAGTCAAGGCATGCCACATAAAAATATCAAAGATGTTGTTCATGATCACCCTTGTCATCATAAAATGTGAACTTAGGTAAACAAAATAAGTTCATAGGTTCAAAGATATCTCAAGTGAAAGAGGGTTATGTAACACATCTTGAGAATCAATAGCATGAGGAGACTTTAAATTATTTTGTTCAATGTTTTTAACTTTGTCCTCCAAGGTCTTTATAACTTTAAGGAGTGTTTTAATTATGGAACTATTAGGATTTATACTAGTAAGTTGAGTAATTACCAAAGGGAATTTAATCATGATTTGAATAAGCATAGAAACTAGTATTTGAGTTGAAACATTTGTTAGCCCCATGGTAGATGTAGTAATAGTAGTTTTGGTAGATGTAAAAATAGTAGTTTTAGGAAACAAAGTTTGAAATACATATCCCATTCCCCCATTAGAAGTATTAGGTTGTAATGTGATCATAGGAGGGTTGTTAGTAGATGGGGATGACCCATAGTTCTAATATCATGATCAAAGGATGGACTTGTTTGGTCATCTATGATTTTTACATTCTTCATTTTAATATAATTTTTAAGATTTCATCAATATATTCAAGTTCTTGATGAATATGCCCATGAAACAATGCAATTGATTGCACTTGCTCGTGATCTATTTGTTCATGTACATTGGTTTCATAAGACTTATGGTTTTCATTATCAAAATCTTTTTCTATGATAACCTCATCAATATGTTTTTCATTCTCAACATTGGTATCATCATGATCCATAAGATTAGGTCTCTCATTGGTTTGAGACATATTAAGTGATGGGAGGGGAAGCTCAATGTGTATAATAGTCACACCTCCCAATATAGGGTTATGCATATGTTACATTAAAAATAATATAAGTATAAAATGAAAAATTACAACAATATAAAATCCTAACTAAATAAAAATCTTAGGAATTAGAAATCTTTGCATTCAAATGAATCAGGTTCACTGAATGTTTCCCTAAAACTATAGATTAAGGTTGTCTAGGTTTAAAGGGGATAGAGATAGACTAGGGTAAAAGGGTGATAAACTATATCTATAGCATGACAATTAGATGTTAAACTCAAATAGAACATATGTTGAATTCATTAAATTGAGATAGGCTAAAAATAGTAAGTACAACTATGTTAGATATGGATATGATAAAGAAATATTATACTTAGTTATCTCTAATGCTAATATAGTTCTATATATAAAACACGTAGAAAGTAGAATGGAAGAGGGTTTTATAATAGTTTCCGAATTTTTGATTAAGTGCCTTTAGAGCTATAGACACTAGCATCAACCTTGGACAATTGCATTGATAATATTATATAAACTTTATGCAAGTGTCCTGTATGAAATACCTACTAGAAAAGGATGTGACCACTTGGATGCTTTAGGGTTTGTCTTCACCGTCACTCTGGTGCCTTTAGAGTTGGTTCATGGACTATCACTCCTTATGAAATTATAAAACCCTAGTTCTTCATCTTCATAATGACCTTGGGGAAAAATGGGTTAGTGGGCACATGATGTTGAGCTGACCCTAAATACCTCTTTATCAATGAGTATTGCCTAGATATCTAATACTATAAAGAGGGTCTCAAAATGATGTAGTTCTCTCCTACGTGTTGGATTTTATGTGAATCATGCAATATGTGGAAATCAAGTAAAATAGTGACCTAGCTTATAACTTAGCAAATATAGCTCTTGGACTGCTCCTTCATTACTTCAAATCTGTGTATGTGTTGTTCTAATGACTAATATGAGAATAGTTGAAAATAGGGAAGCTTTTCTCACTTGAGTTATTGATTGAATGCCTTTTGTAATTTTCTTGGTAATTAAGTAAGAAGTTTCTAGGTGATAAATGAATGAGGGTTGATCTTGTATTTATATCAATCCCTTTGGAGAAGTAAATCATATTAAAGAATGTAGGTCAACCATTATGATAAATTTAATTTTAAAATTAGATGACTTTAGGGTAATATACACTTATGTTAGATTAGGACACTTTCATTGATGCAAGTGTCTATCTGGGATGTTAGGTCTAATGAATAAGAAAGTAGGTACAAGCTCAAAACTTGTAGAGGTGGAAGATAAATAGGTTTTAAGTATTTTGGGCAAGATATCAGATTTGGGTCATCAAAATAAGACTAGTTATACTAAGAGATAGGTCAAGGGGAAAAAAATAGAGTAGATGTGATACTTATGAAAGTGAGAAAGGTCTAAAACTAAGAGGAATAACCAAGGTCTAAGTTTACCAAGTGTACAAGAGTAAGGTGTTATATAATCCATAAATATCATCTATAACTATAATCCACTTTAGGGCCAAGTAATTTATATGAAACTTTACCAATCAAACTTAGTCATCATAATGTGATAGATTTAGAGAGATCAATTGCCATATAAATTGAGATGACCTCCTAAATTAGGCTAAGAGAGCTAAACAAGCTAGGTTTTAAATGCAAATTGGGAGGTCATGTTTTTGATTTCATGCTAAGTGTTATATATAAAGTTTTATAGAATAGATGCGGTTTTTATAATGGTGATGGTTATGGGTCCCATTTTCACATTCAAACTAATACAACCAACTAAGGTGACTTGAGAATGTTTAGACTAATGAGTTGTGAGTGCAAGTGGGAGTGACTCTACGCAAAAAAAAGGTTCCTTGATTTGTAGAAGAATTAGAGCATGTTGAGAAAGAAACACCAAGGATGTTAAACAAGACTCTATAAAAGGTTTGTGAGTCTAACCATGAAGAAATTATTACTATGATCAAGAGTATATCTAATCCTAGTGATTCCTTGGATTGAACTCCCCAGGTACGTTGAGTTTTCAAATTTAAATTTGTTTAATTTTATCAAATTTTATTGATTTTTAAGTAATACATGTCCATTTAAATTTAATTACATCCTAACATATTTTTTAGGTTATTATTGCCAAATTAACTTCCACCTTCATGGGTTTAACATCATTATTAGATAATTTCATATTCTCGAAGCTAAGAGAACATTTCACTTTATGTAGATGACTGACAATTTTTATGTATAGGGAAAGACCTTCTTGAGGCCAAAACGGGTGATTTATCTCCTACATGGGTATAATAAAAGGAAAAAAATGTGTTCGTAAAGGTTATTTGTCACCTATAACATGGTTTAAATTATTATTTTCATCCATGAGACCCCAGTAGTGGAGATCTCCAACTATGGCTTGAATGTTGAAAATATTTCTTGTTAATGGTTCTCGATACCAGAATTGTTGTAAAAATCCATATATACATAATGTCAGAGGTTAAGTTGGTGGGAACATATGTAATTTGAATATTAAATTTTTTTTAAGTGATGTATTTGAAATTATAGGTTTTATAAACATAAATGTAAATAGGAGACAGAAAACCTATCTCTTAACTATGTAAAAGTAACATTTCAAGACTGATCACATAATCATCTGCCATGGATTCATCTCTTATTTTATATCCAAGTTATTTGGGGTTAAATTATAGGTATTTGACATGAATATGATATTTCTTTATATTAATTTAGATGACTTACAATTTTTATTTGATGCATGTTTAAAGTTTGCCTTAAAAATTGTAATTTTATCGTATAGGGAAAGACTTTCTTGAGGTTGGAATAGGTGCTCTATTTCCTAACCAGGGATACTCATAGGCCAAGAATGTAGTAATAAATTTTATCTAGTACCATAAATGTGGTATCTATGCCATTTTTAAATAGAAATACCCTAGAGGTGGAGATCTCCAACTATAGCTTAAATGTTGACAATATTTATTGCCACTGAAATTGTTGCAAAAATGTGTATCCACATGGATTAAAAAGTTATGGTGGTGGAAATATATGTAATTTACATATATTGAATTGTTTTAAGTGATTTAATTGTAAGCAAAGGTCCTGAAAGTGGAAATATATACTATAGACAAAGAACATGTCTCTCAACTTCGTAAAAGCAGCATTTCAAAACTGATTATTGAATCATATGCCACATATTCATCTCTTATTTTTTATCCAAGTGCCATAGGATTAAATTATATGGATTAAAAACATACATGATGTTTTTATTGGTTTGTGTAGATGACTTATGATTTCAATTTTATACATGTCCTAATTTTGCCTTAAAAGGTGTAATTTTATTATATAGGTAAAAACCTTTTTAAGGCCAAAATGAGTGATTTGTATCTTAACCATTCATACTTAGAGGAAAATAATGTGGTATTATAGGTTACTTGAAACATGGTGGATATTCCATTTTCATCCACGAGACCTTGGAGGTGGATATATCCAACTATAACTTGAATATTGACAAAATTTCTTGTCAATGTTTCTCGATGCTAGAATTATTGCAAAAATGCATATCCACATGGATTCAAAGTCATGGTAGTGGGAACATATGTAATTTTCATAAAATAATTTTTTTAAAGTGATGGATTTATAAGTGTAGGTCTTTAAATTATAAATGTCTATTGGAGGCAAAGAACCTATCTCTTAATTAAGTAAAAGTAATATTTCAGAATTGATCATTGAATTATCTACCACATAATCATCTATAATTTTGTGTCCAAGTGATTTGGGGTGTAAGTATAGGGATTTGACATGCACATGATAGTTCTTTCATTTCATTAAGATGACTTATGGTTTTTATTTGACACTAGTATCAATGCAACTATTCGAGTTGATGCAAACATTTGAGGCCACAAAATGCAAATTTTTAGAATCTAACGATTGATCCCAAATCTATATCTAGTAGGCTTCTAGCTTATTTCATATTAGATCTGCACATGTGCATAGTAAAATATTTAGGTACTCTTATTTTTAATCTATTATAATATTAATCAATAGTTGTAATTTATATTTTTAACATATCTCAACATTATAAATGAGAATATTATTTATTTGAGTTTAAAAATTAATTGGCTTTTTATAGATATATTTATCACCCTTGTGCTTATTCACTTATATATTCTTAACCCTGTACTATATTGACCCATCTCAATTTAGGGTTAAACATTTGGTAAAACTAATGTATCTAGATTAAATTAATTCTCTTCACCTTTTTTTCCATAATATTTGTTTACTTTATTTTCATCAACATGGATGATATAGATCATTTTGATGACTATGATCATGAAACTATTCAAATCTCTATCAAGGAAGGAGTAAAAATTGATTATTATTATTATTATTTATTTTCTAGTGCATAAGTACATCATATTAAATATTTGAATGGTGGTGGTTATCATCCCTCTAACCAAGTCTACACCACCACCATCCCAAGAGCTATGTTAAATAATCTTAAGGAAGATAGACAACGTTTTCAATTACCTTCTAAAACCAAATTAGCTACACATGAGCAAATGTGCCTTCATTCAATTGTGCTAACTTTTTCCAAATCCATAAGGATATCATGATTGATTTACAAAATACTTATAAAGTGTATTTTATTGCAAGAAAATTGATTTAAAATCCTAACATTACAACATTCCCCAATAATATGACTCTTAGTGAGGGTGATGATTCTATTTTTCCTTCATTTCATATTAATAATTTTCAAAAGGTAAATAAAGATATAATGGACCCTTTTTATCAATAACATTAAACCACCATGAAGAATAGTGTATTACAAACCTAAAGTGGAAAAATCTCCCAATGTTCCAAAATAATCTCCTTTACATAACCTACACCAAATTACAATTACTATATCATTACCAAATGTAGATTAACCTTTAAATAATATTCAAATATATAATATTCTAGAATTTTCAAAATAAATACCAAAGGTTCCAAAATTCAATGATAATCAATGTGCACTTATTTTTCATGGAGATGCTAATATGCCTATGTGTCATGTGGATGGAAGTTTTCAACCTACAAGAAAATTTTCAACCTTTTTACCAACCTCTTTAAGTAATATTTTATCAAAGATGAATACCATAAACGATCTTCAATAACAAATGGTTACTATAAAATTACAAATTTCTTCACATTAGGCTACCGCCCATGATAATATCTTGGTAGACCAACCCCTTACCATGAATGTCTTTGAACATTTATACCTTAAAATTTTATTATGACTTTATTATCTATCTTTTATGGAAAATTAGATTCTACAATACATTGAAATGATATATAAACTCTCTTGGCTATTGGGCAAAGGATGGGCATTTGTTATTAAAAGATTTTCATGAGATCTTATTAAATAAGCTATTGATTGGTTTTATAGCCTCCCAGATGGGTATCTATCATTCTTCATAAAATTTGAGAATGTATTTTTAATGCATTTTCATGAGCATAAGTTTCCCAAGTTACCATTGGAACATTTGCAAGCATTGCCTCACCATGAAGATAAAACTATTCAATACTATATTATAAGAATCAAATATGTTTTGTATTCATTAGATTACATCTCCTCAAATTTGTAAATATAATTTATATTTAGTATGGGTCTTCTTTATCTATTTAAAGAAAGAGCATTATACAAGCCCTTTGTTTCTTTCAATTTATTATATTAGGGTGTGTATAGATATGCATGTTTATTTACAAATAACCATGATACCAATATTTCCAAGAAGGATAAGGACCCTCAAGCCAAAAAAAATCAAAATCATCCATGCCAACAAGATATAAAAAGCACATTATTCATGGGCAATGCTTAATTTTGGCATAACCATGTTGATCCTACACAAACAAAATCCATTTGCAATTTAAGACGGTTACAACAACTTAGATTTGATCTTAAATATTTACAACATTAAGGTAATTGAAAATACTCCTTGGGAAACATAATAATAAAGATTGCTTGTGGTCCTAAAGTGATTCAAAAAAGGGTTTGGTATATGCCACAAAAAACTCAATATTCATTCATAGTAGGAACCCTTTGGGTATAGCAAATGGTAGTAAAAATTAACCAAAATCAACAAGGTATCTCCTTTTCTCATGAGGATAAATTGATCCATATTATACATGATGGTAATAGTCCTTCTATTTTATAAGTAAAGCATGAGGAGGAAGATGTTATGCACCATTTTTACCTATCCAACCATGATCCAAACAATTCAAATGATCTAAAATAAGATTGAACATATCAAATATTCCAAAAATAATAAAATCTTTTCAAAAAAAATAAAAAATCCAAAAATATTTTCAGCATCTACATGTTCTATTATCTCTTTGGTATCTATTTTGTTAGTTTCATGTTGGTAGATAACACATCATCTATTTATATATACACATGTTTCATGCATATTTTAGTGTGATATGGGTATACCCATGCACATGATCTGGGCACTTTTAGATGGTGGGACTTCCCTCTACTCATGTCATTTGGACATTAAGGACATCCACTTATTTGATCATTATACACCCATGTTATCTCATTTTATGATCATTTTTCATTATCATGTTTGATCTTATATACCTACACATACTTTTATCCATATTTATATCTTTAGTAGTGTACTTGATATGCTATGTACTTAACATTTTTTGCCAATGCATATATTCAGGGACTAGTATTATATGCTTATGTTTCATGTTTTCCATTTATGCAACTCCTTGAGTATCTTATCTTGCATTGTATTTCCTGTTCAAGCATTTGAATATGATCAATTGATTGTGGTCCTCCTACCTAAGTTTGCATATTATGACATTTGCATATGTCATAGTTCATTATATGTAGACATTTGAACATGTATTTGTATTATTTGTGGACATTTGACTAAGTTACATCCCTTTTATTTTGTGGCATTTGAATATGCTCCTTGTTTGAGGTCTTCTTGGACCATTGTCTTTTGATTTGATTTTGAGTGCTCTTGTGTGTGTGCTTGATTGTTTGTTGAGATTGTAATATTACTATCTAAATATTATCAGAATTCACATCATGCATCTTAAGATTTGATGTGACCATATACTATGTACCTCATTGCTATATCTACTTAGACATGCTACTCTTTTATGCCACATGATCCATACACATTATACAATTATCTCATCCTTTTGAGATAAGGTAACTATCAGTTTCTAATTCCCATCACCTCAAAATGGGGGTACATTAATGGGGGCATGTCATAGAGGCATGAATTTCACACCTTCATAGTTTTATATTTTGATAGGTGCATGCCAAAAAGGCATGGCTTCTACACTTATTCAATACTCAATATTTTATATTACAATGGGGGAATGTTATAGAAACATGTTATCCACACTTATACCAGTTCTCAGTTTTAGATTCCAGTGGGGTTATGTCATGGAAACATGTCTTCCACACTTGAAATTTTTTAAATTAATTAATTTAAACAAGTATATGATTTAAATACACATTTATGACAAAATTTTATACATTGGTACCATTGTTATATCTAGGTTTCAGCTTGAGACATATATGAGGTGCATATGCCATGTAAAATATCACCTTAAATTATAAAATCAAATCAACTTTCATATTTCAAATACTTCTACAGACTTTAGCATATACTAGGATGGACTTTTATGGACTATTATTGAGCCAATCTACTACAGTAGTTGGTTCACTTTTGAAAAGGTTGAGGTGATTACATCACTCAATCTTACCAAGTTTATAATATGGAGTAATAAAATCATCCACCCTCACCAAATTTATAGTTTTAGTTGACTTGGATGACTCACACTCACTAGGTTATAAGTATGACTGGATTGCATAGTTGAGCTAATCTCAACTATCAGGTGACAACTCACTTTTTATCCAATGTTGGGTCCAATTTTACCTCCAATATTTATATATATTTGCACTTTCAAGTTTTTACTATTTTCCTAATTTTAGTTTCAAAAATTCACAATAAAACATCTCTTGAAATCAAACTACTAAAAGGCAACATGATTGCATCGATACACAAGTGTACTCCTAAGCTTACTCTCTTTAATTTCAAACATTTAAAATTCTTTAAATTCTAGATTATATGCACTAATTATATACAATAGTGTTTTGTGTGTAACAATATTTAGATAAGGTGTGTTATACACACCCTGGCTCACTTTTATTTTCCTTTAAACTAATAGTTTCAGTACTCGATTTAAAGGGAGGAAAATGTAGACACTAATTTGAATTATATAGCACATCAATATTTTATATCGAGAAATTACTTATCGTGGTTATACCATTTAGTTTTAATACCTTCTTATTATCAAAAGGCTCGCATATAGTATCTCTTGTACATATTACTTATATGTTAGTCTGACCTTATGTTTTTCTGATGACTAGGACTTTTGTACTACTCAAAATGTTATAAACCTACTTATTATCATCCACTAAAAATTTTGGATTCGAAACTATTTTATATCTTCTTAAACACTTGCATCCCAATTAGACACCTACATCAACACTTATGTCTTATGCCACACTAAGTTTCTAGTACCTTAAAGTCATCAAATTTTCAAATGAAATGTATTGTAAAGGTTAGCCTAAGTGATTTAATGAGAGATATTTCTAAAAGGGATTGGTATAAATACAATATCAATCCTCATTCATTCCTCACCTAACACAGACCTAACAACTCATAATGTAATTTACCAAAATCACTCAATTAAATATTCAAGTGAGCAAAAAATTTCTATTCTTTCATATTTCAATATTAGTCATAGGGACAACCTATTTATAGGTCTAACATACTAAAGGATCATTCCATGAGCCATATTTTACAAGTTACAAGATATGTCACTTTATGTACCTACTTATTACATGTTGCATCCTTATGCACACACAATCCAACATGTAAGTGAGAACTATATAATTCTAAGGCCCTCTTTAGAGTATTAGATTGTAGGTAGCACCCATTAATAGAGGGGTCCTTGGGGTAGCTCAACACAATGTGCCCACTAGCCCATTTTTCCCATAGTCACTCCAAGGGTAAGGAAGCTAGGGTTTTGATCATTTGATAGTGCTTCCATATATTCAATCATAATTTTTATGAAAGATATAGACACACAATAGAAAAGGTGATAGAAAATCTAGAAGGATCTAGGTGGTTTTACACATATCCAACAAATATTCTATACTAGATACCTATGTCCAACTCAAACATCAGCATCAACATAATTATCTAGGTATGACACAAGCATCTAAGGCCACATAATGTAAAGTTATAGAATTTGATGATTGATCAAGAATCTAGATCTAGTTTACTTCTAACTTGTTCTATAACATGAACAGAGTAAAGCATGTAAGTAATCTTATTTCTAATTTATTAAAATATCAATCAATAGCTATACTTTCTATTTTTATAATATCTCAACATTATAAATTTAGGATATTAATTATATGAGTTTAAAAATTAATTATCCTATTATATATCTATTTATCACCCTTGTGCTTATTCACTTTTATAATCTTAACACTATACTATATTGACCCATCTCAATTTAGGGTTAAAAAATCACCACTATCCCCCCATGTACTGCTCAAGTAGGTTCATTACACACTAACCTCATTAACTCTATATTTAGTTTGTGTTCAAAGATAGGGGCACTGGTCAATATTTAAACCCTTATAATAATCACTAAGATAGGTATGAAGATCATTTGTATTTTTTATGTGAATGGCTTGAATATTTCTCTTTAGTGAGTTTTCACAACTAACAAATGGGATCATTACAAGATTGAAGCTATGTTTACTAATATGACCAGAGTTTTCATGTCTCCATTAACCACCTAGACATCAACAGTGATAGGAAATGGAGATGATAATTAAATGATACATCATGGTGAAAACACAAGAGAGGGGGACCAATTAAGTTGTGCCTTTGTATATGTGTTTCTAGGGCCAAAAATTCACTCATGGTCACATATTAACACTTATTCATACTTGACACACTTAAAAGATTTTAATTTCATTAATCATAAAAACATCACAATAGAATATAAAATAACACTCTCAAACACATAAACACACACACAAATTCATATATAATATTATTTCATTATATGAAATAGTTTTGGACTCTCATAAAATTCCTCCTAAACTGACACAACTCTCTATTATACTCTTGGAGAGTTCTTCTCCTTATCTCAATCCTCTTTCCCAAAAAAACCTTTTTTATTTCAATATTGTATCCCTCTTAACATCCCCAACTTCATGGGGTATATAGTAAACTTTATTGACCAATACATAACATACCAAAGTCATGCAGCCTTCAATTTTCAAGATCAACACCTAAATGTTAGTAACTATTAGGTGACATTTCAGGCTAAATGATATAGTTAGAAAAACCACTATAAATTCAACACCATTAATTGAATTGATGTGAAATTTAAAAAATATATTTTATACCAAATTATCCACCACACTTAAAAATTTAACCATATAAATCTTAACATAGGTTACGACAGGTCACCGTAAGTGAAGAATAACTTTCCAAGTGTTACACACTACACATATGACATTTCCATGTTGATGGTAGTTACTAAAACTTCCATAAATTTAAATAAGTTCATAAAATTTTAAAAATATGAATATAACTACATTTTATAGAAACCCACTAAATTTGGTAATCTAATTCTCAATGCAACCCTCTACAAGGTAATGAACCTTTAGGCTACTTAGATGCATTTTTTGGTTGAGTGACACTTACAAAACCTATCAAAACTTTGTTACACTTATCTGATTGATCTAAAATTTATAAAAAATATTATAAGATACATTTTATTTCACCTATCATAATTTTATGACTTAAACATTATCAAAGATATTTTGAAAGGTCATGAACCTTTTGTAGACTAGACAAATGTAATTTGTAGCTGAATGATAGTTATAAAAACTATCATAACTTTGGAAAAACTTATCCAATTGAGATAAAATTTTGGAAAAAAATTATACTAGAAATTTTGTCACTAATATAAATTCAGTGACCTAAATATTATCACAGTTATTTTTCAGTTCATGAACCTTCTATCAAGTGATGTAGGCATAGGCTAAAATAAACAACTAAAAATTTTATAAGTTAATTAAAAATTATATGAAATTTGGTATAGATATTTTATGTGTCATGTTATATTAAACCAAAAAAAATATCATCTAACTTCTTCTTCATCATTACCAAAATATAAGGAAACCTCTTACTAGTGTAATAGTTGGTACATCTATGTGGTGACTCCAAATGATATAAAATTTTGTACAGATGTTTTAGGTATCATATTCTATGAAACAATAAAATTTCGTCATCTAATTCCTTATAAAACATTACCTCAAGTAATACAACCTCCTTCTAGTGTAATAGCTGGTACGCCTCTATGGTGACTCCAAATGATTTAAAATTTGGTACAGATGTTACATGTGTCATATAATATGACCTCACAATATTTTATCATCTAATTCTTAATGAAATTAAAGAACCATTTAAGAAAAACAATTGTGACTTAATAATCCCCACAAACTGACAAAAATAGTCAAAATATATTTACACTTTCAATGGAAAAGAAATACTTTTTCAACATCATTATTAGAGGTAAACAAGCTCACATAAACAAGGCCACAACCAAAAAAATAAATAAAACACACTAAAATCTATTTTTGGTTGATGTAAGATTACATAAACCCAAGGATACTTATGCATCATATCATCTATGTCACAATATACTTCATTACAATTCAAAAAAGTGTTTTTCCAAAGGATGTGAGACCACTACTAATTCATGTAGACACCTAAAACTGGCCACCAATAACCTCCAACCAAGCTTTTGACCAATTTCTACCCAAAATGCATAATTTGGCCTAAAACACTAAAACATGTTAAATAATGTGAAAATGACATATTCAAATATTGATTTTAGCTAGGGTATCCATAAATGGGGTAATGTAATTTATGGGCCAGCTAACTTTGATCAGTCCATTTCGAATAAAAATGCCAAATTTGCACCTGCGTACTCTGGACTGCTCTTTCCTATCAAATATTTTGCACAAGACTTATGCCTTTGTTATTTGTTGTTGGAAACATTCTAAATAGGAATATGCATCCAATGCCTCTAACGTGAACTTCCAATTCAAATCCAGTCAAACTTAGGACCAATAACAAGGCATTCTAATCAATTTGGGTAATTTTTGCATAATGTGCTTAATCATACCTAAGAGACAATTAATATAAATCAAGGTCTAATAGAAAAATTCTATGAAAACTTGTTGAATAATTTTTTTTAAAAATGAATATTGAATATTTGCATCATCAAGTGACCTCATTTCTTGGGAAGACATCCCTGGGCCATAAATGCCACAAATATCAAGATTCATGCCCTCCATGCCTCATCAATGCCTTCCATGATTCCCTCTATGACTCTTAATTGCCCCTTATTCCAATGCCATGATAAGGATAATTACAAACTTAATTCCAAAAATTGAATTAATCCTCAACCACACATCTCAATCTTGAGATGGATGGTTGAGGTTGATTTTGATCAAATCCAAAAATCTATAAATAGGAGGCCTCACAACATCATTTATAAGCTTCTTTGAGTGCAAAATTATAATGCAAGATTAGTTCCAAAAGTTTCAATAAACTAGTGTTACTATACCAAATTGATTCCAAGCCAAGCCAAGCTATAAGCCAAAGGTGCCAAGGAGAGATGGGAGTTGTCAAACTTCCATTGCCAAGGACTTTATGAGCACAAGCTGAGCAAGCCACCACAACAAACATTTTAGAGCATCCAATGAAGGTAAAAGAATTTCTTTTTGAATTTTCATTGTGTGTTTCATTCATGATTGTTAAGAAAGATCTCCCTGGTGTCTAGGCCTATATATGTTATGTTATTAGTGTGTTTATTTCATCTTGTTTTCATTTTGAAACTAACACCACACTAAGCATCCTCTCTTGAGTCAAATTCTTAGATCACATAATGGCATGCCTGATGGGATAAGATGCATCTCACATCTAAATTAGATCATTTTTTAACTCTAAAATATTGATTTGGACCTTTAAAACTCTTGTAAATTGATTTTATAACTTTATTTTATCATTTTTTATTGCCATAATTTTACACAGTAATTGACATCAACAGGAAATACCAACATCAGTTACTTGGATCAATCAATGTTGATTAGTAGAACCAACATTGGTTAGATCTTAGTTGGAAATTTCCAACATCGGTGGTATATAACTGATGTCGGTCACTGTGTTTTCTTAAAAACACAAACTCAAGAGCTATTTTAAAATGCTTCATTTGGGGTCATACATATTCCATTTTGGATGATTTTTTTTTAAAACCATGTGGTTTCTCCTAAATTTTTATAATTTGGAATTAGTTTAGATTAAATTTTCATATATTTAAAAAAAAATTGTAAAATATATTTAAAATGTTTCTAATCTAACATATTTGCTTTTGGGGTCATGCCTTAAGGGTAGACAGGTAACCAGCAGATTTTAAATTTGATAAATCATGTTTTAGACCACATTTTGAATGACTTTAAAATGAATTAGGACATTATTTTGGTGTTTAAAGTAAAATTTAAGGTGCTTAAATAAGTGATTTTATCATTAGTTTTCAAATTTATAACTAAGACCAAGGGGTCAAATGAACACCACCAAATCTTTCATTTGGGATTAAAATTGAACACTTGACATTTTTGTCTTTAATAATTGTTTGATCTAATATTTGTTTAGAAATAAGAGGGATGTTTCGTGTATGTTTTTCCATTTTTCCCCTTTAGGGAACCCTTGGAATCAAAATCACCATTCCTATTGCAAGTAGCCTAGTACAAGGCTTAGAAAGAAAGTTGTCTAAATCACTCCCCAAAAACTTGTCAAAGTTTGGGTGACCTTGAAAATGACCCTAAAGTTTTTTTACTTTCATGTTTTCTTTATTTTTATGAATCTTGGCTTATGAGGGGGACTTCATCACCTCCCACGAGTTCTTTAGGGAAGCCTTGACTCAGGGTTTCATCTCCTTCCATTGACTTCATTTGGCTCCTTTAGAGTTGCACACAGGATGTAGTGGCACTTTGGACATTGAAATGCACTGACCGAACAGCAGGATGTAGTGGTTGTAAAAAAGACTAGACTTTTTTGCAATAATCCAAGTGATACAAAGCCAAAATTTGTGCTTTTCTTTTGCATTATTTAGTGTGAAATTCATTGTATAATTGATTCCCCTAGATCATTCAAAAACTTATTAGATTTTTGACAAATCCCCACTTGTCACAGAAGTATTGTTGGTGCAAGGTGTGCCTCAAGGTCCATGTCATAGTACTATCAATTGAGAGAATGGGGGTGTAAAAAACCTACTACATAATGCACATTTACTTTTGGATGAACACTTAAAATCCTCTCAAATGATGTATATTGATGGATTCCAATAGTACCAAGCAACCTTGTTAGTTTAGGATCTAAGGGTGATAATTAGTTGGTCTTGTCCTAGATAAAAGTCTTGTTTGGAGTTAAAAATTAGTGTAAATAAATAATCCCAAACCAAACACATGGTCCTCATTTTTATTTGAACAAATAGGCATTATGTTGCAAGTGTGAGATCATCAATTTGCCTTGTTCAGAGTTCATCAAAGGTTTGAGAGTCATATCATCTACTTTGGCACAATTATGCTTCTCAATTGAGTCTAGGCCTTGACCAAAGTTGTTTAAGTCCTTCACTTGTAATATAAATTTATAATTACACCTTTACAATTTCATAGGGTTGATGTGTTAAGTGGGTTTGTCATTTTCACTAAACTTGAAGGAACTTAGGTTTAATTTGCAATTTGGGTTGAAGGTCATTTAAGACTCATAATCATTGTCCTCACTTGATAGACTTAAGCCATTTTGTGATAAACACTTGCACTTTAAGTCTATATACCACAACATTTTGAGTCAAGAAAGGTAGTGTGATATTGTCAAAATTATGGAAAAATGTCTTTGCCTTAGAGGGTCTTTGAAACAAACTTTTTTATCATACCTTTTGGGTAGTATAACATTGTTACGTTGCCCAAATCATTTAAAACTTGGTTTCATAGCCCCTTTTCCATAGAATTTCAAATCTATTTCTACATGTTCAGACCAATCCAAGTGTAATTTTGATCCTTTGTCTAAAGCATAGTTATACTGTTCACCTTTGTCTAGCTTGTTTGTCAAAGGAACCAAGTTTTATACCATTATTTATGAGAAAATAAACTATGGTTAAATTGCCTTTTATTTCATATCTTATACCTAGTTGACCAAGTTCATGTCCAAGAATCGAATGCCTAGTGTTTGTTACAAGTGTTTCAAATCCATTAGATTAAAACTTTCATCTATTTTCAAAGTCTAGCTTTTGACGTCATTTGGTCAAGAGTCCTAGCACATGCCTTGTTTGAGCCTAGCTTTTGATACCGCATTTGGCCAAAAGACCTAGCAACTTTTAAATTCCTAGATTAGATTGATTTGAAACACTTTAACCTTAGAGTTTGGCATTTTGATTTTTGGTCCATTTACTTGCTTATCTTTCTATGAATAGTGAAATGTTAGATATTTTAGGCTAGCTTGTTTCCTAACAAATCTTTGAATAAATATTTTGATCCTTTTGACAAATCTATACCAAGTTGAAGGCATCATTTATTTTAGATTATGTCCTTTTTAGAGTCTATAGAACTCTTTGACCTTTTATCCCAAACCATTGACTATGGATCCCAACATGTATTCCTACACTCGTAGTAGACTCATGTACAATCTAGGGATTAGTAATGTAGTTGTGTAGCAAGAAATGGTGCAAGACCCCTATGCAGATAGCATTTCTTATGAGATGGATTCTTATCCCTCTTATAATACTCAATTAAGGGAACAAAGCCAAGATCTATTGGCTAACTATTTGGTTAACACACCACCTTACATACAACAAGACCAAGAACAAATTGTGCAATACTTAGCTACAATACCCATGGTGGATGAGCCAGTATTTCAACAACCATAATCTACTAATTTGGCTTCCACGTATGATCCATTCTGGTTTGAGTGACATTTTTTAAAGAACAAAGATGAGATTTTGGTTAGGGCCATTTGGGTAAGGGCTAAGTTTCCAGCAGACTTCCCCCATAAAAATTTACCAAGTCTAGTAAGAGCGCCCCATAATATCATTTACGATCAACAGGCTTCTTTTAGCAATCCTATGGCTCAAGTCCAAATAACTTACCAAGACCCCAATATATTGAATCAAGGAAAAAACATCATGGAAGATCATTTTAACCAAATGCAAGCATAACAACCAAAACCTACACAACAAATACATCAGCCTTTACCATTGTAAACCCCTCCTCTGAGGAGAACCGTGCCTGCACATCATGTCTCTAGTGACCTAGGAGAACCTATTAAATCTATATTTTTAAAGCTTTCCACCATTAATCTGATTAGTTGGCCTATACCAAAGCATTGTCTGTAGGCATTCCTTACCCTGATTAGTACCATGAAAATGAATTTTGTGACTATCATTGGGTCCATGGGCATAATCTGTGAAGATGTGTCCAAATCAAGCATTTAATTGAAAATATGTTGGAGAATAGGGAGATAAAATTGGATAATGATGCTTCCACTTCCAATAAAACTCTTGGGATCTATCAAAACCCCTTTTCTTGACATAACAATCAAAAATATTAGAATAATTAACAACAACAATAATGGCTAGTGCAGTAGTAAAATCAATAGTATCAAAATCAAAGGCCAAACTAGTAGAATTAACAAAATTAGTAGTATAATCCATAATGACAAAATAATGGTCAAACCAAGGTCATAATAGTAACAACCAACAAAATTACCATGCAATTGCACATGAATACAACAAGTTTGTAGGTCATAATGTAGGGGGTAGCATTAATACCATCTCCATTAATCCTAGACCAAGTACTAATCAGCTTAGACCATTGCTAAATAATAATATTTAGCCAAATCATATGGATAATCCTTCTTTGACCTAGGAGTGTATACAGGAAAACCAACAAACTAGGACTTCCCCTTTTGGATCTTATAGTGACAACTCATCCTTGTCACATGACCACATACAAGTGCACTGGCAACCAAGACTTGCCATGTCTGGTCCCACACCATTCTAAGCATCGGTTAGCAATAATGTTCTAATATCTAATCTTGATTGTAAAATCACAACTTAGAGGTCAAATATTACTATCTTAAGCCCACAACCATCTATCACTTTGCCTATCATCTGACCAACCATTTAGTCTCAGAATAAACCTTTCACTACTGACCAAGACAAGAAGTTTGATATTATGGACCAATTTCAAAAGAAACCAACATAAATTTATATTTTGGATTTGCTATGAATGTCAATAATACACAAAAACAACCTAAGTGAGTTTTTGACCCAATCCGCTATTGCTAGTGACATATCCCCTAATAACTTTTAAGCTTTGGTTGGACACTTAGCTCCAGCCCAACAAGTCACATTTAACCAAAGTGATATGTCTTCCCTTAGCCCACTCCATAATAACCTATTGTACATATAAGTTTGTATCAAATGGAATAAATTGAAACGTGTCCTTATCAACAATAGATCTAGCCTAAACATAGTGTCTCTCAAGATCATCAAGCTTCTTGGGTACACAATGATAGATCTCCATCCATAAATAATAACTATTAAAGCCTATGATAATCAGGAAAGAGAGTCACATGGCACCATTAGTTTGCCAATTACTATTGGTCCTTTAACCCATGATACACTTTTCCATGTAATGGATATTGAGTTATCATACAACATACTTCCAGGAAGGCCTTGGTTACATGAGCTTCATGCAGTCCCGTCAACACTGCAATAATTTATCAAATTTTCTCACTCAGGGATGAAAGTGAATATTTCAAGAGATTTACACCCATATGAACACTGCAAGCATCTTGAGGCCAAAGTTCAAAGCTATAATTATCAATATAATATGAATCCAAATTCCAAGTAGGATAAAGGAAAAGCTATATTTATTGATCTTTCACCAGATAATTGCATAGATCCTAATACCTTGTATTCCCTTTCCCACATGCCACCTCTTAAAGCTTCTAATAATTTCACCATTTCATATAATGGACTAGGAGAGTATGTGACTCATGATACATTTCATATTTCCAATCTTCCTTAGAATCTAAAAACCTTTGGATGACCTAAGGTCATCCCACATATGCATTGGCAATGAAAGAACAAAGATAAAGGACATGTCACATTTGTACCAGCATCTGGCCTAGGACCCGATCCTCTTAAAGGGAATGAATCAAGGTTATACAATGATGACCAAGATAATTATTATAAAAATTAAAAGTATCATATTCCCAATAGGATCATGGAGCATCACAATTATGAAGGAAGAGGCCTCAGATCAAATCAACAAGGAATCATCGAGCTAATTTCTATGACTAAGTATGAAAGACCTTATGGACTTGGATTTAAACCACCAAGGGGTGACCCCACATATTTTATTCAAACTCCATCACCAAAAACTAGTGATGATGATGATGATAGTGAAGCAGAGTCTAATCATAGCCTTACCTTTGATAACCTAGTTGAAACCAACCTGTTTGATAATAATTCCATTTGAACCCTTACCCAAGTCATTCATCACAATCTATTACCATTATATTATCCCTAATTGATAGATTGGGACCAACAAGAATCTAGTCTATCAATTGATGAGTTCTAAACTGATGATTCATTTTGTGATTTCTTAGGCCTTAAAGATAATGTTCCATTGGGAGATCACAAATCAGGATTCTCAATCACATTAGATCTTGCAGCCTATTTTGGAGAGTGATTGAACAACCTTAGCCAGAAACAAATAAGTAAAACATTGAGGTCCCAAAGTGAAAACCTATTTGAGGCACTTTTTGACCAAGGAAAAAGTGAAGATAAAGGCCAGTCTAGTGGTGAAAACTTATTTTATGCACCATTATATAGGGGTGTTCATTCTTCTTCAAATTTAGAACAGGAGACCACCAACGATGAACTTGCCTGCAAATCTGAGTTCAATTTTAAGAAAAAACAAGTATTTGATCAGATTATCTAAGAATTTTTGACTATTTTTGTTACATGGCCAAATCTCCCATTAGGAGACTCCGATTCATCATGCCTAGGAGAAGTTGAAGAGAAAGTCCTAACAGAGGACCCTGACATAGTCCAATAGTTTAAGCCGCTACCTACTATCCTAGAAGATGGTTCAACCCTCATAATCGAAGATACAATATAGGTAAATATCAAGACTCTATTAGACTTGACATGGATAAAATTGGGTGCATCCCTCACTGAGGAGGAACGTGACATTTTTACAACTCTATTGAGAGAGTTTGTGGATATATTTGCATGGGCCTATTTTGAAATGCCAGTATTAGACTCTACCTTGGTTTTGCACCACCTTATGGTTAATCTTGACACCAATATGATAAAACAAAATCTACGTAAGATGCATTATTTTATTTTTAAAGAAAGAGTTGGAAAAACTCTTAGAATCAAGATGTATCTAATCCATTGTCTACTCACAATGGATCTCTAATATAGTACCTATTAGCAAGCCTAAAGGAATCAAAATTTTTACTAATTTTTGAGACATCAACAAAGCTTATCCTAAAAAATATTTTCCATTTCCTAATATCAACATGATCATCGACTCCATGGCAGGTTATGAAATGCTTTTGCTCATAGATGGCTTTTCAAGATACAATCAGATCAAAATAACACCAAAAGATCAGCATAAAACAACATTCACCACTCCATGGGGAACATTTTGCTATCAAGTGATGCCATTTAGCCTTAATAATTTAGGATCTACATATCAAATATCCATGATTATCATATTCCATGATATAATGCATGATATTATTGAAGACTATGTCAATGACATATTAGGAAAATTAAAAACTAGGGTTGACCATCTAGCAGTGCTACGTAAGATATTTGAAAGACTACAAGAGTATAAAGTTAGAATAAATCCAAATAAATGTGTGTTTGGTGTAAATTTAGGCATATTACTTGGCTTCATCATGTCTTATAGAGGTATTGAATTTGATCTAGCTAAAGTCCATGTTATAGTTGAGATGTTGTCACCAACCAATTTGAAGCAACTTCATAGTTTGCAGGGTAAGATCCAGTCCATCTGATGATTCATCTCTCATTTAGTCTATAAGTGCCATCCATTTACACATCTTTTGAAGAAAGGAGTTGCATTTCACTGGGATGATCACTACCAAACAACTTTTCAACAACTCAAGGACTATCTTGTTAATCTGCCTATTTTATTACCGCCTATGTCAAGAAAGCCATTCTTGTTATACCTATCAGATACTAATTATGATCTAGGGGCACTCTTGGCTCAACATGATGGCAATGGAAAGGATCATGATATTTAAAACCTAAGCCATACTTTAGTTACATATGAGTATAACTATGCACCTATTGAAAAATCTTGTCTAGCTATGATTTTCGTAGCTCAGAAACTACGTCATTACATGTTGAATAATAAAACCATGGTCATTGAAAGAGTAGATTCACTCAAGTATCTACTGTCTAAAATAGCTTTACAAGGAAGAATGGCTAAATAGATCATGCTTCTTAGTGATTTTGACATTGATTATATCAATCAAAAAGCAATCAAAGGACAAGTTTTTGTAGATCAACTTGCTGAAGCACCTCTCATGGACACACAACCACTCAAGTTTCCATTTTTTGATGAATCCATCATGACCATTATTGATACACCCCTTTAGGATCAACCTTGGAAGCTATATTTTGATGGTTCATTCACTGTGTATAGATCAAAGGTAGGCCTATTATTTATTACACCATAGGGGGATCTAATCCCTAAGTCATTAAAAATTAGCTTTCCTTATACAAACAACATGGCCGAGTATGAAGCACTTGTTGCAGGACTTAGACAAGTAGTGTATTGGAATATATCTCATCTTCAAGTTTATGGTGATTTTTATTTAATCATCAATTAGGTCATAGATCATTTTTAGACCAAAGATTACAAGTTGGTTCCATATAAAGCCATGGTTGACACTCTTAAAAAACAAATTGCCAACATTCAGTTTGAGCATATAGCAAGGGCTAGTAATAAGACTACAGATGCCATGGATACTATTGGCTCTATGATATGACAAACAAATAAATCTAAATAGTATCATTTCCTCATCGATAATTTTTCAACACCATCTCATGAACCTTTAATCATTGCCATGATTTGTGATATTGTTGGTCTTAATTCTATCTAGTACTCAGACCTTTATAACTACCTTCATGACCAAGTTTTGCCACCTAACCTATCTTGAAAACAAAATAAATCCTTCATTCATCATTCCAATCATTATACTTTACTTGGATCTACTCTTTACCATCATAGTTTTGATGGGAACTCTACTTCATTGTTTAACTTTGACAAAGTCTACATTAGTGTTAAGAGAAGTTTATGAAGGAGTATATGGAACCCATTCTAACAGGGTAGTCCTATCTAAAAATATCTTGTGTACTAGTTATTATTGGCCCACAATAGATGTAAATGCCACTACATATGTAAAAAAATGTGATAAATGTTAATGGCATGCTAATTTGATTCATTCCCCAGCAAAAACTCAGAAACTGATGTTGACACCATGGCCATTTTCTACATGGGGACTTGACCTTATTAGGAATATTAACCCTACTTCATTTGATGGCCATAATCATATCATTATCACCACTGAATATTTCACTAAGTGGGTTGAAGCTATACCCCTCACTTACGTGATT
The DNA here is from genome assembly GCA_037957365.1 of Torreya grandis. Taxonomy (NCBI): domain Eukaryota; kingdom Viridiplantae; phylum Streptophyta; class Pinopsida; order Cupressales; family Taxaceae; genus Torreya; species Torreya grandis. The sequence continues at coordinate 1,440,011 of JARHVA010000236.1, read as the reverse complement.
GAAAAGCAAATTTCTGAATTCATCTTCAACCACCTCATCTAGCACTATGATATTCCCTCTAACATTATATCTAATAATAGAGTATCATTTAAGAACAAATATGTAGACCGTTTATGTACTGAATACAACATCACACAACACTTTTATACAACATATTACCCTCAAGGTAATGGCCAAGCTACGACATCTAACAAAACCATTGTCAATATTCTCAAAAAGATTGTCAATGATGTTAGTCATGGTTGGCACCTCTAGATATTCCCTACCCTTTGGGCATATCATACCAATCATCGTACCCCCACAGGAGCCACTCCATACTCACTTTTTTATGGTACTGAAGCCATCCTTCCCATTGAGGTCGAGTTGCCTTCACTACGCATCTATTTTAAGCATGTCCTAGATGATCATGACTATCAAGTAGCTCACCTAAAAAATCTAGATGTACTTGATGAAAAATGCATAGTCACACTCAATAATCTTCAAGCATATCAGAATCGATTCAGAGACCACTATAATCAATGTGTGAAGTATAAAATATTATAACTTAGTAATCTTGTTCTTAAAGAAAACCAAAAGAATACCACAGCCAAGAAGAAATATAAAGGTAAATTCAAACCAAACTGGATATGGCCTTTCATCATCACTATAGATTATGGATCAGGAGCATACAAGTTTGCCACACCAGACGGTGATGAACTTCCAGAGCCAATGAATGTTATGCATCTCAAATGGTGCAATGTTTGAATGCTAAGGTGTATTGTCTATAAATATCATTTTAGTTATACCATTTTATCACTATTATTCTTTGCACACATACTTCCCTTATTCATCCTCTTTCCCATATTTACTTTCCATTTCTGACCTATCAAACCAGTGTGTTTTAAAGCCTAGCCTATTTGACCTTGGTTTTTATCATTTGTTACATAGTTTTAGCATCAAATTATCTAATCAGTTCATCAATTGGTTCAAGTATTTTAGATAAGAAGCGTATCTTGGGATAGTGTGACAAAAGTTTTGATAGTTGCATCCTTTATTTGTTAGTCTTTTCTTACCACCAGTCTTATTACTAATTATAACCACATTTAAACAAATTAGTACCATTGATCTATGCGATTGTGTCCTATTTATAACTGCCTATGGGAAAACTAGGGGAAATACTAAGCCTTGACGTACCAACTTGCCACTTTTTATGCCATACTGTGTCTTTTTACCAACTGTGTCTATTTTGTTTGAATTGGATACTACACTAGCTAAATTCCTTTGCTAAAATGGTGGAACTATAGTGATTTGAGATCCTACTCTTAGACTATGTAGGTAGTGCTCAATACTTGTTGAGGTCATCTCAATCACCTCTTTTACCCATGATCTCACCATTTTGTGAGCAACCTAAGCCACGCTCTCATTGTTTTATGAGCAACATAAGCCATGCTCTCACTATTTTATGAGCAACCTTAGTTTGAATTTTCTCACCATTGTGTGAGCTTGAACCATTTAGTGTCTCATCATTCTCAATTGATTTGAAATACTTCAAACAATTCTAAAAACATTTCAAAAAATCATTAGAAAAGAATAAAAACATTGACCACTTCTTTGCCTTAAGGATTATGGGAACCCTTACTAACTTACAAGAAAATCACTTGTCATTTAGTTTACCCATCCTTTTGGCCTTTTCTCTCATGCACTTTCCATTTTTTAAGACCATTTCTATTCTTCTATCACATCCATTCTATTTGTTTTCATCAGTTATCACATTTTTCCCATTCCCTAGGAGAACTACATTTAGCCTAAAGTTTTTTATTAGATATTACATCCACAGAACTATGTAGGTAGCATCCACTTGCCTAGTTCATATGGAGATATCTCGACTACCCCCTTCCTTTTTCTTCTATACCCCATTTTGTTCATTTGTTAAGTTGTCACCTATTTTCTAAGGGTAATGTTGATATGGTTTTTATTATGTTGATTATTATTTGTTTCTACTTGTTTTTGTTTATTTGTTTGCTTTTAGTACTATTTCCTTGATTCAATTTATGTGTGTTCATTAGGTGATTCCTTTTCCACATTTATACTCGAATCCATCCATATTCATATGTTTACATTGCAATCATGGTTTCTATCATTGGTGCATTATTTTATATTGACTATTGGATTGTGGGAATCAATCCTTATGCATATTTTGGCCAAGTATTTATGGTGTTCTATAATGAAACCTACCATCACATGCTACAACAAACCTCAGCTTCAAGAAGTTTATTCAACAATGGTGGCATCTCTTCAACACCAACATCCTGATTCACTCCCAATCATATCCCAAACAGAGTAATTGACCATGAAAGAATTTCAACCTTTATTAGTTCAAATGAGCATCTCCTTACTAGTAGGTTATTCTAATTCATCATTACCCTCTTAATTTATCATCATCCTCAGCCAAGTTTATCATGTTTGCCATAATCAGGGTCTAATGATTATAACTACATATGGGCAAATCATTGCACACCATCCCACCTGTAATTCTCAATGATTATAACCACCTTTGGGAAAATCTTTGAGTTTTCACCACTTTACTTTTTTTACCCATATAAGGGCATGTTATTATCTTTTTTGTCTGTCCTAACTGAGGTAGCTTCATCTTCTTAATGATTATAACTGCCTTTGGGTAAATCATTATGTTATCATACCATATTTCCACTATCGAGGTATAATGCTTATAACCACCTTTGGGCAAACCATTGTGCACCATCCCACTTGCATTCTCAATGATTTAGACTACCTTTTCAATATCATTATGTTTTCACCCCACCATCTTTCCTTTCTTTGGTCCCCTCATTTCATTTCTTTTTTTTGAGGGATCATTTGTTGACCTCCTTGTGCCAACTGTTCCCTCGAGGGGGCATCATACAGTTAGTTTATCATCATTGTAGTTGCAGTCATGCAGGACCTTTTCATTCTTTGAGAAGACATTACTATGCTTATAGCTTTCAATGCCTTCCCAAACAAGGGCAAACTGTAGACACCTAAAACTGACCACTGATAACCTCCAACCAAGGTTTTGACCAATTTCTACCCAAAATGCATAATTTGGCCTAAAAACATGAAAACCTATTAAATGATGTCAAAATGACATATTTAAATATTTATTTTGGCCAGGGTATCCCTAAATGGGGTAATGCAATGGGCCAGCTAACTTTAATCAGTCCATTTCAAATCAAAATGTCAAATTTGCACCTGCATGTTCTAGACTATTCTTTCCTATAAAATCTTTTGCATAAGACTTGTGCCTTTGTTATTTATTGTTGGTAACATTCTAAATGGGAATACGCATCCAATGAATCTGATGTGGACTTCCAATTCAAATATAATCAAATTTAGGACCAATAACAATGCATTCTAATCAATTTGGGTAATTTCTGCACAATGTGCTTAATCATGCCTAAGATCTAATTAATCCAAATCAAGGCCTAATCAAAATTCCATGGAAACCTGTTGAATAATTTTTTCTTGAAATGAATATTGAATATCTTCGTCATCAAGTGACCTCATTTCTTGGGAAGACATCCCTAGGCCATAAATACCACAAATATCAAGATTCATGCCCTTGATATCTCATCAATGCCTTCCATGCTGCCATCCATGCCTCTTAATTTCCCCCTCTTCTGATGCCATGATGAGGATAATTACAAACTTAATTCCAAAAATTAAATTAATCTTCAACCACACATCTCAATCTTGAGATGGATGGTTGAGGTTGATTCTGATCAAATCCAAAAATATATAAATAGGAGGCCTCACGACATCATTTCTAAGCTTTTTTTAAGTGTAAATTTATAATGCAAAATTAGTTCCAAACCTTTAAAGAAACTAGTGTTACCATGCCAAATTGATTCCAAGTCAAGCCAAGCCACAATCCAAAGGTGCCAAGGAGAGATGGGGGTTGTCAAGATTCCATTGCCAAGGAGTTCATGAGCACAAGCTGAGCAAGCCACCACAACAAGTATTTTAGAGCATCCAAGTAAGGTAAAAGAATTTTCTTTTGCATTTTTGTTGTGTGTTTCATTCATGATTGTTAACTAAGCTCTCCTTAGTGTCTAGGCCTAGAGATGTTATGCTATTAGTGTGTTTATTTCATCTTGTTTTTATTTTATAACTAACACCATACTAACCATCCTCTCTTGAGTCAAATTCCTAGATCACAATTCAAACTATATTTTATCATGTTTAACATTGCTTCTTAGGTAAAATAATTTTAGAGATATGTTAAATCATTCTTGATGGAATTTTCAAACATATTCTCATTAGAGTGGTGCATGTTGGACAATTATTTTTATATAAGAGCTATCAATATTAGTGATGTGTGTTTCTTAAATTATCATTATAATTAATTTCTATAAGACTATAAACATAATATCGACAAGGATAAAAAATAGATTGAGATATAGAATTATTAGAATATAGAAATTGGTTGCCTCAGATGTTTCACCTATGCCTTGAGAATAATACAAAATTCAAATCATGTTCCCAATATAAATATAGGCAATCGAATAAATGAAATAAACTCTTCTAGAATATTATGATATAAGTTGTTCTAGACTATTACTACTCTGATACACCATCTTTGTCACAGTATAGGTAGAGTTTTATGTATTAAATTTTTGAATCATGTATTAAATTTTAGAAAATATAGAAAGGAAGGGATGAGAGTGGGGGTTGGATTGGTGTCAATAGGCCCTTATACATATTTTCTAGGCAACAAAAGCCATAAATGCATATAAAATGTGAACATAATAGAATATTTAAAAAAATACAACAAAATCCATAAGGTGAAATCAACAAGAATATTTAAGGTGAAATGTTCCTATATATATATATATATATGTATATATATATATATATATATATATATATATATATATATATATATATATATATATATATATATAAAATCCATAAAGTCATATAAAATATGGACATAATAGAATATTCCATGTCAATGTTGTATATGAATACAATGCCAAATAATTGTACATCAAGTCATATAGGCATAAAAAATATCATAAGACATGATCCTAATCATCAAAATGCATTTCCCTCTTTGTTTTGCTTGTATAAGGCTCTCCCTTGGATGCTTGCTCATAGATGGAGGTCTATGAGATGAATGACTACAGATCCTTTTCTACTCAAAACTCAGTTGTATCTCAACATATTTATATAAAAATATTATCAAAAACTTTGCATACTAGAATAAGATACTTGAAAAATTAACAAGTTAATTTTAAAATGATACAAAAATTATTCAAAGGTGCACTTAACAAAATATTGTGGTCATGGTTAATTTGCATTTGGTGCTCGATATGATCAATGATAGGCTGAGGTTGGTGAATAAAAGTGTGAAATGGATAACCAACAGGATACAATGCCCTGATCCTGATAAGGGAAGGGGTAGGACCCTACAAACATATATATACAAAATATAAATTCAAAATTAATTAATAAACATTTTTAAAAACTGAATAATTCATTGAAATATAATACCTAAATTTAAAAATAAAATTAACTTGTACTACTTCATGTTTGCTAATCATTTGAAAAAGACTAACAGACATCATTAAAGGAGTCTACATAGATAATTATTTCATGTGTCAACTATTTGTATGAGTATAAAGAAAAAATACAAAATAAAAATCCATATTTACACTTAAACATTATAAAAACTCTCATACATCAGTAATTTCTTGTGCAAATGAAATCACAATAACAATGCTTATATTTGCTCCCACCTAAATAGATGGTGGAGTGTCTAGCGTGGTCATCAATTAAACTAAAAAAATATTGTTAGTCACTTGAACATATATATAAAATTACATATATGTAATGAACCATAACATTAATTAATCATTAAAAATTACCTTTGTATGTGTGTGTGTGTGTGTGTGGCGGGGGGGGGGGGGGGGGGTTGGGGGGGTGGGGCGTGGTGGGGGGGGGGGGGGGGCACAATATCAACAACATATGTGATTGTGTAGTGTCCACAATCTTACTGCAACATAAAAAATTATATATACACTATTGAAATTTCTATGAAAAATAATTATTATCATTTAAATTGTACAAATATTTGAAATTTAATAGGCCTGGCAAAAAAAATTCAACATGTAAAATATATAAGATACATGGGAAGCTAGTGCTAAGGTGTCCAAACCAAATATAGACAACTGAAACACAACAATGAGATAAATATCATCTAGTTCCATGGAAAGACTTCCATGAGTGGGCTGCATAAAATCCTGCTCATGCTCCTCAAGTCCAATGCATACAACACCACATGATCTATAATGGTGAGGTTAGACAATAGTGTTATATGATGCCTCCCCATGTCCATACTCACCAATAACAGTATGAGAAACATGGATCATATGCTAAATGAAGGTGTGAGTAAACACTTTAAGTGCATGTAAAGTATCAATCTCTATATTATCCTTGGCTATATAGGTTATTATCTTAAGAGGATGTGGTTTTTGGATAGGTGCTCTCACAGATTGATTGGGTGAAACTCAGAGAAATCAAAATAAGTTGAAACATCATTAAAGACAAACTCACAATCGATTTTTCTCAAAAACTACATGGGGACCTCATTATTTTTGTAATACGAGTGATCAAAGACCATCCATCAGCAGTCCCAAAAAAATTGTTTGATCAACTTGTGGGTCCACTAGTGGATTAGAATCAATTTATTTATCACATCTAGTGGTGTATCACTTTTTCCACCACTAAATAGTGAAAAAAAATTGAGTTTTAGTTTTTTTATCTCTCACAATGGTTGTATATAATCTGTTATAATAGTATGCCCTACATCTATCTCTATAATCAGCTCACCTATTACTTTGACAGTTTACTGAGTCAAATTCACCTATTAATGTCTCTAATGTATTTGCTATAGAAGTTTGATGTGGGTTGCTTGAAAGAGAATCCATTATTGAATTAATTAAATTCTCAAATTTTATTTTTTTCTATCACATGGACTACCAATTCCTCCTAACTACCTTAGTGGGCTTAAGAAACTATAGGAGGGTTAGGAGGGTTCTACAGGGTAGTAGGGTTTTTTAGGTTATGAGGGTTTTCTAAGCTAGGAGGGTTAGGTTAATTTGTACTTTATACATTTATATCTACATGTGAAGGTGTATTATGCATTGAAAAAGTAAAAAATAAATAAGTTCAACAAAAAAATGCAAATGCAATAAAATTCACTAAATTTATTTTTAATTGCACTCAAATATGTTTGCATACCTTTCTTATTGTGTGCCATTGTTGCTTTTGAGTTATTTGCTTGTTTTTTCAAAACATGAGTTGAGTTTTTTGCTTTTCCACTCTCAGTTTACATTGATTCCAAATGAAATTTATCAATGTTTTTTATACTTATAACAATAATACTGCATACATGGTTCTAAAAACTAAAACCACGTATGTGGTTTTAACAATTAAAACTGTGTATGTAGTTATTACAACTAAAAATGTGTACACAATATTGGTTCAGTAATCACCAAGCCTATGAGCCAAGACAATATACACATTTTTATAAACCATGTATGTATATTTATAAACCGCATACGCAAATTTATAAAATGTGTATGCAAAAACATTAAATCAAGTTAAACATAAAAAGTGTCCACTTTTTGCACCCCAAACTTTATGCACTTACCCCTATAGCTAATATCTTGGTATTCTCAGTATAAATATGATGACAAGTTTTGAAGAATGTTCTACTAATGCTGACTTAACCAATATTTATTTATTTATATCTGCCATAAGTTCATTATTCCTTGTGTTGATGGAACAACCTATTTCTCTAAGCTTCATCTTTTATTTTTCATTTTTATTCGATGGGTGGTGTCATCTTGGTTCTCAGGTCACCTTAGATTTTGTCCCCACATGTCGCCTATCCATTTTTTCATGATTTTATCTTTCTTAATGTTAATATTTATCTAATAACCATTTATTTCCTTACTCGCTGTTTAAAATTTTTATTTTTCTATTTTCATTTCATTAATTACCTTAGATATTATATATTTATCAATGATGGCCAAATATATAAACCTTTTTTAACTCCTATTTGATTTATACATGTTAATTTTTGTTTTTAATATTCATTAATGCATTTAAAAACTAGTTTATAAAAATTACAAAATATAATTTATTAATATTTAGCTCTGTAATCTAATTAACATATATTTAATAAAGTCACATATTTTAATATTGATCTTTTTATTATTTTATTCCCCAACTACTCGACTAAACTGCACTTCAATGATAACATATATAATAGAAAACTAGGTCTATAATCTTATCATATTATCTCTCATCTTGATGATGTTTCATGAAGTGCGATTTGAAACATTGATTCCAAAAAATTACATAGTTTAACTAGAAAAAACTATGTTTTACTTCATATACTATGGAAACACTATCTCTCTAATGTCATATATTACTTAAAAATAAACATATTACATAATATCTAAAAATATGGGTGGTATGAGAGCACACTCCAAAACATTGAACAAAAATTGGACAAAAGTTAACTCAGGGAATCAAAACTATAGTTAAAATATAACCACATTAAAAACAAGATAAAATAAGAAACAACCAATATTTAAGTAACAGGGGCCACCAACCCCACAGAAGGAGGTGGAAGAGGTGGTGTGTTATCGGGTTTGTCTCCCCATCATCCTCCATTAGAGGGAGATATATTAGGTATGCTCCACCCATCATCTCATTTATTTTTGTACTCACCTTTATTAACCTACGTAAGTGGGGGCAAGATTACAAGTACTAGCCTCGAGAAATTCCCTTGAACATCTCCACCTAGAGGACTAAACCTAGAGTGACCAACATCAACATGGGGAAAATTCCACCTTCAATACCCACTAGAAGGATAAAATCTATAATAAGGAGGAGGTGGAGGGGTAGATAATATCGAACGACTTCAATACCTTCACCACCCATTACCACATCTGCATCACTTTTACTCAATTTTGGTATTCATGAGGAGCCTTAGGGGTACTCTACTAACCATGCATGGGGAGTTACCCCATTAACCATGAGAGTATGAAAATACTCCACCTTGAGGGCTACTTTTTTAGCTTGTACTTGAATCAGTAGCATTACATTAGATAGAACAAAGGATCTATTAGTAATAGTAAAAACTATGTCTAAGTAGCATTCATAAAATATAACGACATTCCTATAATTCTAGAGAGTTAAAAAATTAATTGGAAATTATGCATATTTGCTTTTATCTTTCAAGGAAGAGAGTAGAGTCCCCTAAGAGATAAATGTTCTAAGAAAAAGCCTTTGGCCGGAAAGGCATAAAAATGGAGTGAATCTATTCCTAGGCATCCTGAGCTCAATCATAAATCCAAAAGATGTGTTTTAAAGGCTTGGAATGACCACAAATAGGGTATCTAGGAGAGGGAATCCCCATGTGAAGAAGCCTATCTATCAAAAGGATACATTGGTAGAGAAGGCACCAGGGGGAAATGGTTTTTTTGGGTTCCACCAAAATTGACCAAATAGTTTAAAACCACCCATTCCAATAGGAGGGGGAGTTGTTAGTATTCCATCATTTATTGATAATCTCCCATGGAACATTACTAGGACAAATCCATCAATAACTAAGACAGGGTTGATACTAAAGCACGGGGGTAGAAAAAGATAAAGATTTTAGATATTAGTTTTTGTAAGGTAACATATAATATCTCTATAATTAAATACTTAATCCTTTCATAGGCTATAAGACATCTTATTTATTTATTTATTTATTTATTTTGGGTTGATTAAGGATATATGGATTCAGTCTAGTTGTCTAAAATTTGATTAGTGATATATGGATTCAATTTATTTTCCTAATGTTAGGTTTGAAAAAGCATTTTTAATAAAAAAGGATTTAAACTTTACTGTATACAAACGGGTAGACAAAACTCCTACTACATAGTTGGTTTTTACTTATATTGTGAATATGGTCACACTTCGGTTGTTTCTCTATAAAATGATTCAATTTGGTTTCTTAAATGGATATTTGGATGAGGAGGTCCACATGGTGCAATTTGAAGTTTTTTGGTACCTAGTAGTGTCATTTTATTTTTAGGATGATCAAGTTCCTATACAAACTTAAGTAGGCTCAATTAATCTAGTACATTTTGTTTGATCAACATTTCCAAGATTCTAGATTCAGAATCATGGAGGACAAACTAAATTTATTAGTTAATGATAATTCATCATTGGTAAATGAATCACTCACAGAGAAAGTTGGATAACTTGATATATATTATGTCCATAAGAATGGATCTTTATTTTGTTGTTGACTATCTTTTTTGGTTTTTGTAAAAATTGAAGCTCATACATTGGATATCAACAAAATGTCACAAGAATATAAATTTTAGGTTGATATCTAAAGATTAGTCTATAAATGTAATGACTAAAGTCTTTGGTCCCACTTTGTTTATAAAATTTTGGGACAAACTTGGAGTAGTCTCTAGTTTAGTCATTAAGGAAGGGTATTAAAGTTATTAACCATGTATTAGTTAAACATTAACTAATGGCAGATTATCAACCTTACCAGCTAATGTAACTTATTTTATGTTTAATAAAATATGGATATACACAAGTGTGTAACTGTGTTGTATGCCTTTATTTATCTTCATTATTTCAGTGTTTATATCTACTAACAGATATTATGATTATTCGATCGACTTCTCCAAGTAAGAAGAAAAAAATTCCTTATGGTGATCAATTACACTTCACCATCAGCTCTGACTACCATTGTAGAATAAATATAGAAAAAGAGTTTTTTGAAAATCTACATAGGGATATTTCCAAAAAAGTTTATTTATTTTAATATGTATATAGTTTACTTGTTGAAGTTGTTTTGTAAGTCTTATTGTGTATTTTTGTTATATATAGAGTTATTGGGTTCTTATTTATTTATTATTTGAGTTTTTATATATATTAAATTACCATTGAAAAAGTTAGATATTCATTGTCAATCAAAAGGATTGCTTTTTGCTATGTTATTTTTGTTGTTGTGACATAGTCAATGTAGACACCAAAAAATGTCCCTTATGCATTTATTCAGCGTAAAATTATATTATTCTAGGGTACCTATGTATTTTTTATTTATTTATTCAATTTAGGTTTTATAGGCATATTTGGTCAATTTTAATTATCTCCCCATCTTCTATCTCCTCCCTTTCTCTCTCCTCTTATTTATGTCATTCCCCAAAATTGTACTAGGTATATTTCTAGGGTATTTAGCTGTTTTGGTCTATTGGGTTAACTTGGGATTTGTTGTCCTATCCTATTTTATTTTTATACCATTTCCATCATTTAGGTCCTCATTTTCTAGTTCATCATTCATGCCCTATTTTCGCTCCTCCGTAGCCTTCTCTAGTTGAACCACAACCACTAGTTATGTGCTTGAGTTATCCAATATTGGTCCCTCATATGCATTTTTGTCTGGTGTATCTATAGTTTTTAAACCTTATATGTTTTTTGACTCTTCATCTCTTTGTAATTCACGTTCATGTGGATGCAAAATTTTAAGACTCGTTATTTTCTCCATGTGTTGGGCCTCTTAACTAATTAGTTTATATAGACTTAGGTTTTGAAATATTATGCTTGGTTTAAGTCCCTCTAAGTGTCCTCTATCACTAATGTCGACACCTAAAATTGGACACTTTATGTTGATTTTAACTATCTTTTAAAATCATCCTAAATTTTCTAATCAATTCTTCTATTCACACTAACATTCTTAGTTTGTCACTATTCCACCTCCCCCCTCCCCCCTTGAGCAATTAATTTTTTTCTTCTATTATCACATCTTATCCCACCAAATTCACATCACTTCCCATTATCAATTAACCTTTTTTAATTATCTTAATCATCTTCTAATGGAAAATTCCCAATTTTCAGAAATTCCTATTTTCTAAATTTATAAATTCCTAATTTCCTCATCACACAAAAACTTGCCAATTTAAAATTCATTAAATATTCCTCTTGCCCGAGGTAATTGAATGTAATTAGATAGTGTGTTATCAAGGTTTATATAAATCTCTTACATTTTCTTCTACACTCAATCCTTTCTTCCACACTCCATCTCTCCCTCTTACACACTCCATCTCTCTCATTTATGAAGATGGAGGATTGACCCTCATCCATTGATTTTTATCTTGATCCACCTGTCTACATTCATCATCCAAGTCTATAAATTATAGGGTTTCCTTCTCATTAAAAATGACCAAATAGTGTATAAAATACCTACCAAATCCTAAGGCCACCATCCATTAAACATCAAACATTATCAAATCAACTATCTATAGTGCAAGGGGAATGTTGTTGAAATGACTATGCAGCATTAACGAAGTCTTTTTAAACTCCATCCATGCCATCTAAACTTGAATTATAGATATAAAAAGACATCCATGAGGAAGTTATAATAATTTTATTTTTTCTTATATTTTTTTATATCACTTATTAGACCTTTCCCAATTTGAGGACATGCACATAAGATGTTAGTTTTGTATTATTTTGGTTTGATTTTCATGCTTATAAGAAACTAACCTCCTTTGCAATAATGTGTTCACATATAGCATACTCAGTGGAGCATTCACCCCACATTATTCTTTGAAACATCATAGCATTATTTTAATTATGAATTTAATTAACTCAATATTGATCCTAATTTTTCCTATTTTATTCTTAATTTTCCAAATTTTCATTCTCAGATTAACAAAAAAAACACTATGCTAATCAATAAAATCATTTCCTATAAATGGTGATATCGACTTGGTAATTAGTGATATCACTTCTTACATGTTTTCAATTTTCCTATTCTTTTAGATAAATGTAGGAATTGATCTGGTAATCAGTGAGATCAACCTATATATCGATAGAAGTGCCAAGTTAACTTTTTTATTTGGTCTCTATTTTCATTCTGTCAGCACTTTTTTGATAATTGGTGGAATCACCCTATTTAATGGTGATATTAAAATGCTAATAAGTGTAATATCTATGTCTAATGGTGATATTAAATTACTAATTAGTGGCATCACTAGTTTCTTATTCTTTTTATTTTCTATCTATAGATTGACAATATTGACTCTAAAATCAATGGATTTACCTTGCTAAATGATGGAATCGACCTCTGACAATTTTTCAAAGCCTAAAATAAAACATTTAAATGTCTTCTTCCTCGTAAAAAACCACGAATCCAAACACTAGTTTTTTTTGCATGTTTTAATTTTCAAAGAAGTGGTTTATTTGAAAATTAAACACATTTGACTTTGGTACTTAACAACAAACCAACATTTGAATTTTATGCGTTAAAATACTTGTGTTTTATTCTATTTTGAGTGTTTATGTTTTTTTGTGTGTTTTTTGGGTGGTTATTTTGCATATGCTCTCCCCTTGCCCACTTGTGGGACCCTATGTGATAAAAAACACATAAATTACTATTATCTTTTCTTGAAGCAAAACTAGAGTATACTCTTCTCAAGATAAAAAAATAGTGAACCTTCCTTTTTATTTTGGTTATGTGAGGTGAAATTCATCACCATTCATGAGTCGTTAGGGCATGGAAACTAGGATTTCATCCCCTAGCATACATACCAACCTCATTTTCTAGTAAGGAATATAAATTAAAGGTAAGTGTTGTAAAACCATAGTGATTATGTGTATGAAATATAATTTGTGAAATCAAGGGGTTTAACTTTAATGCTAAGCTATCAGACATCACCCTAAAGTTCAATTTATGGTATCACTTCATTGAGATCTCATGACTGAAGAAGTTATGAATGGGATAGAACCTCCTGTAAATTTTCCATTATTGTTCTTTTCTCACATATTTTTGAGCTCTACGTATTACAAGGTATATCAAGTACCATCTAGAAAGCCTAGTCAAAACTTAGACTAAGACATTTTTTATGGAAAATAATTTTTAATTCAAGGGAAAATAACCTCCCCCAAGATATCATGACATATCACTTGAAGTGAGGGTTAAGAGATTAACATGTTCCTGCTTCTTATGAAGTAGATCTGTGGGCTACAATCATGTTGTACACCTATTTTACCACTAAACTATGGCTTGTCTCATGTGTGTATCATTGTTTGTTTGTTTTCATATACCTCATTTTATGTGTTATACCTACACATAGAATGAGTCAAACTATCCCAAGTTCAAACTTTATCATTACACATTGGGTCGGTAAGGTGTTACATTGTATAAAATTTAAGTCATTTTTATCTCATTTTAAACATCATGTTATCTGATTGAAATGATACCCTGTACGTATTGTATCATTATGATACCTATTTGAAAACAAATCTAAATTAGCTCTATTTTGACCCAAATTTAATTTTAAATAAAACATCCACATTAGGTCTATTTTGACCCCATTCCTAGTTCTATTCAACCATTCCAAATTGGTCAACCTTTGACCCAAATCAAGTCAAACATTTCAAGTCAACTAAATTCAACCTTTAAGTCAAAGTCAAACATTCCAAGTCAACTAAAGTCAAACTTGAAATCAAGTTAAATATTCTAAATTCAACCTTATTGGAACATATAATGTTTAAGTGGTTCCTCTATTGGACCCTTGACACATTTACATAGGAAAATAATAAATATTTAGTTATTATTATTTAACATGAGTTAAATTATCATGTAAATACAATAATAAAACATATTAATTATCATTGTTATTTTTGTGTTTCTCAGAGAGAGGTTTGGATCCATTGGTTACAACGGTCCACCTCGACACCCCATTATAAAAATAGTTTTACCCATTTAGTAATACATACCTAAGTATGATAATTGATTATTATGTCATTGTAATATTTGTGTGTGGAAAATATCACTATGAAGTGTTCTATGAAGATTGATTAGAGGAAAAGTGAGAAGACAATGATTGTATTAGGTACTGAAAGTTTCTCATTTATATGAATTTATAAACTTGAGGTTTTTTACCTTTGAGGTTTTCCACATTTAATTTTTTGTGTCAAATGATTGTGCCTTTGTCATTAATTACACATCTAATCTATCATATACATTATGTATTCAATATACTTTTCAAATTATTTCATGGTAGTAGAGCTATGTGATATGGTGTATTGGTGGCAGGGCTTGTTAAGATATCTTTGTACAAAGTTTCACTCCAAATTTACCTTTATTAATTATTATTTTTCTTTTAAAATCTAGTCTGGCATGTTTGTATAGCATAGAATGTTTTTTGTTGATCTCTGTGGAGGGTCATTTCTCAGAGTTTGAAGATCCAAAACTCAATCTAAGATCTCCTTCTAACATCCAAAGGAACCAAATATCAAATTTTCACTCAAAATCAACATGTACAACAATGGTACGACCCATTACATGGCTCTATGACATTTTAGGAGCCTGAAATATCAAAAAAAAAAAAAAAAAATTGGATCTCCTCAGCCCTCTTAGTTTTTAAACCTCTATATCATCATTTTTTGGTGAATCAAATCACCTTTACGTCCTATGAAGGCTTTTTGAACCCCCTAGAATTTTTTATCTTCACTTAGAGTGCACCAATATAGATGAAACAACCAAAAAAACTAAAATTGGATGTTTTTTGTCTGCAAATTTAAATTTTAAGGATTATGGATTCTTCACATGACCGTTTGAGAGAGATCTATAAATTTTCAAGGGTTTTGATGGCTTGTATAACCTACCATGCTTAAAACTATTCCACTTAGGTGCCATACCTACATCATAACTAGTTACAATAAGATATAAGGTTAGTAAAGTTGCTGAAACTTTACTAATTAAATATGTTATTTATTAAATATTCAATAATCCATGCAGGTTTAAGTGGTCCTCACCTTCATTATTCCATTTTTCACCAAAAAGTTTTTTTTTTACATGCACATTTATTTATAATTATTTATGTTTTATTTTTAAAATAAAAATCAATTTAAGAAGGTTTAATTATAAATATGTGCATTTAAACTTCTAAGTAATCTATTAGATGGGTTGGTAAAAACTTGTAAAAGGGGAGGTCAAGGGTTCAAAACTTATTACCTCTAAATTTTTTGGTCAATATTAGTCAAACATAATTTAATTTTTTTAAATTATTAACTATAAATTATTTTTTTTATTTTCATGCTTAGTATTTTGCATTCAAAACTATAGTTATTTTTGACATTTTGTGACACTTGACTTATACTATTCCTTATCGACGATGGTCATGTGACTAGTCGATTTATATATTTTTAGACATTCTAGATGCATTTGTATAGTCAATTTTAGTGGATATTATTGTTTAAGTCCTAGAGTATTTATTTTATTTATAAAATAAAGTATAAATTTACATTAAAAAATCATTTTAAAAAGCTTTTGTAGTATCGTAGTGTCAATTTTAAAAAGAAGTTATGGTTTCTCTTAATTTTGTACTAGATAAATCTCAAATGCTTAATGTTTCTAACTATAATATCTATAAAATTTATATTAAAGTACAATTTATAGCCTGAAAGTTGTGAAACATATTTTTTGGGATGAAAAACCCCTATCAAAATGACATGTTACACCTAAGATTTTAAATACATTCCAATAGAAATTGCAAGAAGCTATGTTGAATATTTTGAGTGTTAAGAATAATTTCATACTCCATATTAATAATCAAGAGTCTCCCATCATTGTCTAGAAACTTCTTGATTCTACGCATGAGGGCACTCATCTCTTTAAGATAATTGAACTTATTCTTGATTTGCTAACTAAACTTATGAAAGGTGATGAAAAAGTAGCTAATTTTTTTGTAAAAATAAAAAATATTAAATCTTAGTTAGATGGTTGTGATTGTCATATTATTCAAGATAAATAGTATTTCATTATTTAATTAAACATTCATGAAAAAAATCATAATTTTACTTCAATTCTTAATTCAAAATACTAAACAGAGCAAGATATCCATGATCTCACCACTATGTCTACTCTTTTGATTCAAGAAAAACAAGTGATGTCAAATTTTGATTCTAAATAAAATACCACTCATGTACTTCTCACCCTTAATTTTGTTTCTAAAAATAATAAAAACTATAAATTTAACCCTAATTATGTTAATGAAAAAAATGGGAATAATAAATTTGATAATAAGAATCATAAAGTTAAGTTTAATGAGAATTGTAATTTGTTTGGTAAATTTAGTCATAGAAAGAAAAATTATTATAAAAATAAATATATAGCTAATCATAAAACTTATAAAAATAACAAAGATATTAAATCTAACTAGAATCACCAAAAGAATCAAAACCATAATTATAATAATAATCGAGAATAAAATTCTAATGTTGTTACTTTATATGTTGCCTTGTTTGTTTCTAATAAAAATAAATTGATTATAGATAGTGGTGCATCATATCATATTAATTATTTATCTAATATTTTATCTAACACTAGAGATATATCTAAAAATATATATTTAAGTGATAATTTATTTTTAGAAGCTACTAAATAAGAAAAATTAAAATTTATAAATGTTGTTATAAATTGTATTTTATATGTTCTTAAACTTAATAAAAATCTATTATCCTATTTTCAGATTACGTATGATAATTTCATTGTAAATTTGCTTAAGGGCAAATTACCTATGAAGAATAATTTTGGTTCTTTGATTGTTGAAGGTATTCAATAAAATGGTCTATACATATTCTTTATTTTTTTTTCATGTTGTCTTTCATCACAAAATAAAAATGAATCTCAATTATGGCATGAAAGATTAGGTCATGTTAATTTTATAAGTTTATATGATATATATTTTCATAATATTATTGTTGGTAGTCCTTATATTTCTTCTCATCATGAAGCGTGTGAGGGATTTTTATATAGTAAACATCATACTAACCCTTTTCACAAAAATCATGATGTGAATTCTTCACATCCTTATAACTTATTCATAGTGATGTTACAGGATCACTTGAAGTTACATCTCTTAATAGTTATTTATATGTTGTTACTTTTATTGATGATTATACTAAAATATTTGGTCATATTTTATAAAGAAAAAATTTGAAGTATTATCTAAATTCAAAAAAATTAAAACTATTGTTAAAAATTTCTTCTAACTTTTCTATTAAAAAATTAAGAATTTATAATGGTGGTAACTATATTCATAAAAAATTGATTCTTTTTGCATTAGTTGTGGCATTCAAATATAATTAAAAATTCATATTCATCAAAACAAAATGGTATCGCTAAAAGGAAAAAGTACACTATTATTAAAATGGCTAGAACAATGTTGTATTTTGCAAATATTCCTAAGTTCTTATAGGTCAAAGCCATGAATCTTGTTATGCATATTCTGAATAGAATCCCTACTAAAGATTTACATTTTTTAAGCCTTTTATAAATTTGGTCTAATAATAAATCCAATGTGACTCATCTTAAGATCTTTGGTAATGTTACTTCCATCTTTGTTCTTAAATCTAAAACAAAAAAAATTGATCCTACTTCATATTCATGCATATTTATAGATTATGGAAGTAAAACTAAAGGATAAAGAGTGTATGATCCATCTAAAATATAAATTATTTAAAATATAAATGTTATTATCCTTGAAAAATCTTGTTGTGAGCCTTTTATGGAAACCCCATTGTTATTTATTTGTTGAACTTGGCTCTCCTGTTACTCCTTAAGAAGAAATAAATACCCCAGAAGAATTTAATCTAAGTTTGGATAACTTAGACTCTAAGTAATATTTTGATTTTTCTATTCAATCTAAAAGACTTAAATAGATAAAATCCTTAATTCAAACATCTAATCTTGATAATATTAATAAATTGACTAGGATTCAATATTCTTATCATATTTTAATGACTATGTATTAATATGAATCTCAATCCTTTGAGTAAATTATTCAAGATAATATATCAAATGTTGATATGTAAGTTGAGTATATTATATTAATTAAAAATTAGACTTGGGATCTTGTCCCACCTTTATCTAAAAAATATATTATTGGTTGTAGGTGGCTTTATAAGAATAAATATAATTCAGTTGGTAAAATTGATAAATTTAAAATAAGATTAATTGCTCATGGTTCTAATTAAAAATATGAAATTGACTATGTCAAAACTTTTGCTCTTGTAGCAAAAATAAGTATTGGCAAATTACTCATTGCTCTTAAAACTTAAAATGGTTGGATTATACACCAAATAAATGTCAAATATGCCTTCTTGAATGGTTATTTAGAAGAAAAAATCTATATGACTCAACCTAAAAGTTTCACTAATCTTAACAAAGAGTATTATGTTTGTAAGTTAAATAAATCTTTGTATGAATAAAAAAAAGCTCTTCAAGCTTCATATTCTAAAATCACTAGTTATTTTAAAGAACTAGATTTTTCTAATTATTATTATGATAATGATCTCTTTGTAAAAAAAGAAATTGATCACATTATCTTAATTATATTATATGTTGATGATCTTCTTATTACTAGTGATCTAATTAGTTTAATTCTTAAATATAAAAATAAACTAAGTCAAATGTTTGAAATGATTGATTTATGCATTCTTCATCATTTTTTAGAAATGACTATATTTTAAGATAAAAATTCAATTATTGTATCACAATATCAGTATGCTTATAATTTTCTTAAGTTTTTTATGCTTGACTATAAGCCTACATCTATTCATATTGAAGTTAGTGTTAAGCTTGATCCAAAACCTATGTGTGACAAAACTAAATCTATACTTGATATACAACTTGTTGGTAATTTTATTTATATATCTATTATTGGGCCATATATTTCATTTATTTTAGGTGTTGCTTCTAGATTCATGTAAGATCTATATTTGGATAATTGAAAATTAACAAAATATATACTTCGTTATATCAAAGGAAAAATAAATTTTGGTTTATTTTATTTTTTTATTAATAATATTAAATTATATGATTATTGTGATACTAACCATACTAGTGATATTATAGATAAAAAATCTACTTCTAGATATGTGTTTAAATTTGTTTTAAGTGTTATCACTTGGAGTAAGAAAAACAATTTATTATCTTTATCTCTTAGATTAAAGCAGATTACAAAAGTGCTATTGAAGCTGCTAAAGAATCCATGTAGCTATGAAGGTTATTAGGATAACTTCATTTGGATGTTTCTCACAGTAACATCCTTCTATGTGATAACCAAAGTTGTATAGCTTTGGTGAAAAATCTAGTGCAACAATAAAAAACTGAGCATATTTAAGTTCATGTGCATTTTATCTAAGAGAAAGTCTTCAATTATGATATTGATCTGTAATTATATCCTACAGATGAATAAGTGACAAATATCTTTACAAAACCACTAAATGTTACTAAGTTTTGATAATTTTGTGCAAAGTTGAGCCTCTTAGAGCTACCATTGAGGGGGAGTGTGCATGACAATGTCTCTTTATAATGGCCATATGCTTAAATTTTTTTCTCTATACTTCTCAATGTAAAGCATTGTAATATATCACTTTATGTGATTTTTATTAAACTTTTTATGAAAGTTTTTACTTTTTACCCAATACTTAAAATCATATATTGTAGTAAAGGTCTTTAACCATAATTTAGATTATGTAATCTTACTTGGATAGTTAGGGCTAAGGATATGGGTCAAAGAATAATATTGTATCCCACTAACCGGCAAAAAAAAATTAAAAAAAAAATCCTAAAAAATACTTAATGATTTATTTTTAAATGAAAAAATATATATGCACTACATATTTGTATATATAGTTTAAAATATATATTTTTTGATTAATTTCAATGACCCAAACTCAAGATATTTTGAAGAGAAGATGAAAGTATATGTGACATTTTTATGTCAAAAATTGAGACATAGTATTATGCTTTGATCCATATAGAAAAGATAGGGTACAAGGATGAATATCAAATCTACAGTAAGTCAATTAATGTGTTAAACTAAAATATACTATATATTGAATTTATTAAACTAAGATAGGTTATTAATAGAAAGTATAATTATGATATATGTATAAATGACCTAAAAAAAATTATATAGCTAGTTTTTGTGCTAATGTAGATCTAGATCTGGTATAGGCAAAAAGTAGGTGGGAAGATAGTTCTGAAATAGTCATCAAATTTTGAATTTATTGTCTTTGGCTCCCTGGAAAATTTCATTATCCTAGGGTAGTTACATTTATGCTATTCTACTATATGAAATATTCATTAAAATATGATGCGACCACCTAGGTGCTTCTGGGTTTAGTTTTGCCTTCACTTTGGTGTATTCAAATTTGGGTCATGGATTGTCACTCTTGGTGAAATAATAAAACCTTAGCTTTTCATCTTCAATATGATCTTGAGGAAAAATAGGTTAGTAGACACATGGTGTCAAGCTAACCTATGTGTAAAGCAAGTAAAATAGCGACCTAACAAGAAACTTGGAAAATATGACCATATGATTACTCTTTTAGTAATTTAGACCTATAGTTAGGTTGTTTCTTTGACTAATATCAAAATAGGGTAGAATAAGAAAGCTTTTGATAACTTAAGTGTTTCTTGAGTATTTTTTGAGTTCTATTTTAGTTTTATTTCTAGATGAGGAATGAATGAGGGTTGATATTATATTTATACCAATCTTATCAAAAAATTACTTGTATTAAAGTACTTAGGTTA
The DNA here is from genome assembly GCA_037957365.1 of Torreya grandis. Taxonomy (NCBI): domain Eukaryota; kingdom Viridiplantae; phylum Streptophyta; class Pinopsida; order Cupressales; family Taxaceae; genus Torreya; species Torreya grandis. The sequence continues at coordinate 1,418,341 of JARHVA010000236.1, read as the reverse complement.
AACATTGTAATATATTTTATTTGTAAATTAGATGAATATAGGACATTAAAAATTTGCATTGGGGAAGGACCAGAATATCAATGATACTATTTGTCCCAGATGCTAATGTCTAAGGAGTAGGAAAATAGACACATGCTCAAAACTTGAAAAGGTGTAAGATAAGTATATTTTAAGAATTTTGGTCAAGATGGGATGTCTATATCATCAATATAATGTTGATCAGACTAAGATATAGGCCAAGGAAGCACAAGATAGAGAAATGTGATATTTACAGAAGCAAGGCATGTGTAGAACTAAGAGGAACATCTAAGGTCTAATTTTTTCAAGTGTACAAGATTGAGGTGATATATAATCATAAAATATCATCTACATCCTCCCTTTTGATCTATTAATGAAATTACTAGTTTAAAGAAAAGGAATAAGTATATGAGGTGTGTATGCACATCTTATCTTTACTTGAGTTGAATTTGAGTTCTTTGATATAGTTGAATTTGGATGCTTTGCTAGTGATTGACCTGCAAACAAGAGCATGTTATAGTATATAATCAGTGCATTTAATCTGGGTCAAAATTAATTAAAATAAATTGAAAGATAAAGAGAGGATTAAGAGTACAAAGGTGTCGATGTAATTTCCTTGCATATTGGTAAGATATTTTTTTTAAATATGTATCATTGAAAAGATCTGAAATTGAGATTATGATAAATATAGATAAATATTTAAAATGCATATATCTAAAGAGAGAGAGAGAGGAAAAGAGAGAGGTTGGAAGGCACATGCCCCCAAATTTAGAGTAAAATTGAGTTGCCACTTGATAGTTGTGATTAGTGCAACTGTGAAACCCAATGATACTTATATCTTGATGATTTTGAATGATCAATTCCAAACTAAAAATTTGGTAAAATTGAGTGATTTAATCACCTCAACCATATCTAAAGGTGAACTAACTATTGCAGTAGATTGGCTCGCTAATGTTCATAAAAGTCTATTGGATATCAGTATATGTAATAATATTAGAATCTAAGATTGATTTATATTTTATAACATTAAACACATATTTCATAACATTTACATCTTAGATATGTCTCATGTTGAAACTATGTATAACAATGGTTCTATGTATAGAATTCTAACACAACTGTGAATTTGAATCATATAACTGTGTGCTTTGGCCAATTCAAATAATTGTATAAGCATGGAGGATAAGTTTCCAAAGTATGCCCCCACTATATATGAATAAATTTAAAATTTATATAAGTATTAATGTGGAGGACATATCTTCAAAACATTCTTCCATTATAAACTATAGATGTTAAATATCAACTAGGTGTGGAGAATATGCTTCCAAAGCATACCTACACTAAATTTATGAATTGATATAAGTACCATACTGAATAAATGTGGATAACATGCTTCCAAATCATGCTCCTACTGAATCTAAAAACTATGCATATGTAAAATTTATATCCATATGACATATTCCCATTGAATCTTCAAACTGGGATAAGTACTAAATATTGAATAAATATGGAGAACATGCTTCCAAAACATGCTCCCACTATAATCTAGAAACTGTGAATGTGTGGAATCCATGTCCATATGACATGCCCCCACTAAATTTAAGAATTATGAAAAGTGTGGAGAACATGCTTCCCAATCATGGCCCCACTAATATGCCCCCCTTTTGAGATGAGGGAAAAATAATACCTAGAAGTTACCTCACCTCAAAAGGGTAAGACAACTATAAAATCTGTGAATATAACCATGTAGTATATCTAAGGAAATATGTCTAGGTAAATGTACCATTGAAGCACATAGAACCAATGTGATCACATGTAGGCCTAAAATGCATCATAAATCATTGTAACATATAGATAGTAACAGAACAAGATCAACAAGCAAATAAGCACACACAAAAGATCACTCAAAAGCAAGATAACAAGCAATGATGTAAGGAGACCAAAAATAAGGGGCATGTTTAAATTTTATAAAATCAAATAGACATGACTTTGTCAAATGTCCACAAATAAAGAAATAAAATATTCAAATATCTATAAAATAAGTAATGACATATTCAAATGTCTAAGAACTTAATGACTTATTCAAATATCCAAGAGAGAAAACATAGGCATAGGGGCCATATACAATGGATCATATTCAAATGCTCAAAAAACTAAGATAATAGCAAGGTAAAACACTCAAGGAAGTATGGAAAGGAAAATCATAAATAAACAACATAAACATGTCATAGTGGCCCATGGCTCAAATGTGTTAGCAAAAAACTTCAAATATATAACATATCAAGTACCATGTGTAAGATATAAGTATGTATAGGGCATGTGTAAGTACATATATAATCTCAAACATGATATTATAGAGTGATCATTGAATCATATAAACTATGTGTATCAAGATCATAGAATATGTATGCCCCTAACATCCTAGTGACATGAGTAGAGGGAAAGCCCAACACCCATAAGTGTATCATGTATTTATCTATGCCTGTATATATGTATGTAAGATTAAATGATATGATAACCATCAATATGAAACTAACACATAGATGCCAAGGATCCAATAGAATATGTAGGTGCTGAAAATGTTTTTGGATTTTTGAATGTTTTTTTTATTAATTGGGATTTTTGGAAGAGACAAGATCATTGTATGATCATATCCAAAGGATGATCATAGGTATTTTTACACTCAAAACTTGGTACAAGAATGGTAGTATTACCAAAGTTCATGTATAGGTGAAATATATGTCATTATAATATCTATGATGCTAAGTGTATGTTTAACAAGACTTTGGGGTTGTGAAGTACCAATAGAAGGAATAGGGGTTCTTGGAATTCATCTCTATGTACTCTATGGTTTATTTGGAATAAAAATAGGAGGAACATGTTTAGATGTTCTAGATATCTAAATATGGTGTGTAGAAGATGAAGATTTCATGGAACCCACTATTTATTTTTGATGAAAATGTCTCTCAAGTATTGGTCACCTAGTAAAGGGATTTGTTTATTTATTACACTTTTATAGTGGATTATCCTTAATAGACTTGATAATTAACTACTTGGGTATTAATTTATCTTTTTCAAGAGGATGCTCATATGGAATATTAGAAACTATAATACCTGATTAGCATGTATGTATTTAATACACCCATACACTATAGAAGGTACTGCATGAAGAGTATGTATCCAAGGTCATCAAAAAAAATGTCAAAGGCACCCATATAAGGTATAACTAAGAAAATAGTAACCACATGTGTGAGATTGGCATATAAAGGTAGATCAATATCATTAAGAACCTTTTGGGAGGTCCTATCGAATTCTCTAATTGATCTAGTAGTGGGCTATAAATCATGATGAGTATAACCCAAATACGTAAGTAATGTCATGGTGCAAACATTTTTGCTTGCACCATTATCAGTCATAACACTATGTATGGGTCATTTATCAAGGTATGCTTGAATGAATAGAGAGTGAAAATTAGATTCATCATCCTTAATTTTGTTATCATCAAATAAAATGGCAAGTTTTTAAGCCATAGGAGGTATATGTCTCATGTAAGTATTAATAAACCCATCTAGTGGGTGTCCATAATATGATGGAGGAGGATGTGAACTATATGCCATTTGAACTTTTGGTTCCTTCTTATAATGGTCTCATAAAATATTGTTAAATATCTTCTATTTATGGTGATTACTAAGTTGTGAACTTGATTCTTTTGGAGGATAATCAAATATAATCTATTGATCATCAATGAGGCCCTAGATCTTATGCTTCAAGGTAAAACATATGATCATAAAATGCTCGAGGCCTTAGGGATAATCATAATAATAATTTGCATCATATCATTTGGGTATAGGTTTATTTACATCAACCTCTATAAGAGGGAGAGATATAATATGACACTCTAGCAATCACAAGAGTAATGAAGCAGAGGTTCAAGTAAACATGTAAACTGTCTCCAAATACATTTAGATGGGACAAGTTGATTAGGTTGTGAAATTGTGTTAGCCATGGTGTTTGTTTCCTTTTTAGGCTCATAAGGGTTTACCTTATAAATTGATTTGATTTTAAATTTTATACTAGATATAGATGCAACTGGTGTGTTTGCTACATACTTGAGCTTATTCAATGGCATAAGCTTCATTTCATAGTCTCGTACAACATGGCATAAGTCATTCAAAGATTAAAACTTTTTGAAAACAATGGAATCATGTAAAGAAGCAAGCAAATTTTGATTGATTGTGTCTTTCAACTCTTTGTCTGCCATATGATTGGTCATGTTGGCTAACATTGTCTTATATCTCAAAACATATTCATTAATTGGATCATTGGTTCCTTGTTTGATCTTTGCAATTTGAGCATAAGATACCTTATAGGTAATGTTAATATTAAAGAGTGATAAAAAATAATCTTCAAGAGGTTTGAATGCTTTCAATAATTGAAGAAATAAGTCATAAAACCACCTCAAAGCATAGTCCTTGAGGCTCCTTAGAAATAATTTGCTCAAATTTTTATCATTAAAATAATAATCAAGAAATTATGCATAGAAGGTTTGAAGATGTTGTTCAAGATCACCCTTTCCATCATAAAATGTGAACTTATGTGTAACGAATCTAGTTGGCAAAGGGAGCAAAGAGATCTCAAGTATAAGAGGGTTATGCAACACATCTTGTAAATCTATAACATGTAAATACTTTGAAGCCTTTTGTTCAATGTTTGTAACCTTATCCTACAAGGTCTTTATGACTTGAAATAGTGATTGAACTATAGGCACACTGGGATTTTAATTATTAATTTGAGCAGTCACCATAGGGGAGGGAAACATGTTTTGAGTAGCAATAGGCATTGAAATTGGTATTTATTTTGAAACAATGAGTAAGTTCATAATATATGTATTAATATTAGTTTTAGGGAACAAATGTTGAAACACATAATTTATGCTCCCATTAGATGTAATAATTTGTAATGTGCTCAAGGGGAGGGATGTATCCATTTTAGTTTTTCAATTTTTAACTTCAACTATAGTTTTTAAGATTTTATCAAGATCTTCAGGGTTTTTTTAAATGTGATCACAAAAAAGTATAATTACGTGCACTTGGTCATTGTCTACTTGGTCATTTTCATTTGTATCTATATTTTCATTATCAGAATCTTCTTCTGTGAGAACCCTATCAGAATTTTTTTCATTATCAACATGGGTATCATCATGATCCAAGGTATGATATCCCACATTTGTTTAAGATATCTTAGATGGGTTGAGGGGAAGCTCAATATATTTAATAAACACACACCCCAATTTAGGGCTATGCCTAGGTTACATATACAATAGTACCAATATAAAATGAAAAAAGTAAAATAATATGAAACACTGGTTGGTTTAAAACCCTAGGAATAAAAATAATTGTACTCACATGGATAGGATTTATGTTAGGTTCACTAAATGTTTAACCCTAATTTGGATTAAGGAATCCTACTTGGGTAGATAGTGTTAAGGATATAGAAATGATAGGGAATAAGGGTGAATATCAAATCTACAACAAGATAATTAATGTGCTAAACTTAGATGTACCATATACTAAATTTACTAAACTAAGATAAGATATTAACAGAAAGTAAAACTATGTTAGATATAGAAATGACATAAAAGAGAGTACTTAGTTAATTTTGATGTTGATGTAGATCTAGGTCTGGTATAGGTATAAATTATGTGGGAAGATAGTTCTAGAATAGTCATCAAATTTTGGATTTGGTGTCTCTAGTTCCCTAGATAGTTGTATCATCTTGGGATAGTTACATCGATGTTAGTGTCTAGGTTCGATGTTAGTGTCCTATATAGAATATTCACTGAAATAGAATGCATCCACCTAGATGCTTCTAGGTTTGGCTTCACCATCATTATGGTTTATTTAGATCTAGGTCATGGACTATCATTTTTGGTGAAATGACAAAACCTTAGCTTTCCATATTCAATCTGACCTTGGGGGAAAATGGTTTAGTGGGTACACGGTGTCAAGCTAATGTGAAATGACCCCATTGTCAAAGGGTGTTTCCTACATAGCCTATACTCTAGAAGAGGGCCTCATATTTATTTTGTTCTTTCCTACATATTGACATGTGTGTGAATCATACAATGTGTATAAATCAAGTGCATTAATGACCTATCTTGTAACTTGGAAAATATGACCTTATGATGGCTCATTTAGTACTTTAGACCTATAGCTGGGCTTATCCCTTGAATGATATCATAATAGTGTAGAATAGGAAAGCTTTTAGTAACTTAAGTGCTCTTTTAATATGATTTATAGGTGAATAATGAATGAGAGTTGATATTATATTTCTTCCAATCCTGTTGAGAGATAACTCACATTAAAACATTTAGGCTGACCATTGTAATATGTCTTATTTTCAAATTAGATGAATTTAGGGCACTAAAAACTTACACTAGGGCATGATAGTAATGTCAACATTAATTTTTATCCCAAACATTAGTTTCTAGGGAGAAGGAGAGTATGCATAGGCTCAAAACTTACATAGGTGTAAGATAAGTACATTTTAAGCATTCTTAGAAAGGTGGGATGTTTGTGTCATCAATATAAGGCTACTCAAACTAAGAGATAGGACAAGGGGCACAAGATAGAGTAGATACGAGGCTTTTAGAAGCAAGGCATGTGTATAAATAAGAGGAACAACTGAGGTATGAGTTTTCCAAATGTACAAGACTGAGGTGATACATAAGAATAAAATATTGTCTACATTTTTGGGGAGAGGTTTGGACCCATTGGTTGCAATGGTCTACCTCCACAACATAATATAAAAAGGGTTTTACCCTTTTGGCAATACACACTGCATGTGATAATTTATTATCACATCATTATAATATTAATGTGTGTAAAATATCACTATGAAGTGTTCTATGAAGATTGATCAAAGGAAAAGAAGAGAAAAATTATATTGGGTACTAAAAGTTTATCATTTATATGAATATATCAACTTGTGGTTTTTACCTCTCTGATGTTTTCCACATTAAATTATCTATGTCAATTTTTTTACCTTTATCATTAATTACACATCTATATCTATCATGCATATTGCATATTTAATATACATTTCAAATTCTTTCAAACCTTTCAAGAGCTAAAGTTAAACATAGAAATCAAACTTGATCAACTTTGACCAAGTCCAATCAAGTCAAATTTGATCAACTTTGACCAAGTCCAATCAAGTCGAATCCAATCAACTTGGACCAAGTCTAATCAAGTCAAATCTGGTCAACCTTTACCAAGGTCCAATTAAGCCAAATACGGTCAATTTTGACCAAGTCAAATCTAAGTCTAAAGTCAAATTAGGTCTATTTCAACCAAGTAACATCAATTCCAAATCAATTAAACATTTGAATTCAAACCACATATTATCTTTCCATTCAATTTCTTGCACATGCCAATTGGGAACATCAAAGTCATGAGATCCATCATTTCTCTCATTTGAATCAAATCTAACATTCAAATCCAATCTAAGCTTGATCAAATATCAAATCAATCCACCTTACTTGGGGCCAATCACATCAAACATCAAAGCATAAAATGAGGTCAACTTTGACCAAGTCTAATCAAAATTCAAATGCCTAAGGTCTCTTTTGACCAAATCAGCAATCAAGTCCAAATTAAATCAAATCTAATGCAATCTAATTCATAGCATCTTAAAACCCATTTAGGTAGAATTTTAATGAGTCTGACAATCATAATCTTGATCTAGCATCCCCTTTCATTAATTAAGACGTGATAGACCAAATCTTTCAAGTTAGCCACCATGTATACCACATAACATCCCTTCATGACACTTCATCTACTAGTCCAAAATCCAATCCGGCCCTAGTGACATAAAAAATTTAATAGTCCAACCATATTATGCCATTACCCCTCCAAGGTTATCATTTATTGAAGATCCAAGTGCATCCGAGTCTGAGAATCACTCATGGTGGATAAGTAAGATCATGATCAAACTCATCAAATTCCAAGTCAAAGTCAAGATAACCAAACCATATTCAACATTTTTTTCAAATCACCTATCTTTGACATTTTTATTGAATCACCCATCTTTGGCCAATCCCAAACCATTGTTAGCTCACTCTTCTTTGACGAAGGACCCCTCTTTAACATAAGACCCATCTTTGATGAACCAATCCTCAATGAACCCTTTCTTGACCTATCACACATCCTTAGCCAACTTGTATTTGACCAACCTATCTTAGTCCAACTTGTCCTTGGTCAAACCCTCTTTGATCTACCATCCATCACCAAACATCATCTACCTCTTGAGGCAATGATAATTTTAGATAATAAACATCAAAGTGCCTTCCATTTGGAAAGAACTAAAATCAATAAAAAATTAACATCAACATCCTATTAGTTTGTCAAAACATCATTTATCATATTTGGCCTCCTCGTAGATGAGGAACTCAATGACAATAATTCTTCAGGGTTACATAAGGACACCCCCATTATTTTTTTCAAATCAGAAATATAATATAGAAATCATAATACTCTAAAGCATGAAATACAAAGTCAAAGGCTTTGGCCTGCATGAGCAAGAAATCATCGAACCAATTCATATATGTGTACATAAAGGTTCTCATGACATCATATACAAACCATCTATGAAGAAACATCAAGGTGTTAGTGACACTTTTATAATTTCTGAGGAAGATTTATTTAGCATTGACACATGCTTCATTCATAGTCCCTATGAGGATCATGCTACCATTAATCCTTTTAACAACATTGTCACCCCCACTACCCTTCCTAGTAGTCAATCTCCCACATCCATCAATTGGGATTGAAATAATCACTTACCATCAACCTTCTTCTATAGAAATCAAAAAATTATAAAAGTCAAAACTATCATCTTACTAGAATAACATAAATTTGCATTAACATATCTTAAGGAACATCAAGTTCTCCTCAATTATAATCAATCCAAACATCTAGAAATTCAAAATCCAAAATCAAAATTACCTAGTGAAACCTTGTTTGAGGTACTACAAGACATTCAAAGTCAAAATCCAAAATCAGCATTCCCTAGTGAAACCTTATTTGAGGCACTACAATACATTCAAAATTAAAATCTAAAATTAGTATCCCCTAGTGAAGCCTTGTTTGAGGCACTATAGGTTAGTCAAAGTCAAAATCTTGGAAATCCAACAAAAAAAATCCCCTAGTGAAACCTTGTTTGAGGCACTATGGGACAATCAAAATTAAAATTCAAAAAGTCAAAAATCCAAGGCCCTTAGTAAAAATCTCTTTGAGGTGTTATTGAACCAAAATCAAAATCAAGTAGAGACTCTTAATTTCATGGAACATGAGATTATTGGTCCCAATCCCCCTTCATGTCATGATCATATCCCATTTCTAAATCCTTCACATAATTAGAAAACATCCTCCATCCAATACAACTTTTGATTCACCCTTATTGGCAACACCCTCTTTTATAGGGGCTATTGTGGAATCCTAATCAAGTTAGAAGAATCCAATAAATAAATCAATGAAATTCATGAAGACATATTTGGAGTGCATACTTGAAGATCACAAAGGGTTAGTATTATGCATCTCATAATGCTCCATTGAGTTGAGATGCCATAAAAATAAAAATAACAAATCAAAAAAAATTAAAAATTAAAAAAGAGAGAAATAATTCATCCAATGGCGAAAACCATGTTTATGGCACCTTGGGAGAGTACCATGATGAGAACCAAGTTTCTGGCAACATATGTAAATAATATGTTGTTTGTAAGTACCTCAACACTTGGGGGTAGCCTCATCTGCATCCTATTCCATGCCATTTAAAACATCTTTGCTTGTCCAAATCCTTATCATTGTCCATCCTTTTATCCATTCTATCATGCCCATCTCTCTTCTCATCTTGACTTTGATAAGGAAGTGGAAGTAGTTTTGAGCCCTGTTTTAGGAAACATTTTGTTATATCCTCTGAATAACACTTTAATGACTAGATAATTAGCTCCCTTGTGGTATGGTCGTTAGAGATTCTTAATCCATTCATAGTCATCCCTCATTGTACATTATCGTCCAACATCATCCTAAATCATGTCCATTTATTACATCTCCCATCCCGGCGCTAGAACATGTTTTCCCTTTGCTAATGGCTCATTTTTATATACTTATTCCAAAACAATTCAAAAACATCAAATAATCCAAAATCCAAAAACATGAAAATCAAAAAAATCCCTAAAAATTAGAAAAGGCCAAAAATATCAAAGAGAAATAAGGCCATAAAATACAAAAATATCTATCTTATCTTAAATATGGTCAAAATCCTTAATCAAATCATTTCAACCACCATTGGGATATTTCCTTCCCAAATCTGCCTACTTGGGGCACATCACATCATTCTAAATTTTTGAGATATTTCATTCCCAAATCCACCCTATTTGGGGAAAATCATCAATATAAGCTCATAGCTTTTTCCCTATTTGGGGAAAATTAAAGCATGTAGTTTATTTCAAGATATTTTTCATAATCCATCCCCTTACATGTATCATTGCTTGGGTACACCATCCATTTATCAATATGATTGAGTCTTAACACATGGATTTTAACCTGGTTAAATGACAAAATGTTTTTCATTAATTTTATTTTCAAGTTTGTGTATGCTTTTTTACTTCTTATTTGTTTGATTTTCATGTTGTGCCTTGACTCAGTCCATATGCATCAATAGGTTCATCATGTTTTTTCCATATCATGGTGATTTATAACACTTGTACTTGAATCCATTAATGTACAATAACAATTTCATCCTTATTTTCCATAGCATGGTGCATTTGTGTCATTTTTTTGTTGGATCAAGAGTCAGTTCTACTATGCACATTATGACCAAGTCATCCTATTTTTTTATATCATGGTACATATCATTGTGTGCAACATCAAAAACCAAGTTGTAAAGTATATGTGGATGCATCCCAAAATGACATTTTTTTTATTTGATTAGGTAAACAAGTAGGTTTTATAAGGATCATGCAACCTAACAGTTAATCAAGTATCAATGTAAATCAAAGTAAGCCCCAAGGGATGAAAAACATCTTATAACTAAAATAAAAGGAAGAGCAAAAACCTATAGCAACAGACCAAACAAATGGAATAAACAAATGAAATTACTTAGGGGATATAATATCCTTTATGATTTCCTTGTTGGAATCCTTATCTTCCTCCTTGTCTGTTAACTTTTCCTTGACAATTCTTTCCTAGGTCCTTTTGCATGGGCCCTTAGCAGTGTCCTTTGAGAAGATCATCCTCAATTTTTTTCATGCCTTATTTTTTGGGTTCTTCATAGGAAGGTTAGACAAAGAAAAGCATTTGGAGAGGGTTTTAAAGTATGTTTAATCACCACCTTATCATTTCTCTTCCTGATGGAGGGGAGGTCATTTTCCTCATTTATTTTTACAAATGCCTATAACACTTTCCCAACTTCTCTTTTGATCGAGTTCCATTCCTTTATCAGGGTACCCAGACCAATACCTGCTTTGTCGAGTTTGTTATTAAATTACTACCATTATCTTTTATTTTTCCAAATCTAATATGAAAAAAATGCCTTCCCCTTCCCTGAAGATTTTATCTCATCTGCCTCTTCTAGGAAAATGGGTTTAAGTTTGTTAACAATGAACTGAAGGGAAATTTCCTATGTGAATCTTTTAGTATTAGGGCTTGTAAGGGGGGATTGGGAGGAGGGTGGGAAAAAATTAGAATTGGGTCTTCATTTGGGGAGTCCTCCTCTATAAAATACCCCCTCAATGGAGCTTCTTTCCCTTGTATGGTCTCCCCATGCTTGACTAACATAAAGATGAGCCTTTGATGAATTATGGCATTACCTTTCTTGATTTGAAAGGTAAGGGTAGTGCTCTCAAGGGATTTCAATAGAAAAAATGGTAAACTAATTTTATATTCTTGGAAGTGATTTAATAATAGGAAATGATGCGAGAAGATGAGCAAGAATTTTCCTTCTAATGAGATTTTTGGATTGATCCTTAAACACCTTAGAGCCTTCACATGACATCCATGTAAACTCCCTAATGAGATCTTCTGGAACATAGATTCTGATGCCTCTCATTTACACCATTCATTTCTTCCAAGCTGAGATGAAGCCTTTGGCAAGGTCTGCATCATGTCTAATGATGCACTGCATGTAATCGGTAAGCCCACCTTACACAACTTCCTCCATACCTTTTTGTTGGTCTAATCCTCTACACAAGAAAGCGACTCCAACCTATCCCTATCTCCTCCCATGCTACACAAACTAATGATTAAATTGTTTGGGTGATGAGATAATTTTGTCTTCTAGTTTTGTCTATTGATATAAACGAGTTTGGGGTATAATTGAAATTCCCTCTTCCAACTCATGGAATTAAATTATCATGTGTGATGATGATGACTTGGCATGAGTGTTAAGGCATGATGGATGGGGTGTAAGTTTTTCATGTGTATCCAACTCCACTGCTTGCTAAGACATGATTGTTTCATTTTAATTAGCTTTGATAATGTGGGGTAGGATGTGGCTACTTTCATGCCAAATAAATAAAAAAAATAGATCAAACCCTACATTGGTTAATAGGTTTACTGCAATAACATTTTATCCCCTTATAAAATTATCTATTTTTGAATCAAATTATCTTGTCCATTTTTTATCTTCATCATTCCTCATCATATTCCTCTCATTTTGGAGGAACTACATCAACCTAAGGTCCATTTGGACTATGTAGGCAATGTTTAGTTACATGGAATTTCTAAGGTCAACTCAGCGCCATTCTTATTATTTTTACATTCCCATTTCCATTTTCATCTTTCAACATCCAATTCTTCTAACTAACAGTCATTACCGCAACCCACATGTGTGAACATCAATGTTCCACATCCTTTATTTATCCAATTCATTCAAAATTTAATCACATAATTCTTCTATCATTATTCCATCTTCCTTCAATCTTCGTCATTCAACCTTGGGGCATCTATTTTTGCCTATTTTTGTGACTTATTCATTATTTTAAAAGTCATTATACTATCTACACATACATTTATGTCATCATCAACATGATCATCTCATCCTTAATCCGTGTAATAGGTTAAATCCTTGATATATGCTTGTAAATCAATCAATCAATTCATCAATCATTTATCCATCTAGTCTAAGCTTAAAACTCTCACCCTATTTAGGGCAAGTCAAAGTGGTCAACTTATCTCAAGATGTATCCTTCCCAAATCCACCCTACTTAGGGCAATTCAAGCTCGTAACTTTCACCTTATTTGGGGAGAGTCAAAATGTGCAACTTATTTTGGGATGTATCCTTTCAAAATCAACTTTTTTTGGGACAATCCAATCAAGCATCATTAAAAATCAAATCATGCAAGTATTAACTCAAATGGGTTAATCTCACCCATAGGTTAATCATCACCTGACATCCCAACCCTATTTCTACATCACCCACCAATTGATTCTTCCATTCTAACTTCTTCCTCTCTTTTTCAAAATACCATCTATGTCCATCCCCATATGCCATCTCAAGGGGGCATCATCCATCACATTCTTTCATCATCATCATCTAATTTTAGTCCACTTTTTTTAGCTTCTTCTTTCTTTGAAATTTTATTACTCCACCTATCGTGTCTCACAGCATCTTCTTGAAGAGGAAAAAATGTAGACACCCAAAATTAGATATTTTGTGTCGATTTTAATTATCCTCTAACATCTTCCTAAATTATCTTATCAATTATTCTATTTTCACTAAAATTCCTAATCTAGCATTATCCCCCCTTGATCAATTAATATTGTATTATATTAATCATCTTCTAATGGAAAATTCCATAACTTTTAGAAATTCCTATTTTCTAGATTCATAAATTCTTATTTCCTCATCACACAACTCATCAATTAAAAATTCATCAAATATTACTCTTTACCAAGGAAATTAAATGGAATTGGATAGCATGTGAGTAAGGTTTATGAAAATATATTACATTTAATTCCACACCTAATCCTTTCTTCCACACTCCATATCTCCTTCTTACACACTCTGTATTTATGATGATGGGGGATTGACCCTCATCTATCAATTTTCATCTTGATCTAACGGTCCACATTCATCATCTAAATATAAAAATTGGATGGCTTCCTTATCATTCCAACTTGACTAAATAGTGAAATTAAGCTCTTCAAAATCCTAAGGCCATCATCCATTAAGCATCAAGCATTACCAAATCAATTATCTATATTGCAATGGGATATGTTACCAAAATAACTACCCAACTTTAACAAAGCCTTTTGAAACTACATATAGGCCAATCCAAACTTGAATTTTGATAGAAGGAGACATCCATGAGAAAGTTATAATCATTTGATTTTGTCTTCTACATGTTTTTTTGTCACTTCTTAGACCTTTCCCAATTCGAGGACATGCACCTAGGATGTTAGTTTTTTATTATTTTGGTTTGATTCTCATGCTAACAATAAACTAACCTCCTTTGAAATCATGTGTTCACAACTAACATATACTCTTTGTTATTCCAATGTAATGGTTCTTTCACATTCTTAAATTAATATCTCAACCCATACTTCCATTTGGCCTAGAATTTTGACCTATGCTCCTTTTTTAGGAAGAACTTCCCTTTGCACAAATCCATTAATAGTGTTTCAAATTATGTTTTTCTCTAAATTGGTGCTTGACCTTATAGTACTTATTTGAGTATGGGGTATTTTGACATACAATCCATATGATGATGATGAGTTCTTTTCTACTATGGTAACCTTCTATTTACGCGTTCCTTTAGTCTCCTATACTTTTCACAAATTCCTTAATATTTCTTCTTCTTTTTGGTGCGTAAATTCTTCATTGATAAACACCCATATTTATACAAGCCATGTCTGCCCCATATTATTTACTATTGTTTCCCATGGTTTATTCACCACTAGTTTCAATGTGAAGAGTGGATTTTAAATCTTCCTTGATACCATCAAAACATATGCAATATTTATGTCAATGTTTTCATTATTAGATTCTTTGTCATCTAATAACACATGTTTCTTAGAAAGGTTATATTTATTGCATAAGACAATATTATATTACATATCAATCTCTGATATGTATACTATAACTAATGGATAATCACCTATTTAATTCAACACACTCTCCAAATATTATAAATACACTCCATATGGTAGCCTAATCTAGCTTATGAACTTCCCATCGTCGCCCATAGTGTTCACTAAAGTAAAACCCGACATCACATAAAATTACATAAAACCATCATAAGCCTCTATCATCTTTGGTGGAATTTGAATTTCATCTCCAAAAGCATCCAATATGTGTCCATACCACTTCCTCATCTTTATCTTGCAGGTGAGAGTCATTTGATTCTAGCACATGTGACCTCTATATTTCATTACACATGACCCCTCACTTGTTAAAAGTGTAAATGACTTACTTTCTAGAATTAAAACTTCATCCATCAACATCATAATGAGGATCATTCTCCATCAAAAAATGGCTCATGTCACATGTGCTTCTTTAACTACATTGGTTGTTTCCTCTATAATGTATTGTTTGTAGTTATACTAGTTTTCATTCCAAACTAGTGCACTATATACACCACATCTTTGGAAATGAAACCCCAATGTCCTAGTGGGGTTAATTTTAAACTTATAAAGTGAAAAACAAACATTATGGTCATGATCTTGATATCATCTAAATCCATTATATAACCCCCTCTTCTTAGATTAAGAAAATTTGCAACTTTATTTTCTTCTTGATAGTTCTTCACCACCACACGCATATTCTCTCCATCATTCGATTCAAGATAAATAATATGATAAAATAATAAAAGAGAATTAATTCTAATATAATCAAATCTACAATAGAAAGATAAATGACACACACATGATACATAATATTTTCATTTAGAAAAAACCTTTTTGGGAAAAAACCTAGCACAATATTTTTTTCCTTATTGCATTAATTCAATCATTTATAATACATTTAACGTACTTACAACTTATGCTTTACCCTAATACATGTGTGTGTATTTATAGGCATGCTAATATAAAACCATCAAATCAATACTAAAATACAATAGGGACCAAAATCATGGTCCAAAACCACCAACATACATACCCATAAGGTTCCAAAAAAAATTAGAATGCTACTCCAAACCCCACTGGGGGCCCTAACACTAGACCTCTAAATGAAGGACCTATCAGACCTCTGGTCCCAGTTATCTCCCCATTCCATCGAGAAAGTGGTCCCCCATTCCACATGTATAGTGCAGAATAGATTAAATTATGTATAGTGTAAATCACAAAAAGCATACAACACATGTTCAAAATTATCCCACTTTTTGGATACTTTCCATAGGGGACCATAGGGTCATACTTTTAATAGCTAAGGGAAACCATGCCCATTGATGCTTTGTACTAGGAAAACTTCTTAGTACTCATAGTCTTCATCAATGAATCAATAACATTCTCGTATGTATCAACATTTTCTAACAATAACTTCCAATCTTCAACCATTTCTCTTAAAAAGTGATATCGTACATCAATATGCTTCAACTGATTATAATTTTGGTCTCAAATTACACACCAAAAATTATTAAATTATTATTTATCATACATAGCTTCTTATACAATCATTAACTCTTAAAATATAGGAGTTATTAATTATCTCTCATAACCACTCAACCTATTATGAAAGAGTTATTTTAACAACTTGTACAACTTACTCAACCCTATTTTCACTCTCACATACTTAATCTCATGCACACACACACTAATAATACTATTAAGTCACATACTAATATTCTTAACATTCGCCTCTTAGTACATGCATAAGGAAATAAATCACACCACACGTATTAGAAACAAATCAAATATGCTCTTTACTTCTAATAATAACTTACATACATAAACACAATTGTTCACATTTTCAATTTGAGTGAGTGTTGAGATTCTCATCAACATATCACTTACAACTCAAATTCTAGTGATAACCTATGTACATAAACATAATTATCCATGCTTTTACTTCTAGTGAGTGTTGGGATTCTCATTGACATATCACTATAAAACACTTTTACTAAGGAATATACAACATTTGTTTACAATTTATTTTCATCACACCATACATAAAAAGAAAATAAATATTGAGGACTAGGTCTTCACTATCTTCAGTGAGTGTTAGACTTCTCACTAAACTCATATTTGCAACCTTTGTTTATAATCACTGCCACTCAATTATGAATAATATAAAAATATCCACTGCCATTGGATATCATTCTCGACATTAATCAGTTTGGCATAGTTGTTTTGCCACTACTATAATATGCAACCTTTGAGTTAACGATGAATTCAAGGTTGCTAAAACACTTCATTCTTTTATTACCTCTAACCTCTTACATATTTAACTCAACAGGGTAGGTCAGATTGCATGTTGCATATGATGAGAAAATTACTTCCCACATAACAGTGTCATAACTTCTAATTAGACATCAAATTTGTTCAATATTATATCGATTATAAAAAAAAGTTTAAAATTTAATAATACAAACATGATTTATTTGAAAATACACAACTAAATTTCTCAAAATTTATATGACCAAAAAAACATATCCTTTATTCAACTAAAACTTCAAAAAATTAGGACTACCAAAACCCAGTGCTAAAATTATAGAAATGACCACTTATTACAAAATTACTTTGACACCATAAAAAATATTAATTAAGCTATACTAAATTTTATGCCACTCGAGACTTTATAAGGTAATGCTTAACACCAATGACTTTTTCAAAACATATTTTATAAATCCTCGTCTACTTTTCTTTTCAAAGTAGGTATAGCTTCACCTCTCCCATTAGAAAACAATTATCTTCAATTTTTCACGGTGATTTTTCAAGCCACTTTTCTTTTTATCATTTTAACGGCTCCTTTGTATATGATTGCGTAATCACCACGCTTCTCTCTCCTTTCAAAGCGTCTTATTTTCTACTATTCATAAGTAGTACATTTAAAAACTATATATATATTGTCACTATATAAGAACAACCATATGCTATTGTCATGCACACGTTTATCACATCTCCGATTCAAACAAAATTGATGAGAATTGTGTGGGTATGGAAGTCAAATTTGCTTTCTCAATTCATTCACAATGAATTCGACCTCTCCTCATACAATGAATTGTGCTGTTGCTTGTTGCGTCACTTTTTCTTTTTTCTTTTACAACAAAGAAAAATGCAATCTTCACATGTCAGTAATTCATCCTATTTATGCCATACAAATTTCTTTTCATTAAGATAATAAGATACATGAATATTTTAAGTTTCAGGGACCAATTATTTTTATATTGATATAGTCGTTTGGGTAGGGGATGCTCCTCTTGATAGCATTGAAAAAGCTTCAAGTTGGATTATATTTCAATCCTCAATTATTCAAAAGAAAAAAATACGAGAATAAAAGTTCACAAATCTTCAAATAATTTATATTTGTAGTTGCTCCAAAAGTACAAGATATGTCGCAAGGGATGTAACTTTTTTTGTGTTTGGTAAAGGTCTTTTTCAAAAGCGTGTGTGTAAATTGGTAGTTGTACTTTGTTCAGAGCTTGTGGTTGCTGACCCCATATCACGTTTTGTGCATGAAATATTAAGGAAAACTAATTTGATATTTTGAATGGAGGTGACAATGAAAAAATTAAGTTGTGTGTTCCTTCAAAGAACATGGGGATGAGTTATGCAAAGAAAGAACACTTTGTTTCATATTGAACTTGAATAATGATGTAGTGGGGAAGGCCAAGGCCATACAACACATGAAAGTGGTGAAATATTTCAAGATGCACCAGATGGTGATAGTGAGGGGAAATGACATGATATTTTAGGTGATGGACTTGAAGAAACTCAAATAGATACACCTACAAAAATAAGAGACATGTCACATCTGTCAATGAAATATAGTACTTCCATTGAATTGTTTCAATTACCCAATACATGATTGAAACAGGTGTCATCTTAATAAAAATAGGGATCAGATATCCAGTGCCTCTTAAAACATAAAGAATGCACACTTTATCCAAGTGTTATGGTGGTCGAATGTATCTCAAATCGAGGTACCTTTGTAAGGGACGTGGCTTTATGTTTTGTTAAAATAATATTTTATAATGCAAATGTGTAAAACGGTGATCATAACTATGAATGAACGAGGGAAGTATATACAAGTGATATTCCTAGTTGTTACTATATATAGTATTATTAATTTGGGCGGCTTTAATTTTTTTGGACTCCGTGTAAACATAGTTATTTTAAATAGAACAAAAAATATAGATGTTACCACTTGTACTCTAGATATCTTAAATTTGATCATTGTCTCCTCTTGTCATTGAACGTCACTCGCCATCATCTTGAGACTCCAATTCAATCCTATCTCGATATGTGATGGGATTTATTAGCTAAAATTTAACAACTTGTCAAACCGCTATACATAATAATATAAAATAGTATTATAATATTATATATTATTAATGATTATACATATATTATTATTATTATTATTATTATTATTATTATGTGTAATATAATTTTTTCAGAGCTTGAAGCTACGAACTGAGTTTGGGACACAACAAGGGCTCTAGTCTCTTAAAACTAAATCAACTCAAACAACCATCATTGGCCACTAAAATTACCAAGTTAATTTAAATATTCACAACCGACCTACTAAATGCCCAATGAAATTTGGACATGAATGAAGCCGTAATTCTAATATATATTATAATTATAATATAATAATATATAATATATTATTATTGATACTATATTTTATAAATATTATATTACTATATATATATAAATTAATCATAAATTAAATATAACATTAAATTAATGTATATAAAATATATAATTATTTTATATATAGATAAAATAGAACAAGATTATTGATATATTCATAAAATAGAACAAAATCATCTTTATTTTATTTTTTTATTTTTTTTTAAAGAATATAATACGCGTCGCCTTCCACACCCGAAATCTACATCATATATGGGTAAACCCCAGTTGTTGATTTGCATGTTAGGACATCCATATGCATCATATGGCAGCAATAGAGTTGGGTTCAATTCTAACCACTCCAACTAAGACCGCATGTATCGATCATCCCTCTTACTTACCTCTTCCTGGATTTTAGCAACAACGTACCAAATCAGTTTCAACATAATGTTTCCAAAAATAGTTATCAGGGCAGCCATGAATCTATCATTACCAAAATAGCCAGACGATAATGGAGAAACCACAAGCTTTCGCCCATCTACACCGATATATGCTTTGCTCTTCTACTTCTTTGACAAATATCATACAATACAACAACATTTCCATAAATGAGCAACTACTATTTCCAAGGTTGTGTAAGGTTTTCTCGTTGAGTTGTCTTTGGTTTTTTGCCTTCAAGGCATTCAATCGGAGGGCAACTGAAGAGGCAAAGATTACAAATACATTCATTTCTGCCAATTTATATAAAACTTATTTTGTTGACTATTTCCATTCATCCTCGTTAGAAACCATAACCAAAGGAAGTTGTAATCTATGGAGATGGTCTTACTAAAGGTATGTGTAGTGACTCTACATGAAAATAAATGTTTCTAAAATGTACACAAAGGATAATTATTAATGGGCAAAATATTGTAATAGAAAAGGTAACTGAAATAGTTTTAAATGTTGTCGTGGAACTGCTATGAATTTAAAAGATGATATTGCAATTTTAACCATTATGGTGGCCAATGATCTAAGAACACTATAATGATTTAAAATCTAATAATGAATGTGATTACCCAGAGTGAGATTGTTTCATTGTAGAAGAAGAAAATAGGATGGGTTATGAGAAGGGTCTATTTGTTCAAATCTAAGATGGTCAAGCTCTCAGAGAGTAAGATGAGTAGAATAATATATTCTTCCATATTTAGAAAACATTAATTCAATGATACATATTTCACTGTGCATTAATATTTCACTAGTTGTTTAAGTGATGGTTCTTCTATATACTTCTTCTCATTGTAAAACATTGTAATATATCACTTTAAGTGATTTTTAACAAACTTTGTGTGAAAGTTTTTACTTTATACCTAATACTTAAAAACATATATTGTAATAGAGGTTGTTATGCTATAAAAAGCTCCAAAAATACTTGGTTGATTATTCATGAGAAACTATAAGATGTAATCTCACGATCATGCTAGTCTAAACTTACTTTGAGTAGTTTATAGATTATAATTCCATTTGTTTCAAAAGGTGTTTTTTGCTTGATGAAGGTTCTGAAATGCTTTAAATTTTATATGCCTCCTAAAATCATTATAGTTGACTCATGGAGTATAATGCATTTATTAAGGTGATTATGGCATGTATCCTCACATAACATTAAAGAGGAGTGTTGGAACATATAATGCTTAAGTGGTGCCTTTATTGGACCCTTAACACATTTACATAGGTAAATAATAAATGTTTTATTATTATTACTTAACACAGGTTAAATCATTGCGTAAATATAATAATAAAATGTATTAATTATTACCATTGGGTTTATGTTTCTCGAAGAGAGGTTTGGACCCATTGGTTACAATGGTCCACCTCCACAACCTAATATTAAGAAGATTTTACCACTTTGGTAATACACACCCACGTGTGATAATTGATTATCATGTCATTCTAATATTTGCATGTGGCAAATATCACTGTGAAGTGTTTTGTGAAGATTGATTAGAGAAGTGAGAAGAGAAGGATTGCATTGGGTACTGAAAGTTTCTCATTTATATGAATATATCAACTTGTGGTTTTTTATATCTCTAAGGTTTTCCACGTTACATTCTCTGTGTAAAATGTATGTGCCTTTATTATTAATTACACATCTAGATATATCATGCACATTGTGTATTTAATATACATTTTGAATTCTTTTAAACCTTTCAAGAGCCAAAGTCAAACCTAGAAATCAAATTTGAGTAGCTCCAATCAAGTCAAATTTGATCAATTTGATCAAGTCCAATAAAATTAAATCCAGTCAACTTTGACCAAATCCAATCAAGTCAAATCTAGTCAACCTTTACCAAGGTCCAACTAACCCAAATGTGGTCAATTTTAACCAAGTCCAATGCAAGTCCAAAGTCAAATATTGAAATAAAGTCAAATTAGGTCTATTAAAACCAAGTCACATAAATTCTAATTCAATTGAACACACAAATTCAAATCACATCTTGTCTTTCCATTCAATCTCCCACACATGTCAGTTGGGAACATCAAAGTCATAGCATCCATCATTTCTCTCATTTTAATCAAATCCAACATCCAAATCCAATTTGAGCTTGATCAAACATCAAATAAATCCACCTTGCTTGGGGCCAATCAAATCAAACATCAAATCAATCCACCTTGTTTGGGGCCAATCACATCAAACATCAAAGCATCAAATTAGGTAAACTTTGACCAAGTCTAATCATAACTCAAACATCTAAGGTCTTTTTTGACCAGCTCAATATTCAAGTCTAAATTAAATCATCTCCAACACAATCTGAGTCATGGCATATCAAAACCCATTTAGGTAGAATCTTAATGACTACCACAAATCATAATCTTTTTCTAGTATCCCCATTCATTAGTCAAGACATGATAGACCAAATCTTCTAGGTTAGCCAACAAGTATCCCACATAGCATCCATTCTTAACAGTTCATCTACTTGTCTAAAATATAATTCAGCCTTATGCCATAACATATCTAATAGTCCAACCATATTATGTCATTACCCCTCCAAGGGTCATCATCTACTAAAGACCTGAGTGCATCCAAGTCTGAGAATTGCTCATTGGGGATATGTTAAGATCATGATCAAGCTCATCCAATTCCACGTCAAGGTCAAGATTACCAAACCATATTTGACATTTTTATCAAGTCACCCATCTTTGACATTTTTGTCAAATCACCCATCTTTGGACAATCCTAAACCATTGTTGCCTCACTCGTCTTTGACGAAGGACCCTCTTTAATGAATGACCCATCTTTGATGAACCAATATTCGATGAACCATCACTTGACCTATCGCCCATCCTTTGTCAACCTATATTTGACCAACCTATCTTAATCCAACCGATCCTTGGTCAAACCATCTTTGATCTATCACCCAATACCATCTACTTCCTAAGGAAATGATACTTGTACATAGAAAACATCAAATTTCCTTCCATTTGGATAGACCCAACATCAAAAAAAAATTAGATTCAACATCCTATTAGTTTGGTAAAACATCATTTATCAGAATTAGCCTCCTCACAAATGAGGAACTCAACAATAATAATTATTTAGGGTTATGCAGGGATATATTCACTATTTATTTTTAAATAATAAAATATCCTATAGCAAGCATAATCCTTAAAATCATGAAATACAAAGGTAGAGGCTTTGGCCTCCATGAGTAAGGAATCATCGAACTAGTCCATAACTATATACATAAAGGTTCTCACGACATTAGATACAAACCATTTATGAAGAAACATCAAGGTGTTAGTGATAATTTCATATTTTTTTATGAATATTCATCTAGCATTGACACATACTTCATTCATAGTCTCTACGAGGATCATGCTACCATTTATAATTTTAAAAACATGTTCACCCCCACTACCCTTCCTAGAAGTCAATATTCCACACCCATTGATTGGGACCGACATAATAACTCACCATCAGCATTCTTCCATAGCAATCAAACAATTATAAAATGTATGATTATCATCTTACCAAAAAATCATAAAATTACATCAACATATTCTTATAAACATCAAGTGTTATTCAATCAGAATCAATCTAAACATATTGAAATTCAAAATCCAAAATCAATATTCTATAGTGAAACCTTATTTGAGGCACTATGAGATATTCAAAGTCAAAATCCAAATTCAACATTTGCTAGTGAAACCTTGTTTGAGGCTCTACAAGACATTCAAAAACAAAATCTAAAATAAGTATCCCCTAGTAAAGCCTTGCTTGAGGTAATATAGGGTAGTCAAAGTCAAAATCCTAAAAATCCACCTAAAAAATACTTTAGTGAAACCTTGTTTGAGGCAATATGGGACAATCAAAATTAAAATCCAAAAAATCAAACATCCAAGTCCCTTAGTAAAAATATATTTGAGACACTATTGGATTAAAATCAAAATCAAATTCAGGTAGATACTCTTAGTTTCATGGAACATGAGATTATTGGTCCCAATCCTCCTTCATGTCATGATCATATCTCATTTCCAAATGCTTCACATAATTAGAAAACACCCTCCATCCAATACAAATTTTGCTTCACACTCATTGGAAGCTCCCTCTTTTGTAGGGGCTATGAGGGCATCCTAATCAATTTGGAAGAAGTTGGTCTAGAAATCAATGAGGTTCATGATGACATCTCTAGAGTGCAGACCTAAAGATCACAAAGGATTAGCATTATGCATCTCATAATCCTCCATTGAGTTGAGATGCAAAAACAATAAAAATAACAAATCAAAAAAATTAAAAAATTAAAAGAGAGAAATAATTCATCCAATGGTGAAAACTATGTTTATGGCACCTTGGACAAGTACCATGATGAGGACTAGGTTTATGACATCATGTGTAAATAATTTGTTGTCGACAAGTAATTAAACAATTGGAGGAAGCCTCATCTGCATCTTCATCCATGCCATTCAATCCATCTTGGCTCATCCAAATCCTTATCCTCAAAAAATTAAAAGAGAAAAATAATTCATCCAATGGTGAAAAATATGTTTATGGCACCTTGGGCAAATATTATGATGAGGATCAAGTTTATGACACCATGTGTAAATAATTTTTTGTCTACAAGTACTTAAACACTTGGGGGCAACCTCATCTGCATCTTCATCCATGCCATTCAAGCCATCTTGGCTCATCCAAATCCTTATCCTTGTCCATCCTTTTATCCATTGTTAGCACAGGTTCCTAAAGCATCATAACATACTAAGGATGAGGATAGATAGGATATAATTCAAGTACACATAATACTGTATCATATTTATATAGGAGGTTAGATAACAAAGACATAGTAAGTGTTAATTATCCTACATTATGTAGGAAATAAGAACAACCAATGTTGTGTAAACATAAATAAAGCAATTAAGTTTAATTAGACAGAAAGTAATCAAACATTATACATAAGGATGTACACAAGGAACAAAGTAAGAAATCACACAGGTAATCATAACCAGACGAATCTCTATTGATCTCTTCGAAAGTGGAACTCCTTTCTTCTTACAAATAAAAGTATATATAGATGTTTTCAGTTTATGATTGTTCATCTTCTTCTCGTACTTGGTGTCAAAAGTAGAGTTTGTTCATATTCTAACTTATTAAAAGTCATGGAGATAGGATAAAATAGACTTTATACATAACAAAATGAGTACATAATGCACAAATATTAGACAAATATCATGTGTAGCTTTACAATCCAAATTATTCTCCCAATACTTTCCCAAACTTAAAATGTTATCTCATCCTGAGACAATATCATAGGATCTCTAAAATTACATAAGGGAGCAGGGTTGAAGAAATGGTTAGACCTATAAGAATCACAGTAATTTCTCAAGGCACTATTTCAAATTTTCACCTCTTGCGCACTACTTAACTACCCTTTCAGGTTTTCAACTAAGTAGTATACTAACCTACCACCCTTTATGGGTTTTCAATAGGATGGCATAACTAGGTGGCCACCCTTTATGGAATTTTAACCAATCTAGCCCTATTTTTCTTATTAAATCATCCCCAATATAAAATGTGTATAAAAAACTATTCAAAATTTGTACTTTATGTAGTACTTAACTTGATGGTGATGGCATAAACATAGACGATGACTAACCAAAAGATTCCTTTAACTTGGATTGCATGGACTTGCACCAAGTGATGATATATTGGAGTTCTGAAGGTGGCTTGTATGTAGGTGTGTTGACAATCTAGGTGACTTCACTGGAAAAGGGAATCAGATCAATCTTATAGGCATGGCAGTCTGGCATGACTTATTGGATTAACCAAAGCAAGGTACACAATGAAGCATGGTAAGCAATGATATACTTGAGACCTATGTCATCTATTATGCTCAAGGCTACCTTTGTGTTGGTGACTCTTGTCTAAATCTCACCATTGAGTTGCTCCATCTTATCTCATGACATTGAGTTTGGAGGCTGATGAAAAAATTACAAAAAAGTTAACTCTGGCAGTTGAATAATTTGTCGTGCACATTATCCCTGACATTGAGTGAATCTTGGAGTGTTCCATCCTTCTCCTTCATAGTCTTAGTGTGGCTAGCCATGGTTGCTTTGGTGTTTTTAGCCATTGTAAATTTTGCACTAAAAATGGCTAAAGAATTATCCATTTTTTTCTTCCATTCCAGCAAGCTACATGTGACCTCTTATGCTTGAAGTGTAATAGTATCAATAATTCCTTGATACTCCTCCAATAAAGTGATGAGAGTCTTAGCCTTGGTATTAACATCCTACCCCAATGTGTTGACTACATAAAGTTTATATGATGCACACCTGTCCCTAGTTAACTCAGAAATAAGTATCTTAAGTATATGTTTATCGGACATGACTTAGTCACTAATTTCTCGAGTGACCAATTTGAGATAGGTGGCTTGGATAAGCTTGGGATCTTTGTGTAGACGAGCCTTCAATTCAATGTTTTTAACCTTGGATTTATCCCTTTCTTATTCCAGAGAGGTGGTCTTCTATATAATGGACTCCTAGAATGTTGATGTGCCCTTTAGTTATTTCTTCAATGGTAGTCTAGAGACATCCAATGATGCTTCTTGTTGGAGAGGGAATTTTTCTAATGTGCCTATGATCACTAAAGGGTAAGGTCATGGCATGGTCATAAGTGGAAGTGAGAAGGTGGTGCAGTGAGTACCCATAGTCATGATGTCTCATAGCCAAATTCCTCCCAAAGCCAATTCTAGTAGTTACAGACCTGTTAGAGCTACAGATAGGTCATCTTCTTATTCTAGCTACTTAGCTATAGCTTTTTTCACTTAGGCACTTATTATTTTTGTGTTTTAGCCTATGATGTAATATTGAGTTGATGTACAACATCTTCAGCTTGTTTTCCTTTGGCATCTTCTTCGAATTTCCTATTAAGCTCATCTTGTGTAACTTTCTATTTCACTTGTTATTCCTCCTTTAACTTATGTGCATGTTCTTCTACTTTCTTCTGTTCCTACAATGCACTAACCTTGGATTGTTCGATCATAGCCTATGCTTGTGTTTGTTCCTATGTCTGTGCTTGTTTACGTAGGGCTTCATCTTCTTCTTCTTTCTTCTTCTTTCTTATTCTTTCTTCTTCTTTACAGCTACCTTATTTTGCTATTGTGCATGAGTGTCATCTTTCACAGTCTACTTTTCCTGTGACGCTACATCCTATTTTTTCTTTTCTTCTTCAGCCTTAGCCTTGGTAGTGAGCCCATCTTCCTTGTTCTTCTAATCTTCATCCATCTTCTTTTGATTTTCCTCTTGTGCTTGCATAGCTACATCGATAGTTTCTTATGCCTTCTTAGCCACCTCTAGAGCCTTATATAGATCAACCTCTATATCCTGGACCATTTATGTAGCCTTGGCTTCTTTAACTTATCAACTTGCTTGTTGATTTTGTTTTTGTTGAGCATGCTCTTTATGGCATTTCTTATTTTCTTTTATGAATCATCATTATACTATGTGAGTTTCTTTTTCCCATGAATTCTATTTTTATTATATTCTAGGTTACTCTGGTGTGAGTTCTTCAACCTCCTGTGCTTGTGGTGAAGGCAAAAAATCACTTGGCTAGACCATGGAGCTAGAGACATGGGATTTATTACACCCAAAGTGAACAACCTATAATTGGGTAGTGGTGAAGTGGAAGATGGAGAAGGTTTCACTTCCTAAACCATGGCTATCTGACTGACATTCTTCAAGGGTAGGTGAGACCCTAACCTCATGCCTAGTTTATGTTCAGTGTACCAGGGACTCTTGTGGGCTTTTTGGAAGTGGTGCAAAGATATATACAACTACGAAGGTGGTAGAGGGTTAGCACTAGAAGAATTTAACCCTTTTCTACATTTTCTCAACTTATTCTCATACAATACTAATCATTATTGATGTAGGACATGGTGGTAGTTCCACCCATAGACTCGAAGGAACCTTCTTGTGTACTTAGACTATGCACACTACCTTCTAGAAGAATAATTCCTTCTCTTCCTTGTCATAGAAATATTTGGCCATTTTGGCAACCATTATCTAGTAGACCTATTATTCGTCTATGTCCATATTTAGTAGGTCACATGAGCTTATGATATGGGGCATCTTAAGATCATCTAACTAGGTTGTAGTGCTCCTTATCTTGCACTTTAATGGGGGAAACACTAATTATTTCTTGGTGGAAATCTTGCACATTCCTTTCTATATCTACGAAGTGGTGGCTTCCTCTTGTTATAGTACTACAAGGATCATTGTGCTAGGTGGTATATTTTGGAGTGGTGTTGCATGCTTGGCTACATAGGTTTTCTTCTTAGCAAATTCAGCCTACATCATGGCTATGGTAACAAATAATGGTAGAGGTCTAAATGGTGACTTTAGTAGCTTATGTATATCAATTAACATGACTTTTGGTAGCAAGGTGACAGTATCATGTTTCCCTAAGTATTGCATGACATCCAACAATACTCAAGGATGTGTGGTAATCAGCTCTAAGCACTCCTCCCACCATGTTTTTAATTTACCTTCATGTGCTAGGGCACCAAGCTTAGGTGATCATATCAAGTTGTGGAATTGTTACACTATCCAGTAATTGGTGTTGGGGTGTACATCTCCCTTAGGGGACTTTCATTGTGTGAAGCATAATAGAAAAATGATAAATTGGTACTACAATATCTGCTTAGGATATGTGTGACACTTGTCGATGTTTTTTAAAAACTCTTGAATAAAGTATTTGAGCCAATTAAAATGCTTGTTTTGGTAGATCATGTGGTGTGAAATGTTCATAACCCCTTTTTAAATTTGCTTAGCAAACTTGGTGGTCTGTCAAAGCCTCTGTGTGATGCATTCTACCAAAATTTACATTGGTTCATCATGAATTTATTCAATTGGGATCCCTCTAGATCCCCAAACATATAAATATTTGACCTCCTAAAGAATAGGTAGTATTTTCATCTCATATAGGGCAAGGGAATCTCCTCATGCAGACACGCCCAAAGCTCAAGCCATTACTTTTATGTTGATGACGATCATGGTGTCAGGGCTAATGTAGATGTTTCCATCATTGTAACGGTTGAGTAAGACTTGTACAATCTCCCCCAAGTCATCAAAAGTGGGCATGCAAAGTAGACATGCAATTTCTATGTTATGGAATCAATGAGGGACTATAAGCACCTGTGGTTACACAACATCAATGGGATTTAGTCAAAATAGTTTCTACTCTAGCACTCAAAGGAAATAAAATGGCTCTGAGTCATGAATTTTTTTTTCCAAAGTGCTAGATCAATGCCCATTACTTATTTTTGAGCATTTGTCAAACCCCTAATGAGTTGTGAAGGATCCATGCTTACTAAGTGATGAAATTGAAAATATTTTGGCTCTCTACATAGTAAGATTAACTTAGCTCTTTGAAATTTCAACTCATGAAAATATTTGTAAGGATGAAATGCAAACTTGGTTCACCAACTTATGCCTTTATAGATTTCATGTCTATTGTTTTCTATGTAAATGTCATGTTGAGCTATCCGTTTGACATCAATACAAATTTTGATGTGGAAAATCTTATCTAATCTAGCAATTAAGGTAGTTAGTCATTGGTTCATGTGTGAAGATACAATGTTATGTTATTTTTTATCTATACTAGAGTATGAGTGGATGATGTTGATTGATTGTTAATTTGGTGAATATTAGATCAAATAAACCTTGGATCTGACATTAACTGCTTAGGGATGACCATTATATGGTAAAAATATTAGTTGATGTGACTTGATCATACATTTTTGAGACTTAATTACTTTGTTTTTCTCCTGTTGACATCTATGATGGCACATGTGAATTATTCTGTGCACAGTTGGCACATCGTATACTTGTTATTCTAGTTCCTAAAAGCTACTAAAAAGATCATCTATAAACACACACACGTACACACAAAAAAGAAACACACAAGAAATCATATAGAAATGGGGAAATCTTAATCTACTTGGTGTTACTCATCACCCTCTCATTTATTAAAAAGAGATCAATTAAGACTATTGGCAGTAGAGCTTAAGCCTATAGCCATTCACTTGCCTAGAAAAAAATTTCCTTATAGATCTCTCAAAATAATGGTTCATTGCTATGATATTTCATGTATAACATAAGGCTCTTTCCATATAATCTGTAATTTACATAAAAATGCTCTAAAATGAATATCATATAACAAAACTGGTTAATATTTATGAAATTCCTTATGGCATAAATTTTTATCATGCCATGCTTTCTGGATCTGCTTATGAACTTCCTACATTTAAGATGCTCTGCATCAATACTCATCCATCCCATTCAGTTTGAATAGCCTATTGGTAAGAGGCTCATGATCCCCTAGTCTCATGACCATTGTAATGCGTAGGCTAGGTACCAAATATTCTATTGGCATAACTATTTTAAGTCCATAGACCAATTAAAATGGAGTAAAACATGTAGCCTTATTATAGTGCATGCGATATGTGCAAATAATCATAGGAATATGATCTTTCCAATCATCTCTCTTGACATCACAGATCTTTGTCAACATTTTTCCCAACACTTTGTTAGAAGCCTCAAATTGGCCATTAGCTTATGGATGGTACATAGTAATTTTATGATGAGAAATCATAAATTCTTTAGTAATGTATTTGATGGTATTATTCAAGATGTGTGTCCCTCGATCGCTAATGAGATTGATGGGGCATCCAAATATTATTATTAATATTATGATAAATAAACTTTGTTGCATCCTTCACACCAAAACTAGGTGTCACAGAAGCTTCAACCTATTTCGTAAAGTAATTTGTCATAGTGATAATATACCTTGCTTTACTATGTTTAATTGATGGACTGATAGGTTCGACAAAGTCAATTCCCCATTGTTCAAAAATTTGTTCGGTTAGTAAAGTCTACAAGGGAATTTCATCCTTTTGTAGTGGCTTACCCATGTGTTGACAAACATTGTAATGTTGCACTACTTTATGTGCATCTTGAAAAAAATTAGCCACCATAACCCATTCTATAATAATTTTTTTGCAGTAGATTCTTTAACAAAATGACATCTTGTTATTCCTTGGTATGCCTCATGTAAGAGATGTGAATCTTCATGTTCTAGAACTAATCTGTGTAGTACTTCATCCTTCTCCAAATGATACAAAACCCCATTTATAATGGTATATGGCAAAGCTCTGGTGACAAACTGCTTCTCGTCTCTTTCTTGGTAGTGCACAAGGAATACTCCTTGTTTGAGGAAGTTATTAATTGCTTCAAAAAATTTGAGGATCATAGAAACATGAAATAGATGGGTATCAAGATAATATTCTTGTAGCTCTTCTATTTCTTTACCATTATGAATGAGACTGAGATGATTAAGTCTAACATTTTCTCTTCCTAGCTTGACATTAATACATAATTAGAATTATTGAAATAACATCAACCATGTATAAATGCATCATCCAAGCATTGGATTATTGACAAGGTAGTGTAGAGCTTGATTATTCATTAAAACTTCAAATGGTGACTCAAGAAGATAGTGTCAAAATATATGTAGTGTGAACACTATATCCAATGCTTCTCTTTTATTTGTCATGTAATTCTTTTATACATCAGATAACTTTTGGCTTAAAAAATAGATGGGGTGGTCTAGTCCACCTTCTCCTAGCTACACAAGCACAACACCAACTGCGATACCCAAAGCATCAACATGAACATGAAAGGGATTGATTCAATCTAGAAAGATGAGAATAGGCACAGTAACTAGTCTCTACTTTAGTTTGATAAAGGCTACTTGGTACTCAGAAGTCCAGATAAACTTCATACTTTTGCATATTAAATACTCTAATAGAGATTAAATGGTTGCATATTCATTGATAAACTTCTGGTAATACCTTATATGGCCAAGAAAATGTTGCACTTACATGGAGTTGACTGGTGGATGCATGTTTATAATGACTATAATTTTAGCCTAGTCCACCAAAATGCTTTCACTGCACACTACATGACCTAGCAGGACACCAAAAGGTGTAAAAAATAAACATTTTTTAAATTCAATGGAATGCACAAAGGTTGACAACATTTTAACATAAGGTGAAACTTGTAAAAATGTTCTTTAAATAAATAAAATACTACCCAATCATCAAGATAAACTTCTAGGAAGTCATGAATGAAATCCTTGAATGCAGTCACCACTGCATGAGAAAAAACTATAGGTGCATTCTTGAAGCCAAAAGGCATTACCTTATATGCAAAAGATCCCCATTCTGTGGAAAAAGTCATTTTATCTCTATCTTCTTCTATGATGGGTATTTGATGATAGCCACTAAATCCATCCATGAAAGAGTAGACTTCATGACCTATGACAGATTCCAAAACTTTATTTGTGAATAGAATCAAAAATGGATCATTCACACATGCATCATTCAAAATTTGATAATTACCACATATTTTGATCTCCCCTATTTTCTTAAGTTTTACTACCATGGGACTAGCCCAATCTACCTTTTCTATGAGATAGATTATACCTACATCTTACATTCTATCGAGTTCAGCCTTCACTTTCAACTTTATGTTTGGATTCAACTTGTATGGTCATTTCTTTATGGGTTGTGCACACTCCTTGAATTTGATATGCATTTCACCTAGGGATGGATCAACTCCTCTAACCTCTAAAAATTTAGTGGGAAACACATATTCATAATCTCATAATAGTTGCATAGCTTATGAAACTTCATATTCACTCCAGTAATCACCTATATGTGCCAATTTAGGGATATCCTCACTACTGACATTTTGTACTTTTTTTAATAGGTTGCTAGTAAATATTACACTTTTCCTCAGTAACATATTCTTGTATCATTTGTTTCCCTTCTTATTCTATAATTTTTATGTTGTGCATATTATCTTCTTTAGTAGGTTTTGTGACTGGGTCCTTTACTAGTTCTAGTGGTTGTTTAGGTTCAAACAAATCAATTAGGTCGATATCACCATCATTATCCGAATCTTCACTTTCCTCCTCTTCATCTTGTATTTTGTGTCATGGCTACATAAGGGATTTTTCTTCATTCTTGGTAGCTTTGTATCTTTGTAATGTTATATTTAGATCATAGGTTGCATTCTTCTGTGTAGTTGATTTTGTCATGATGCTTAAATCTTTTGTGCAACCATGGTATAATAAATGTTTGAGTTTTAGCAGTGCATTATGAACCAAAGGGTTCTCACATTCAAAAACAAATGTCTGTATGAAATCACTATGCATTTGTACCTAATGTTTTATTTCCCTCCTATGTTCTTGATGCATATACCATGATGATGGTAAAGGAGCAAGTGTGTAATGAAAGATGTGAACCCAGTACTTTGGTGCCACACATTCTTCAGTCTAAACTTAAACATATTTGTGAATATGAGTTTTAGGGCACTCATCTTCTTGAAAGAAAAGTCAATTACTTTTGAAGACCTATGATAGTTAGAATCTACTAATCATGAGTTCGCACACATTATCTCAATCAAGCTGATTATTTCTATGAATTTCCCACCATGTCATTACAACTCCCTATTGACATAGTGGATTGCACCCTGGGCAGGAGGCTGAGCTCTTGCCTTCCACACACAACAATGGAAACTCCCCTCTCACCTGTGGGACCAGTGAAGCTAGAGGGGAGAGTCTCTAGATAAGGGCTAGCTCCCTCTGATGTATCTTTTAGGTCCTGGACTTCCTACTACTAATAAATAAATGAAAAAGGGGGGGATGAAAAGGGAGAAAGATGCTAAAATAGAACCTAAACCTAAACTTAAAAAGGTGATACACCAAAAGAGATGACCCACTCAGCCCAAACATATAATTTTCACCAATAAGAAGCTCCCATACACTTCATCTGATGTGGGAAACTCTTCTATTTTAGTGAGTCAGGGGTCCATAGAGATACAAGGAGGAAGAACTCTCAAAGGTGTTCTGAGACACACTTTGGCAGCCTGTTCACATGTGCCTATATTCCTACTGTAGATACTTCTACCAGACCTGCAAAAGAAGAAACTTCACAATGCACTAGATATGTTGGAATCGATCTGTGAAAAGACTAAAAGGAAATGACTTAACACAAAAAGAAAACATAGACATATGCATGAGTGCAAGTCCAAATGGAGGTAAAAATTCCAAGTCTTGATTCAAGGTAAAATCTGGCAGAGTTCTGCCTTACAAGCTCGAGAGATTTTTGGACAGAGCTTTGCCTTATGGGCTCAAAGAATGGATCCTCCCAAAATGAGAATTTTTACAATATATAGAAAGAGGAGAAGAAGTAAAGGCACCACTTTGGAAAAGACTTTTGCACTTTTTGACAAGTTGGCCCATGTGCACTGAGAGCATCGGGAAGAGGAAGTCACTATTGTTGATGTCATTCTTCTAGAAGAGGCCTACTAGAACCATGCTGTGTAATTGCCGGTCTTGACTTTGGCATTTAACATTAATGTGAAAGCACAGGCCGTGCCTCTTTTCTATAGACAAGACTACTCCTTCCAGATATTCATGTGGTTTGTCTACTTATAAATGCAAAATTGAGAAAAAGGCCACACTGCTCACTATTCACGTCATTTGATGACCACCTGGCAATAACTTGCCTCCCTTTTGCCACCTAGACTTTTTGTCCATTTCTACACTTTGTCTTCTTCCTAGTTTTGTCTCTTTTTGGCTCTTTCAACCCTTGGGGATATCTTTTGGCGGGTCACTACATTCCTTGGGCTCTTCTTTAGGCTCTTTTCAAAATCAACAGCTATTTCATGAGCCTTAAATTTGACGTTTGCGCACCTATCACTGCGTTTGAACTTCCAACAGCTAGTTCACCATGCTTGATTTTAACGTCTTTAGGCCCATCACCCCTTGGAATTCTTTCAGCCTTTTCCTTTGCTTCGGATTTTCTTCTACTCCCTTTCCTTCGAGCTTTTACTTTGGACCCTCCCGAAAGGAAGGTGTCCCTTCGGCTTTTGAAGCAGTGCCTTTCTTTTTGGTCAAGAGTCCCCCGCAAGGGCACTGCCCTTTGGGGTCCTTTCGGCTTTCTTGGTTTTGAAATTCTTCAGAGCTTTCCAACGGACTTTTCCCCGTGGAATTTTTCCCGTGGACAAAAGTCTGCAAGAATTGTTTCAAGCACTTTGCCTTAGTCTTTTCAGAATTTCTCTCGAGCTTTTCCTCCCACGGCCTTCCTCCGAATTTCTTCAAACTTTTTGTCTGAAGGAATTCCTTCAGACAAAAAGTCTGAAGAAATTATTCTCGCCTTTGCCTTAAGTCTTTTTTGTGGGATTTTTTGTTTGTGGCCCTTCCAAATTCCTTCAGACCTTTTGTCTAAAGGAATTCCTTCAAACAAAAAGTCTGAAGGATTTCTTCCTTTGCTTCTTTGACTGCCTTTGAAAAGTTCCCTTCAGAAAAATTGGAAACGACCCTTCTAAAGGGTACTTCCTTTGCCTTAAAACAAATTTTTGAAAGAAACTTACCTTTTCAGATTTTCTCTATGCCCTCTTTGCAAATGTTCCTTACCCTCTACAAGGGCTCTTGAGTCTGGAACTGCCCTCCGCAAGGGCACTTGAAATGGTCTGTTTTGCACCTAAGTGTTGGGAACTCATTTTTGCTTATAGAGTTCATAGAAAACTTCCCTGTAGAGTTCGTAGAAATGGACTTGCAGAGTTCATAGAAAAAATACCTGTAGAGTCTATAGAAAACCTGCAGATTCTGTAGAAAACCTATAGAGTTCGTAGAAATTTCTAAACTTGTGAAAAATCAGGAAATGAACTGGCTCAAAACAATAGGGAAAGAAGGGGACCGATTTTTGGCCCGTTGGACCAAAAATGGTCAACACTCCCTTCAAATAATAATTCAAGGAAATGACCCATTAACTAATGGTAGGTACATGGATTTGAAGGCACATAATGAATTAATTGATGTCCTCAGTCACATAATATTAAGGAAGTTGTCTCTCATGGGCAAAGACCATTCTCAAATCTCAAAGTTCATGATCACGACGAGCCTATGTGAGTAGATACACATCTAAGTTTCCAATGACAAATGAAGCTATTTCCCAAGGTAAAGTGCCTTCTCTAGTCGGCTCTATATAGTATTGCATATGATCATCTATTTGATAGAGAAAATCAACTTTTGAATGAGTAGGGGATTTAGTAGACATGGATGCACAATATTTTATGATAAATTAAGGTGATAATGGTTGAGTAACTACTGATTTGGGTTTCCATTGTTTAGATGTCTTTAGTTATTGAGTGAGTAAATATTGTACCTGAGGTCTATTATGCTCATACAAGAAGTTTTACTTGGCTACGTGTAGAGATTTTGGGTTTTCTTTAGAATTTACCTTCATCCAGCTGGTTTCTTGCACAACATAAGAAGAGTCTGGTTTAGTTGTAATGATGTAGGGTTTGTGCACCTTATTTAGATGAATGACAACAACATTATCTCCTTGATGTACCTCCATTTGATTTTTCACATTTTTGATAGTCATTTGACCATCATATACCCATTTATTGCCAATTAGTGTAGGGTAATGCATTACTACTATCTTCATATCGATGACTTCAAAGTTACCTCACAGGCTCAATTCTGTGACTTTGATCTCAATGTCTTCTAATCTACCAATTGGCTCAACTCTTCCATAGTCTACTAAGCTCATAGTTGCTGGGTTGTAACTTAGAACTGGCCATCCAATAGACTCTCATGTGGACTTGGGAATTATGTTGACCATGTTGCCTAAATCAAAGATGGCATTTGGAATTGCATATCCTATAACTTCAATATTGATTCACGCATCAACATTACATGGATTCTTTGTTTTAACATACCAAACAAGTTTTTATGTCTTCTATTTCCCTCACTATGCATACTCCAGTAAATTATTTGGAAAATTTGTAATGTTCTGAGAGATGTCTTCATTTTTTAATTTACTTAAAAGTTTTAGTAAATCTACCAGCACAATAACAACTCCATCTTGATGCATAATGCACACGATTTAACCATAAATTTAGGCATTGATTATTACATCTCCTTTAGTAGTGTCTTAATGTTGAATATTTTTCAACATCTATGAAAATTTATACATGAGTCCCTTTATTATATCTGGGTCTAGGTATTTGTCCTATTTTACTTTTTGGATTCCCTGATCCTAAGGCATTTCAAGAGGAGGTAATCATATTTCTGTGTGTTAAGTGTCTTGTAACAACATTCAAGAATGTGTCCTATTTAGGCTATGTGTTTACCATTTTAACATTCATGATGACCTTTTATTTTATTTGATTTTCTAATATAAGATAGTGTTTTATTTTATGTTGGTCATATACTCTACAATATTCATAGTAAGACTATCTTTGAGGACTCAAGGGGAAATTACATTGCACCTTATTATACTCTCCACACAAATAGCATTGCAAAGAGGGAATTGATAATTATTTTATCTACCACCTTGGTAACCTCCTCTATATCCACCCTTCTTTCCTCCTCTATTTGACTGATAAACTCCTTGATATCGTCCCTATTATTGCATTGTATTCCAATGTTGATGTTATTGGGTATTATCTCCAATTCCAAATTATTGTTGTATAACTGGTCGGGTTCAACTAGTTTGTTATTGTTGTATCATTAATAGATTCTAATTTGCTATGTAATGGTATTTTGGTGATGGTTGTGAGTGAAGGAGGGGTCCAATAGGCTAGACCTTGAGGCTAGTATTGAGGCAAATTAAGAATCCATTATAGACCTACTTGGGTCACACAATCTTTATCAACCTATAGGCCTAGAATCATCTACTTTATCGAGGACACTTGATGTCTAATGATGATGAATACATTTTTTGTAATGTCTTCTTTGAGCTCCTACAAATCCCTATAGCTCTTTTCATCATGATTGTGCAACTTACAAAAATTACAATATAAATTTTATAGATTTTTAACATACTATTACAGGAGATGGTACTGCATTTTTACATTCCCTATCACATTACAGATTTCACAAAACTATGTTTTTATCTTAGGACAATCCTTCCTATAATGTCCTTCTTTCCCACACTCCATGCACCATAGATTCAACTTAGGCTTATATGCCTCATGATATTGTTCTATCCTCTTCATAAAAATTTGTAATGTATTTTTAATCTTAGAACCCATGATAGGAGCTTCCCCATAGTATTCAATTTGCTCCACTGGTAAGGCAATAACTCTAACATCTACCTTAGTAGCCATATTGAGTCTGCATTATAGCAAATATGATTCTAGAAAATAGTCCTTAGATAAACCACATAGATTTATATTTATCTAATAAGGCAAATTCCACCTTATTCATAATGTTAGAGAATCTATGATCATAATCTTAAACTAATTCTTATAACTTCTGTTTAATCTCCTTCAAGTCTTATAGTCTGATTTATATATTTATTTATCTTAAACTCTATGATAAGCCATTCTTTGACCTATTGTAGACTTGCCTATGTAATTTATATGTGGTACATAATTTTGAGTACTCTTCTATTCAGTGCCCCTATTAACTCACATTTCTTGATATCTTCATCAATAATGCCCTTATATTACCATCTCATCTCACATGTTAGTAAGTATTTTTTAGGGTCTATAGACCCATAATATGTAGCTAAATTTATAAATGCTCTTATAATACCCATTGTGTAAACTGGTGTTGAGGGAATTTTTTATGCATCTATTACAAGAGGCAATTATGTTCTGTACAATCTTGCTTGCATATTATAAATATTTATTTGTGTACTAGGAGAGTCAATTTGTGCACTCTATTTTTTTGTGTTTTCTTTTTTTCTCTGCTTGGTTTCAACAAACCATATTTCCTTCAAATCCTTACTAATTGATGTTGTTTCAATTTTAGTATCCCAATGATGTATTTGTTCTAGAAATGGACCTTCCCAATTACTATTTTCATATCTGCCTGGTTGAAAATTTCTACTATAATATAAGAAATTGGGCTATGAGGAAGTGTGCTCTTCTGGTGAATGATTCTTTCCTCAAACTTCTTCTAAACTTGAACCTGTGATCACTCTATGACTTTGTTCTACTTTTTTTATTAATACTTCATGTCTTTTTGATAATACCCATTCTTGTAGCTGTGCACTACATCTATAATCTAACTATTCTATTTCTACACTATTCTCACCTTCTTTTTCAAAAATTTCTTCTTCCTCTCATTATTTGTCACTTCTTTCTACTGGCATTTATCTTCTTATTTCATCTCCTCTTTCATTATTCATTTATTTCATCTCGCTCATCATGTCTTCCTACTCATTCATCATCTATCTTAATGTTAATCTTAACTCTACTCACAGCTACCTAGGTATTCCTCTATTTACTCCATCTATTTTGTTATCATAGTTCATATTCTAAATCCAGACTTTTCTTATGACACTTATTCCTTTGTGTCTCTATTCTATATTTAGGTTCAAGCCTTATCTACTCATTGAATCATCATTCACTATCATGTTACATACACCCCTATACACCCAAAGTGACTACTCCATATTGGCTAGAGTAGGCATTATGGCCTTGTCCACAACCAACATCTTCACAAAGATAGGTATTCACTACAAAAAATTCACTCTAATTCCTTTAACAAGTAAGTCCTTCACAGCTTTAAATGCTATGTATTCTTGTATTGTAAACTCAGTTATATATCCATCTACTGTAGTAGTAACTTAATGATATATTGCTCTTGTCCAGTTGGTTTCTAATCAATATAACTAGTCGATATTTTCTTCAGTCCATATTATAATTTATTCCATTCTTGGGTTCAAATAATAATATTCCAACCATGCTAACTAGTTAGCTAGCAATTCAAGCAACTTGCACTAAAACATTTCATAAATTTCTCCATGAATATGTTATCGAATGATTTCTTGTATGGTAAGATCAGTCCTTTTCAAATCTTCTTCTGCCAAATTACATATCCATTGGTCTAATCATGTTTCAATATCTCTCTACCCTGGTGACCATCTTAGCATAATTTTCTCTAGAAAGAGTGTTCCATGCTCACCGCACCATTATTAGTAGAGGATTATGAAGCATCATAATATGATAAGGATAAGGATAGCTAGGATATACTTCAAGTACGCATAATAGTGTATTGTATTTATGAAGGAGGTTGGATAATAGAGACATAAAAAGCATTAATTATATTATGTTATATAGGAAATAAGAAAAACCAATGTTGTGTAAACATAAATAAAATAATTGGGTTAAGTTAGACAAAAAGTAATCAAACATTATACATGAGAATGCACGCAAGGAACAAAGTAATAAATCACATAGGTAACCATAATCAGATGAATCTCTATTGATCTCTTCAAAAGTGGAACTCCTTTATTCTTACAAACAAAATTATATATAGATGTTTCCAGTCTATGACTATTCATCCACCAAAAGTGGAGTCTATTCATATTCTAACCCATTACAATTCATGGAGATAGGACAAAATATACTTTATACATGATAAAATGAGTACATAATGTGCAAATATTAGACAAATATCATGTGCAACTATACAATCCAAATTCGTCTTCCAACATTCATCCTATCATGCCTATCTCTCTTCCCATCTTGACCTTGATAAAGAACTAGAAGTATTTTTGAGCCTTACTTTGGAAAACATCTTGGTATATCCTCCAAACAATATTTTGATGGTTGGACACTTGGTTCCCATGTGGTATGGTCCTTGGAGATTCCTAATCCATCCTTAGTTATCCCTCATCATCCATTATCATCCAACATTATCCTAAACCCATCCATCTATTACATCTCCCATTTCAGTACTAGAACATGTTTTCCCTTTGCTAATGGTCCTTTTGCATATACTTATTCCAAAAACATCAAATAATCCAAAAACATCAAATAATCCAAAAATATGAAAAAATTCAAAAAATTCCTAAAAAATAGAAAATACCAAAAATCTCTAAGAGAAATAAAGCCACAAAATATAAAAACATTTTTCTTGTCCTAAATTTGGTCAAAATACTTAATCAAATCATTTCATCCACCATTGGGATGTTACCTTCCCAAATCTACTCTACTTGGGGCAAATCACATCATTCTAGTTTTTTAGGATATTTCATTCTCATATCTACCCTATTTGGGGAAAATCATCAATTTAATATTGTAGCTTTTACCTTGCTTAGGGAAAATAAAATCATGAAGTTTATTTCAATATATTATTCTCAATCCATCCCCTTGCATGTATCCTTGCTTGGGTGCACCATCCATCTATCAATATCATTGAGCCTTCACATGTGGATTTTAACTTGGTTAAATGACAAAATGCTTTCTATTTATTTTATTTTCAAGTTTGTGTGTGTTTGTTTGCTTTCTTATTTGTTTGATTTTCCTATTATACCTTGACTCAATCCGTGTGCATCAATTGGGTCATCATGGTTTTTCATATCATGGTGATTTCTTACACTTAGACCTAAGTTCGTTTATCAACGTATGATAATAATGTCATCCTTATTTTATATATCATGGTGTGTTTGTGTCATGTTTTTGTTGCATTATGAATCAATCCTACTACACACATGATGACCAAATGATCCTAATGTTTGATATCATTATATGTACCATTGTGTGTAACATCAAAAATCAAACTACAATTTATATGTGGATGCATGCTAAAATGATAGTTTAACCCCTTATAAAATCATCTATTTTGTAATCAAATCATCTCATCCAATTTTTATCTTCATCATTTCTCTTTATATCCTCTCATTTTAGGGGACCTACATTGGCCTAAGGTCCATTTAGACTATGTAGTCAACACTCAATTATATGGAGTTTCTAAGGTCAGCACAACCACCATTCTCACTCTATTTACGTTCGCATTCCCATTTTCATCTTTTAACATCCAATTCTTCTAACTGACAATCATTCCCACAACCTATTTGTGTGGACATCAGTACACCACATCCCTTATTTATTCGATAAAATATAATCACGTAATTATTTAATCATTATTATATCATCCTTAAATCTTCATAATTTAACCTTGGGGATCTTTATGTGCCTAGTTTTTTGTGCCTTATTCATTCTTTTAAAATTCATTATACCATCTACACATATGTTTGTGTCATCATAAACATGATCATCTCATCCTTAATCCGTGTAATAGGTTAAATCCTTGATCTATTCTTCTAAATCAATCAATCAATTATCCATATAGTCCAAGCTCATAGCTCTCACCCTATTTGGGGCAAGTCAAAGTGTGAAACTTATCTCAAGATGTATCCTTCCCAAATTTTCCATAATTGTGGCAAGTCAAGCTCACAAATTTTACCCTATTTAGGGGAAGTTAAAATGTGCAACTTATTTTGGGATCTATCCCTTCAAAATCAACCCTATTTGGGACAATCCAATCCACCATCATTGAAAATAAAAGCATGCAAGTGTTAGTTCAAATGGGTTAATCTCACCCATAGGTTAATCTTCACCCAACATCCCAACCCTCTTTCTACATCACCCACTAATTGATTATTCCAATCTAGCTTCTTCCTCTCTTTTTCAAAATCCCATCTACATCCTTCATCCCCATATACCCTTCAAGGGGGAATCATCCATCACATTCTTTCATCATCGTCGTATAATTTCCATCCACCTTTTTCAACTTCTTTCTTTGAAAAGTTGTTACTCTACCCATCTTGTCTTACAACATCTTCTCAAAGAGGGGAAAAATGTCGACACCTAAAATTAGATAGTTTGTGTCAATTTTAATTATCCGCTAACATCATCTTAAATCATCTTATCAATTCTTGTATTCACACTAACATTCCTAGTCTATCACTATACCCCCTTGATTAATTAATCTTTTATTCTATTATCACATCCTATTTTACCAAATTCATATCACTTCCCTTTGTTAATTAACCTTTTTAAATTATATTAATCATATTCTAATGAAAAATTCCATAGCTTTTAGAAATCCATATTTTCTAAATTCTTAATTTACTCATCACACAACTTGCCAATTAAAAATTC
This sequence comes from Torreya grandis, assembly GCA_037957365.1. Lineage (NCBI taxonomy): Eukaryota > Viridiplantae > Streptophyta > Pinopsida > Cupressales > Taxaceae > Torreya > Torreya grandis. The sequence goes on along the minus strand of JARHVA010000236.1, from coordinate 1,375,021 downwards.
ATTAAATATTCCTCTTTCCCAAGGCAATCGAATGGAATTAGATAGTGTGTAATCAAGGTTTATGAAAATATCTTACATTTTCACACTCCATCTTTCCCTCTTACACACTCCATATTTATGAGGATGGAGGGTTGATCCTCATCCATTAATTTTCATCTTGATCCGACAGTCCACATCCATCATCCAAGTCTATAAATTGGAGGGATTCCTCCTCATTCCAACTTGACCAACTAGTGCACAAAATCTCTTCCAAATCTTAAGGCCATCATCCATTAAACATCAAGCATTCTCAAATCAACTGTTTATAGTACAAGGGGAAATGATGCTTAAACGACTAAGTGACATTAACAAAGCCTTTTGAAGTTATATACAAGCCAATCCAAATCTGAATTTGGATATAAGGAGACATCCACGAGGAAGGTATAATCATTTGATTTTGTCTTATATTTGTTTGTTTATCACTTCTTAGACCTTTCCCAATTCGAGGACATGCACCTAGGATGTTAGTTTTGTATTTTTTTGGTTTGATTTTCATTCTAATAAAAGACTAACCTCCTTTGTAACCATGTGTACACAACCAACATCTACTTTTTGTTATTATGCTCTGATAGTCCTTTCACCTTCCTAAATTAAGGTCTCAACCCACACTTCCATGTGGCTTAGGGTTTTGACCTACACTCCCATTTGAGGAAGAACTTCCCTTTACAAAAATACATTACTGGTGTTTCAAATTATTTTATTCTCCAAACTGGTATTTGACTTTACACCACTTATTTGAGTATGGGGTCTCTTGACATGTAATCCATTTGATAATGATGAGTTAAATTTTACTATGGTAACCTTCTCCTTAACCTTTCCTTCAATCTCATACACTTTTCACAAATTCCTTAATCTTTCTTTTTCATTTTGGTGTGTAGATTCTTCATCGATAAACACCGATATTTATACAAGCCTTATTTTCCCCAATTATTTACTGTTATTTCCTATGGTTTCTTCACCACTAGTTTTAATGTGTAGAGTGGATTTTAAATCTTCCTTTATACCATCAAAACATATACAATGTTTATGTCAATGTTTTCATTATTAGATTCTTCATCATTTGATAACACATGTTTCCTAGGAAGGTTATATTTATTATGCAAGGCAATCCTATATTACACATAGATTTTTGATGTGTCTACTATAACTAATGAAAAATCCCCTATTTCATTCAACACACTCTACAAATATTATAAAGACACCATAAGGTATTTTAATCTAGTTTGTGAACTTTCCATTATTGCCCAAAGTGTTCACTAAATTAAAACCTGACATCACACAAAATCGTATAAACCCATCATAAGACTCTACCATCTTTGGTGGAATTTTAAATTCATCCCAAAAATCATCCAACATGTCTCCATACCACTTCCTCATCTTAATCTTGTAGGTGAGATTCATTTGATTCTGTTACATGTGACCTCTATACTTCATTGCACAGGACCCCTCAGTTGCTAAAACTATAAATGACTTACTTTTTGGAATTAAAACTTTGTTCATTAACATCATAATGAGGATCATTCCCCAATAAAAAATGGCTCATGTCCAATGTGTTTCTTTTATTTCATCGATTGTTTCCTTTACAATGTATTTTTTGTAGTTATACTAGTTTTCATTCTAACATAGTGCACTATATACACCACATCTTTGAAAATGAAACCCCAATGTCATGTTGGGGTTAATTTTAAACTTATCAAGTGCAAAACAACCATTATGGTCATGATCTTGATATCATCTAACACCATTGTACAACCCCCTCTTTTTAGATTAATAAAATTTTCAACCTTGTTTCCTTCTTGATAGTTCTTCACTGCTACACACATATTCTCTCCCTCATTTTCCTGAAGATAAATAATATGATAAACTAATAAAAGAGAAGTAATTCTGGTAGAATCAAAGCTACAATTGAAATACAAATTCCACACACACAATACATAATATTTTCATCTATAAAAACCTTTTTCAAAAAAAATTGAGCACAATAATTTTTTCCTTATTGCATTAATTTAACCATTTAAAATACAATAACGTACTTACAAATTATACTTTACCCAAATGCATGCATGTATTTTTGTCAATACACTAATTTAAAACCATCAAAGTAGTAATAAAATACAATAGGGACTAAAGCCATGGTTTATATAAAACATGGTCCAAAACCACCAACATACATACCCATAAGGTTCCATAAGAAATTAGAACACTACTCTAAATCCCATTGGGGGTCCTAGTACTACGGCCTATCAGCCCTTTGTGGCCTCCGGTTAAGGCTATCTTCCTATGCCATCAAGAAAGTGGTTCCCCCATTACACACTTTTAAAATTATCTCACTTTTTGAATACTTTCTATAGGGGACCACAGGGTCATACTTTCAATAGCTAAAGGAAACCATGCCCATTGATTCTTTATACTAGGAAAACTTCTCAGTACTCATCGTCTTCATCAATGAATTGATAACATTCTTTTATGTATCAACCTTTTCCAGTAGTACCTTCTGATCTTCAACCATTTCTATGACAAAGTGATATCATAGATCAATATGCTTCGACTGATTATAGTTTTGGTCTCAAATTACACACAAAAACTATTAAATTATTATTCATCATACATAGCTTCTTATACAATTATCAACTCTTAAAATATAGGAGTTATTAATTATCTCTCATAACCATTCAAACTATTATGAATGAGTTATTTTAACAACTTGTACAACTCACTCAACCCTATTTTTAATCTCACATATTAAATCTCATGCGCACACACTAATAATACTATTATGTCATGTATTAATATTCCTAACATTCCCCACTTAGTACATGAATAAGGAAATAAATCACACCACACATATTGGAAATAAATATCTATGTCAGCACATACACAATTGCTAAAAAAAAATCAAATATGCTCTCTGCTTCTAATAATAACTTACATATGTAAACACAATTGTTCACATTTTTACTTCTAGTGAGTGTTGGGATTCTCACTAGAATATCACTTACATCTCTACTTCTAGTGATAACCTATGTATATAAGCATAATTATTCATGCTTTCATTTCCAATGAATTTTGGGTTTCTCACTAACATATCACTTATGAAGCACTTTTAGTAAGGAATACATAACATCTGTTTATAATTTTATTTTCATCACACCATCCATAAAAATATATATATATATATATATATATATATTGACGACTAGGTCGTCATTGGCTTCAGTGAGTGATGGGCTTCTCACTAAACTATAATTTGCAACCTTTGTTCATAATCACTGCCACTTGATTATGAATAGCATAAAAATAGACACTACCACTAAATATCATTCTTGACATTAATCAGTTTGCTATAGCTTTTTTGCCACTACTATAGTATGCAACCTCTGAGTTAATGATGAACTCAAGGTTGCTAAAATGCCGCCTTATTTTGTTGCCTCTAACCTCTTGTGGACTTAACTCAACAAGGTAGGTCAGATTGCATGTTGCATATGATGAGAAAATTACCCCCCACATAACTGTTGATGCTATGGATTTCACCCTTGATAGAAGGCTTGGCTTCTCTCTTCCATGCGGTACAATGGAGACTCCCCTCTTGTTGTGGGTTTGGCAAAACTGAGGGGAGAATATCTAGATAGGGGCTAGCTCCCTTTGATGCATCTCTAAGGTCTTTCACTACTACTGATAATAATGGGGGGGAGGTGAAAAGGGAGAAGGATATAACAAAAATAGAAATTATCTAAATGGTGATGCACCAAATGATTTTGATCTACTCAGCTATTTTATCACTTCAGACCAAAAGGGGGTGAACAGACACTCTATTTGATAAAAATACCAAATTTTATGGAACTTTAACAAGGGGCTTAATGAAGACACACAAAAAATGAACTTACCGTAGGCACTATAGAACACACACTGTTAGATAACCACTCTTATGTCTCTATGCTCCATATGCAACACTTCATGTTAACCTGCAAAAATGGTGCTTTGGCTACACTATGTGTGTTGGTGTGAATCTGCGAAAGCATCAAGCTAAAAATTATTGAGCATAGAATTGATACATAGACACTCAAAAATATAACCAACCAGATAGAGGTAAAATGCATTCTTATTGATCAAAGGTAAAATTTTGATAGGGCTTCGCCTTACAAAATGAGAGATGATCTTCTCAACTGAGATCTTATAATATATATATCATGAAGAAAAAGACTTTGGTGCTTTCTAGAATAAGCGGCCCATGTTGCATTGAATACATTGGAAAGAGGAAACTGCTGAAGGGACCATGTTGTGGCATTCGCAAGTCTTGAATTTTGGTGATTAACCCATATTAAATGTCACTGCAAGAGCATGGGTCTCATGTGACTATCTGCTCATTAATATAAAATGAGGGAAAAAATGGGCCATTTTATTGAATGCTCGTGCTCCCCTTGGTGGCCACTTGGCAGAGACTATTTCATTCGTAGCAATAACTTCTTGTACTGACACATTATGTGCCACCTAGACTATTTTATTTGCTCTTGTGCTTGGCTTTTGTCTTTTTATGGCTCTTTGGCCCTCAGGGTTATTTTTCATCATTTCTTAGCTCTTTGGGCTCTTTTCTCGGTGGTGTTTTCCTTTTGGCCTTAAGGCCTTTGAATTCATTCAAGCTCGCACTTATGAATTCTTTCAGCTTCTCTTCTAGCCCATTTCCATGCATGGGCATGTCTTTAAACATTTGAGAATCAACGGCTATTTCATTGTCCTAAATTTGACATCCATAGGGATGTCACTGGATGTTTGAACCTCCAACGATGGTTCGCTACGTTGAATTTGATGTTCTCGGGCCCGTCACCCCTTTGGTAATTTCTTTGGCCTTTTGTATTCCTTCGACCTTTTGTAATTGAACCTTCCTGAAGGGAAGGTGTCCCTTCAGAGCTTGGAAAAGGTCCCTTTTTTGTCGTTAAGAGCCCCTCTGCAAGGGTACTTGTCCTTTGAGCTCCTTCAGGCTCCCTTGGTCATCTCAATTCCTTCAGATAAAATATTTAAATGAATTCGTTCAGACATTTTGCTCGAAGGAAAACCTGCCTTCATGTCTTGGTCTTTTTCTTTCGGTCTTTTCCTTTGACAAATTCCTTCAGACAAAAAGTCCAAAGGAATTCCTTTGGGATTTTGTCCAAAGGAATTTGCCTTTGTTCCTTCCTTGTATTTTCCTTTGGACATTTTGTCCGAAGGACCTTTGCCTTTTGCTATGGATTTCCTTCGGATAAAAGTTTGAAGGAATCCTTTGCCTTGCTCACTTTTCTGAATATGTTTACTTCCCTCTGCAAGGGCATCTTGGGTCCAAAATTCCCCTTCGAATCCTACTTGAATGGTCCAATTTGTGACCTGACTGCCCTCTGCAAGGGCACTTTATCTTTAGAGCTTTGTAAAAGACTTGCATTCTTTGAACTGGCCCATCCCTTTGCCAAAAGGCCTGTTTAAGGCAATTGCCCAAAGTGAAATAAGCCCCATATCAAGATGGAACCTACAGGTCTTAGATATTTCAACTTTTCATAAGAACAGGGCTATTGGAAAGGGAAATGGAGCATTTGTAGTAAGGTGGATGCATCCAAGTTTGACGCATAGGATAGCAGGGAAAGAAAAGAAAGTGATTTTTTGGCTTGCAGGACCAAAATGGTCATCAAATTTAGCAATTCCTAGGGGAAGCATGCCTACTATGATTTAGTAAATCTAATGGCTTACAATTCCATTGGGCATGAAGTTAAAACATAGCCCAAAAGGTTGATAATAACCTTGAGGGATCCAAGAATCAATCATAAAGCTTTTACCCCAAACGGTAAACAAAACACACACAAGGCTAAAAAACTATGAACATATGCAAGAGCACTTAGGGAAAATAGGAAAAAACAAATAAAATATATACATGATGAGAGAAGGCTCAGTGACAGTGCTTAAGATATATCCCATTAACTAGGATATGCAGTTCTTCACCACCCAACCTAGAGAGTTACAATGCATTGTGCTGCTTACACTAAGTGATGACATATAGACCACTCCATAGGGTGTCAAACTTTGTGTGTTTTTCAAGATTAGCTTGGTCCTCATCCTATTTTAAGATGATGTCACCTTCAGATAATCCTTTTGATGAGGATTTCTTATCAAAGTGTTTCTTAATTTGCTGTTGAGGATTGGTCATAGAAACCATGGCTTGGTCCCTTGTCTCCTGAAGTTCCATCAATTCACATAGCCTGACGTCCATGCTATTGCCTTCTTCCAATTATAGCTGGTGAGAAAGATCCAAAGCTGGTAATTCAAGTGAAATAGGAAGTCTAGCTTCCCTTCCATACACAAGCATGTATGCTGAATTGCCAACTACCCTCTTTGGAGTAACCCTGTCTGCCCTAACTTGGCATGCCAAGTTCTCTGATTCTCCTCCATTATCTTTCTGATAATTCTGATCAAATTGTTGTTAGTGGACTCAGCTAGCTCATTCCCTTATGGGTAGTATTTGGAAGAAGTGTTAAGGTAGATGTCGTATCCCAATGCCCACTCACTTGTTTTGGTTCCCAAGAAAGCTAATGCATTTTCTGAGATGATGGTAGCTGGGACTCTAAACCTTGTCACTAGGCCTTCATAAAAGTCCAAGATTGCACTTTCATTGGCCTCCTTCAAAGCAACAACTTCTACCCATCTCGTGAAGTAGTCTGTAGCAGTCAAGACCCATTTTTGGCCATCACTGGAAGGAGGGTTGATCAACCCTATGAAGTTTAGGCCCCATTGCATGAATGGTTGTTCTACTTGAATAGCCTGTAGAGGCATAGCATCCATCTGTTGTTTCCCATCAAAGAGAGCACACTTTTAGCACTTTCATACCCAGGCATGGGTGTCTCTAAATAAAGTGGGCTAGAAGTAACTATCTCTCATAATCTTTGCAGCTATAGGCTTAGGAGTAAAGTGACCACCAGCTGGCCCATCATGGAACTCGAACAACACCCTATCAACCTGACCTGGGTCTATGCACCTCAAGAGTACTTCTGAATAGTACCCCATCAATCAGGACATAAGGGAGAGAATGGAGTCTAAAATATCTCCTCTTGGTCTATCAAGGCCCTATGGGCACTCACCAGTGAGAAGGAAATGTTTTATGTCTGATGTCCAATCCTTCATGAGTATTGGTTCTTCTATTATAGCTTCATCATGGATTAGTAAAATGTCCTCTTTCTATTGTTTAAGGTTTGTATCAAGGTGTTCACATAGGCCTTTTCCCCTTAGAGGTTTTGATGTCCACATCATATTCCATTACTTTGGTGATCCATCCCACTCTCTTTTCATTTAGATCACGGCTAATCAAGAAATCTTTGACACTGGGATGTGGCACCATGAGATGAACTTTGCTATTGGACAACATATGTCTGAATTTATTTAGGATTCATATGACCATAAGGACTTGCTTTTCAACATATGTATACCTGATTTCAAAACCTTCTAGACCTTAGCTAAAAAATGCAAGTAGTTGTTTAAGGTTTTCATCATTTGCTTGGGTAGGCATAGCAGAGATTACCTCTTCATTTCCAAAGGTGTAGAGGTTGAAATTCTTGGTGAAGTTAGGACTGATCAAGGTAGGAGCCTGAGCTATAGCCTACTTGATCCCTTTAAAACTATCTTTTGTGTTGTCTACATGAATTTCTCATCTTTCTTCAGCATGGAGGTCAGTGGCTTGACTATCTTGGCAAAATTTGGGATAAATCTCTTGATGAAATTTATTTTGCCAAAGAAACTTTGCAGACCTTTCTTATGCTTAGGTAAGGATAGTGATAGGATGGCGCAAACTCTTTCTAGATCAATGGTCAAGCTCCCTTTCAAAATAACATGGCCAAGGAGTTTACCTTCATGGAAAGTGAACACGCATTTCTTTGGGTTGAGAGAGATACCAAACTCTCTACACCTCTCAAAGATTTGCCTAAGGTGTTTCAGATGTTGGCCTGCTTCCTTAGAAAATACTATCACATCATCAAGATAGACCAGTTCAACATTATTTATCAGGCCTTGGAAATCCATGTCCATGGCTCATTGAAAAGTGGCTCCAGCATTAGACAGTCCAAATGGCATTTTTTGATAAGCAAACATCCCCCACTTGGTAGTGAAGGTTGTCTTGTATTGATCATAGTCTTGCACTAAAATCTAATTGTACCCTGAACACCCATCCAGGAGGGAGAAACATTCGTTGACTGTCACCATTTGGAAGATTTGCCCCATACTTGGGAGAGGATAGTGATCTTTCAACGAGACTCTATTGAGGTCTTTAAAATCCACACATAGTCTGAACTCCCCATTCTTTTTCCTAATAGGGACTAGATTGGCTAGCCAAAAAGAGTGTTTGATCAGAAATATGATCCTAGACTCAATTAGATTGGTGAGTTCCTTCTGCATGAGAGGCTCAATCTTTGGGTTGATAGGCCTTTGTTTTTGTTTGATGGGCTTGGCGCCTTCCTCCAACTCAATGGTATGGTGGGCCAAACTTGGGTCAAAACCCTTCAAGTTGTTATACTCCCAAGTGAAAACATTGACAAATTCTTGGCACAACAAGATGAAAGCCTACCTTTCATGATCTATACATACCTTTCCAAGTGCAAGCAGCCTGTTCTTGAATATTTCAAATTTTTTAGTATTTCTCTTTCTACATTGTGATGCTTGCTTTTTCATTTTTCAATTGGTCATCCTCGTTGAAGATACCTTCAAGAGTGACCAAGCCTTTAGGAAGTTTGTTGTTCTTTAGCTAAACAATCTGGCTGCCATACTGCTACTGTAGTTTGGCTTGATTTTTAGAGGCAAACTCAGCCTCCTCTTGCAAGAATAATGCTATCTGTTAATCACTATCAAAAACCTTTCAGTTGGTGATGTTATCAAGTACGGAGGGTCTGCTTATCACTTTTAAATGGTGTGGACTGTTGTCTCGGCCTATCTCCTTGGGGATGTCAAACTGGGCACCAACTACTATTAGTTTGTCCACTTACTTATTCTACTCTCTTGGAATGGAAATACCATTGAAAGCAAGGAAACTAAGACTTAAGCAAGAAATTCTTAGTCAGATTTTGGCCTCTCACATGATTTACGATCAACCCACTGTACCTAAAGACCTATAGCTCTTTAATTCCTCTTTTCATTTCCCACTCCAAACCATGGATGAGAGACTCATATTATGCAACATTACAAGTGCAAGAAAACTGAAACATAAAAGTTGAGAAATATTTCTCTTTTGTAGGGAAAATTAACACCACTCCACCACCAGCGCCTAATTTGCTTCTTGAGCCATCAAAGAAGAGTTGCCATAAACCCGAGCTCTCTTGGTTTGCTTTCATCAAATTTGGCACAAGGGTACCTTTTTCATGCATGCAATAAATTCCAAGCCTTACCTCTTCTATAAACTTGTATGGGTCAGGTTCAAATTTGTCACTTCCCCATTCATCTAAGAGTAGGTCAACAACTCCTTCAAGGGTAGAGGGTAGAGATTGATCCACTTAGAATTCTTCTTCATCAATAATGGCGTAGTTGACATTTACTGCTTTGAGTGAGTACAGCTCTAAATGATCTCTATGGATTGGCTCTTACTCAATCTTGACTTTAGTCTCATATTTGGTTCTAAAACCCATGTAAGACTAGTTTGTTGCTAGGTACCCACTTATTTTGGATGTGAAATCCCTGGACAAGCAGATAGCAAAGTAGGGAGGAACATCCACCACTACCACGTCATGGGGAACTGAGAAATTGGGACAGGCATTTAGCATTATATTCAAGCCTCATACCACTCTTAGTGTCTTGTCTGGTGATCCATCTAACTGTAGGACTCCCTTGGTCATCTCCTCTTATTTGAGTCTAGCTTATCCGCTATGTATTTGGGCATTACTGAGGTGCTTGCCCCACTGTCAATAATGCAATTGTGTACCAAGAAATCTCCTATGACTAAGGATAGATAGAAAGGGGGAACCTTTTCATCTTTTTTTTCTTGGCTTGCTTTGGAAGGGTGCCCATTCATGATCAAAATGTTATCAGCGTTTATTGGGACAATTGGTTCATTTAGCTCGTGCAACTCCTTCTAGAGTATGTCCTTTTGTCCTAGCATTGCTAATGAATCCCACAAAGATATATTCATGTGTAACTTCTTCATCTGGTCTACCACATTGATCTGAGGATTGATACCTTTTAAATTTTCTTTAGGGGCACTTACAGCCTGAGGCACAGGCTATGGAGCTAAGGGTGTAACTGGTGGCCTATAATTTGGAAATTTTTGGTTCATATGTGATGAAGAAGATGTTATGGATGTTTGGGCAGTTGCCTGAGCTTCCTCCATAGCTCTCCTTTTGGACCTTGTGTTGGTTGCAACATAATCACTTTGGTTGTTCATACTATCCACATAGTTGATTGCACAAAATTCACCTTCCATATGATTCATGAGAGTGGAATCACACTGAGCCTGCCTATTGGCTATGCCAGGTTATACTAACACCTCAAATATTGGGAATTGGGTAGCTACTTGATTGTCTTGTGCATTCATATATTGACTCAGTGTCTCATTTATATAAGCAACCTATTCTTGACAATATCCTAGGGGTGGGCAGTTTGGTTGTTCCTATACTAGATTATTTTGAGCGGGAATAAGAGCTTTGGACGATGAAGGAGTACCTAGATTATACCCTTGATAAGGTCTAGCTTGTGTAAACTAACATTGTCCTTGATTATAATTCTAAAAAGGGGGCCTACTTACTTGTTTGAACTATTGGTATCCCTGATTTGGCTGATAGGTTTGAGCCTGTTGCCTTTTGAGAGCCACTAGTTCGTTGGTCACGCTCTGTAACAAGATTTTAACTTCATGAAGGTCATTAGGTGAGGTAGCAATTGGATTTTCTATGCCAAGTAGAAGAGTTAAGGTGGGTGTAGCGGTTTGAAATGGAGGTGGGAATTTAGGAAAGAGCGGCATATGAGGTCTAGGGGTTATCTTTCCTGCTTACACCAGGTAATTTTTAGCGGCTATGGCAATTTCATAAGCAACTGGCAACACTTGTCCTCCCATTGACTGTATCATGACAGCAATGTCATTGTTCAAAGCTTTCAAGTAATAGAGAAAATCATAGCTTGGGGTCAGCCTTACCAAAATGGGGATTATGTCTCAGGTCTTTTGAAACTTGGTATTGAAATCCTGCATGAATTCATGTGGAGCTCTTTTCATGGTGGTTAGCTGATCAGCAAGTGAGAGGTGGCCACTCTTCTCCCCGAATCTGTTTGTTAAGAGAGTGCCTAATTCATTCCATGTGCCAACTGAATTCATAGGCAAAGTCCCATACCAGTTTAGAACCTTACCCTTAAAAGATAATGCCAGCAACCTGATAGCAATGTTCTCTTCAGTGACATGGTGAATATTACAAAGGTTGGCAATAATTTTGATGTGCTCAATAGTAGTAATAGGCCCCTCTCCATCAAAGGGAGGAATACTCTTAAGGGTTGTCCCTAGGATTGGGTCATAATGCAAAAGGTTTAAAGGGATCTAACCATGAAAGGCCACAAAAGGTAAAGCCATGGTGATAACAAGGTTCTGTCGGGGTCTTCTTGCATAAGTATATTTTATAGCAGGTCTAGGAAAATGACTTGCTATATAGGGATGTGTCCTTGTAAATCTCAGTCACCTTGCTGAGTTTAATGGTAGTTCAACGAATTCAAAAGGGACACCCTTGGCAAAAGATCTTGTGGTGACCTTAGGCATGGGATGTCAGACTGATCTTTGACTAGAGACAGATGTTCTTAAAAATGAAGTCACCAAATGTTAGATTAGTGGTTCATTCTTGCTGTAATAAGACCAGCACCAATCCTAGAACTTTTTTGAGCATTAAAAATTGGTCCCATCGGGTGTGCCAAAAACTATTGACGCTGTGGATTTCACCCTTGACAAAAGGCTTGGCTTTTCTCTTCCATGTGGCATAATGGAGACTCCCCTCTTGCTGTGGGTTTGAAAAAACTGAGGGGAGAATCTCTAGATAAGGGCTAACTCCCTTTGATGCATCTCTGAGGTCTTTCACTACTACTGCTAACAATAGGGGGGAGGTGAAAAGGGAGAAGGATATAACCAAAATAGAAATTATCTAAATGGTGATGCACCAAATGATTTTGATCTACTCAGCTATTTTATCACTTCAGACCAAAAGGGGGTGAATAGACACTCTATTTGATAGAACGACTTGATTGTAGGGAGCTTTAACAGGGGGCTTAATGAAGACACACAGAAAATGAACTTACCACAGGCACTGTAGAAAACACATTGTTAGATAACCACTCTTCTATCTTTGCACTCCTAATGCAACACTTCCTATTAATCTGTAGAAATGGTGCTTTGGCTACACTAGGTGTGTTGGTGTCAATCTGTGAAAGCATCATGCTAAAAATGACTGAGCACAAAATTGATACACATACACACTCAAAAATATAACCAGCCAAATAGAGGTAAAATGCATTCTTATTGATCAAAGGTAAAATTTTGGCAGGGCTTCGCCTTACAAAATGAGAGATGATCTTCTCAACTAAGAGCTTACAATATATATAGCATGAAGGAAAAGACTTTGGTGCTTTATAGAATAAGCGGCCCATGTTGCATTGAATACATTGGAAAGAGGAAACTACTGAAGGGACCATGCCATGGCAGTCACAAGTCTTGACTTTTGGTGCTTAACCCATATTAAATGTCACTGTAAGACCATGGGTCTCACGCGACTGTCTGCTCATTAATGTAAAATGAGGGAAAAAATGGATCATTCTATTTCTATTGAATGCCCATGCTCCCCTTCGTGGCCACTTGGTGAAGACTGTTTCACCCACAGCAATAACTTCTTATGCCGATGCTTTATGTGCCACGTGGACTATTCTGTCTACTCCTAGACTTGGCTTTTGTCTTTTTCTGGATCTTTAGCCCTCGGGGCTATTTTCTATCATTTCTTGGCTCTTTGGGCTCCTTTCTCAGTGATCTTTTCCTTTTGGCCTTAAGGCCTTTGAATTCCTTCAGGTTCGCGCTTATGAATTATTTTAGCTTCTCTTCTAACCCATTTCCATGCACAGGTCTATCTTTAAACATTTGAGAACCAACGGCTATTTCATTGTCTTGAATTTGACGTCAGTGGGGACGTCACCAGACGTTTGAACCTCCAACAGCTAGTTCGCTACGCTAAAGTTGACGTTCTCGGGCCCGTCACCCCTTTGGTAATTGTTGGGGATCAACCAACAATGGATTACACTTATGAAAGCAATTAATGCGGAAATAAACAGATAGATAAGTAACTGAAATGATAAATAGCACAGAACAAGATATACAAGAAAACACCCTGAAAAACTTGTATTAAAAACTCTTTACAATAGGAATACAAATGAAGAACTTTGTTCTTCCACACCTCTCTCAGATGCACACAAGATCTCTCACTAGATCTCTATTCCTCAAGAGTTCTCTCTAAAGTACAGTCCTTCAAACATTCACAATGTTCTACTTCGTACTCAATTACACTCTCATACACTTCATCATCTTACAATAGCTTAGAAGATCTCTCCTACATATAGAAATAGGAAACTTAAGCATGCTCTTACAACAAACAGTTAAGCCTCTTCAACAAGGGCTCTAAAAATAACATTGCTAACAATAGAGACGCGAGCATGAGTCTACAACTCAAACTCATCATGCAAACACTCGCTTCTGTCCTCGGAAATAGCTTTCTGGACACACAGGTAACCGACGTCGGTTCCTGTCTGTTCGCATGTGACCGTCGCCGGCCGACCATATTGCCGACGTCGGCGCCTCTGAACTGCAACTGACCGACGTCGGTCGCTCCTGACCGACGCCGGCGTCTGTGTAGACCCGAACCTGTTTGTCTATGCTCCATGGTGAAGCTTTTAGCTCCACACTCCTAACAATCTCCCACTTGGAGATAAACCAGCTGCACCAATACCTGTACAGCAAGATCTTCTAGCTCCTCCATCTTCAACTCAATCGTGAAGACCAACAGAAGTTGAATGAAGATTCAACTTCTCCTTAGTAACCGGCTTTGTTAGCATATCAGCAGGATTCACGTCTGTATGGATCTTCTCCAGCTTCAACTCACCATCTTCCAATACCTGCCGTATGAAGTGGTACCTTAGCTGTATGTGTTTGGTTCTTGAGTGAAAAGCTGAGTTCTTTGCCAAATGGATTGCACTTTGACTGTCACTATGCAATCTGCAACTCCCATGCTCCCTTCCAAGCTCTTCCATGAACCGTGTCATCCATATCATTTCCTTGCTAGCTTCTGTAGCTGCAATATATTCTGCTTCTGTAGTTGATAAGGCTACAACCATCTGCAACTTAGAAATCCAACTAACTGCCGTTCCACCTACAGTAAAAACATAACCTGTAGTGCTCCTCCTGCCATCCAAATCCCCTGCCATATCTGAATCTACATAGCCATGTAGAGATGTATCTGAACCTCCATAGCATAAGTGTCTGCTGCTGGTTCCTCTCAGATATCTAAGGATCCATTGTACTGCTTTCCAATGTTCCTTTCCTGGATTGGCCATATACCTGCTTACTACTCCCACTGCTTGGGCAATATCTGGTCTAGTACACACCATTGCATACATCAAACTTCCTACCGCGGAAGAATATGGAACTTTATTCATGTACTCTACCTCATCATGTGAATTGGGACATTGTTCTTTACTTAACTTGAAATGTCCTGCCAAAGGTGTGCTTACCGGTTTCGCATCCTGCATGTTGAACCGTTTCAACACCTTGTCCACATAATCTTCTTGAGACAATATCAACCTGTGATTTTCTCTGTCTCTCTTAATTCTCATGCCAAGGATTTTCTTAGCTGCTCCCAAATCCTTCATGGCAAACGTTTGAGCTAACTTCTCCTTAAGCTCTGAGATGTCCTGCATGTGAGACCCTGCAACCAGCATGTCATCTACATACAACAATAGAATAATGTATCTACTGTTATCAAATCTCTTAAAGTATACACAATGGTCTGATTGACACCTACTGAAACCATGCTCAGTCATAAACCCTGTCAAATTTCAAGTACCATTGCCTTGGAGCTTGCTTGAGGCCATACAAGCTTTTCTTTAACCTGCACACTAGTTTCTCCTTACCCTTGACCTCGAAACCTTCTGGCTGTTCCATGTAAATTTCCTCATCTAAATCTCCATGAAGAAATGTTGTTTTAACATCTAGCTGCTCGAGATGCAAATCCTCAAAAGCAACCAAAGATAGTACAACCCTTATAGAAGTCATCTTAACAACTGGAGAAAATTTTTTGCCAAAGTCAATACCTGGCTTTTGTGCAAACCCTTTTACAACCAATCTGGCCTTGTATCTCATCTGACCATCCTCACCTTCCTTTAGCCTGTAAGTCCACCTGTTCTTCAGTGTTCTCTTACCAGCTGGCAATTCAACCAAATCCCATGTTTGGTTCTCTCTTAAGGACTCCATCTCCTCAATCATGCCATGCTCCCACTTACTCCTGGACTCCACCTGTAAAGCTTCTTCAAAACTTTCTGGTTCTCCACCATCGGTTAGCAATAAATAATATAAAGAAGGAGAGTATCTAATTGGAGGCTTACTTACCCTTTCAGACCTCCTGATTGGTGTCTTGGACTCGTTTTCAACAATCTGTCCATCCAAATTTTCTGACAGTGACCGACCTCGGCCACCTGTAGACCTGTTACTGGCCGACGCCGGTTCTTCCTGGCCGACGCCGGTGCCTGGTCTGCCGACGTCGGTCTCTGTATGACCGACATCGGTTTCTGTACTGCCGACGTCGGTGCCAAACCTGCCGACGTCGGTCTCTGTGTTTTCCTGTAAGTGACTATTTCTTTTTCCCGCGAGCTCATTTTGGACCATAACTTCGTCCAACTCATTATTGCTCTGCCCAGCTTGATCTAGCTTCCTTGTCTGATCACTGTACATCACCCTTTCATTGAAAACAACATCACGGCTCCTGATTACCTTGTTAGTTCCTAGATTCCAAAATCTGAAACCAAAATTATCTGAGCCATAGCCTATAAACGTGCACCTCATAGACTTAGCATCAAGCTTCTTTCTATTTTCCTTATCTATGTGCACAAAGGCTTCACAACCAAAAACTTTGAGATATGAAAGATCAACCTTTTTACCTGTCCATGGCTCTTCTGGAATTCCACCATCCAGAGCTGTAGAGGGTCCTCTGTTGATCAGGTACACTGCGGTGTCAACTGTTTCTGCCCAAAACTCTAAGGGCAACCCTGCATGCAATCTCATACATCTTGCACGCTCCATAATAGTCCTGTTCATCCTTTCAGCAATATCATTCTACTGAGGTGTCCTTGGAACCGTCCTTTGCCTACGGATCCCATTCATGTAACAATACAATTTGAACTTAAGACTGCAGAACTCACCACCATTATCGGATCTCAAGCACTTTAATCTTTTGCCTGTTTCATTCTCAACCATGGCTTTCCATATCTTAAAAGTCTCAAAAACATCAGATTTCTTTTTAATACAGTAGATCCATACCTTTCTTGTGGCGTCATCTATGAATGTAACATAGTACTGTGATCCGCCAATAGAGGCTACATGAGCTGGTCCCCACACGTCTGTGTGAACAAGCTGCAACTTCTGCCTTTTCTTAGTAGACCCAGTCTTTAGAAAACTAACCCTTTTCTGTTTTCCAAACACACAATGCTCACAAAATTCTAGATCCATACTTTTCAAATCTGAAAGCATACCTTTAGACTTCAGGATAGACATCCCCTTCTCACTCATGTGGCCAAGCCTTGAGTGCCACAATTTAGCATCCACATCTGAAGTAGATAAAACTGAAGGAGATTTGTTAGTAATACAATTACACAAATAGAGAGTACCTTCTCTCTTACCTCTGGCCATAACAAGTGCACCCTTGGTCACTTTCCAAGAATCTGCTGTGAGAGTTACTATACAACCCTCATCACCAAGCTTACCTGCAGAAATCAGATTTCTCTTTAAACTAGGAACATGCATCACATCCCTCAACACCCATGTGTTGCCATTCTGCATCTTTAGCTGCACTTTACCTTTGCCAATTATCTTACAAGGCTCATCATCCCCTAAGTATACTATTCCAAAATATCCATGGACATAGTCACTGAAATATTCTCTGTTAGGGGTAGCATGGAAAGACGCACCAGAATCTAATACCCAAGATTCTATGTTATTATGCAAAGAGAAAATAAGAGCATCCTGTGCAATACCTGCAACCTTTGTCTCTTCCTTTCCTTCGTGTTGATTGTCCCCCTTAGGCTTTGACCAGCAATCTCTGCTTATGTGCCCCAACTTTCCACAGTTCCAGCATTGTGGCCTTCTGCCATTCCTGGATTTGGATCTGCCTCTTCCCTTAGACTTAGATCTTGATCTCCTCTTGCTCCTTTCTTTTTGCCTTCCTCTGCTCTCGAAATTTAAAGCGTTCCCGGATGTCCCAGAAGTCTCTTCTGTGCTTTTCCTGCGTATTTCCTCATTCAAAATAACACTAACCACATCCTCTACTTTTAAAATATTCGAAGCAGAAGCAGTATTAGAAACTGCCATTACCAAGCCATGCCAGCTTTCAGGCAAAGAACATAAAATTAAAAGAGCCTTTATTTCATCTTCAAATGAAATATTAACAGAACTTAACTGATTAACAATACCATGGAAATCATTCAGGTGATTAGAAACAGATCCACCTTCTTGCATATGCAAATTAAACAACTGCTTCATTAAATATACCTTATTTGAAGCGGAGGGTTTTTCATACAAATTAGCTAACGTGGTCATTAACTCTACCGTAGTTTTTGCCTGTGACAAATTGGATATCACAGTGGAGGCCAGACTCAGTCTTATAGAACCAAGAGCCTTTCTGTCAAGAACTTCCCATTCTTCGTCCTCCATGTCCTTGGGCTTCTTTGCTATCCCACCTAACGGTAAGTAAAGATCCTTCTGATACAGATAGTCCTCTATCTGCATTCTCCAGTGCTGATAGTTCTTGCCATTAAACTTTTCCATTCTCAACTTACTTTCCTCTGCCATTGCTTCTCCCACTCAAACAGAAATCCCTGTGAACAACCTGTAATCCGAACACACTACACAGATCTGAACCACCTGTTAGTGAACCTGAGCTCTGATACCACTTGTTGGGGATCAACCAACAATGGATTACACTTATGAAAGCAATCAATGCGGAAATAAACAGATAGATAAGTAACTGAAATGATAAATAGCACAGAACAAGATATACAAGAAAACACCCTGAAAAACTTGTATTAAAAACTCTTTACAATAGGAATACAAATGAAGAACTTTGTTCTTCCACACCTCTCTCAGATGCACACAAGATCTCTCACTAGATCTCTATTCCTCAAGAGTTCTCTCTAAAGTACAGTCCTTCAAACATTCACAATGTTCTACTTCGTACTCAATTACACTCTCATACACTTCATCATCTTACAATAGCTTAGAAGATCTCTCCTACATATAGAAATAGGAAACTTAAGCATGCTCTTACAACAAACAGTTAAGCCTCTTCAACAAGGGCTCTAAAAATAACATTGCTAACAATAGAGACGCGAGCATGAGTCTACAACTCAAACTCATCATGCAAACACTCGCTTCTGTCCTCGGAAATAGCTTTCTGGACACGCAGGTAACCGACGTCGGTTCCTGTCTGTTCGCATGTGACCGTCGCCGGCCGACCATATTGCCGACGTCGGCGCCTCTGAACTGCAACTGACCGACGTCGGTCGCTCCTGACCGACGCCGGCGTCTGTGTAGACCCGAACCTGTTTGTCTATGCTCCATGGTGAAGCTTTTAGCTCCACACTCCTAACAGTAATTTCTTCAGCCTTTTGCAATTGAACCTTCTCGAAGGGAAGGTGTCCCTTCAGAGCTTGGAAAAGGTCCCTTTTTTGGTCTCTGAGAGCCCTCCGCAAAGGTACTTTCCCTTCGGGCTCCTTCAGGTTCCCTTGGTCATCTCAATTCCTTCAAACATTTTGCCCGAAGGAAAACCTGCCTTCATGTCTTGGTCTTTTTCTTTTGGTCTTTTCCTTTGACAAATTCCTTCGGACAAAAAGTCTGAAGGAATTTCTTCGGGCTTTTGTCCGAAGGAATTTGCCTTTGTTCCTTATATTTTCCTTAGGACATTTTGTCCGAAGGACCTTTGCCTTTTGCTATGGATTTCCTTTGGACAAAAGTCTGAAGGAATCCTTTGCCTTGCTCACTTTCCCAAATGTGTTTACTGCCCTCCACAAGGGCATTTTGGGTCCAGAATTGCCCTTCGGATCCTGCTTGAACGATCCAATTTGTGACCTGACTACCCTCGGCAAGGGCTCTTTGTCTTTGGAGCTTTGTAAAAGACTTGCATTCTTTGAACTGGTCCATCCCTTTGTCAAAGGCTTGTCCAAGGCAATTGCCCAAAGCAAAATAAGCCCCATAATCAAACTAAGAACCTATAGGTCTTCGATCTTTCAACCTTTCATAAGAACATGGTTATTGCAAAGGGAAATGGAGCATTTGTAGTAAGGTGGATGCATCCAAGACTGACGCACAGGGCAACAGGGAAAGAAAAGAGAGCGATTTTTTGGCCTGCAGGACCAAAATGGTCATCAATAACAGACTCACAACTTCTAATTGAACATCAAGTTCGTCCAATATTACATCGATTATAAAAAGAAGTTTAAAATTTGATAACTAACGCACACATGTTTTATTTAGAAAGACACAACTAAATTACTGGAAATAATTTTGACAATTTGAAAAGAAAAACACATTATTTATTCAACTAAAATTAAAAAAAACTAGACTACCAAACCCCAAAACTAAAATTATAGAAAAAAAAAAATGACTTTGACACTTTAAAAAAAGAAGAATAATTAAGTTATATTAAATTTTATATCACTCGAGGCTTTATAAACTAATGCTTAACACCCCTGACTTTTTCAAAACATATTTTCTAAATCCTCGTCCATTTTCCTTTTAAAAGTAGGTATAGCTTCACCTTCCCCACTAGAAAACAATTATCTTCAATTTTCACGATGATTTTCAAACCGCTTTTCTTTTTATTATTTTAGCGGCTTCTTTGTATATGATTGCGTAGTCACCACGCTTCTCTCTCCTTTCAAAGCGTCTTATTTGCTACTATTGTTTTCATAAGCAGTACATTAAAAAAATTATATATATATATATATTATATAAGAACAACCATATGCTATTGTCACGCACACGTTTATGCAACAAAATTGATGAGAATTGTGTGGGTATGGAAATCAAATTTGCTTTCCCAATTCATTCAGAATGAATTCTACCTCTCCTCGGACAATGAATTGTGTTGTTGCTTGTTGCGTCACTTTTTCTTTTTTCTTCAACAAAGAAAAATGCAATCTTCACATGTCAGTCACTCATTCTACTTATGCCATACAAATTTCTCCTTATTAAAATAATAAGATACATGAACACTCTAGGGTTCAACGAATCGATTATTTTTAAATTTACATAGTCGGTTGAGTAGGGGATGTTCATCTCGATAACATTGAAAAAGCTTCAAGTTGTTAGATTATATCTCGATTTCCAGTTATTCATATATATATATATATGAATAAGCTTCAAGTTATATATATATATATATATATACACGAACAAAATTTCACAAATCTTCAAATAATTTATACTAACAATTGCCCTAAAGATGCAAGATACATCACAAGGGATGTAACTTTTTGTTTTGGTAAAGGCTTGTTTTTAAAAGTGAATGTGTAAATTGGTAGTTGTATCTTGCTTAGAGCTCATGGGTGCTAACCCTATATCACATTTTGTTCATGAAGCATTAAGGAAAACTAATTTGATATTTTAAATGGAGGTGACATTGAAAAATGAAGTTGTGTGTTCCTTCAAAGAGCATGGTGATGAGTTGTGCAGAGAGGGAATACTTTGTTTCATATTGAACTTAAGCAATGATGAAGTAGTGGGGAAGGTCAAGATCATGCAACACATGAAAATGATGAAATATTTCAAGATGCATCGAATGGTGATGGTGAGGGGAAATGACAGAGTATTTTAGGTGATGGACTTGAAGAAACTCAAATAGATACACTTGCAAAGGTAAGTGAGATGTCACATCTATCAATGAAATCTATGGCTTCCATTGACTTGTTTCAATTTGTAATGTTTCCTTTTCTAGATTAAAACAATTAATAATATTATTTAAGTTGAACCAAATCATTTCTACTCTTTTGGGCAACTTAATAATAATATTATTATTAAAATAAAAAGTATTCTTAAATAATTTAAAGTAAACTTAATACTATGACTAAGTGGCCAAAAAATAATGTCGATAACTTATTTTATTATTAAAATAAAATAAGCTTGGAGTTTGAGTGGAAAATGTATAAAAGGAAGTGAAGATTTTTAATTTTGACATCTATTACTTTTTTATAAATTAAAATTATGAGTTTGAACAACTTTCTTGACTTTCAACTTTAGAAGAGGAAGCCCTTCTTTGGTATTATGAAGTTGAGGATGAAAACCTTCAACGGGGTGACTTCATTTTAGGGGTCATATTGGACATAATTGAATAGTTTGTGGTGTCTAGCTACCATTCCAAGTGGAACACAATAGTGAGATGATAATTAAAAGGGTGGCACAACCATTTTTGGGGCAACAAACCTTATTTGGAACCCTAGCAAGGGTAGTGCCTTGATTTGGTGCCCTCTCCTAGGGCAACAAACCACTTGGGGGGTTTCAAAATGTAGTTTTGATGCAATTTAGATGCTTGTTTTGATGTTTGATCACACATTCATATAATTAGTATTTTTGTTGTAATTTATAGCTATATATTTTGTTAAGTTGTGGAGCTAAAAGCTTCACAGGTATGCAAATGTGGAGGTTGCTGGGTTACACAGTAACCAACATCAATCAAAACTAGTTAGGGGTCGACCGACATCGGTTATCTTCAGCTACACAGTAACCGGCATCGGTTATGGTCGGTCGGCATCGGTCAGACAGGTACGGACATCGGTCACCTGTCTGTTTCCAGAACTGTTCTAATTTTAGACGAACAGTTAGTTTGCATGTAAAGACTAATTTTAGTCTTGAGTCTGCGTTTCTAATTATTGTTTGGTTTGGGATCTATTTAAGAGACCCATGGGGCAGTATTGTAATCAGGACTAAGAAGGATTAGATCCTCAAGTGTAAGATCTAGAAGGTCTGCAAGAGTGCAAGATCAGGAAGATCTACATGTAAGCAAGGTCAGTTGATCTGTGGGGTAGCAAGATCAAGAAGATCTACAACACATGGTGTAAGCAAGACCAATTAGATCTACAGGGTGTAAGATCAAGAAGGTCTGTGGACGAGAGTAGGCAACAATAACCATTGGATTGATTGTCACTAGAGGGAACAACTCGGTTATTGAGTTGGTTGTAATTGATTGAGAGAGAGAGAACTCTTGAGGGAGAATTACTGTACGCCCAAGAGGTGTGGGAAGAAGAGTGAGATTTTTTCATTGTATTTCCTTCTGGAAGAGTTTAATACAGATTGTATTATTTCTCGTATCATCTATTCTTTGTTGTTTCTGAATTCTAGTTACATATTACTTCTGGTTTAATTCTGTGTTTAGTTGCTTATACAATAGTAATCAATTGTACTCTAAGGAGGATCCTGACAGTTGGTATCAAAGCTTGGTTCACTAACAAGGTTCATCAGAGCGGGTTAGTGTTTGTTGATTACAGGTCACTCTCAGGGGTTTTTAATTGAGTGGGAGTAAAGTAATGGCAAAAAAAAGTACACTAAGAATGGAGAAATTCAATGGCAAGAATTATCAATTATGGAGGATGTAGATAGAAGATTATATGTATCAAAAAGATCTGTACTTATCATTGGGTGGGGTTTCAAGTAAGCCCACACATATGCAAGATGAAGAATGGAATGTTCTTGATAGAAAGGCTCTTGGCACTATAAGGCTGAGCCTGGCATCGTCTGTGATTTCTAACTTATCACAGGCAAAAATAATGGTAGAGTTAATGAAATCTTTGGCAAATTTATATGAAAAACCCTCAGCTTCGAATAAGGTATTTCTTATGAAGCAATTATTTAATTTGCAAATGCAGGAAGGTGGATCAGTATATAGTCATCTTAGTGATTTCCATGGATTAGTAAATCAGTTAATCTCAAACAAAATAGATTTTGATGATGAAATTAAGGCTCTCTTAATCTTATGCTCTTTACCTAAAAGTTGGGACAGTTTGATAATGGCTGTTAGTAATACTGCGTCTGCTTCAAATATCTTGAAAGTTGATGATGTTGTTAGTGTAATCTTGAATGAATAAATTCACAAGAAAAGCACAGGGGAAACATCAGGTAATGCTTTAAGTGTTGAAAGCAGGGGAAAGCAAAGAGAGAAGATCGAGAAAGGGAAATCAAGGTCAAAGATAGGCAGTAGATCCAAATCCAGAAATGGAGGTATAACCTGCTGGAATTGTGGAAAGAAAGGGCATGTAAAGAAAGATTGTTGGTTGGTAGAAGATCAGCATGAAGGAAATAAAGAAGCAAATGATGCAGGTATTGTTGCATGGGATGCTCTTATATGTTCCTTGGATAAATTAGAATCTTGGGTTTTAAATTCTGGTGCCTCTTTCCATGCAACCCCAAATAGAAATTTTTTCAATGATTATGTCCATGGAGACTTTGGAAAAGTTTATTTAGGGGATGGTAAGCCTTGTCAAATTGTTGGCAAAGGGGAAGTGCAACTGAAATTGCAGACTGGCAACACATGGGTGTTTAAGGATGTCATGCATGTTTCCATCCTGAAGAGGAGTCTAATTTCTATAGGAAAGTTAGGTGATGAGGGTTGCACAGTAACTCTCACAGCGGAATATTGAAAAGTTTTCAAGGGTGCACTTGTATTAGCAAGAGGTAAGAAAGTAGGTACGCTTTATCTATCTACTTGTATTACTGATTCTCCTTCTGTTTTATCTACTTTAGATGTAGATGCAAAGATGTGGCACTATAGGCTTGGTCACATGAGTGAGAAGGGAATGGATGTTCTTAAGTCAAAAAGTAAGCTTTCAGATTTGAAAAGCATAGATCAAGATTTCTGTAAGCATTGTATTTTTGGGAAACAAAAGAAAGTGAAATTTCTCAAGACTGGGTCAACAAAGAAGAAGCACAGGTTGGAGCTTGTTCACGCAGACATGTGGAGACAAGCTCAAGGAACTTCTATTAGAGGATCACAGTGTTATGCTACAAGAAAGGTATGGGTTTATTGCATAAAGAGGAAATCTGATGTTTTTTGACAAATTTAAGAACTGGAAAGCCTTGGTTTTCAAGGAGAAGGTGATGGATAGTGATCAGCTCAAGAGGCTGAATAATACTAAGCAGGGCAATGTTGATTTGGACAAGGTTATGATCCAAAATGATCTCATAGATAAAACTCATCACTCACAAGAAAACACAGACACTGACGTCGATTAAGCAGAGACCGACGTCGATCAAACAGGAACCGATGTCGGTCCGATGGAGACCAAAGTTGGTGATGTCAGGCAGGTGGAAATCGATGTCAGTTAGGTGAGAACTGATGTCGGTCAGGTTGGTCAAGTGGAACCGATGTCAGTCAGGTGCAGACTGAGAGATGACTGGGATCGATCACTATTAGAATGAAATTTGGGTGGACAGCAAGCTGTTAATGAGTCTCAAATGCCCATGAGGAGGTCTGAAAGGGTAAGTAAGCCTCAAATTTATTATTCCCCTTCTTTATACTACTTGTTGCTCACTGATGGTGGAGAACCAAGAAGTTTTGAAGAGGCAATGCAAGTAGAATCTAGGAAACAATGGGAGCATGGCATGAATGAGGAATTTGATTCCTTGGAAGAGAACCAAACATGGGATTTGGTAGAGTTGCCAGCCGTAAAAAAAGCACTAAAAAATGAATGGATTCATAGGTTAAAGGAAGGAGAGAATAGACAAGTGAGACATATGGCCATGTTGGTGTTGGAGAGGTTCAATATGCAAGATGCAAAACTGGTTAGCACACCTAGACCAGATATTGCCCAAGTAGTGGGAGTTGTCAGCAAGTTATGGCCAATCTAAGAAAGAAGCACTGAAAAGCAGTTCAATAGATTCTCAGATATCTAAGAGGGACCAACAGTAGATATTTATGCTATGCAGGGTCAAACACTTCTCTACATGGGTATGTAGATTCGGATATGGCAGGTGACTTGGATGGTAGGAGAAGCACCACAAGATATGTGTTCACTATTGGTGGAACGACGGTTAGCTGGATATCAAAGTTGCAAAAATTTGTTGCAGTCACAGAGGCTAGCAAGGATAAGGACCTATAGATATGTTAACAAAGCTGAGAACAAAGGAGAAGTTGAATCTTCATTCAACTTTTGTTGGTCTTCAAAATTGAACTTGAAGATGGTGATACAAGCCAAAAACAAAATTAGAGGATGTTGCTATACAGGTACAGGTACAAGTGTAGCTATTTATCTCCAAGTGGGAGATTGTTAAGTTGTGGAGCTAAAAGCTTCATAGGTATGTAAATGTGGAGGTTGCTGGGTTACATAGTAACCGACATCAATCAAAACTAGTTAGGGGTCGACTGACATCGATTATCTTCAGCTACACAGTAATCGACATCGATTATGGTCGGTCGGCATCGATCAGATAGCAACTGACATCGGTCACCTGTGTGTTTCCAGAATTGTTGTTCTAATTTTAGATGAACAGTTAGTTTGCATGTAAAGACTAATTTTAGTCTTGAGTCTGAATTTTTAATTATTGTTTGGTTTGAGATCTATTTAAGAGACCCATGGGGCTATATTGTAATCAGGACTAAGAAGGATTAGATCCTCAAGTGTAAGATCTAGAAGGTCTGCAAGAGTGCAAGATTAGGAAGATCTACAGGTAAACAAGGTCAGTTGTTCTATGGGGTAGCAAGATCAAGAAGATTTGTGGGTGTGTGTTTGCAAGCTCAGTTAGATCTGTGGGGTAGCAAGATCAAGAAGATCTGCAACACACGGTGTAAGCAAGACCAATTAGATCTATAGGGTGCAAGATCAAGAAGGTCTGTGGACGAGAGTAGGCAACAACAACCATTGGGTTGATTGTCACTGGAGGGAACAAATTAGTTATTGAGTTGGTTGTAATTGATTGAGAGAGAGAGAACTCTTGAGGGAGAATTACTATACGCCTAAGAGGTGTGTGAAGAAGAGTGAGCTTTCTTCATTGTATTTCCTTCTAGAATAGTTTAATACAAATTTTATTGTTTCTTGTATCATCTATTCTTTGTTGTTTCTGAATTCTAGTTACATATTACTTCTGGTTTAATTTCGTGTTTAGTTGCTTATACAATAGTAATCAATTGTACTCTAAGGAGGATCCTGACATATTTGGTTCAAAAATTTAGATTTTGAGGTATTTTGTATCATTGTACTTCTCTTAAATTTTACAAGGGTTTATGGTAATTAAATATTGAATTTTGATCTAAAATAAGTGTTTCCATAATTTTAATTTTTTTTGTAGTTAGGGTTTGATAAAAGCTTAGAATTTGTGTTTTATTTCAAGGGTTTGTAGTGATTTCTAGAATTGCTTAATTTTATCCTAAAAGGGACATTTCAGTGGTATCATAACTTGATTATGTTCAACCTGTGATTCAAAAAGAGAAAATAAAATAGTGGTCAATTTTTTTGATGATGCTAAGTTTGAGAGGTTTGCTCAAGGTCAAGAGAGATTGGTTAAAATGATGGCATAACTGATCCATACCATGCAAAATCTGAATGGTGAAGGAAAGTCTTCAAGGGAAAATAATAATATTCAGCCACCAAGGACCATGAGTGATTCTTCATCCAAGTCATTTCAGCCTACTTTCCTTCCAAGAGTAGAAACCATTTCGATGATGAAAACTTAACCTTCCATAGTTGATGACATTGTTTCCAACTACGTTGACTATAGATCCCTTCTAGTTGAGATCCGAGAAGAACTATCACTCATCAACTTCATGGAATTGAAGAAAAATTGAGTTGGAATTGGACCAAGGTCTACACCATGAGCTACACAAGGCAACTTACAACATGCCTTGAGAAAGGATGAGGAAAAAAAATCAATTTGTAATGGCGGAGTGTGAAAAAAACTCAGGGCTGCAAGGAAGGGAAAAGGAACAACCCATGGAGGCACCTATCATACAAAAGGAAAGTGGAAAAAATGTTTTAGCCCAAGAAGAAGAGATTAATGTCCTTGTGATGAGGAAAGAGATAAAAACAAAAGTGGATCCTAACATTGAAAGGAAATCAACTACATTATAGGCAAGTGCAAAGCATGTGATAAAGACCCAAAAAAGGTGTGATGAATGGTGGAGAAGAACTAAGGAAACTAAGTTGATAGCCACTCAATCAAAATAACACCTTCAAAAAATTAGGGGAAAGGATTCTCTAATTATTAGGGTAGAACATGAAGAAAAATCAGTTTTACCAGGATTTGAAAAGAAGGTTTTGGTTAATGCCAAATTTTTGAGTCTTCAATATATAGAATTGATAAAAATATCTCTAAGTCACTAAAAAAAGAAAAGATTTTGGATCAGCTCTATGACAACCTAGAATATGAAAGGAATGTTGCCAATCAAGAAGTTTATGAGGCAGAGTTCCCTGAATACTTTTTGGGAGGCATGCACATTCAAAATACATAGTTCATGGGTCACTAATGTTGGTTTCCATCTTGCTGGAATTTTCAATTCAGACCACCATCATATCTTTATTGGTATTAGAGGTGTTGAGGGTATCTCAACAAATTCAAATTCAGTAAAGGAAGGTGAATACTTTAGTGATAGCCTAAGGTATGATAAGGATGATCATATTTCAGATTTATTATTTCCTACTATGTCATTGCATGAATCTTGTCATCGTAGGTAGCATATTAAAAATGGTGATAAGATGAAAAAATATTGAGTAACAAGGGGAACATAACATACAAGTTTCAAATTGTGTGTGCATAAAAGAATGGGATCCAAGCGATCATTTCAGCTACAAGGATGATCACTCCTTGGAATCAAATTCTACACTTGAAGACAAGACCATGGAGAAAGTCACCATTGTTTGGGCAATGAGATACTACATGTGGGAATGTGGTAAGTATAATAGATGTTATTTGGTTGTTTTTCAAAGTCTTATGACTCAATAATGCATGGCTTTGTTCAAGTCAAGCTACATAAAAATTTTCCACCCCTAGATGTGTGAAGGAGAAGTCAAGGAGGATAAGAGTCTACAAAATGGCTTCACCATTCTAGATTGTAGCCCTGCTATTATCCATGTTTCCAGCTTGCTGAACATTTTGTTGAAAACCATACCAGTGGTTACTAGCATCAAACTGAGTGTTTTCAACTTGTCACTATTGTTGAAGTATTTCTAGTCAAAGTGTGGTTATTTTCAGCCTCTATATTACTACTATTGATGTATTTTACGATGGATTTTTAGTATGGCATTTGTTGTACTATTCCTTCATCTACTACTAGTGATAATTTCAAGGCCCTTTACCCTTTTATAATAGCCATAAAAGGATTTTTAGTCACTTGGTGGAAGAATTTCTAGCGTATTATCAACATTGAGGCATGTACAACTAGTGCAAATCAGTTTCCAGCCACTACAAGTCTCATTATGAGGAAGAATATGCAATGTTATAGCCATGCTTGGGGTAGCATGAATGGACCTTTAAAAGTCCATCATATGAATGGAAGATATGATGAAAATGCAAGCAATGGAAGAGAGTTTGGAAACATGTCTATGAGGCATGATGAAGCGGTTGGAGTAGTGATGTTAGAAGCTCTTCATTTCCCTAATGGAGAAGATAGAAAAGAAAATGGATGAGTGTGGTTCAGTCCATCATGCTCATAGGTATGATAAGCAAAGTGAAGAAGTAAAAAAAGATGATAGTATGGTAACAACAGTTAAAGAGATAGTTGATAAGGATATGACAACAATAGATAATAGTATTCAAGTCATCATGGAGATAAGAGAGAGTGGGAAAGTGATTATACAAGGATGTTCCCAAAAATACATGAAAGAGGAAGTCCAATTGCAGAAGTTGGGAGACATAAAGGTTGTTCAAATAAATCCATTGCCTCCATTTGATATGTGGTTATTTCTTGACCATAAGTATCTCTATTTCTTGGTAGATCAGGTATATGAGGTTATGGCAGTTTATACGGCTTTGGATAATGCAATATCAAATGTAATAAAAGAAAAGTGTAATCAACCTAGAAGGGAGGTAGAGAGTATGAAGTAAAAATAAGATAAGGATGAGATAGAATAATTGAGTTTGTTATTAACTTAAGCTAATGATGAAGAGTATGGGGTTACAATTAGTGTTGATGGGATGGAGGAGATGATTCTCCAAGTATTAGAAGCATATGGTGATGAATATGGAAATAATGATGAGGTGATATCATCATATGACAATAGAAGCATACCTAGGACATCTATGGGCCTAATTTCTAACATTAATGTTGTTGTCATAAGTATTATCAACCATCACATAACTACATGGGCACTCACACAATTGATTTTATACGGGTTTTTAGTCATGGGAAAGAGTATTTTCTAGTTGGTGATGACTAATGAAGAGTTTATAATCCTTGTATGGCTACCTATTACCTCTACATCGATCACATTACTAAAATTTACATGGGCTTGTCATAGTTATAGCTGTTGTATTTTTTATATTGTTGGTCTTAATATTTATAGTCATGAACAACTATACATTTGTGTAATTTGAGAGGGTTTTCCTACATGGTAACGTTAGTGAAGGGGTCCTATTATGGAAGACAATCATCCCAGGCATCCTAGTGATGGTTTGGATGGAATTCATAGTGAATTGTGGTTATTATGCCTTGTTTCTAGCATACATGCAAGTTTTATTATGCCATGAATTAGAAGTATCAACCCACAATAACATTATGGGACCCACTAGAACTCAACACTATAGTCATGAAGCAGTGTTTGGGATCTTTCATCATATGAGAAGAGCAATTGGGTACAACAAAAACACAATGGTGAACCCTTGGGGTAGCCTTTGGCCTTAAGGAAATGTATGGAAGATGTTCTCATACCGTTGATACAAGACTTCATCGAAAGGGATCATATATATTGTTGTAATGGATGGAGTGGACCCCAGGATAATTATTGGTAGAGGTTGTACCACTTGATAGCTATGGGACAACAACAACACAATGGGAAGATCATATGGTAGTTATTGGTCTTATGGGAGTTTGTGAGTGCCTTGATGATCAAAAACTCAAAAGTATTGACTAAAGAATATTTCAAGAACACAAATAATAATGCTATCTTTGAGAAGAGATGTTTTATTTCTCAAAATTGTAGATACAACATATGCCTATTTCTATGAATAGATGTCTGATTGCCTTTTCAGGATACATCTATTTTTATACACACTTTGAAGGTAGGAGGATGTGGAAGGTCACCAATCTTGAGGGAGATGAAGTGGTTCAACTTCCATGATTTACAACATTATAAAATTTGATAAATTACTATTTTTAGAAACTTACTATTTTTAGACTGCACTACTAAAATTGAAATTTGGGGCACTTCCATTTGGTTTTCAAGGGTCAAAACCAAATGGAAGTCAAATGGAGTCGAATAGGGGGTTAAACGGAGCTATGGTGCAAAAGTTATGGCTCTTAGAAGTTCTACCACCAATTGGGGTAGGACCGTTGCCCAAATTATCACCTGAAGTATTACCCAGATCATTATCTGAAGTGTTATCTTGATCACTTGAGACATCAACAATTTTTGGAGGATCATCTTGTGGATGAATTGCATTCATTATCCATTTGGCATATCAGAGATATATCACACTATGTTTTTTGGTAAGATTTATTCCACTTGACAGGTTTAAGGTCTAGATTCTATGGGCACTATGGCATGACCTATCATTTTGGCATAGTGATACTTGAGCATTGGAGGTTACAATTGATTGATGACAATTACTTTTGGGAAGATCAGACTGTAATTTTCCCTTTTCTAGATTAAAATAATTAACTATATTATTTAAGTTGAACCCAATCGTTTCTACTCTTTTGGATAACTTAATAATAGTATTATTATTAAAATAAAAAGTATTCTTAAATACTTTAAATTAAACTTAATAATATGACTAAGTGGCCAAAAAACAATGTCACTAACTTATGTTTTATTATTAAAATAAATTAAGCTTGGAGTTTGAGTGGAAAAGGTATAAAATGAAGTGGAAATTTCTAATTTTGTCATCTATGTCATTAGTATAAATCATAATTATGAGTTTGACTAGCTTGTTTGACTTTCAACTTTAGAAGACAAAACCCTTCTTTGGTATTCATAAGTTGAGGATGAAAACCTTCAACCTTAAATGGGGTGAATTCATTTTAGGGGTCATATTAGACAAAATTAAGTAGTTTATGGTGACTAAATACCATTTTAGGTGGAACACAATAGTGGGAGAATAGTTGAAAGCGTGGTGCAACAGTTTTTGGGGAAACAAAACCTTGTTTGGAGCCCTAACAAGGGTAGTGAACTAATTTAGTTCCATCTCCTAGGGTAGTGAACCCATTGGGAATTTCAAATGTAGTTTTGAGGTAATTTGAATGCCTATTTTGATGTTTGATCACACATTCATACAACTAGTATTTTTATTGTAATTTATAGCTATATATTTGGTTTAAAAATTCAAATGTTGAGGTATTTTATATGGCCATAATTACCTTAATTTTTTCAAGGGTTTGTGGTAATGAAATATTGAATTTTGATCTAAAATAAGTGTTTCCAAAAAAATTAAATTTTCTATGGTTAGAGTTTGATAAAAAATTAGAATTTGTATTTTATTTCAAGGGTTTGTAGCTATTTTTATAATTGTTAAATTTTGACCTAAAAGGGACATTTCACATTTACCCAATACATGATTGAAACAAATGTCATATCAATGAAAACAAGGGTCAAATATCCAACATTGTCTCTTAAACATAGAGAATGCACACTTTATCCAAGTGTTGTGACAATCAAATGTATTTCAAATCAGGCATAACCTCTGTGAGGGATGTGGCTTTATGTTTTGGTAAAATGACATTTTAAAATACAAATATGTGTAAAGTTGTGTACCTTAACTATGAATGAATAAGGGAAGTATGTGAAAGTAATATTCCTAATTGTTAGTATAGATATTATTATTAATTTGGGTGGATTTATTTTTCTTGGACTCTATGTAAACATAGTTATTTTAAATAAAATGAAGAATATAGATGTCGCCACTTGTACTTTAAATGCCTTAAATTTTATCATTGTCTCCTCTTGTCATTGGGTGTCACTCCTCATCATCCCAGGACTCCAATCCAATCCTATCTTGACATGTGATGGGATTTATTAATTAAAATTTAATGACTTGTTGAACCACCATATATAATAATATATTATTAATGATTATACATATATACATATATATATATATATATATATAATATTTAATATATATTATTTTACTATATTAATATAATAGTATTATTATAATTTACTTAATATAATTATTATTATACTAATAAATATTATATATATTATTCTAATATATTTATAATTATAATATAGTAATATATAATATGTAATATAATATTATTGATGTTATATTTTATAAAAATTATATTATTATATATTAATATAATCATAAATTAAATATAATAATAATGTAAGATTAATGTATATAAAATATATAATTATTTTCTATTAAAATAGAATAAAGATTATTGGCATGTTTATTATGATATAATTTAATATATAAAATATATAATTATTTTTTAATAAAATAGAACAAAGACTATTGACATATTCATAAAATAGAATAAAGTCATCTTTAATTTCATTTTTTTTTAATATAATACATGTCACCTTTTTGTAAAGAATACAATATTTGTTATTATATGTTTAATACTTGGTAGAAATAACTTGAGCTGTGTGACTCCAAATTTGACCTTATAGACTTATGGAACCAAGATGGCTTAAGTACTGAGCGCTCGACCTTAGAATCATCAAATCCAAAACAACAACAATAGAGTAAGCTGGTTAGTCTTGACCTGTGTTGGTGCATGCTTGTAATGTCATCCATCTCTAGGGGATTTGATCTGTTGACCAGTAGGTGTAGGAGAAATTGTGAGGACTCAGGAAAATGGGTTAACTATAATGTAGATGATGCACAAGTGTTTTTTAGGGAAGATAACATTGTTTACAGGTGGGTAATGCCTACATGTATGTGTTAGTATTTGAATTGGCAAACAAAACTTTAGCAAAATAGGTAGTATCTAAAACTACCCTACACTTATTAGTTATCCAATTTAATTTTAAAGGGCATATACCAATGTGAGATGAATCTTTGGCACAAGCCACTCAATGAAAATGCCTCTAGTGTAATAAGCAAATTTTTTTTACAAAACTAAATTCCATCATCAATCAAGGAGACCAAATAATTAGTATTTCCCCTTGGCAATCAATAAAACATATTACATACATAGGTAACACACTTTGATACTAATAATAGTTTTGGTCTCAAATTACAAATAAAAAAACTGTTAAATTATTATTCACCAAACATATCTTATTATACAATTATCAATTCCTAAGATGTGAGCTTTAACTATCTATTATAACCACTCAAACTATTATGAATGAGTTGTTTTAATAACTTGTACGACTCATTCACCCCTATTTTCACTCTCTCACACTTAATCTCAAGTACACACACTAACAATAATATTATGTCACATGTTATTATTCCTAATAACAGAGAATGATAAATAAGGTCCTTTGTCAAAACATATTTCACTTTGACTATCATAATTTATCCTTCCAACTTTCTATAAGAAACCAATAGTTAGACACATCATTTGTAGCCATACTTATTCCTTACTAGCATGAGTGGTTTCCATGTACTCTACCTATGTAGTAGATATTATAATAATTTCCTACATTTTGCTCATTCAATTCACTGCTCCCCCAAACAAGTCAAAAAAATAGGCACTTATTGATCTTTAGTACTCAAGATCTCTAACATAGTCAAAATATAAAAAGACTTGTAAATTTATAGTTTTATTTTTACCAGGTCTTATTTGGTAGTCAATTATATAACTTGAAGTTGTATATAGATATCTAGAAATCCTTTTCACAACATTCCAATGTTCTTTCCTAGGGTTGGGCATAAATCTAATCACAACTCCCACTACATGAGAAATGGTATGTCTTGTGCAAACCATTGCATATATCAAGGTTTCAACAACACTTGAATAAGGAACTTGAGATATGTCATCAATTTCCTCTTGTCCCTTGGGACACCATTGACATGATATATTTTGACCAACAATAAAGGAAGTACCTATATGTTTATATTCCTTCATTATAAACCTCTTCAATATTATCTCAACATGTTTCCATTAATTCAACCATATATTCCTATTAGGTAGATTCATTTTTATTTTCATGCCTAAATGAACTTTGCATAACACATATCATTCATATCAAATTGAGATGATAGTTGATATTTAACCTACTTGATCATTTCCATGTTGTTAAAAATTAACATGTCATCTACCTACAAAACTATGATAAAAATGTTACCACGATCCCATTTTAAATACACATAGGGATTAAATTTGGTTCGCACAAGCCCAAGTTACAACATATACACGTCAAAATTCTAATTCCATGTCCTTGGTGATTGATTTAGACCATATAATTCTTTAATTTACACACCAAGTCCTCATATCCTTTCATATTAAGATCTTTTCGTTGCACCATATAGATTCCTTCCTCAAATTTACTAGGCAAAAATGTTGTCTTTACATCCATTTATTCTATTTCAAGATCAAAAGTAATAATATTATAAAAAATAAATATAATTGAATCTGGTTTAGCAACAAGAGAAAAAACTCACCAAAATTAATTCTCTCTTCCTGAGATAATCCCTTTTCCAATACGTGGGATTGATACTTCTCGATTTTTCCTTCTGCACGGTACTTCTTCTTGAGCACCCATTTACAACCAACAAGTTTTCTACCAGAAGGCAATTTTATCAAGTCTCATGTCTTGTTTTTATCTAAAGACTCCACTTCTTCATCCATGAGATTCTCTAATACTTATTTTAATTTGATATAAGTGCCTCCTTCATAGTCTTGGGGTCTTCATCAATAACTGACAAAAATGATACTAGAAATACAAAATGGAAATTAAGTGAACTATACCTTTTTTCATATTTTTATAATTCGAGTTGATCTTCTCAAGGCTAGAGATTGATATCTCTTTGAATCTGGTTTATCTTCATCTATTTGATTTGAATATTCCTTAGGCAACTCCATGTCTATTTCATCTTCTTCAATTACTTCATAATTAGACACAAATCCACCCTGTGCTCATTCCACATGCACATTATTAGGTTATTCCTTTGGTTGTCAATCTTGTTTTGAAACCCCTTTAACTTATTTGAATTTTACATTACGAATACAAACAATCTCTTTTGTTTTTGGGCTCCAAAGTTTATATCATTTTACACAATTATTATATCCAATAAAGATACACTTAGATGATTATAGTCTAGATTAGGTTTTTCTTTTAGAATATGCATATAAGCATTGCAACCAAAAACCCTAATATATGAGAGAGAGGGTTTTTTACCAGTCTAATATTCTTCTAGATTTTTATCAAGTAGAGATGATGCAGATAATCTATTGATCTGATAACAATTAGTCTTCACTACTTATGCCTAAAATTTCCTTTCTAAACTTGCACCACTTAGCATACTTCTTTCCTTATCCATCAGAGGCCTGTCCATTCTCTCTACAAATCCATTCTATTGTGGTGTACATAAATTCATATTTTACCTTTCTATTCCACATTGCTTAAAAAATACCCATGTATTTGAGCAATATTCTCCACCATTATCACTTCTCAAGACCTTAATATTTTCTTGTCTATTTTTAAGAAGAGCCTTAAATGCCTTGAACTTACTAAAAATCTCAGATATATTATTGATACAATATACCCAAGTTTTTATCGAGTAGTCATATTTAAAATAAACATAATAAAATAAAATTCCTATTGAGGGAACTTTCACATCTTTAAACACATTTGTATGCATTAATTACAAAATTCCATCTACTCTAGTAGCACTAGTAGGAAAATTTAATCAAGTCTACTTCCCATATACATAATATTCATAGAAATAAAAATATAAAGAATAATAAGAAATTATTTCACCCATACCTATATTTATAACACTTGAAGGCCTTTCTCTCCAATATGTTCCATCCTCTAATGTTAAAA
Source organism: Torreya grandis (assembly GCA_037957365.1). NCBI lineage: Eukaryota > Viridiplantae > Streptophyta > Pinopsida > Cupressales > Taxaceae > Torreya > Torreya grandis. The sequence continues at coordinate 1,338,634 of JARHVA010000236.1, read as the reverse complement.
CATTGTATTTTCTACAAGCATTGTAAGCATCTTATTTGATTTATTTTCAACCTAAAGAATAATAGAGATATTACACCCATAACTGACAATATTTGCCACAATCTTGAACAACATTCCTATGAAGACTCCTCTTGTAAATACCATTTCTCTATAAACCATCTTGCAACTATCCTTATTAAATTCTACTCATACACCCACATCGTTAATATTGCTTACATAAATCAAATTTATATTCAAATATGTAATGTACAAAATAATAGGGAGGGTATTAATGTTATACCCATATTTGAGTATCAACTTGACTCTTCCTTGACCTATGATCTTATATGTTTATTTATATATTAAGAATACATTACCTCCATTGATCTTTTTATATTCATATGTTTTAATTTATTTTGGATTTAGTGATCTAACTAAGCCAAATGATTGATAATTCATATTGTATAAGATAAATTGTAGACACATAAATTAATATCTATTACTTAAATAATACACTTGTGACCATTCCTTATACGCACTTAGCTTATACTCAATTCCATGGATTTCGACCATCATTGTTTCACTTCTATATGGATGACCATTACCTTTTTAAACTAAATTTTGATTTTGAATATCTCTATTCACCATTCTAAGTAGCCTAAACTCACTATCAAACTGATCCACACTTCTAATTTAGTTCTCTTTACATCTTAGACAAGGCTACTCTTTTAGGATTATCTCACTCACTGGTAGTGTTTGATGAAGTCAAGCACGTCCTATTTCTAAATAAAGTCTATTTTACCAAATTGAAATTTGTCTAACGGGTCATCCTGCATATTTTTCAAGTCTTATTAAAAGGAATTCCAAAATGATCACTACAAATCCATATTTTCTAACAATTGTTCACTAAAAGCTCATGTGATTGAAAAACACCAAAATATTTATTTGAAAATTAAGATAAAATCACCTATTCTTTCCAATTATGAGTACACACAACTTTATTAGCCCTAAGCTAAGTCTGCATACACTTCTAAGGTCACAAGTCATTGTCAAAGCACTTAATCACACCAAGATTGTAACACCATCTAGCATTACACTAATATTTCATACATACCACCGTACCATAGGAAAACTACATGGAATTTGATCCCTCTTCATAATATTGGTATGTAGGCAACACTCAACATAGGGGGTGTTGAGGTCAAGCACATTTCCACTTTTTATTTTATTTCTTCATTTTGGTATATTGATCTAAAGTTCTAATTGAAGAAGAAGACATAAAAATTTCATAATGAATCATAAAGATCTAATCACACACACATAACCCTCATGTGAAGGTGCACATACCCATTTTTACAGAAAGGGAAAAAATATTAACAAATTCTAACACTCCCTACAAATAAAAATCTGCCCTATCTAAATAGTGTGGCTTGTCTCTTGTAGATGTAAAGCCCTATTCTTGATTCAGAGTGACCTTACTCAGCTTCTTCGTTGATTACACAATTACAGTCACAACCACAATCCTGCATTGTCTAATTTCTAGCTCTATTTTTCTTCTTTAATACTTTTCAATTTTAGCATATTTCTAAATATAGTAAGTTTCAAATTAGTTTGCATGATTTATTGTGTATTTTATTCATTTTGATTTTACATAGTAGTTTTTATAATTAAGATTAAAACTCTCTTAATCACAAATTTGATAAAACATATCGTTGAACATGTCTATTGATTGAATATTACAAATCCTAACCATCTATGTTCTTAATGTTTATTTCATTATTTTTACTTTTGTCTAATTATTGTACTAGGGTTTTCATATTTGATAAATTCTTTGTTAGCAACAGTCTTAAAGTTTATATTTCATATTTTGTTTAATTTTAAAAAGTTGTTTCTCCTTATCTTATATGAATTACTAGATTAAGTTGTACTTAAACATTTCTAGATTTTAGTTCATAACACTAGAATGTTAGAATCAGTTAATAGATTTTTTGACATCGATAAAACACAATTAAAATAGTACCTTACAAAGATTAAATATATGCAAGATATGTTTATAAAAATTGTTAGAGACGAAATGAGGAAAACATCTAAAGGTTAATCATTTAAAACTTCAACTATTACGGATTCCTTACCCTTATTCAAAACATTCAATAAAACTTTTTTACCACCATCTACTATTGGGGTAACCCATGGGTTTCAACAAATCAATGTGCCAATTCCTACTTAGTCATTTATGACACCACCTTTCATTAGCACACATTCTAGTCCTAATGTATAATTATAGACACCTAAATTTGATCAAACAAATATAAGTATCATATATTTTGTGACTTTTATATTTATAGGATCCTAATATTGAATTAAATATTTATTGACACATCTTATTTTATCCCCATGTGTTCTTATTTTGATCTTTTCACATTGATGTTCTCATTGTATTATTCTTCTATTTCAATTTTTATCTAAGTCATAGGGATCCTCGGTCCTTTTTCTTTTATCTTACTATCTCTTTGATTTCAGACAAGACCACTCTATTTGGACTATCCCACTCTATGGTTTTATAAGAAGGGATAGGTGTTGTCCGAACATATATTTAAGAACTTTTTTCAAGGCACATTTCATTTGGGTCTCTTTTTATGACCATTGTATTCCTTTTGAATTGGTTTAATACACCATTGAGTTTTCAAATTCAAATTTGGGAGCCTTCTATTTAAAGGGTCTTAATAGGCATTTTACATATAACACTTATCTACTTAGCATAAACACAAAAAAATAAACTCATACTATAGTTAGCACAACACTTGCATTTTTTTGAACTTTATATCATACATTTAGATTTTCATGCTTGGACCAAGAGGAGGGCATAGGTGAAGAGCATTTTAGATTCACAATTTATATGATCTAGTCACACACACACAATAGAGGCAAAAGTATGGTGGCCTAAGGTCTGTTTGTTGGAGCTATGTAGGAAACACTTGATCACAATGGGATTTTTGAGGTTAACTTGGCCACTTGTTACCCCTTCACTTTTTTATTTGATTTCTATTTGGTTTTTTGTGCAGGCCATTACTAGGGGTTTTACACAAAAGAGAATAAAAATACAAACTATTGAGCACAATCACATGATCATGATAGGATAAAATATATCTACAGGTGATCCCACATAATTTTATAATTTACAAATTTATTCTACAGTTACTGAAGACAAGACTGGCCTATCTAGACAAAGGTGCATATTGTTGTTGTCTAAATCCACCAACCTCATCTAAATCGATCAAAATTGTCATACAATCTTATTACAAGGCATCCAATCAAGCTCATATTCACACATAGTCACTTATAACTCTACATTTATAGAAAATAGATAAGTGCTCACCCGTCATGTTTTTTGGATCAAAACCATAATTTATTCATATATTGTGTAAGTATATGCATGTATAATTGTCTATTTGACTATACATATACCTTACTCAGTTGATTATCTTATTCGGATTAAAACTCTATTAATCAAAAATTTGCTAAAACATATAGGTGAACCCAATTTACTTATTGAAAATCACAAACCCTAGTTGTGTTCCTAGGGTCTTTCCTTATTAAATTTTGTCTTCCTAGTGTTTCAAATTAAATTTTGATTTCCCTCTTATGTTTGAATGTTTGCTAAGACTAGTATCTTTTTCTCCTCTTGTTCTCATTTTAGTTTTTGAAAAGTTTAAAATGCCTAACAAGGAATCTTTTCCTCCTCATCTAGTTGATGCATTATTTATCAATCCTTATAATTACAATAGAGAATTGACAAATTACCAATATTGTGTGTTGGATACTAATGATGAACATGACTATGCATATAATGATGATGATTAGTATTTTTATCATGATGATTAAGATAATAATTATTCAAGTAATGATCAATGTGATAAAGAAAGTAATGTAGATGCATGATCTTCCGCTATTCCTTCTGGTATCTCTTCCAAGTAATATAGAAAAAACTAACAATATAATTCTAAATGAATCCCTCATTAGTAATGCATTATTTAATAATACTCCTATATTATCAAAAAAAAATGTTGTCTTTTTTTCAAATTTCACAATACAAATCCAAGAAACCTAAAATTTTATTTCATAATGAAAATGAAAATTGTGCATTTCAAGAGTTACAATCTAGACACAATAATTTTTATTATACATATAATGATGTGATTAAGGTAGAAAATATAAATGCATATCCTATACTCTCTTCTACTAATAATGAACATGTTGTTAATTCAAATATTGATAATGACAATGAAAAGAGTGTTCCTTTTGAATATGATGATACTTTAGACAAGGTAGATAATGTCAATGCTTCTCCTCCTTTCTTTTCTTCTCAAAGTCCAATCATTTCCATCTCCATTGTTGATAACAAAAGTAACTATTGTATTCCTATTAAATATTTTGATGTTTTCAGCAAAGTTGAAAATATAAATACATCTTATACACCCACTTCTAGTGAAAATTAAAATGTTGTTATATCAAATGATTATTCTACAAGTGAAAAAAGATAATGATTATGATGAAAATTAAAATGATATTAATTGTTGTGTATGGTGAAAAGGAAAATGTTTCTAATAATCCTAGTATAGATTATTTTTTATCCTCCTCTCATGTTGATAGTGATTGTATATTAGATAACAAATCAAATCATAGAATTCTTAATAATAATGTGATTACATCCTATGGTGATGATGTTCCTATTACTCCCTTGAAAGATAAAATATGTGAGCATGTTGATTCTAGGAATGAAAATAATAGTGTGATTTCTTCTATTTCCATAGAATGTAATAGGCCTTTGAATATTAAATAATACATTAAATACTAATGAATCTCCTAAACCTACCATTTGTGAAGAAGAATTCATTCCAAAACCTTCTTATCCTATTTTAAATAGCATACCAATGGATAAAATTAATAATAAAATTCAATTATTAAACGAGTCCCTTAGTGATATTAATATACATTCAAAAGATGTTATTTCTCTAATGCATGCTGTTGGTGCTTTGAAACATAAATTACATCAACTTACATAGGAAAGTGAGGCATATCGTTATTGGTTTGATTCAAATTTTATCCATGGTAATCCTATAGTGTGCAATATCTTATACATAACTTTACCACATGTTTTAAGATTCTAACTTCAATTGACATGGAGATCATTATTTACACCTCAAACATTACAAAAAAATTATGAATGATTGAAATGGAAGTATGTCATGCTTATAGTTATTTCCAAAGAGTTTAGAGGATGATGCACTACATTTGGTTTCATCATTATCTACCTAGTTGATCTTTACATACATATGACAAGATAGAATAAGTCTTCATTATGCATTTTATTAAAAAGAAGGGACCCAAAGTTACATATGAGAGATTACCATCATTACATCAGAGAAAGTCAAAGCTAGTTTGTGATTACATATTGAAGTTAAAGATATGTATGCAATAGTTCATCTATCAACTAAAATATTTGCAGACACAATACATTTTTTATAGATGCCTCATTTTACTCTTAAGGAAAAGGTGTTGTATCATACATATAAATCATTTTAGACTCTTTGTTATGATACCATTGCATTAGAAAATAAATTTGGACTTATGCAAAAAAATACAAAGGTAGATTTTGATATTGAATTGATACCATCATCATCATCTAAATTCATCTAGGAATAAGAGCCACAATGTCCCAAGTAAAATCTTACACCAAAGCCATAGGTTAAAGTACTAAATAAATTAAAAGAGTCAACATTCAAACCAACTCCTATAGTCACTAAATCACTTATGACAATAAACAACTTTTATAGTTAGAATCATTTAGACATAGGCCTCATCAAATTATTAAGACATTATTAAATAAGAGAATGATAACACATCCTCGTAATCATTCTCATACATGGCATTGGTTGGATAGAATAAAAATTGGACCTTATTGCAACTATCATCACATTAATAGGCATTGGGATAATGATTGTTTTGCACGTAGAAGCAAGATTGAGAATATGTTGATAATGGTATTATCACATTCATGAAAGTAACATCTTGATCTCCTTATCCTCATTCCACTTGATCACATTCTACCATGATTGAGTTATTCTAGAACATTCTTGGTAAGGAACTAATGGTCCTCATCATGTGGCTATAAGTGCATCTATAGAACTATGTTATGAGAGATATGTTATGCCACAAATTCAAAAATAATGAAAGCCACTACATAATGATAATTAAACTTCTAATAATGTTGTAATAAATGAAAAAAGTATCAATAAATAATACAGTGTGATAATCAATAAATATTATGTGACTAGTACTACACAAATTCTTAATACAATTATTCACAATAAGATAGATCCATAACCCAAGTACAATGGTTCAATTGTGAAAAATGATCAATATGGTTCATAATTTCTATTCCCTTTAGGTTGGTCAGATGATTATGTTGGGTACAAATAGTTTAGACATGGTTCTCAAATATACATATGACTATAAATGCTAAAAAGAACCACACATCTAACTAAAAATATACATTTAAAAGTAAAATGTACACCAATCCATAAGATAATAACAAATAAACATCTAAAGCAAAGTGTGTGCGTGTTCAACAACATGATATATAATAAATTTTATATAAATGATCACTCATTAATGGGACCTCATTCAACATTAGCCTTCTCATCCATATCCACATCCTCTACATATACTACAAATGGGGACCTAGAACTAGAATCCCTAAGATCACCATGTGTCCTAGATATAGACCTCTCTCTACTCTCTATCCTCATATACATCCAATCTAGCCTTTAGATCTGCATGTTCTCTCTGTACCATACATACTCATCTACTAATCTCAAACCTAAGGAAATAACCAAAGTCTAATGGGGGAATTTGTAATCTATCCACCTTCACTCTCAACACATTATAGTTTGTGGTAGCTCAAACATATATAGAAATAGTGTTCATATCTCAATTAAACAACAAATCATGTACCCAAATAATTTTTGTCACTCAATAATACCACCCTCCAATACATCATGGGGAATGTGATAGGTCAAATCAAGTAACACTGACTTGATTATCATAATCCAGAGTCCTCATCACCTACATAGACACAAAAATAAAAGTTATTAGCTACTATTTATAGTATCAAAAAAATGTCAGCTAATAAAATAAATCAAACATCCCATACCTTGAACGACGCTCACAAGTGATATATCTAACACATCATCAACTCCATCTCCTCTAGATGGAAATAATTGGGCCCACTTATTCTCTATCCACCATATGGTATAAGAATATGTACACCCAACATCATATACATTTGGGATAGCTATAACATGATCCCTCTCATTTGTAGGAATGGGGGAAAGATCAATAGTCAATGGTCTACTTATATCTCTTGGCCTCAGTAAAGATCTAACACTCTATTCCAACACCCATGAAGCTAGGGGCACTCTTGTCAAACCCTAAATTTATGTGTGACTTGTTAATATTGGAAGTGCTCAAATATCTTTGACCATTTTTCATGGTGCAAAAAATTGATGCATATCTAATGTAACTATGTGCCATCCTTGGATAATCCCACAAATCCTCTATATGATCTCCAAATATTATAATCAATGGTAAACTCATCAAGTAATCCCCTACAATGCATGTTACTATCTCACACTTTCCCTCTACTAGTCCACCTCAGTGTAAATACATGTAAATGTTCCTAATCAGAATGAGGCATCCCAATTTGTCAAGTAACCACTATGTGATCATATTCCCAAAAATGTAGTAAAGTGACCAAATCGATCACATCATTGAACTCCTCATGTGTGAACCTATATAGATCACAATATAAATGTGCAAGCATAACATGACACCATGAATACATTGAACCATGATCATCAATGTCTTGATTGATATTATGCATCTTGTATGAAATAAAAACACTACCACAATCCAAAGATAGGAAGGATGCCAATAAAATTGCAAAAAACTTTTACATACATGAAAAATAGATAGCACGATCTCAAAAAGAACAACATCTACATCCCCACCTCACTAACGATGCCCACAAGGTCTACTTGTAAATTATCTATATGTAAGATCCTTAGGGCATAGACCCATATCATTCTATAACAATACCTTTATTCTAGTAACTAGAAACTTCAGTATTTTGCATACATCTTCTAGAGTAACTTTCATCTCTTCTATAGGCAACCAAAATGTACAAGTATCTACATCCCACCACTCAGCCAATGTGGTCATCATGTGACCATCACATGACATAGTTGAGCCAACTAACATAGCTCAGACATGCCCTCTTAATGATATATCTCTCATCATCTAATAAGGGCATGACACAAATAGTTTCCATCATTCGACACTAGACAAACTCCCTATAACGAATGTCCTCTTGCATCCAAACCATAACACATAATTTATTATTAGAAACAACAACAAAAAATAAGCCTTAAATTAATTACATACAATATACAAAAGTTAAATTTGAGAAAAATCTAACAAATCCACCCCCTAGAGGACTATAACATGGGACAATATCATGAAAATTTAGACAATCCCACAATAGGTTAGGACAATATATTATCATCTGTAACTCCATTTTGAATACCACTTCTTCTATGTAGAAGTTGGTCATGAATTTCTCTATAATGCCTGTGTTTCAATCTCACATAAATTATTGTGCTATCCCAATATCTCATGATTCATTTTCACATAGTAATTCATATATTACTATGGGAACCCATATAAGTCTTAAGCCTAATTTAATCTATCAATCACATAGAAAAATTTATCATAAATGTATCAAATCATAAATTACACTAATAGTTGATATCACATCAAATATTTATTATGGTTATATTTAATTTCACCAAGTTTATCCATCTCACCAAAATGGGTTCATACATAGGCACTACTCTTAAAGCATCTAATACACATGAAACAATTGATTCACTACATACCAAGTACATGTCAAATTTTGACTCAAATTACGCTTCAAACTATTCAATACACTTTAACTATGGCTCATAATGGTTCAATTTATAAATACACATAGTTCATTATAATATTACTTAGATTATCCATAGATTATGCATGCTTTTTTTCACAATATGACACAGAGGTTGGGAAGAATAAAATGATACACAAAATATGCTCAGTTGGTTTTAAATTTATACACAGGTTTTTATACCTAGACATAGTCATACCCTAAAGATAGTAACACAAGTGTGTTATTTTCCAAATAGATTGATATTGTCTAGATTCACATAGTGACACTTATTTCATATTATTACACATTAATATAACATTTTATCATATAAGGGCATGACACAAATAGTTTACATCATTCGACACTAGACAAACTCCCTATAACAAATGTCCTCTTGCATCCAAACCACAACACATAATTTATTATTAGAAACAACAACAAAAAATAAGCCTTAAAGTAATTACATACAATATACAAAAGTTAAATTTGAGAAAAATCTAACAAATCCACCCCCTAGAGGACTATAACATGGGACAATATCATGAAAATTTAGACAATCTCACAATAGGTTAGGACAATATATTATCATCTGTAACTCCATTTTGAATACCACTTCTTCCATGTAGAAGTTGGTCATGAATTTCTCTATAATGCCTGTGTTTCAATCTCACATAAATTATTGTGCTATCCCAATATCTCATGATTCATTTTTACATAGTAATTCATATATTACTATGGGAACCCATATAAGTCTTAAGCCTAATTTAATCTATCAATCACATAGAAAAATTTATCATAAATGTATCAAATCATAAATTACACTAATAGTTGATATCACATCAAATATTTATTATGGTTATATTTAATTTCACCAAGTTTATCCATCTCACCAAAATGGGTTCATACATAGGCACTACTCTTAAAGCATCTAATACACATGAAACAATTGATTCACTACATACCAAGTACATGTCAAATTTTGACTCAAATTACGCTTCAAACCATTCAATACACTTTAACTATGGCTCATAATGGTTCAATTTATAAATACTTTACATAGTTCATTATACTATTACTTAGATTATCCATAGATTATGCATGCTTTTTTTCACAATATGACACAGAGGTTGGGAAGAATAAAATGATACACAAAATATGCTCAGTTGGTTTTAAATTTATACACAGGTTTTTATATCTAGACATAGTCATACCCTAAAGATAGTAACACAAGTGTGCTATTTTCCAAATAGATTGATGTTGTCTAGATTCACATAGGGACACTTATTCATATTATTACATATTAATATAACATTTTATCATATAAGGTCAGGTAGTTTACTAAAATTTGATAGATATCACTAGGAATGGGACATGTGCAGGGCATATGTTCGTATATTTGACACAATATGACCCAAGTTTTCATAAATTATGATAATGGGGTTATGGACATAGCACATATCCACATAAATATAAAATTATTTCCCATAATCTAGATTCCTAACTTAGATTCTATGGCATAGTATGCTTAGTTATTAGATTGAGGATATGCATGTGATACATGGTCTCATCTCTCAGGTTTTGCACTAGATTACATAGAAGGAATGGAAATTCATGTCATTATCTACATGATATATAAAAAATTAAATTAAAAATTATACATACACTAATTTTGCACTAGGTATCTCACTAGTATTGCACTAGAATGAATCATATAGTCATATGCAGTGGTTGATTCAAATTTTTTAATAATATTTACACTGGTACCCAATATGCACTAGGTATCTCACTAGTTTTACACCATAATTAATCGTATAACTATCTACAATGTTTGATTCAAAATTTTCACCAATATTTACACCAGTACTCAATATATTGAGTTGTGTGGAGCTGAAGTTAAAAACATGATTTTGACTTCTAGGTACATCTCTAACTAGAAAAGAGATGAGGAAAGCTTATATACATCATAGTAAATTAACTCAAATTATACACATGGACTCCAATTTGGATTTCATATTCATGGGCATCATTCAAAATCTTGTTCAATTCTTTGGCCAAGAAGATAATAAGATTAGATATCATTCTCCTTTATGCATGGGTTGGTCAACATTGAACCCATGGCATCTCCACTTGTAATCAAGCATATGCAACACACGTAAGTTCAAGTATCACCTTCTTATTTTTACTCTTGTAATTTAATTTAATTTCATTAATATAATTAAAGGGGGGAAATGTAAACACTTGAATTTGGTGAAACAAATACAAGTATCATGTATTTTGTGACTTTTATATTTGTTAGGAATACAAAACAAAGAGAAATATTAATGAAATAAAAATAGAATTAAAATACAGACAACACAATACAAGATAGACACAAATTTAATGTGGTTGACCCAATATGGGCTACATCCACACAGAAATAGCTAGTTCTTCTCTTTATTTAGTCTAACAAAAGGAAGGGATAAAACCTACAATGCATCCACTACAATCTCCTCTTCACTCACATACAACATGATTCCATAATTACAATACCCTCATATCAAAAGGAGGGTTACATATAGGGTAAAGATGCACAAACATAATTTCTACCATTAGATCTGTAACCTAATAGTGAATGGTCCAGATTTATTATGAAATTACAATATTTTACAATGCATTTTTAACTAAATTTTACTTTGGGGCATTATAATAAGATCAGGCTCCACCATCCAACAATATTTAGAAGCTCTTAATACTGAATTAAATCTTCATTGATGTGTTTTATTTATTCCTGTCTTCTTTTTATCTTTTCACATTGATGTTCTCACTACATGATTCTTCCATTCCAATCCTTATCTGAGTCATAGGGATCCCTAGTCCTTTTTATTTTATCTTACTATCTTCCTAAGTTTAGATGAGACTAATATATTTAAACCATCTCATTCTACATTATTGTCTGAAGGGAGGGTTGATGTCTCAACATATTTAAAGTCAAAACCTTTTTTTGAGGCACATTTCATTTAGGTCTATTTTTATGAATATTATATTCCTTTTGAGTCAATTTTAACATGTCATTGAGTTTTGACATTTGAATTTTGGATCCTTCTATTTAAAGGGTCTTAAGAGAAAATTTACATCTAGCACATATCTACATATCATAACCACAAAAAATGAAAAACATACTATAGCTAGCACAACACTTGTATTTTTAACTGAACTTCATATTTTACACTTAGATTTGCATGCTTAGACCAAGAGGAGGGCCTAAGAAAATAGAATTTTAGATTCATAGTTGTATATTCACACACACACACACACAATATATATATATATATATATATATATATATATATATATATATATATAGAAAAAAATACATCAGCATGAGGTCCCTTTGTTGGGGCTATGTAGTTAACACTTAGTAATAGTGTGATTTATGAGCTAACTTGACCACCCATTTCCCATTCCATTTTCTATTTTATTTATATTTGGTTCTTATGCAAGACATTGCTAGTTTTTTTTAGGAAAGAGAAGATAAATACATGTTATCTTGCATGATTACATGACCATATAGGCTGAAATACATTTATGGGTGATCATGCATAATTTTCTCATTTATAAATTTATTCCATAGTTAATGTAGACAAGACCAACATATCTAGATAGAGATACAAGATACTATTATCTAAATCCACTAGCCACATCCAAATCAATCAAATAGTCATACAATCAGACCATAAGGCATACCATTCAAGCTCATATTTAAACACAACCACCTAAAACTCCTCATTTCCACAAAATAGATAAGTGTTCATGCCTCTTTATGCTTTTTAGATCAAAACCCTAATTTGGTCATATCTTATGCAAGTAGATGCATGTATAAATGTTTAGGTATAAATGTTTATTTAAATATATATATGCCTTACTAAACTATTTATATTATTAGGATTAAAAATCTATTAATAAAAAATTGATATAAAAATAATCCCTTAAACAAGAGGTTTTAACCCTACGAACTAAGGTGTTACATTTAGAATAAGGTGCTTTGAAACTTAAGCAGGCACTCGATTCATAAAATTTATTGCATACTCCATTGGCTCAACATATTGCAACATATCCTTTACCAACTAGTTTTGTGGCATGTAGGCTTACATTGTATGATGGAAAAGGTGACCCCGAGTAACCTTTGATAGAATTTCATGCATCATGGTTGAATTATGCATCCAATGATAGGTTTTTAACCAAGTTATTTCTTTTAAGATTTTAGGAATACACACTAAATGGTTTTATGATAGTCAGTTCATGCATTTAATCCTTTAACAAAATTGTTCCTTGTAAATTTCTCAATCAACATCAGTAAAAATATTTCATATGATTAGATTGCTCAGCTTAAACAAGAATCGAACAAGCCTATCACAAAATATGTATTATGGTATAGGACCACATTATCGAAGATGATGAATCCTATGACAAATGATGAAATACAAGACATAGTCAAATAGAGTTTGCTTTCACCTATACATGTATCTATTATGTTTAATAAATTTATATCATTAATAGATTTGTGTCACACAATTAAGGAAATAGAGGTCAAGTTGTTAGCAATGAATAAGCTAAAGTATGCAACCAACCAAATTTTTACTTCTCATACAAATAATCTAAATAAGCCACCATACAAGGTGAGACCAACTGAAAATAAGAATGATTAAATGATAATAGTGAATGCAATTTTAGATCCTACTATGCATATTATATTATCAGCTTTACCAAGGAGACAATTTACCAACTTTCTAGAAGCTCCCTACAAAGTGTTATAAAAGTTATTGTAATTTCATCTCATATTTATCCCTCCCATTAAAGAGGTTGAAGTGAGTAAACCTCTTCCAAAAATATCTGATTAGAATGCTTTTTATGATTATCATAGAACACCATGGCATACTACAAATAGATGCATCAATTTGAGACATAAGATTCAAGACTTGATAAATGAGAACATCATTGATTTGAGTACACCTATCAAAAGTAAAAAGTCACAACCAAGTGAGAGTAAAATAATTAAGATATTCAATGATCTTTTTCCTAAGCATAAAGGCCAATAAGCAACAGACAAATTAGAAGTGCATTATATATACAATGCACATCCTCCACTAGTTTTTTATCATCCTCATATAGAGGAACAAAATATTTTGAATGGAATCATTGGTACACATCATGTTTGAGTGCCATCTATACCACTTATCACATTAATAGAGCATGAGATAGTCAATGATTATTGTGACTTTCACTCTTTATTCATTCAATATTACATTGGTCATGAACCTATACAAAATGTCATGGTTGATAATGGCTAAAGTGTGAATATATGCACTATCACACTTTTATCTTATTTCAAATACACAAATATGGATATAAATCCTAAAAAAAAGTAATCAAGGGATTCAATGACCATGTTTAGAGTTCTATTGGTGAGATCACATTACCACTTTAGGTTGGTCTCGTACATGTGGCCACCAAGTTTATAGTAGTACACAATGTAGGAATATTTTATATGTTATTGGGACATCCTTGGATTCAAAAAGTTCATGTAACTCTTTCTATAGTACATAGATGTTTGAAATAGATTTTTTATAATGAGGTTATCACACTTCATGGTATTCCATATGAATACCCATTAAAACCCAGGGTTATTTCTCATACACAATAGATTTTAGTTGAACAAACTATAAAGGATCAACCTACTTAGAAAATTCAAAATCAAGTGGTTAACTTTCCAAAAAAGACTTATCCTTGAAAATTCACTTGATCAATAATTTATCACAAATATAGAGAGCTATTCTCTACTCTAGCTTGCCCTAGATTGATATTAAAAGGAACTAAGAGTGTTCCATAAAGGACACCAACATAGAGTTTGTACATGTCATGATGGGTTCTAAAGAGTCCTAGAGTTTAACATGATAAAAAGCATACCCATAAAGTTACAAATCATCATCATGACAATGTCACTTATGGTACAAATTTAGATCGATTTCTATATTTTGAGTTGAGATTGGTTACTTTATAGTGGCATGATACTTTTCATTTATGCGAGGTCATCCTCTTATGCTAGATACAAGACCTATTAATTGTGAGACTATTATGAGGGAAATTGTCTAGTATGTTCCTTTTTAATTTTCATATATTCAAAAATAAATAAATAAAATATAATATTCCAAAAATTTATGAAAACTAATACCTATGCATGTGTCTAGCTCATTTACATCAATTGATTTGTGCTTCAATATGTGCAATACTTCTATATATCAATTTTTATATTAAACATGCTTCACAAGTGTACTTAAATGAGTTTTAGAACATATATGTTATCATTTATAGATATAATTTTAGGTAGTGATTATGTCTCAGACCTAAAAAATTTACACAAACAAAACTTCTCTAATCTAGACATTCACACACTGTGCTCTTGTCCAATTTTGTCATATTTGTCATAGTGAACACAGGTTATACTTTTTCATATTCAAACCAATGAAAAGCCTTTTACAACTTGTTCACGTCATAACAAGTTCATTAGGGGCATCATTTTTAAGTGGTTTTATCATTCTATGAGTATCCCGATTATTCATATTTTAGTACATTACATTGGATGATTATTTTCTAATTTACTTTCATATTACTATATTATGTGAAACCTCCATTACTAAATAATATGATGTTACAAGTTGCTAATGTAAATCAATTTCACTTATGCATGCATGTTTTCCATGCTTGATTTATAACTGCATGTCATGTGTGAAACAACTATGTGCAAAATTTAAAATTTTGAACAAATTCTCAACACCTTATCACCCTTAATGCAATGGCCAAGCAGAAGCCACCAAAAATATTTTGAATAAAATATTGTAAAAGACTATTAGAGAATATCGTATTGATTGACATTTACAACTTTATCCTACACTTTGGGCTAATTGTAACAACATATGCACTACCACTAGGGAAACACCATTTTCATTAGTATATGGATCTGAATTGGTTTTACCTCTAAAATTTGAAGTACCATCATTAAAAATTTCTCTTTATGGTATTATTCCTAATGAGGAACTACATGAAGCTCATCTCCATGTTTTAGATTTCCTAGATGAGCATTGTATGGCTGTATTACAACATAATCACCAATACAAAGCTCACATTTTTTAAAAACATTAAAAAAATGTCAAAGTCTGAACTTTCAATACTAGTGACCTAGTCCTCAAACTAGATTATACACACAACAAAGAATGCAAGTATGCCCAAAATTGGTGGGGTTCCTACCTTGTCAAAGACATCCTTGGTCCTAGTACTTATAGATTACAATCTAATAAATGACATATTGTCAAATAACCCACTAATACTCAATTTTTAAAGAAATATTTTGCTTAAATATCTTCTACATGTTTCTTATACTTACATATACTATAACTACTAACACTTCTTGCAGATTTTCTACAAAGATCTCCAATGTGCAACATTACTTAACTCTCTGTATCCTTAGTTTATATTGTTTGTCCTTCAGTCTATCTTTATTATTTTCATTTAGTTCATGACTTAAAACATAAGACCATTGATAAGACTCAACCATCCTCATGAATATCTCTTATTTTCTATTCTAATCTTGATATCTCATTTTTATCATTAATTGTCATTTTACAGGTTATGTTCACTAATTTGACTTATCTTCTTTGTGATTTGTAGTGTAAAACCTCAGATAGGACCACGCTTTCCTCATAAAATTTGAAAAATATTTAAACTACCTTTTACTAAGTTTTTTCCCTCAAGGATTAAGTTAATGGTTTAAGGATTGTGATTTCATACTCTTAGAGTCATATATTTTTATTTTATGGTAATGAATCTAAACAAAACTATTTTTGCATATCTCCCTACACTTACATTATTTATTATGATACAAAATCATGCTTTCTTGCCATTGTATCCTTTTCACATTTGCATATTTTTTTACTATTTGAGGTAACTCAATTGTTCCATGTTTAGTCTCATTTACCTTGATGTTCATTCCACTTTAGGAACACTAAGGTCAATGTTAAGATAAAATTATTATTTAACATGCAAGTACAAGAGTCTTATACACCATGCTCTCTAAGTTATTTTCTTGAGCTATCAAGTCTAAGTTTTTTAGTGACGAGTCATTTTTAACAACCATGTTTGGTTATTTAAATTTATATGGAGGAAGAATAGAAAAATCCATCGAAAATTTAAAATCCAAGTCATTTAAAAATAAAAGGCAATGATAAAAAGGTGTCTATAAAATCAAAATTTAAAAATCACACCAAAATATGTGATCATCAAGCACGTCTTGTATTCTAGTTGAAGCTCAAACTCCATATTTGGCCTCATCCTAGAACCAAAGTCCATTGAGGTGAGGTAGGATAGTAGATTGGAATAGAATATTTCAAATTTATCTATAGTGTTACCTACTTTCTCATATAAGTACCCAATCTTCACAGTAGACCAATGACTTTGTAATGGGTGTTGAGGAACGGAGAACATATTGTGGGAAGGTAGATCTATTTTACTTTTCATGCATATAACCTTCATGAGATGATACTTATACTTCACTAGATAACTTAAATTTGTGTATCTAAGCCAAGTGCTCTAGAGTCCTTAATGTCAAAAGTCTTTGTGTCTTGTCAACTTGATTTGAGTGTATTGATTCTGATAAATATCTTCTACCTTGGTATCATCGACATTTTCCCCACCACCCATTTCATATCCCCTTGACAAGCAAGTTTGTTTTTAAATCTATTTCTCAAATTCTATATTCCCTATTCTTCATCTCTTTTAAGACATGATTACAATAAGTTTGTTTTGGTTTAATCCATCTTAAGAACACAAGTTTTATCTTTATATGACTATGCATTAACTATTTAAACAATTGCCTTATCCTTTTTGGATTTCATTAATTTCTATTTTTAAATCATATTTTTATTTATAACTCTTTTTACAAATAATTTAATTCAATTTCTCTACTCAATTTTTTCATTGTTAAGTGAGTTTGGATTGTTACTTCTCATTCATAAATGTTGTTTTACTTTATGTTATTTTTTCTTATTTTTTTAAAGTATGGTTTGTTGCTTATTTTACATCGATGTTAGATCTATCATTTTAGTTACATGTGTCTTTGGTTTGATCTAGTTTGTTATTTTTCTTATTTAAAGTATATTTATTCGAGTTTCTCAGTCATTTAGTAGCCTTGGCTTTTTGGTTACCTGATTTACTATCATTTTTTATCCATTTTTTCCTTGGTCTTTTGGTACTAACTTAGCATTTATCACTTTAGCTTACCAATTGACTTATTCAATTATACAAATTTCAATTATTTTGAATTCCCTATGATTGTTTATTTTTGCTCTTTAGTTTTATATCCTTAGGGTTTGTCAAAGTAGTTAACGAACCCTCCATAATCAAGACTAAAAATACAACAAGAAACCATTCAATGATTAAGGTAATTCAAGGTACGTATGTGATACTTTTAAATTATTTCAATTATTTCCTTATTGTCATTTCAATTTACACTTTGTACTGTAATTTATGAGCTCAATATTGTGTGTTTCTATGTTATTTTTCAAATTAAAATCCCATGTTACAATTGCATGAAATGTGATGAGCTTTGAGTAGGGCATATGTATATACATAATATTTTAACTTTATTATTTACTGATGCTTTCTCTCTTATAGAAACCTATTGAGTCTTAATCTATCTGAGCACATGTATTAAAAGGTGCATCAAGAAAGGGGTTAGAAAACCTTTGGTGCTTCACAAAATTGTTGGCTCCTATACTATTACCTAAAACCACTAAAAGGTACCCTTATCTAATTCTTTAAGTAATAAAAACCCACTTATACACACCCTTAAGCAATTCATCATATAAAATATCCCTTACCTAAGAAAACACCCCTATTATTCAATTTTACTACTATATCAACCCAGTTAACCTTGTTGGGAGTCTAATGCACGTTATGGAACTTCGTTGACCCAAACTGACCTAGTTCGAGGCCTAACTCTATTTCCTGCCAAACAAAAATGACCTGGCTGATCTTGTTAATTAAATTTTTGGTAGGGTTTAGGGTCAATCCTTGGCTATAAATACCCCTTTAACTTCATTTTTAAAGAGAGGCTCACTCAATTACATATCATTACAACACGTAAATCTATTTATATTATCATTTGAAGGTTTCATTGCTTAGGGTTTTTCTTTGGAGTAGTAGCATTCATCTTGTGGAGGTCTTAGATGCATAGGATAAATATTGTAACCTAGAGCTGATATATCTTTGTAATCCTTACAAGCCATAACAACCTCTTGCAAAGAACCACTGGCCAAAGGAGATATTGAGGCATGACAAGTTTACTTCAACAAGGTAAGTATACTCATAGCCCTTCACTTTGATATGTAGATGTTGCATAACCAATGAATTGAATTGTATCTCTCCTTGCTTAGATTACTTCTATATATTTTTGAATAAAACTATCTTTGCTTGTTTATTATCTTTTATATTTATGCCACAAGCTTTAGTGAGCACTAAATTAGCTTGTATGTTCATTTACTAGATTAGCTTGTATGTTTGTTTAGTAAATTAAGACCTAACTAGGGTTATTACATGATGACATTTGAATAGAGGCCTTGAAAAATTATCCTTTTCTATTGTGTAGTAAGAGATCCCTTAGATTTAGTAGATCCATAATTGGTCATGACCCCGATATAACAAAGTATTGCTAAGTGGATTGTTAGTTGATTACATTTTTCAATTTTGGATATTACTGAGTAGGATAATTTTTAGATCTATCTTAGTTTATTTGCATATAATCTCTACACAATCATACTTCTCATTTGATAACTATTTTCATTGTTGGTGGAAATGTTGTCGAATATTATCCTTTCCAACTATCTACCAATACAATTTCATTTACATTGGAAGTTTAAGCATCCTAAAATCTAAAAAATGTAGTTTTATTAGTACTAGTGCCCTTTTAAAATATGGTACCACTTTACCCCATATCCTGCAACTTTGAAACCTTGTGCCATGATGATATAACCTTAACATATAGTGTGTATTGGGATATGTGTGGATGCTTGTGGCTAGCATAATCTTTACTTAATTTATATGATCATTTCTATAGCTTCATATTGGTAGTAGGGTTGGATTAGTGATTATACATAACATAATTAGGGTATATATACATACATACATATACATACATATATATATATATATATATATATATATAGAGAGAGAGAGAGAGAGGAGGCTTTGTTTAATATTTGATCATCATACTGTGAATTTTATTCTTATAAGGTTTTAGAAGTTGCCCCCATAAAGTGCCTTAGTCATATACTTCATTATTTTACTTTTATTTCAATCATATTGTTATCTATTATTATGATTCTAATTTAGTGATATAGTAATTTTATTATAAGTGGTATCAGTTGAATTGGGCAAAAGTAAGATCAAAACCTTAATTTTGAAGAATCACCTATATCATGCAAACCATTGTTAAATTTTTTACAAATATTTAACTAAAGTTGTAGCATTATTCAAGAAAGATACAACCCAATTTTTAGATTTATGTGATAATTTTTAGGGAGTTATTATAATTTAGGGTTTTTCATAAATTTTCTTTACATGTCACAATATAATGATTGATTTTTTTACATTTTTAAAAATCTCATAAAAATCTGAAGGGAGTCTGATATTTGAATATTCAGATTTGATAATGACTTAAATCTGAAACCATTTAGTCAAAGTTCAATCAACATTACCAAAAAAGTGAAAATCAAAATTTTCATTGTCAAGCCTTTGTATGGCAAGGCCTAGGGGTCAAGGCAAGGGTTCTAAAACTCCTATAAAAAATCCAAACAAAGAGGAGATGGAGTAAAAAATAACAATCAATAGATATTATGTTTTAGGGATTTATTTAATAGATCACAAAGTGAGCCAGCTTGAGAAAATTGCGTAAAACTTACACTTTGTTATGGCCAACATAGGAGATGTGGACAAAATCAATCAATGATTGGATGAGCTTGACAAAGACTTAATCAAATGTTGAATTTATAATACAATATACAAAATCAATCATAATTCACTAATGTATAACCTAAATAGTGTGGATCTTCTGGCTAACCCAATGCAAACCCAAATACAACACAACCTTTGCATTCAATTAGTTCTCAATTATGACCACAAAACTTGATGCCACAAGTGGAAATGTGTAAATTTGATGGAAAGGATCAAGTCACCTAGATCAACCAAATGGAGAATTTTTTTGATGTACATCAAATCCCATGTGGACAAAGGTGGTAATGAATTATTTATTTAGAGCATGTGTAATACATTTGGTGTAGATGGCTTTATGCTCAAAGGACAAATAAAGATCTCAGTGATGCTTGGTTTATTTTTATGAAATAATTTTAAACACAATATAGAAATAGTGTAACAAAGAATTATTTTAGACAATTGGCAAAACTAAATTAAATAGGGTTGGTTAAGGATTATAATCATCGATTCTAGACCTTACCTTATTTCTTGGTGGAATCAATGACCACATTCAACATGAGGTATGCATGTTTAATTCATTTAATGTCTCTAAGTTTAGTATCATGGTGCATGAGGTAGAGGAAAAACTCTTAGCTACCAATACTAGAAATAGAGAAAATAGCATGTTGACATCGTCATTTCCTCAACCAACGCAATTAATGCCCCAAAAAATGGAAGAATTAAAAAAAAAATTTATGTTTTAACTGTTATGGAAAATATATTAAGGGACATAAATGTGTAGAAAATAAGTTTTTCTACATTAAGGGATCTTATGCAAAATAAAAATCATTAATGATTGTTGATAAGCCAAAGGAAGAGGTAAGATATTTCCAACCATAACTTGCCATGTACTTTCAGGTATTAGCACCCTAAAAACACTCAAATTAGTGGGTCTCATGAGAGAATAAAAGGTGACAATGTTGATTGACTCAGGAAGTAATCAAAACTTCATTAGTCATAAGCTAGCTACATGTTTGAACTATTATGTTTACCCAACTCCAGAATTTTAGGTCATGGTTTTGAATGGGAGTACAATTAGTTGTTCATAAAAAACCATAGTATTAAAGTCATAATGGGAGACTACTTACTAGATTTTCCTATGTCTTCCATTCCCATGGGCTGAGTAAACATCATTTTTGGAGTCCATTCTCTCACTACATTACGAATGATTGAGATGGACCTCCAATAACTACCCATGTCTTCATTCATATGGTAGGAAAATTGAACTAAGAGGGCTACATGCAAATTCTCCACATATGATAAGCCCTCATTAGATGTAAAAGATTATTAAAAAGGATGTAGATGGGGTTACATCATAATTATTGTTGGGAATTAAGGTGTCTCAACCTTAACAATTCCTAAGTTTATTTTCCCATTATAAATTTGGCATTTATTTGTGTTCCATAAAAATGGGGCGTGGGTTTTTTAGTTGGCACTTTTGCCACATGTTGGTGCCTTGAAAAGTCATGTATTAGTGGTGAAAAGATGCCCACTTAGTAGTATATCATAGAAGGCTCTTTTTAAATCATGATATGACCATTTTTATGACTTTTATAAGGGTCAAAAGTAGGGGAATCTATTTTGGATAAGAAAATACATGTGCATCACACCTCATGAGAGGTTGACACATGAATGCACATGGGTGGGTCCATGGTAGCCACATGGTTTGTGAAAATGGTTTTGCACATGGTTTGGCACATGGTTGTGCACGTGGGTTAACACATGGGTTGCACATGGTTTAGTACATAGTTTTTGAAAACCACAAATGGTTTCCAAGTTGCTAGAAGTCTATAAAATGAAGTCTTGAGGAGAAATTTGTATGAGTTATTTTAGGTACTAAAGCTTTTTGAAATGCAACTAATTTATTATGATTGTGTGTTGGTGATTCTCTTGTGAAAGTTTGCTCTGCAAGTATATTATAATCATCATTGATTATCAATAATATATTGAGCTTTTTTAGAGTGTGGGGTTTTTCTTCTGAAAGGGTTTTACTTACATAATCACCTTGTTATGGTGTATTATTGATTTTAATTTATGTGTTTATTATTATTTTTAAAACATGTTAAATTTATTTTACATATTATCCTCTCAAGATTAGTGTAAAGAATTGTTTTCGCAATCTTTTATTCCTTTCAATTAGTATCAGGACTTGGCTAGTTTTGGTTCTAGTTATGAGTTGTTGGATGTACTAAGATAATCTAGTTTTGAGTGCAAGCCTATTTGGAAGATATTTAGATTTATTTATTGAAAAAAAAATTAAGATGGCAAACACATCTGAGAGAATAAAGGTTGAAAAAATTTTAAGGAGTAATTTTGAGATGTGAAAGTTGAAGATGGAAGATCTATTGATAGATCAAGATCTATGGGATGCCATTGATAAAAGTATTCAAAAACCTATAGATCTAGTTAAAGCATCTAAGTATGATGTGATGGACCAAAAAGCCAAAGGTCTCATCAAATTGTGCCTAGTTGACTTTGTTCTGATTAATGTCCATGAAAAGACCATAACAAAGAAGTTGTGGAAGAAACTAGGTGAGATCTACCAAGCTAAATATTTAGTTCATAAAAATTTATTGAGAAAGAAGCTTTATTCTTTGAGAATGGAAGAAGGCAGATGAATTGTAGATCACCTAGAAACATTTAATATGTTGGTGGCTCAATTAATATCAATTGGTGTGAAACTGGATGAAGAAGAGAGATGCCAAATTTTGCTTTATTCTTTGCCTAACTCATGAGATTCTCTTGTTATGGCTATAGGAAGTAATTCTATAACCTTGAAAGTTAAGGATGTTGTAGGTTATTTGATTTTTTAATAAATGAGAAGGAAATTTTCCATCAATGCCAAAGAGGTCCTAAATGTTTGAGGAAGATCTAAAGAAAAAGGCAAAAAGAATAAAAAGCATGAGAAGTCTAGATCCAAGTCCACAAGAATATCCAAATCTCCTAGAAAGTCCAAGGTGAGATGTTAGAACTGTGGAAAACTTGGTCACTTTTGAAAGGATTGTAAAAAAAAAAGAAACAAAAAAAACATGATTCTAATTTTGAATCTAGGAAGGAAGATGGTAATGCATTTATTAAGCCTTGCTAACCCATGCAGGTAATGATTCATGGAGGAAAGGTGTACTTGGGTGATGATTATTATCTAACCATTTTTGGTCATGGTAGAGTAAAAATCAATTTTCCTGATGGAAGGATTAAATGGTTTGATGGTGTGTTGCATATCGTAAGGATAGCTTGTAACTTATTATTTGTGAGCAAACTAATAGATGCGAGTGTGCAGGTTATCTTTTATGAAGTAGGTTGTAAGATGGTAAGATGTGATATGATGATATCTAAAGGTTTTAGGATTGACATTTTTTACAATCTTGATGCATGCACAATTGAGTTCAATAGTACTTTCATGAAGATTAAATATGAGAAGTAATTCATTGGATAAAGAGGTAATTACTACTTCTATGGATGATCATGGTGTAGACAGTAAAATTGTGTCGACTCCCTTTGGTCCCTTACACACCTTATTAATTTAAAATAAACAACTTATTTTAAATTATGACTTCACCTAGACACCTCACCTAGACACCTCACCACGACACCTCACCTTGGATACCTTGCCCTAAGACCATTTCCTACCCCATGAGTCACCCTGAGACTAGGTTATCTACACATGACCTATTTTCACTCCATCCTAACCTCTCTAACTAACTCGCATGCCTAATAACCCTGTCCTTCGACCGTTCTCCAATGGCAAATGCACTTGGCGGATGGAGAACGGGCAAAAGGCTAAAAATATCCCTTTTAACCATTCTCTGGCTGCCGACATCAGTCAACTGTCGACCAACGGGATCATCGACATCAGTTATTTAACACGAGTTCTAACCTCTTGACTCTAATCTCTAATCTCTAATCGCTTCTCTTCCTCCTCAGACTCTGAGACATCGATGTGCACACTCTGAGACCAAACATCAGACTTCGACTAACGCTCTCTTGGGTACAAAAACTCTGCACAAGTGACTCCAAATTAGATGTGAACATTGCATGAGGGCTTCGACATCAGCCACAATAGGAATACACATTCTAACACCCTTGGTTCTTCTAACAGAGCTAAGTATTCTTCTATTTCATTTTAGTAATTTAGAATACATTAGTAATTAGTTTCTATTTACTATTTCTAAATACTATCAACCAGACTCGACTTCCTACGTAGAAAGGCTGAAAAGCCTTCCTTCTATTCTTATCCTCTTTTTACACCTATCCCTGACCTTTGCCCCCTCTCAGATCCTATTCACTATCTTGCAACCCTGCACAGACCCTTAAACTCCCAGACTCCTCTGTCGACCACAGACATACCCAAAAATCCGTCCAAGGCCCACTGCCCCTACCGACATCGGCAGTATAACCGATGTCGGCATCATTGACCAACCGACGCTGGCAAGACTACCGACATTGGTGACTGTGACAGATTGATTGCAGAGAATAGGTACATGTTGTTTACTTTCTCTTTCTTAGTCTTTCACCATTTCTTTTTATACAAATCTCTTTGTCATAAATAGTGGACTGTCATCCTTCACGGAGCTTTACGCTTCTGGGACCGAGCATTGATTGGTAGTCCACCATATCTTTATCTAACACTCTCTTTGTTTAAATCTTATTCTTATCTACAGGTGTCTTCCTCCACAGCCAAAGAGGAGCTCCTACAACACTTGGATAAGGTGTGCAACTTAATCTGGGTAACATACAAACCCTTGACCTTTAACCTTTAGTTTTTTTCTTCTTCTAATTGTAAAAAGCAAAAATGAGTAGAAACATTCTGGCACACCTGGTGGGACCCTGGAGTTTTCCTTGGGTTCATTCCTCTCTTTCTAAAAAAAAGCAAACTTTCATATAGGTGCAATAGGAAAAAAATTCTCTTCTTGCATCCTTCTTCTATCTCTTTGTTTCAAAAAGAAACCATTAGCACAAGTTAAAAACAACATCTTTCTTTTTCTTCTTGTCTCTTATTCCCTGCATCTTAGAGTAGTGAAAATTCATGCTCTTAGCCTTTTCTCCACTTGTTTGCATCTGAACAAAACATTTCAATTTGGATTAAAAACTATTTCATTTCATTTCTGTTTGAATGCATATTTAGCCCTCTCATTTAGTAATTAAAACGCATTATGAATAAATCATAGTGCACATATGTTACACAACCAGACCACATTCACATCAAATTAAACATTTGAACATACCTGAGACAAGGCCCGACTAGGATTTTATCACCTAGAGGATACCTTACCCTTCTTGGCGTTCTTACTTGGATTTCACCACCAAGAGGAAGACCCACTCTGTTCTCTGGCAGAGTATAAACTATAGGCGAATTATATATTGGCTAAGCGGCCTAGCTCGACTCTGGGTATGTGAAGTGAAGGGAGAAAGCCCCTAGCACCAGGCCACATATAGAACCTAACACATATTTTTTAGCACCAAAACATAACCCAAAACCAACCATAGACTTCTTCTTTAGGACTTATTCTAAAAGCCCAATTCCCAAACATATTCTTCTAAGGCATAAGCCACCACGATTCTAAAATTTATTCTTAGGAATTTAACGTTTAGAGGTTGCTTTCCATCATCTATTTTGCTGTTCTTATCTAGTTTTTTGAGCTGGTAAGGTCGCATCATTTTGAGGTCTAAAAACAACTCAAAATTTCTCCTTTATTCCAAAAACTTTCAGTTTTCTGAGTTTCTAAAAATACACAGACATCGACATTGATTTTATCCACCGACGTCGATAACTTATCTTTATCGACATCAGTTTTTCCACTGACGTCGGCAACATATCCTCACTGACATTGGTTTTCCCACTGACGTCGGTCACTACCAACAAATTTTCTTTTCAAAACAACAAGCTTAAAACCCAACTTTCTTGCTGTTAAACACAACTTTTGGTTTTTTGAAACTGAAATACACAGTTTTTAGAACTTGAATACATTTTGCCTTGGATGGCTTTGACATGTAGTCAAGCCAAATCTCTTATTGACCATGCAAGTCAACAACCACATCCACCTTCACCCTTCATAACAAGTCCCCTAATGGAGTATACTTCAGACACTGAGCGTACTCCTATCCAACCAACCCCCAATCAACCTCCAATAGTTCCCAAAGGGGATCAAGACTTTGAGAGATTCCTTGACCATAACATCAAGGCTCTCCAACACTATCTCGCAAGAAACCAAATGTGAGATCTTTTAGGTAACCCAATTTATGGGATGCCAACTTCTCTTACTGAAGCGGCAACAATATCAATAGTGTCCGCTACCCAACCTATGGTCACCCAGGCTATTACCTCGTCTAGTAACCCGACCATGGCTAATATTCAAGATTTGGCCTCCCCTTCTATCTCTAGACCTACCTCCATCAGGGTTTTCATACCCCCTTAACCACAAATAATTCAAACAAGTTCAACGCCTTTTCAAAACTTGCTTGTCTCTATCCCACCTACTTTTGCACCCATAAATACAAGAGTGACTACATATCCTTTTACTAGTGTCACCACCACTCAACCACTCTTAGCGACACCTAGTCAAGTTGTGCCCTCCAACTTCATGGCACAAGCCCCCTTGACCTCAACATCAGTCCCTATGATGAACTACCAATATGTTGTGCCTATACAAACGCAACCTAGTACGTCATACGCCTTGCATGGTATAGGGAACATGACTTTTGTAATTATCATCGTGTTAAAGGTCATGACATCGATAATTCCAAAACCTTCAAAAACATTGTCCAAGACATGTTAGACAAGGGGGATCTTGTTTTGGATAACCCAAATGCGCCAACTAACCAAAACATAGATATCTTTAGGCAAACATTCCCTAACCATCCCCCTAGTCAAAATAACGTCCAGACCATGGCCGATGACCCCCAAGAGTGCAATATACGCACGGTCGATATGGTTTCTCCTTTCATTCCTGACCAACCTCTCCTACAGTCTGAAGAGGTTAGTCAACCTATTTCTACACCACGGGTAGAAGAGCCTATTCTACCCATTTCACCCCCACAACATCAAACACCTCATCTACCCATTCTTTTACCTCGTGAGGAACCCGTATTACCTGTTCCTCTTACCCCCACCTCTCCTCTTCTTCTACCATTGGAAGAAGTTACCATTCATACCCCACACCCTCATGTAGAAGGGGCCATAATCCCTCTACTTCACCCTTTAGAGGATCCTTCCTCTCCTATTTGTCCTCCATAGATGGAAGATAGTCCTCCATCCACCCCCCTTTCACACATAGAAGAATCAACTTTGACCTCTCTTATATTGGAAGACGCCTTGACGATATCGACGTCGGTGGCCCAACCATCATCCTTCTTATCATCAATGGGGGATCATAATTTCCCCGCTCCTCAACCACATGAAGAAGCCATGATCATCCCTACGCTCTATCCTCTCGAGGAGCTACATTCACCAATTCCTTCTCCACCGAGAGAAGAACTTGTCACTACACCCACTTTGGTCGAGGAAGATCCGGTGACGGTTGTCTCTCACCTTTGACCTGAGATCACGGCATCTAATACATTTCTACTCTCGCGATCACCTAAATCCTCCAAAAGACCAACTGTAAGACCTCGCATGACGTCACCTAAACCCTTCTCTCAATTGGTAGAAAATTTAAGATTTCTCCATTCTAGGAATCTAAAACATGAGGCATTATGGGAGCGACTTAAAGCTCCTTATCTTACACATCCCACTTCGACTGCCAACCCTTTCATGATAAATCACCCTAAAGTCTCCGACAAGGATTAGGCTTCTACTTCTAAATCTTTAGAAGCTCAACCATCCACATCTGAACTTAAAACCTCGCGGGCACCCACCATACCGAAACAGGTTAAATCTCTCAGTGTTCGCCCTATATCAAACTTCACTCACCCACAAGTGAAGGTAGACTTGAACTCTGCCCCCCATAGTAATGGTCCTCACACCATACCAAAGAAGGCTACTAAACCACATCGGAGAACTCCTCCCCCACCTTCACCATTACCCTCTATTTTGGGCCCACATCCTTCTACTTTAATATGAGTGCTCCCTACTCCAACACCTAACAAAAAAATTGCCTCCATTACTCCCTCTACCCATCAAACATATATTTCCTTCAAAAAAATTGACATTTTTTACCAAGAAAGTGCCATCTACGCGTGTGGCCACACCACCAACCAAAAAGGTGGAACAAAAAACTCCTCCAACAACTCCTAAAAAGAAGTTGTCAACTCCTATTGCGACTATGAACACATACCCATTAGTGGGGTCCTATGCTTCACTGTTACATCAATTGTTGCAGTCTTCTAGCATCATTTTCCTGTCCATTAAGCCATATCAACCTCTCAGACCAAAACCATATTAGTTTGATGACACTAAAATCTTTGCATATCATCGCACACTTGGACATAACACTGAGTGTTGCTGCGCTCTTAAGGTTGTCATTCGTCAACACTTGAAGAAGGACACCCTTTTAATTAAGAATCCTCTTGACCATCCTTTTGACAAACCACCGACACTATCACATGCCTCTCAAACATCCTCACCTAAATCGGGATCTCAACGCAAGACTATGGTCCCTCTACCACCTTCTCCCCCTTTATTCGAAATCAACACCATTAATGTGGCCACCAAGTCACAAACCTTAAAGGATAAAGGAAAAAAGAAGGTTTCTATCCCTTGGACATATCCATTTGTCAAGCCTTTTCAACCACCAAAACCCAAGATTTCTATCTTGGGCACATCTCAACCAACATCTTCGAAACCAATTTGTGACTCCATGGTGAAACAAATTCACCAAAAACCTGTGAAGACGTCTTTGTATGACCTAATACAAAGCTCTCCACAATGTTGCCAAACCTTGATCAAAGCTTTACAGGCAGTGGAGGTCCAACCTGAAGACCCTCAACCACTAGCTACTTTAGTCAAATCTTTACCAACCATTGCCTCCATCACCTTTAATAATTCTGAGATTCCAGAGTACACCCTGGAAGATCAGGATCCTATCCTTTCAAATTAAGTTTGTCAAGCAAAAGCTTTGTAGGATGCATCCTCGCATCGCACTCCTTGTCAAAGAGGAGCTTCAACATCTTCTCTCCATCTCATTTATCCAACTCATTGATTATCTGCAATGAGTGTCAAACATTGTCCCTGTCACAAAAGTGACTGGGAGAATTTGACTTTATACTATCATTACCTCAACCAAGCATCGACCAAACATCAACCAACTTCTCAATCATCTTTAACACGTGACCAATATGGAAAGAAGCCAACGAGGCAAGTTTGATCCTAATTGGCTCAGACCTTACATAATAATGCATAAATATGGATCAGGGACTTATCATCTGTCGGCCAGAACCCAAGCCCCTTAATGCCTTATATCTACAACCATTCTATTGTTAATCAAGTAATCATTCACTTGATGTTTAACTTGAGCTCATCCCTTGCGCAACCCCCGTCATCCTCATCCCTATTCTTTTCCACCCTTTTTCCCTACAAACTTTAGCTAACCTTTTTGTAAAGCATTAATGCTTTGTCCTAATAAAAGGGAAACCTCTAAACCTCTATAGTCTAGTCCATAACTAAAAGTTTAGTCAACAAAAAACACATAAAACTAAGATGCCCAACAAAAGGTCATAAACTATAAATGTAGATTGTTCCCTCGAAGGACAGCTACATCATTACTGTAATTACTAGACTGCTCCCTTAAAGGACAGCTAGAAATCTAGCCATACAAAGTAGAATATAGACCATTCTCTCGAAGGATGGCTATGCCCAAATTTTACTACAAACACAACACCCGCTCAGAAGCTTCTCGCATCGATCAGCTTCAATATGACCATAAAACAAATCAACATCCCAAAGTAGACTTCTCGCATTGATCAGTCTACCAAAAAAATAAAAATTGACTGACAAACTATTAAGTCATTACCTTGTCTATAGTCGTTCTCCAGGTCACCTATAAAAGGGGCAAAGTTATCTCTACTAAAAAGGGTTATGTTATCTTCACATATCACATAATCAAACCTATTACCCCAACATACTCAAGGGATTTTGAACTCACTTAACGTCAAGTGATTCGAATACTTCTCTAACACAAACCAATGGTCAACGACATAATACATGAACGGGGCTTTTGTTTCTAAAAACCCTATCTATGCTATCATTATAGTCCTTGTCAATGAAAGAGCAACGCGCCTTTCACTTCTTACATACCTTCGTCACATACAACCAACCCAAACCAAACAAGCCCAAACCAAACCAAACCAAACATACAACCAAAACATATTTCCTAAACCACTAACATGACATCATGACATCATGAATTATTATAGCCCATTCACACTAGTTTCTATGGAAAACAATACACATGGAAACTATTAACCACGCAAATTATGTCAAGCATATACCATCACCAATATGGAAACTTGTTGAAGCATAAATATACTCATTTCATTTTTAGCATACACCATCACCAATATGGAAAATTGTTAGGGATGAAAAACCACATCACCAATGTTACAGAATACACCATCACATAATATAGAAAAGAATGTAACATCATCATACTCATTTCATTTTTAGCATACACCATCACCAATATGGAAAATTGCTAGGGATGAAAAACTACATCACCAATGTTACAGAATACACCATCACATAATATGGAAAAGGCTGTAACATCATCATATATTCATCATTTCAAGCATGTACCATCACACATATGGGAAATGCTAGCAACCCTAACCTGACCAAAACAACTATCAACCTCTTTGACTCTTCTTCCCTTTTGGGGAGAACTACATTGGCCTGAGGCCCTTATAACAGGGGCTATGTAGGCAACACTCAATTGACATAGAGTCTTCTAGAGTTAGCTCAGCCATTCACCCGTTCGTCTCCCTAATGATGTCAGCCATTCGTTCGTTCATATACTTGATGGACGAACCATATAACCTTTAACCATGACCTAACCTAGTCAAAACCAATCTATAACCTACCCTCTTCTTCCATTTTAGGGAGAACTACATTAGTCTGAGGCCCTTAAATAATAGGGATTATGTAAGCAGCACTCAGTTGACATGAAGTCTTCTGGGGTTAGCTCAGCCATTCACCTGTTCGTCTCCTTAAAGACGTCGGCCATTCATTTATTCATCTACCTGATGGACCAATCATATCACCTTTAACCATGACTTAACCAGCCCAAAATTATACCCACACAACTAGTCCTAACATAGTAGAAGTCATCTTAGACTCCTCCTGGGGCACATTGGAGATCACATATATCTCTCTAACCACAACAAACACTTGAGATCACATATATCTCAGCCCGACTCGACAAATGACCTTGGAGATCATGACTATCTCCTCTAACCACAACCACTTTTGAGACAACTCTGCCTTGGTTGTTTTGATTGCATATATGCTATCTCACGAATAGTTAGCAAATTGTACACACCTCACATTATGACCCTCACACGTATTATCAGATTGTGACCAAGTTGATCCCCAATATGTGTGACATTTTCGTGTTTTCTAAGAGCACTTCCTAGCCTAAGATACTTAGAACACGACGACCATTGGAGCTACAGCTTTGATCGTTTAACCCAATCAGCTACGACTAAAAGCTAGGGCCCGGTTACTTTGATTTTAGCACTCCTCGACCTTGTCTATGACAATTTGACCTACTATCACGTGATGTGGTATATGCGCAATCTCAACTATTGCAGCGTTCACACTCCAACTTCACCATACTCATCCACTGCCTATCAAATCGACACTCGATTTCAGGTTTCCTTCCCTCAACTTCCACTTTCAGGGGGAATACCTCATCCCATACCTGGGGCAACTAAAAACATCTATTTTTGTCTTACAGTTCATCAAGAACAACTAATAAGATAAAAAGGAGAAAATGTAGACACTAAAATTGTGTCGACTCCCTTTGGTCCCTTACACACCTTATTAATTTAAAATAAACAATTTATTTTAAATTATGACCTCACCTAGACACCTCACCATGACACCTCACCTTGGACACCTCGCCCTAAGACCATTTGCTACCCCATGAGGCACCCTGAGACTAGGTCATCTACACATGACCTATTTTCACTCCATCATAACCTCTCTAACTAACTCTCATGCCTAATAACCCCGTTCTTTGACCGTTCTCCAATGACAAATGCACTTGGTGGATGGAGAACGGGCAAAAGGCTAAAAATAGCCCTTTTACCCATTCTCTGGCCACCAACGTCGATCAACTATCAGTCGACACCAGCGAGATCGCCGACATCGGTTACTTAACATGAGTTCTAACCTCTTGACTCTAATCTCTAATCTCTAATCGCTTCTCTTCCTCTCTGAACTCTGAGACATCGACGCGCACACTCTAAGACCAAACATCAGAGTTTGACTAATGCTCTCCTGGGTACAAAAACTCTGCACAAGTGACTCCAAACTGGATTTGAACATTGCACGAGGGCTTCGACATCAGCCACAACAGGAATATGCATTTTAACACCCTTGGTTCTTCTAACAGAGCTAAGTATTATTCTATTTCATTTTAGTAATTTAGATTACATTAGTAATTATTTTTTATTTACTATTTATAAATACTATCAACCAGACCCGACTTCCTACGTAGAAAGGTTGAAAAGCCTTCCTTCTATTCTTATCCTCTTTTTACACCTATCCCCGACCTTTGCCCCCTCTTAGATCCTATTCACTATCTTGCAACCCTGCACAGACCCTTAAACTCACAGACTCCTCTGTCGACCACAGACATACCTAAAAACCCGTCCAAGGCCCACTGCCCCTACCGACATCAGCAGTATAACCGACGTTAGCATCATGGACCAACCGACGCCGATAGGACTACCAACGTCGGCGACTATGACAGACTGATTTTAGAGAATAGGTACGCATTGTTTAATTTCTCTTTCTTAGTCTTTCACCATTTATTTTTATACAAATCTCTTTGTCATAAATAGTGGACTGTCATCCCTCACAGAGCTTTACGCTTTCAGGACTGAGCGTTGCTTGGCAGTCCACCATATCTTTATCTAACACTCTCTTTGTTTAAGTCTTATTCTTATCTACTGGTGTCTTTCTCCACAGCCAAAGAGGAGCTCCTATAATGCTTGGATACGGTGCGCAACTTAATCCGGGTAACGTACAAACCCTTGACCCTTAACGTTTAGTTTCTTTCTTCTTTTGAATGTAAAAAGCAAAAACGAGTAGAAACACATGGTTTTTGGGTACCTAAGGATGCTCATTCTATAGAGTTAAAATTATCTGTAGAAAATACTATGTTATGGCACCAGAGACTAGGCCACATTGGAGAGAAAGGTCTTAGGACCTTGAAGAATAAAAACCTTGTTGAATTTTTGACAGATTGCAACCTTGAATTTGATTTTTATGAGCATTGTATTTATCATAAATCTTGTGGTGTATTGGATCTTATTCATTCTGATGTATTTGGTCCTATTAATGTTCATTCAATTTCAAAATCCATGTATTATGTTTCATTTATTGATGATTATAGCATAAGGACATGGGCTTATTTTTTGAAGAGTAAATATGAAGTTTTCAATCATTTTAAAGAGTATAAAGCAATAGTAGAGTTTTAGACTGGAAAAAAAATTAAATGTCTGAGGACTAACAATGAAAATGAATCTTGCTCTAATTATTTTGATAGATTTTGTAAATATTGTGATATACAGAGACAAAAGACAATTCCATATTCATCTCAACAAAATGGAGTTGTAGAAAGAATGAACAAGACACTGATGGAGAAGGCTAGAGTATGCTTAGTGGTGTTGGACTGGAACAAAGGTTTTGGGTTGAACTTATAGCCACTTCTTACTACCTGATTAATAGGTCTCCTACATTAGCCCTTGTTGATAAAAGACCTATGGAGGCATGGTCGAGCCATAAGCCTTCATTGAGACATCTTAGAGTTTTTGGTTGCGAGGTATATGCACATGTGACAATAAAAAAGTGGGCTAATTTGGAGAATAAGGATATTAAATGTATCTTCATCAGTTACAACTATGGTTTGAAAGGATACAAGCTTTGGGATCTAGTAGCATAAAATGTATTACATTCTAGAAGTGTTTTTTTAAAATATACTAAGCCTTATTTTGTTATACAACAGTCAAAATAAATAGAAAAGAAAGAAGTGACTTAACTTCCTCTGATGCCTGAGAAAGTTGAGTCAAGACTCCATGATAGACAAGAATTTGAGGAGAGATCATCAATCTCTAAATATTTAGAAGAGGAGGAAGATGAAGAAGAACCTCCACCTCAGCTTGTTTTAAGGTCTACGAGGTGTTGAAAACCACCTAAAAAATATGGGTATTCCCCTGATGATTGGAGATGTATATTTGTTTTGAATACTAACATTAATGAACCAAGATCTGTAGAAGAAGCTTTGGGTATGAATGATGTAGAGTCCTGGAAGATTACTATGGAAGAAGAAATGACAACTTTGAAAAAGAATGATACATGAGACCTTGTACCATTTCCTGAAGGACGTAAACCTATTAGATGCAAATGGGTATTCAAGATTGGTTCAAATGGTAGTGTTGAAAAGTACAAAGCATAGTTGGTTACAAAAGGTTACTCTCAAGTTGAGGTTGTTAATTATGGTGAGATATTTTCTCTTATTGCTAAAATGGCATCCATTAGATTCTTGCTTTCTATTACAGTAGATTATGATTTAGAGATTGAGCAAATGGATGTAAAGACTACTTTCCTTCATGGTGATTTTGGAGGAGATTTATATGTCACAACCAAAGCACTACGTGGTGAAAGATAAAAGTAATTTGGTTTGTAAGTTAAATAAATCCATGTATGGCCTCAAATAGAGTCTTCAAATGTGGTACCAAAAATTTGATACATATGTGTTGAGTTTAGAGTTTGAGCATTCTACATATGATCATTGTGTTTATTATAAAACTGATGGTGATCATTTCCAGGTTATTGTTTTATATGTTGATGATATATTTTTTGTTGGCAATGGGAAAGTTTTGATTTCAGAACTTAAATATCAACTCTCAACAAGTTTAAAATGAAAGGTTTTGGTGTTATAAGACATTCTTGGGATGGAGATTAGAAGAGATAGAATAAAAATCTATGGCTTGGCCAAATTAAGTATGTGATTTCAATATTACAGAGGTTTAACATGCAGGATTGCAGACCATTATGTGTTCTTTTTTTAGTTGGAATGAAGTTATCTATTTCACAATGTCCTACATCCCCATTAGATATGCAAGACATGAGCAGAGTGCCTTACCATAGTGATTTTTTAAGCTTAATGTATCTTATAGTCTATACTAGACCAGATATTACCCAAGTAGTGGGAGTTCTTTCCCATTATATGTTTAATCTTGGTAGAGTTCATTGGGATGCGAATAAAAGAGTCTTTAGATATTTATGGGGTACCTTAGACTATTCCTTATGTTATTATGGTGACTTGATTGGAGACATTCTCTTGACATTCATGGTTATGTGGATTCAGACTGGGCATATGACACTAATAGTAGAAGATCCACTAGTGCTTATGTATTTACTTTATTTGGTGGTGTAATAAGTTATATGAGTAAGCAACATGTTGTATTAGCTTTGTCCACTACATAGGTAAAGTATATGGCAACAACTCATGCATTTAAAGAAGCCATTTGGTTTAAGAGACTGTGTTCAGATGTTCTATTAAAACATGGTACAGTGACAGTTCATTGTGATAGTTAAAGTGTTATTTTCCTAACAAATAACCCAGCATTTCATGCTAGGACCAGACATATTAATGTACAATAGCATTTTATGAGAGACATGGTTGAGGATGGCAGGGTGAAGCTGATTAAGGTAGACTTTGATGAATGTTACAGATTCATTAACTAAGCCTGTGAGCATAGAGAAGTTCATATGGTGTTCAGAGTTTATGGGTCTCTCGGCCCCTAACAATTGAGTTCATGATTGTATGGTCGTCCTAGCACTTGTGAGGTATTCGACGAGTGGGAGAATGTTTGGAATTAAGGTGTCTCAACCTTGACAATTCCTAAGTTTATTTTTCCATATTAAATTTGGCATTTATTTGTGCTCCATCAAAATGGGGCATGGATTTTTTAGTTGGCACTTTTACTACATGTTGGTGCCTTGCAAAGTCATGTATTAGTGGTCAAAATATGGCCACTTAGTGGTATATCATGAAAGGCTATTTTAAAGCATGATATGACCATTTTTATAACTTTTATAAGGGTCAAAAGTAAGGGAATCTATTTTGGACGGGAAAACACATGTGCACCACACCTCATGAGAGGTTGACACATGAGTATACATGGGTGGGCCCATGGTTGGTACATGGTTTGTGCACATGGGTTGGCACATGATTTTTAAAAAACATAAATGGTTTCCAAGTTGATAGAAGCCTACAAAATGAAGACTTGAGGAGAAGTTTGTATGAGTTGTTCTAGGTACTAAAACTCTGTGAAGTACAATTAATTTCTCTTGATTGTATGTTGGTGATGTTCTTGTGAAGGATTGATCTACAAGTATATTGTAATCATTTTTGATTGTCAATAATATATTGAGTTGCTTTGGAGTGTGGGGGTTTTCTCCCAAAAGGGTTTCCCCGACGTAATCACCTTTTATGATATATTGCTGATTTTAGTTTATGTGTTTCTTATTATTTTTGTAACATGTTAAATTTATTTTACATATTCTCCTCTCAAGGTTAGTGCAAGGAATTCTTTCCGCGATCTTATATTCCTTTCAATTATTTTCATTAGAGGCATAAAAATCAAAAATTCACCACCAGATCAATAAGAAATTGTAGATGGGCACTTAGTAGTTTTTGGGGATGTGATGAAAATATTATTGCCTGAAAGAGATATTTCTTCCAATTTGTTTCCATACAAGGAATTTTATAGTTACAAGCCACTTGTCACATCATTTTTTCCCATGTTAGATTTCAAAGGCACTTGTGATTAGCATTATAGATCATGATTAATAATGTACATATTAATTTATTATTACCAAGAATGTTGAATTTAGCTTTACGTTTATGAAATAACTAAGTTTTATTATATTGCTTTGTATATTCATGCAATTAATGGAATTAATTTTCATTCATATAAGTGAATGTAATGCAATTATGGGCAATGATTGACATTGTATATCATCAAGTTTTTACTATTTTATATTATATGGATTTGATATCAAAAACTAAATCATCTTCTTCAACTGACCCTCTCTGCATAATGTTTTGAGGTTAATATTTGATAGCAGATGGTTTGGCATTGTTTTAGATTAAGGTAAAAGCAAGTTTTGAAGGGACCCCAAAACCCTTTACATCAAAAAAAAAGATAAACCATTAAGCACAACTAGGTTTTTTTAAAAAACCTATTACCAGTAAAATAACTAAACCAGATTTTATAGGGACCTATTACCAGCAAATATGACCAGATAAAACTACTATCAAAACACTGAACGGAAAGTTAACAGACTGGATCAGCAACCTGAAAAAACTCCCAAACCAGTAATCAGCAAACCAGTAAAGCAACCAGTTTACTAATCCAAAAAAACCAGTCAGCAAAAGGGAACCTTAGATTTTCCTTTTGAATTGAGGTTTTTTTTTTTTACTCGACCGAAGATTCATATCTAGAGGGGGGACCAAACACTGACTTCTTCCTCTTAACAGTTGTCCATCCATCCTCTAACTTTGTTGCCTCAGCAACCCATGCCTCAGAAGACAATGATCCATGGAACCCAGGGGACACGGAGGCCGCTACAAATTCCTTATGAGAACTAGACGAAGTTTGGTTTCTAGGAGGATCCGCCAAAACAGGGGAAGAGACCAATGTCACCTCAACCACTAGCTCAGGAAGATCACTACCCACAGCCTCCTCAGGAGCTTCAAAAGAATGTTTCACCAAAGAATCCTCCTCAACCACCGGCTCGGAGAGAATACTATCCTCAGTCTTGGGAACATCTAGAGCTTCCACGGGTTGTTTAATCGTGTAATGTTCAGAGGAAGCCTCAGACCACCAAGAACGTGGTCGTCTGGATTTGGATTTCCCAGCAGCACAATGATCAGCAATATGACCCGTCAGGTGGCACTTCCTACACCGAAAAGGGATACCCTCAAAATCCAACATTTGTGTCCAAGTACCCCTTGGGGAATCCAGGCAAATCGCCTCAGGGAGGCCCTTAGAAACATCCAAATCTACCAGAAAGCGTGCATAGGTTGAATGGGATGGTTTGGCATTGTTATTATATGGTTATTTAATTTAAATGTTATAAATCTGGATTTCAATTCAACCTACTTCTACCTCAGTGACAATACGATACATTTTTATTTAACCATTAGCTATATGAGCATTGAAAGGCAATGTTAAAAGAACAAACATCCAAATCATCTAACATTAATATTTTAAGATTGTGTAAGATTTTATAGATGCTTGAGTATTTTCAACCCCATGGGTTGTGTCATTTCCACATATTTAAGATTTTGTATAAAATTTAATAAATATATGCTAACCAAATTTTATTTAGTTTAGGGAAATATTTTTACAAAAGAGGTGTGTTGAGTAAAAATTAATAATAGTTAATATTCAGTCTATAAATTATTAAACAAGAACATACTAAGGGGAGAGAGGTCATTTTGAGAGATAAAGAGCATAATAATTAGTAGAGGGTGTTGCCTCCGAAGGGATAAGGAGGACTGATAACTACACAAGTCCAACCCTTTAATCATGCAATGCCAACACAAGGCATCTGGATGAAGCCCAAACTCAGAAGAGTCAATGTTGTATGTGATGGTTCAATAAAAGCTACTTTTACACCCCTACCAAGGAAGTGAATCTTCCCAGCAAATGATGTAGATGGACTTGAACAATAATAAATATATAAGAATAATTTTTGGAGTATACCTCAATTTAACTAGTGGTTATCTAATGGTAGTTTATAAATGTTATAGGATAGTTTGGCGAGTCTATTTTTCCACATATGTATTTCTTATTTCCTCATTTGGAGTAGAAGCACAAGTGGGTTGGGTACAGTTTAAAATATAATGCCCAATATTAATTCAAACTTTATTTTTACCACTTAATATTTCATATTCTTAGCTTGTGCAAAATGATTGCCACTTGGATATCTCACAAAACCCATCATTATTAACTTTATAAAATAATGGAAATACCATTACTATGTTGTACAAGTTCAAACATCATCCTTCCAAATATTGGATCAATAACCATACTAACTCAATATCTACAAGGTTTAAGTTGAGTGTAATGCCTAATGGATTGTGTATAGTGATGTTTCTTAAGAGCCTTGTGTTAGGTTGAATGTAAAATAGATGCCTTTTAAACTTACATCTTTCTAGCTTGATATAGACCTTGTGGGCATTGTCTTCTTCTGTTGCGCTTGTTGGTGTAGGTTTTTTTCCACCATGTGGTTTTTCATACATAGTCTAGTTAGCTTGATTAAGTGTCACTTAAGTATTTAATAAAGGTCATTGGGAAATATAATCCCACATTCATGAGGATATGAGGACATGTCTATCTTCCACCTATATATGTACATTTTCTAAATCTATTTGGCCAATTAATGTAGAACCAACTTGTCACGCCCAAATTTTCACCCAAAAAAAACCCATAAAAACACTAATATTTTTTTTCTTCTCTTGTGCAGCACTAAACTTCGCATTAGAGGACAATTCAGTGTTAACACATTCCCAACTAATGCGTGCAATAAATCTGTGCAAGCAAACAATCTCTAAAAACACTCTACCTTACTTCTAACCATTTTCGTACCTATGAGTACTCTTATAAAGTGTAACCCTCCAAACATAAGTGGAATTATCCAAACTTGATGCATCCAGACTTGCCAAGCATACTGTCATCAAGTTCCAATTTCATTAAATCGCCCAAAAAATGGCGATGGATAAAATAACCCCACAATACAAAAAGTAATTCTAAAAGTTATTCCATATTATTTTATCTCTAGTCTACTGTTATGAACTTTACAAGTGCCTTCCAATGATTGAAACACTAAAATCACTCAGCTTTCAAAAATGAATTTAGCACAAAATTCTATTCTGCAAGCAATTTCTTGAATAATTCAAATTTGGAAATGGTCCACTAAAAATAGTAGAATCATTCAAAATATTAAGATATAGTTTTATTATAAATTTAAAGATAAAATCAATCATTATAAACTTATGGTTAAGCCTCAGGACTCCTGTAACTAACTTAACCAACTCCAATATTAAATGACTTCGAGGATTGTAATAGAACTTCAGTTGCAAAACGTTGTCAGATGCCTCAAGAGATGGGTCCACCAAAATGGTTTGAGCTGAGATAGGAAGGTTATCATTGCATGTCCTAATTTTCTTTACATAAAGCTGGAACCTGACAGTTTTCATTTCGATTTTAAGCAAGGTTTGTTATTTTTGAAAGGCGGAGTCTAGGATGAATTTATTAGATTTGATCAAGTGATAATCACCCATTTACATTACTAAATCTCAATTTTCAAGCTTATTAAATCCATATAAGATTAATCTTGAGGTGACAAAAGTTATTATCTAATAACACTACTCAAGCCATCATCAAAACAACTATTCCATCCAGGGTCAACAAAACACGTAAGTCTGATTCTAAGGTTAATTTGGAGATAAGGTTACTTGACTTTCAATAACAAAATTTTCAACATCTCCTACTACACTCTAAGAGGATTATCTTACTACCTTCAAAATGAAGGCCTTATTTACTTCATTTATTTGTAACCAAATCTTGCTCAATTGATTTATGCATCTTACTCAATTTAACTTTCAATTACAACATATCATGATATAAAAAGGGATTTGCACAACCATATTACAAAATGATAATTTCTTTCTATTATTGAATTCGTCTAACCCAAATTTGCTATTAATCTAATTCGGTTCAAGATATGTTAATTGTTATACTTATCACCCAATCTACATTATAATCTAAGGAATAAATGATTCACATTACTTGTCCTCTAGGCCTTAGAAAAGACTAATTAAGCTTCTAATTCAAATTAATTCTGTTTAAAATTAAAGTCTCTAGTTACTTCTCAGCTCCCAGGAGAATGTTACACACACTTATAAGGACTTCATAATCGTAGGACCAACTTAATTAAATGAATACAATGACAACCACTAGGTTTGATTTTACTTTGCCTACGTCAAAAAATATGCATAATAGTCCCACTATATTTGACAAGAGGCTACTAGAGAAGGACATTCCACAACTTATGATGTCATACACAATAGTTATTTTGATTCCCAATTTTAAACCAATGGTTAGGTCATATCAATCCCTCATTTATTGGTACAACATTAAATACATCACTTTGCTGGCTCACAAGGAGACTAATGAGTAGGTATTTCGAGTATTATTCTAAATTAAGAGTCTTGCATCATTTGGTTACTTTACTAAAACCAACCTTTTTTTTCAGCTTGATTAACAAAGATAACAAATACACATAATAAATTAATTTGCTCCTACAACTATCTTAGACCATGAAGTTTACCACACGAGTAGATAACTAGGCTCAATTTCATTTACCAATTTCTCATAGTTAAGGATGCTAATATAAACAAACTTTAGATTAGGAAAAAAAATGATTATAAATATCTGGATAACACCAACAATAGCTTTATGTTTTTTGACCAAAGAAAAAAAACATAATATCATTCCTAACAAAGAAGTCAAGTCTTTTAATTCCACATTAATATGAGAAGGAAGATTATACTATTTGTGTATTTACAAATGAACTCAGAGATTATATTTTGCAAACAATACAACCAACACATCAAATACTTGATATCTTATATCTCATATGATCTTGTATCTTTTTTTTTTGCACCTGCATATCAACACATGCATCAGCTTAAGCTGACAAGTGAAATCCATTTGCAATCTTTCAAATTAACCAAATAATATACAGATCAACAAGATATAAAAATAATGATTTCTACCTATGTTTTCATCACTAGACCAACCTAACTCAAGGTTAAAGTATTATACGAAACAAACTCTTTTATCATTATAAGAAACATACACAATTTCACATTTCTTTACTATCTAACTAACAATATTACATCTCAACTTTAACAATAAATGAATGCTAATCGTAAAGATATACAAATTTCAACATAAAGAGGAATGGTCATTAAGCAATTAGAATTTTCAGTTGGGTTGAAAATCAAGGAATAAAAAGATGCTTTGGGAAAGGGGTATCCAAATAAAGTGATACTTTGCCATTCAAATAATTACGTCCAAGATTAAGACTATACAATAAAAAAAAGAAACTAGAATCATAATATTATTTTACTATTATTGTCCCCACTAAACTCGAACCCAAAAAAATGAGGATTACCCATTCACAAGTCACCCATTTCCTCTTAAATGACAGTATTAAAGATAAGATAAACCTTTCTAAATAAAGGACAAACTAGAAGAACATTCCAAGGAATAAATACACCAAACAAATTGAAAAAGAAGGATATTTATTATTCAAGAATGTAAGAGACTATATTGTTGTCATGCACCCCCATTAGGCTCTATGCTCCATTATTTTGCCACTGGGTGGTCATTTAAACATCTAAACGGTATAATTGGTTATAAATAACTTGGTTTCAAAATGGTGGTAGTTTGGAAGTGCAAAACAGAGACTTGAGGAGTTTAAACACAGGAAACAAAAGTGAAGCGGCTAGCACTCCTAGAAAGAAACATGACCACAATACATATCCATTATATATGTCCTATCTAGACATGGAGATAGGCTCATATATTCATAGTCTATTGAAAGCAAAGAGGGGCCTTGTGCATCCGTTGAAATCCTTGACTGAATTGGAATACGATTCTGCTTGAGTTGAAACAGTTTAGATAAAAAGAATGGTGGCACTTATATATATATTTACAACACAGTCAAAAGTGGAACAAATCTGGAAATGTAAAGGGCTTTCTACTACCCAAGGCATCAAAATCAGAGGATGCAAATATATTCAAACCCATTTATATACTGTTGTGCCATTTTCCAGGCTTTCATCCCAGGCTAAAATTTTAATTCAATCAACCCCAATGTACAACTACACCATATCTTTAAAATAAAACAAAATAAAAATTATTCCAAGTAAATTGTGCACCATATTCAACCAACAAAAGGTTATAATGACAAATTCTATTGTTGTTGTGCTAACCAAACCACAAAACAATAAGATTTATTTCTGCCCTCCTCTATCTTTATGCCATTCCTAGACCAAAACTGATAACAATAAAAAAAAAAACCATTCTACTCTATAGCTATGCCATATACAACTATTGGGCTGATTTCTATCTCCAACTACACCATCAATCATATCTCTGGTGTTAATCTAAGTTCAACAAATAATCTATAGTTGGAACCTAGAACTCAGAGGATAACAAAGTAGAGATGAAGGAAAAACATCAAACAAGGATACAACACAAACTAAAATCACTTCATTCGATCATTCATTATCAGAATAACATGAAAGAGGCATCATAGAATGCACTTGCCTAGTTCCATCTAGACAGCGCCTTTCTTTTTCTCTATCTTGAAAACTCTTGAAATCCACCAATCAAGGGCTTTCACTTGAAAGTCCTTCACTCCTCAACATGGCACATTTCTCTTCCAAATTAATGGATCTATTTTCCCACTCATCTCTCAACGATTTTATGTGTGACTTATGCATTTAATGCCCTCTACCACTTGGGTGGCGTCCCATCTCAACCAAAATCTTGAAAGTTATCTTTTCTTATTAAAAATTCTCTTCTCCTTAACT
This sequence comes from Torreya grandis, assembly GCA_037957365.1. Lineage (NCBI taxonomy): Eukaryota > Viridiplantae > Streptophyta > Pinopsida > Cupressales > Taxaceae > Torreya > Torreya grandis. Next base: position 1,293,730 of record JARHVA010000236.1, on the reverse strand, counting down.
GCCATCGATAACAGGACATGGGTGCCCCATGTGCTCCCTTACCAAACTCACCTGCCATTACTAAACATCCACGCTACCCATTTGTCTTGAAGTTTGCCCATATTAAATATATGGAATGCATAAATCATATTTATAAATGAATAAATAATTGAATGATGGCTATAAGAATAAGAAAGCTAGGGCATTTATGGTTCATAAATTTATTATTAATAATTTTATATTAGTAAAATTATATATAGGTATATATAAAACGTTTAATATGGTATGTGTATATACATATATATCCATATATTTGTTCTAATAATGAAAGTAAGTATTTATTTTAATTATTAATTATTAAATATGTCTATTTAAATTATAATGCAATGTCAGATTCAAAATGTATAACAATGATTGCTTTGGGTTTGTCATTTACCACCTTGATTAACCATTCTATTATTTCTCATAATTTTCCATTAACAAAAGATAGTGGCATCCATTTAACTCCACCATTGTCTCAGATTAATGTTATATTGCATACTAGAGGAAATGCAGCGAAGATACTAATACCCTAAGTCATAGTCGGTGACACTATTCATTGGAAATCAATATGGGGACATCACTCACTAATCACCCACACAAGTCATAACACATGTAATGTGATGAACACATTGAAATTAACAAGGTACGTTTGGTCACCATGAGGGGTAATACACAACTAGGAATGTTATTATATTTAAATATTTGTGCACATTGTGAGTTTTCTTCTTCTTAGGTGTTCATGATTTCAATACTCCATATAGTTTCACATTCGTGCATTTAATCCTATCTTCTCTAATCCTCAAGTGTGGCCCACTCCAACATGGTAACAAACCATTTTTGGTAGTCAAATTCCATTATTCCTATTATGAAATCTTGAGTTTCAACTTGTATGTCATATATCTACCATTCATTGACCTAGCTATTGAAGATTCACTTTTTTCTCGATTTTGTTCTTCTTATGAGGTCCTCTATTGGTCCAAACTCAGAAAAATAATAAGAGAAAAGTGTCTCTCATGGGTCATATATCATTTGGTAGGTTTTCATACAAAATGACTAGCACCATCAAATTCAAATGGTACCAAAACCCTAAGATTGATTATAAACATGACATAATTTCATGACAGTCAATTTTGACTATTTCAAAGGGTTCAATGCATTTTTGTGAGTTTTATGCAAATTTATACCATCAACGTCTCCGAGGAAAAATATTTTTCTAGGTTTTTCTAGGTTTTTGGATATGCTTAGGTCTTTGGTGGATTTTTGAGGACATCATACAATTTTTTGTGGATCTAAGGTTTTGTGTATAGGTTTGGCATTTTAATGTTTTGTGTCTAGGGTTGGAATTTTACTAGGTTTTGTAGTCCTTTGGATTTTTGAGTTGATCAATTGGATTGTACTAGAAACCATACATGAGTCTGACTATACATGTGACATGTAGTTCCAACTAGCGACTTGAGTCTGTATATGCAATATGCAGCTTCAACAGTGACTATACTTGGCGAACCTCTGGTTTATTGTACCTAGTCAACCTCTTGTTTATTGAACCCAACTAACTTACTAGTTTATTATACTCGACTGACCTATTGGTTTACTATACATGTAGTTAATTGTAACAAGCAACCCATATTTATGCCACATTTTGCTTGGACTATGCGATTTGTGAAATCACATTAAATTCAATCGAGTGAAGCATGGCACTATTCATGTGCAAGTTGGAGTCATTTTTTGGGTGATGTCACTCTCCCATCAATCAAATCAATCAAAAGTGGGAACTCAACCTCACCCTTAACCCCTTGTCACATGGAAATTAATCCCTTGGTCAAAACCAACCCAAGGGAGCTTAACTTTTCAATGAAAAGTTGAGTCAAGATTTTTGCAAAATCAAAAATTTTATTTTGATTTTTTTTTTAAAATTTTCAACTCACATAATTTTCAGCCTATAACTCTTTTTAAGGTGCAATTTTTTTGGAAAGTGTGAGTTTTTTCGAGATCTACACATTTAAACTATTCTTGAGCTTTGTAAAATTGATCCTATGTAGTTTTAGAGGATTTTCATTTCTTGTTCTCTTTTACATACTTGTTTTGCTTCTATATACGTGTTGATTGTATACAAAATTAAATGTGTTGATTTGTACACACTCAAATATAATATGTCAACCTATGTATTATTAGAAGAAATTTGGTGACTATTGCATAGATTATTCATTTGGATATACTTTTGACTAAGTATAACGTCCATCACATTAAGCGTGCATGGTTACTTGTGATCATGTTGACTCACTTATCTCCACTTGGGAGATATTAGATGAGGATAGTTGATTCTACTCCAATAGTTCTTATTGGAAAGACCAACTATGTTTTATGCAAGATGTACATGGAACACTTGCTCATGGAACAGGTCCTTATTTCATTTCTATATGGATGAATTATTGTTCCCACTAACCCTTGTCAATACAATGATTGGGTCAGCTACCATGACTATGTCTATGGTGACTTATTGATGTATGTTTCATGGAATCTACAACACCATGTGGAGCACACAAAGTGTTTCTCCATTGTTTTGAGCACTCTTTAGACTCTTTTCAGAGATCTTGTTGATATTTATATCATTCCTAATTATATTTCTTGTGCCAACACATTCTTGATGGACAGTTCTCTTCCTTTTGTTGAGCCACCACTACAAGATGAAATTATGTCAGATCTTAGTTGACCTATTATAAAATCCACATTCATTCCTATATAGAATGTTACTCTTCTAAAGCCATCAGAGATTTACTCTTCATAGTAGGACATTTTATGGGATGTGTAGTCACATGACATGCACTTAGATTCCACCTTCCCTTGTTCCTACTACACAGTTTAGAGTTACTCCTTTAAGATATTATAGTGATTCTTTGCAGTAGGATTCTATATGTATTCTGGATTCACCTTATTGGGACACTTTTCTACCAGACATCTCTTTTTTATTTGTAGAATCTCACATTTTTGATCTATAAGACATTGAGGATGTTCATATTCTCTTTGATAGTCACACTGTTAGAGTTACATCTTCTTCTCTGCATGTAATGAGGGTACTTATAAACCCTCATGCTCTCTTCTTAATACTATGCTTTCATTAATGCAATCTTCTACAGTTAGGCATGTGATTCCTAAATAGAGTTTGGCACATTTGAGCATGAGATTAGAGGCACTTGAACATTTTCCAAAGTTTTACATCTGATTCATACCTACATTCCACATGAGTGGAAATTCAACTATTTGATAGCTTAGGGTTTCTTTCTTATGAAAGGAAGAGACATAATTTGTTGCAGAGGGACCTACTACAACATTCACCATGTGACATTTTTCACTTACCTTCTCTCTTCTTTTTGGAGGCACACATTTGCCATGTTTTGTAGGATACAGGGTGGTTACACGCAATTGTAGCTTCTAGTAGGGCATTTTAGCGTGCTCTACTTTTTTTCTCTCTTTTGGGGGAGGCTGGGGGGAGTTTTTCCTATGGGTTTTTTTTTTCCTACTTTATGAAAGATTGATATGTACTTGGGTACCTCATTAGGCCTTTGTGCTATGACCCAATTCTACTACCCACCTAAACTACGCTTAAAGGGGGGTGTTGGTGTAGGTTTTTTCTCCACCATGTGGTTTTTCCTACATAGTCTAGTTAGCTTGCTTAAGTGTTTAATAAAGGTCATTGGGGAAGATAATCCCACATTCATATGTATGTGATGACATGTCTATCTTCCACACACACACACACGTTATACTAGGAATGTTATTGCATTTGAATTCTTTTGCACATTGTGAGTTTTCTTTCTCTCGTGTGTTCATAATTTCACTACTCCATATAGTTTCACCTCTGTGCATTTGATACTATCCAGTCCGATCCTCTAGTGTGTCCCACGCCAATAGTGCTCAAATCAACATCATTAACTTATGAGCATTATATTGTAGAATTACCTAAGTACACCTTCCTTTGAATATATTACCATTGGGTTAATGATTTAGTAAAAAATAATTATAGATTGAATAACTTAGTACATGAAAATTTATGACAACCATCGTTAGTTATTTTTAGATTTTTTACATTAGCTAACAATTAACAAAAGTCATTTCTGATCATTCTTACAGAACTAGAAACTTTATATGCTTGCAAACCTTAAGTTAATTAAGGTTTTTTCTATTAAATAACTATCAGATAGATTTAGTAAAACCCCCTTGAAGCATGAAAACCCAAATCAAAATGGATGCATTTAAATACCTTGAGATGCCTTTCATAATGTGTATTATGCTTTCTTAGTTAACCAAGTATAAGGCTAATGGTGCACAATGTAATATGTTTATGCTTTATACTAATATTAGTACAACATTTACTTAGATACAAACTACTTGCAAACCATAGACATTAGATGCAATGAATTTAATGGAATGAAGGATTAGGAGAACATATGGAATTTGAGTTTTGCATCTATTGAACTTAAAGTGGGAAACATATTTCATATAGGTATTTTGGTTTAAAAAAGGTTTATGAATGTTACATGCTAAATGATTTCTAGATCTGGAATCATGCTTTAGTTTGATCTAGTTTCATAACCTAAAATGCTAAGATTTCTTGTCAATTGTATTTTCGATCCTAGTGCTAGTATTGAAAGATAACAATCCTCATAAATGGTATGGGACACTTACAAGTAGGATTATCATTTGGGTACTATACTCAAAAAGGAGGACTTTCTTTTGATCGTTTTTACTCTTTCCGAATCTATTATTTAAAACCCTAAATATTTTGATCATGGATAACCTGAGGTTTAGGGGTGGAATGATAGTGAATAGAAGATCCTTAGAATATTTATACAATTTAAAATATAAACCAATTTTGGACATTATTAAACTCACACTGGATATTGAATCCTTATTGAGTGATAAATTAATTTAAGGATGAGACTTTGACCAACTATTAAAACATGTTTTTGGGATGATGAGCCCTTATATAATGTAATTATAATTTTAGATATTGTTATACTTAACTAGATAGTGTTAAGTCTTGGACCAAATATTATATAATGTTTTAGTTTGATGAATGCTCATTAACCTATGTTATTAATTTTGGGATGATGAAACTTATAATGGACTTGAATACTTGTTGGGATAAAAGTGGTGTTAGATTACGAGACCTTCAAGAGCCCTATGTTGGGAATTAATGTTTGATTTCAAATGAGATTTACCTTGCTTGGTTAATTTATAAATCATTTCACCTTTGGCATAATGAGATATTACCTTAAAATGGAATCATAACATGACACCTTAAAAACAAAGATCCTGGATCTTTAATATCAATTACAGAATAATTGTGGAAGTTAATCCTTTGTTATTTGTAATACATACTAGAAGATATTCCTTTTTGGACTAATAATCACACCCTCTTGTATCTTGATTCCATCTTGACTATGATAAACTCATTAATAAAACACACTCAATATCCAAACAACTTAAGATAAAATATAGTTTTGACATTCAGATTATACTCTCGGGTTACACCTTGTTTTGGTGATACAACTTATGCTTGATATATATATATATATATATATATATATATATATATATATATATATATATATATATATATATATATATATATATATATATATATATATATATAACCATTTCCTTTGGAATTAACATAATGTATTAAATAGGAATCATAGGTATCTATAAATGATATCATCCTATGTATGTAAAATGGATGGATGAGATTAGAAGTCTATGAGATGATTGGCATACCTAATAATTATGTAATGAGCTTTGTAAATTTTGTGTGTAAGAGTTAGAATGCATTTAGGGATCACATATTATTTCCCTAAGTCATGTGATTACATGCATATACCTTAGTACTCATTAATAATGTTAAACCATTCTATACTACATTTCTATAAGGAGTTGAATGTTGACTTGTTATATTTACATGTATTCTCTCTGCTTTATCATTTCTCTACATCTAGTGCCTTTGTGTAAGGATAGGGATACTCTTAGTTGATAAGAGGAGGTGTGTGGGGGATCTGAAAAGCTCTATGGTTGGAGGGAAAAACCCTCTAATGATGTTTTCCCTCTCTTGTTTCCTATATGATCTTTTAGTGACAATAATTATCTATAGAGCTAAGGTCAATTTGCTTATGAAGACTTATTTAGATATGACTATTTTGGATAGATGACTAAACTTATTTAATATTGTATTGTTATTTGAAACAATGAAACCATGTATTTGTAGCATTGATTTAAATAGTAAATTACTTTGGAATTTTACTTTTGGACTAAATAAAATATGAAAGTTGATTTGTCTTACATAGTACATACGTAGACAAGGTTTCATTTGTAATTTCAGTAAAAGAAAAGATTCAGTCATTATAGCCACTTACTATGAATGGTTGATTTTGAAACAAATTCCATGAACATTGTACATAGCAATATTATGAAAATTATTACTTGAATAGTATCGTGAATAATCATCACAATGACTTTCTCTTGATATGGTCTTCATGTAAGATTATATTCTAACAAGTTTGTTGAATAGTTGTTATTCTTGTCAACGAACATAAGAAACGAGTATGAAAACTTTTGGAATAATAACTTGAAGAAATAAATTTTAATAAAAAATCAGTACAATTTTCAAATACTCGATCGAATGGTTGTTACACTATGGTATCAAATCTTGGGTTCAATGCTTAGCATAATGTGTTCTTTCACATTTTTGAATTTCATGGAAAAACATGCTTCATATAAGAACTATTAAAGATAATAAGGAACTTATCAAAATTTTGTTATTGTAAACCCTTATTTAGGGAATGTGTTCTGAAAAATGAGAATTGGAAATTGACTTTGGTAGGGAGTACATGAGGTATGTGAAATACACATTGATAGGAGATCATTAGGTTGGGCAAACATAAAATATGAGTGGTGGACTAGCAACAAAATTACTAAGTGATTGGGGTAAATCCTTAATATCACACTGACTCATAGGTGGACTATTGAGTCTGGATATGACAAGGGGAACTTTTTGAATCCAGTCATATGGCCATAAACATGTATACCTAAGAATGTTTCATTCAATATTTTTGTAGTTTTTGTTCATTGTCATATTTTCTTAGAGTTGCATGGAGTAATAACAATATTGACTTATGTATGTTGTCCTTTTTTAGATTCTTAGATACCCTTCTCCTAAAAGGGGAGGCCTGTCTGAGGATAGGAGAGATGTGCAAGGTATCTGAGAGGCTTTTTAGGGATCTCCCTAGCTTCTTTTTGGATTTAATGAGCTTCTTCAATGTTCTTGATGTTCACAACAAGCGAAAACTTGTTGATCATGTGTGTCTGCTATACAAAGATGATGTAATAAAGGAAAATATAATCACTTATTTCAAAAGAAGGGAAATAATTTTAGTTATTTAAACTATAAATTGAGCCTTTTAGCTTAAGAATGAATATAAACATTGTTGTCTTTCCTTTGATAGAAAGCCAAAATGGAAAGGGTGCACCAATTTTCAAACACTTATGCTCTAAATATATTGCCTAATCAATAGTAAAGTTCGATAATTATGAGAAATTGTTCTAAGAATTTTCCTAATCTTTTTAATCAAGCCATTACGATGATGTTTTTTCAAGAGGGGAAGGATGCCACATCCTAATTTTCCTATGTCATATTTCAAAGGTGGTGTCCCCAAAATTTCACACTTGAAATTTTGAGATACCCTTATTGAAATTTTCATCTTTTGTCTTATGTGAGTCAGTTGTCCTTGTCAAAACTCAGTCCCTTGAATAAGACTTAGATTTTAGTAGTTTTTCATTGTGATTGATTTCATTTCAAAATTGCTTCAAAATGCTCCAGAAGATTAGAAAATATTTTCCTGGGTCATTGTCATAAAACCCAGAGATTCAAAAAATTAAGTGTTTGGACTCATTTCTAGGCCAACTCGGGTTCTCAAAGTTACTTTACTTATTCCCTTTGAAGTAAGTTATCATCGTAAACCTGAGTTACACCGTCCAAATCAAATCAAAATTATGTAATGACTTTGCTCCTCATAAAAACTGCGTAAAGTAGTTTCAGAAACCCACTAAGCACTAATCAGAACAACCCAAGATTTCAAAGTTACTTCACTTGATTAAAGTCATAAGTAAAAGCAATAAGGGTTCGTAAGTCCAAAGTATTCATAAGCTTAGACCAAATCAGGGTTTCAGAGTTACTTGACTTCGAAAACGAAATTAAGTAAAGCAATTCATGAAACCCGACGGTCGTCAAAGTGCTTACGTGGCCTTCATCTCATGTGTCACTTAGTTTTCATTCATGCATGGGTTAATATAAAAATTAGAAAAATTCGCCTCATTTTCCACTTGGATTTTGAGTATTCTAACCTAGTTGTTGCCCCTACGAATCTTGAGTGGTACTGTTTGAGCTTCTAGAACGATTTTGGTGTAAAATCTTTGTAACCCATTTGCAGTCGAGGTATTTAGATTGTTTCTCCTTTGTTTTCATGATCTTATTTTGGGTGTTTATCTCATTTTTCATTTGGTAGGTTTTCATTCGCCATTTTGAAGGTTTCTCTATCTTTCTTGTTTTGCTTGCTATTGTAAGTTATTCTTGCACGCATAGTGTTAATCAAAACCTTGTAAAATTCTTCAAAAACATTTTGCATGTGAAATTCTTGAGCAAAAAACCCAAATGATAGAATTTTTCTGCAAATACCAAGTAGTTGACGTAAATCATCTTGCTCAGATTTTGAACAACTACTTATTTACTCAGAGTTTTGATTACCTTTTGTTTATGCTTCATCAGGTTTTCCAACCCAAGTAACTTGCCCAAAGAAACTCGATAACTTGACTAAAGAATCTTGAAGTTTTAAATGCTTGTCACTCATTAGAAGTCTTAAACACTGCAGACTTACAGAATACCCAGACCTTCCCAGAGTTACGACACCCTATTACTTAGAATCAATTTCTTAGAGTTTTCAAGGTTTACTACTGCTAGAAGTTTCTAATACCTGAAGCTTGCTTAGGGTTGTTACTCAAGACAACAAATTAACTTAGCTTTTCAACCTTTTCTAAACTAGCAAGAACAATTACTGAGTTTTCAAGAGCATTTACCAAGTCTTTCAAAATTTAGTCACAACGAATGTCAAGAGTAGGAGAAGAAGCAATTTTGATTGAAGAAGTTCCTGAGCTTGCATTTGAAAATTTTCCAGGGCCAAGTATGGAAGGGAACACAAAAGCAAAGAGAGCTGAGAAGCCAAAAGAAGAAAAGATGAAGTATGAATACAAGGGATATCCCATTGAGTCTTGCATTGCATCCAAGTTATCTGAAACCAGTGATACTAACATGGAACATGTTTCTATAAATAAGTTATTAGAAAGATCTAAAGCCACAGTCAAAACACCACTCATGCAAGCAATGATAAATAATGGAATCTTGCAAGCTAAAACTTTCCCAAGCTCTACACAATTTCTTGAATTTGTCCTAGAGTGTGCTAACTGTTATGATTCTCTCACTAGAATAGTTAAATATACTACAGGAAATGTGGTGATCAGATTAGATGTTTAATATTTTGACTACTATTTGAAGATCTTATCCAGACCTAAAATGCTTGACGTATCAATATAAAAAGCTAAAAATCAATAGGAGAATAAGACAATAGATTGCATCAAGATAATAAAGACTACTTATCTGAAGAAACCAAAACAACCCTCAAGGTTTCCAAAGCAAATAGTGAGATTTGACTTGGTCCAAAAAGTGGATGACATCACCTAGTTATTATGTAGAATCAATGGAGAGAAAAATGCCATAAACTTTTCCACCTGGATGTATGCTTACATAAGGGCTATTAATGTTAATAGGAATTCTTCTATGATTGAATGGTCAAGAATGATAAGTGATAACATTTATCAACCGTTGAGTAATGTATTGCAGACTCTTGACTTCAAAATGACTTCATATTTAGTGTATGTTGCAGCATCTAATGGAGCATTTTATAAGGTGACTAGAAAAAGGTGTTGGCAACAAAGCCCATCTACGAATACCACCCTTAATTGACTCTTTATGAATATTTCAAACACTATAAGAAGGTAAATGATGCATTCTTTTATGAAGACATTTGTAAATTGAATGTTGTCTTGAAGGCCAAGAGAGTATCTGATGTAGTTTGGGAGGCAGTTTCTCATTTTGGGTGTATTTTTATTCAATTCTTGAATTTCACATACATCAGAGTTAGTGGTTTCACAGGGACACTAGTTAAATTGCCAAGGTACCCTAGTGATAAATGGATTCTTATGGAGTTGTGTAGGTATCTGGTGGAATTGCATGATCTTCAATCTAAAGTACACTATTCTTTAGTTAATTTTTCTATTGTTGTTGGCCATTATCATTGTGCAAGTATCTATAAGGGCAATAATATATAAACATAAATGTATCATAACTACAATCAATCACATTTTGAGGCTAGAGCAAATCTTGATTGCATAGGCATAGCAAAAAATATAGTTTCTCTTTAATATATGCATATCCCTACAATTGAAGATTTCTGGATTGATTGTAGAGATGAATTTGAAGTGAGAAGAAGAGATAACAAGATGACTGTTGAACAGATTCATTATTTCGATTTGGCTACAATTCCTGAAGACATGGAAGATTATAGGCAATTTATTGATGATTATTATCATGCAATGGAAGGAGATAATGCTCCACTCCAAGAAATTGACTATAGGAAGAATCTAGTAAAGACTATTGCTGAGAGAACTTCAGTGGTTCTCGCTATGACTTCAACAAGGCTTCTTGGTAAGGGCTACTACATGAAGGACCCAATAATGACATAAATTGATCAAGTAAATTATAAGAAGAAAGTAATACAAAAAGAGAGTAGTTAAGAGCCCAAAAAGAAGTTAAAATTGAAGAATGAAGTTGATGATACATATTCTCTAGTGAAAGAAAAGGAGCCAATTCAGCCAATTACCACTACATCTATGTTGGTCTCTTCCACAACCATTCCTACTTCTACCATTCCTATTTCTACCACTCCTAATGCACCAACTACATCTTTATCTTCATTACCAGTGAAAAACATACAACCAATAATGAAAGATGTAGATCCATCTACACTCATGCCACCTCCAAAGTCTCCTAGTTTCAAATCTTCTGAAAAACCTGTTTAAAAGGAGACTAATGTTCCTCCACCTCCACCTTCATCATCTCCACCTACTACTCTTCCTCCACCTATTTCTTAGGATCAAACCACCATTCCTTTGGTTCATACCTTAAAAGAGCTAGAGTAGTTAACTACTGGAGAAGTAATCTCATCTTAGGAGGTATCACATCAAAAGATAATAGTTGAACCTAAGGATGCAAAGGCAGAGAAAGAGGCATAGAAAGAAAAAGATGAACAAATAGTTTTCATTGTTGTTCAAAGTGCTCTAGATGCAGATGAAGTTCCTTCTCAGGAGATAGTGATGAGAAATAATTAGCAGCAAATGGTAATACATTCAACCACTTTCATTGGTATATATTTCTCTTCATGGTTGGCATTGCAAATAACTCCTGAGTCAAAAGAAGAAATTAACTTGGAAGAGATAGACCTACAACTTATGAGAAGTCTTGATCATAAGGGTAAAAATATCAAGAGTGCCAAATTGACTTTAATGTTGATAATTGAGTCTTCAGGTCAAAAATTTGCAAAAATATCAGTTCCTCTACAAGATAAGTAGAAAGGTAAAATCATTAAAAAAGACTTAGCAGTTACAAAGGTATCCCTTAGAGAAGTCACTACAGAGGGTCTTAAGCAAGACACACATACCCTTATCAATACTCTTTTTTAGAAGTTAAATGAACAAATTTCTAAGTTGAAGGAACAAATTTTTAAGTTGATAGAACAAATTTTTTAAGTTGTGTGAGATAATTGTCAAAGTGGCAAGATCTACTCCTCAACAATCATTACTTTCAACAGATATTATTCATCAGTAAACAATAACTGAGTAGAGGAAAATGGTGACAAGGTCAAATCAGTTGATGAATGGATAGATAAAATATTACAAACTACATAGAGATGGTTTCTTGAGGTCTCAGGGACTTTGGTTGATATTGAGAATAAATTGGCACAGCTAAAAACAATGATGAAGGAGATTGAAAGTGAGAATGGAATATCTAAATTGTAGCAGGGAAGCCTTCAATGATTAAATGTTTTTAGTGAAAATATTTTGATTGAACAAAATATTGTTCTAAAGGGATCAATAAAGAAAGCAAAACAAGAAGAGCACATCATATCTTTTCGTATACACATTTTTAGGGCAATGCTTGAAAAAATGAAGTCTTTAAAAGAAAATGTTCGTAATGTAAAACTAAATCTGGAGGATTGTATATTCTATTCCACTAATGTTTGGTTAGAAGAAATGCCAATGCCACATGAATAGTTACATCAGTAATTCAAGCAATTAATTGAAAAGACCATGACTTCTTTCACAACAAAATCTATAAAAAAAATTTAAAAAGTCAACAAGAGGTCAAGAGGTTGGAACCTAGGCTTGAAAAGGTGAAAGGTTATTGCAAGAAGCTAGAAAAGAAACTGCTTAGAATGAAAATAGAAAGGCAATAAGTTGCCAAGTCAGATGATGCAACCATCCAATCCATGATGTCTCAACACATCAAGTATAGGGAAGACTATAGATTAGAAGATCACGAATTAGAATGAAGGTTATTACTTCTCAACTTCTTATATTTTATTTAGAAATGTATTTTAAGTAATTTTGTTTTAAGTAATTATTTTGTAAGTAATGTCATTTAGTGGAGTTATTTGTAAAAGTAAGTTGCCTTGTAAAATGTAAGACTCAAGTAACTTGGTTAGATGTCATTACTTGAAGTCATTTTGTAAAAACAAATTACTTAAATGAGCTCTGCATAGTAGCAAATAGATTATATTTGATCAAAATAGTGAAACCAAGAAAAGTTACATGTCATCAGTCGTTGCATGCCACAGAAAAAATTCAAGAAAGATGTTTCTCAACAGTTTTCAGATTTTAACGCAGCACATGAGAAGTCAAGGAGTTATCTCCTAATTGATTTTGACATCTGAATTATTATAAGTATGAGTGAAGGCCTGCATGGAAGAGGAATTGTAATTTTTAGAAAGCAATTGTAACTGTGATACAAGAATTTTAAGCAATCTAAAATGTTGTGTTTAGATTTCTCTATGTTTTTTGTATGAACTTTGTTCTAAATGAATAAAAATAAAGTTGATTTAAGGAACTTTGCATCTAAAGAGATCTTTTGGTACATTTGTGAAGATTAAAATGGTAAACTTTATGTTTTTCTTAAATCTAAGAATGAATTCCAATATTTCTTAACCATTCATTGAAAGAATTATCATATATTGTATGTTTATCAAGCTCTATAAAACTACTTATGAAATACAACTTATTTCTTCTCACATATTCTATTCTTTTCATTCTCTATTTCTCAAAACTTCTTTACATATTCTCGAAATCAGTTGCTTACTTGCTGCAAAATTACTCTGTTATAGTTCATGAGCTTTGTGATTAAAGTAACACTTGAAAATAAGATAACTTATGCATGCTTTGTATAAACTATGAATAACTAAAAATATGAATAGTTAGAATAGGTAAACATAAGCATACATGAGCTTTACCATTAAATGAAGTGGGTACTTTTGCTAGCCTACAAAATATCTAACCAACAGAGGGTACTACTTGTGATTAGCATTGTTGATGTGACTTTATGCACACCATAGTCAATGAGGTAGCCTCTAATATTTTAGGATCTCAATTGAGGTAAACTCTACTCCAAGACACGAGTTGTAGGTATGTGGTTTGAACAACCTGTTGATGGAATAGCTAGTAGGGCATGCAGGTTGTTGACAAGGTTTTTTAGACGTAGGTGTGGTCTCTTAAAGGTAGTGAATTCCTATGTGAGTTGGATGGTAGTTTGCTAATCTAAAGTGGGTAGGTCTCAAAACAAACTCAAAAAAGAATGGTAAGACAGAAAAGAAGATAGTGGTTTTCAGGAATCACTTCCCTAGCTAGTTTCTAAATAGACAAGTGCTTTTAAAACCTATACCTATTGCTAGCAGAAATTACACATACACAATCAAACATAACTGAGATGTCTAGTGAGATATCAATGTAGAAAACTCATAGGCCTCAATCAAAGGTTTCTCCTTTTAGAGCCGCTAATTCACACTCTTGCTCAGGATATTATGACTTGAGATAGTGAGGTATTTGAGACAACTTTGCAAACACACATAAAACTACATCAAAAAAAGCACTCATACACATTCAAAATTATGAATCAATTGACTTAATTATCCTAATCAATGTAATTTACCAATCTTTCAACATCTGTTGCATGTCTAGGATTAGTACATCAATCAAGATAATTAAGAACCCATTCGTAGCTTTTGAAAACTAAGGATTATTGACACATACAACCAAAAGAAGATAAGCCTAATTACATAGAAATTGGAGAGAGAATACGCAAACACATTTACTGACAACCAAAATTGATGTTGCTCTTGTATATTGAAAATTTTCTGACCCCTCCATAGGGCAGATTATAATTGTTTAAATAGACTTGGGGAGGGAGGTCACCTCATCCTCCAAGCTCATGTAGAGTTCTAATTATAGTCAAAACTACATAAGAGTAAACTCATAATTATCAATTAGCCATAAGTTGACATTTTCAAAACCATGCAACATATGCATGTGTAAAAAAGATAAAAGGTAACATTTTACAATGATAGATCAAGCTTCAAAGAAATTATAAATATATACACTGTTACAAAATTGTACATGCATAAAATCTTGGCCTTACTAAGGTTGCATCATCTAAATAGTTGCATGTACTTTGGTAGGTATAGTCGCTGGGCCGGTAGAAGTTAGAACTGTAGATGTCGACGCAGTACTTGAAGTAGCAATTTGAGATTGATTTTTCTTTGCCTCATTCTCCTTGTAACACTTATCGACTACATCATGTTGCTATCGTATGATGTTCAAGTTAAGCAAAAAGGGTCAGTGGATCCTATTAACTTGGTCAAGATGCTTCATATGCTCATCCTTCATCATCTGGAAATTATTCTTAAACATCTCCACCTCAATGACCTTTCTAGCAACACTTAACTCAGCTTCTATCTCCTCCAATGTCAAGCATTGTAGACTCTCTTTAAAATTATCATTTGCCTCCTAAATGAGTTTGTCAAAATTGTTTTTGATGATCAATTTGCATGTGGCATCTTTCAGTTTTGATAACTTTAGATCATCCAAATTTTGAAGAACTTAGGCCTCATGCGTCTGATATTTGGGGATTAAAGCCCCAACTGATTGCAACCATTCCCGAGCTTCTTCTTCCCTAATGATAATTAAATTGAGAGCATTAAATGTTTCAAGTAGTGTCATAAGGTCTAGATGACTATACATTTTATTCCCCATGTAGGCAACTAGCATTTTCATATTGCTATTGTCATCTCTCAAAGAATTAAATAATTGGTTAGTTTTATTCACATGTGGGGCTAACTCAACCCTTATGAATTCCAATGCTTTCAAGGAGTTGTAACATTTGGAGGATACTTCTTGAACTTCTACCTCTGTGCTTGCAGGGATATGAACAATCTTTACTTGCTCCCTCAATTGTTCCACCTTGGCTTCTAGTTCTTGATGAGCCATATCTATTCCCTCATGGATGAATACCATAGCATCCTTATGTGCTTGAGATAGGTCTATAAAATTCTCAACATAGGGAGACTATCCCAGCTGCCTATTTTGCCTCTCGGTGAGGGAGAACACTTCTTGTCTTTCCTCAAACATTATCTCCATGCCTTTGTCATCCTCCAACTTGCTTTTCTTCACTCTCTGTATGCTATCAAATGGTGGGTCAAATAAAGTGGTGATATAAGGGAGTTCAATGATCTTAAATCTGCGCAACTGGGAGGCCTTGCTTCTCATGTCCATAGCCTAGGGAGGAATGTCTAATTATGATGCATCTGAGGTTGTGACTACAACTTTTTCCTGAGCCTCCTCAACTTCTGGCTATTTATTTTGTGCCTTGACAAGGATGACAGGTAGGGAAGGCCAAATGATCTTAGACCAGTCCATTCCTCCAAAATGAGGGAGTGGATGGACTGTGACCAATTGGGGTTTGGCCTTCCTTCCCCTACTAGAACTTGACACAATGGTCTCTTATGTGGAGGTGGTGGATGGCATGGGAAGGCAAATTTGAGAGGACTAGATATAGAATTATGGAGTGGCCATGGCATTCTGCACTTTTCTAGATATCTTCTTCTTTAAAGTTGTAATGGTGGTAGTGCCAAAAGGGACAAAGCAGGTAGGCATTGTGAATGAGATGGAAGTGGACTATGGGGAAATGGTAGTGGTGGCAACATCCTTCTCAACCTTAGGGGTGAGAAGGGGGAACTGAGTGAATGTGGTTGGGGCAAAGGGGTCAATGGAGGTGGAAGTAGGTATTTCCACCTTTAGAGACCTCGACACAGAAGAAAGAAGAACACGACCATATAATGGAACATTAGATAAAGGAATAGTCATAAAAGATTGGGTACATGGGCAACTTTGTGATACTAGTTTTGCTTCAAGGCTCAAGGCCTTAGCCTCTTCTAGCTTGGCATCATAATCCTCTTCAAATCTTCAATTTCAACCTCTCCTAATTTTCCTGAGTGTTGAGGTGCAACAGGCAAGCCTACAGATGACTCAACTATGGGACTCCCTGTAGGGGTCCTAGGCTTCCTTGCATATACAAGAGGGGTCTTTAGCTGGGTAGGGGAGCCTTGTTGGGTTGATGCAACTACCTCTTGTGTTGCTATCCTAATAGACGTATAAATTTGAGCATGGGGAATAACAACAGTTACCTAAGTTATACTCACAACTAGCCTTTCTTGTGCTCGTTCCTCCTCATCAAATCTAAACTGATGGTATCTCCCACTTGTGCTCCCCTGAGGTTGGCTTCAACTACCCTAGGCTCCTTATTCAGAGTCTTAATCTTCAATTTCAAAGGGAGTCTTTGAGATGATGAACTAGCCTGTTCTTCAGACTATCCTCTCCAAAAGTTTGAATGTTCCCATCCTTTGTAAAGGGCCTTTATGCTGTCTAATTCCCTTGCAGAGACTAAAGGGTCATCCTAGATCATTCTTAAATGATCCTCTTTCAATCCCATAATCCTTGCTCTTTCCAATACTTCCTCATCATCCTTGGTGTTCAAAAACAAAAAGTCATACACATAGGGGGCATGGTTCTAGGGGATATGAAGTCCATGTAGGTGCTTCTGAATAAAACCATGTCGATCCCAATCCTTTTTTGGAAGCATGGGGAAATGACAGCTCTTTCTCTTGTCACCCACTTCTCTAAAATGCTTCCTTATGGTGTATACCATTCTGTCAATGACTACATGGTGGCCAAAGTATGAACTTTTCTTCACTCTTTTGGACAAATCTTCTTCAATGCTCCACCATAGTTGAATGGAGATCTCTTGTTCTACCATCTTGTCTAGAACATATCTTTGGAGACATAGTGGGTCTACTTTGCTTCCCCAAATCATTATAACTATGAAATTTGGATACAAGAAGTAATCCCCTCTTTCATCAAGTGTCTTCACAATGTTTTCTCCAATCTTGGGCACAGGCGTACCATGGATGGATTACCAAACTTGGGGATATAAATCCTCTACAATATTTAGCATGTTCTTTGTGTAGGCATACACATGCATAAATTGGAAGTGGTCACAAATTTAATGCTTGGTGCAATTTGTGGCTAGACTCCACAATTCACCAAGGACTTTGTAGCAGGTTCCCATGACAACATCTAATAAGTAAGACATCATATAAAAATGGCACGTAGGTGTGGGATGCTTGTCCTTATGGATTATTTTTTCCTTCAAGTAGAAATTGATATTTATCCCAGTGCAAATTGAGCATCATTGGTTAGCAACATGTGTAACAATGACACCCAATCTAGATTGACAAAATGAATGCTCGGCATACCATAAAGTTTGTTTAATAGAGCCATGCTAATGTGTACTCCCATCCTAAATTTGTCTATGGGAACATTCCTCTTTGGCTTATTTCCTTTGAAAGGGATAGTTTGTTCAGGGAGCAACCATGAAGAGAACATTTTCTCAATTGTATTTTCTTCATTCCACTAAGTCACTTTGCACTTGTCAAAATATGCATCAAGTGTGTTCAGGAATAAGTATCTTTGGAAGTCATCTCCCAAAATGCATGTGATGACTGTTTTATTA
Organism: Torreya grandis; assembly: GCA_037957365.1. NCBI lineage: Eukaryota > Viridiplantae > Streptophyta > Pinopsida > Cupressales > Taxaceae > Torreya > Torreya grandis. Next base: position 1,275,435 of record JARHVA010000236.1, on the reverse strand, counting down.
CTAGAATGATGAAGGCATCTTGTGTTATCTTACCCGAGAAGAACAAATCTCGTAGGAAGTCGATGCATGGCATCACCTCCATCTTGGCAATCACAAAGTCTAGTCTTTGTCTTTTTAGGGAAAGTAAGTCCTTGATAAACTCTCACTCAGAGAGCATGATATTAGCTATGTTCAATGAGAATATATCTACATAATCAATAACATCCCATACCTTTGAACAATTTGCATACCAATTATCAAAAATGGTAATGTTGAAGATGTTGAACACACTATCTACTGAGAGGGGGGGGTGAATTAGTAGATGAGCTAAAACCTGGTTCTTAGAACTTTTAAACAAGATACTCAAAGTATATGCAAAGTAAAGAATAAAATAGAGATCACACACACACAAGAATGCTCAACCCCAGATTTCAACATGGAAACCTAGAGAGAAAAACCACGGTGAGAAATGTTGTTAGAAGCTATTATTCTAATCCAGCCTCACAAAAAAAGTCCCATAGACAAACCTCACTGGTTACATTTAAGAGCACCCACTCTAAGGAAGCGTCAACTTCCTAATTAAGCACCAACTTAGTTTTTTTTATGGCACCAACCTATCATAGAAATGAAGCTGCAACTTCAAAAATACAGAAGAGATTCAGAATGAATCTTGTACACTTTTCTGTTACAAGTCTAGTCTATAACTGTGCCTTAGCTATGTGTCTTCTCGGCTTCTCTACCTTTATCTCTTTGTGTCTGGATATCTTCTACTTTGACACACCTTATTTTCTTTGCCTCTTTCACATTGTCTGCATATGTCCTTTCTAAACAATTTTGAGTTAACACTCTAATTATTATTGCAGCAATAGTAGAAAGACCACACCATTCAAATGATTTATTGATAGAATATATAGACAAATGCATCTTAGGGTTGTCTCTCTGTAAAATGTTCACACTTCAACTGAACTTAACTGGTTCAAGCTTTTTATCTGTATTCAATGCGACTTTGACTTTATGTCTCGATTCATGCTTCACTTGACAACATTCAAAATTTTGTTTATTGTCTTTGGCATCTGCACTTCTACTGAACTTAACTGCGTCATTACCTCGATCACTTATGGTCTGCATTAAATGTGACTCTGACTACATGTCTCGATTCATGCTTCAAATGGCAACATTCAAATGCCTTTACTATCATTGTCATCTGCACTTTTACTTAACTGGGTCGCTTCCTCCATCACTTTGATTGATAGAGACAGTTGGAAGACATTGATTGCAAGCTTTTTCAAATCTTTTATCGCGCCAAGTTCATGTTCTTTTCTTGGGCGGATCTTTCCTTATGACCTTTTGATACTTGTCAAATGCTCGTGCTCTCGAAGGATCATCTGAGTTTGCTTTGCCATTAACCATCGAGCTCCTTTTCTTCCCTTTTTGCATCTCACTACTTTTTATACCATGGGTTCGCTTCCATTCTTTTAGATTATCCTCGATATGCTCAATCTTTGTCCTTTGTATTTAGCATTAAACGTTGATGTGTTGGCGTGATCTCATTTTCTTTGGCATTCTTGTAAATTCTTTTGCACCATTGATCCTTGTAGACTTGCTCAATCTTTAACATGCCTTGTACCTTTGAGAATGCCCTATAAGACTTCTACACTTTATCTTCGGCAAAGTTGCAAGTGACCTTTCTCTTCGGACAATTTGTTGCGGGCTTTTTGTCAAGGGCATTTCGAGATAATTTATGTGGACTTTTTATCCGGGTTTATTTCATCCTAAAGTGTCTTCTAATTTCTTCAAAATAAATTGTCATTGGCTTCTAATAGGAGATGTCATTCGAAAATCTTTTTTCCAGACTTTTTATCCGCGTCATTTCCTCAAACTTTTTGTCTGTAAGGCATTTCTTCAGACTATTTATCTGCAAGGCATTTCTTAAAAAATTTGCCTGCATCATTTCTTCAGACTTTTTGTCCATGAGGCATTTCTTCGAACTTCTTGCCTGCAAGCCATTACTTCAAAAAATTTGTCCACGTCATTTTTTTAGACTTTTTGTCTGCGAGGCATTTATTCAGACTTTTTGTCTGCAAGGCATTACTTCAGACTTTTTATCTGCATCATTTCTTCAGACTTCTTATCTGCGAGGCATTTCTTTAGACTTTTTGTCCACAAGGCTTTTCTTCAAGATTTTTATCCGCAGGCCATTACTTTGGACTTTTTGCAATCTACCCTTCGGCTTTTCTACAAGTGTCCACATACCCTTCGAAATTTTTGCAATGGTCCACTTACCCTTTGCAACGTTCAAAAGATACCATTTGGACTTTTTGAAATGGTCCACTTGCCCTTTGCAACGTTCAAAAGATACCCTTCAAACTTTTTGCAATGGTCCACTTGCCCTTCGAAACTTTTGCAATGGTCCACATACCCTTCGATATTTTTGAAAAGATCCCTTCGGAAGCTTTGAATGGTCCACTTGCCCTTCAGACTTTCTAAAAATATCCCTTCGAAAGTTTTGGATGGTCCACTTGCCCTTCGAACTTTCTGAAAAGATCCCTTCGAAAGCTTTGAACGGTCCACTTGCCATTCGGACTTTCTAAAAAGACCCCTTTGGAAATTTTGTTCGAGATAATTTTTCGAATGAATTCTCCAAGACACTTTCTTCGAAAGAATTCCAAGTGGCACTCATTTCCTTCAGAAACTTTGTTGCAGATAATTTATCTGACAACTTAGTCAATTTTCCTGAAAGAATTGCCTTTAACATTCACCCGAAAGTATTCCCTTATTGGTTGCAGGCAGTTTATCTAAAAAAATTGTCTTTACCAATATTTTTGAAAGAATTCCCTCAATCAAATTTGTTCAACTCAAGTCTTCTTGACTTATCCCAATTGCCTCTTCTGAGTAAGAGCACTTCATAAATGCTATTTACGCCACAATTCTACTCAACGCAACCTTTGGCATTAATGTATGATCAATTTCAATCTCAATAACATCAAGGACATTAACCTTTGACATCAATGATCATTCCATGTTGCTCTAGATGAAAATGATAATTGTTTAGTCAGACTACTTTTTGTATCTTGATATCAAAGCTGTCAATTGTCTCTTTGCTCAAATTTCCAACAATCTCTCCCTTTGTCATTGATGGCAAAACATCTTCAATGAGCAAAGACATCCTCAAAAGTTTCTTCGCATTCTGCTTGTTTGCTCTTATTTTGATTTCTCCCCTTTTGACATTAATGACAGAGTGTTTGTTGAACTAATAAGACACACTGCTACTGAGTTGTTCTGAGCTTTGGACCTATCTGAATAGAGAATTATGAAAAAATTGGTCTAAAAGAAAAATCAATAATAGATAAGCATAGAAGTCTAGATCCAACATACCTTAGTTTGTTCCTTAACATCAGTTAACAAACAATGCATAAGGTACATAGCAGACTACCTTTACTCTTAATCCAAGAGCTTAATAAGATGCATGCAATGCTCCCCCTAGACTTCTAACCTATCACAAGAGGTTAGTGATATGGGGTGGGAGCTACAACTCCCAACTTCTCTCTTAGATACTCAAATTTATACTTGGGAAGAGGCTTGGTAAAGATATCTGCAATCTGATCTTTGGTTGGCAAATGATATTTTATGGAGATATGCTTGGTTTTGGAATGCATCAGTGGATTCTTGGATAGATTTATAGCACTTGAATTATCACAATAAATAGAGATAGGTGCTTGATATTTTACCTTTATATCTTTGAGAGTTTGTTTCATCCATAAGACTTGAGTGGAGCAAGCAACTGTTGAGACATACTTTACTTTAGCTGTAGAGAGTGTAATTGATTATTGCTTCTTGCTTAGCCAAGACACAAGTCTGTTACCTAGAAAGAATGCACCACCACTTGTGCTTTTTATGTCATCCATACTTCATGCCCAATCAACATCAGTATATGCAACCAAAGTAAGATCCTCGCTAGTTGGGTACCATAACCCAAACTCTATTGTGCTCTTGATGTACCTGAAAACTCTTTTTAAAACATTAACATGTGATTCTTTGGGGGCTGCTTGATACCGTGCAACCATGCATATTGCTTACATGATGTCTAGTCTTGATGTTGTTAAATATAGTAGGCTACCAATCATTGATCTATATAGCATATTATTTACATCAAGAGACCCGTCTTCCTTGCTTAGCTTGTAGCTAGTCATCATGGGAGTACCAACTGATTTGTTGTCCTCCATTCCAAATTTCTTGAGCATCTCCCTTGCGTACTTTACTTGAGATATGAATATCCCTTCATTATTTTGTATAATTTGTAAACTAAGGAAGAAGGGGAGTTCTCTCAGCATTGGCATTTCAAACTCATTTTACATTTGTGTGGCAAATTCTTTGCACATGTTACTATCACCACCTCTAAAGATAATATCATCCACATATACAACAACAATCAGCATACGCTCACCTTCTGATTTAAAGTATAGATTACTGTCTGCACACCTTTTTCTGAAACTTTATTGTTGTAGGTATTGATCTAATGGTGAATACCATGCTCTTGGTGCCTATTTCAGACCATACATAGCTTTCTTTAGTTTGCACACATAATTTTCTTCCTCTGTTAACTAAAATCCTTCTAGTTGTTCAATGTACACCTCTTCTTCTAAGTTCCCATTTAGGAATGCTGACTTCACATCCATCTGATACACATTGAATTTATTGTGAACAAAGAATGCCACGAGCATTCTAATAGCTTCCAGTCTTGCCACATGATTAAATATTTTTTCGAAATCTATGCCTTCTATTTGTGCATATCCTTTCCACACCAGTTTAGCTTTGTTTCTTATGACTGCTCCATCTTCATTGAGTTTGTTTTTGTAAACCCACTTAGTTCTTATTACATTCTTTTTCGAGGGTCTAGGAACTAATTCCCAAGTTTTATTCTTTTCAATTTCCCTGATTTTTTCTTCCATGACTGTTAGCCAGTTTTCATCTTTGTTGGCTTCATTGAAGGTCTTAGGCTCAATTTTTGAAATTAGATCAAAGTTTACTTGCTCCTTGTTTATTATAGATCTTCTCCTAGTCTAAACACCCTCATCTTTGTTGCCAATTATTTTCTCCTTGAGAAGTTTTTTTTTAACAAACCTTACAGGTGCCTTTTTGCTCTTTTCTTCCTATTCTTCACTATCTTCTACTTCATTTTCTGCTCTTTCTAATTCTTCAATTCCTATCTCATTTGGCTCAACTTGTTTGAATCCTTCTTCTACCTTTATGTTGATGCTTTCAACTATTTTATGAAACCGTCTATTGTAACACACATAGGCTTTGTTGTGAGTGGAGTATCCAAGAAAAATTCTTTCATCACATCTTGACTCGAAACTTCTCAGTTTGGCCTCTTTTCTTCTTATCTAGCACTTCTTTCCAAACACTCTGAAATATTTCACTAATGCAAGTTTTCCAAACCACAGTTTATATGAGGTTTTATCACTCTTTATCCTAAGTTGAACTCTATTTAGTATATATACTGATGTTTGAACTACCTCTTTCTAATATCTATCAGAAAGTTTTGCCTCTTTCAACATTGTTCTAGCCATCTCCTTCATAGTTCTATTTTTTTTTCTACAACTCCATTTTCCTGTGGAGTACGTGCAACAGAGTACTGTTTATTAATCGCATGTTTCTCACAATATTATACAAACTCATTGGAGGTGAATTCTCCACCTTTGTCTGATCTTAGACACTTGATTTTTCTTTCCATTTCATTCTCAACCATGGCTATGAAGATCTTGAATCTCTCAAAGGCTTGTGATTTATCTTTCAAGAAAGTTACCCATGTCATCATTGAGAAGTCATCTACAAATAACATAAAGTAGTATACACCTTCAGATCCTTTTATCCTAGTAGGACCACATTAATCTATATGAACTATTGGTAGGGATTTTGAGGTTGTGTATTCTTTTGTTTCAAATCTGACCCTTGTCTGCTTTCCTAGTTAGCACGCTCTGCATGTCACGTCTATAGGTTTGACAATTTTGGGCATATGTCTAACACACTTGTTAAAGCTTACTTTGACTAGATTGTCAAAGTTGATGTGACCCATTTTTTTATTCCATAACCAGCGCTCATCGAATTTTCCCATGACATAACTTGCATCCTTTTCTTCAATCAGGTTGTATATGTTGTTTTCAGTTCTTCTTCCTTATGCAACGATTTTTCTAGCTCTTTTCTGTTTACAACCTTTAGCATTAAATGTGACTTCATAACCATTATCACACATCTGACTTACATTTAATAGATTATGTTTAAGTCCTTTAACATATAGGACGTCATGTGCAGGAAGCTTGTCATCTATGTGCAAGGTTCCTTTGCCTCTTATTCTGACTGCAGTGTTATCACCTAGACTGACAGTCCCTTCCTTACATCTGCTTAAACTGGTGAATTTGCTCTTATCCCCAGTCATATGCTTTGAGCAACCACTGTTTATGACCCACAAGTTTTTCTTTTTGGCATGGAGTGTTGTTTGAGCAATCAAGGATTGATCTTTCACCTTCCACATCCTTTTGGGTCTCTCTTTTGCCTTTCTCTTCTCTTTAAAAGTGGTCTTCGAAACTCTATTCTCATTTAAAAATTTGCTTTTGCCTAAGCTGTACTTTCTTGTCATTGTAATGTTAGCTCTACAAAACTTAGCTATATGTCTATAATTATTGCAATTGTAACATATTAAAGTTGAATCTATCAAAGGAGCAAATGAATTTCTTCTAAAATAATTAAATCTTTTGGTAGGAAAGACTCTACAATTAACAACCCTATGACAAAATTGATTATAGCTAAAATAATAACCATAAAAGGAAAGAGCGTACCTGGTCATATTATTATTTGGTGAAGTATATCGAAAATTTTTACCTTTCTACTTTTTTAGATCTGCAACTTTGAAGAATCCTTCTGCATCTTTCCTTGGATTAGTCTTTATGTCCTTTCTAGTCTTTGCCTTTGTCGCTTCTTTGTTGTTCATAGCTTTTGCTTCTCCTCTTTTCTTGAAGTTATCATACAAGTTCATTGGTGTACACACTGAGGATCCTTTTTCTTTATCATATCCAAGACCTAACTTTTCATTTGAAGGCTTTTGCACATTGATTAGTTCAGGAAGAGCTTCAAATCCTTTCATCATCTTTAAGCTTTTGCTTATATGGTCTCTTGCCTTCTCAAGTACTTTCCTTAATGATACTACTTCTGCTTCAAGTCTCATGCATTCGTTGGATTTTGACTGGAGATCCATTTTGACGACTTCTACTATTTTGTTGGCTTCCTCAACTTGAGTTTTTAGTGTTACAATCATTTGGTTAGCCTTTTCAAGCTCCTTCTCATGCCTCTTTTGCATTGAGTTTTCTTTTCTTAGATTTTTTATTTCTTCAAGAGCTCACACTAGTTCACCTTCAAGATCTATCTCACCTTCTTCTCCTTCATCACAATCTTCATAGTCATTTTGTTATTGATTCAAGGAAGTGATTTCTTTTGCCATAAATAAGAACTCATTTCCCTCAGCTAGAAAGGCACAATCATTCTCATCGTTAGAGCTATCACTATTACTTTCTCCTACTGAGTCAATTTTTTCTTTTGTATATAACCCCTTTTTGTTCTTGAAGAAGTTTTTCTTTTTAGCATAATGAGGTTTTACCTTTTTGACATTTTTAGCTTGCTCGGTGTTATCCTTATTGAATGGACATTTTGCAGTTAAGTGTCATACCTTACCATAGATAAAAAATTTAAATGAAAGATTTCCTTTATACTTACATGATCCTCTCTTCAATATTCTATCAAAATTTGCTTCTTCACCATCAGTCTCCTCAAAATCAAGCACAAAGATTTCTTCTTTTGTAGATTTTACTACTTTGAAGGCTGATTCTCTCTTGACTATGTTTGTCTCTGCCATCCTCATTTCGTAGGCTATGAACGTTCCATGTAGTTCATCCATGGTAAGCTTGTCTAAATCTCTCGCTTCAATGGCTGAAATTTTAGAGTCATATCTTGATGGAAGGGATCTCAGAACCTTCTTGACAATAGTCGATTATTCTATTGTTTCTCCAAGTCCTCTTATAGCATTTACCATCTCATCTACCCTGAGGAGGTACTCCGCTATCTTCTCTTCTTCATTCATTTTCAAGCTTTCAAATTGTCCTTTGTGCTTTTGTAGTTTGGCCTGTTTCACTTTAACATCTCCTTCATAGATACCTTTCAACTTATTCCAAATGTCTTTTGCACTCTGACAGTGCATAACTTTGACAAACTTAGAGTTTGACAACCCACAAAGAATAGCATTATTGGCTTTGGCATTGTTTTCATAAGCCTTTTTGGTAGTCTGATTAGTAGGAGTTACAGTAGGAGCTATGTAACAATTTACCACTGACATCCATACATCAAACCCTAGGGAAGACAAATATGCTTCCATTCTTATGTTCCAAAAAGCATAGTTAGACCCATTGAATAGAGGAGCCTTGTTTGACAAAGATCCTTCTTAGCAGACCATTGTGTTCACCAACCAAAATCTACCTGAGTCGATTAAGCTTCTCCTAAGGAACCTGCACTCTGATACCAATTATTGAACACACTATCTACTGAGAGGGGGGGTGAATCAATAGATGAGTTAAAACTTGGTTCTTAGAAATTTTAAACAAGATACTCAAAGTATATGCAAAGTAAAGAATAGAACATAGATCACACACACAAAAATGCTCAACACCAGATTTTAACATGGAAACCCAGAGGGAAAAACCATGGTGAAAAACGTTGTTAGAAGCTACTGTTCTAATCCAACATCGCAAAAAAAAATTTCACAAACCTCACTGGTTGCATTCAAGAGCACCCACTCTAAGGAAGCGTCAACTTCCTAACTGAGCATCAATTTAGTTTTTTTTATGGCACCAACCTATTAAAGAAATGAAGATACAACATCAAAAATATAGAAGAGATTCAGAATGAATCTTGTACACTTTTCTGTTACAAGTCTAGTCTGTAACTGCATCTTAGTTGTGTGTCTTCTCGACTTCTCTGCCTTTATCTCTTTGTGTCTATACATCTACTTTGACACACCTTATTTTCTTTTCCCCTTTCACATTGTCTGCATATGTCCTTTCTAGACAATTTTGAGTTAACACTCTAATTATTATTGCAGCAGCAGTAGAAAGACAACACCGTTCAAATGATCTATTCATAGCATATATAGACAGATGCATCTTAGGGTTGTCTCTTTGTAAAGTGTTCACACTTCAACTGAACTTAATCAGTTCAAGATTTTTATCTGTATTTAATGCAACTTTGACTTTATGTCTTGATTCATGTTTCACTCAACAACATTCAAAATTTTCTTTACAATCTTTGGCATCTGCACTTCCACTGAACTTAACTGTGTCATTCCCTCGATCACTTATGGTTTACATGCAATGTGACTCTAACTTCATGTCTTGATTCATTCTTCAAATGGCAACATTCAAATGACTTTACTATCATTGGCATTTGCACTTCTACTTAACTGCGTCACTTCCTCGATCACTTCGATTGATATATATAGTTGGAAGACATTGATTGCGGGATTTTTTAAATTCTTTTATCATGCCAAGTTCAAATTATTTTTTTTTGTCGAATCTTTCCTTATAACCTTTTGACACTTGTTAAATGCCCATGCTCTCAGAGGATCATCTAAGTTTGCTTTGCCATTAACCATCGAGCTCCTTTTCTTCCCTTTTTGCATCTCATTGCTTTCTATACAATGGGTTCACTTTCGCTCCTTTAGATTATCCTCAATATGCTCGATCTTTATCCTTTGTATTTAGCGTTAAACTTCGACATGTTTACGTGATCTCATTTTCTTCGAGATTCTTGTAAATGCTTTTGCACCATTGATCCTTGTAGACTTGGTCGATCTTTAACATGTATTGTCCCTTTGAGAATGCCCTATAAGACTTCTACACTTTATCTTTGGCAAAGTTGCAAGTGACCTTTCTCTTCAGACAATTTATTATGGGCTTTTTGTCAAGGGCATTTCGAGACAATTTCTGTGGACTTTTTGTCTGGGTTTATTTCATCTTGAAGTGTCCTCCAATTTCTCTAAAAGAAATCGTCATTGGCTTCTAATAAGAGATGTCCTTCAAAAATCTTTTCTTTAGACTTTTGGTCTGTGTCATTTCCTTGGACTTTTTGTTCGCGAGGCATTTCTTTGGACTTTTTATCTGCAAGGCATTTCTCCAGACTTTTTGCCCGCAAGCCATTACTTCAGACTTTTTGTCCGCATCATTTCTTCAAACTTTTTGTCCGCGAGGCATTTCTTTGGACTTTTTATCCGCAAGCCATTACTTCAGACTTTTTGTCCACGTCATTTCTTCAGACCTTTTATCCGTGAGGCATTTCTTTGAACTTTTTGTCCGCAAGGATTTTCTTTGGGCTTTTTGTCCGTAGTCCATGACTTCGGATTTTTTTGCAATCTACCCTTCGGCTTCTCTGCAAGTGTCCACATGCACTTGGCAACATTCAAAAGATACCCTTTAGACTTTTGGCAATGGTCCACTTGCCCTTTGCAACATTCAAAAGATACCCTTCGGACTTTTTACAATGGTCCACTTTCCCTTTGCAACATTCAAAAGATACCCTTTGGACTTTTTGTAATGGTCCACTTGGCCTTTTGAACTTTTGCAACAGTCCACATACCCTTCAATATTTTTGAAAATATCCCTTTGAAAGCTTTGAATGGTCCACTTGCCCTTCAAACTTTATGAAAAGATCCCTTTGGAAGCTTTGAACGGTCCACTTACCCTTCAAACTTTCTAAAAAGATACCTTTGGAAGCTTTGAACGGTCCACTTACCCTTCGATCTTTCTGAAAAGATCCCTTCAAAACTTTTGTTCGAGACAATTTTTTGAATGAATTCTCCAAGACACTTTCTCTGAACGAATTCCATGTGGCACTCATTTCCTTCGAAAGCTTTGTTGCAGATAATTTATCTGACAATGACTTAGTTAATTTTCTTGAAAGAACTGCCTTTAACATTTTCTCGAAAGAATTCCTTATTAGTTGTGGGCAGTTTGTCTGAGAAAATTGTCTTTACCAATATTTCTAAAAGAATTCTCTCAATCAAATCTGCTCAACTCAAGTCTTCTTGACTTATCTCGATTGCCTCTTCTGAGTAAGCACACTTCACATACACGATTTTCTCCACAATTCTGTCCAACTCAACCTTTGGCATTAATGAATGATCAGTTTCAATCTCAATGACATCAAAGACATTAACCTTTGACATCAATGACAATTCCATGTTGCTCTAGATGAAAATGATAACTGTTCAGTCTTCAGACTGCTTTATTTATCTTGATATCAACGCTATCAACTATCTCCTTGCTCAAATTTCCAATAATCTCTCCCTTTGTCATTGATGGCAAAACATCCTCAATTAGCAAAGACATCCTCAAAAGTTCCTTTGCATTCTGCTTGTTTGCTCTTATTCTGATTTCTCCCCCTTTGACATTAATGACAAAGAGTGTTTGTTGAACCAATAAGACACACTGCTGCTGAGTTGTTCTGATCCTTGGACCTGTCTGGATAGAGCATTATGAAAAAGACCCCCTTGGATAATGCACACCAAATATTTCAACCGATCCTAGATATAGCATTGGTCTGAAAGACCAATCAATAATAGATGAGCATAGAAGTCTAGATCCAACATACATTAGTATGTTCCTTAACATCATATGACAAATGATGTGTAAGGTACATAGCAGATTGCCTTTACTCAAAATTTAGGAGCTTAATAAGATGCCTGCAATGCTCCCCCTGGCCTTCTAACCTATCACAAGAGGATAGTGAGATGGGGTGGGAGCTACAACTCCCAACTTCTCTCTCAAATACTTGAATTGCTCCTTGGGAAGAGGCTTGGTAAAGATATTTGCAATCTGATCCTTGGTTGACACATATTCTATTTTGACCTCCTAACTTGCTACTTTTTCTCTCAAAAAATGATATTTTATGGAGATATGCTTGGTTTTGGAATGCATTACTGGATTTTTGGATAGATTCATGGCACTTGAATCATCACAATAAATAGAGATAGGTGCTTGATATTCTACTTTTATGTCCTTGAGAGTTTGCTTCAACTATAAGACTTGAGTGCAGCAAGCAACTGTTGAGACATACTCTGCTTCAGCTGTAGAGAGTGTAATCGATTCTTGTTTTTTGCTTAGCCAAGAGACAAGACTATTACCCAGAAAGAATGCACCACCTCTTGTACTTTTTTTGTCATCCATACTTCTTGCCCAATCAGCATCAGTATATGCAACTAAAGTAAGATCCTCGCTAGTTGGGTACCACAACCCAAACTCTATAGTGCTCTTGATGTACGTAAAAATTATTTTTAGAGTATTAACATGTGATTATTTGGGGGCTACCTAATATCGTGCAACCATGCATACTGCTTGCATGATGTCTAATCTTGATGCTGTTAGAGACAACAGGTTACCAATCATTGATCTATACAACGTATTATTTACATCAGGAAACCCATCTTCCTTGCTTAGCTTGCAGCTAGTCATCATGGGAGTACCAACTAGTTTGTTGTCCTCCATTCCAAATTTCTTGAGCATCTCCCTTGCATACTTTCCTTGAGATATGAATATCCCTCCATTAGTTTGTGTAATTTGTAAACAAAGGAAGAAGGAGATTTCTCCCAGCATTGACATTTCAAACTCATTTTGCATTTGCGTGGCAAATTCTTTACACATGTTACTATCACCACGTCCAAAGATAATATCATCCACATATACAACAATAATCAGCATATGCTCACCTTCTGATTTAAAGTATAAATTATTATCTGCGCACCCTTTTTTGAAACCTTTGTCATTTCAAGTATTGATCCAATCATGAATACCGTGCTCTTGGTGCCTGTTTTAGACCATACAAAGCTTTCTTTAGTTTGCACACATAATTTTCTTCCTTTGCTAACTGAAATTCTTCTGGTTGTTCAATGTACACCTCTTCTTCTAAGTTCCCATTTAGGAATGTTGACTTCACATCCATTTGATACACATTGAATTTCTTGTGAACAGAGAATGCCAAGAGCATTCTAATAGCTTCCAGTCTTTCCACATGAGCAAATGTTTCTTCAAAATCTATGCCTTCTACTTGTACATATCATTTGCACACCAGTCTAGCTTTGTTTCTTATGACTGCTCCATCTTCATTGAGTTTGTTTTTGTAAACCCACTTAGTTCTTATTGCATTCTTGTTCGAGGGTCTAGGAACTAATTCCCAAATTTTATTCTTTTCAATTTTGCTGAGTTTTTCTTCCATGGCTGTTAGCCAGTTTTCATCTTTGTTGGCTTCATTGAAGGTCTTAGGCTCAATTTCTAAAAGTAGAGTAAAGTTTACTTGCTCCTTGTTTATTATAGATCTTCTCCTAGTCTAAACACCCTCATCTTTGTTGCCAATTATTTGCTCCTTGAGATGTTCTTTTTTAACAAACCTTACAAGTGCCTTTTTGCTCTTTTCTTCCTCTTCTTCAGTATTTTCTACTTCATTTTCTGCTCTCTCTGATTCTTCAATTCTGATCTCCTAATTTGGCTCAATTTGTTTGAATCCTTCTTCTACCTGTACGCAGATGCTTTCAACTATTTTATGCAACCGTATGTTGTAACACACATAGGCTTTGTTGTGAGTGGAGTATCCAAGAAAAATTCATTCATCACATCTTGACTTGAAAGTTCCCAGTTTGGCCTCTTTTCTTCTGATGTAACACTTCCTTCCAAACACTCTAAAATATCTCACTGATGCAGGTTTTCCAAACCACAGTTCATATGGGGTTTTATCACTCTTTACCCTAAGTTGAACTATGTTTAGGATATATATTGATGTTTGAACTACCTCTTTTCAATATCCATTAGGAAGTTTTGCCTCTTTCAGCATTGTTCTGGCCATCTCCTTCACAGTTCTATATTTTCTTTCTACAACTCCATTTTGTTATGGAGTACATGCAGTAGAGTAATGTCTCTTAATCGCATGCTTCTCACAATATTATACAAATTCATTAGATGTGAATTCTCCACCTTTGTCTAATCTTAGACACTTGATTTTTCTTCCCATTTCATTCTCAACCATGGCCCTGAAGATCTTAGCTCTACAATACTTAGCTATATGTCTATAATTATTGCAATTGTAACATATTAAAGTTGAATCTATCAAAGGAGCAAATGAATTTCTTCTAAAATAATTAAATCTTTTGGTAGGAAAGACTCTACAATTAACAACCCTATGACAAAATTGATTATAGCTAAAATAATAACCATAAAAGGAAAGAGCGTACATGGTCATATTATTATTTGGTGAAGTATACCGAAAACTTTTACCTTTCTACTTTTTTAGATTTGCAACTTTGAAGAATCCTTCTGCATCTTTCCTTGGATTAGTCTTTATGTCCTTTCTAGTCTTTGCCTTTGTCGCTTCTTTGTTGTTCATAGCTTTTGCTTCTCCTCTTTTCTTGAAGTTATCATACAAGTTCATTGGTGTACACACTGAGGATCCTTTTTCTTTATCATATCCAAGACCTAACTTTTCATTTGAAGGCTTTTGCACATTGATTAGTTCAGGAAGAGCTTCAAATCCTTTCATCATCTTTAAGCTTTTGCTTATATGGTCTCTTGCCTTCTCAAGTACTTTCCTTAATGATACTACTTCTGCTTCAAGTCTCATGCATTCGTTGGATTTTGACTGGAGATCCATTTTGACAACTACTATTTTGTTGGCTTCCTCAACTTGAGTTTTTAGCGTTACAATCATTTGGTTAGCCTTTTCAAGCTCCTTCTCATGCCTCTTTTGCGTTGAGTTTTTTTATCTCATATTTTTTATTTCTTCAAGAGCACACACCAATTCACCTTCTTCTCCTTCATCACAATCTTCATATTCATTTTGTTCTTGATTCAAGGAAGTCATTTTTTCTACCATAAATAGGAACTCATTTCCCTCAGCTAGAAAGGCACAATCATTCTCATCATCAGAACTGTCACTGTTACTTTCTCCTACTAAGTCACTTTCTTATTTTGTATATAACCCCTTTTTGTTCTTGAAGTAGTTTTTCTTTTTAGCATAATGAGGTTTTACCTTTTTGACATTTTCAACTTGTTCGGCATTGCCCTTCTTATTGAATGGACATTTTGCAATGACGTGTCCTACCTTGCCACAATTAAAACATTTGAATGAAAGTTTTCCTTTATACTTACATGATCCTCTCTTCAATCTTCTAAATAAATTTGCTTCTTCACCATCAGTCTCCTCAGAATTGAGCACAAAGAATTCTCCTTTTGTAGATTTTACTACTTTGAAGGTTGCTTCTCTCTTGACTATGTCTGTCTCTCCCATCCTCATTTTGTAGGCTGTGAACGTTCCATGTAGTTCATCCATCGTAATCTTGACCAAATCTCTCGCTTCCTCAATGGCCAAAATTTTAGAGTCATATCTTGATGGAAGGGATCTCAGAACCTTCTTGACAATAATCGATTCTTCTATTGTTTCTCCAAGTCCTCTTATAATATTTCCTATCTCATCTAACCAGATGAGGTAGTCTGCTATCTTCTCTTCTTGATTCATTTTCAAGCTTTCAAACTGTCTTTTCTACGTTTGCAACTTGGCCTGTATCACTTTAACATCTCCTTCATAGATACCTTTCAACTTATTCTAGATGTCTTTTGCACTCTGACAGTGCATAACTTTGATAAACTAAGAGTTTGACAACCCACAAAGAATAGCATTCTTGGCTTTAGTGTTGTTTTCATAAGCCTTTTTAGCCGCTTGATCAGCAGGAGTTGTGTAACCATTTATCACTGACATCCATACAGCAAACCCTAGATAAGACAAATATGCTTCCATTTTTATGCTCCAAAAAATATAGTTAGACCCATCGAACAGAAGAGCCTTGTTTGACGAAGATCCTTCTTGACAGACCATTATGTTCACCAACCATGATCTACATAAGTTGATTAAGCTTCTCCTAAGGAACCTGTGCTCTGATACCAATTTTTGAACACACTATCTACTGAGAGGGGGGGTGAATCAGTAGATGAGCTAAAACCTATTTCTTAGAACTTTTAAATGAGATACTCAAAGTATATGCAAAGTAAAGAATAGAACATAGATCACACACACAAGAATCCTCAACACCAGATTTTAATGTGGAAACTCAAAGGGAAAAATCACAGTGAGAAAAGCTACTAGAAGCTACTGCTCTAATTTAGCGTCGCAAAAAAAAGTCTCACAGACAAACCTCACTAGTTACATTCAAGAGTGCACCCACTCTAAGGATGTGTCAACTTCCTAACTGAGCACCAATTCAGTTTTTATGATGGCACCAACCTATCACAAAAATGAAGCTACAACTTCAAAAATACAAAAGTGATTCAGAATGAATCTTGTACATTTTTCTAGTTACAAGTTTAGTCTGTAACTACGCCTTAGTTGTGTCTTCTCGGCTTCTCTGCCTTTATCTCTGTGTCTGGATATCTTCTACTTTGGCACACCTTATTTTCTTTGCCCCTTTCACGTTGTCTGCATATGTCCTTTCTAGATAATTTTGAGTTAACACTCGAATTATTACTGCAGCAGTAGTATAAAGACAACACTGTTCAAATGATCTATTTGTAGCATATATAGACAGATGCATCTTAGGTTTGTCTCTCTATAAAGTGTTCACACTTCAACTAAACTTAACTGGTTCAAACTTTTTATCTGTATTTAATGCGACTTTGACTTTATGTCTCGATTCATGCTTCACTCGACAACGTTCAAAATTTTCTTTACTATCTTTGGCATCTGCACTTCTACTGAACTTAACTGTGTCGTTGCCTCGATCACTTATGGTCTGCATTCAATGTGACTCTGACTTTGTGTGTTGATTCATGCTTCAAATGACAACATTCAAATGCCTTTACTATCGTTGGCATCTGCACTTCTACTTCATTGCATCGCTTCCTCGATCACTTTGATTGATATAGACAGTTGGCATACATTGATTGCGGGCTTTTTCAAATTCTTTTATCACGCCAAGTTCACGTTCTTTTCTTTGTCGAATCTTTCCTTATAACCTTTTGACACTTGTCAAATGCTCGTGCTCTCAGAGGATCTTCTAAGTTTGCTTTGCCATTAACCATCGAGCTCCTTTTCTTCCCTTTTTGCATCTCACTGCTTTCTATACCATGGGTTCACTTTCGCTCCTTTAGATTATCCTCGATATGCTTGATCTTTATCCTTTATATTTAGCGTTAAACTTTGGCATGTTGACGTGATCTCATTTTTTTCGACATTCTTGTAAATGCTTTTGCACCGTTGATCCTTATAGACTTGGTTGATCTTTAACATGTATTGTCCCTTTAAGAATGCCCTATAAGACTTCTACACTTTATCTTCAGCAAAGTTGCAAGTGACCTTTCTCTTCAGACAATTTATTGTAGGGTTTTTGTCAAGGGCATTTCGAGACAATTTATGTGGACTTTTTGTCTTGGTTTATTTCATCCTGAAGTGTCCTCCAATTTCTCTGAAATAAATCATCATTGGCTTCTAATAGATGTCCTTCGGAAATCTTTTCTTCAGACTTTTGGTATGCGTCATTTCCTTGAACTTTTTGTCCGCGAGGCATTTCTTCAAACTTTTTGTCTGTAAGGCATTTCTTCAGATTTTTTGTCTGGAAGCCATTTCTTCAGACTTTTTGTCTGCGAGGCATTTCTTTAGACTTTTTTTCCGCAAGCCATTACTTCGGACTTTTTGTCCGCGTCATTTCTTCAGACTTTTTGTCTATGAGGCATTTCTTTAGACTTTTTATTCGCAAGGCTTTTCTTCAAGATTTTTGTCCGTAGTCCATGACTTTGGACTTTTTGCAATCTACCCTTTGACTTTTTTTCAAGTGTCCACTTGGCAACGTTCAAAAGATACCCTTTGGACTTTTTTGCAATGGTCCGCTTGCCCTTTGCAATGTTCAAAAGATACCCTTCAGACTTTTTATAATGGTCCACTTGCCTTTTAGAACTTTTGCAATGGTCCACATACCCTTCGATATTTTCGAAAAGATCCCTTTGGAAGCTTTGAATGGTCCACTTACCCTTCATACTTTCTAAAAAGATCCATTTGGAAGTTTTGAACGGTCCACTTACCCTTCGAACTTTCTGAAAATATCCCTTCGAAACTTTTGTTTGAGATAATTTTTTGAACGAATTCTCCAAGACACTTTCTCCGAAAGAATTCCAAGTGGCAGTCATTTCCTTCAAAAGCTTTGTTGCGGATAATTTATCTGACAATGATTCAGTCAATTTTCTTGAAAGAATTGCCTTTAACATTTTCCCAAAAGAATTCCCTTATTAGTTATGGGAAGTTTGTCCGAGAAAATTGTCTTTACCAATATTTCTGAAAGAATTCCCTCAATCCGAAAGAATTCCAAGTGGCAGTCATTTCCTTCAGAAGCTTTGTTATGGATAATTTATCTGGCAACGATTTAGTCAATTTTCTCGAAAGAATTGCCTTTAACATTTTCCCAAAAGAATTCCCTTATTAGTTATGGGAAGTTTGTCCGAGAAAATTGTCTTTACCAATGTTTCTGAAAGAATTCCCTCAATCAAATCTACTCAAGTCTTCTTGACTTGTCTTGATTGCCTCTTCTGAGTAAGATCATTTCACAAATGCAATTTACTCCACAAGTCTGCTCAACTCAACCTTTGGCATTAATGCATGATCAGTTTCAATTTCAATGACATCAAATACATTAACCTTTGACATCAATGACATCTAGATGGAAATGATAATTGTTCAATCCTCAGACTGCTTTGTGTATCTTGATATCAAAGCTATCAATTGTCTCCTTGCTCAAATTTCCAACAATCTCCCCCTTTGTCATTGATGGCAAAACATCTTCAATTAGCAAAGACATCCTCAAAAGTTCCTTCGCATTCTACTTGCTTGTTCCTATTCTGATTTCTTCGCCTTTGACATTAATGACACAGAGTGTTTGTTGAACCAATAAGACACACTACTGCTGAGATGTTCTAATCCGTGGACTTGTCTAGATAGAGCATTATGAAAAAGACCCCCTTGGATAATGCACACTGACTTGAATTGTTCCTATGATTCTCTGAGCTTTCATGTGTTTCAACCGATCCTGGATATAGCATTGGTCTGAAAGACCAATCACTAATAGATGAGCATATAAGTCTAGATCCAACATACCTTAGTTTGTTCCTTGACATCAGATGACAAATGATGTGTAAGGTACATAGCATATTGCCTTTACTCTTAATTCAGGAGCTTAATAAGATGTCTGTAATGCTCTCCCTACACTTCTAACCTATCACAAGAGGTTAGTGATATGGGGTGGGAGCTACAACTCCCAACTTCTCTCTCAGATACTTGAATTACTCCTTGGGAAGAGGCTTGGTAAAGATATATGCAATCTGATCCTTGGTTGGCACATATTCCATTGTGACCCCCTGATTTGCTACTTTTTCTCTCAAAAAATGATATTTTATGGAGATTGCTTGGTTTTGGAATGCATCATTGTTGGATAGATTTATGGCACTTGAATTATGACAATAAATAGAGATAGGTGCTTGATATTCTACCTTTATGTCCTTGAGAGTTTGTTTCATCCATAAGACTTGAGTGCAAGAAGCAACTTTTGCGACATACTCTACTTCAGCTGTAGAGAGTGTAATTGATTCTTGCTTTTTTCTTAGCCAAGACACAAGTATGTTATCTAGAAAGAATTCACCACCACTTGTGTTTTTTCTGTCCATACTTCCTACCCAATCAACATCAGTATATGCAACCAAAGTAAGATTCTCACTAGTTGGGTACCACAACCCAAACTCTATTGTGTTCTTGATGTACTTGAAAATTCTTTTTACAGCATTACCATGTGATTCTTTGGGGGCTTCTTGATACCGTGCAACCATGCATATTGCTTACATGATGTCTGGTCTTGATGCTGTTAGATGCATACTAGAGTGTCGTTTGAGCAATCAAAAATTGATCTTTCACCTTCCACATCCTTTTGGGTCTCTCATTTGCCTTTCTCTTCTCTTTAAAAGTGGTCTTTGAAACTCTATTCTCATTTAAAAATTTGCTTTTGCCTAAGCTGTACTTTCTTGTCATTACAATGTTACCTCTACAATACTTAGCTATATGTCTAGAATTATTGCAATTGTAACATATTAAATTTGAATCTATCAAAGGAGCAAATGAATTTCTACTAGCAAAATTAAATCTTTTAGTAGGAAAGACTACAATTAACAGCCCTATGACTAAACTGATTACAGCTAAAAAAATAACCATAAAAGGAAGGAGCGTACTTGGTCATATCATTCTCTAGTGCAGTATACCGAAAACTTTTACCTTTCTGCTTTTTCATATCTATCACTTTGAAGAATCCTTCTACATCTTTCCTTGGATTAGTCTTTATGTCCTTTCTGGTCTTTGTCTTTGTCGCTTCTTTGTTTTTCATAGCTTTTGCTTCTCCTCCTTTCTTGAAGTTATCATACAAATTCATTGATGTACACGCTGAGGATCCTTTTTCTTTATCATATCCAAGACCTAACTTTTCATTTGAAGGATTTTGCACATTGATCAGTTCACTAAGAGCTTCAGATCCTTTTGTCAGCGTTAAGCTTTTGCTTATATGGTCTCTTGCCTTCTCAAGTTCTTTCCTTAAGGATACTACTTCTGCTTCAAGTCTCATGCATTCATTGGATTTTTACTGGAGATCTATTTTGAAGACTTCTACAATCCTGTTGGCTTCCTCAACTTGAGTTTTTAGCGTTACAATCATTTGGTTGGCCTTTTCAAGCTCCTTCCCATGCCTCTTCTATGTTGAGTTTTCTTTTCTCGGATTTTTTATTTCTTCAAGAGCACACACCAGTTCACCTTCAAGATCTATCTCACCTTCTCCATCACAATCTTCATATTCATTTTGTTCTTGATTCAAAGAAGTGATTTCTTCTGCCATAAATAAGAACTCATTTCCCTCAGCTGGAAAGGCACAATCATTCTCATCGTCAGAGTTGTCACTGTTACTTTCTTCTTTTGTATATAACCCCTTTTTATTTTTGAAGAAGTTTTTCTTTTAGCATAATGTGGTTTTACCTTTTTGACATTTTCAACTTGCTCGACGTTGTCCTTCTTATTGAATGGACATTTTGTAGCGAAGTATCCTACCTTGCCACAGTTAAAACATTTGAATGGAAGTTTTATTTTATACTTACCTGATCCTCTCTTCAGTCTTCTGACAAAATTTGCTTCTTCACCATCAGTCTCCTCAGAATCGAGCACAGAGGTTTCTTCTTTTGTAGATTTTACTACTTTGAAGGTTGCTTCTCTCTTGACTGTGTCTATCTCTCCCATCCTCATTTAGTAGACTATGAACATTCCATGTAGTTCATCCATGGTAAGCTTGTCTAAATCTCTCACTTCTTCAATGGCTGAAATTTCGGAGTCATATCTTGATGGAAGGGATCTCAAAACCTTCTTGACAATAGTTGATTATTCTATTATTTCTCCAAGTCCTCTTATAACATTTACTATCTCATCTACCCTGAGGAGGTAGTCCGCTATCTTTTTTTCTTCATTCATTTTCAGAATTTCAAATTGTCTTTTGTGCGTTTGCAGCTTGGCCTATTTCACTTTAACATCTCCTTCATAGATACCTTTCAACTTATTCCAGATGTCTTTTGCACTCTAACAACACATAACTATGACAAACTCAGAGTTTGACAACTCACAAAAAATAACATTCTTGGCTTTGGCATTGTTTTCATAAACCTTTTTGGCCGTCTGATCAGCAGGAGTTACAGTAGAAGCTATGTAACCATTTACCACGGACATCCATACATCAAACCCTAGAGAAGACAAATATGCTTCCATTCTTATGCTCCAAAAAACATAATTAGACCCATCGAACAGAGGAGCCTTGTTTGATGAAGATCCTTCTTGGCAGGCCATTGTGTTTACCAACCATGATCTATTTGAGCTGGTTAAGCTTCTCCTAAGGAACCTACACTCTAATACCAATTGTTGAACACACTATCTACTGAGAGGGGGGTGAATCAGTAGATGAGTTAAACCCTGGGTCTTAGAACTTTTAAACAAGATACTCAAAGTATATACAAAATAAAGAACATAACAAAGATCACACACACACACAAGAATTCTCAACATTAAATTTTAACGGGAAAACACAAAGGAAAAAATTATGGTGAGAAAAATTGCTAGAAGCTACTATTCTAATCCAGCCTCAGAAAAAAGTCTCACAAACAAACGTCACTAGTTACATTCAAGAGCACCCACTCTAAAGAAGCGTCAACTTCCTAATTGAGCACCAACTCAATTTTTTTGATGGCACCAACCTATCAGAGAAATGAAACTACAACTTCAAAAATACAGAAGAGATTCAGAATAAATCTTGTACACTTTTCTGTTACAAGTCTAGTCTGTAACTGTGCCTTAGTTGTATGTCTTCTTGGATTCTTTGCCTTTATCTCTTTGTGTCTAGATATATTCTACTTTGACACACTTTATTTTCTTTGCCCCTTTCATGTTGTCTGCATATGTCCTTTCTAGAAAATTTTGAGTTAACACTCTAATTATTATTGTAGCAGCAGTAGGACAACACTGTTCAAATGATTTGTTCATAGCATATATAGACAGATGCATCTTAGGGTTGTCTCTCTATAAAGTGTTCACACTTCAACTGAACTTAACTGATTCAATATTTTTATCTGTATTCAATGTGACTTTGACTTTGTGTCTCGATTCATGCTTCACTCGACAATGTTCAAAATTTTTTTTACCGTCTTTGGCATCTGCGCTTAACTGCATCATTGCCTCGATCACTTCTAGGCCTTATTCAATGTGACTTTGACTTTGTGTCTCAATTCATGCTTCAAATGACAACATTCAAATGCCTTTACTATCATTGGCATCTGCGCTTCTACTTAAATGCGCCACTTCCTTGATCACTTTGATTGAAATATCTTGAACTCCATGAAGATATATCGCGTTCATCACCAGTTCCAGTTGTTCCTATATACACAGTTGGAAGACATTGATTGCGGGCTTTTTCAAATTCTTTTATCGCGCCAAGTTCACATTCTTTTCTTTGTCAGATCTTTTCTTATGACCTTTTGACACTAGTCAAATGCACGTGCTCTCGAAGGATCATCTGAGTTTGCTTTGCCATTAACCATCAAGCTCCTTTTCTTCCATTTTTCCATCTCGTTGCTTTCTATACCATGGGTTCACTTTCGTTCCTTTAGATTATCCTCGATATGCTCGATCGTTATCCTTTGTATTTAGCGTTAAACTTCAACATGTTGGCGTGATCTCAATTTCTTCATCATTCTTGCAAATGCTTTTGCACCGTTGATCCTTGTAGACTTGATCGATCTTTAACATGCCTTGTCCCTTTGAAAATGCCCTATAAGACTTCTACACTTTATCTCTGGCAAAGTTGCAAGTGGCCTTTCTTTTCGGACAATTTGTTGCGGACTTTTTGTCAAGGGCATTTCGAGACAATTTTCGTGGACTTTTTATCCAGGTTTATTTCATCCCGAAGTGTCCTCCAATTTATTTGAAAGAAATCCTCACTGGCTTCTAATAGGAGATGTCCTTTGGAAATTTTTTCTTCAAACTTTTTCTCTGCATTATTTCCTTGGACTTTTTATCCACAATGCATTTCTTAGGACTTTTTGTCCGCAAGGCATTTGTTCAAACTTTTTATCCGCAAGCCATTTCTTCGGACTTTTTATCTACAAGCCATTACTTCAAACTTTTTGTCCGCATCATTTCTTAGGACTTTCTAACCATAAGGCATTTCTTCGGAGTTTTTATCCGCAAGCCATTACTTCAGAATTTTTTTCTGCGTCATTTCTTCGAACTTTTTGTCCGTGAGGCATTTCTTCGGACATTTTATCCACAAGGCTTTTCTTCGAGCTTTTTGTCCACAGGGCATTACATCAAACTTTTTTCAATCTACCCTTCGGCTTTTCTACAAGTATCCACATGCCCTTGGCAATGTTCATAAGATACCATTCATACTTTTTACAATGGTCCACTTGCCCTTTGCAACATTCAAAAGATACCCTTCAGAATTTTTACAATGGTCCACTTGCCCTTCAAAACTTTTACAACAGTCCACATACCCTTCAGTATTTTTGAATAGATCCGTTCGAAAGCTTTGAACGGTCCACTTGCCCTTCGAACTTTTTGAAAAGATCGCTTCTGAAGCTTTGAACAGTCCACTTACCCTTCGGACTTTCTGAAAAGATCCCTTCAGAACTTTTGTTTGAGACAATTTTTCGAACGAATTCTCCAAGACACTTTCTCTGAAAGAATTCCAAGTGGCACTCATTTCCTTCGGAAATTTTGTTGCATACAATTTGTCCGACAACGACTTAGTCAATTTTCTCGAAAGAATTGCCTTGAACATTTTCTCGAAAGAATTCCCTTATTAGCTACGGGCAGTCTGTCCGAGAAAATTATCTTTACCAATATTTCTAAAAGAATTCCCTCAATCAAATTTTCTCAACACAAGTCTTCGTGACTTATCCCGATTGCCTTTTCTGGGTAAGAGCACTTCACAAACGTGACTTACTACACAAGTCTGCTCAACTCAACGTTTTGTATCAATGCATGATCAGTTTCAATCTCAATGACATCAAGGACATTAACCTTTGACATCAATGACAATTCCATGCTGCTCTAGATGGAAATGATAATTGTTCAGTCCTCAGACTGCTTTCTGTATCTTGATATCAAAGTTGTCAACTGTCTCCTTGCTCAAATTTCCAATAGAAGACTGTATTAGTAAATTCTATAGAATCTTTGATTGAATAGGGGGATGGTGGATTTTCTCCTCAAAATGTCCTGGATGAAGATGCCATCATTGTTGCTTGAAATATCCTTCTTCATGTTATGTATTGTATGATCAATTTGTGCTCCCAATCTACTCGTTGATTCTTTACACAATGTTCTCGAGATAGTAGCTAAGGCTCTTTCATGATGTAGAATAGCAGTAGACTTTGAATGCAAGTTTGTTTGAAATCAATGATGGCTCCAATGGTTTCATATCGCATATATAAGATTTTGCATTGAATACTAGTTCGTGCAATATAAATGCCCAATGTTTACATTTATATTCTTGTATAATTCAAATGTTGTTAGTTAGTATTGACGGGGGACTTTAGCATATATTATTAACAAATATTTTATTTGGCCTAAGTATAGCAAGTCCTTATATTGTTCTCGGTAATTAGGTATTTGGGTTTTATGTTAGGGACCGATCTTTATAAAAGACTCGCATTAAAAATCCCGAAGACCTATTTTCATCAGATAAAATGTCCATGGCTCTAGCTCTAAAGCCCTATTTTCATTGGACAAAATGTTCGTGATAAAAACTCTAATAAGAATGAATTGCTTCAAGGAAACTATTTCGAATAAAATATCTAATGCAACTTCTCCGAATGCCAAATTTGTGCGGAACAAAAGTTTCGAAGACCAAAGTTTAAATGAAGAGAAGTACCAAAAACACAAACCCCCAAAATTTACGAGATAAAATACTGAAACATAGAATCCAAAAACAAAACCTATCAGACAAAATGTCCAAACGGAATGCCCGAACAAAAAGTCCAGTGAGTGAAATCCTTGCATATATTTCTCCGAATTGCCTGAGTCCCAAAAATATGCATATTCAAAACTCTCGAAAGGCATTAATAAAGTTAGTCTATAAAATAACATATGAATACTATGTTGATTTCTCAAAGTATGAAGATTAATCCTCAATCATTCCTAGAAGTTGCACAATCATATAGAAGAGTAGCTTAACAATCAAGGCCCAAATCTTGAAAAAAGTGGGTTCCCATTTCTCCTTAGAGAAAAGAGGGGTGTTGGATACAACGAATAGCAACTCACAGGGGGAATACTTATATCAAAAATCTAGAACTTTGGTTAGTAATCCTTATATCAATTGTGGAGTGTGTCATAGAAAAATACTTAAATTAGAAACGTGAAAGAAACTCCCAAGTTGATTCGCACAACATACTTGCCTTCCATTTCCTTGGATATGTGGGTGTCAAATGTGTAGTTCATTTAACCCTTGTCGTAATGAGTTTTTCAAAGGCTTGATGAAGTTGTAGGTTTCGTCCCTGTATCTATTAAAGGTCAAAAAAATGAGAGAAATTTACATATTGCTCTACTATCAGCCACGTGTCCATAGCCCCGATAAAAATACCTTATGCTCATTTTATTCTCTTTCTATTATTTTCTTATAACCATGATGTGTGGTAGATTGACCTTATTTCATCATGTGAACCTTTTGATTTTCTTTAGATTTTTTTCACTCTTTTGAACTTATTGGTTCTTTTCTTATTTTGTTTTTCTTTTATTCTTGAATGAAAAGAGAAGAACTAGAACCCTAATGAGCTAGTATAATTATAAAACAAATCATTACCAGAACGTCCTTGCCAACCACATCTATATCCAAAATTTTCACTTCCAAGTATTTAATATGATAAGTGTACTTGATCCAATAAAATAAATATATTTGTCAATCATGAAATACCTGAGTTCTGCATCTTTCAAATTTATGCTCATGAACGCAATTGGATGTTCAGTTTCATCTTTCTTTTATGTTATGACAGCAACAATTGTATGTTCTGAAGCTAATGAATACAGGTAGAAATCTGTTGTGACATCTAGATTGATTAATACTGGAGCCTGTGATATTGCATCTTTAATGTCTTGGAAAGACTTTTGGGTTTCCATTGTTCACTCTATTTTGGCATCATGTTTGAGCATGACATTCAGAGGCTTAACAATCTCTACAAATCTTGAAATAAACTTACTATGAAGTCAATCTTTTCGAAGAAAGATTTGAGCTCCTTGTTGTTTGGTGGTGTAATCTTCGAAATTCCTTGAATTATGTCTGGGAGCTTGCCTTTAGTGACTTCAAATATACTTTTCTTTGGGTTTAGCAAAATACCAAACCTTTTGCATCTCTCAAATATAGATTGTGACTTATGTGATCCTTCCTATGCTTTGAAAATACCATAAGAGCATCCATGTAGATTATGCATTTTCTAGTCAATCGTTTGAAAGCATGATATATGGTGTGCTAAAAAGTATCCCCTAAATTTATCAGGACAAACGACATCCTTTTGTACGCATAAGTGCCCCACTTCATAGTAAACATAGTATTCATCCTATCTTTGGATTGTACCAGTACTTAATTATAACCTGAAAATCCATCCAGAAAGGAAATCATCTCTGAACCGCTATCTATATCACTTCATTTAGAGAATGCAAGGGGTAATTATCATTTTCAAAAGCTTTATTCAAGTTTCTAAAATCCACACATAATCTGATCTCTTTGTTCTTTTTCCTAATGGGGACCAAGTTGGCCACCTAGGTAGAATCCCAGATCGGGAAGATGATTTTTGCACTTAATAGCGTCTCCACTTATCTCTGTATGAGAGGCTTTTAAATAGGATTGATTGGTTTTTGCCTCTATCTAAATGGTTTGTGTTCTGACTTGAGGGGAATCATATGAGTAATGACCTATGGGTCATAGACTCTCAAATGTTTGTATGTCCAGGTAATGACATCTTTATAGTGAATGATCAAATACTTTACTCGTAGTCTTTCCTCTGAGGTGTAGCTAAGACCAATATTAACATATTGTGGGCTATGTTCATACCCCAGATTTCCTTTATGAAGTCTAATTCATTGACTTTAGGCATCCTAAGCTGCTGAGCTTGTGGATCTGTGTCAAATGTCCTTTCCAAAGAGACCAGCCCAGCTGGGATGCGATTTTCTTTGAGTTGAAGAATACCTTCCCTACCTGATTCTTCTAGATAGAGGTGATTAATATCCTTGGCATCTATGATTTGGGATTCAAATTCTCATGAATTGGTTATAAACTGAATAATTTGTTGGTCATCATCAAAAATTTAGAAATTCTCTATGTTATCAGGAACAGAGGGACAATGCACCAATTCAAAGGAGAACGTTTTTACTTTAGATTCTTTGAGGGGATCCAGATCAGTAGCAGCAACAACTAGCAAATTGGCAACTTGATTTTGCTCTCTAGGAAGGGCTTTTATGTTGAAAGCTTCAAAAGTTTCAATCAAGTCCCATGCTTTATGCTTGTATCCTCTTAAATAAGACTTGTATTGGTATTTGTTTCTAACTTGGTTAACTACCGGATCTGAGTCACCAAATACTAATATTTCTTTTACATTATTCTTAAGTGCAAATTGTAATCTCAGAATTAAAGCCTCCTACTCAACTCTATTGTTCATGCATGAAAATTGTAATCTATATGATGTCAAGAACTTTTTACCTTATGGATCAATCAGCTCGATTCCCACGCCTAATCCTTGCTTGGATCTAGCACCATCACAGTGTAAAGTCCATACTTGTTTGGAACCTTCAAGTTTTGGCTTCTATATTTGATTTTGAGTAGTAAAAAGATAAATACCAAGGTTAGGAGACTCATACTTTACCTCTTCATTCTTGACATTATATTCCATGATGGGATACTTCAATCTTGGTTCTCTATCAAATTTTGATTTGATTTGCAACTCCCCTTTATGGCAGTCATATATGAGAAAAGTCTGTAAAAAGATATTCGTTGAGTGTTTTAGACCAATCTTTACTTAGCATCAAATTGTAACCTTCAGGTATGTCCACCACAAGGATATCAATGGTCATCTGAACATGCAATTTGTATGCTATTTAGATATGTGCATCCTTCAATTCATCAACCACGAACACCACTGTCTTGTCTAATTGTGAAACTATCTTCTTTGAGGGACTTGGAGTCTAACCAAGCTTCTAACATATTGAAGTGGGCATGATAGTTGCAGAAGCTCCAAAATCAACTAAACAATTATAAATGTTCTTACCAAATTCTCTAATGGTGAGTAAGAATGGTGGAACTTCTGGCTTACTCTTATAGATAACATTGGTGTCAGTAGATTTTGCTTTGTCCATATGTGCTTTTGTTCTCTCCATAGGTGTCTTTTCGGTAATAGATCTCAACAAGAGATCCTTTTGTTCAGTGATCTAAGCTAACTCATAAAGAGTTATATTTGCTTTGATCTTCTTCATGTCTTCGACGATGTTGTATCCTCCTTTACTATGTTCCTCCTTATTTTGTCGCTAATCATTCCCCCTTGGAAGAGGTGGATTGTTGTTGGCTTTAAGATTAGGTGGAATTGTCATGGTATTTGTAAGAGTTGACGTAGTGAAGGGTTGGTTATTCCTTAGATAGTAGCCACCTTTTTGGAATTGATGGGAAGCATGAACTTTGTTCATGTTGTCCTCTGGCACATTGTCATCTTTGCTTGGAAAGGGAAACTCATGAATCTTGAAGAACATGGCAGTGCTGGAAGAGTCAAGATCAAGATGAGGTTTGGGTGGATAATGCATCTGACCCTGCCTTACCACTTCTCTTTGAAAGATTTCAAATGTTTCAAAAAAATTGACGCGGTCGAGCTCACCATGCTGAGAAGTATTGTGAACCCTTCACCAATTAGGCAGAGCTGTAACTACTATATTGATCTCTGAAAGTTTTCTAGGTTGCTCCATATTGTTTGCAAGCCTACTGAATGGCCTATTGTACCTTTGGAATGCAAGATTTTGATTCTCATTTGAGGCATTAACATTACCCATCTTCCTTTGTATGCCCAAGAAGTCGTTTCTAAGCTTCTAAACCATCTTTTGAATAGCCTTGAGTTTTGCTTTCATAGAGTCAGTGTCTTGTAGAACAACAGCAGGAGATGTATTCGATTGTTGATATTGTTGGTAACTATTGCCTTGCATGTGATTGTTCAAGAATCCATAGTTTGGTTGCGTTGTTTGTGTCATGGGAGGCAACATGTATAGTTGGTTCTGATTGAATGTCGGGACATTCTACTTTGCATGTGAAATCAAATTTAAAGTGGGAAAGCCATTATGGATGTTGGACATAGCAAGAACCTGAGGATTGAGTTGTCTATCGATATTAATGGGTTTTTCAAATGCCCATGCCAATTTGTTAGCGGCAACAACTCTCCTCAAGAACACCGCAGTAATTGCACCCAGTACATTCTTGTACATCCCAAATGATAATGCTTCATATGGCTTATAGTATGGAGTTAACCAATTGTAAATATCTTTACATCTTATGTTGAAAGCATGGATATGCTCATTAGGCTCTCTCTTCATACTAGTGAAGAGTTGGTATATTATGCTAGGACTGGTAACCTATCCAAATTATGCAAGAAAAGTTAATTGACAACATTCCAGGGAGTGATGGAATTTTGTGTTAGATTTAAATACTAGTCATAAGAAGCATCCATCAATGTGAAAGGGAAAGGCCTACATGCAACATCTTCATGGACAACATTCATCAACCTTAGAGCGGCCTTAAAGGACTTAATATGTTCTTCTGTCATCCTAGCTCCTGAAGGAGAAAATGATGGTATATACCTCTCTGGATTCCTAGGCAAATCATGCACGTCCCCTGGGATAACAATAGCAGATCCAACTAACTAGGGTGGTAGAGCCATTGGAGGATAAATTAGTAAAGGGTTCCTAGTTGGAGGAGGTGGATTAACGTGAACTTGGGTTGTTGGCATAGTTCTAGGTCTCCTATGATTTGACAAGGGTGATACTAGAAAACCAGCATAAGAATTAAATATGATCACTCTCCTAGGTGTCTCCAGTGTAACTCTACGCAAATAATAACTACTATTATCGAAGGTACTATCCCTCCTAGTGCCAGTGAAACTGTTGATGCGGTCTTTATGCACAAACATAGTCAACGAGGTAGCCTATAACATTTTAGGATCTCAATGGAGGTAATCTCCAATCCAGGACATGAGTTGCATGTATGTGGTTGGAATACCCTGTTGATGGAATAATTGGTAGGACATATAGGTTATTGACAAGGTTTTTTGGATGGAGATGTGGTCTCTTAAAGGTAGTGAATTCCTACGTGAGTTGGATGGATAGCTGGTTGATAATCTAAAGTGGGTAGGTCTGAAAACAAACTCAAAAAAGAGGGAAGGGTAAGGTAGAAAAAGAGACTATGGTTTTCAAGAATCACTTCCCTAACTAGTTTCTAAATGGACAAGTGATTTCAAAACCTATGCATGTTTCTATCAGCAATCGCACACACACAATTAGACATAGTTGAGACGTCTAAGGAGATATCAATGTAGAAAACTCATAGGCCTCAATCAAATGTTGTTCTTTTTAGAGCAAATGTTGCAACTCTTACTCAAGGGATTATGACTCAAGCTAGTGAGGTATCCAAGGCAGCTTTGCAAACACATACAAAACTACGTCAAAGAACGCACTCATACACATTCATACTTATGAATTAATCGACTTAATTGTCCTAATCAATGCAATTTACCAATCTTTCAACAGTTATTGCACATCTAGGATTAGTACATCAATCAAGATAATTAAGAACCCATTTGTAGCTTTTGCACATTAAAGATTATTGACACATACAACCAAAAAAAGATAAGCCTAATTACACATAAATTGGAGAGAGAATACACAAACACATTCGCTGACAATCAAAATTGATGTTGCTCTAGTATATTGAAAAAAAAAAATTACCCCTCCACAAGGTGGATTATAATTGTTTAAATAGACTTGGGGAGGGGGGTCGCCTCATCTCCAAGCTCATGCAGAGTCATTTACATGTAATAGTTAGAACATGATTTCTAACTAGAGTCAAAACCATATAAGAGTAAACTCATAATTATCAATCAGCCATAAGTTGACCTTTTCAAAACCATGCAACGTGTGCATGTGTACAACAAACAAAAGGCAACCTTTTACAATGATAACTCGAAGTTCAAGGAAATTATAAATATATACACCATTAAAAAATTATACATGCACAAAATCTTGGCCTTGTTAACGCTGCATCATCTAAATAGTCGCATGTACTTTGGTAGGTGTAGTGGCTGGGGTGGTAGAAGTTATAACTACAGATGTCGATGCAGTACTTGAAGTAGTAATTTGAGATTGTTTTTTCTTTGCCTTGTTCTCCTTGTAACACTTGTCAACTGCATCATGCTACCATCGTATGATGTTCAAGTTAAGCAAATAGGGTCGATGGATCCTATTAACTTGGCCGAGGAGTTTTGCATGTTCAACCTTCGACATCTGGAAATTATTCTTGAACATCTCCACCTCAGTGACCTTTCTAGCAGCACTTAACTTAGTTTTTATCTCCTCCACTGTCAAGATTTGTAGACTCTATTTGAAATTATCGATTGCTTCCTGAATGAGTTTATCAAAATTGATCTTGCTGATCAATTTGCCTATGGCATATTTCACTTTTGATAACTTTAGATCATCCAAAATTTGAAGAACTTGGGCCTCATGCATCTGATATTTGGGGATTAAAGCCCAAACTGATTACAACCATTTCTGAGCTTCTTCTTGCCTAATGACAACTAAATTGAGAGCATTAGATGCCTTAAGTGGTGTCATAAGGTCTCGATGACTACATTTTATTGCCTGTGTAGGCAACTAGCATTTTCAACTTGCTACTATCATCTCTCAAAGAATTAAACAATTGGTTAGTTTTATTCACATGTGGAGCTAACTCATCCCTCATGAATTCCAATGCTTCCAAGGAGTTGTAATATTTGGAGGCTGCTTTTTGAACCTATGCCTCTATGCCTACAAGGATATACACAGTCTTTGCTTGCTCCCTCAATTGTTCCACCTCGGCTTCTAGTTCTTGTCGAGCCATCTTTGTTCCTTCAAGGATGGCTACCATAGCATCCTTAGGTGCTTGAGCTAGGTCTGAAAAAATTCTCAACATAGGGAGACTATTACAGTTGCATGTTTTGCCTCTTGGTTAGGGAGAACACTTCCTATCTTTCTTCAAAGATTATCTCCCTACCTTTGTCATCCTCCAACTTCCTTTTCTTCACTATCTGTATGTTATCGGATGGTGGGTCAAATAAAGTGGTGATAGAAGGGAGTTCAGTGATCTTGAAGCTGGACAACTGGGAGGCCT
Source organism: Torreya grandis (assembly GCA_037957365.1). Taxonomy (NCBI): domain Eukaryota; kingdom Viridiplantae; phylum Streptophyta; class Pinopsida; order Cupressales; family Taxaceae; genus Torreya; species Torreya grandis. The sequence goes on along the minus strand of JARHVA010000236.1, from coordinate 1,242,386 downwards.
TGCTTCTCAGTTCCATAACCCAAGGAGGAATGTCTAAGTATGATGTGTTTGAGGTTGTGACTACAACCTTTCCCTGAGCCTCCTCAATTGTTGGTTGTTTCTTTTGTGCCTTGACAAGGAAGCCAGGTAGGGAAGGCTATTAGTGTAGGTTTTTATTTTTCCCTATTTATTAATTAGGGAAATTGTATTTCTTCTGCATACAGGGAGTTTTCCTACATTTGTGGGATAGGCTAACTTATGTGGAGGTGTGTGTCATAGATGTGTCATAGGTGTCATAAGAATGTCATAAGTAACTCCCTTGATGGGAGTTACTTCTCTATTCTTAGCACCTTGTCACCATCTTTCATGGAGGAGTTACTGACTATTTTTGGTGTGCCTTGTCCACCTTTTGGGAAGGAGTTACTTTCGTACTCTCCTATTTGTAGTCCTCATTTTGGTCATTCCATGCTAATTCAGATTTGGTTTCTCCATTTTGTCTTGTGCAATTTATCTTCTTGTTATTGTCAAATTGCTTTAGCATCTATGTGGTGTTCACTTGTTCATCTTGTGTGATCACGTCTTCATTGCACTCGCGTTATTCGGATTCTAGCAACAACTCCGATATGGTATCAGAGCAAAATCGGTAATCTTGTGTGTGATTTTGCTTTTAGCTTATTTTGAAATCAAGAGGAGTGGAGTTCATTTTTTTTATTTTTAGATTTGATCCAAAAAAAAAAAATTAAAAAAACTGTCCATATCTGGAATTGTTTTCTTGGGAATCCTTGGCCTTTGGTTGTCTTCACTTCAGGGCGCAGCATTCAACCCTCTTCTGGTCTGCACCTCATTTCTTCAGCGTCAGCAAAGCAACAGTCTTCTCTATTTCCCAGGTGCCAAGCTAGCCGTACGGTGCCCAGCACCAGGTCTGCTATTTTTTGTTTTCTTTGCAAAATATTTTCTTTGTTGCGCAACAGTTCTTTCTAAAGTGGGAAAGGGTGTGAGGTGGTGCCTCAGTAAGCTGTATTTCTCACTCTATTTCTGCTGCATCTCGCTGTCACCATCCATTGTGCCTGGTATCACTAATATCCTTGGGCACTTAGGGTTTGCTGCAGCTGTCAATCTGTTTAAGCGCTGACTTGTTAGCTTAGACGCCGCTGCCACGACTCACCTTGCCCTGCATCGGTTGTCTTTTCTGCTTGCAACAACTTCAGGTAGCGCCCAGCTCTGTTTTCCAGAAAATGGCGCTTCTCATTTTTGGTTTACCACGCCTCTTTTGGTGGGCCCACCCTCTTTCCGTTTTTGGGTAAATCTGCCTTTTGATAATTATTCTGATATTCTTAAATCAGTGATTTCACTGTTTGTTTTAAAATCAAATTTGAAATTAACATTCAAAAAAAAAAAATGCAGTTTAGAGGTTTAATTTCACTTGTATCTTCGACCTACAAAGACGAAGGGTGAGGCTCGGGTTGGCAGGAGGCCAATTCCCCCTCACAAAGACCTCATTTGGATTCTTCATTCCGTGTCGAATCCAACGAGTGGTTGGAAGGCCACTTTCTCTCCCCATAACAGGGATTTTTTTAATGTTTTAGAGCTTTTTTTTACAAAAACACTAGTTTACGGGAAAATTGTAACTTTAAAATCTTGCAAACAGTAGCTCGGTTTTGGGTGCCATTTTTTTCAAAAGTGCTTGTAATTCAATTCTCCACAGCGTAAACTTTCTATTTTTCAAAAACGCACTAGTTTATAAAGTGCCAAAAATTTGGGTCTCTCGAGACGCATTTTCGGCTGAGTCCGACGTCCGTTTCCATTAGTCTTGCACTGATTGCTCTAAGACCCATTTTTCGCTGAGTTTGACGTCTTTTGAGCGTGCACTTGCATATTTGGGGGGCTCAATATTTCGGGGGGGTGTGATTGCTTTTTCACAACTTGCAAACTTCACTTTCATTCTCCTTTTTGCATACAATCACAACTTGCAATCAAACAGAACTTCACCTAAATTCAGCTAAAAAATGGATTCTTTTCAACTTAAACCCCTAACACCCTTCAACTATCATGAATGGAAAGTTAAAATGTCAATCATTCTTAGAAGTAAAGGGTTGTATAGGATCACAATGGGTACAGAAGTAGAACCCAACACAGATGCTGAAAAGGTTAAGTGGTACAATCGTAGTGATGAAGCCTTTGGGTTACTGAGCTTGTTTGTGTCTCCAGAACTTCTCTTCCACTTAGAATCCTCCCAAACCCCTAATGACATATGGGACACCTTAGAAAAGTTGTTTGGGAAGCTAGATGAGATGAGAGGTCATGAGCTCGAAAACGAACTCATAAGTCTAAATCCTAGTAACTTTGACACCCTACATGACTTCTTCACTAAGTTCAAGGCCCTTAGATTGCAATTGAAAGAATGTGGGATAGAGAAGAAAGATGATCAACTCATTCTTTCTATTCTCGCAAAGTTAGGTCCAAGTTATTCCGTCTTTGTCTCCACTTTTCATGCCACTAAAAGTGCCCTTGGCACTGCATGGAAAATGCCTTCTTTGGATTCATTCATTGCCGACTTGACTAGGGAGCAAGATAAGCTAATTCAAATGGGCACAATGAAGTCTACTCAACCCTAAGCTTTGATAGCTGGAAATGGTAAGGACAAGACTTCAACAAAGGAGAAGAAGAAAAAGAATAAAGATCAAGAGAAAAAGAAAGAAAAGACCAATCCTGCCAAAAACAACACTGAGACTTCCTCTTCTAATGCTAAACCTAAGAAGGAGAAGGTTAAGTGTGCCTATTGTAAAAAGAATGGGCATGATGAACACAAGTGCATGAAAAAACAAATAGACCACCTAACTCATCTTCTAGAGAAGAACAACATAGGTGTTCCTGAGTCCATCAAGCAGAATTCATCAACTCAAGATTCTATTAAGGCAAAGGGTAAGGGTAAGGAGAAAGAAAAGGGCAAGGCCCTTGTAGCTACAGCAGCTTCCACATCTTCATGGGTCATCGACTCGGGTGCTTCTCACCACATGGGCTCTTCACTAGTTGAGTTTTCATCTTTAGAGCCTTGTAGCATGACTTCAATTAGTTTGGGTGATGACACATCAGATTCCGTTGCAGGGAGAGGGTCAGTTGAAATGGAAGGAGGAACATTCAAAAATGTTCTAAGTGTTCCTTCTCTTTCAACCAATCTCCTATCAGTGTACCAAATCACTCACATTGGTCAGGGCATGAGAGTTGAGTTTTCACCAGATTCAGTATCTATCAGGGAGTTACATAGTGATACTACAGTGGCAGTGGGAAGGGTAGATCACCAAGCCAGGTTATACAACTTTTCACATTTTGCATCAGATTTTTCTCCTACAGCATTGCTGACTCATTCAGATGGAGTTAGCAAATTATGGCATGAGCGGTTTGGCCACCTTAACTACCGCTATCTTGAGCAACTTTGTAAAAATGACATGGTCATTGGCTTGCCTCGTGTCCAATTCTCAAAAAGACTTTGCGAGGGGTGCTCCCTTGGGAAGCATCCCGAACCAAAATTTGACAAAGGCAAAGCTTGGAGGGCTTCACAACCTTTGGAGTTAGTTCACAGTGATGTATCGAGACCCTTTCCCAAACCATCTTTCACAAGGGCCAAGTACATCCTCACTTTTATTGATGATTTCTCTAGGTACACTTTGATATATTTTCTCAAACAAAAGTCTGAAGTGTTTGAACATTTTCTAGACTTCAAGGCTCTTGTTGAGAAACAGAGTGAGAAATCCATCAAGGTTCTTCGAACTGATAATGGAGGGGAGTATGTCAGCATCAGGTTTGAGCAGTTTTGCACCACAAAGGGGATTGATTTGCAGCGCACAGTCACTTACAGTCCTTCACAGAATGGAGTTGCAGAACGTAAGAATAGGTTCTTGAAAGAGATGGCTAGCTGTATGATTCACTCCAAATCCTTAGCACCACAGTACTGGGTCGAAGCCATCAATTGTGCTTGCTACATTCAGCACAGGGTTCCTCACAAAGCTTTGAAAGGGATAACACCCTTTGAAGCTTGGCATAAAAGGAAACCTGATGTTGAGCACCTCAGGGTTTTCGAAGAAGAAACGCAAAGCTATGGAACGTCAGTCCAAGCCTTGCATCTTTGTAGGATATCCGGATGGTATTAAGAGATATCGCCTTCTAGATCCAGTCACTCATGAGTTGTTTATCGAGAGAAGTGTCCATTTTCAGGAGAGTCCTAGAGACTCAACACTTGACACTTCTTCTCCCTCATTGGATCTACTTCTTCATGATGATTCCTCATCAGATTCAGATCAGCCACAACAGGTTCTTGACCCAGAGTCATCTTCTTCTTCGAGTTCAGACAGTGAGGACAGTGATGCAGTGTCATCCACCTCTAGTTAGTCAGAGGATGAGGAGTTAGCACCTGACTCGCCCACTTCTGGGCCAGACAGACACTTGAGAGTGTTGGCACATGGGCAGGAGACCCCGCAGATGACAGACGTACTAGGGGGGATTTTCAAATAAATCCACATGCCTTCTTTGCTTCAGTTTCGAATCCACAGACTTTTCGAGAAGCATTGGGGGTACCTGAGTGGGATAGTGCTATGGAGGAAGAATATTCTTCCTTAATCAGAAATCACACTTGGGATTTGACTTCGCTTCCTAAGGGAAGAAAGATGGTTCGATGTAGGTGGATATATCGGACCAAGTTTGCAGCAGATGGGTCGGTCGATAAGTACAAGGCGCGATTGGTCACCAAAGGTTTCTCACAGGTGGCAGCCATTGACTACTCAGAGACCTTTGCACCCGTTGCAAAGATGACTTCTATCCGACTCACCTTGGCTATTGCCGCAGCACATGGTTGGGATGTGCATCAGATGGATGTGAAGAGTGCCTTTCTTCACGGAGACCTTGAGGAGGAGATCTACATGAAGTAGCCACCAAGATTTGTTCAGGATTCTTCCTTAGTATGCAGACTTAGGAAATCTATGGCCTCAAATAGGCCCCTCGAGCTTGGTATGCCAAGATGGATTCCTTCCTTCTCACAACGGGTTTTACTAAGTGCCATTTTGATCCTAATGTCTACTTCTTGCGGCAGGATGATTCGCTTCTGATTTTGGTTCTACATGTTGATGACCTTTTGATCACTGGGAGTTCTTCATCGACTATTGCAGCGATGAAGGCATCTCTTCAGGAGAGATTTGACATGACAGACTTCGGTTTGTTGCACTACTTCCTTGGCATCGAGATCTCACAGTCAGGTTCAGGGATTTCTCTTGCACAGCCTAAGTATGCTCTCAACTTATTGGCTCGATTTCACATGGCTGATTGCAAGCCATCTCTAACTCCCTTTCTATCAGGAGTCAAGCTTGAGACTGATTGTTCTTCACCATTGGTTGATGCCACTCGGTATCGACAACTTGTTGGTAGTCTCATCTACTTGACTCACACCAGGCCCGACATTTCATATACAGTGGGACTTGTCTCCAGATTCATGCAGGAACCCCATGAGCTACATTGGAAAGCAGCTAAGAGGATCTTGCATTATATACAAGGTTCACATAGATATGGGATTCACTACAGATTTGGCACAGAGGTTGACTTGGTTGGATATACAGATTCAGACTTGGTTGGTGATTCACAGACTCGTAAGTCCACTTCTGGTTACAGTTTCTCTCTAGGTTCATGGCCTATCAGTTGGTCTAGCAAGAAACAGAATGCTATTGCTATATCATCCACAGAGGCAGAGTACAGGGGAGCTGTTAATGCAGCTACTGAGGCTATTTGGCTTCAGGGGATTCTTTCTGAGTTTGGCATTCCTATCAGGCAGCCCACCATCATTTATTGTGACAATCAGAGTACCATACAGATTTGCAAGAATCCAGTTCAACACCAACGGACCAAGCACATAGAGATTCACATGCATTTTATTCGAGAGCTTATTCATAGTCAGGTTATTGACTTGATATTTTTCCGGTCTTCAGAGCAGGTTGCAGACATCTTCACCAAACCTTTCACTGAGAGCAAGTTCATTCATCTACAAGCTCTTCTTGGGGTGTGGTCTACATTTGCAGCAGCATCATCTTCAGGGGGGGCCTTCTAGCCTCTTCTTTTCTTTTGTCTCTCTTTTGAGGGAGAGTTTTTTCCTACGGGTTTTCTCCTTTTCTCTATCTTATGGGAGATTGCATTTGTACATGGGTACCTCATCAGGGCTAGTTGTCGGGACCCATTTTATATTTCCACACTTCCCACCTAAGCTGCGCTTATGGGGGGGTATTAGTGTAGATTTTTATTTTTCCCTATTTATTAATTAGAGAAATTGTATTTCTTGTGCATACATGGAGTTTTCCTACATTTGTGGGATGGGCTAGCTTATTTGGAGGTGTGTGTCATAGATGTGTCATAGGTGTCATAAGAATGTCATAAGTAACTCCCTTGATGGGAGTTACTTCTCTATTCTTAGCACCTTGTCACCACCTTTCATGGAGGAGTTACTGACTATTTTTGGTGTGCCTTGTCCACCTTTTGTGGAGGATTTACTTTCGTACTCTCCTATTTGTAGTCCTCATTTTGGCCATTCCATGCTAATTCAGATTTGGTTTCTCCATTTTGTCTTGTGCAATTTATCTTCTTGTTATTGTCAAATTGCTTTAGCATCTATGTGGTGTGCACTTGTTCATCTTGTGTGATCACGTCTTCATTGCACTCGTGTTATCCAAATTTTGGCAACAACTCCGATAAGGCCAAATGATCTTAGACCAATCCTTTCCTCTGAAATGAGGGAGTGGATGGACTTTGACCAATTTGGGTTTGGCCTTCCTTCCCCTACTAGAGCTTACCATAATAATCTCTTTTGTGGAGATAGTGGATGGCAAGGGAAGGAAAATTTGAGAGGATTGGATATGGAATTGTGGAGTGGCCATGGCAGTCTGCGCTTTTCTAGATATCTTCTTCTTCTTTAAAGGCCTAATGGTGGCAGTGCCAGAAGGGACAAAGGATGTAGGCATGGTAAATGAGATGGAAGTGGGTTATGGGGCAATGGTAGTGGTGGCAACATCATTCTCAACCTTAGGGGTGAGAAGGGGGAACTGAGTGAATGTGGTTGGGGAAAAACAGTCAATGGAGGAGGAAGTAGGCATTTTCACCTTTGGAGACCTCAACACAGAAGAAATAAGAACACATCCAAATACTGGAATGGTAGGTAAATGAACAATCATAAAGGATTAGGTAACTGGGAGACTTTGTGATGTTGGTTCTGCTTAAAGGCTCAAGGCCTTAGCCTTTTCTAGTTTGGCATCAGAGTCCTCTTCAAAATCCTCAATTTTAACAACTTCTCCTACCTTTCTTGAGTGTTGAGGTGTAGTAAGCAAGCCTAGGGATGGCTCAACTATGGGACTCCCTATAGGGAACCTGGGCTTCGTTACGTATACGAGAGGGGTCTTCAGCTAGGTCGGGGAGCCTTGTTGGGTTGATGCAGTTGCCTCTTATGTTATCCCAACAAACTTAGCAATCTGAGCTTGGGGAATAGCAATAGTTAGCTGAGTTGTGATCACAACTGGCCTTTATTGTGCTTGTTCCTACTTATCAAAGTCTAAACTGATGGGATCTCCCACCTTTGCTACCCTGAGGTTGGGTTCAACTACCTCGAGCTCCTTCTTCACAGTCTTAAGCTTCAATTTTAATGCAAGTCCTTAAGACGAGGAACCATCCTACTCCTCAGATTGCTCCTCGAACTATCCTCTCTAAAAGTCTGAATGCTCCCATCCTTTGTAAAGGGCCTTTTTGCTATCTAATTCCCTTACAGAGACTGAAGGTTCATCTTGGATCATTCTTAAATGATCCTCTTTCAATTCCCCATTCCTTTCTCTTTCCAATACTTCATCGTCTTCCTTGACATTCAAAAATAAAAAGTCATACGCATAGGGGACATGGTTGTAGGGGATATTAAGTCCCTATAAATGCTTCTGAATAAAACCATGTGGATCCCAGTCCCTATGTGAAAGCATGGGGAAATGATAACTCTTTTGCTTGCCACCCACTTCTCCAAAATGCTTCCTCGTGGTGTATACCATTCTACCGATGACTACATGGTGGCCAAAGTATGAACTTTTCTTTGCTATTCTAGACAAATCTTCTTCAATGCTCCACCATAGTTGAAAGGTGATCTCTTGTTATGTTAGCTTGTCTGGAACATATCTTAGGAGACAAAGGGGGTCTACTTGGTTTCCCCAGATCATTATAACTGTGAAATCTGGATATAAGAAGTATTCCCCTGTTTCAGCAAGTGTCTTCACAATGTTTTTTCCAATTTTGGGCATAGGCATACCATGGATAGCTTGCCAAACCTGAGGATATACATCATTTTCAATATTTATCATGTTGTTTGTGTAGGCATACACATGTATAAACTGGAAGTGATCACAAATTATGTTCTTGATGCAATCCGTGGCTTGACTCCACAATTCGCCAAGGACTTTGTAGTAGGTTCCCGTGACAACATCTAATAAGTAAGACATCATATAAAAATGGCCCGCAAACATGGGGTGCTTGTTCTTATGTATTGCTTGTTCCCTCAAGTAGAAATTGATTATTTCTCCTAGTGCGAACTGAGCATCACTAGTTAGCAACATGTGCAACAATCCCACCCAATCTAGATTAAGAAAATGAATTCTCGGCATACCATAAATTCTGTTTAATAGATCCATGCCAATGCATACTCTGAATTTGTCTATGGGAACATTCCCCTTTGGATTCTTTCCTTTGAAAGGGATGGTATGTTCGCGGAGCAATCATGAAGACAACACTTTCTCAATTATGTTTTCTTCATTCCAAGACAGCAACCTGTGCTTGTTGAAGTATGCATCGGGTGTGTTCAGGGATAAGTATCTTTGGAAGTCAACTCCTTAAATGCATGCGATGACTATTTTATTGATAGAATGATGAAGGCATCCTATGTTATCTTACCAGAGAAGAACAGATCTCACAGGAGGTTGATGCATGGCATCACCTTCGGCTTGGCAGTCGCAAAGTGTAGTCTTTATCTTTTCAGGGAAAGTAAATCCTTGATAAACACTCATTCAGAGAGTATGATATTGTCTACGTCCAGTGAGAATATATCTACATAATTGATAAAATCCCATACCTTTGAATAATTTGTGTACCGATTATCAAAAATGGTAATGTCGAAGACTATATCAGTAAATTCTATGGAATCCTTGATTAAATAGGGGATGGTGTATTTGTTCCTCGAAATGTCCTAGATAAAGATGCCATCATTTTTACTTGTAATATCCTTCTTCATTCTATGTGTTGAGTGATCAATTCATACTCTCAATTTAGTCGTTGATTCTTTACACAACGCTCTCGAGATAGTAACTAGGGCTCTTTCGCGATATAAAAGAGCAGTAGACTTCAAATGCAAGTTTGTTCAAAATAAATGATGGCTCCAATGGTTGTAAATCGCATATATAAGATTTTACATTGAATATTAATTCATGCAATATAAATGCCCAACGTTCATTTCTGTTGGATGGTAGAGCCTGATCTTATTTTAATGCTCAATTCCTAACAAGGGGTGTGGAGGGGCAACGTCCCCCCACTAAGGTCGCCATGGGGGTCTAGGGGGCGACGACCTATTTTGGAGCCCCCCCTAGCGGGGATTCGGAGGCAACGCCCTCAAAGCAAAATTTTGTTAAAAATGCATTATAAAATATTGTAATTTCATAGTAAATATGAACCGTTCACTATTAGGTTGTATATCTAACGTTATAAATTATATTTATGCATTTTTGCCCTATATGTAAGCCTCCTTTTGATATGAGGGCATTGTAATCACGACGGCAAACTGTGTGTGAGTGAAGAGGATATTGCAATGGATGTATTATAGAGTTTTCCCTTTATTTATTGGACTGAATAATAAACACTGATTGTTTATATGTGGATGTAGCCCATATTGGGTGAACCACATTAAATCTGTCTCTATTGTGTTGTAATTTTTGCATTTTATTTCTGTCTTTAATTCATTAATATTGCTCTATGTTCTATATTCCTAATATCTTCTTTTATATTCCTGTATAATTCAAATGTTAGTATTAGTGGGGGACTTTAGCATATACTATTAAGAAACATTTTATTTGGCTAAGTATAGAAAGTCCTTGTATTGTTCTCGGTAGTTGGGTATTCAGGGTTTATGTTGGGGACCAGTTTTTATAAAAGACTAATTAAAAAAATCTCGAAGACCTATTTCCGTTGAACAAAATGTTTATGGCGCTAGTTCCAAAGACCTATTTTCATTAGACAAAATGTCAATGACAAACTCCGATAAGAATGAATTGTTTCGGGGAAATTATTTTGGACAAAATGTCCGATGCAACTTCTTTGAGGGCCAAATTTGTGCAGAACAAAAGTTCCAAAGACCAAAGTCTAAATAAAGAGAAGTGTTGAAAATGCAAACCCTGGAAAGTTACAAGATAAAATATCGAAACATAGAACCTGAAAACCAAACCTATCGGATAAAATGTCCAAACTAAATGCTTAAACAAAAACTTTGATGAGTGAAATCCCCAAATAAATTCCTCCAAACTGCCTAAGTCTCAAAAATCTAGATATTCAAAACTCGTAAAAGTCATTAGTAAAGTTAGTTTGTAAAATAACACATGAATACCATGTCCATTTCTCAAAGTATGAATATTGATCCTCAATCCTTCCTAGAATTTGCACAATCATATAGAAGAGATGTTCAACAATCAAGGCCCAAATCTTGAAAAAAGTGGGTTCCCCTTTCTCCTTAGAGAGAAGGGGGGTGTTGGATACACCAAGCATTATAAAGCATCATTAACAATGAGAATATTGGTTTATTGTTATCAAGAATTTTGATTATGCTTTGTGTTATGGAATAATTAATTGTTATTATCTGACTTTGTATATTTATGTAATGTAATTAAGAGAATTAATTTTCATTCATATAAATGAATATTATGCAATTATGTGTAATGATTGACGTTGTATATCGCCATGTTTTTATTGTTTCATATTGTGTAGATTTGAAATCACAAATTGGATAACTGTTTAATGTTCATATGTTGTGACGTAGGTGTACAACCCCCTTAATGAAAGGGAGAGTATCATTAGAGAGAATGAACTAGGTGTGGATTATGGAAAATAGAGAAAAAATCATGTAGAATGGTGTATAATTATTCCTACTATATGACAAATATGGAGATATGTTCCCCTGTCTTAGGAGTAGTGAACAATTCATTTGGATGATTGTTTGTGTGTATATTAGTACCTCATATTACACATTATACAGTGGTAGAGGAAGCATCAACCCTAATGATTTTTGGTAATCATAATAATTGATCGAAGCCATGTATGTATCAATTATCTTAGAGCATGTATTAAGAATTGGTTGGTTTTGATTGTCGTCAAGCATCGTCATCCTTTTATGTGTCCTTTTTAGTGGGATTATTCGTAATAGATCATTAGATCAGAGACCCAATAGACCTATAAAAATTATTAAACAATGATTTGACACTATCATATTTATATTTCAATTCTTTTGGTCGATGACTTGGTATCAATAAACATAAGTTTTTGATATGGGTTAATGCCTACATATGCATTTATGTCATCTCATGACAACCACTTTGAATATTTCATACCCCAATGGTAAAATTTGGGAAGGAGTGTCATAAGCAAAATGGGCCCACTAGGTGCATGAGTTACTAATCCTTTTTGTGACATCGTGATTTTGTCTGAGTTGCACCATGTGGTCAAGTTATCTCATATAGATTATATTTAAATTGTGAACCATAAAGTGAGTAATTATAAATTGTAAATTATAATTTAGATGATAAAAATATCCAAAGGGAATTTTGTTTTAAAAATTTAAGTGGTCTAGACTCTAAAATTATTTCATAGGCAAAAATTGTGGCAAGACAAAAGAAGATGCCAATTGATAGTTAGCTAGAGTTTTAAAAGTTGTCTAAAGCACTGCCTTTGGCATCGGTAAATATAAAGTGGCATCGACATTTAAATTAAATATTAGGGTTCTTGTTCAAATGTAAAACATATAGCACAAGGGCTAAGATATATGAAACAATTGATAAATAGTAGGCACTTTTGTCTTTGTGTATGCACTTAACAAGCCACTAGTTCTTTCTCATCTCTATGGACGACATCGTAACCAAGCGATGGTAAAGTTTCCCAATGTTGGTTAATTATAAATTTTTGTCATCTCCTTCAACCAACTATGTCTGCATAACGTTTTGAGATTAAGATTTGATGGTGGATGGTGTGACATTGGCATTGTATGATTATTTAATTTAAATGCTGAAAATGTGGATTTTTATTTAATATACTTGGGACTCAATGACAATAAGACATGTTTTGATTTAAACATAAGTTGTCTTAGCATTGATGGGTGATGTTGAATAGAAAAACATCATTAAATGTAATGCATTGGTAGACCTTGTCATTATCTCAAATTAATATTTTGAGACTAAGATTTTCTAGCTGGCTAAGTAGTTCCAACCACATGGGTTGTGCCATTTCCATAAATGTAAATCGTTGTTTAAAATTCAATCTCTGCTAACCAAAATTTATTATTCTAGGCAAATAATTTTATAAAATATGTGTGTTGAATAAGAATTAACATCAATTAATATTTAGTCTATAAATTATTAAACAAGAACGTCCTAAGTGGAGGATAGACACCAAGGAAAGAGAGGAGGATTTGGGAGATGAAGAGCATAATTAGTTAGTAGAGGGTGTTGCCTTGGTAGGGATAAGAAGGAATGATAGCTGCACAATTCCAAAATTTTAATCATGCAATGCCAACATGAGGCACGTAGACGAAGCCCAAATTTTGCAAAATCAATGATGCATGTGATGGTTCAAGAGAAGCTACTCTTGTGCCCCTACCATGAAAGTGAATTTATCCATTTAATTAGATACATGACGGTTTGATGTAAATATGATTGTATTTCACATAATAATGTATGTATAATCAAAATTTATGGTTGTAGAACTATAAAGTAAGTATTTTTAAATGCATTCAACTATGGTAAGGTTATCAAAATTTAAACTAGTAGAGAAATAACTAACCCAAACCCTATTCCCAAGGTGCCTCTTTATGGTGCAGGTCTTGAGGATGTTAGTAAAGGTTTTGGGGTTGGCTTTAAACTTGCCAATTACATTTGATCCAATGCATTCAAGGCCTTTTCAACAAACCCATTTGGTGTATATAATGCAACCATTGCATTCCATGAGATCACAATTCTTTATGGAATTTTGTCAAATATTTTTTGTGCCTTGTGTGTTCCTTTTATACCTTGACGGATGTCCATAGTTTGTCCCAAAGCTGTTATTTTGGTACAGGGGGAGTATGATGGTAAGTCTCTTATTGCATTAGTGATAGTATTTTATACTCAGTCTTGTGATTTTGCTTAAATCTAACACTGATTGTATTATAGAAAGTATATATTTTGATGAGAAGCCTATTGTCACATTGAGTTGCACCCTTTGAGGAGGTGTTTCACGTCTCCTCACCCAGTTGACATAATGGGAACACCACAAGGCTATGGGTCACCTATGGTTGGAGTGAACCTTTGGAGAAGGTCGGTTGCCCTTGATGGATCACCTAAAACTAACACTAATGCTACTACACTTGAAAGGAAAAGGGAGGAGTGTAAAAATTAAGAAACTAAAAGCAAAAGAGGTGATACACCAGAATATTATGATATCATCTACTAGTTTAAGCATACATAATGATCATAAAAGAGTTAACAATATGCACAAATCACAATCTAAAAACCCTTCTGCATAAGTGTTTTATAGGGGGGTAGGCAACTTGAGAAAGTACTTAGAAAGGAGACACTCCATAGTCAAACACTATCCGAACTCAATATCACACAAACTATAACTTGTAGATGAGTATCTTCCTACATAAAAGTGAAGGAAGTAGACAACAAATCAAGGAGAAATAAACTTCTTCAGAAGATTAGATCGACAATCCATGAATTCACACAAGATACAAGGATATAAAAAGGCAAAATCAACTCTATTATTCATTCAAAGTCATAAAAGTAAAGTAGATGGATCAAGGATGGGCCAATTTATGCAGCATTTCTATGTTAAAAAGGGTCCTCCCCAATAATGATAGTTCTACCTATTTTTGTAGGCTAGAAATCTAGAGCATTGGGTCTTGACTCGGTCCTACCCACTATTGGGGCGGTTATATATTTTGATGATGATCAAGGGGGGTTAGGTAAATGGGAATCTCCTAGGGATCACCATGGCCACGCCTAAACAACTACATGTCATGTCCCCTTAAACATGCAACTTCTCTTCTATGTGCACTTACTTCCGATCTTCATGTGCTCGTTTCCATGATGACTAGGGCAAGATTCTATCGCCCTTTCTCCCACTCTGCCAATTGGAATCGATTTGTGCTATGATTTACATGCGCATCCACTCTAAGATTGATTATGTGAATAAGTGAAGTTACACATCCTGCTCAAGAGTTGATAATTGAAAGAGAAGAATAAACCATCAAATTAGTTTCAATCAGTGTTAATGTGGATGCCAACAAACCCTTTGGTGGTAGGCTCTATCCACGTGTCGACATCAAGCTCGTTCTGAACCCTTCTTAGCTTATATGAGTATATTCCTCCTTAGGCCCTCTTTCAACACTTAGTCGATTATCATGATATGAAGACCTAGATTGCGTTCATCTCTGCATGCCACATGGCATTCTTTTATTTGTCATGGGATTCATGTCAATGTTCATGGCATCCCCTTCGACCTACTTTATCGTGCTCTTGGCTCAGCTTCTACCACGTGTCACTTCCTCAACACTCCATGCTCTAGGCAATGGTTTCATCTTCTGGATCAAGGGCTCCTAGAAAGTCACCACATGGCATCATTCCACTCACCTAAAACTCTAACATATTGTTTTTCTTTGCACAGGTCACTCCAATGCCACAGAACAATGAGATTTCAGCATGTGGTGTCATCCCATTAACCCACTAGCCTAGAGGCTTTTGAATTTGTATGGATAGTTAAAGATGCTAAGTCATCGAGATTGTGACACATGAAAGCCTCCTGCTAACCTTGACCTTTGTTGATGTGGAGACCTGCTGGGAAACTTTTGAATAACAATGGCTAGTGTTTGGAACTTTTGTCTAGAATAAAAGTTTCAACTAGTTTTATTGCACAAAAATTTTATGAAAGAAAAAGACTTAGTCGCTTCTCACAAATTTGTCAGAACCTTTGTTTGTGATAATCTCTAACTAGTTTGCAAAAGGCACGAAGACCATTACCCTTACACAAAATCCAAAGACTAGACTTTACAAAAACTTGTGAAGTAAAACTCACAAAGTATTGATTTTTCTTCTAAGACTTAGCCATTTCTTACTCTCTCGGGTCTTTTATGTCTTTGGCTTCAATCATTGCCATAAGTTATGGTCTAGTAGGTCGGGCTCCCCCTGGATCTGACATATCTATCAGGTCTGGGAGACTGACAATGAAGAGAGCCCATCAGTTCTAGATTTGGGTAACTCTAATCACAAATCGCGTGGCATTTTCTGATTAGTCCTCAGGTTTGACACTTCTAACACTATGTCAACCCATGAGCTTGAATCCGGAACTGACACAGTGCATGTGTCCTACGTTGATTGGTTCTTCCCTTGGTAATGACCTCCAAGTAAGATTGTCGAGAAAGGGTAAGGTTACTACTAGGTGATGAAATCCTAGTCGAGCCTTGTCTCAAGTTTGTTTTGATGTTTTGATTTATTATGTGGTTTAATAAAGTGTGTGATAACAAGAGTGAAATTACGATTAATTACTTTGCTTTTAAGTTAACTATATGAATTAAAACAAGCAAGCAATCAATGTATGCAAAGTTTATTTTAAGTCCAAAAAAAATTTCAGATTTTGTTGTATGAGCATAGAATAAAGGAAGAAAGGGGCACCTAGATGATGCTAGAGTCCCACCGGGAATGCCAAAATGTTTCTCTTAATTTCTTTATATTTCTTATGAAAGGATGCAAGTAAGAAACTAGTAATACGGGTGTGGTAGAAATACCTGATTGTTGATGCACGCATAATCTAGACGAGTATGGAGAGCTCCTCTTTGTCTTGGAAGGAATATCATGTAGATAAAAAAACACTAACAAAAGAGGTTAGCAAGATAGTTAAGTGGACTGCCTAACGTGAGCTAGATCCAAGAAGCATGAGTTTTCTAGGAGGCTGTCAATCCACTCTTTGATAACAATTAAGTTGGAAGAGATAAAAATAAGATACTTGCATTAAATAACATAAAGTACTAAAATGAAATACAAAACGAAAGTGAATGCTTGATAAATAAAATAACTAAATATAGCAAAAATAGGTCAATACTAATGCTAAAATAGATCAGGTCAGATTCATAAAATCAAGAGGTCTGTGAACAAGCAGGGACATAGAAAGTCAGATTTGGTTGGAGGTTGAGGTTAGAAATAACTTGTTATTTCATACCATAGTGATTGCCGATAGTTGGGCTAACCGTCGACGATTATGCTGACCATCGACGGTTGTAGGTGACCGTTAGCGGTTGTGTTGACCGTCAACGGTTGCTTATGGAATTCTAAAGGTGTTCAGAAAAGAGTTGCAGACTGGATCAAAGATCAAATAAGGGTTTGTTTAAGGGTCTGATTAGAAACGGGAGTTTGGAAGATAGGTGTAGTATGGTCTGATGGGAAAGAGAGGTCAGAGACCAAAATAACAAAACAAAAGTACAAATATACATGTTGCTTGCTAAATCGCTAATGGTTGATGGTTAGAGCAATTTAGTAACACTACTTTGCCTCGAGAGTAATTTTGGTAGAAGTTTAGATCTCTATTGTTGTCATTGAATTGTTGGAAGAAGACTAACTGGGAAGCTTGAATACTTGTGATCTAGAATCCTTGTGATGATTTTCACCTCCTACTCCCCTCCTTTTAGAGACAAAGAGAGATGGAGGATAGAAGATTTTCTAAGGGGTTGGCTTGCTAATTTTGATGCTTGTGAGTTCATTAGCAACAGGGAAGGTGGATATATTAAATTGTGCCATGTTATCTTGCACAACTGGTGTTTATGTAAGAATGAGAAAGACCTGACTGTCGACAGTCAGCTTAACCGTCGACAGTCACGCTGACCGTCGACAGTCGAGTGTCCAAAGGTAAAGGGATCAAGGTGGATTAAAAAGGGTTGGATAATGGTTAAGTTAGTGAGTTAGTGAGTTTAGTTAACTAAGTAGCTAACTAGACCCAAGGTTTGATGGGTTGGTTAGTGGGTCAAGAAGGATTAGGTAGTCCCTAAGGTATCCTGAGGTATTTCGACATTTAGAACTGTTGTGTGCGATTTTTTAGTGTCCACAATTCAACTCAGAGTAAACATGCTCAAATACTTCTCTGCAAGATGTTCACTCAGAACTACCAACTGACTCTAAAACATAGTAAAAAAATATGAACATTTGACACATGATTGAATATCTTCAAGGGCTTTCAATGCATGAATAGGATCTTATAACATCCTCTAAGCAATCTCAATCAATCAGATTATCAGCTTTAATGAAAGCTATTGGTCTTACAGACCAATTTGTTGACCTTCTCTCTCACAGACTGTACTTAGATAAGTGATTTTGGCTTCAATGTTTCAACCTCTTACACAAACTTCCAAGTTTTTTCAAAGCATAGATATATCTTTCAAGACCCAAACAACATCATCATGCATTTCAATGTATCACTCACATGAAAATATATCAGGAAACATCTTCTCACATCTGTCTGATTTTCTTACTATCTACACCACTAAGTCTATTAGTGACTGGCCGACTTTGATTACCAACTTTGCACACCTAAGATCTGGAACATGTTCATAAATCTTCATGAACAACAACTACAAGTCTCACACTTTGGTCTTCATCCACTTAGTCACTTTGACTCAATCAACTCTGTTTACTACAACAAATCTCTGAAAGACAAGCATTTTTTGGTAGGATCTTCTCATTTCCCTGAGAAACCAATCACACTTAGAGATGTTTGGGAGAGTTGACTTCAACCTCCAATCACTTGTCTAATAATATCAAACCATTATGAACTCTTTAGAACAATATCTTCAACATCGGGTCACTGTTAGGATTTTATGAGGGTTCAGACCATCTTTCAGTCTTAATGATCATTCATAAAACTTAGCTCCTATTTCCAAAAATCAATGCTTGAAACTTTGAGCTAGAACCCTTCCTCATTTACCATGAACAATTTAGGTTCTCATGCAAACGTTTCACATGCTAACGAGCACTAAGAAAACCTTCTCTATTAGACAACTCTTCATTTTGTGCATTTGAAAAACTTTGAAATACTTTTCAAGCCTTTTCTTGTAAACCAAGACCTGAAACCCCATGCACATACTAAAAACAACTTGACTCACCTTTGTCAATGTTCACTTGCTCACTTATGCCATGGAAACTGATATTCTTACGTCATATGGTCACCATCTCTATACTACTTTCTAGGTCTTGACTTGCAAGTCTTATCAAGCCTAGAATATGACCTTCTAGCCACCCTGTAAGCTTCACCTTAAAACTCTCATGTGTTTCAATGTCTCTTGTGTGTGCTCAAGCAACCTCATACACTCACTCTTCTTCAAAACTTCAACAGAATATCTTTGGAGCTACTTAAAAATCTTCAGAACACAACTGGGATCTCTGTAGCATCTTCAAAACTGCAAACACAGAGCTTCAGAGCTGACCTTCTAATCAATTGTAAGGTTCTCAACACTTCATGTACAAACTCAAACAATTTTTCTCATGCTCAAACATTATCAAGTGTTATTTAGAGCATTCCCATCTTCATAGCTCAATCGAAGCATCTTCAAAACTTACATAGAGCTTCGAAGCACACAGCTTCTTCTTCGGAGCTCACTCATTTCATCATGCTACCTGAAAATACCATCTCACAAGGTCTAGACGAAGTATTACAAAATGTTTTACACTTGTTGTACTAACCTCAAGGCTTACTTGACCAAGCATCTTTACAAGAACCTTTGACATCAAATGACATTAGATTGTGTTGAACACACTATCTCCTGAGAGGGGAGTGAATCAGTGGATGAGCTAAAACTTGGTTTTTAAAACTTTTAAACAAGATATAGAATGTATATACAAAGTAAAGAACAAAAATAGAGATCATACACATACATAAGAATGTTCAACACCAAATGTAGAAACCCAAAGGGAAAAACCATGATGAGTAGCTTCTAATCCAGCCTCACAGACAAACCTCACTGGTTACATTCAAGAGCACCCACTCTAAGGAAGCATCAACTTCTTAACTAAGCACCAACTCAATTTTTATGATGGCAACAACCTATCAGAGAAATGAAACTACAACTTCAAAATACAAAAGAGATTCAGAATAAATCTTGTTCAGTTTTCTGTTACAAGTCTTGTCTGTAACTGCACCTTCACACTATGTGTCCTCTCATCTTATCTACCTCTATCTCCATGTGTCTGGATATCTTCTACATTGACACACTTTATTCACTTTGCCTTTTTATGTTGTCTGTTATGTCCTTACTCAACAATTTTTGAGTTAACACTCTAATTATTATCGCCGTAGCAACAAAAGACACTTTCGAATGTTCTGTTCATAGCATATATAGACAAATGCATTTTAGGGTTTCTATCTGTAAAGTGTTCACACTTTAACTGCTTTTAACTGGTTCAAGTTTCTGATCTACATTCAATGTGACTTTTACTTCGTGTCTCGATTCATGCTTCAAAAAGCAACGTTCAAATGTCTTTACTATCTTTGGCATGTGCACTCCTACTGTTAACTTAATCTCGAGCTCCGTGAAGAGATATCGAGTTCATCACCTGTTCCAGTTGTTCTTTTACAGACAATTAGAAGACATTAAATGCGGGATTTTTATTTCTTTCATCATGCCAAGTCCACATTCTTTTCTTTGTTGGATATTTCCTTATGACCTCTTGACACTTGTCAAATGTGTGTGCACTTGGAGGGTAATCTGGCTTTGCTTCGCACCATTGGATCTAATGCATCGATCAAACGTGAGTCGTTGATCTTTTAAAGAAGCATGAATTTCAATTCTTGTTTTGCCATTAACCATCGAGCTTCTTTTCTTCCCTTTTTGCATCTTGTTGCTTTCTATATCATGGGTTCGCTTCCGCTCCTTTCAATTGTCCTCGATATGCTTGATCTTTACCTTTTGTATTGTGCATTAAACTTCGGCATGTTGGCGTGATCTTATTTTCTTCGACATTCTTGTAACGCTCCTTGCAACGTCGATCCCTAAAGACTTGCTCATCTTTTAACCTTGCTGTAATTCTTTCGGAAGGTTATTTTATACAAATTGTTGCGGGTTTGTGTCTTCGAGACAGTTTCTGTGAACTTTTTGTCCGGGTCCATTTCATCATGAAGTGTCCTC
Organism: Torreya grandis; assembly: GCA_037957365.1. Lineage (NCBI taxonomy): Eukaryota > Viridiplantae > Streptophyta > Pinopsida > Cupressales > Taxaceae > Torreya > Torreya grandis. The sequence continues at coordinate 1,221,955 of JARHVA010000236.1, read as the reverse complement.
CAATTTCTCTGAAACAATTCGTCATTGTCTTCTATTTGGAAGTGTCCTTCAGAGATCTTCCAATGGTCCTCATACCCTTCGGATTCTCTGCAATCTATACTTCGGCTTTTCTGCAAGTGTCCACATACCCTTTGCAACGTTTAAAAGATACCCTTTGGACTTTTTGAAAAGGTCTACTTGCCCTTCAGAATGTTCAAAAGATACCCTTCGGACTTTCTGAATGTACCCTTTGGACTTTTATCAAGAGACAATTTTCCAAAAAGGACTTGACAATTTTTTTGAACGAATTGTCTTTACCATTTTTTCCAAAGGAATTCTTCAAGACTATTTCGGGTTTTCCATCCTTCTTGACTTATCGTGATTGCCTCTTCTAGACCCTTTTCGGTTTTTGACATTACTTGACTTATCAACTTGAGAGAAGCAGTCCCTCTTCAAAATCCTGATTACTTCATCTAGACCCTTTTGGGTTTTTACCTTTACTTTGCTTACCAACATAAAGAAGTCACGTGCTTGCAAATCCCCGATTACCTCTTCACTAGACCCTTTCGGGTTTTCCACAATGCTTAGCTTATAAACATAGGAGAAGTAAAGCTATCCTGGAAACCCGATAACCTCCACTTAGACCAACTCAAGAGCTTAACATCACTTTACTTATAAAGCATACAGAAGTCTAGTTGTGCCAGAATCCCAACCAAGTAAAGTCACTTCAGAACCCCGAATAACTCCTCTATACCACTTCGAGTTTTTGACTTTGCTTTACTTAAAAACATGAAAGAATTAAAGTCGTTCCATAAACCCAACCAACTTTATTAGACTAGTTCGGAGTTTCGAGACTGCTTTACTTATTTTATAAGAGCACTTTACAAACCCGATTTACTCCACAAGTCTGCTCAACTCAACCTTTGGCATTAATGCATGATCAGATTCAATCTCAATGACATCAATGACAATTCCATGTTGCCTTAGATGCGAATGACAATTCTTCAATCCTCAGACTACTTTCTGGATCATGATATTCAAACTGTCAATTGTGTCCCTGCTCAAATTGCCAACAGATTGACATCAATGAAAGAACTATGCATCTTCATTAGAACCTTTGACATCAATGGCAATATTAAATATCAAAGTTTAACATTCAAAGACAATGCTCAACAATCTCTCCCTTAATCAATGATAATGTTTAGCAATCTCCCCCTTTGTCATTGATGACAAACATACTCAGAAAACACTATCAACCACTCTTGATGGCTATCATCTCTTAGTCATTGTTCTTGCTTCTTCTCTCCCTTTTTGATCTTGCCCATTTTCTTGTCTTTTCTCATCTTTTCTGATTTTGCCCTATTTCTCATCTTTTTTTATCTCTCTTTCTAATTTTTTCTGATCTTTCTCCCCCTTTGACATAAATGACAAAGGTTTTCCACAACTATCATTTCTTTTATAATGAACTCAGATTACAAGATCACTTCAACATAGATCAAGCTCAGTCAACAAATTGAATAGCTCCTCCTCAAACCAAGCATCCACCATGCTTTTGTTAGCAGTAGATATCAATGATCATCTGCAACTACTGAAATCATATTCTTCTCCCTATGAATTGATACTATCTCTCAAAGATAGTATATAACACATAGTCTTTAGAAATTATGACAATCATTCTCAGAAACTTCTCAATCATGTCATTCTCCCAACTGATTCATCAAAAACTCAACAAATAGAGTCTATGAAGCTTCTCAGACACAATCTCTTCTTATCTCCATGCATATCAAAAAGCAATCAGTTTTTTGACCAAAAAAAAACATAGTTACCAAGCTCCCCCTTAGACCAAGCATATCTTCTTTTATAAGAACTAGAAACTCAAGAACACATACCTTGCTTGACATTGCTGAAGAAAATCAAAATCTTGACCATACACAAGGCTATCCCATACTAGATACCAAATGTAGAAATAGGGACTCCCCTTTTGTCTTCACAGATCTAGATCAATTACTCATAAGAAACAGATCTTAAAAGCTTACCTCTTATATACCAATTTTATGGATTTTGACTTTAGAGACCTGATATCAATCTTAGATCTCTCATCATGTTGCTACTTCAAACCACAAAGCTATCAACACAAGGATGGATAAAATCCATCTTTATCTACTTGCTTGCAACATATACAACCTGGAATCTTCAAAAGAAACCTTTTTTTCTGCACTCTCATGCTTTTGTTGATAGAAGAATGTTTCCATGAAGCTTAATGGAGCCACCCCTTTTTCATAGAGTACTAAAACAATATGAACTCAGGCTATTCCCAGATCTCCATATCTTTATAAGACTGAATATTTTTCAGCATCATTCTAGACTTGATTGGCTCTATAGGCTTTACCTTTGACTTGACCTTTTCATCATCCACCTTGTCATCCTTTTTATTTTATTTGACTGCCTTGTCAACACATGCAGATAACAAGTGTTCTTGACATTCCTTCACCTCTGATTTATGCTCTATAGTAACAAACATCCTATTGTTCCCAAAATTTGTCACTCATTTTTGGGACAACATATGAACTATTTTGGTCCTGCAGGCCAAAATTATCTCTTCCCTTCTCAACAAAAAATTGTTCTGAGTATTCAAATTCTCCATTTTTCAAGCTTTTTCAAGAAACTACGGACTCTGCAGGCTTGAAACTACGGACTCTGCAGGCTGGGTTCTACGGACTCCGCAGGTTGGATTCTACGGACTCTTTCAAAGCTCGGGAGACTTAGACAAAACTACGGACTCTACAGGTTGGTTTCTTGGTTCTACGAACTAGTTTCTACGGATTCATTTCTACGGACTCCGCAGGTTCATTTCTACAGACTCCGCAAGTTCATTTCTACGGACTCTGCAGTAAATGAACAAGCTCTCAACACTTAGGCATTTTCAGGATTGGTTCAACGCCTTGGTTCAATCAAAAATGTTCATCGACAAGCTTCAAATGAAGGATTGAACCATTAAACCATTGAACCTTGAACCAAATTGGTTCAACGGATTCAACGGGTTCAAAGGTTCAATGGCATCGGCGAGCTTAATGAGTTAAGCGCTTCAGCAAGTTCAACGGCTTCAAAACACTTAACGAAAAGAAGAAGGCTTGAACCATTGAACCCTTGAACCTTGAACCATTTTGGTTCAAAGGTTCAATGGGTTCAACGGTTCAACAGGTTCAACGTGTTTGGTTCAACGCGGTTGGTTCAAGCAGTAAAATGAATGAGTGAAACAAAGGAATGAACCGTTGAACTGTTGAAATAAAGCCGAGTGCCCTTGCAGAGGGCAGCGAGCAAAGGCAGAAAAGTTGGATTTCCTTCAGAAAAATGAACAAAGCAAAAGACAAGGCGAATTCCTTCGGACAAAAAGTCCAAAAGAATTTCTTCGGACATTTTGTCCGAAGGAATTCGCCCGAAAGCAAAAATCCGACAGAAAAGCGGCTAAGGCAAGCCAAGGAAAGATTTCCTTCGGACAAATTGTCCGAAGGAATTCCTTCAGACAAAAAGACTTGCCGAAAGAATTAAAGCCCAAGCGCTGCTCGAAGAAACCCGAAGGGCAGGGACCCTTGCGGGGGGCTCTTGCCGAACAGAAAATGGGCTTTTTTCAAGATCCCGAAGGGATTCCTCCCCTTTGGGAAGGATCAAACAAGAAAGCTGAAGGAATTGCCGAGGAGGGTGACGGCCCTGAAGATGTCAAGATTAAGCACCATGAACTAGTCGTTGGCTTTCCAAGTGGTGACGGGCGCGCAAGCGTCAACTTCACGGTAATGAAATAACTGTTGATCTTTAAAAGCTTGATCGTGGACCCGAATGCATTCAAAGGCCTTAACGCCAAAAGGGAGAACCGCTGAGAGAAGCGCTGAAAGAGCCAGCAAAACTGGGAAGATAGCCCCGAGAGCTCCAGTTTCAGGAAAAGACAAAACCAGGAAGAGACAGAGGGAAAGATCAAAAATATATGCAGGAGTTATTTCTGGCAGGTGGAACAGTCCACCAAGAAGATATTTGAGCTTGCAAACATTGAAGGCGCGGTCTGTTTGTCTCCCTTGGAGTAAAGGCGAAGTGGACAACTGCGCAGATATCAGGGGACAGACCAGATGACCCAGGCCTAGGAGAAGACATTTGAGATGAATTGACACGCCACAGTTAAGACGACCACCCTATTCCAGCATGGCCCTCTTTGATAAAACTAAAAAATGCATTCAAAGCATTAAATGCACAGCATGGGCTATTCCATGAAACAGAGCGCCAAGCCTTTCTTAGCTACTATATATTGTAATCTCTTATTTTGTGCAAAGGAGATCTTTTTATTTTACAGAAACAAAATTTCGTCCATATTGAAAGGCGAATACTGAGACTTTGAGCTCAGATAATTCTTCATATTTCTTTGTTTGAATCAGAAAGCAAGTTACTTTCAGACTTTGTGCTATTATAGCTTGTCTCATTCTAGGAGATTGTTCGTATGTCTGTTTCCTGAATGTATTCTTGTTTATTCAATTTAACAAGCAAAACTAGTGGAAGTAATCGGAAGGTGTCCTGAAGCCAACTGTAGAGAGACTTTGTGATGTCTACATGTGTGTTTGTTTGTTTTCTATTTCTGTGTAAAGGACCTTGAGATGACTTTGTGCCCTCATTGTCCTTCGTATTTCACTCTTGGACAGTCAAGGTGGAGACTTTGTGCTACATCTTAGTCTGATGGTTACTACAACATTTGTTACCAGTTCTTTGTCACTACCTGAAAGGACTCATGCGCCTTGCTACAAGGTCACTTCTGAAAGAAGAGAAGTGCCTTCAGTATTGTCACCAGGATTTTCTCTTTTGCCTGTGAACATCATCTCTAAAAAAAGAGAGATGGATGGTGTATCCTACCCCTGAGTGTTATTTTATGCTTATTTATATAATATATAGCTCCTGCATATTTAATAGGGAACCTCCCCTTGATGAGATGAGAGATTTTTTCACTTCTGATGTAGTAAACCTGCACATTGGGCCAACCAATCTCCCTTGTTGTGGATGATAAGACCTATTTTGCTCATCAGTTAGTTGATTGACAAAATATTCATCCAACAGTGTTTTTGGCGACTCTGCTAGGGATCAACGAGCAGTTCAAGTCCTTGTCCAGTCTTCAAATTGAAACATTTCATGCTACTGGGGAACGATGTGAAGTAGGAAAGAACACTACCAGCTTCACGCCAACAATTTTTTTGGCGACTCTGTTGAGGACATTACGTGCAGTCTGAAGCCTCAAGTTTTAGATTAAAGCAGTGCCTACCCTTATCCATTATAGACTCTGGCGACTCTGGTTTGTGTCTTACCCATTATCATTATAGCCTTACCATCTTCCTCCACCTCCACGCTAAATGGGATAGAACGCGCAGTTTGAAGCCTCAAGCTTCAAGCTGAAGCAAGACCAGTTCTTTTCTATTTTTATTCTACAATCTAGCAACTCCACGCTATACTATAAGCCAAAGAGCCCAAGGTGTTGTTTACCATGTCTTTGAGTTGGTGCAGCAAGGCAATTTCGATTTGTTCCCTCCCCAACTTCAAGTTCAACAATCCAAGAGTGTTCCTCCTACCCATACCAGGACACCAACACAAGGCAGAACTTTTTTTTCTGTTGTTAGCAAAGCTTTGCCTATTCATACTCCACCAAAATTTGTTATCCCCCTTTTCCATAATCAAATCATGGAAGTTCAAGGCCCCTGAGGTAACTCTTTTGGTCCACTGAATCTTACTCCACCTCTACATGAACTTCTATGCAGCTCAAGAAAAAAAAAATTTAAATTCTTTGGTGATGGGAGAGTTCATCCTAATGAACACATTACAGCTTTCAGCATACCTTGTGGTATGGTAGGAGCGGAATTTGAGGACGTAGCAGTCACGTTTGTGGAAACACTACAAGGTGCTGCTGCAGACTGGTTCTACCACTTGCAGGCTAGGTCAGTAACTGACTGGGACACACTCAAAGCTAAATTTGAAGCCAGATTCAAGCCTGCAGAAGATGCACACGCCTTACTGGCCCAGCTCACACAGATGAAGAAACAACCTCATGAACTTATGAGGGACTTCATTGCAAAGTTTGACAAGCTGAGGAATAGAATTCTTACAATTGCTCAGCCAACACCTGAGAATCTTAAATGCTTCTTCATCAACTCATAGCTCCCTGAAGTGAGTTTTCTGCTGAGACGTGCTGGTCATATAGACCTTGCTACTGCTCAGGGCTTGGCTACTAAGGTGGAAGATGACCTTATCTTGGCAAGAAATATAAAGAGAGATCCAAACAAAGGTAAATCTTTTTCATCCTCTGAATACCCATCTACATGCACCACTGAACAAATGGTGCAAACACTGGCAAATGCACTGCTAGCTTTGAAAAGACAAATGGCACAAGGTATGTCTTCCGCTCTTTCATACAGATATGTGCCAAGGAGGACATTTCCCAATCAGTCATACTAAGGCTATGCTGTCAGGAATCAAGGGCAGCGAAATCGTCTCCCTCCCCCACAGAGGAACCTTGCCCTTGAAGCGCCTCCAACCAATTCAGTAGTTGGATATCTGGAGATAGAACATGATTTCTCTTTTCAGCCTGAGTTTGATCAAGAAGATGACGTTAATCTCTTCACAGAGGGAGAAGAAGAATTAGCTGGCGACTCTAACATTGGTTTCCTAAATTACCAGAAAACCCAGAAGTAAAGGTGAAGCAATTGAGGGATCATACAATGTGTTCACCCAATCCAAAAATCAGTCAGCCCAGCACGCTGATAAAGAAAGAACAGAGTGAGCTCAACCTGCAATTTTAATTGTCAAACGAGAAACTTCTCTACTTTTCCAGCCAAAGGACCCGGTGGTTGTTAAAAAAGTAAGTACCCCAAACATTTCTACACCTTCAACTTCAACTTCGCAGATCAGTCCTTCCCCCCAAAAACCAGAAGGATGAACTCCCATCCTCTGTTCCTAGCCCATTTCAGTCATTTGACATAATCGACCATGTCAAGAAATCCAAAATTCAAATGACTGAATTTAAATTCTTGCAATCCAACCCTGAGCAGTTGGACAGGTTGGTTGAGTGTGTGAAGAATAAAGTCGTCCCTACAAGACAAGATGTTAAGAAGATAACTCATGATCTCCCAAAGAACATGTCCATCTTAAACAACCTTGTCATTACTCCTTCTGTTGCCACTGAAAAAATAGTTTTTCTATGTTTCTCTATTGATAAACGGTCACAAGTTGAGCAACTACATCATTGATTCTGGAGCTTCAGACAATGTCATGCCTGCCAAAGTAGCTAAATCTCTTGATCTTACACTGACCAAGACATTTGGGAGATGTTTTTTCATGAAAAACAAACAAATGCCACTACTAGGACAAATCAAGGACGCTCAATATACATTTGCAGCATTCACAGACAAAAGAATCAAGATGACTGTCCTGGTGGCCGACGTCCCAGCCTCCTATGGCATCTTTTTTGGGCAAAATTTCTGCAAAGATGTTGGTAGAGAATTGAGCATGGACCTGTCTGAGGCAAAGATTTCAATCAAATGTGTTATGCAAAGATTACTCCCTAAAAAGGAAGCAAAATATGTGGTCACTTAGACATCAACACTTGAAGCTCAAATTCTGTTTGAGTTTTCAGGTTGAGGTAATTACTTTTTGACCACAGAAAATGTTCATGTTTCTGTAGATAAAAATCCTGTAGCTAATAATCCAAGAATTGATTCAAACAAGGCATCAAAAGAATTGGTAGGGCGCAGTACATATGAAAAAAGATCTTCCATCTCTAATGAATAAAAATCTGATAGAAGATCAGTTTCTGGTGATGTTTAGATCCTGGAATCCAATGACAGCAATTATTTTACCGATGCTAGAGCCAGGATTGTGTTGATATTTCCTCAAGGAGATATTTGTCCTTCATGCAAGTTGCAGTTCAACAACACCAACAACACCGTTGAGTACGAATCTCTACTGCTCAGATTGAAGGTTGCTCAAGACAAAGATGTCAAACTCTTTTACCCCAGAGGAGATGCTAAGCTAATGGTTTGTCAGGGGTTTGATGCTGACAATCAAATTATGTGCTTCAATGGCCTAGAAGAACAAGCCATGGTAGTGAACCATACTGTTGCCCGCCAAAGTCAGGAAAAGGAACTCTTCGCCAAGATAGCAAGGATTTATGGTTTTTAAATTGGAGACCACGTCTTGCCATGGAGCAAGAAGAGAGAACCAAAAGGAGTGCACAGAAAATGTGATTCCTGGTGGAGAGTTCCATTCACCCATCACTGATTCTGGGGACAAAATGGTTTCTTATTGGTTTATCAAGACGGAACGTCATTTTCATTGTCTCACAATGGGCAGCGTCTGAAGCACTTCAATCCTTGAAGTATCAGATAAGATCGTATGTACATATGTATATGTGTATAGTCTTTAGTTCTGTTTTGTGTTTTTCGTTTTCGTTTTTGGCACTTTTTTTTTTGGATAGCATGACTCTGTAGCCCAATGGCATACTTGAAGGCACTGAAGATTCTGGTTTCTACTCCCCTCAGCGGTTCCAAGTTTTCAACTGAAAGAAGTTCCCCAACTGGAGCCAACTATTGTTCCCAAAACTGTCACTCATTTTTGGGACAACATATGAACTATTTTGGTCCTGCAGGCCAAAATTATCTCTTCCCTTCTCAACAAAAAAATGTTCTGAGTATTCAAATTCTCTATTTTCAAGCTTTTTCAGGAAATTACGGACTCTGCAGGCTAGGTTCTACGGACTCATTTCTACAGACTCCGCAGGTTGGATCTACAGACTCTTTTAAAGCTCAGGAGACTTAGACAAAACTACGGACTCTACAGGTTGGTTTCTTGGTTCTACGGACTCATTTCTATGGACTCCGTAGGTTCATTTCTACGGACTCCGTAGGTTCGTTTCTACAGACTCCGCAGCAAATGAACAAGCTCTCAACACTTAGGCGTTTTTAGGATTGGTTCAACGCCTTGGTTCAATAAAAAATGTTCATCGACAAGCTTCAAAGGAAGGATTGAACCATTGAACCTTGAACCAAATTGGTTCAACGGGTTCAAAGGTTCAATGGCATCGGCGAGCTTAATGAGTTAAGTGCTTCAGCAAGTTCAACGACTTCAAAACACTGTATGAAAAGAAGGCTTGAACCATTGAACCGTTGAACCTTGAACCATTTTGGTTCAAAGGTTCAACGAGTTCAATGGTTCAACAGGTTCAACGTGTTTGGTTCAACGCGGTTGGTTCAACACAATTGGTTCAAGCGGTAAAATGAACGAGTGGAACAAAGGAATAAACCGTTAAACCGTTGAACCAAAGCCGAGTGCCCTTGTGGAGGGCAGTGAGCAAAGGCATAAAAGTTGGAATTCCTTCGAAAAAATGAACAAGGCAAAAGAGGCGAATTCCTTCGAACAAAAAGTCCGAAGGAATTTCTTCGAACATTTTGTCCGAAGGAATTCGCCCGAAAGCAAAAGACCAACGAAAAAGTGGCTAAGGTAAGCCCAGGAAAGATTTCCTTCAGACATTTTGTCTGAAGGAATTGGAGCCCAAAGAAATTAAAGCCCGAAGGCCGCTCGAAGAAACCCAAAGAGCAGGAACCCTTACGGGGGGCTCTCGTCGACCAAAAAATGGGCCTTTTTAAAGACCCTGAAGGGATTCCTCCCCTTTAAGAGGGATCAAACAAGAAAGTCGAAAGAATTGTTGAGGAGGGTGACGGGCCCGAAGACGTCAAGATTAAGCACTATTAACTAGTCGTTGGCTTTCCAAGTGGTGACGAGCGCGCGAACGTCAACTTCACGGTAATGAAATAACCGTTGATCTTTAAAAGCTTGAGCGTGGACCCGAATGCATTCAAAGGCCTTAACGCCAAAAGGAAGAACCGCTGAGAGAAGAGCCGAAAGAGCCAACAAAGCTGGAAAGATAGCCCCGAGAGCTCCAGTTCCAGGAAATGACAAAACCAAGAAGAGACAAAGAGGGAAAGACCGAAAATATTTGCAAGAGTTATTTCTGGTAGGTGGAATAGTCCACCAAGTAGATATTTGAGCTTGCAAACATTGAAGCGCAGCATGTTTGTCTCCCTTGGAGTAAAGGCGAAGTGGACAGCTGCGCAGATATCAGGTGACAGACCAGATGATCCAGGCCTAAGAGAAGACATTTGAGATGAATTGAAACGTCACAGTTAAGGTGGCCGCCATATTCTAGCATGGCCCTCTTTGACAAAATTGAAAAATGCATTCAAGGCATTGAATGCACAGCATGGGCTATTCCATGAAACAGAGTGCCAAGCCTTTCTTAGCTACTATATATTGTAATCTCTTATTTTGTGCAAAGGAGATATTTTCATTTTATAGAAACAAAACTCTACCCAAATTGAAAGGCAAATACTGAAACTTTGAGCTCATATTATTGATCATTTTATTTTATCTGAATGAGAAAGCAAGTTACTTGCAGACTTTGTGTTGTTATAGCTTGTGTCATTTTAGGAGATTGTTCTTATGTCTGTCTTCTAGGTGCATTCTTATTTATTTAATTTAAAAAGCAAAGCAAGTGGAAGCAATCCAGAAGATGTCATGAAGTCAGTTACTTCCAGACTTTGTGCTGTCATAGTTGTCCTTAGTGTGTGTCTGTTTCATTCTGTGTAAAGGACCTTGGGACGACTTTGTGTCCTCATTGTCCTTCGTATTTCACTCTTGGGCAGTCAAGGTAGAGACTTTGTGCTACATCTTAGTCTGTTGGTTACTACATTCTTTGTTACCAATTACTTGTTGCCCACCAGAAAGAAGTCCAGCTATTTGTTGTACGACCACTTCTGAAAGAAGAGAAGTGTCTTCAATGTTTCCACCTAGATTTCTCTTTTGTTTGTGAACATCATCTCTGAAAAAAGAGAGATAGATGGTGTTATCCTACCCCTGAGTGTTGTTTTCTGCTTATAGATATAGTATATAGCCCCTCATATTTAACAAGGAACCTCCCCTTCATGAGAGGAGAGATTTGTCCCCTTTTGATGTAGTAATCCTGCACATTTGATCGACCAATCTCCCTTGTTGTGGTTGATAAGACCTATTTTGCTCATCAGTTAGTTGATTGACAAAATATTCACCCAACACATCCCACCTTGGTTTATGAGTTATTCATGACTCACCTTGTCATCCTTCTTCTTAGTCAACTGTGCATCCTTACTACTTTGATCAACCACATAAGAATCAAAACCTCTCTTATCTCCTGACATGTGGCTTAAACAACTATCATCTATATTCAAAGCTTTCATAAAATCTTCTTCTTTAGTCTTTTGCTCCACCTTTACCTAATCTACAGGGTTTGTCTTCTTGATCCATTTCTTAGTGACATGACTATGAACCTTCTTGTCTTGATTGGTCTTCTTCATATGCTTCATCTTGCAATATCTTGAATGTGTCATATATTATGAAAATTGTAACAGACCACCTTATACACACCATTTGACTGATGATGACTATGATTTCCCTTTGACCAATTGCTTCTTCTTCCATAGCTCCATGAGTACTCATTCTTGGAGGGTCTTCTACATTCTATTGCTCTATGACCAAACTGATTGCATGTAAAACAATAACCATTAAAAAAACTAGTATACCTTGTAGCATTGGGTTGACTGATAGGTTTTTTCTTCTTGTCTTCAACAATATTCTTTTTGACTTGAGGTGCCTCCTTTTAGTCTTCTTTGAAACCAAGACTTGTCTTATCACTTGCAAATTTTTTATTATTCAATATATCATCTAGAGCCTCAGTGCTCTTTTCAAACTTCATAAAGCTCTTCACCTTTTTAGATGTTTGATCCAACTCAGATTTTAGAGATTCTATTTCAGTTTCATATATGCTGCAATCTTCCTCTTTAACCTTTAGGCTTGCTACCACAATCTCTATCTAGGTTTCAACTTGATGGATGATCTCTTCATACTCCTTGGAAGTGTTGCTCATCTTTTCCTCAAATAATCCAATCTAATCCTCATAGTTCTGAGGTAATTCTTCAATTTCTTGTTCTTTTTCACAAGCTTCAATTCCTCTAGGGCACTCATGAGCTCTACCTCAAGATCCACTTCAGCGTCTTCATTGTTACAGTATGCTTCATCTAATTCTGCATCAATCATGAGACTTTTCTCATTTGAACAACCCTCATTATCTGATTTTATGCCTATGAACAAAGTTTCATTGTTGTCATATTCAATCCAATCTTGTCATCATCACTATCAGATGTGTCTGAATCACTTACCTCAGATGAGCTGTCTTCTTTGGTATAGAAGCTCTTATTATTCTTGAATGATCTTTTATTTCCTTCATTCTTTTTGAAATCTCTATTGTTTTTATCAGACTTATAGGCCTTTCTGTCATCTTCATGAGATTCATCATGTTTTTCATTATGCTCAGATCTATACTTGTTAGGAAACTTGGTTGCAAAGTGACCAATCTTGCCATGACTAAAACATTTGAAGGGTAACTTACCCTTGTACTTTTCGCCGCCAAACCTCAACTTCTTAGCAAACATAGCTATGAATTCATCATCATCAATATCTGAACATACCTCATATTTGACCTTCTTGGCCTTTGGCTTCTTTTCAAACTTGAAAGTTGTTTTTTTCTTAAGAGCTCTTCATTTGTTCTCATCTCAAAGGCAGTCAAGATGTCATGAAACCCATCCATCTCTAGCTTGTCCAAATATTGCATCTCTTCCATTGCAAACACTTTAGAATCAAACTTAGGAGTAAGTGATCTCAATACCTTTTGGACAACATCAGACTCCCACTTCTTCCAATCCTCATATGATATTGACAACTTCATCAACTCTCAACAGGTAGGATGTAATGGATTCATCTTCAGTATTTCAAACTATCTTCTGTGGGTTTGCAACTTGCCATCTTCACCTTGGTGTCTCCATAGATGATATTCAATTTGTCCCATATGTCTTTGGTTGAAACATAATGTATTACTTTTACAAGCTCTGCCTCTGATAGGCCACACAGAATGGAATTTATTGCTTTGGAGTTATTTTCACTAGCCTTCTTACCTACTGCATCTATTGGTGGAATTGGATGTGCAATATAGCCATCCATAACTAACTACCAAATATCATGTCCTTGTAGCATCAGATATATCTTCATTCTGACATTCCAAAAGACATAGTTAGATCCATTAAACAATGAAGCCTTACTAGTAGAGAAACTTCCTTGAGCTTGTTGGCTACTCATCCTTGCTTCTTAGGATCTCCTTTAGGTTGTCAAGCCTGATCCAAAGGCCCTGCTTTGATACCAATTATTGAAAATAAGATGACTAAGGGGGGAGGGGCACGGGTGAATTAGTCTTCAAAAAAAAATTCATTCGATTCCACTTAACCATACATGAATCATTCTCACAAGCATGTAAATCTTAGCAAGCATAAGCCTCACATCATAAGAGCATGAAATACATGAACACAACATATACGTGGGAAACCCTCTAGGGCATAAAACCCACTGATGAAGAAAATGGACTATAGTCCTATAAGACAAATATCAATCTTTAGTGAAGCACCAACTTCACATGGAGCACCAATCCCAACTAGCTCAACACCAACTCAATTAGGCTTTAGCAAGCACCCACTTACAAGGAGGCACCAACCTCCTAGATAACTCGGCACCAACTCAGTCACCTAATCATTTGATCACCTTCAAAAACCATTGTTGCTTCTACAACAAATGATAATCTACTCCTTCAGTTCTTCGCTCACTTCAATCCCTCTCAAACTGGCCTTCAACGTTCTTCGTTGAATTAGCCCTCTTCATGGCTTAATTAGGTCTTCTGACCTTGATCCTCATATGCAGAACCTCTGTTAGATATTCATAACATTTCTCTAATGGTCCACATGACCTCCTTTTGCTCACCAATGATTTATATCATTCGTTTATCCTCTTTAGCTCTCTCTCTCTCTAAGCACCCTCTAAGCATACCAAATAAGTCTAAACTGCCTTGCTTTTATACAAGTCACTTGATCATATCTCTCTTAGTCAGCCACATATTCAAATCACTTAGGTCAGCCATGAATAGGTCTTTGCATATTAAAATAACATGTCTTAATCATGAATCAATCACTACAATAGGTTGGTCATACCTCAATTAGCTCTTACTCCTCTTTTAGGCTTATGGAGACCTAAAAGTTCTTAACAACACATTATCTTTTTATCTTTCTTGAAGCATATCCAAACACCTTACACGATAGGAACACGACATACGACACTCTAATAGACCTTAGCCAACTTCACTTTAGGGCTATAACACCTTTTAGGTCCAACTATCACTTGAACCCCTTTTCAAATCACTACTCATAAAAGATTTGTGCATATATAGAAACTCTGTCTTGAACAACTGAGACATATACTCAATTTTGCCAAACAACCATGACAACAAATTACATATTCAAAAACCTCGTGACCTCAGGGTCATCACAATTTTCATCCGATGCTTCAACTTAGGGTAAATAGGCTCAAATACTTCTCTGCAAGATGTTCACTCAGAACTGCCAACTAACTCCAAAACATAGTCAAGGAAACATGAACATCTTACACATGATTGAATATCTTCAAGGGCTTTCAATTCATGAACAAGATCTTATAACATCTTCAGAGCAATCTCAATCAATCAGATCATGAGCTTTAATGAAAACTATTGGTCTTACAAATCAATCTGTTGACCTTCTCTCTCACAGACTCTACTTAGTCAAATAAGTCATTTTGGCTTCAATGTTTCAACCTCTTACACAAACTTCCAAGCTACTGCAAAGCATGGATAGATCTTTCAAGACCCAAATAACATCATCATGCATTTCAATGCATCACTCTCACATGAAAACATATCAGGTAACATCTTCTCACATTTGTTTGATTTCCTTACTGTCTGCACCACTAGGTCTGTTAGCAACTACCCAACTTTGATCACCAACTTTACACCCCTGAGATCTAGAACCTGTCCAAAAATCTTCATGAACAACAAGTCTCATACTTTGGTCTTCATCCACTTAGTCACTTTGACTCGATCAACTCTGTCTACTATAGTAAATATCTGAAAAACAAGCACTTCCTTGTAGGATCTTCTCACTCACTTGAGAAATCAATCACACCTAGAGATGTTTGGGAGAGTTGACTTCAACCTCCAATCACTTGTTTGATCACATCAAATCGTTCTGAGCTCTTTAAAACAAGATCTTTAACATCGCGTCATTGTTAGGGTTTTATGAGGGTTTAGACCATCTTTCAATCTTAACGATCATTCATAAAAAAACGTAGCTCCTCTTTCCATAAACCAATGCTTGAAACTTTGAGCTAAAACCCTTCCTCATCTACCATGAACAACTTAGGTTCTCATGCAGACGCTGCACATGCCAACAAGCACTGATAAAACCTTCTTGGATAGATAACTATTCATTTTATGCATTCAAGAAACCTTGAAATACTTTTCAAACCTTTTCTTGCAAACCAAGCCTTGAAACCTCATGCACATACTAAAAACTTGACTCACCTTTGTCAATGTTCACCTGCTCACTCATGTCATGGAAACTGATCTTGTTACCTCATTTGGTCACCATCTCTCTTATGTTTTTTAGGTCTTGACTTACAAGTCTTATTAGGCCTAAATTCTAACCTTCTAACCACCCTGTAAGCTTCACCTTGAAACTCTCATGTGTTTCAGTGTCTCTTGTGTATGCTCAAGCAACCTCATACACTCTCTTCTTCAGAACTTCAATAAAACATCTTCAGAGCTACTTACAGATCTTCGGAGCACGACTGGGATCTTCAAAGTACGATTGAGATCTTCGTAGCACCTTCAAAGCTGCAAACACATATCGGAGCTGACCTTTTAATCAATTGTAAGGTCCTCAACACCTCATGCACAAACTCAAAATATTTCTTTCATGTTCAAACACTCTTAAGTGTTCTTCGGAGCATTCTCATCTTCATAGCTCATTCAAAGCATCTTCAAAATTGCTTATACAGATCTTTAGAGCACACAACTTCTTCACAACTCACTCATTTCATCATGCTACCTAAAAATACCATCTCACAAGGTCTAGACAAAGTATTACAAAATGCTTTACACTTGTTGTACTAACCTCAAGGCTTACTTGACCAAGCATCTTCACAAGAACCTTTGACATCAAATGACATTAGATTGACATCAATGAAAGAACCATGCATCTTTATTAGAACCTTTGACATCAATGACAACATTAAATATCAAAGCTCAACATTCTAAGACAATGCTCAACAATCTCTCCTTTAATCAATGACAATGTTTAACAGATTCAACCTCGGGCATTCGACCCTATCCAGTTGATCCTCGATTGTGGCCCACTTTGATAATCTATGGGTCCAAGCCTTAAAATAATTGTCAGTCACCCATAAGGATTCCCCTAATCCATGCCAAACTAGTAAATTATCATACTCAGACATATCCAAGTCATCATATCAGTATTCCTATCTCCTAGACGAAAATCCCAAACTCAGAAGGTACTATCCAAATTTAATGGTTTCATCATTTATCCAGCAAAGGTTGTATTTCAAAATCAAATCACTCCTATGGGTTGGCTCATCCATCTAGCGTGTCCTTGGTGTGAGAAATTACTCAAAGAATCATATAAGTACAAAATATGTGTAAACATGTTATCCATATAGCAAGCATACTCAAACACTTGCACATTCAAAAGAATTGACCTATTCTTCCCAATTTGCAAATCAATCACAAAAAGCAAGTCTTAGCCAACTCTAAAGCACCTCAAAACCAAGTCAATGTTGTTATTTTCCAAGTGTTGAAAGCTAGATCACAAGTTGCATATGTTCAAGGAGCACTAATTGCACACATACACCTAATAGGAAGAACTACATGCGATTTGACTTCCCTCTTTAAAATATTGGATATGTAAGCAAGACTCAGCCATTCAACGGAGAGTGGTTGGGGTCAACACAACCCATCTTTCTTCCCTTTTTGTAGGCTTAATTTATCATTGCAAGCGGACCTAAAGTTTCAAGTGGAGAGATTTTTAGGTATTGTGTGCACAATCAAACTTTGGGATCGTGCACACAATCATAACTGAAGCAGTTGATCCAACCTATACATATACATAAGTGCAACATTCATGCAAACAAAACCGTCAAACTCAAAATATAGCAATTGATGACGACAACTTGAACTTGTCAGTATTGTCTTAATGAGCCCAGAACTCTAGATCCTAATCTGAACAACTTGTAGTCTACTCTCATTCCTATCATGTTGAATGTCTACAATCTCAATCCTCTATAGAGAAGTTAATTGCTAAGTATCTTATCCCTTTATTGTATTTTCCATATTTAGCAAGTTAGAGTGTCACATAATTTGTAAGCCTTTACATTCATATTTGTATTTAATTGTTATACATTATAATCAGAATTTTTAAAATAATTTATATCGTATTTAGGGTTAGTATTAATCCAAAATTGGGTAAAACACAATGAAGATGTGATATAGAAGAATGAAACACTCCTGCAAAAGTATCCAACGATTGTCATTGTTGACAATAACGTTGCTTTGAAGGGGAGGAGCATACTACACCCTTAACTTATGTGTATTGGGATATGTGTGGTTGACTTGTGGCTAGCGTAACCTTTAATTTAGTTCTATAATCATTTCTATAGTTTCATATTGATAATAGGGTCAGGTTAGGGAGTCTACATAGCATAAGTAGGGTATTTGATCATTATATTGTAAATTCTATTCTTATTATAATGTTGTGGAGATTGCCCCTTCAAAGTGGCTTAGTCATATATTTCATTATCATGCTCTTATTTCAATCACCTTGTTATCTATTTGCTATGATTCTACGTTAATGGTACAGTAATTTCATTATACATGACCAGTGGTAAATTTGACTAGATTGGTTGGTGGTTGAATGCCATCACACACAACTCGATTTCTTTGCATATATGATCGTTAGTTGGCACGCATCCACCGGAAGACTTACTCCAGCACCACTTTGAAGCTAATACACACAATGTCTACCCTTGAGTAGAACCCCTTATATGAGCCTCTACACCTACAAGTAAAAGTGATATGACAACACCTTCATATTGCAAATGCCTACAATGCATGTGGTCCACAAATCGAACCCAAATTGCATTGGCTTAAGTTAGATGAAAAATTTTTTAGAGAATTTTTTCAAATGTCGAAGGCGAAACATTTTGCCCAACAGATCAAAGCCATTAAAGAGGCCAACCAACAGTTAACTAAGGTGTCAGCAATAGTTCAACCCTTTCTTCACCATTACTAGGAAGTTTTCAAAGTTCAAAATCCTTCTCATGAGCAACAATAAGCACTTCAACAGTGTTTGTTTGTGGTCCTTTGCAAGTTATCACAACCCCAATGAGTTGCCTATGATAGGCCTCTCATCATTGAGGACTTGCATGAAGATATTTTGTAAATGGCCAATGATAAAGCTCCTAGTTGTGAAAGCTTACCATTTGAATTTTAGAAAGTTATGTGGGACATTGTTGGAGGAGATCTTTTCCAAGTATACTACAAAGCTTTTAGTTATGAATCCCTCACCAAATTTATTAACAAAAGGCATATCAAATTCATACCTAAAATGAGAGACCTAGAGTTGATTTGTAACTAGCTACCAATCACCCTACTCAATGTGTTGTACAAAATTATAGCCAAAGCCCTCATGTTTCGCATTCATCATTTAATACCTTTAATTGTCAATCCAAAACAAATTGGCTTCATTAAAAGCAGATATATTCTTGACAACATCATTGGTGTGGGAGGCATGGAATGGGCATGTAGATATAATCAAAGAGTGATGTTCATCAAGATTTACTTTGAAAAATCCTATGACCAAATTAACTAGTCGTTCATTTTGGCAATGTTAAAATCCGTAGGGTTTGGGCCCAATTTCCTTCATTCTATTCATATGATGTTTGCAGACACTTCACATTGCCTATCAGTCAATGGTGTTAGCTTTGAACATTTTGGGTTGTTTCGCTCTAGTAGACAAGGCTTCATGTTAGCTCATAAACTGTATGTGCTCGTTGTAGAGGGATTTTCCTATATCTTGACTAATGCCAAAGTGCAAGGTCTGGTTAAAGGCATTTCCTTACCGTCTAATGAGCCTGCTTAGTTAGTCGATGGGCATTTTGCTAATGACTCCTTTCTCACCCTTCTTGAGGAGGACAATATCAAGAATGTTATGCAATGTCTTAATAGTTTTTGCCTAGATTTAGGGTCTAGTATTCAATGGAAAAATACTCAATGCTACAGACAACCCTTCATGCCCCCATCTCCTTGGTTGAACAAATGTGAATGGAAATGGATTCAACGTAAAAAACTCTTTCAATTTTTGGGTATACTCTTTACATTCCAAGCTACCCCCTCCCATCTGTGGCCACTCGCTATTGATCGAGTAAATAAAAAAAATCTCTTATAGGGTCACTAAGCCTCTCCTTGGTAGTTTCAAATTTGTTCCATCATGTTTACTGCAACTCATATTTATTAATCTTCTTGTTGGGTTCCTTCTAAAGCCTCCAACCATAATTTAGAGAAATTACTTATAAATTTTCTTTGTGCAAGCTCTAAACATGAGAAGGGTTTTCATCAGGTAGGTTAGGAATTATATTGTCTCCCCAAGGATGTTCGCAGGATGGGTCTGTTTGACAGTAGTCACCAAGGCATGACTTTGTGTGCCAAGTGGATTATTCGGTCTATTGAAGGGAAATATGCATGGAAAGTCTTACTTTGCAATTGTATTGCTGAACTATCTCCTTATGGAAGAGCGACCTAGAAGGCTTTAGGCTTTCATAACCATATTATCCTTCGGGCTCCTATCAAAGTGGTTGGGTTCTTTGTTGTTAAAATTATTTGGAAAGCATGGGGAAAAATCAAACCTATGCTTGTTTGGAATGGGGGTGGATTTAGAGATGGGTTGTCTATTAATCAACACTCCTTATGGTGGTCACCTATCATTAATTTTCAAGACATGCCACTAGTGCAAGTCCCATGGGTACACGCTCTCAAACTCTTAAGATGAATGCACAATGCAAGATATTTTATGCAAGAAGTCTCAATCTTGGCTTCTTGGCTAGAAGTTAAGGCCAAGTTTCGTTTAAATACCGATGATAAAGAGTCCTTTTAGAGGATTATTGAGCCCATCCCTGCAAAGATTCTACATAAAATAAAAATTAACTCAGCTAGACCATGGTGGAAGGATTGTAAGTGGTATGTTGAAACTCCCTTTCAACACAATACTCCTAGCAAGGGATATGAATCATTTTCACCTCATTTTCTCATGGTTGACAAGCTTAATGCTCATTGGTCTCTTCACTTTGTTTCCCACACATGGAGCAAACATTTTTAAACACTTTGGATTGTTATTCTTGAGCCTAAGTTCACACACTTTCCATAGTGTTTACTTTATCAGGGGTTTCCCCTTGGTCATCGCCTTGTTCATTTGGGGGTTACCCGGCCCAAGTGTCCATTTTTTGGGCACTTTATGCATTTGTTTTGGCTTTGCAAAAAGGCTTAGGTAACCTAGACATCGATCCATGACTTCTTCAAACCCTTTCAACTTGAGCCTTTCATATAGCCTATGATTCCTGCAAAAGACACAAATTTACCATACTATAAAATTGGAAATTATTTTATTTATATAGAAAGAAAGAAATACAACTTTATTGTTGATGGTCAATTTTCTACTTATAATAAAGCCATGGTTATTTCCAATGTGTTTACGTAGATTCAAGTGCAAGCTAATAAGGTGGCCCTGGAGTTTATGATCTGCAAACCCTTTTGGATCACTAGGGCAATGTGTTATGCACCGTTGCTCATGACCAACCCTCTTACAAAGGGGTGGCCACCGATGGAGCCACTCCCATCGCCATTCTCACAACCCAGCTAGGTGGTCTCCTCCACACAAGCACTCACCTTCACCTACTCAATGTGGCAATTGGGGTTCTCTGTGCATAACCTCCTTTGGCACACCATGACAGTTGAGCACCTCCGCTTCTCGTAGACAAGTTTCTACATCTGGGCTTGGAAATTTTGCTTTCCAAAGCTGATCCACAAGGGCCCCAGGTGGGCAACGAGGAAGTGGCAAAGATAGGGAACAATGGAAACACTCGCTGGGACCCCATGCCTAAGGGGGAGGGCATTCCAAATTTTAGCTAGGACAATCTGGATGACAAGGATCTGCCTGCCACTAGTTTCTTTGCAATGGCTGCATATTTATTTTGTTGATGTTTTCAATTAATTTTTGTTAGACTATTCTTAGTTGATGTTTCCTAGGCTCCTTTGTAGCCTAGTGTGGCTGTGGTGTGGCATGCTTTCATACCACCAACCTTTTTTTGTGAATAGTCTATACTATTTTTTTACAAGTAATATATCACCTATTTCAGCAAAAAAAAAAAAAATCAAACTACACAGTAACAAGGAGCAAAGAGAAGAAAGGTTTGGATCTAGGAAGATCCATAATAAAGATATTTCAATAACCACATTAACATCAAGTCCATTTCAATTACAAGACACATTACCCTTCAAAGTAGGAGACTCCTTGAGGGTTTGAAACATAGTACCCTCATAATGGAGGGCCTTTATTATTACATCCTCAAAAGTTGGACCTAATTTTGGCCCATGTCTAATCTTTGAAGATGCTTCTTGGCTTGGAACTTCTAATTAATATCATTATATATTTGTGTTTGACTTCAGATTCTTTGAAGGAAAGAGGAGCTTTAGCAGATATAAGAATTTGGACTGGTAAATGCAAGTAGAACACCAATTTTCCATTTCACACATTAATAAGTAGAGAATTAGTTTGATAACATTAGTTTATAATTCTGTAGTTATTTGTGCCATTCACATATATTGGTTCCCAGTACCAGACATCTTCTAATGGCAGACGATCAGAAGAATCTGTTGGGGGTAACAAACAGCAGAAAATGGTCATGGCACATAACATGCAACTTTATTAACTTGTACAAACAATAGTTATTCTTGTACAATTTTAGGAATATGAGAAATTAGGATTTATGCTTGTTCATATGAATATTATGTCCATAACTTAATCGCCAAAGAGCACAAATCATAACATGAACCGATGCTAATTAATAACTGAGAAACCATTGATAATAAATAGCGGAGGCATCAGTATGAACTTTTTCTGAAATTACTAATGCCATTGTATAATCCTTTCAAGAGTTACAACGAGCTCTGACTGTCTTATTTCTAAAGGAGTTATCTTTCTATGATAAACTCCTCAATATGTATACCTGTATGGCGTGCACTCCCCTGTAAACTCAAGAGAACCTGATCACCAACTTTTAAGTTTGTAACAGGTACTGTTAACTGTTGTGCTTCTCCATCTACAATCAATTGTTTTGCTTAGATGGTGCATATACATATGGTCTCTGAATAAATGTGATATCATTGGGTTAATTCAATCTAGATAAATACCTGGAGATGGAGGGCAAACTAAACTGACTGTTTCTGCATTTTGCAGGAGAATACTGCACTTTGGAACTTCAGCACATTCAATCTGCAAATGGAAAATATTATGATTGTTCCCCTATTACAGCGACAACTAATGTAAGCCTGACCAGCTTGAGTAGGTAATTCAAATGCAAACTTCACTAGGATTTTGATCATCATGCTGTCTTGTCATATTCTCAAAGCTTAAAATAAAAATCCATTCAAATGAAACGCAACGAGTTTCTTGTTTGGAATGAATTTTAAAGGCATTTTGCAAACACGATGCTTTGATAGGCCAAATTTTAGACCTTGAACAAGTCTTTCAAGTTGGATTCTTTTCATTGAAATTTGATTGTGAAAGGAAGGTACGAACAAGGCCTCAAAGATGGGTATGTAATGCTTAGTAAGAAGGAAATTGCAATATCGAAAACAAGGGACAAATATTGGAAAGGACCGTCAACTGAAAATATAAAACAAATAACTTATTTTCAGTATCTGGAAAAAGATGAAGCCTGCATTACATTTTCCTAATCTATGATGGTACTCGCATGGAAAAATATAAACATAAGCAGAGGCATTCTAGTTATAGAAGGAATACCAGAAGCCAAATCCTTGGGCTTTGTCTCAACCAAAATTAATAGGCACACGTTTAGCCCATCCAGGATTTCCCTTTGTTGATATATGCCTGGTGTCTACACAACCCTTTGGGGCTCTTGTGCTTAGTGGGAAAATTCAGCGCGTAATTCCATCCAATTTGGAACTTAATTTTGCATAGCAAATGTTTGTAGATTTTCAGATGAAACTTTTATGCAATATAAATTAAACAAATGCATGCCTTTTATTATTAATAAATTTTGTCACTTCTGAAATACATTTCAAAGCTGTGTTGGAAACGTTTCTCTACAACATCATATACTGCATAGTTTCCAAAAAAAAAACAATTACATCTTACAAGATTACCTTAGGTAGGAGAAACACCTGCTATAAATCATGACATGGAATTCTATATTGAAACTAAGAATTCAAAACTGGTCATTATGACTTAAACTAGACAGAGAATGAACTTACTTATTTCTAATTAGCAACTGTAATGACAAGCAATGATATTAACTGTCCACTCATTAGAGGAAATAATAGATGATTCAAGGATCACGTTATCATCAACTACTATTCAGTAACACAATATCCAAGAAGAATTTATATTTATGTCCACAAGTGACCGAAGTAGGTTAATGGGACTCAACAAGTACCATCCGGTTATAATAGCATGGGGAATCCAAGAGAGAGAATTTAAAAAAAAGAGTTCATTGTAGAAGTAACTGTCCACCTGAATCTGAAAACCCATTTTCAAGTAGCATAATAACTGAAAAACAATTGTATAAAGAAAACAATGGACACAATACAATCCTAGACCCAATATCTAGCATGACATTTACCTCCCTTGCACCTATACACACAAAAGATTAAAAGAATGAATGGTAATAAAACATGGAGTTTGTCCAGTGGATAAACGTAGATGAGTGCCCCTTCATATTCATTGTGGTTCGTGTTGAGATACAATGGCTTATTAATTTGGAACAGGTAAGAAATCAGATGATCAAATGGCCCAATGCCATATCATTTTATTAATTTGAAGAAAAAGATTACATCGTTGTAGGGCACCCTTCTATCTATTCAACCATAGGTTCAGTAACATTGCAACTCTACATCGAAAGGGTTGTTGTCCAACTGATGAGGATAATGGTTGCTTATATTCATCCACCAAGGTACAAATCTCTCTAGACACCCGACACAGAGAGTCAAGCAGTTAAGGACATGATCATGCCTTGGGTGATTTTGACAGCATGGATGCCCCTTACTTGTGGTTGCTTGGCCAAAGGAGCTCACTGCTTTAGATGTATGCTTACTCAGCATTGTAAATCTGCTATATGTTTATTTCCGAAATATGGGCAGAAATGCCAACATTCATGTAAATCAGTGATTCTATGTAATGCCTTTAGGCATATCCAAAAAAAAAATTGCAACTCTACGGGATTCAACTTCCCTACGGTCCCAACTACCCAAAACTACAAACCATCTAACTACACTAAAAACATTTAATAAAATGCATTAACTATAAGGGGGTGTCTTGCAAGGAGAAGCATGGCCCATACAATCTAACCACTAATATTTTGGATTAAACCTAACAAATGTCATGTCCCAGTTTTTTAAATAATTAAAGGGGAGTGGAGTGGACCCGAAGTCTTATTTCATTTCCCGTAGGCTAAAGGGGTAAAAGTAAGGGAAATAATATAATAATAATATGTTAAGTCCTCACCTTAATTAAAGTTAACTTTATTAATGACAACTTAAATATTATTATTATTATTAAAATAATTAAAAGTTAAGGTACAATAAAATATTTTTAAAAGAGGGCCTAAAGTGATGTTATAAAGTGATGCTAAGCATGGGGTACAAAGTGATATTATTTTAAAAGGTTCTTAAGTCACTTTAATTATATTTTGGAGGGAAAAGGAGCCAATAGAAAATAATATTTTATTTTCTCAAAAGTATCTATAAAATAAGGGTTTATGGATTCAATGATTATCAAATTCTTTTTGTTGATTGAGCCATCCAGTTTATCAACTTTTAAACTCGAGAATGAAAATCTTTTTGTTGGAAGCGGATTGTGAGGACAAAAGCCCTCACCTTTCAGGGTAGGTTTTAGAACGAAAACCCTCTAAACCTTCGAGGGAATTTCATTCAGAAATTATGCATGCACTTTGTTGAGTTTCCAAGATATCGGCGTTAGGGTTTCAAAAGATTTGGCGCTAGAGTTTCAAAAGATTGGTACTAGAGTTTACTAGCAAATCTGCAACTAGGGTTTACCAACAAATTCATGGCGAGAGTTTACCAACAAATTTGTGGCCAGGGTTTTATCAACAACTTTGAAGCTAGGGTTTATTTCAATAAATCGGCATAGGGTTTACACCAAAAATCAGTGTAGTATTTACGGTTGGCAACCAATAATTTTTGAAAAAAATCAATAATCAACACTCAACATTGGGTTTTAGGAGATCACAAACATTTTTAGTACAGTTGTAGTCATTATGTACAGTAGAAAATTAATACAATAGGGTATAACAAGGTTTACAATAGGGTACAGTAGGGTTTACAACATGGTTTTAAGCAAAAACAACAGCAGTGTCATCTAATTCACCCATCCATGAACAGCTAAATCCCAAAAAAGTCATTTGTCTTTTTGTCTATCATTGTAAGCTAGAAATCCATGCAAAAAAAATCATATTGTAATCTCTTTGAAAGTTTTAATAAACATATGATTCTCAAAGATATGCATTGAAATGAGTAGAGTATCTTTGGGTTCATTTAAGGTTGCAAATTAGTCCCTTGGTATTTTAAGGAGTCTAAATGGGGTTCTCCAAAAAATTTGTAATTGTTTTAATTGGTCCGGAAAGGGACATTTCAACAAACCCCCCTTGATCCAAAAGGGGACAAAATATGTATGCTATAGTGAACATTGATGCCTTGGATGAAGTTATTGCATCCTTCCAACTGTATCATGTACTCTAATCAACCTAGGTTGACACATATACTGCATCCCCCACACCCTAACCTCATGTTCCCTGTGCCTACTGCAATCGTGCAACCTCCTAACATACACATGATGATGAGTGTGCAACACACTCCATCTTTTGATCCCTAGTATCTATACTTGTAGCATGGAACATATATGGAATGCTCCAACCATAGCTATCAATATTATCTCCTCTCATATGGACTGTAATATCTCCAAATACAAAGGAGACCATAAGCATGAACTACTTAATGTAAATAAATCACCAATGGAATCGCCTAAACCAGCAACAATTAAATTAACTATAACAACTAAATTAAATAAATTGTCCATATGGGAAGGAGCACCACATTTAATACAAGGAATAGAAGTTATATTAATGCAAGTCGTCCCATTTGATGAAAAGACACATCACTTTGGAAAGGAGACACATCATTTGATGCAAAGCTATATAGGATATTTATAAGAACTTGGTGAAGGAAAAGGATATATATTCAGATTTGACATTCATTCCCTTTTCTGAAGTTTAGGTAGCATCCTCTTCTCTTATAATTGAGGACAAAAGCCCTCATTTATTAGATACAAGGACAAAACCCCTTGATATCAACCCCTCAAGGACGAAACCCTTTGACAGTTTTCTATTAGAATATTTATAACCAGAATTCTACCTTGCACATTTGATCATTATACAACATTATTTGTTATATAAATTTATTATCTTGTTAATGAGAACATAATTCTATATTCATTGAATATTATTATTTTGAATTTTAAAAAAGAATTCCGAGAAATCTAAATTAACGTATAATATTCTGATTTGGACTATTACAATGGTATCAGAGCTTTTCATCATGCAAGCCTGAGGGTTTCAATGAGCTTTATGCATTCAAATCATAAGGTCAACATAAACAACATAAATGATGCACAGTTTGACCAGTGGGCCCAAGGGCAAATTCAAGTATGTGTGTTGATGTCACAATTAGTTCAACAAATGCAGCAGTTGAATAACTTGCTAACTCAGAATTCTAAAGGTGAGGGAAGATCATCACAAGCACAATAGGATTATACATTTAATAACAATCGTGAAGGACTCCCATCAATTATCTACGCCCAACCATGCCCACATTCCTTCAACAAGAGGAACCAATACAAGAAGAAGATGAGGCCGAGTTGATTTTCAATGATATTAATGCATGTCACAATAAATATTTGAATCTTGATCCTATGATAAGGGATGAATTGGCAATCATAGATTATTGCCATTTATATGGAAAATGTGTACCAAAGGAAGATGAATGGCAACCAAATTCAGTCAAACAAGTCATCACGGATTAGCTACCGAAGGAGCATAAAATTTGGATGGTTGACAATGATTTAGGCAACAACCTTGAGTTGCAGGAGCAGCCAATGGAAGTAAACTATTCAGTGTTGGAAAACATCCCAACAACATCACTCAAAGAATTCTCTGAGCCCGAGCCCGAGTTGGAGGCAATGGTTCTTGAACTTGAATCACCAAACAAAGGTTGGAATCATCTTATGACAACCATAAATTCGTCCTATTATTGCAATGAAAATAGGTATGAATCTTTTATCAAAGATAAACCATTGCTTAGTCTCCATAATAGCACAAAGAAAAGATTTGTCTTCATGGACAATGGAGGTGAGTCATTAATAGAGATTGTAAAGGCAAATTTGGTGACAAATGAGCTTGAACAGATCATTAGCAGCCCAAAAAATGATCAATTTGGAGTACGTAAAGGTCCCAGGATCCTTATGCTCAGCGAAGAGCTCATTAATAATTACAGTAATGGTTATAATGGCAGAAGGCTATGGGATCTGGGAAAGAACAATTGTAATAATCCCTTGCAAGAGAGAAATAATAATGCAATCAATTCTACAAGGATGGAGAAAGAAACATCTAGGCTTGGAGCAGATTATAGTTTGTTGTGGAGTGTACTATTGGGTTTAAAATTGCTTAAGGACAAGCAATCTGAAGAAGGGAGGTCTGTTATATCCCCAAATACAAAGGAGACCATAAACATGAACTGCATTAATGTAAATAAATCACCAATGGAATCGTCTAAACCAACAGCAATTAAATTAACTACAGTAGCAATTAAATTAAATAAATTGTCCATATGGGAAGAAGCGCCACATTTAATGCAAGGAATAGATGTTATATTAATGCAAGTCATCCCATTTGATGAAAAGACACATCACTTTGGAAAGGAGACACATCATTTGATGCAAAGCTATGGAGGGTATTTATAAGAACTTGGTGAAGGAAAAGGATATATATTCAGATTTGACATTCATTCCCTTATCTGAAGTTTAGGCAACAGCGTCTTCTTTTAAAATTGAGGACGAAACCCCTCATTTATTAGATACAAGGACGAAACCCCTTAATATCAACTCCTCAAGGACGAAACCCGTTGAGAGTTCTCTAATAGAATATTTATAACTAGAATTCTGCCTTGCACATTCGATCATTATACAACATTATATGTTATATGAATTTATTATCTTGTTAATAAGAACATAATTCTATATTCATTGAATATTATTATTTTGAATTTAAAAAAAGGAATTCCGAGAAATCCAAATTAACATATAATATTCTATTTTGTAACATCTACTGCTTCCCCCACACCCTAACCTCATGTTCCCTGTGCCTACTACAATTGTGCAAGCTCCTGACATAGACATGATGATGAGTGTGCAACACACTATCATCTTTAGATCCCTAGTATTTATACTTGTAGCATGGAACATCTATGGAATGCTGCAACCATAGCTATCAATACTATCTCCTCTCATACGGACGTAGATAAAAATGCTTATGTTTAGATGAATGTGGAAAATTCTTCTTTTTCACCAGTTTTTTCTTCACTTTGCGTTTATCTACTTGTTGTCAACCTGGAGTTGCACCCTGATCGAAGACGTGCTGAAATGACTAATCCTCACTCCAGTTGAAACAATGGGATCTTCTCACGAGGGTGGGTACCTCAATGATAAGAAAAATCTCCAAAGAAGGTTGGTTCTTGTAAGATATATCTATGAGGATCCCAACTTCTACGCTACAAATTGCCTGGGGAAAAGGGAAGAAAGAACTTAAAAGAAAATCCTAGCTAAAATAGTGATACACCTAATTTGTTTGATCCATTCAAATCGAGCTTCTGAGAACACTGATTCAAACAAGGAAGAGGCAGAACTTCAACTCCAATTGATCAATACACAAGTATTTCACGAAAAAGTTTAATCTAATGATCTAAGTTTGAGAAAAATGGAAAAAATAAGCCTGATGAAAGGGACTAAACAGCCACTAATATCCACTATAAACTCAGCAAAAGATGTTCAAACACAAAACGTGACCTGCATAAATGACCAGCTACTAAGTACAAATCGAGATTTAACAAGGAAGAAGGAAAATCTATCACTTCGAAAATCAATAACAAAAGTACACTATACCAACTGCTGGAAATTGAAAAAACACAGTTCTCTTCTTGTTTATTCTGAAAAAGGTTACAGCACAAACTTTGGTAGAAGATTGTCTTGCCAAAAAAAGGATAAAAAATCTAAGGCTAAAAAGCCATTAATATAGAAAATTAAAAAAGCCAAGAAATTGACGTTAAAAAATAGAAGAGAAAGATCAACTTAGATTAACCCAAGACCAACTTTGTCTTCCAATAAAATATAATTTTCCTTTGTCTTTGCATGAAGCTCCTTGGCGTTTGAGAAATGGACGGTGGGTCTGTTAAAGGTCAACTTCTCCTTTGCATGGAAGATTACTCCAAATTTCAAAAATAGACTCCTCTTGAGCTGTCGGATCGAGAAAACATTTTGCATGAAAATGGCACCAAACTTAGACTGAAAAACTCGGCTTGAAGCTGAGTTGGACCTTCGGATGCATGAGAATGACTAGTCAAACCATGAACAAAACAAATATTCAACTGAAACTTAGCAATCCACCAAAAATAGCCCTTGCTTGCATGAGTGAGACATATTTAGACTGAATCGTTCGCCGACTTTCCGTTCTTGGTTTCCTTATTTCCGTGCATGCATTTCTCTTGCCTGTTCGTGGTTTTTCTATTTTTATTTGCCTTGGCTTGTCTTTCCGTGGACTTTGTTCTTATTTCCTTTGGCATTTCTCTTCGGGTTCTTTCCCTAAGCCTTTGTCTATTCTTTTTGCATGGTCAATTTTTCTTTTCCCTTGGTCTATCCTTTTGCTTGGATTTTGACTTTTCAAAACCTCCGAATTTCCTTCGGACTTATTGCTTTCAACTTCCCACAGACAAAAAGTCCACGGGAATTGTCTAAGGTCTATCCTTCGGATTATTTACTTCCGTTTTTTTGTCATCTCCCATTCTTTCAGATTTTGTCTTCCCCTTGGCATTCTTTTCCGCGGACTTTATTCTTCTCTATTTTTTGCGGACTTCCTTTCTACAGACTTTTTTCCTTTGAATTTTCCCGAAGGGTACCTACCCTTCAGGATCTCTGTCTTGGTCCTTTTCGAAGGGCAATTGCCCTTCGGCTTTTCTGAATGTCCCTTCAAATGGTCCTTTGAACTTTTCGGAGTTTAGCAATGTTTCGGACTTTCTGTAATGGTATTTTCCCAAAGGGTACCCTTTTCCCGAAGGGCGAGTGCCCTTCGGGGTTTTTGTAAAGCCCTTAAACTCACCAGATGGACCTTCTCGAAGGGCAGTTGCCCTTCAGGTTTCTTCCAATGTCCCTTCCAATCTTGAAATGAACCTTCTCGAAGGGTACCTATCCTTCAAGTTTTTTGTCAACGACCCTTCCGAAGGGTACCTGCCCTTCAGGTTTTTAAACAGCCCCTCGGACTTTTCAAACAGCACCTTCCAAAGCAAATAACCCTTAAGAAAAAGGCACCCGAGTTTTCTAGAAACTCCCTTCCAAAGGGTACATTGCCCTTTGGATTTTTTGATTTGTTCTTTTCTGCCTTTCGGATTTTATGTAAGTGTCCTTCGAATATTTGAACTTGTCTTTTGAACTTTTCCGAAGGAATTCCTTCGGACAAATTGTTCGAAGGAATTCCTTCAGGTTTTTTGTCCGAGTCTATTTGCTTGTTCCTCAATGTCTGCAACTTCGGATTCTTCATTGCTTGTTGCTTATAAAAAGAGATAAGGCATTCACCCTTAGAAATCCGAAATGCATTATTTAGAGAAATTCGGATTTGTGAAACCTTCTTACTTCTACTGATAAAACTTCATAAGCAAAGCACTTCCCAAAACCCGATTTGCACTGTTTAGAGTAATTCGGGCTTTCCAACCCAGATTACTTCTATTGAGGGGTTTCAACTGCTGATTACTCATAAAGTGAAATAAGTTGTACCTCTTGTAAAACCCGAAGTCTTGCTTGAATGTTCACCCTCTCACACTTGGGCAAAATTTTGGTATGTAGGCCAAAAAAAATGGCTAACACTACTCTTGTAAAATATTCTACTTCTATAGGCTTAGAATGTTTCTTCTTTGAAAAATGATACTCATGTTGTGTGAGCAATTCACCTAATGAATCAAGCATTGCTTTATTAAGTTTGTCATTGATTTGCAACATTTTCAAAAAGTTTGTGTAGATGAAGTTAAGCCCATTTAAAACTATGGAGATCATCATACATTTTGTCTCCTGTTATATGTATTCTTGTTTACATTCTTTAACCTGGAGATGTATTTTGAAACATCCTCATCATCATTGAACTTAGTGTTAAGCGGTTGTATTAAATGATCAATATTCTTATATATAGGTTTTTAAGCATTTTACAAGGTTTCCAAGCTTTTGGTCCAATGGCCTCTATGTCAACAATAACTTGTAGAGAACGAGAAGATATTAATAGTGCTAGAGCTTTCTTATCTCATTAGTGGAGCTCAAACAACTTAGCAACTTCAGTGGGTGGTGTAAGTTATTTCTCAACCAAGTCTCAAAGGTCTTTCAAAACAAAAAAAATCCATTTTCATACTGCAATCTTTATAGTTTGTAGGTGTTAGTTTTCTTGCTTTTGAGATAAGACTAACTGCGTGAACCATAGTGATATGAAAAGAATATAAGCCATACAAAAAGGAGGTATGCTATTGGGGTTTTGCCTTTACCCTCAAGTAGATCCTTGATTTTACAATGTTTATCACTCCAACAATATAGCACAACACACATTGCATTTTTGACTAAAAAGGAGAGATGGGATTGGAACCTATGACCTCTAGATTTGAAATGCTTTTCTTAAAACACCCCCACCATTTCATCTATGCATTCACTTGATATGCAATGTCTAAAACATGCATATGACTTACATTTACATGGTTGTAATTTACACTTACGCAAAAAAATAAAGAACTTGTAGTTGAACTTGGGAGCTATCTTCTTGTAACACCTTTACACAGTGTTTCAGCGAACTTATCTATATGAGAGCATGGAAACTTAAATTCAACATTTTTAGAAACCCAAATGCTTGTTTTCTCTAAGCCTAAAAGAAAAGATTAAAAAGACTAGAAGTGCATACCCAACAATGATAGGTAAAATATCCTAAAGCCGAGTGGGCTGCACATGGAAAAATATTAATTCAAATCTTTGAGTACTGGATCTCTCCTACCAAACAACTAGCAGCCAAGGTTAGTGCTAGCACTTTGTCTAAACATTGATTGATAAGCATAAGTATTCAAGGAAGAACTACTTCGAGAGGCAGATCCCAGTTAAGATTTTAAAGGATGTGGCTAAGCCATCTTGATATTGAATGAAAGATAGAGCAATGGTGCAAAGGAGCTACTCGTATCCAAGGCCATGAAAAGTACAAATTCATGGGAAAAAATATATCTTCTAAAGACCCATTTAAAGCAATAGAGTAGAATAGAGTTTGGTAATATTTTTCAACAAATCTTCACTATCTCTACCAAACTTACAATTGTTTGAAAAGACATTTGAGAAAAGGGTCTCTCTAACCAAAATGTTGTCGTAGAACAATCGTTTATACAACCACCGGCCACAACGCAGCTTAGAGAGGAACAATACTGGAGACAAAGATGTAGAAAGAAGTAAGTTACACGAAGGATAAGAACATAATTTTTTTTCATAAATCAGTCTTGAATAAATAACACATTCTATTCAAAAAATTAAGAGGATGGGACTGTTATCACCACTCCATCTGACATGGTAGCCCTTGCCACTGAATATTTCTAGGAAGTGTTAACCAAAACTCATGCTTCAGATGAATGGCAGAACGATCAGCAAGAGCTTCTCCAACAAATTTCTAAGCTTATGGATGACAAGGACAATGAAAGCATCATATGTCCTGATACCGAAGATGAAATCAACCAAAAAAAAAATTCCACCCAAGTCCGTCCCCTAGGTTAGATGGATTTCCAGCTTTATTTTATCAATATTTTTGGTAGCTGCTGAAGGTGGACCTCATGGCTGTTATGGAGGCATCTCAGCAGAACAAAAAGATGCTGAAAACATTGACAGCTACAACATTTGTTCTTGTTCCTTAAATGGCACACACTGAACAAACGAATTAATATCGATCAATCTCTTTACACAATATAGTCTATAAGATCATCTCCAAACTGATAGCTTAAAGAATAAAACCTGTTTCTTGGGAAATTAATCTCTGCAACCCAATCAACTTTTGTCCTGGAGAAGCAAATAATAGAGAATATCATAGTGGTTCATGAAATTCTACATTCTCTCAAAACCCAACGAAAGCCTAGAGTCATGATTAAATTGGATATTTCTAAAGCATTTGACAGGTGCAATTGGTTGCTGATGGCAAAAACTCTTCAAGCCTTTGGCTTTAACCAGCAAGTAATCAAATGGGTACAATGTTGTATCACAACTCCCACTTTTTTGTATCTCGATTAATGAGAACATAGGGACTCTATTCACATATTCCAGAGGACTTAGACAAGGAGACCCTTTTAGCACATACCAATTTAACTTAATGAGTGAAACACTCAACAAATCAATTTGGGAGGTGATGCAGGAGCATTCGAGTTCACAAGCAATCTTGCATCAACCAAAAACAGGATTAGTGTTAAGTGGCAATAAGCAGTGTTGTCGGTATTTTGGTGCTACAATCATTGCGGTGTTCTAGAAATACTTCAGGAGGTTTGTGGTATCTCTCAAATCATCAGACCATTGATATAAGTTGCCACACAGTCTTCTTTGATGCTACAACACCTGAAACCATGATATGGAGTTGTAATTTACCCTGAAACTCTAAAAAGAGATACAAAGCTTCATGGTAACTCACAGTTTGCAAGAAATATGGAAACAACCTTAAGAATTCATCTGTCAAATCAGATCTTGTCGTGCAATTATCGTTTTTGTGTGAAAATCTTAAAAAGTGCTACAAAGCCCTATGGCAACTTGCGGCTTGCAAGCAACATCTTGTCAGCATTCTAAAGTCATCATCCAAAACAGAACGTGTTGCACTATTATTGTTCTCCCAAAAATTTCAAGATATGCTACAAGGCTCCGCAGCATCTCATGTTTTGTAGGCAACATATTGACAGCATTTCAAGCCCATCTGTCAAATTAGAATATGGTGCAATGTTATGGTTTCTCGTAGAAACTCCTTAAAACATTCACGTGGCTGCTTTGCAGTAGGGTGTGACATGTTAAGTGTCAAATCTAAGGTTCGCAGTGAGCCAGCATCATTGAAGGTTAGCTGCTGGCTAGAAGAAGGATCCATTTCAAGTACTTAACAATTATTGTTAAGATGAGAGAAATTAGAAATAGCAAAGTTGATACCACACCACATTGTGATGTGTTATGGAACTTGTGATGTTTTATGGATCATGTGATGTGTGATGGAACATTTGGATTGTATTGTACATTTAATGATTGTCGCACATAGCGATGTGTTATAAACATTTATGTTTGTGGTGAATAGTGATGTGTTATAAGTGGCTAATGATTGGGGCATAAATGGGTAGTTGAGTTAGTTGAGAGCATTAATGTAAGTAGATGTGTGGTGTATCTATATAAATGTGTCCCTACACTTGAGAAAGGAGTCTTCTAGAATAAGTAGAACCTACATTGGTTCAAGCAGAGATATGTGCAAGTTAGATCTAGAAAAAATTAAGCTAAAGTTTGATAGGTTGGTCAGCGAGATGGGAGAGCTAGATTTAAAGTAAAAGAATGTGAGGTTGCTATAGAAGTGCATTTGTTTGTAATACCCACAATAGGACTATAGTGTGTTCCTGTAATTATGTCATTTGAAACCAATAAAAGAACTGCTTTTGCGTTTGTTTCATTCTCTTTTCGTGTGCAAGGCTACAAGTTAGTAACTTGTTTGTGTTGAATTTGTGGGCTACATGGTCGAAGGCCGTCCTTAATTGGATTCCCTAACTACAATTGCATCATTTTGTATCATTCTTTATTCTTTATCAATGATCAAAATTTGCCCTACTGGGGCAAAATTGTTTAATCATGATTACATTTGCTCTACTGGAATATTTCTTATTATCTTCTCTTTAGAGACCCTATTCTAGTGGTGCTTCCCTTCCTGAAGCGGAATGCTCTCTCTTTTCCTCTAATTCCAAGCTCTCCACACTAATGCCCACGATGGCAATATTTTAGTGTACAACTTGTCTCGGAATTGATCAATGCCGTAAGCACGCAGCTTGTACTCTCAAATTGGGTAGGTTTACAGCGTGCCCCTTACATTTATGGATTGTATCTTTCCCATTCCCCCCATCTATGGGGCCTATTATACCTCTCATTATATTTTGATCATTGATGGTAATCACATGTGCAAGCATTAGCTCGTTTGGATGTGATCTATTCCATGGGTTAATCTCTCACTTTATCTCTCTTTTCGAGAGTCCATCCTTTTCTTCCATCCTAGTATGTCCTCTCGAGGGGGCATCATGGGTTTGTTCCAATTTCTTCTTGAAAACTCTTTTCTTTGAAAAGCCGTTGCTTCACCTAAATGTCTCGCTATGCCTTCTCAAATAGAGGCAAAATGTAGACATCCAATTCCTAACACCATTTGTGTTGAAATTGTCAATCTTACTCGAATTGCACTCAAATGCACATTTTAAGTCAAAATCCATAAAACACCTTAAATGGTTCGAACTTGTCACTTACAAGTGCTAGTTTAAGTCAAAGTATCCCTAAATAGGGCAATGCATTTTATGGGCCAGTTAACTTTGATCAGATGATTTCGAGTCAAAATGACAATTTCGCCATTTAGTGCTCTGGATCACTTTTTTCTTCTAATTCATTGGTACACGTCACATACCTTTGTTATTTGGTGTTGGCAACATCCTAAATGAGAATACAGCTCCAATGCATCTAACATCGCCTTCGAGTTCATCTCCAATCAAATTACAATCTAGTAATGACTTTCTAACCATTTTGATTAATTGTGCACCAATTTCCAAAGAATTGCACTAAACTTGATTAAACTTACTTAAGCTAAAGCCAATTTAAGAGCTTAAGAATTCCATAGATCTTTTTGAATATCTCATTATTGAAATTTGATTTTGAATATCTGCATCACCTAGTGACATCATTTATGGAGTGGCATCCATCAAACCATAAGTGCATAAAATATTAGGATTATGGGTCACCCATGCCTAGTTAATGCCTCCCATGCCTCTTTAATGCTTATTTATCTTGAGGATATTTATGAATTTAATTCCAAATATTAGGATTATCTATGGCCACACATCTCAATTTTGAGATGGACGGTCATGGTTGATCCTGACCAATCTCAAAAATCTATAAATAGATAAGCCATGGACATGAATTTTAAGCTTGAATATTGCAAAGTTATAATGTTAAATTGTTTCCACAATCATTTGCATTTGATCATTGATTTTGTTTGCAAGCTTCATTGATAGGCTAGTTTAGTGATTTGGAATCATGAACCTAGGTTTTATGGAGTGTTCTTGAGACATTGGAGTTTGCCACTTTTGTTGACATAGACAATGATGCTTGATCAAGGGAGAACATGCTTTTGAGCCACATAGGTATGGTGAATCCATTTGGAAAGGTAATATGATGTTGCTTTCTTTCATTTTGTTTCTTGCTATCTTTTGTAATTCCCATAGGAATAGATAGGCTTAGTTAGTTCTTTATGCATTTTTCATTATTTATGGATTAATATTTGACTACTTGCCTTGTAATCCTCTCTACATCTTGGCACGTCCGGTGGGACCAGACCTGTAACAGAGCATGAGCAATTACAAACCAGCCCTGTAACAAAGAATTGGAATTGGATTCATTTATGAATCAACATTGTAATCTGGAGTTGTAACTCCATAACTTAAATTTGATTGATAGGTGCCATCAGATACACTAAGTTGGTGCTCAATTAAAGAGTTGATGTTTCCTTAAAGTAGGTGCTCTTAAATCAGGGGATTGGTGTCTCCTTAGAGTCGGTGCCCTTAAACATTGTAATCAATGAGATTTTTGATTATGAGGCTGGATTAGAACAGTAGATTCTAGCAGCTATTCTTATGATGGTTTTTCTCATATTGGGTATTCCACGGTATATCTAGTGTTATGCATATTTATGTGTATGTGATCTTTGCATATATCTTTAGTCTGCATTAAAAGTTTTAAAAATGACTAAATTAGTCAATCTATTGATTCACCCCTTCTTAGTAGATAGTTGTGTTCCAACATAAATATGAGCAACAATTGAAAATAGGAAAATTGTACCTTTTCGCCCCTTGAATGTAGGTGAATTTCTGAATTAAACTTGCTAGAAATTATTTGATCTTATTCAAGAAAAAGCAGTTATTCACTCACCAAAATCCCACTCAAACCCTTGCAAATATCATAGATAAAT
This sequence comes from Torreya grandis, assembly GCA_037957365.1. Taxonomy (NCBI): domain Eukaryota; kingdom Viridiplantae; phylum Streptophyta; class Pinopsida; order Cupressales; family Taxaceae; genus Torreya; species Torreya grandis. The sequence goes on along the minus strand of JARHVA010000236.1, from coordinate 1,184,086 downwards.
TACCAAAATTATCCAAACAATTCCAGCACCTTTCTAGGGCATTCAAAGTGGCCAAACAACCTCCCAAATGAAGTCGCCCTAGGTCAAAAGGTTGCAATAAAACTATAATTAATTATTCTTCACCAACTAGGGTTTTTGACACCCTCAATGACCTTCCACACATGCCAAACCAAGTCACCATATTTAGGAAAAATCATGCAATATTTATTAGCCTCAAATTAGTAATTCGTGAAGTCAAATCCACCATAAAATCTATCAAATAAAATAAATAAATAATTCAGAAATTATTATTTATTTTTCCACTCAATTTACCTTTGGAAACCTTGCCACAACTCATAGAAATCCAACACCACACTTCAGCGATTCAACAATAAATTCCAGCAATTTAAATTGAGCAATCGGACATGAAATTGCCCTCAAAACACTCTCCAAGACCTCTCAAAGCACGTCGCCCCAATCCTAGGGCAAGCACCAAATAAACATTTGCAAGCAGGCGTAAAAAAAAACCTTTTTGTTGACAAATCAGCTCCAAACCTACAGTAACAATTATTGGCCATACATCCCAATCATTTTTTAAGCATGAAGATCACAATATCAAATTCAATATATCTTCAAATGAGGTCTCCACCTTGTATTTGTACTCTCTAAAAGGAGGCAAACCACCTTGGGGGGTAAAATACTTCATGACTCTTCTTGTCGACTTTTTAGGATAGCTTTTTTTTCTTTGCTCAACTCCCAAACCGACATTCCTCTTTTTCAAATATATTATTAAATTAATTGTCTAAATAACAAATAGTAATTAAAATTATTGTTAGACAATAATTCAATAATTATTTATCTTTTAAATATCATAGTGGTAAAAACCACTTTTTAAAATTTTCTATTAATCAACTAGAATTGCCTTATATGGATAAATGATAAAAATCACTATTCAGGTAGTCATAATTAATTAATAAAATAAAATCCCAAAAGTAATCCCTTAATTTATGGGAAAAGTAGACTAAAGGTCTTCAGTACCTACTCATAAGTGATCCGAAATTGGAGACAATACAACATCAAATAAAAGTGATGAATGGAGGATGTGCACTGATTCTAGAGCCATCAACAAGATTACTATCAAGCATATTTTTCCATTACCATGCATGGATGATTTGATAGATTGTTTGAGTGGAGTGCAATACTTCACCAAGATTGACTTGAAAATTGAATAGCACCAAATCTGCATAAGGGAAGGTGATGAGTGAAAATTTGTGTTTAAAATGCATGAAGGATTATATGAGTGGCTAGTCATGCCGTTTGGGTTGACTAACTTGCCAAGTACATTCATGAGACTCATGAATGAAGTTTTGAAACCGTTTCTTTGTAAGTTTGTCATTGTGTATTTGGATAAGATTTTGAAATTCAATATGACCAAGGAAGAACAATTGATGCATCTGAGACAAGTGCTGTGGCGGTTAGATGATAAATTGTTCGTTAACTTGAAGAAATGCAGCTTCATAAAGGAGATAATATAATTGGGTTTTGTAATTTCTCGAGAACGTTTGAAGATGGATCCAAAAAAAAGCATGCATAATTCTTGAGTGGTTGTCACCTAGAAGTATGATCTGTGTGCAATGTGCATCTCTCCTTTGTCCCTCTTCGGCCCCCTCGCACTTGTTGTGCAGTCCTGCGCACTTCTCTACGCTGAGCTTGCTCTTAATTCCACACCAATTTCATGCTTGCTCGCAGTCTATCACACCCAAATTGCAACACTACACACTACCAGCTCGCAATCTCGCACACCTCACTAGGACCTACTCACAAACTCATGCATCTACACCTATCTTCACTCTAGCACATGCATGTGTCAGCCTGCTTTGACCACGTGGCTTGTCAGGGCACACTCTCGAGCCTAGAATCTATCAATTGTACTATTAGCACCACCAACCTGGAATCTCAACAGTCGCCCAACAATGAAGATGAAATGACATATTGTCTTCTTTGTAACTGACACCAATTGTAACTACTCGTATTTCTCTGTCTAAATTTGTAACATACACATCTGGCCAAGGATCGATACGATCGTTGGTTGATGTCATACACAATCATAACACAGATAGCATGCTCCGCATATCTATCCTATCATACACACAATGTAACACATTGTAACATTTCCCTATTCTTTCCTATTAAATAGAAGTTGCATTTCCGGCAAGTATAAGACTTATGTTTCATTTTGAATGTATGTGAATGTTTTGTCTGAATCATTTCATGTGCATTCACTATGCATACCCATACGCGTTATCCCCTAACAAACGATTGTCGCACCCCCCCTGCCCGATCTTGGGCCCCATAGCGTGGATCATTGGTATCAAAGCTTAGCTCTACCTCTCTATACCTGTAAACACGCAAGTCAACAAGAGAAAGAAGGTATATCAATCGATTTTGTTTTAGAATACCCAGAAGAACACCGCAATAAGAGTAAGATGGATGACACCCAAAAACAACCTGAGGTAGCCCTAGAAGTTGAAAGGCTCATCATCGATGCCCTAAAGGCACAACACACTAAACGTTTTGGCCAATTCCACGATTTGATGATGCAGCTCAACCTGATGCCTTCCAACCCTTCTCCATAGTTCACTCAACAACGGTTTCAACAACAAACCCCCTTCAAAGTGCAAGTCAACTTTGAAATCCCTCTATTTGAAGGCAAAATTGATGCCAAAGCAGTGGATGCCTAGATTCGACAACTAAAGGCATACTCTCAGTTAATCGTTTCACTGATGCTAAGAAGATCACCTTCGCAGTGTTGAAGATGTCCATACCAGTTGTTCACTGGTGGGAGACCTTCAATACGTAACATGCACAAGAGTGTGTTCTGATTGAATCTTGGAAGACATTTGTCGACGCACTAAAGGGAAAGTACTATCCTCTCTGTCACTTGGAGGATGAATACATCGAGTTCCACCAATTACACCAGTGCAAGGATTAGTCAGTGGAAGACTACACCAACACATTCCATGACTACTCTACATGCCTGCGAGAGAACTTGAGCGAACAACATAAGGTGCTAAAGTACATCAACGGACTCTCACCTTATATCTGTGTGAAGATGGAATTCTTGATTTTTGATACTCTAGGGCAAGTCTACTACAACACCACCAAGATTGAATCCAAAGCGAAGATGAAGCAGTGTCTCACCTCTTCATCCAACACTACACACAAGGGTCATCCCTTGCACAATTTCTCGACACACCTTTTGTGACGAAGCTGAGCACTTCTCACAAAGGAGAGCAGTCGAAGAAGACTGCACATAACTCAAAGGCTCCTGCACCTACTTCAGACAAAGACAAGAAGTCTGGTGACAAGTGGTGCCATCGCCATTGCTTGCACACCCATGACGACTCTGAATGTTGTGTGCAACAATCCTTGATTGCCCAATCTACATCAGGGTCCACGCTAATGGACGACACTGATCCAGATGCAACTTGATTGAACACCAACACCACTACAATCGACACTTCTGAGGAGTGTGAACGTCTCTTCCACACCAAGTTCTAAGTGAAGGGTCAACCTCCTCATGTCATCATTGATAGTGGCAGTCAAAAGAACATCATTGTGCAATCCATATCACAGCACCTTGGCCTTGCCACTGCTGCGCATCCCAAGCCATATTCATTGGGGTGGCTTCAACAGGGGAGGATATATAGGTCTGACGACAATGCACCTTTTGTTGGAAATTTGAGCAAGGAGACAGTTGACAGTTTTAATATCATGATACAGAAAGTAGTCTGAGGACTGAAGAATTATCATTCCCATCTAGGGCAGCATGGAATTGTCATTGATGTCAAAGGTTGATGTCCTTGATGTCATTGAGATTGAATCTGATCATGCATTAATGCCAAAGGTTGAGTTGAGTAGACTTGTGGAGTAAATCGGGTTTGTGAAGTGCTCTTAGAAGAGGCAATTGGGATAAGTCAAGAAGAATGAAAAACCCGAAAAAAGTCTTGAAGAATTCCTTCGGAGGAATTCTTTCAGAAAGAATGGGAAGGACAATTCTTTCGAAAATATTGTCAAGTCCTTTTCGGGCAAGTGGACCTTTTCAAAAAGCCCGAAGGGTATCTTTTGAACATTACAAAGGGCAAGTGGACCTTTTCAAAAAGTCCGAAGGGTATCTTTTGAACGTTCCGAAGGGCAAGTGGACCTTTTCAAAAAGTTTGAAGGGTATCTTTTGAACGTTGCAAAGGGTATGTGGACACTTGCAGAAAAGTCGAAGGGTAGATTGCAGAAAGTCCAAAGAAATGTCACGGACAAAAAGTCCAAAGAAATGACGTGGACAAAAAGTCCGAAGAAATGTCGCGGACTTTTTGTCCGAAGAAATGTCTCAGACAAAAAGTTCGAAGAAAAGATTTCCGAATGACACCTCTGAATAGAAGCCAATGACAAATTCTTTCAGAGAAATTGGACACTTCTGGATGAAATGGACCCAGACAAAAAGTCCGCGGAAATTGTCTTGAAGACACAAAGGCCCGCAACAATTTGTATAAAGGAACCTTCCGACGGAATTAAAGCAAGATTAAAAGATGAGCAAGTCTTCAAGGATCGACGTTGCAAGGAGCGTTACAAGAATGCCGAAGAAAATAAGATCACGCTAACATGACGAAGTTTAACGCTCAATACAAAGGGTAAAGATCGAGCATATCGAGGACAATCGAAATGAGCGGAAGCGAACCCATGATATAGAAAGCAACGAGATGCGAAAAGGGAAGAAAAGAAGCTCGATGGTTAATGGCAAAAGAAGAATTTAAACTCATGCTGCTTTAAAAGATCAACGACTCATGTCTGATCGATGCATTAGATCCAATGGTGTGAAGCAAACTTAGATGACCCTCCGAGTGCACGCACATTTGACAAGTGTCAAAAGGTCATAAGGAAAGATCCAACAAAGAAAAGAACGTGAACTTGGCGCAACGAAAGAAATAAAAACCCTGCATTCAATGTCTCCTAACTGTCTGTAAATGAACAACTGGAACTGGTGATGAACTCAATATATCTTCATGGAGCTCGAGATTATACAATCTAAGTGATTGAGGAAGCGACACAATTACGAACAGTAGAAGTGCAGATGCCAAAGATAGTAAAAACATTTGAACGTTGTTTGAAGCATGAATCGAGACACGAAGTTAGAATCACATTGAATACAGATCAGAAGTGATCGAGGAAGTGGCGCAGTTAAGTGCAGATGCCAAAGATAGTAAAAGACATTTGAACGTTGTCGTATGAAGCATGAATCGCGACACAAAGTCAAAGTCACGTTGAATGCAGATCAGAAGCTTGAACCGGTTAAAAGCAATTAAAGTGTGAACTCTTTGCAGATAAAAAACCCTAAGATGCATTTGTCTATATATGCTACAAACAAAATATTTGTAAGTCTTTTGTTGCTGCTGCGATAATAATTAGTGTTAACTCAAAATTGTCGAGTGAGGACATATGCAGACAGTGTAAAAAGGCAAAGAAAATAAGGTGTGTCAATATAGAAGATATCCAGACACAGAGATAGAGGCAGATAAGACGAGAAAGCACACAACGTGTAGGTGCAGTTACAGACACTTGTAACAAAAAATTGAACAAGATTCATTCTGAATCTCTTTTGTATTTTGAAGTTGCAGCTTCATTTCTCTGATAGGTTGGTGCCATCACAAAAACTGAGTTGGTGCTTAGTTAGGAAGTTGATGCTTCTTTAGAGTTGGTGCTCTTGAATGTAACCAGTGAGGTTTGTCTATGAGACTTCTTTTTTGTGAGGCTGGATTAGAACAGTAGCTTCTAGCAGCTTTTCTCACCGTGGTTTTTCCCTTTGGATTTTCACGTAAAAATTTGGTGTTGAGCATTCTTATGTGTGTGTATGATCTTTGTTTTTTGTTCTTTACTTTGCATGTACTTTAAGTATCTTGTTTAAAAGTTTTAAGAACCAAGTTTTAGCTCATCTACTGATTCACCCCCCCTCTCAGTAGATAGCGTGTTCAACACCTTCCAGTATAAAGTCAAGTCTATGGAGGATACTGTCACTTGTGACATCATGCCTTTGGAGGTCTACAACATTTTGCTAGGACAGTCATATTTGTATGACCATGAAGCTACATATCGAGCCGTACGACCATGAAGCTACATATCGAGCCAAGCCACAACGTTGGATTGTTCGTGCACAAGATGGCTTCTACAACCTCTTTGAAATAAGCGCCTGCAACCAAAGTCACCTTGGTCTCTGCTAAGCAATGCCGCAAACTTGTCTCGCATGTGCAAAAGTTCATGTTGCTTATGGTTCGCCTTGACACACTTGCGCAGAAGACAAAGCAAGCTTTGACAACACACACTGCGCAATCAACATCGCAACAACAGTAACTCGACAAGCTACTAAAGCAGCATGATGAAGTCTTCACAGAACCTGAAGGCATTCCAATGCATTGTGGAGTAAAGCACTGCATCAATTTGGTTTCGAGATCCCCTCTACCGAACAACCCTCTGCATCATAGATCAGTTTGGGATAATGACAAAATTCGGCGCCAAATACAAGATCTCCTCGTTCTAGTTCTTCTCCTTGTGGGAGTCTGATAGTCCTTGCACCCAAGAAGGATGGGACGTGGCATCTTTGCATAGACTATTGCGCACTCAACAAATCATGGTGAAGAATCGGTATCCACTGTCGCTCATGTCGAAGTGGATGCCAGGACCTCTAGATCAAACAAATGCACAAGGTCGAGTGAAAACACAAGTCAAGCAAGTGCACGACACAACTGCAAGTTGAATGAAATAAAAAAAACATGAAAATAGTGCAAAACAGAGTTTGAGCAAATATCCAACACTCCATGAATAGCTCACTCATACAAGATGTACAAATAGGGAGGTGAATGTGTAACCTCCATGAGTCAAGAATATAAGAATAACTCCCATACCCGGAATAACCAGTCAAGGGAGTTGCTCCTATAATAGCGGTCAAACTGTAACTCCCAAGTACACCTAAGCAAGCTGACCCATAAGAGTAGGAAAACTCCAAGGGAGGAAAAATAAACCCATAATAAACAAATATGCGAAAATAAAATCCTACACTAACACCCCCTGTAAGCGTAGCTTAGGTGGATAGAGGAAATGGGTCTCGGCAACAAGGCCTAATGAGGCACTCATGTACAAAGCAACTCTCATAAAGTGGAGAAAATGAGAAAACCCATAGGAAAAAAACTCTTCCTCCCCAAAAAAAAGAGAGAAAAGTAGAGAAAGTGCATACTCTGAGGATGTCATGCATAGCCGAAAATGCGTCCACAAGTGAGAGCAAAAGAGCACATAGAGAGAAGAGCTAAGAAGTCTCCATAGAAGATGTTGAAGCTGCCTACAACAGAACTCGCAAAATGATGAATGTCATTGACGAGATCCTATGCCTGAAGAAGCTCCATATGCGTCGAACAATGTTTCTTCCTTTTGCCAAAGGAAGAACATGAAGTGTGTACTAAAAGTCTGCCCATTCCACAATAAAAAAATGAATGCAGCAGTACGAAGATATCTGAAAAATGTCCAAAAACAAAGTGTGGCATAGGTCTGGCAAGATCGTGCACAAGAACTAGATGTAATGCCACTGAAGTGAACCTATCAGAAAGGCATGGAACACTCATTGGAAGAATGTCCATGTGAAGAGGAGAGCTCGGCTCAACAATCATTGAAACTGAAGAAAATACTATAGATGAAGCACACAGATTTGCAATATGAATATCCCTAGGAACATATGAGTCATCAAAGCTCTCAATGGGTGTACTCGCACTGGGAAAAGTAGACTCCTCCAAAGTACAATACTGTGAAGGCTCTGAAAGAGCAACATCTTGAATAGGGACAGAAGTAGAATCTACAATGGGACAACTGAGGTCGGGTAGAATCTCATCTTGTAGTGGTGGCTCAACAAAAGGAAGAGCACAATCCACCATGAATGTGTCATCACAATAATTAGGAGTCGAAGGGAGTACAATAATCTCTGAAAAGATAATAGAAAGAGGAAGATGAAGAGTGATGTAAATCTTAGTAGGATCTCCGAAAAGAGACTATAAGATGCTCCAAATAGTGTAAAAACATGTATGTTCCACATGGCAACAAAGATCCATGGAAACATGTAACAGTAAGGTACCAAGAACCTTGTCACAAGTGTTAGCCCACTTATTGTACTGACCTAAGTCAAAAGTGGCAAGAATTTGTGCATATAGGAATTGAATACAATTCTTGCTTGTGAGCAAGTGTTCCATGTAAGCACACCAAGAAGCATGGTTGGTCTTTCCAAGAAGAACCACTGGTGTAGAATCAACTCTCCTCATCTCCTAGTATCTCTCAAGTGGAGTTGACAACTGAGACTGAACAATCAGTGCAGTGGTCACCAAAGTGGCACAAAAGTCACGAAAATTGAGCGTGCACACAAGAGATAAAATAGGGCCCACAGCAATCCCTCCAAGACAATAAGCAATGACCCCCTTGTGTGTGCAAGTAACACAACACACTCGAATGTATAGATGTCGGACTCAGCCGACAATGCGTCCAAACAGGTAAGATCAAATAGTGCACAAGTGCTAATGCACGTCTCAACGAATGGATGTCAGATGTAGTTGGCAATGTGTCCAAATGCGAATGAGCAAGCAATGTAATGATCACCAAATAAGTACACGTGAAAATACAAAGTGAAAAAGGAAGACGTCGAGCTCTGCTAATAATGCATCCATGTACAAATCTCAACAAGACATAAAATGTTGTTGTGAGGGTATCTAACCACCTGTCAAATCAGACCTCGCCCTCTAGTGGAAGAAAGTACACTAGAAGTATTGAACATGGGGCCGCAATGCAGAGATCTGGGGGCGGCAACCCCCAGCAGAGTTAAGGGGCAGTGCCCCGTGCGGGATTGGGGGGCAGTGCCCTGGAGGGATACAGAGCGGAGTCGAACGGTAGCACCCCCGACCCCAAATGCAAGTTGGATTTTGCGTAGCCCTTGGAATTGCCCAATATTCAACAATTTTAGCCAAAAAATGCCCCCAAAATGGACGTTGGTTACCACCGAAAATGCGTCCAAATGAGGAGTACAACAACTGAATAGCAAGCAAGGAGAGAAGGAGAAAAGAAGTTTGGTTTGCTTGTGAGGGGGTTTGGCCACCTGCCAAACCAGCCCTCACCCTCCATCATTGACAAATGAGTTGGACAAAGGTATATGACAAGCAAATGATGATAAACTTTTAAAATCTCCTCATGTCTCCCAATACAATATATTGTTTTTATATATAAAAAAACAATCAAAAAAAAATGAGCCGCCTTATAAAAGTGCCCCCCACAATATAAATCTTCACCCCACATAAATCAAATCCACTAATAAATTCGACCTATAATCCTAGTTCAATATTACTACCCCTCTAAAACAATAAAAAGCATTTTCCCTTTTTTTAAACAAAACTAAATACCATACTTTTTTAAATACCACAAATTTCTAAATAAGCATTTTAAATAAAGCTAATTGTTTTTTGTTTTTTTAAAGTAAAAAAAGCTTTGATTAAAATTACAGCAGAAGTTTTTATTTTTGAATTAGCTATACATATTACTCAGGCATTGCCAATGGAAGGTTGCAGGCTTGTGAAATGCAAGCATTTCACCAGAGTAAGAAGGTAGAATGAAGGCATCGAGCCAATATGCAGGGAATAGCGGCAACTAGCCATGGCCAAGACAGTGGGTGGCTGGATCAGGCATGGGCCATGAGTAGTGGAAGGGTCGTTGAATAGGCGGAGTGATGGCAAAGTGCAGATCTGCGTGGGACAAACGACAGTTACGTGCAAACCATGAAGCAACCGATAATGAAGGAGTTGAGGAAAGGCTTGAGTAGATCATCCATCAAGTGCATGAAAGTTGGTGCATTGGTGAGGCCAAAAGGCATGACCATCCACTCATACAATCCTTCTCTTGTCTTGAAGGTTGTCTTCCAGATGTCTTCAGGATGGACTGGTACCTGATTGTAACCTGAGTTCAAGTTGATCTTGGTGAAGTATTGTGCACCTTGGAGTTGGTTCAAGAGGTCGTCAATGTTAGTGTAGGATTTTATTTTCCCATACTTGTTTATTATGGGTTTATTTTTCCTCCTTTGGAGTTTTCCTACTCTTATGGGTCAGCTTGCTTAGGTGTAGTTGGGAGTTACAATTTGATCGTTATTATAGGAGTAACTCCCTTGACTGGCTATCCCAGGTATGGGAGTTACTCTTCTATTCTTGGCTTATGAAGGTTACACATTCACCTCCCTATTTGTACATCTTGTATGAGTGAACTATTCATGGAATGTTTGATATTTGCTCAAACTCTCTTTTGCACTATTCTCATGTTTCTTGATTTCATTCAACTTGTCGCTATGTCGTGCACTTGCTTGACTTATGTTTTCACTCGAACTTGTTCATCCGCTTGATCTAGAGGTCTCCTGGCGTCCACTTCGACATGGTATTAGAGCACCATTCTAATATACAAATGTTTGTTTTGTTTATTTGTTGTTAGTTTCCATTTTGAAATCGTGAGTTTATTTTGCAAAAAAAAATAGTTGTTTTGCAATCCTATTGCTTGTGCGCATTTTTTGCATTTTGTTGGCATTTTGCATGTAAGTTGTATTGGCCGTATAAGTTTTTTAAGTTGCAGATCAATAAGCCACGTTATACTTGGCATCTCCAAGCTACTTCCATTGGCATTTGCTTCGCATTAAGGACATGCATTGGCATTTGCTTCGCATTAAGGACATGCATTGGCATTGATTCTGTGTTGCATGGAGATAGATCCATTTTGCATGTGCACGACTGCATCATTGTGAATCAGATCTGTGACACAAAAGCTCCATGGTAGGACTACTAGTTGAAGCTCAATGGCTATAAACGGCTCAGCCAATCATTTTATTGTGCTGCTTGCTCAGCCGGTGTATCATGTTTTGTCTAGTTTGGCCTTGTAAAGAGTAAGCATCCACATTGGCATTAAGGCACCATTGGTCAAGACGTCTTGCTTGGCATCGCTTCCCTTGCTGGTCTCCAATCAGATGTCCTCCGTTTGAATCTATTTGGATGACATTCTCATCTTCAACAAAACTTGGGAGGAGCACATGGAACATACCACGCATCTTAGACACCTTGCGTGAACACAAGTTGCAAGCCAACTTAGCAAAGTGTACATTTGTTGTGTGCAAATCTAGTACCTAGGCTATGTCATTGATCGTGCAAGAATTCATGTAGACCCAAAGAAGATCAAAGTGATCCAAAATTTGCCAACTCCGCACAATCTCACAAAATTGAGGAGCTTTCTTGGACTCGCAAACTTCTACCACAAGTTCATCTTGGTTTTTCACACCTCTCTTGGCCCCTCAACTAGATAACACGTCCAAAGGCCAAGTTCAATTGAATTCATGCACAACAACGCGCTTTTGAGGTACTCAAGAAACACCTTTGCATAGCATCTATTCTTGCAATACCTGAAATTGCACATTCCTTCGAGCTTCACGCTGATGCATCTAACTATGCACTCGACGTAGTACTCATGCAGCATGGACATCTGATTGCCTATCACTCAGAGACATTTATCGACATGGTGCAAAGGTACTCCACCTATAAGAAAGAGTTGTATGCTAGTGTGATTGTAGATGAACTTGGTGACTCTTCACCCATGAGATCTTTCCTGTCTTCGAGTAGGATATCAATGCAATGAGCTATACAAGGGATCCAAAAAAGTGTAGGGTGCCTCTCCTCAAAAAGTCTCTCTTCTACTACATATGATGTCACGTTGTCTGTCACAACTTGGATGACATTTTGCACACCTACTTTCATCACCACCTCATCAAGCATGTCACACAAATTGTTTACAATTTTTACTTGATGGGAGATATCAATTGACCTAAATAAGACCAATTGTCCACTTGAAGCCACTAGAAAGTTAATCAAATGTGGTTTTTCCCATTCGTCCACCCATCAGACAAAATGGTGTGCCCCCTTTTTTTGCCATATTTTTTTGTCTTCTACAATAGCTTGCATATGTTTGTCAGAAACCTCCAACAATGGGCCACTCAAATCATGAGGAGGAGCCTTGAACCCCTTCCCACAGTGGTCAATGTAGTGAACAAATTCTCTCAATATGGACCTTTTTCCACATTGAAAGAAATGTTGTAGTACCAAAAGTTTGTCATAGCTATCCTTGCTTCATTGTGCAGTTCCCTATTCCAAGTAGTACCTTCGAGCGAAGGTTGTGACCCAAGGCTACTTCGAGGAACAAAAAATAATAATCGAACTATCTTCAGTGGATGAGCCTCATCCTCGACTCCAACCTCTTGGAGTTGGGGCAATAGAAGAGGCCTCAATGTCATAATCATCCCTTGTTTCCCTCCTATTCACTAGGGATGCAAGTGCATCAACTTTCCTCTTTTTTTTTTTTTTTCTCTCCATAAACCACAAGGAAAAAATACATCTCTTTGAGCCTCAATTGGTGCTTGTGTGCACAATGCCACATCATTCCCTGTTAGTTGTGCGATATAGTATTTCAGGCAATAAACACCTCCACTCATCTTCATCCCGCAATAATTACATATAACATAGTTGCCATCTATCACCGCTTCACAACTTCCAAGAAGGGTCATTGGACTTAGGCTTTTGACAAGCCACTAAACCGGATGTCTATGCCATTATTAAAAAACAAGCTTAAACCCTATATAAAAAAACAAAAATATATATTTTAGAATTCAACCCTAACTGCTAATCAAAGGAAGAAGTAGAAAATGAAGTAGATATCAATGATCACGATTCGTATTAGAAAGACTGTGAAAGATAAAATAAAATAAAATAAACACGTCGTGTCTGACTATGTTATTGTTTTCTTTGAGGCTTGAAAATGAAGTATGTACTTTAAACTCAAAGTTCAATGTTAATCACTGTAATTTGGACTCAAAGCACACTGAACAATGTGTAATATGCTTGGAAATTGCACTTGAATATGGTTTTCATTCATATGAAAATAGTAATATGTAAAGTTGTAAACAGTAATATTAATTTTCAAATATGTATGATTACATCAAACTTGACTAGGTATGACTATATCAGACTTGAATATGGCTTTCATTCATTTATGTATCACTGTATCAAAACCTGACAGTCACTTGAAGCCTTGAAGTGACTGTAGTATGTACAATCAAATATGTATGATTATATCAGTTTATAGATTCAAATCTCGTCGTAATATGGTATACTCGAGTCATGCCTAGCTAATATTTCAAACTTTCACTGTTGACTCATTGATATTCAGATCTATGTAAAGCTGGGAATGGCAAACTAATTTAGATCTCGTTGTAAATCCCTAGCTAGCTGATAAAGAATGCAAAGGAGACCCGTAGAGAAAATGATAAAATCACTTTTTTCCTAACCTACTTTTATTCTTCATACTTGGCGAGTCATGGCAATATAGTTGCAATTTTTTCTAAGTAATCACTATATTTACTCGGCGAAATTCATCGATGAATCACCAAAAAGCGAATCGCAATTTTTTGCAAAGATAAATTGTTTCGGTTTCTAATCACGATAAACCACCGATTTACGGTGTGATTTGAATCTTTGGCTTTAACAATTATTACAGATTTTGCTTTTATATATTTTACATATGGTGTGCATAATCCTTTTCTTTTGATATGAATGATAAGCAGGAACATTCCTCACCTCAAAAGGGGGGCATATGGTAAGATTATTATATTTTCAGTTATATGATTTCAATAGGTTACAAGACATTCCAAATGATTACAGAGAGGTACCATATTTTCTCTTCTTCAACTAGGAAGCAAAGTTTTTGCCACTGGGCAAGATCAATAGGACCCAAATTCTAGAGATTTCGCCACTTGGTAGGTGTTGGCCATTTTTTTTGGCTCACATACCGAATTGTGCCCAGATGGATCCGGTTGCTAATGGATGAGCAGATGTTCTAGATGAAAAGAATGGCCCAGAGAGATTTACAGTGCTAACAAAGCTTTTGAGACACTTTAAGATTGCTTAAAGTGTAGTTTGTCAAATTCTAAGGGACAGGTCTATGGAACCAAGAAAAGGTTCTTGAGCAATTTTCATGGCGAACCAAGCAGTTCAAGCATTTCAAGCATGAGTTCATTATAACTACGAACTCAATCAGAACTACAAACTCCATCAATGGAACTACTTTGCTTAAATTGCCTTATAAGTTGCAGGTCTCAAAGGGTCAAAGTGTTTTGGGCCTACCTCCAATATAAAATCAGATTTTCCATGTGTTAAGTCTTCTTGCTCAAGAAACCCGAGTTACTCATTGCTCCTCTTTAGAACAAATCGGGTTTTTCGAGTTGCTTGTCTTATAAAGTTTTATGAGTAATATGTTATTCCCCCTCGCAAACCCGATTTACTCTTTCCTTTACTAGTTGGGTTTTCAATAGAGCTTGACTTATAAAGTTTTCACTAGTGTGGGTTCGAAAACCCGATTTGTTCTCTTCAGTGTTAATCGGGTTTCGCAGGGTGTAAGTCTTCTTGTCCCAAGACTCCGAAGTGGTCTCTTCAGTGTTAATCGATTTTCCCCTTTGTGAAGACTTCGGACTTTCCGAGGCACATAACTTAAAAAGAGCTTTATGAGTAATCAGTTGCAAAAAGTCCGAAGTAATGGACTCGTAGAAGCCCGAACCGATCATGGCAGTGCAATTCAGGTTTCCCAGGCAGCATGACTTCATCAGCAAGCAAGTAGAAATCAAGGATAAACCCGAGTACCAGCAAGTAATTTGCGAATTATGGAAAGCATGGTGGTCAAGGGAACAATCCAAGTGCAAAAAAACCCGAAAGGAATTTCTTCGACAGTTTGTTCAAGTGTTGAAAAATTGTCTTGGACAATTTGTCCAAGACAATCTTTCCGAAGGATATTCTTGGGCTGAAGGGCAGTTGTCCAAAACCTAGGTAAAAAGTACCCTTCCAAATCTTCTAGGTGCCCTTCTCAAAAATTCCAAAGGGTGCATTTTAAAAAAAGTGCCGAAGGGCACAATCCTTCCGAAAGGTCTCTTTCAAGCTTTTCGAATGACTTCATTCTTTTTCAAAGGGCTCATTCAAAAGGCCTGAACGGTACCCTACCCTTCGGGAAAAGTCTTCGGCAAAATTCCAAAGGGCAGGTGCCCTACGGAAGGAACACTTGCGAGAGACCCGAAGGGTAGATACCCTTTGGGAAAGTTGACAGGGGGCATTTGCAGGAAACCCAAAGGGTAGGTACCCTTCTTTAAAATTGGCAAGGAAATGGTGTGAGAAAAATCCTGAAGGAATTCCTTCAGGAAAATTGTCCGAAGGAATTCCTTCGGGAGATTTGCCCGAAGAAGAAAAAGTTTGCAGACTTCACAAGGGAAAAGTCCGAAGACTTGAGCAAGAAAAAATCTGTAGTAAGTAAACTTGGAGAACCCAAGTTACTCTTCATAGAGTAAATCAGGTTTCTCCAAGTACTCTACTTAGGAAGACTTCATAAGTAAAGGAGCAGACAAAGTCCGAAGTAGGAGAGATCAGAAAGCTCGAGTTACTCCGCATAGAGTAAATCGGGATTCTTCAATGGCTTAGCTTGAAAAGCTTCATAAGTCAAGTAGCTTTGAAAACCCGAATTACACAGCAAAGAGTAAATCGGGTTTCCAACACTGCTTGACTAAATATGCTCAGTCCAATGGCACATTCTAAGGATCGACAGTGCATAAGAGTCATATGAAGGACAAATGAGAGACTGCCAAGTGGCACAAAGGGCACCCAGTTGGCAGGGAGATCAACGATCCATAGACGTCCATGATCAGAAGATCCATGGTGCAGGTCAAGGATCCAAGGCAACGTCCAACAACCAATCAGCACAAAAGGGAGTCCAAATGACTAGCGGGAGATGGTAGCTGAGAATTTAATGAAGGTTGTCATCCTTCAACATGGCTCCCTCTCCCGACAAATGGCCGTTCAAACATAAATGTAGCATGGCTCGAGCAGGTTAAAACACATGGAGGCCTCATTTTCTCCTGCAAAACACGTGAAAATGAAAGTGACCACGCCATTTTAAATGCAAAATTCTTTTCAGCCGCAAAGGAAGCGACGTCCCAACTACTCATAACATGGCTCTTGAAATGCACCAAAGAGAGACTCAAATGCACGGGAAGGGCTCGAGAAGATTTGCGACGATCCTGAGCAACGCATTTAGTAGCACAAGGGAAGATGGCATTAGAGTCCCTGCCATCAACGACTTCTTCCCTTTCTCTCTCCCCCCTTTTTTGATATAAATAAGAGGCCTTGGAGCCAAGAAATTATCCCCGAATTGGCGATAAAATTACTTTGCAGAAATCGCTTTGTAAAAGACTCTTTTGAAGCAATACAAGGAAGACTTTTCTATTTATGGTTAAAACAAGTGTGCACATTTGGTTTTATTTGCAGAATGTATGATTGTCATTCATCACCTACAATTTCTTCTAGCACCTTGTTTTTTATCCTTTCAGTTTTGTGCAGGATTGCATGAAGTGTCTATATGTCGAGCTCTCTTTGAAGTGTTACCAATTCATAGTCTCCCGTAGACCTATTTTTGTTATCCTTCAAAGTGCAAGGCTTCCCTTCAACCACCACGCAAAAGATCCATGCCTATGGTCTTGAGATAGAACCAGAATAGCCTGTGTCTTGTTTGGGTTCATCAATAGTTGGCTCTTTTCCCAAACCAAGTGGATCACTTCTTTTTGGTGCATCACCTCCCTTAGCTTAGATTTTTTTCAGTCATCCTCCTACCCCTTTTCCTTAGCTAATAATAGATTTTAGTGTGAGAATCAAGTGTTGAAGTGAAACAACTGAGGAACTAGCCTCATAAAAAAGCTTAGAGGTTCAACCTCACCATAGGATACCCACATCCTGAGGTTGTCCCCATGCTTGTAGCTGGAAGTGAGAGACCCTGAAGAAATCTCTCACAGGGGTGCAATTCCAAGCTATATCAGTTCTGGCACGCTCGGTGAAACACACTACCATTTTCATCTCCATTTTTTATGGAAGATTAGTCATGTATGATGTTGTTTTGATCAATTTGCAGTAGTGGTAGCTTTCATCTTCCAGCGTCTGGTAACTCCAAAGAACACCTAGCTATCTAGTAGCAAAGCAGTAGCTATCTTTCATACCAAAGGTGACTACAAGATCGACTTCTGCAAGTATTCCTTTTGAGTTTGTTGAATTACCTTTAAACTCAGCAAGAAGGTTAAGGTTTGCCCATACTCATCCATACATAGGGCACCATTTTCCTAAACCAGTCATAAGGTATACCTACGCAAGAAAATCTTTGTTAGCTCCTCTTGCTACCATGATTCCCCAAAGAGCTTTTGTGGGCTTCAGCGGCCACAGTCCTTTAAATTTGCCACAGTATGACCCTATGCCAGTGGCAGCCCTCAAAAGTGTCCCATATGACAAAGGAGATCAAGCTGTAACTCCTACAGAGCACATAACAGACAGCCAATTTCTGCAACATTCACAATATCACAATGAAGAACATCGTTGTTAGGATATTCGTTGTATCCTTCAAGGAAAAGGCATTAGATTGGTATAGGGGCCTAGCTTCTAATTCTATCCACTCATGCGACAAGCTGGGAACAGCCCTGTGTAAAAGGTTTGCAGATAAGAGTGATCATCTGTCACTTGCAGAGCAGCTAACCACAATCAAGAGAGCTCCCCATGAAGTCATGCAAGACTTCAATACGAGATTTCAGAAAGCATGGTATAAAATTCCAGCATCTGTTAGACCATCTCCGAACTTTGCTTTCTTGTATTACTTGAAGGCTTTCAACAGCGATATAGCTGTAATGATCCAATCCATGGGAGGGGACTTATTGCCAAATGCATAAGAGGTGGCCATTAAAGCATAAAATTGCCTGGTTCAAGCGGGCAAGCTTACCCCCAGACCCCCAATGCCTCTTTTTTCTGAGATCAGAGCATCTCCTGCAATCATTCCTCCACTTGATGTTATACTTCCAACACCAACAATTGTTGTTACGCCTTCACCAAAGCAAGAGAAGGCCTCCACTAGTGGATCCAGCAACTCCCAAGAGCAAAAGAATTACTTGGAACTGAAGAATATGCTCCAATCCTTGGGGAATGATGTGGCCAATGTCAAGAGGCAGCAAGCCATATCAGGCTGCATACCAGCCTCAGCAGCAGCGTTATCAAGCAAATAGGCCATCCGACAAAGGAAATTTTCAAGGACAGGGGCAAGCTAACTATGCTACACAACATAATTATAATCCAAATGCTACAGGCCCTTCCAATTCTTTAGTTCCGGTTCAGAACAATATGGCTCAGGAGGCTGAAGGAACAATGCCTTGGAATCATTCTTTTGGGCAATCCATTGTCCCAACTAATGGCTCTAACCAGGGATTCAATGACCAATGGCAGCAGGTTGTTGCTTATGGGTATAGCCAAGCTCTTATGGCCCAAAGCACGGAGGTGCCCACAATGACAAAGCAGGAGCAGCTTCCACAAGAGCAAAGCTCGAATCAAGTGTCAAACCAATCGGAGGCCACAATGGTCATCAGTGAACAAGAGGAGTGTTATGCATCCAATCAATAGGCCATCCCCAGTCTGGCTCACGTCCCAGTCTCAACAAACACAAGGTTTAAGAGGAGGAATATGGGTGACAATCAGGAAGCTTTCAAAGAACCTCTTGTCACTACTCCATTGACAAAGCCAGTAGCAGTGGCTCTCAAAACTCAGGCAAACGCTGGTTGTACGCCAATCAACATTGTGGAGCAAATGAAGAAATCCAATGTAAGCGTACCAATGTGGGACATGCTTTCCATGCCTGGCCAAGTAGACATCCTTCAAGAAGGATTGTCTAAGATAAGTGTTGCGACAGCTGCAAGTAAACAACCAAGCAAGGAAGCTGAAGTCTTCACTAATGCAGCCAAGAGTCCTTTGGGAGAAAGGTCAAGTAGTGTGACCAAGCACCCTCCATTCTACATTTCATTAATCATCGGCGATTCCTTGGTGCACAACTGCTTGGTGGATAGTGGGGCCAACACCTCAGTCATGCCAAAGTCTATAGCTGATCAGCTAAACCTCAAATATGAGCCGCATACCAAGGGAGACCTGCAAGTTGATGGTTCTTCCACAAAGCCATCAAGTATTATCAAGACTTTGAGCTTAACATTGCATGCTTGTCCTAGTGTTTTCGTGGTGCAGGACGTGTTGATCCTTGATGTTACTCCTCGCTTTGCTTTGTCTCTCTAGGGAGTTCACAACCAAGATTGGGGGTTACCTTGCAGCAGATTGGTCTTACATGGCGTTCAGAACAAGGAATGGGACTAAGGTCTCAATCAAGACTAAATCCATGACACAATTCTACATTGAACCCCATCAGCTAGATAACATAAACCTCAATTGTACTATCCTTGATGAGGATGAGTTTACAATTGACCAAGAGCTGAACACTCATCCTAAAGAGGTTCCAGACTTGTTCTTGGATGAACTATGGGGAGATAACCAATTTTTCAACCCTTTGGAAGGTGTTGAGGAAAGAGACATGGGTGTCTATCTATTGTATGAAGAGAATATATCCATGCCTTCCTTCATTGGACCTAAAGAAGACCCCAATGATTTATGAAAATTGTTCTTTGATAGCTCAAGGAGCAAAAATGATGTAGGTGTTGGGGCAATGTTGGTTTCCCCTTCAGGTAACAAGCTTTTCTCTTCCTACAGGGTCCATTTCAGTTGCTCTTCAAATGCAGCAGAATATGAAGGCTTGATCCATGGCCTTCAATGGGCCAATATAAGAGGAATCAAACTGCTGCAAGTTTATGGGGACAGCTAGCTCATAGT
This sequence comes from Torreya grandis, assembly GCA_037957365.1. Classification (NCBI taxonomy): domain Eukaryota; kingdom Viridiplantae; phylum Streptophyta; class Pinopsida; order Cupressales; family Taxaceae; genus Torreya; species Torreya grandis. The sequence continues at coordinate 1,164,248 of JARHVA010000236.1, read as the reverse complement.
AAACCAAGTCAGAAGCCTGAACGTTACAAAGAATTCTTTGATGAGGTCCTACAAAAATAGAGTGTGGGACCTAATCGAAGATTTTGAGGCCTTTGACATTCAAGCTGTCCCAAGAAATCAGAACCAGCATACTAACAGGTCGGCAGTTGTGGTAGCTCAGTTTGACATTCCAAGTGAGCTGCAAGAAGCTAAAGTTCAGCCACATGTCAAGGTGGTGGTGAGGCCATCAGTGCCAGATAATGAAGCTCACTAGCAGGTTTTTAAAAGTGACAAGCAAATTGCTTGTTTCTTACAGCAGGAAGCTGAGTTCTCCTCCAATCAAGCTAAAGTCGAACAAACTTCCTTAGGCGCTGGTTACACTTGAGGGCCTTTTTCATGAAGGAGACCACATGAGGAAAGAGAAGGCAGTAATGTCTACTAACAAAAAAAATTATGAGAGAGTCCTCATCTTCAAAGATAAGCTTTTCAAGCTTGGGAAGGTAAGCAACAAGGCTGAGAGGCACACTTTCATAGCACTTTGCCAAGAATATGCAGACATTTTTGCTTGGGAGTACAGCGACCTGAAAGGTTTTGATCCGAAGTTAGCTCACCATACCATAGAATTGGAGGCCAATGCCAAGCATGTAAGGCAGAAGCAAAGGCCGATCAACCCCAAAATAGAAGAGCTGATGAGGAAAGAGTTAACCAAATTGATCAAGCCCAGGGTCATCTTTCCCATCAAACACTCATCATGGGTAGCCAACTTGGTGCCCGTAAGGAAGAATAGTGGGGAGATTAGGTTGTGTGTGGACTTCAGAGATTTGAACAAAGTCTCGTTGAAGGATCACTACCCTCTACCATCCATGGAGCAACTTCTCCAAGTAGTTGCACGATCAGAAAGCTTCTCTCTATTGGATGGATTTTCAGGCTACAACCAAGTCTGGGTGAAAGATGAAGACCGGTACAAGACTGCCTTCACCACCAAATGGGGCACGTATGCGTACCAAAAGATGCCCTTTGGTCTATCAAACGCGGGTGCAACGTTCCAAAGAGCCATGGACATGGCTTAAAGGCTGTTAAATCAAATAGTGCTGGTATACTTGGATGACATCACAGTTTTCTTCAAGAATGCCAGTGAACACATGAAACACCTGACGCTGATTTTTGAGAGATGTAGGGAGTATGGGATTTCTTTGAATGCCAAGAAGTGTGTGTTTGCCATGCATGAAGGCAAGTTGTTGGGCCACATCATCTCAAAGGATGGGCTGTCCATTGATCCTGATAGAATAAGTGCCATCTTGGCCTTATCCTTACCCAAGCATAAGAAGGGAATCCAAAGTTTCCTTGAAAATATAAACTTCATGAGAAGATTTATCCCCGATTTTGCAGGTTTGGTCAAGCCCATCACTGCTATGCTAAAGAACCAAGTGTTCACTTGGTCAAATAAAGGTAAGTTAGCATTTGAGGCTATCAAGCAAGCCATTGCTCAAACACCCACACTTATGAACCCTGATTTCTCAAGAGATTTCATTTTGTATGCTTTTGCCAATATTGATAACATATCAGCTATGCTGATGCAAAGGAATGGTGAAGGACTTGAGCAGCCATTAGCATTTTTCAGTCAAGGGCTAGAAGGGTATGCAGTGAGGTATACCTTTGTAGAAAAGCAAGTCCTTGCAGCAGTAAGGAGCCTCAAAAAATTCAGACCAATGCTCTCCAACAGCAAAATCTACCTTATGGTGTCTCATCTTGGAGTAAGAGACTTCTTTCTTAACAAGGACTTGAGCGAAAAAAGAGTTGGTTGGATTACTAAGGTCATGGAGTATGACGTGGAGATCAAAGTCACTAAGCTAGTAAGAGGTAAAGGCTTATGTGAGCATATGGTTGATAACCTCCATGAAGACAAAGAGGCCATCTTGGTAACACAAGATAACCCACAAGCAGATGCACCTCCACCTCACACTAATTGGCTCCATGATATGACGCACTTTCTGCTAATAGGTGAGTGCCCTCAAGGTATGGACAAAGCAAAAAGAAGGTATTTCAGACTTAAATCCATACTTTATGCTTTGATTGGGGGGGGGGTTTATACAGAAGGGACCTCAATGGAGTGCTCTTGAGGTGCGTAGATGAGGATCAAGTAGCCAAGCTTTTAAAGCATTTCCATGATGGACCTGCAGGAGGTCATTTTGCTCCAAGGACTATAGCAGCAAAGATCATGAGGGCTGGTTATTACTGGCCAAGCCTCTTCAAGGGCGCTTATGCATGGGTGAGGAGGTGTCAGGAATGTGCTCTTTTCACAAGTAAGCAAAGGTTAGCAGCTTTTCCTCTTAACTCGATTCAAGTGGAGCAACCATTCATGCAGTGGGGTTTGGATTTCATTGGCGTGATCAACCCTCCAAGTGCAGGGCATAAGTGGGTGCTACTGCAACTGATTACTTCACCAAGTGGGTGGAAGCCATTGCATTGAACGAAGCCAACGAAAGTGCAGTCTTAGATTTCTATGACAGCATTGTGAACAAGTTTGGTGTTCCATCACTATCATATCTGATAATACATTGGCTTTCCTTGGTTTGAAAACAAGTGAATGGACCCTCAAGATGGTCATCTACCTCAGCACTTCCTCAAATTATTACCCTCAAGGCAACGGGCTGGCTAAGTCCACTAATAAAAATTTGTTGAGGATCATCAAGAGGACTTTGGAGGAGAACCAGAGGACGTGGCACACCAAGTTGAAGACAACCTTGTGGGCCAACCGGGTAACTCCTAAAGCCGTTGTTGGTAATTCTCCATATGTTCTAGTATATGGAAGGGAGGCCAAGTTACCCATCTCTCTTGAGTTGCCTGCATTTGAACTAGCCCATTAGCTGGAGCTGCTGGAAGATGAACCCATGAATGTGAGATTGGTAGAACTCACAGAACTTGAGGAGACAAGAGACCTTGCAATGAAGACGCTAGAGTCACATCAGGTTCAAGGCAAGAAAGCTTTTGACAAGAGAGCCACCGCAAGGGACTTCAAGGAGGGAGACCTGGTCCTCAAATGGGATTCAAAAAAGGCCAAACCAGGCAACCATACCAAGTTTGACAGCTTGTGGAGTGGCCCTTATTTGATCCACGAACGCAAACAACATAACACTTCCAACTAGCCCAACTGGATGGAAAGGTATTACCTATCCCAGTCAACGGGATCCATCTAAAGCAGTGTTATTAGAAGAGTTTGCAGCCATTGTATGTTATTGTACATTTTATATAGTTTTTCATGTTTTTCTCTAAGTGCCTTGTGCACATCCGTTTAGTTGAGTGTTTTCCCTTCCCTAAGTGCCTTGGGCACAATTTGTTTCGTTTTAGTGGTTCTTGTTGCTTCAAGGGAAATTTCCAGATAAAGCCAGCCTTGTACAAAAGCAATGACTCCATGCCCAATGGATTGGATGAAGCAAGTCGCTGAGTTCTTCAAGCATAGCAAGCATACTTCCCTACGAGTCGCCAAAGATGTTGGCCATTTTTTTTGACCCACATACCGAATTGTGCCCAGATGGATCTGGTTGCTAATGGATGAGCAAATGTTCTAGATGAAACAAATGGACCAGAGAGATTTACAATGCTAACAAAGCTTTTGAAACACTTAAAGATTGCTTATAGCGTATTTTGTCAAATTCTAAAGGACAGGTCTGCAGAACCAAGAAAAGGTTCTTGAGCAATTTTCATGGCAAACCAAGCAATTCAAGCATTTCAAGCATGAGTTCATAAGAACTATGGACTCCATCAGTGGAACTACTTTGCTTAAATTGCCTTATAAGTTGCAGGTCTCAAAGGGTCAAAGTGTTTTGGGCCTACCTCCAATGTAAAATCAGATTTTCCATGTGTTATGTCTTCTTGCTCAAGAAACCCGATTTACTCATTGCTCCTCTTTAGAACAAATCGGGTTTTCCGAGTTGCTCGTCTTATAAAGTTTTATGAGTAATAAGTTATTCCCCCTGGCAAATCCAATTCACTCTTTCCTTTGCTAGTTGGGTTTTCGGTAGAGCTTGACTTATAAAGTTTTCACAAGTAGTGAGGGTGCGAAAACCCGATTTGTTCTCTTCAGTGTTAATCGGGTTTGGCAGGTTGTAAGTCTTCTTGTCCCAAGACTCTGAAGTGGTCCCTTCAATGTTAATCGGGTTTCCCCTTCGTGAAGACTTCGGACTTTCCGAGGCACATAACTTAAAAAGAGCTTTATGAGTAATCAGTTGCAAAAAATCCGAAGTAATGGACTAGTAGAAGCCTAAACTGGTCGTGGTAGTGCAATTCAGGTTTCCCAGGCAGCATGACTTCATAAGCAGGCAAGTAAAAATCAGGCATAAACCCAAGTACCATCAAGTTGCGAATTATGGAAAGCTTGGTGGTCAGGCGAACAGTCCAAGTGCAAAAAAACCCGAAAGGATTTTCTTCGAAAGTTTGTTCAAGTGTTGAAAAATTGTCTCGGACAATTTGTCCGAGACAATCTTTTTGAAATATATTCTCGGGCTAGAGGGCAGTTGTCAAAAACCGAGGTAAAAAGTACCCTTGCAAATCTTCTGAGTGCCCTTGTCAAAAATTCCAAAAGGTGCATTTTAAAAAAAGTATCGAAGGTCACAATCCTTCTTACAGGTCTCTTTCAAGCTTTCCGAAGGACTTCATTCTTTTTCAAAGGGCTCATTCAAAAGGCCCGAAGGGTACCCTACCCTTCGGGAAAAGTCTTCGGCAAAATTCCGAAGGGCAGGTGCCCTTCGGAAGGAACACTTGCGAGAGACCCAAAGGGTAGATACCCGTCAGGAAAGTTGACAGGGGATGTTTGTAGGAAATCCGAAGGGTAGGTACCCTTCGGAAAAATTGGCAAGGAAATGGTACGGGAAAAATCCCGAAGGAATTCCTTTGATAAAATTGTCCGAAAGAACTTCAGGTGATTTGCCCGAAGAAAAAAAACTCTGCAAACTTCACAAGGGAAAAGTCTGAAGACTTGAACAAGAAAAAATCCGTAGTAAGTAAGCTTGGAGAACCCGAGTTACTCTTCATAGAGTAAATTGGGATTCTCCAAGTACTCTACTTAGGAAGACTTCATAAGTAAAGGAGCAGACAAAGTCCGAAGTAGGAGAGATCAAAAAGCCCGAGTTACTCCGCATAGAGTAAATCGGGATTCTTCAATGGCTTAGCTTGAAAAGCTTCATAAGTCAAGTAGCTTTGAAAACCCGAATTACACAGAAAAGAGTAGATCGGGTTTTTAACACTGCTTGACTAAATATGCTCAATCCAATGGCACGTTCTAAGGATCGACAGTGCATAAGAGTCATAGGAAGAACAAATGAGAGACTGCCAAGTGGCACAAAGGGCACCCAGCTGGCAAGGAGACCGACGATCCATAGACGTCCATGACCAGAAGATCCACCGTGCACGTCAAGGATCCAAGGCAACGTCCAACAACCAATCAACACGAAAGGGAGTCCATATGACTGGCGGGAGATGGTAGCTGAGAATTTAATGAAGGCTTTCGTCATTCAACATGGCTCCCTCTCTTGACAAATGGCCGTTCAAACATAAAAGCAACATGGCTTGAGAAGGTTAAAACACATGGAGGCCTCATTTTCTCCTGCAAGACACGTGAAAATGAAAGTGACCACGCCTTTTTAAATGCAAAATTCTTTTCAACCGCAAAGGAAGCGATGTCCCAGCTGCTCATAACATGGACCCTGAAATGCACCAAAGAGAGACTTGAATGCACAGGAAGGGCTCGAAAAGATTTGCGGCGATCCTGAGCGACGCATTTAGTATCACAAGGGAGGATGACATTAGAGTCCCAGCCATCAATGACTTCTTCCTTCTTCCCTTTCTCTCTCCCCCCTTTTTTGATATAAGTGGCCTTGGAGCCAAGAAATTATCCCCGAATTGGCGATAGAATTACTATGCAGAAATCGCTTTGTAAAAGACTCTTTTGAAGCAATACAAGGAAGACTTTTCTGTTTCTGGTCAAAACAAGTGTGCACATTTGGTTTCATTTGCAGAATGTATGATTGTCATTCATCACCTGCGATTTTTTCCAGCACTTTGCTTTTGATCCTTTCGGTTTTGTGCAGTATTACGTGAAGTGTCTGTGTGTTGAGCTTTCTTTGAAGTGTTACCAGTTCACAGTGTCTCTCGTAGACCTATTTTTGTTATCCTTCAAAGCTCAAGGCTTCCCTTCAAATTCCACGCAAAAGCTCCATGCCTATGGCCTTGAAATAGAACCAGAATACCCTGTGTCCTGTTTGGGTTCATCAGTAGTTGGCTCTTTTCCCAGACCAAGTGGAACACTTCTTTTGGTGCATCACCTCCCTTAGCCTAGATTTCTTTTCAGTCATCCACCTACCCTTTTTTCTTAGCTAATAGTAGATTTTAGTGTGAGAATCAAGCGCTGAAGTGAAGCACTTAAGGAACTAGCCTCATAAAAAAGCCTAGAGGTTCAACCTTACCATAGGATACCCACATCCTGAGGTTGTCCCCATGCTTGTAGCTGGAAGTGAGAAACTCTGAAGAACTCTCACAGGGGTGCAATTCCAAGCTATAACAGGAGGGTCAAGAGGACCCATGGATTGGATATGTTTCCACTCGACAAGGTCAATTGGACCCATGTTTCAGTTATTTTGGCCACTCGACAAGGTTAGTTGGCCCTGTGACAATTCAATATTTTCCAGAGACAACATGGTTTGCATACCACTAGGGGCATTTGTTTCTACTATTTATTTTCATTTATCAAATATTTCATTGGTTACATTATTATCAATTTATAGACATTAATCTGGGTGATGATATTTTATTTAATTGCAAGTACACTTGATATGTTGAGATAGGAACATTGATAATTGTTCATAGACCCTCAATGGCAGTCACGACATTCATGCAAATAGCAAGGAGATAGGGTTTTTCTATTTTGTAGGTTGTAGGAATTGGATTCTGATATAAGTTAGCCTCTCTCCTCCTTTTGACCTTCATATCACTTTCATATCTGGTATTAACTTCGTGCATAATTTATAGGTTTTAGCCGCAACTTCTTCATCGGGCCCTCCTAAGAGCACTTGTTTGTTTTACTTTCATGCATAAGCACACACACATTAAAGTGGGGCATTCTGTAGAAACCTAATTTTGGAACAAGGCTTGTAATTGCAATGCTATTATTGTGTTTTCATACATATGGATCATTAGTTCAAAGTAGGCTTTTATTGGCACATTTTCTTTGTGTTGAGCTTCATACAGTCTTTCAAGTCATCACGGGTTAACTTTGATATCACCATTCACAAGCTTTCAAAGTCATTTGTTTGCCCCAAGATACTTCCAATTACTCCTATAAACTTGTAGGTCTATTTTCTTAGGGTTTTCATCATCCTTACTAGTATCAAAATAATTTGATATTGATTTGAATGCTATCAAACCATTCTAAAAGTGGTCATGTCGGTTGTGGGTGCTTTCGGCCCCTTCCCCCTGTTTCATCATTTTTTTTTTGGTGCCCTAATTGTTGGATTTCTTGCTTCCACAATGTTGGCTTGCCCTAAGTGTTGGCTTTTTTGCTTATACGTAAGCACCCTAATGCATTTACAACACGAACACGTCGCACAATCACATTGTATTCTCACACAATAACAAGGATCACATCTAAGGATTTCCTATGCTACTTTTTACTGCATTTCTATCTATTGAAAAGTTATTGATGCATACTTGTACCAAAGGGATTAGTGAAAAAACAAATATAATTGCGTGAGACAACTTTCCCAAGTGATACACAACCTGCATCTTTTGCGTCTATCATGAATACATTCAAGGATAAAGAAAAATTTGACACTTTTGCCAAAGAAAGCTTACCAACGCAACACACAATAGAACAAAATATACCATTATTTATTCAAATTCAAGTGCAAAGTAAAGTAGTCAAATGTGTGTTGGTAGATGATGGCTCTAGATTGAACATTTGTAGCACTGCTTTCATGCAATAATTGGATATTAGTATAGATAGTATCCAAAAATCGTATCAAAGCATAAAAGGATTTGATAACACCCCACGCCCAGTCTATGGGACAATATAATTGGATGTACAACTAGGCTCCAAAATGGTACCTAATATATTTCAGGTTATGCCAAATCATTTACATTATAACTTGCTTCTAAGGCAACCTTAGATACATACAATAGATGCAGTACCATCTACATTACATAGGTGTATCAAATTTATGCTTGATGGCTACATATTCACTACCCCCAGATGATGAACCTTTCAGACACTGCAAGATGACACAATCTACTAATGAGAGTCAATCACAATCACAGTTAGAGGATTATTCTACGATACCTCCCTTGCAACCCATACCACTAGATCAGATGCATACATATGAGATGGGGAAATCAAGTAAAGTAAATGACAAGGAACTAGTTATGATCATTAATGAAGATACTAAGAAAGTACCACATGTTACTGTAGAACAAAAAGAGAATTCTAGATCCCCCTCTTTTGGTCAATTCAGAAGATCCTAATTGCACAGTCACAGATTGGTATGATAATGATATGCAAGATATAACAAATGATCGTTTATGCAAGATAAATTTCAATCTTATTGATCCAAATGAGTACTTATCTCATAATATGTTTACACCTATCGATCCTGGAGAGTATCCAGATAATTCATATGTAAAGACCATTGACAATTCAAAAGTTCCTATTCAAAAGCAATCTAATATTAATAAAGGAAAGGATAATTCAAAATAATCAACATAAACAAAGTGAAAACACTTGTTCCATTGCTAGCTCCCAACAATAGCAAAAGCAAATTCAAGTTTTATATCTACGGGTTGCATCACTTGAGGATAAGATTAGACATGTCCACAATCCCAAGCATGTTAGTGTCAATTGCACCTTTGCCTCTCCATTAAAGAGCTTTGTGCCTTGAAAGATTTCATCTCAAATATGGGTGCAAAAGTAGAATACATCTACAATCAATGGTTCAAACAATTGCACAAGGGTAATAAGAATCCAAGTGAAGTTATAAGAGATATGCTTGGAAACAAGTTAATCACAGCAAATTCAAAAACAAGGCGTGATTGCAATAAGCCAATCACCAACCAATCATGATAGAAATAAAGCCAATGTAGTTTCCCAAAGAAGGAAGTTTATATTGATTGATCCAGGACCTTATAGGGGCACATCCCATTGATTGGCCCCTTTACTAACATACACATTTGTTCAAAAAAAATTAAAAATACAAAAACATTCAAATATTTAAAAAATAAAAAATATGACCTAAGCATGTCATGATGGCTAGATTACACTATTTATATATGTTATTTATCATGTATTTGGTAGATGCCATATTCTTTTCATACACACATGCATTTCACGGGATATGAGAGTGATGCAAGACATACAAATCATACATAGACATATAGATGTTGGGTTTTCCTATACCCAGTGGCCATGCCGATGTTGGGGGCATCTTATTCCACAAATCACATTATCACATGTTATATCTTTCTATGACCTTTTACCATATTGAGCTACATAGATTGCTTATAAGTCTTGCTAGACACTCAGATTTTGCAGTGTTATATGGATATACTACTTTACTATGATGTGACATTGATATACATGGATAGTGTAGACAAGTTTCACTTGTTCTATGATTTATTGTTGTTACTCTTGCATGATAGGCTAGTTATTGTTTGTATATTGTGTGCAGCCCTTGGCCTTGTGTGTGCTGCATTCATTTGTCCCTTGTTTGCGACATCTTTATGTCTCTTGTGTGTGGCCCTTGGCCTTCTTTGGTGTGACATTTGTATGTCCCTTAATTGTGGTCCTCAACCTTGTTTGTTACAACATTTTTATGTCCCTTGTCTATGGACCTTGGCCTTGTTTGGTGAGACATCATTATGTCCCTTATATGCAGCCTTCGGCCTTATGTGTGACATTGCATGCTTATGAGTGGATTAGTCAAGCACTGTTTGTTGAACTTGTAGAGGTTGTTGAGATTGATGAGTTTGTGGGTGCCACCTCTCCTTTGTGTGTGGTGCCATGATTTATATCATGCACCTTTTTACTGAGTAGTCTTATTCAGATACTATATCAGTGATGATTACATACCATACCAGTGATGATTACTTCTATGTGCCTAATTGATACATCTATTTCGACATGACACTTATATGCCCTGCATTACACATGATTCACATATGCCTTGATGATATATACATTACTATGATGACATATTCTTCACATGTTGACATGATTCTACATGATATCTTTATACCTTATATTTTATTCTACATTCTATTCTCATCTCATCTTGATGATGGTTGACAGTGAAACCTGAAACGTTGATCCAAAAGCAAGTACACAGTTGCATCTAAAAACATTTACTATACTCTTAATGGATTGTGAAAATACTATTGATCTTATCTTTATACATAACATGATATAGTTAACTCTTATCTTTAGATGAGGGACTTGCAAGCTACATTCTCACCTCAAAAGGGAGGCATATAAGTAGACTTGTCATAGAGACATAAGCCTCCATGAGTAAAAAAATCAGATTTTGGGATAGAGTCGAGGATTCAGAGAATTAGATAGGTTCAAATATCAAATGGATTTAGATATGAGACAAATATTCACATTGTTATAGATTCTAGAGGCATATGCCACGCATATGCACTCACCTTTAAAAACATGAGTTACAAACTATAGATTCATATGCATTTAAGTGCATATGCCATGCAGGTGCACACAATTTACAGAAATAGAAATTACATATTTTCACATACAGATACATTTGAGATACAAGGTCTAAGATTTTACATATAGATGTATAGCATTCTATATCAATTGGCATATATCTAGCAGGCATGATACCGGTTCATGCACGTACACATTGTGACAATTTATAGGTGGCACCAACCCATGAGGCAAGATAATGGTTCATGCACACACATCTTACAATGAGCACTATTACAGTTGTTTATTTGCAAACACAATTTAATGGCATCAAAAAGTGAGCAACATTGAATTTATAAGTCCGTCTACAACAGTTGATTCATATTTTTTAAAGTAATGCAGTTGAAGTTCAACGACGTTCAATAACCTTGGCATTACTCATAACAGGCCCATTATGTGGCTCCCACCTTACTGTAGAAAACCTATCTAGATTTGAACTAAAAATAACCTTGCTGTCTTGAAATTTTTGATTTGTTTTTATGAAGTTTCACTTAGGGTTTTAATATTTTGTTTTCACCGTGTTTGGTATGTTATGTAGATAGAAAGGTTGTAATATGACATTCAAATAACATGCAATGATGACTAAAATTAATTAAACTAGCTCACATACATATACAAGAACACAATAGAACATACTCAAATGAAAGTTTGGCCTCTTTATTTGAAATGATGTTCGCTGATTACAAATGATGAAGGTCTGATTTTTATATCAGACTTACATATGCTTGCATGAATGATCAATTCCTGAACCAAACCAACCCTCACAAAAAGATGCTGGAAGTTTCACCAAACCCTGGCGCAATGATGCCAAATTGAAGCGCTGCACTCCTATGATGAAAATATGACAAACCCACATCAATACATGGCTCAAAATGCACCGATCTGAGGTCTGATATGAAATTACAGCGATCTGATATGAATTTTCTGATTGCAAAACATGTGATTCCACCTCCAATGAAGCCTCTAAAACATGTAAAATCATCAATACAACATGGCCATGAATTCCAGTGATGAAATCATCCTCAAACTGCCTTCAAATTTGAATATAAAACCTCCAATATGCTTGATGTCTTCAAACCCTAGTTGAACCAATAAATTCTATTGAAACCCTAGCTCCAAATGGTATAAATCAGATCTGCAATTTTTCTGTCATACCCACATCAACGAATCTGCGTTATCATCAGATGAAGCCATACCCACATAGAAAATATGTCCATAAATTCACCAAACTGATTTCAAACCCTAGCCACCCAAGAAACATGATGAAATTTGCAAACCCTTGGCTGCTATCAACACAAATCTGCAATGTAGCTCAATAAGAAACCCAAGATGGATTCCTCTCTCAATGGTGGAATTGGGGTTCCATCCAATCCACTGAATTCTAAGGGTTTTCGTCCTCAGAATTAGCTAGGCATGAAAATACCAGCTCAAGTATGAAGAAGTTCAAGTTTTCCAAAATCACATAATGAGAAAATGAAAGAACTAGGGTTCTTTTATAATTCTCCATTCACTTTTGGAACCCAACACGTTATTAGGAAATAATATAAAGTTATTTCACATCTATAAGGGGGCGCCCCACCCTTGTGGGAAATAATAAAATATTCCCTTTTTAATATTTTCTCACTTAACTTTATAATTCCACTTTATAAACCCACTTTATGATTTTTATTTTTTATTTTTTATAAAGTCACTTTTATGATTTTTGACAAAAAGTAAATTTATAATGAAATATTATAAAAACCCATTATGGATAAACTCACTACAAAGCTCCTCCAAGTGGAAAACACCATCATACCTCGCAATTCATCCCCTCAACACCTCCATTGGTCTACGGGAATGATGGAATAGGCTAATCCAATGAACTGAATGATCACTCCGAAAAAGGGGGCATTACACTTACCATCTTGAGGTTCAAGATCAGAGCTAGATTAGTTATTTGAATTAGTGTAGATGAGGTTCAGCAACACTCAACAGCATTGGCAATACTCCTCATTCATGAAGGTTGGGGCATTTGTCTTCCCAACCCATGGGATTGCATACTTACAGAAAATTGGGATTTGATCACCCTCAATTCTCCAAATGGTTTAACAAGATAAACCATTCTCCAATGTTTCAACAAATAAGCATCATCTCCAACAAGTTACATGGCAACACAGTTTACTCACATACAGATGTACTCCTTCCTCACTCTTAAAACTTTTCAAATTTCAACTATAATTTAGATTTCAAATTTCACTCTATGAACATTGACTGCTCAATGTTCATCGCAGGTTTGCATGGAGCAAGTTGAACATTTGGAGATTTCTTCCAAAGACAAAGTGTGTTATACACACTCAGGTATATCTTTATCCTTTCCTATAAAATTTGTATTGCATTTTAACATTAAAATAAAAGGAGGGCATTTGTAAATACTAAAATATAGTATTAGACACTTGACAATATCAATTTTGACCTACCTTCATTATACATGAATTGTGCATACATATACGACTCTTATTCACCATTCTCTCACATCCACATGTTTTATATGGGTCCAACCCTTCTAAGTTGTTAACAATCACCTACAAGAATTCCCCCCGTCTGTGCCAAACTAGTAATATATCATACTTAAGACATCCCCAGATCATTAAATCAGTATTCTTGATTTCCAAACAGACTTGTCAAACTCCTATGATATTGTCCAAATTTAACAATTTCGTCATTTGCCCAACAACAATCATATTTCAAAATCAAACCATTCCTATGGATCAGCCCATCTGCTTAGCATGTCAATGATGTGAGAAATTACCCAAATAGTCACATATAAATACAAATTAAATCTACGTTTATTATCCCTCTAGCACTCAACACATCTATACACAACTGCACAATGAGCAAAACTACCCTATTTTTTTCAATTTGCAAATCCATCACTAAGAGCAATCTGAAGCACACCAACTCAGGTCAATAGTGAACACTGTCAAGTGTCGAAAGCTAGATCACTAGGTGCATTCATATAACAAAGGAGCACAATTGCACATTCACACTAAGGGGAATAACTACTTGTGGCTTGACTTCCCTCGTCGAAGTATTGGATATATAGGCAACATTCAATCATCAACAGGGGTGATTGGAGTCATGTCAGCTCATTACACTTCACAAGTTTTTACAAGTTCTATCTCTTCACAAATGGACCTAGGGCTTAAGTAAAGGAGATGGATTTTTGGATACTGTGCATGATCAAACCTTGGGATCGCACACAAAGCGAAAGGATAAATAGACACATCTGCTTGTGTCAAAATAGAAAGGCAAAATATGCAAGGACAAAATCGTCTAGTTCGGAACAAAGCATTGGAAGCTACAGACCCGAGGCTGACGATACAATATAAGTGCAAATAGAGATCCAAAACCTGCATCGAGCAACTTACTGTCTTGCTTTCTATTTGCCATATGTCTGAGTCCTACACAGTACAAGGAACCACTAAGTATCTTATCTCTCTTGGAAATTTCTATATTTAGCAAGTGCCATTGTCAAATCAATTTCAATACTTTACATTCAAATATATGCTTAATTGTCATATCTTATAATCTAAATTACATACATTCGTTTCTATCTTAAGTAGGATTAGCATTAATCAAAATTAGGGTAAAACGCATGGAAAAACTACTTGAACTGTGGCACCAACTTTCCTATACACTTCTACCCTTTGTTAGTAAACATGCTACAAGAAGTCTTATGTGCAACTACTTCTTTATCTTGAATATCTCTCAAAAGAAGTAAAGCAAACTTCCCGCTTGCATTAATAAGCCTTTTAACTTGAGAGGCAATTACCAAAGAGAATTTAGAATCATCTTTGTAGGCTAAAATGATGTAGCTCTTGCCATCTTTTACAAAACAATATTGGTTGGTTCTCCTCGTGAAGATAGCATCCTGGATATAAAAATAAGGGTTGTCAAACACTACACCACACACATCAAAAGGCACAACACCCACTATAACTTCATCAATGAAATGTGCATTAATGCCAAACTTGACTTTACATCGTTTGGTCACCTTGATGTCTACACCTTTCTTCACCCTACCCAAAGAATATGGGCTTGGATGATTATAAGTCTCTATCTTCAATTTGTCTATTAACTCCTTGCTTATCAAATTTGCTTGTGAACAAGTATCAAAAATAGCATCGTCTTTTGTTTTCTTTATTTGAATTTTAAAATGGAAAAGCTTAGAAAGTTCACTCTCTTAAGCACTACCACTACCCAAACATACCTCTCTATTGAGGAAGGTACAACACAAAGTGTCATCCACATCAAAGTTGTAACCAATGTTCTTACCTTGCAGAGAGGACATAGCCTTCTTGTTATTCTTGAACGGATGGAATTCTGGGTGTAGCTTCCAACATTGATCCTCGAAATGACTATCAATAGCACAATGCCCACAATGCTTTGTAGTATCCTTTTTAGAAACGGAAGTAGCATTATGCTTACCTTTCCCCTTCTGCTTCAAACCACCTTATTGTTTGGAAGTGTTTTGAGAGGTAGATGGAGCCCTCCTCATGTCCATCTCTAAGTAGTGAGCTTGAGAACTGTCTCATCTACATCCGTAGGCTTGGCCAAGATGATGAGTCTCCTCAGATGGCTATGGAGTCCACTAACATACTTCATCAAGATGTTGTAGTCCGCTAAATCCTTGTCTATTTGGACAGCCTTCTTGTGGAACTCACTTGTGTACTCCTGCATGCTTTGACCTTGATTTTGACTAAGATATTGCCAATACATGAACCTCTCTTCCTTGTAACAAATACGATAAAAGTACTTTTTAATTAGCATCTTAAAATCATCCCACTTAGTGATAGGAGGAAGCTTCTTAACAACCAAAGTATGAACACAACTCTCAAACCAAGTTAAAGCATCATTGGTTAATTTTAAACTTCCCAAAAAAAATTGTTGGCTTTCATTAATCTGATACTAATCGAAATATACCTCAAGTTGAGATAACCAATGGTCTAGCTTCTCCGCATCCATATCTCTATCATATGGCTAAATCTATATCTTTGCCTCAGCCTTGAACGGAGGTGGAGCTTAGTTGACATGGGGCTACTCCTCCACCTTCTCACGCTCGGGAGCATCTCCTTGTTTGTTGTTAGCACCTTCGTAGAAACACCAAGCATCTCCATGAGAATCTCCATGATGAAATCCAATCGGTCAAGCTTGCTTGTAGAAAGAGAAATGGTAGCCACTCCTTCAAACTTGTGAAATCGCTCTTTTGTTGTATGGGCATCTCCTTCATCAGGATAGGCCATAATTCTAATTCCCTGCTTCCACTTGTGGAAATGTCCTCTTCAAACGTAACTAGGACACCTTTACCACTAACACTGTTTGCTCTAATGACAAGCATAAATTGCATTGTAGTCAAAAACATTGTAATGTCCTCTTTTCTATATTAAAATAATTAGTAATATTATTTTACTTGGTGGTACTTGGAGTAGGCAACAACAACCATTGGGTTGATTGTCACTTGGAAGGAACAACAACTCGGTTATTGAGTTGATTGTTGATTGTATTTGAGAGAGAGAACTCTTGAGGGAGAATTACTGTACGCCCAAGAGGTGTGGGAAGAGTATGATTTCTTCATTGTATTTCCTTCTAGAAGAGTGTTAATACAGATTGTATTATTTCTCGTATCTCATATTCTGTGTTGTTTCTAAATTCTAGTTACATATTACTTCTGGTTTAATTTCGTGTTTAGTTGCTTATATAAAGGTAATAAAGCTTTGTTTATCATTATTGCAAATTTATGTCAACTCAATATAATATAGTTTGGATTTATTATAACACACTAATCTCTAACAATTGGTGGGTTATCCCCTAGACTGAATAGTTAATTTAGATCACTCCTAGTTTTGAAGAGGTACATGATTCCCAATATGTACACTCAAAGGGCTACAATTCAACATTGGACAAGGAGTATGGTTAGAATAAAAATACTCCATCTAGGTAGCTTAACATCACACTCACCAACACACTATTTCATCAATAGAGTTCCCTCCTTATCCTTAGGAGCTTCAAACATATTAAAATAACTACAAATCAACCGTTTATAAAAATAAATTTTATCAATAACCTATCACCATACTATCATCCATTTTGGGTCATCATTAGGTGTATAGACATTAATAAGTCCCAAAGCTTGACCATGGATATTGAGCATGACCCACACAACACGACGCATCAAATATTACCCCAAGAAGATTATGGAAGAGTTATTCTTGTGGAAGATTATTATTTTAAATTGTAGTTAGTTCTCTTCTGTAGTGGTTAAATATAAAAGAAGACACGAGCTTGTAGATATAAATGTACAATTTTTCGTTTCCCGAGTCCTTTCCAACTTTTTTTGCTTAAAGTCCAAGTCCAAGTTTAAAATGTGCTCACTGAGTCTAATCCAAATCCAAGTTTCAAGGATATGCATTAGCTTTCATGATAGATGTAACGTTCAGGATAAAGGTGCCATACAAACTTTACTTCATTTCTACTTAGCTTTCATGTTAGATGCGCAAAATTAACACTTGGTATAAAGGTGCAACATACTATAAATAAAGGCTTGAGAAGCTATTTTTAATATGTGTGAGAGAGGTTGATTTGATATTGTAATATCTAGCTTAGAAGAACATTTGAGAGAGAAGAATATGATTTGTATTTGTTATATCTAGCTTAGAAGAGCAAAGGTGAGAGAGAGGAAAGAGATGTTGTAATGAACTATCATTTGTTGAGATAAAAACATTGAGAGATAATAGTTCAAACGTAACTAGGACACCTTTACCACTAACACTGTTTGCTCTAATGACAAGCATAAATTGCATTGTAGTCAAAAACATTGTAATGTCCTCTTTTCTATATTAAAATAATTAATAATATTATTTTACTTGGGCCTAGTCATTTCTAATCTTTTGGGCAGCTTAATAATATTATTATTAATAAAATAATAAATATTCTTAAATACTTAAAGTAAAAATAATACTGACTAAGTTAGCCAAAAGTAACTTATTGTCGACAACTTATGTTTTATTAATTACATAAAGTTTGGAGTTTGAGTGGAAAAAGGTATAGAAGAAAATGGAGGGGATCATTTGTGAGCTATCTATCATCTATCAATTAATTCATTTGATGTTAAGCACATTTGCTCGCACAATCAGCTTTTGGGGACGAAAACCCTCATTGGCTTCAAGTATTAGAGGACGGAAACCCTCAATACTCGGTGATCTTATTCAAAGATCAGGTTTGGACATAGATCAGTTGGACAGCCCTAGGAGGTGGGTGAATCAATTGGACAGCTTCGGGAAGTGACAAATCAATTTTAACATCCCTTGGGAGTTGGGAGAATTAGTATATGAGCCTTAGGAGGCTGGGCGCAGCAATAGGGCAGCCTTGGAGGGGCAATGTAGCACTTCCAGGCCTCTAGAAGGGTGGTGACTTGCCTAGAAGGTTTGACTTTCAGTTTGGTCCTTGTTTGGTGGGTGGAAAATTCAATTTCTTCCCTCATTGATTCAATAATATTTATTATAATTTTCAGGTCCGAAATTGATGCAAAAAAGTCAGCCTTGTCGTGTGAAATAAATATATTAAATTTCCATATTTTTCATGAGGGTTTCTATGAGATCTGAAATTTATTTCCATGCTTAATCAATAAATTTCAGAATTCTACAATTTTTGTTAGGATTTACTGTAAATTCTTGATTTCTTTGTTTCAGTCTGAAAAGGGACATTACAAGCATACAAAACCACACAAATGGATTGATACTAAACCATATTTGATACCAATCTGATCCTTAAACTAAGTGGATATTCGACATTAAGTTTACCAACACGAATCTTATATGCCTAACTTAATAAGTGGTTGATAAATGACTATTCTACAATAATTTGCTTACTAAAACAGAGATATAGTGTGCTGGAATTAAAATGTACAGAATTCTGAACATGAAGAGAAGCATGAAGGAAAACACCAAAGCACAAAATAAACACAAGAATTGACCTAGAGAAACCCAAAGTGGGGAAAACTCAAGTGGATGAGGGAAATTGCACTCCCCTTTCCACTATGTAATCCTCAAATGTACAAGTCACTGCCACTTTTGGACTTTCGTGGACAAAGCTACCAATTAATACACTATCCAAACTTGTACGTATTTGCTTTGCACTCTCACAACACTTCGCATAATAAACCAACATTGTAAACAACCACCAACAAGTAGAAAACAATGAGATCATCTGAATAAAAACTCAAACTAGCTTCACAACTCCTCATTGACATCTCTGATATCTATATTTACGCCCTCTAACTTTGGAATCCACCAAGAAGCTCAAACAAACCATCGTTGAGCAGAGGAAACATTTTCAACCATTCCTTTGGCCATGTTTTATATGGTGGCAAAACCATCGGTCTGTGAAAACCGGTAGTTACGCAACAACCATTTGCAAACACATAACCATCGGTCTGTACAAAGCGGTTATACAACCATCGGGGCAGTTGTGCTACTGCCACCTGCATATAGCGACAATTCCGCTATCTAAGGCAAACCCCTACAATTCAAGAGCTGAATTATTGACTTCGTCTTTTTGAAGCAGACCGGCAATTTCGCCACTACCAGTCTGTATAGAGAAGTTATGCAACCGCTGGGGCTATTGTGCTACTACCACTTGCATATAGTGTCGGTTACGCTATCTAAGACAAACACCTCCAATTCAAGAGTTGAATCACTGACTTCATCACTCTGAAGATGTTTGGATCATCCCCATACTAACTCTATCATTACAACTTATTTGAATTGATGTTTAAGTTTGAACCATAGTCACAAGGTTCGGCTAGATTTGCACAAAATCCGGCCGGATCCAAATTTTTTGGCCAACTCGGATAAGTTCATCTGGGTCAGCCTTGTTTTTTTTCAAAAAAACAGTTTTGCTTTATTTTATTTTTTAGGTTTTCTGCACAAAAAAAGGCTTAGAAACCGTAAATATCATATAATATTTACATTTTATATTATTTTATTAATGTTTTCATTGTATTTATCAATTTTACATATTTATAAAACTATGCTCACACATATATATATATTTATTCCGGATCGGAATTTTTCAATTTTTTTCAAGAATTCCGATTTTCGGATTTTTTTGCCCTCCCAAACGGATTTGGATTTCTGAACCTTGTGACTATGGTTTTAACATTAAGTATCTTAAAATGGTGTCTTACAAGCATGAATTACATACATTGAGAATAGTGGAATCATCTAGCAAGTATAGCTAGTACATTAGATCCATATTTTGAATCAATCTCATTGGGATAATTGACTCACTAATTTGGGACTCCAAACAATCATTTTTTCAACTATCCTACTAAAAGTTAATTCATTCTTGTGCATAACAAGCTTATCCAGTTGACTTGACGTATTAACTATGGACCATTACAAAACATCAACTAATATTTGAGATGTCCAATAGCAGTAAGATTCAGTATGGTGCGATGTAAAGCATAGTCAATAGCAGAAAATTTCAATATGGCTCAATAAAGGCTTAACCCAATAGTAAGACAAATCAATGTTGCTTAATTCAAATATTCGCCAAAAAACATGGGTGTTAAATGAACTCAATATGGCAGGATACAGAGCTTAGTCCAATATCATGGCTGATTTAGCAACATCATCAACATAAAAAAACCTATGTTACCGATACGGATACGGGTACGAGAATCGGATAGGGGGATACAAGGATTTTTTTTTTTGGAGTTTGGATACGTTTGGATACAGCCATACAAAAATATATATATATAATATAAAAATATAGCCATATAAGCAAAATTAACCACATAATATGCATAGAGGAAACAAAATAAGTTAAATAAAAACGTCCATATGACATCCATAGTTGTATTTTGAAGTCCAAGAGTGAACAAGAGTGAACAAATGTGCAATGTGTTAGGAGCATAGTCACAAGGTTCGGAAATTCGAATCCATTCGGGAGAGCAAAAAAGTCCGAAATCCGGAATTCTTGAAAAGATTCGGAAAAATCCGATCCGGAATAAATATATATATATATATGTATGTATGTGAACATAGTTTTATAAATATGTAAAACTGACAAATACAATGAAGAGTATTAATAAAATAATATAAGATGTTAATATTATATGATATTTATAGTTTTTGGGCCTTTTTTTGTGCAGAAAACCTAAAAATAAAAATAAAGCAAAATTATTTTTTTGAAAAAAAAACAAGGCCAACCTAGACGAGCTTATTTGGGTTGGCCAAAAAATCTGGATCTGACCGGATTTTATGCAGATCCAGCCAAACCTTGTGACTATGGTTAGGAGGTGAAGTGAATGTTCAGACGACCAACAACTGTAATGGTGTGACATTTTGTAATCACCTTGGCAATATTATTTGAGGTACAACAAGCCATCTGGCATGAGGGGGGTTGCAGGGGGGGTGTTTAAGCACACCTGCCCAGGGGTTCAGGGGTGGAGCCCTAGAAAAAAATTCACGCAGCTTTTTGATAAAATGAGTGTGAATACTGCTTTTAGGGTTGGGAATCCACTTTAGTTTGATTTTAATTGTATTTTGAAGTCCATGTTTGACTTTACATTGGGTGAAATTGGAAAAAAAAAAATTGACATTCGGGGGCGTGGGGATATACCCAAGGAGTGTCGTTGGGCTGCATATACACCCGGATACGTCTGGGCAGAGTACAACTGCAATACCAGCGAATTCTAGCAATCAATGGCAGAGTACAACATTTATGAGACTCAGATATCCTTGAAAATCAGTCAGCAGTCAGACAGCATTAAATACAGTCAAAAGATCAGAAATCTGGTTAACATCTTGCTAACATAAGATTTAACTCTATTATCAGAAACCAAACAGCAGTAAAATGACACCTATTATCTTCGCTAACGTCACACTGACAATTCAGTTTCTTTTTAACTGCCCCTCTCTATTCGCAATGGCCTCTTTTAAGGGATTCTTGGACTATCAGGAGCAGCTGCAAGAGTTTATGGCACACAACTCGGTTGGCAGCAATCAGTTTCTTCTGGAGGATAAAATGGATGCAAAGTTACTTTTCAGAAAGTTACCACCCCACTTAATTTGGGATAGTTGCGACTTTTTTGACAAGATTTGGCTGTGATGTGAAACCTAAGTATGAATGGCTTCGGGAAGATGTAATTTCTTTACCTATTGGGTGCAGGCCCAGGAACTTTCTTTCCGTACCTTTGTAAGAAGATATTTTCCTTGTAATCCTAATGCTCGGCAGATGTGAATCATTTTCTTTATGAAGTGATATAAGTTGCATTTCTTCAAAAGAAAATGACAGCTTGTACCTTTGCTAATATCAGAGACATCACTGTCCCACTCACTGACATCACAGGCACAAAAATCATGATAGTAATCTGTGTCCCCAAATCCTTTTTGTTGGTCTCAGGAGAGAGAAGTTTTTCAATTAATGACAAATGAAGGTCAATTCCTCATATTTTTGTTTTTTAATTGCATAATTATGGGTAACATGCTCGAGGGTCAGCCTAATCAGTACAATTAATTTAAAATTTAAAATTTATTTTTTTCTTGAATTTTGAGTCAAAAAAATTAAAATGTCATGTGTGCTCAATATGATGTTATACATATGCTATGATGACATCATAATGACGTTTAATTATAGTATAGTGCTTGGGTCTCTCGTGGGCTCTTTTGTCTGGTTTTGATATCTTTTCTAGTGCATATCTGTAAATTCCTTTCCATTAGCTAAAAAATACAGTTGATTTCTTCTTGGTGAAGTGTAGGCCTGACCCAGACTGCAACAGACTAAGTTCATAATATAGTACTTGATTGCATCCAATATATTGGACCTTTTAGGCCTTATGGCTCCGCTAGTATCATGGACCTTGCCAGAGAACTAAACCATTGGAATAAATTGACAAAGTACAATACTTAATATATGTATATTCTTTTGTAGTTTTCTTTCCATGAAATCTTTGCAACATATACAATTCCTGATTACTTGGGACTTCTATGAGTATCTATTAAAATAATTGACATAACACAAATTTTAATCTAAGATTCTAATCTAAATTCTTTGGTTGGCTTTTGGAATCTAGATATAAGTTTTGACGTTACATATGTAAAATGTAAAAACTAAAAATTCGTGTTTGCTCCATTATGTAGTACCTATCAGTTTCGCCAATTTTCACAGGCAATACTTTTTAGAGAGATTAAAATTAAGCAAATTATGTATTCAATGTTAGCTCCCATTAAGGAAATCAAAAGTGCACACTTAAGTAAGTTAGCAAGCAAGTGAATAGATGTGGGACCAGATGATTGCATAGAATTCCCTTTTAGTATAGATATGGATATGAAATTCCTTCATCCTTGTCATGGTTTCACATGGAATCCATATGTTGGCCAAAAACAGTTTGGCTGGATGAGATGTGATAAGAGGTGTCATAGATGGCAGCAGACCACTAAGCTTCCATTGTAGTCTAGTTATACCATTGAATAAAAACACATCATATCTGGAAACATCCACATAAATAACAACGGAAGATCTGGAGCTAATACATGCTCGATGAATATTATATCATGAAAATAAAATATAAACAGTGAAGAAAAAATATGTTTTGCGATTCTCACCCAACTATTCTATGCGAATCTGTGTTTTGGCATTCAGTCTTCTTACTCATTCACGAGTATATAAGATATATATTTAGACTAACAGGTGATTAAAAGCCAGCCGTGTAGCATGCCTCAATAACTGACTTAAGTGACTGGTTATAACTAAACTTGGAAAAGAACTTAAGATCTACATAAATACTACTTATTGACATTGACAAAAAACAATTTAAAAATAACCTATTGACATACCGAGGACCAGCATGTACAAGGCCAAAATGTTGAATAGCTAGTTGGGCCACCAAGAAGACACAAAAAATGGTATGTCACCACAGAGATTTACAGAATAACATGCAACTTTATTTTTACTAAAAAATTCCATATAGGAAACTTTTTCCCAGCACTAACATTCAAGCATGCTCAAACCTAGTATTGAAAAACTTCGTGATGATGGGAAAAAAGATACATATTCACACTTAGTGCAAATGATTTTGGGATCCATGGTTGTGCTAATGATTGATTTTTCAATATGTAGAGAGAAAATAATTTTTTTACTTCAAAAATAGCTGATATTAACCATAAGTAGGCACAAATCCATATCTTTTAGGATGGATGAAACTGCAATTAATATAAATATTAAAAAGGCATAGTTGGACCTGTCACAAAAGTGTTATATTATGAATGAGAAACATGCTTTGATAGAATAAATTGCAAAATATTTGGAATCAAAGGCACAAGATGCAACTCGCACCTTTGCCTCAACTAGAATAAGAGGTCTAGACTCTATCTTGGCACGGCCCACTATCGCTGTTTTCTGCCTACCATGCATGTCCACAACAATCACCTCTTTACCAGATTCTAGCTCAGAAAGGTAAGAGGTCTTTCCACCAGGAATTGCAATGTATGAGTGCACGGGACCCTACAAAGACAAGGCAGATCCCAAAAGCAATTCAGATGTGCAGTCACAACATCAGAATCTTTTCAAGTAGGTTTGGTTATCATGTCATCTGAAGTAAATGTGGAGATGAGACATACAATAATAGTGTAATTATGATGAACTCATACATAACAAAAATATGAAACCAAATTTGTAAACAGAACTCAACTAGCAGATGGAAGAGATAAGGAAATCTTATCCATTTACATTTGATATGAGATTAAGCAATAACCTATCATTAAGTGTAATCTTTGTGTACATAAAAATAATGTTTTCAATCTTCAACAGGTGATGAAAATGGAAGGACAAAGCTCACAGCATTCACACGGAAAGGCCTGCTAGCAATGTAGCAGGATTCCAAACATTCTGAGTGGACAAGAAAAAGACCCCTGGCAAAAGAACCAACCTGTATATGATAAACCAAAAAATCATGTTAAAAATATTTAAATGAGAATGAAAAATTCAAACAAAGACCACATACCAGAACTCCTTCACCAGGTCTTAAGAGACTGCACAGATCAACACAGACTCGGTCAGCCATGCCCATCATTTCCAAACGAGTCACAGTTGCCGTACTCAATTTCATGATATTCTTTGAATCAATATTTCTATCAAGATAGGCCTGAGATTAACCAAGAAACAATTAAAGGCATCATTTTCATGCAATGTGCAACTTTCTACCAAAACAATGCCTAGACTTCCAATTCAATGATCTAATTTAATACAGATAATAAATTTAAATCTATGACACAGGATTACCTGAGGCATATCAGAACATAAGAATGCAAGAGAAAGAGATGGACCTTCAGCTCAAGAATAAGATTCATATCATCTGTATGCAATACGACACCATCTGTACCCTTTTCCAATGCCTGCAAAAGATGGGACATACTAATGAACTAACCTCTAGTGCATAGCGTATTTGATAAAGGTCAATGTCAGCTTTGTGGATATATGTCCAAATCCCATGGCAATTTTAGTTGAATATGACAACTACCATTATTCTCCTGGAATAATGGATCAGCTAAGAGCTTAGTTTTTTGTAACTTAGATTTTTTTTACTATACCTCAAAAAACACTTGAGCATCACGAGATGTCTTTGCAACAGTGAATATGGATGTCCCACTCCCCTGGAAAGCGGCAACCATGTTTTCTGCTGGTATGATCTATTCAAAATAAGAACAGGTAATACATAAGAGACTTGTATGCTTGATATTTATATTTTAGGCACAACCAGCAACTACTATAAACTTTCAACCTATTATGACTGGAGCTTTTTCTGTGTTAGCTAAAAGAAAGATATTAAATTTAACAGGAATAAAATGATCAATGATTGGTAGAAAAAAGAGTAAGAACAAAAAATCACTGCAAGTTTCCACCGTGCTTGGCAATCAAAATAAGTGTTGATTCCTTGCACAATCCCAGATATTAAGCAATGATTAGACATCAGAGAAATTGATGTGGAATCGCACAAGGGATCCACTCAATGAATGAATTAAGGAAGCAATACAAGGATCTACACTACTTGGTGTGACAAATTCTCCTTCAATACATCACACTCCAAACTTCATGAACTGGAAAGAGGAATTACAAGCCTTCTTATAGGACTCCCTAAGTCCTATAATTAAGGAAACAACCAAAACCAACCTAACAACTAAAACAATTGTACACTTGAAAGTAGGGATTACCTTGCACATCCCAACCGAGGAGAGAATCAAGGAAATGGCTAGTCAAAGTGAAAGACAATTGCTTCTCACTTATTACAATGCACACATGATAGAAATCAAATAATAGACTAAACTATATCTTATGATTCCTTGTCATTCCTCCCCACCCATTGAAGCATTGGTCTCCAATGCTTTCAACAATGCAACAAACGTCGAGAAACATCAAGACATTTGGTGCGTGGAAAACCATCTGGCCTGATGTGGAAGCTGACCTTGTTTGGCAACAAGGTACGATGTGGTGGACCCCTGACAGGGTTGACAAGTCTTCATGTCGAAAACTCGATCAGCATTTAACAGAAGCTGATAATCTAGAACAACATTTATAGGATGGCTGATAGGAACCTCGGGCTCCAATGACAACTTATAATTGTGCTTGAGTAAATCGACATTGACAACATTGTGAATGCCCAACTATTGCAGAAGATCCAGGCAAAAAGCATTCTTGGATGTTTGTTGGAGAATGGTGTAAGGTCCGTAATGGATGGGCGTGATGGATGGGCGTGACCTTATTGTGGGTTTTCTCCTAAAAGCGACATTTGTCCAAGTGTAGCCAAACTTTATCCCCAACCTAAAAGTGATGAGGGACATACCAATGATCCATTTGTTGCTTTTGTTTCTCCCAAAGAATTTGTACAACTTTGGACTAGAGAAACTACAAGTGTTGGATGAAAAAGTTTGCCTTATCTTGCTCTTTCTACATGTGTTTGGAACCAATAAAGGACCAAGCTAAGGGTAACCCATATGGATCCAAAGGGTAAAAGTAAAAACCAAGGCATACCTCAAATCGGGAATGTGTTGTGGAAGAATGAACTCCTCAGTTGTATGCATGCTTTATGTGGGTTAGGCTCAAATCCCACTTAGCAGGGGAGGTGTGATTGTATATCCTTAGAATTTGCACCAAGGTGTGGTTGACTACTTCAATCTGACCATTTGACTGCGGATGAAAAGCGATGGCAAAATTAAGGGAAACTCCCAAAATTTTCCATACGCTGAAAGTGGCCCAGAAAACCTGGGTCTCGATCAGAAACAATGGCGGCAAGCAGACCTAATGTAATGTCCCTAAACGAACAATTTTAAATAATTCTGGATTCACTGAAAACCCTAGGGAAGAATTAATAAAAATTGATTTTTATTGCAAAATCCTTACGACAAAAAGTACAAATGCTGGAAAATGATGGAAATAATTTATAAACCTCGGGAAAAATCCAAATTTGTTGTGAATAATGACAATCATATCATAAACATCAGAAAAATACTAGATGGATGTATACATCAATTTTCTGACCAATGGCATCCCAAATAGATGGAATAGACTAAATGATGACCCTGCAAACTGAAATAAGTGACGGCAGCCAACTATGGGTGATGTTAGCCCTAAAATACTGCCCTTAATGTGACATCAATGCTTGGGATGATGATGTTAGCGCTTGAGATGATGCCCTAGCTACTATAGATGATGCCCTAGCTACTGTAAATGATGCCCAATGTGGAAATCCTAACAATGACGCCAAAAACGTGTCTTAGTTGATAAAACTGAACTGAAAACTGCAAATCTCTAACTAGATGCATTAATGCAACTCTTGGATGGAGTCACCACTGAAGATTGGAGGGTTTTTGTCCCCAAATCTGGTTGTAGTGGAGGGTTTTCGTCCTCAAAAGCAAAAATTGAAGCAACAGCTCAAACTCTCAATGTAAAAATAGATAATGGCAAAAGATGATTTCCAAATGATCCCCCAACGCCTTTTTATAAGTTCACTTGACACTTTTCCCAAGGAAAAGCCCCAAAAGTAACTACCCATCTTCTAATTTGATGTTGACTCGCTCTATTTGGAAAGTTACCTTTATTTTTATTTATAATAATAAAGTAATATTAAGTTGTCATTTTTTAATTAAAAGTAAGTCACTTGACAACTTAAAAATATTAATTTTATTATTTTTACTTTATTTGAAAAAGGGGTCATAACACCTAATGACCACCAAACATAATTGAAGAACTGTTGGGCTAAGTCAATTGCAGAACTTTTTGTGCATCATGGAATAAGTTTAGCCAACTTGCGAAACCAATCAGCAAACACAAAAAACACAATCGTGGTGTCAAACTGTCATTAGAAAACCACTAACCAAGTCCATGGAAATGCTTTCCCAAGGACAAGAAGGGATGGGTAGAGGAACACTCAAGCCAAGCTTGTGGTTGGTTGGTTTAGAGCAGCAACAGACTACACATTGTCTAAAAAAGTGAAGAATGTCTCATTGCATATGAGGCTAGTAGAAGAATCGTTGCATATGGGGCTAGTAGAAGAACTGTTGCAAATGATGGAGTGTTATTTGCTTCCCAAAGTGACCACCGTAAATTTTAGATTGTGCCTCCTTCAGCAGTGACTGATAGTGATCACAAGGCACACAAAGCTTGTCAAATTTATACAACCACCCTTCCTTTATGTGCAAGTCCTGAACAGGTACCAAATTGGAAGAGGTTGGATGGCAAAGACTAGTGAAAAATCTTTGTGAAGCTCGACTCTCATCAAAGGCTCAAGCTTTGGATTGATTGGCCTTTGTCTTTGTCTCACTGGGTTAGTTTCCTCTTCTAATTCAATGGTGTGTTGAGTCAAACTTGGATCAAAACCTTTGAGATCACTATACTGCCATGCGAATATATCAGCAAAACTTGTGCATAAATCAATGAAAGCTTTCTTTTGTGGAGGAGTGCATACCTTGCCCAATTTCAAAATTTTACCAGCTGCAATCTCTACATTGGCATAGTGCTCTTCCTTTGTTGACAAGAATGATTTCTCTTTCCTTAGCTCATCATCTTCACTGAAAATATTTTTCAAGAGTGACTAATCCCTTGGATAGCCTATTCGTTTTCAGTTGTACAATCTGATCACCATACTACTGTAAGTGTTTCGACTGATTTCTTCCTGCAAAAATCTCATAATTTGATTGTCATTTTCAAACCCCTGTCAATTCTCATGGTTATCCGGAACGGAAGGCCTTAAAACTACCTTTATATGTGATTGAAAATTGTCACTTTATACATTAGCTGGAATGTTAAATTGTGCTGCAACAGCAGCCAACCTATCAACGTATTTATTCCTATCTCTTGGTATTACCTGAATATTAAAACCCTGATAATCTTCAAGTAAGTCCCAAACTCTGTGTCTGTAAGATTTAAGCAACAGATTTTTGCATACATTCAAACCTCTTACTTGGTGGACTACAAGTTCACTATCTCCAAACACTCGCAAACAATTGACTTTCATCTTCCTAGCCCACTGCAAACCGTGAACTAGTGTTTCATATTCAGCAACATTGTTTGAACAGCCAAACTGAAATTTAATAGAGGATAAATACCTTTGTTCTGTAGAAGAAATTAACATCATTCCAGCTCCGGTTCCATGCTTATTTCTTGATCCATCAAAATACAATTGCCACAAGCCCTCATTAGATTCGTCTTTTTTGACCATGGTTGGAATTGGTGTATCATTCTCGTGAAGACAATACACACCAAGACCTTCCCCTTCAATCAGCTTGTAGGGATCATGCTCATGCAAGGTAGAAGCCCACTCATCAAGAAACAAATATGGTACTCCATCCAAAGGCGAGTCCTTTTCTACATCACTAGTTTGTAATATTTCATCTGAGATGATACAATTTGCATTGACAACACTTGGCGTATAAAGCTCCATATGAAAACGTGCAATAGGCTCTGAATGAATTGTTACCTTTGTATCATACCTGGTTCTGAATAGCAAATAGGTCCAATTAGCTTATAAATATCCCTCAATCTTTGAGGTGAAGTCCCTTGAAAGGCACAGCGAAATAAAGAGGCAAGTCCACCACTACAATATCCTACTGAATAGTAATGTTAGGACAAGCATGTAATGTCAATTTCCAATCTTTGATAATGCCTACCGTCTTTGCTGATGAACCATCCAACTGTAATACCCTTTTAGTATTTGGCTCATAAACAAGGCCGAGCTTGTCTGCAATCTGTTTGGACATTATTGTACTGCTAGCTCCACTATCCACCATACAATTATGAACCAAAGTATCACCCACTATCAAAGAAAGATAAAAAGGAGTTTTCTTTGATTTTGCCTTAAATTTGTCCACTTTTGACATCTTATCTCCTTGCTACACCTGTTGCTTAATTCATTGATCCGAATTTGTCAAGACAACACCTTTCTCAACCGATTTTGGAGACAATTCAAGAGCTAAAAGTTCTTGGATGAGTTTATCCTTTTGCCTTGTAATTGAAAGAGATTCCCACATGCTAATGTTGATGTTAGACTTCTTCATTTGATCTACAATACTGAACTGAGATGCACTAACCTTTTATTGCACTTTCTGAAGTACTTGCTACTCACGAATTAGAAGTATTTGCTGCACTTTACTAACCTCTATATTCTGATTTTTTTGGACTGTGGAGGCAGCAAGCTGCTCTTTTGTACTTTTAACAACAATACTAGGAGTACTTGAAGTATTTGCTACTACTTGGGCTTCATCAACAGCTCTTATTTTAGTTTTCTGATAGGTTATAGCTGCAACTTGACCACTTAAATCGTTAGTTTTAACATCCTGAGTAAAATCAACATGATCATCGACCTGCCAATTTACATTAATAGCATTAGGCTGCCCTTGAACTTGATAAGTCACTCCTTGTGATGCCAAACTTGTATCTTGATATTGACCTCTTTAAAAAAAGAACTCTTTTGTGTCATTTGTGGCATGGTGTCTTTGATGCCAAGGCTTGGTTTTGAGCATCATTGAGATTTGAGGGCTGCCAACCTGAATCTTACACCAAATTATTTTGAGCTGGGATTGGAACAATGGCTATTGAAGTGAAAGGAGCATTCGAATCAAGAGCAACATATGGCTTAGCTGGAGTTATGGTTCTTTGTGCTTGATAGGGTGGTCTAGTCTCTGAAACCCTGATAAAGAGACCTTTGATCTTTGAAAGAATGATAGTTGTTCTGATTTTGCTGTTGATAGGGCCTATTTGACTGAAATTGTTGCCTTTTGAGTTGTACTATTTCATTTCCAAATTATTGTAGCAAACTTTTCAACTCTCCTATCTCACTAGCTTGACTAATAGGGGTTGCAATAGGAACTTGAGGTGCTGGAATTGGAGCCAAGGATGGAATTTGAAAAACTTGAGGGGCTGGTATAGAACTTATTTTTGGAAATATGGGCATTGGAGGTCTTGGAGAAAGCTTAACTGCTTGTATCAAACTATTTTATGTCCTTATTGCAACTTCATAGCATCTGACAAAGTAGTACCACCCATTGACTGTATCACCACACTAATTTCAGAATTAAAAGCTTTCAAAAAATATAGAAATGCATATTCAGGGGATGGCCTAATCAAAATCGGTACCCTGGTCCATGTCTTCTGGAATCTAAGATTAAAATCGGACATGAACTCATGAGGAGCTCTCTGTATGGCAGTTAATTGCTCAACTAAAGATAAGTGGTCAGATTTGTCTTCAAATTGTTTGACTAAGACTGCACCCAATTCATCCCAGGGGGAAATGGATCTAAATGGGAGGGTTCTATACCACTAGAATGTTTTTTTCTTTAAAAGAAGCAGCAAGCAATCTAATAGCAACATTCTCCTCAACAACATTATGAACTGAACAAAGATTAGCCACATCCTGGATATGCTTAATAGAGGTTGTTTAATTTTTTCCTGAGAAGAATGGAATACTTTTGAAAGCAGATACAAGAATGTCATCAAACTGTGCTAGATTCACTAGACTTCCCTTATTGAATGGGGCAAACACTTGATTTCTAATGGTCATCTGGATAGTGGGGATTGCAATGTTTAGAACGATAGGATGAGGGGGACGTAAATATTCTCTTTGAGGATATGGATTTGCCCTCCTAGACCTTGCTCTTTTATAAGTTATAAATTCAAAAGGAATACCTTTACTTGCCGATCTTGTGGTAACCTTTGGCATGAACGGATTGCCTAAATTATATTATGAACTCTACAACTGGATGTAGATGAATATCCTCTGCTACTGCGAAAACTCTTCAAATATGCAAAAAACTTTTTCGTGGTCCCACCGAGCATGCCAAAAACTGTTATCAACCTGGAGTTGCACCCTGAATCGAAGACGTGCTAAAATGGCTAATCCTCTCTCCAGTTGAAACAATAGGATCTTCTCACGAAGGTGGGTACCTCAATGGTGAGAAGAACCTCCAGAGAAGGCTGGTTCTTGTAAGATGTATCAATAAGGATTTTTACTCTGTGTTGTGGACTACCATGGAAAAGGGAGAAAGAAAATTGAAGGGGAAATCCTACCTAATGACGATGACACACCAAACTGTTGATCCGCCCTACTTGGAACCTTGAACACTGAACAAACAAGGGAAACGAAAGACCTTTGATTTCAATTGATCACTATGCATAAGTATTTCATGAGAAAGTTTGATCCAATGACAAAAACATGAAGGAAAACAATGGAGAGGTCTGATACAAGACACTATGCAGCGACCTAACATCCACTTATAGCTTCAGCAAAAGACATAAAACACTGAACATGACCTGCATAACATGATAAGCTAGCAATTAGATACGAATTAGAATTTGGGAAGGGAGAAAAATCTACCATGTATGCAAATTACTGAATGAATGTACACTATGCCAGCACTTGAAATCTGAAAGTACAATCCTATAGATTAAAGAAGTTACACAACTCACCAATGGCAAAGTCTAGTCTTACCAAGAGGGATGAATTTTACAAGGCTGAAAAGTCATTAATATAGAAAATTACAAAAAGCCAAAAGATTGGCGTTGAAAAATAGAGAGTAAACTCAAACCAACTCAACCTTTACAAAAGTCTATTTTGTTTTGCCTGAAAATTCCTTGCGTTGAAAAAAAAAGACAAGCTTTGGATGCATGAAATCTACGAATAGATGTCTTGACTTGAAAACCAGTCAACTCCAAAATAAGAGTAGTCAAATCCAGTCAACTCCAAAACAAGAGTAGTCAAATCCACTCGAACTGCTGGAACATTTGAAAGTCTCCCCTTTGCATGAAATCAACGCAAATGCCAAATTAAGAATTACATTTGAACCGTCGGAATGTTTCAAGCTTTGAGACAAACGAGAATGCGTGCATGGAATTTCTGGTTGTTTGAAACGTTCAACACTTTGCCCGTTCATTATGCAAAACAACTCTATTTTCAAAACTGAAACATGCTTGTTTTCTTAAACATGTTCACTTCGTTGGAGTCACTCATGTTAGTCTGTGTATGATGTTTATTCATCCTGCCTTTGTCTTTATGTTGTGTTTGTTTTATTCACTGTCCATGTTCAGTTATGCTTCAGTCTTTGCTCATGCCTCTATTTTTGCGTTTGTCTTACTTTTTGTTCAGTTCTGGTTCAGTCATATTTTGTTTACGTCTCTATTCGTGCTATTGACCATGCTCAGTTCACTTCGTGTTTTCTCTGGCTTTTCCCGTTTTTCTGCTTTAATTCGGGCTTTACTTTGGTCGGGCCTCTGTGTTTATATTTTCCTATGCTTGGCATTTTCTTTTCTCTTTTTTGGCCTTTGCTTACGCTTTAGCCTTTGGGCTTTTGGTTCTTTGCTTGTGGCCTTGTCTTTTCTATCGGGCTTTTTGTCCCTCCCGAATTCCTTCGGACTTTTTGTCCGAAGGAATTCGTTTCCTTGTGCCTTTGTTTTATGAAGGTGCCCTCTGCAAGGGCTTCTGCAAGGATCCACATAATTTGACTCAAGAGGTTGAACAACTACCTCTTTGTCCATTTTAGGAACATGCTCTAGGCCAAGACGATAATTGTAGCTTGCATACTCTGCTTCAAGATGTTTACAATACTGGTACAGTTGCAAATCACCAAGCATGGTGACCTCCAACCCTGAATGGGAGAATTTGATGCACTAATGTAGGGTGGAAAGTACTACATGTACTTCATGTATCCAAGGTCACCCAAGGAGTCAGTTGTATGACAACTCAAGATCAAGAACATCAGAAAGGGTATCATGGGTCAAGGGCCCAACAATAATAGGCAAGCAAATGGTGCCTTGTGATTATCTCTCCTCATTATCATAGGCCTTGATGGTAATAGTATCTGGTTGAAGCTCCACTACAGTGTAGCCTAAATGTTTGACCAGCTTCAAAGTCACAATATTCAGACCCAAACCATTGTCTATGAGGACACGCTTAATCCTATGTCTTGAAATGATTGTCTCTATATAAAGTGGATTATTGTGAAGAGGACCAAGGGATGACATATTGCTTTGGTCAAAAGTAAGGTGTTGGCCTTGGGCCAAATGACTCACAAGCGTTTGGAACTTGTCAAGAGCAATGGCACTTGGGACCCTGGATTGGCTCAAAAGCTCATTCAGTATGTTTTTGTCGACGTTTGACGTATGTAAAAGATATAAGATAGAAATTTGCGTCGGTGTCTTTTGTAACTATTCCACAATATCATATGGCTTGTCATTAGTAGAAGCAGTAAGTTTGGATTTTTGAGGCGAAAGGCCTTGAATGGGATTATTCGAGGAAGAAGGTGCGGGACCTTATTTTGTAACCTTGAAACGTCGAGTTGCGATTGCACAACCCTGAGTTGGCGGGAGGTTACTATAATTAGAAAAATGGGAATTAGGGCCTGAATGGTAACTCTTGGTTGTTGGTTAGCATTAACGTCATTTCGAGCCAAAGAGGGATTATCGATATACGGGGGAGGAGGTCTTAAAATGGACAGTGGTGGATGTCAGGTATTGTTGGTTTTTGTCTTAGGATTGATCTTGATAGTGGCTATATGACCGCTAGTAATGCGACATACAATATTGTCATAGTCGTAGCGGACATTATTATAGCTAACTTAGTTAGAATGGGTGCCCTGACCTTGATTATGATTAGTTTATTGTTGATGCTAATTCAATCCTTGATTCTGATTGTTGAGAGGCATGTTTTGGTTCTGATTATTGGCTTGACACTAATTCTGATTCTGGTTGTTAGAATTGTGCTATGGAAAAGGGTTTTAATATATATACAAATTTTGATTAGACATTGAGGCCACATTGTCCAACTCTATGTCACCATTCTATAGCAAATATTGGATGAAGTGGTGAAGCTGCACACATCTGTGAATGGAATGACCCTTAACTCAATGAAAATCACAGAACTCGTTTTCCCTATACCAGTTAGGTTTAGGTTGGCCTTCTAGAAACGGTTTCAAAACTGGCCAAATGATCATATTAGATGCAACCAGCTTCTGGAACACTAACTTGATAGGTTCACCAAGATCACTGAAAACTTTGTTTTGGTATTGACCTCTTTTTGGAGGTGGTCACTATAAAGTGGCTTTGTAGGTGAGATTACTTGGGCAGAGGATGGATGCACCATTTGCACATATCTAGATTTTGTTACCCCATCCCCTACAATATTTTTGTTCTTACTGAACGTTTTCGGCTTTTTAGATGTACTTGCTTGAGATTGCGTTTGAACCTTGTTCTAATTTGGTTTTGAGAATAGACTTTGATTACCCCTTTGTCAATGAGGGCTTGCTCAATTTGTAGTCCTTTGGCATTAATTTCTTTAAATGTATTTGCACAATGAAATCTGAGATTATAGGTTGTCTAGTTGCAGATTGATAGTAAAAACTACGGCTAGTTGTTTATCTAGGAGATTGTGTGGGACTCAATTGGCCGTTGCGCGCCACCATTACAAATAACTAGCAAAACTCTTTTCCTTTTTGTTTGTCATGACACAAGTCAACCATAGTCACTTTGTGTTCTACGTTATAGGAAAAGTGTTGCACAAACTTTTCAGATAAATCGTCAAAGTTATCAACAAATTTTTTTAGTAGATGGGAAAACCACTCCAAACTTTGCCCAACCAAACTACGGGGAAATATGCGGAGCAAGTACACACTACTATGCACCACCCCCTAGTAAGCAACAAAGAACTCTTTTAAGTGCTCTTTCGGATCACCTTTCCCTTTGTATTTGTCAAATTTAGGCATCTCAAAATGAAGCAAGAACAATATCTGAAGATAGCTCATATCAAAAGGATAAGAGCATATATCATCTAATTTGAACTTCTTACTCTAATTTCCTGCTTGGATGATCTTTTACCTCTGGCAAGTCCTGAAAAGTGGGGATGGATGGAGAGGGTGTGGGTACATGTTGAGTATTCAACGGTGAATTACCTTGACCTGGATAAAGCAGTGGTATGGGGTATTGGGGAATTTGTACAAAATTAGTTCTACCAGGAATGCCCACCCTTTGATTAGGGTTATATTGTTGATAGAGCACTTGTTGGTAAGGCACTTGTTGCTGGGTGCAGAGTTAATTTGGGGGAAAGTGTGGTCTAAATGGAGGAATGTTTTGTTGGGTATTGAACGAGACTAGTTGGGTATGGAAAGGAACCTACTGTTGATTTGTAGGAATCTATTGGATGAAAGGGACCTATTGTTGGTTAGGTGAAATACGTTGTTGGTTTGAAGAGACATAGTGTTGATTAGAAATGGCATGAGGTTGACTAATAAGAACACGTTGATTAGACAACATCTGTTGGGAATTGGTCGCCACTTGTTGAGGTGGTGGATTGGTCGCCACTTGTTGAAGTGGAGGGGTATTAGCAACTTGGTATTGTGGCTCAGGGACGTTTGCAACCTGTTGTTGCAAAGCGTTAGGAACATTGGACGAAATAACATGTTGGTGAGTTGGAAGAATGTTTTGTTGGATGTTGGATGGCACTTGATGTGGATTGAAGTGCACTAGTTGAGAATTGTCAACCATATGTTGGGAAGAATCCATTAGGGAATTTGGATCAAATACTTTCAGATATAGGCATGTTAAATAAACTTGCGACTAATGTGTAACTAGCAAATGGATCAGTATTGGGTGTAGGATGGACTAGCAAATCCAGTTACGGTTCGGTTGGCGGATTTAGCTCTAAAAG
Organism: Torreya grandis; assembly: GCA_037957365.1. Taxonomy (NCBI): domain Eukaryota; kingdom Viridiplantae; phylum Streptophyta; class Pinopsida; order Cupressales; family Taxaceae; genus Torreya; species Torreya grandis. The sequence continues at coordinate 1,127,307 of JARHVA010000236.1, read as the reverse complement.
TGGCGGCTTTTGAATATTGACAATAATTAGGGTGTTGGCTAAAGTAGCCAAGACCTAACTAGTCTATTGTGTTTGATAGGCAATGAATTGGCTTTGTGAAGGCAGGTCAACAAGTTGACCTTTTCCTTTGCTAGATGTTGCGAGGGCTTGACCAGAGGATGGGACAATAGTCTGACTTTGTCAAGAAGTAGCTTGATTGTCTGGTAATGCAAAGGGTGTCTCTTCGAGAGCTCTAACCAAATAGCATAAGTTTTCTACTGGAAATCCAGCCAGACATTTAGCACTGAGCTCTAACAGTCATACAAGGTTTTCATCTTTGTTATCAAAAAGGTGTCATGTAAAACGGTCTTGTCCATAGTCTACACTAGATGGCACTTTTGAGAAGTATTGTTGGTTTTGTCCATGTTCAACACTAGATGGCACATTTGGGAGTTATTGTTGATGTTGCCCAAGTTCGACATTAGATGGTATGTTGGTGAGAAATTGTTGCTCTTGTTCCTGGTCGGTACTAGACGGTATATTTGTGAAGTATTGTTGTTTTACCTCTTCTTCGACATAATGTTCATATCCGTATGGATTGTAAATTACCTCTTCGTCAAAATAGGGGTTATGAATGGTTCCACTGTGTGTATACTCTAGCATGTTTGTGTTTACGATCTTCGTCTTGGAATAAGTTTGGATGCTTGAAACCTATTTGGAATTGGAACGTGGTTTTGATCGAGGTAAAACTTTGGAATAAGTTTTGTCAACGTGAATGTCCAAAGTAACGTGTTAAAGCGAATGTCACAATGGAATGGTTCAATCAAAAGATGTGTTAATGTAAACAATCAAACAAATAAGGGTGTGTGAACGAAATAAGTCTAGGTATATCAAATACTTTTCAAATGTGTCTTACAAAGGATGCAAGTGTTCGATGTTTGGCTCTTGGAAGTGTTTGAACTTGGACTTGACCTTGAACCACTTATCTTGTAAACCTGATTAATGAATGTAGAAAAGAAACTTGATTATTTAAGAATCTTTGAACTTGGAATGTTTGTGGTAAACGGTTAGATTATGTTGCAAAATTTTGACCTCAGGGTTCGAACAAGTATGCTTTGGAATGTTGGCTTGATTTGAAGTTGTGCGATCTTAGGATTGAAACTGGTTTTAGACAGTGTTTTGATTTGAACTAGGTTCTTTCTAAAAACAAGAGTTTGACTTTGAATTTGGAACTAGAAGATTGACTTTGTTTGACTTTGGAACTGGAACTAGAAGATTGACCTTTTTGACCTTGGAATTGGAACTAGAAGATTGACCTTGTTTGACTTTGGAACTAGAACATGAAGATTGATCTTGTTTAACTTTGGAATTGGAACTAGAATTGGAATTCAAATTAGGTTTGAAACAAAACGGACGACATAACTGCAAGGGTCTAACAAGAAATTGGACCTTAGTGTTGAAATTAGTTTGGAATTGAAAATTGGAATTTGCTTGGAACTAGAGCTTGGTTCAAATTGGATCGCCTAACAACGTGGTTTAGACAAGGGTGTGTATTTGGACAAAGTTTGACATGAAATCTAGAAGGGGTGATTTTTTACTCGGAATACAGATAGAGTAACGCCTTATTGCGTAGGTGTGTACGGACTATGTTTTGGACTTGGTCTAGTTTTGACTTGGTTTTGAACACAATGAGTTTTGACACAATATTCAAACAAACAACAATCTAAGTACTCGATCTTATTTTAGTAGTAAATCAGGAGTGCATCGCAATCACTGAGCCTTCATTATACTCGCTTTGAGAGGAGAAAATTAAAATTCATTTTAATAAAATTATTTAAATGTAGGTGAAAGACCGACCCTCTCAAAGTTCGTATGTGTCAGGCAATCTTCAAGGGTTGTTACCTTTGCACCCCTGCATCAGTGAAAGTTTTGTGGCCAATAGGTCTTAATCTAAAGTTTTCATTGGCTTACTAGATGGTCCCGAAGGGCACAAAATCCGTCGAAGAAGAGATACAAGCGGCAAGTTGTTCATAGGGGGATACATCCCCTATCAAAGAGACCTTGGATTCCTCGATGATGATGTCTAATGGCTTAGCATTGGGAGTTAACATGTTGCTTTCATGAAATGTTTTATAGGGAATTCCGCTAGGCCTTAATGACATTTGCCAACAATTTATATACCCCATCGGATGTACGGAACTAGTACGAACGTTGGGGGATGAAATCCCAGTCATCATGCCCTAAAGACCTGCAAGAAGGCAATGACACCCCAATCACGTAGCCTTTCGCAAGAATCCCACTAAGGGCAAGCAAAGCGCAGACTTAGCGAATCTCCTGAGATAAAAACAAGTGGTTACCTTCACGTTTCTGGATCACCCTATCAAGGGGAGAGCATGCGTGTCAAGAAACTACACAAATACAAGCAACAAGCAAAACTAGACAAGTGCAAGAAAGGAAATGACTTGGAAGTAAAGCAAGTCTTTAGAACCCAAATTAAAAAGTGTGTTTGTTTTAAGCCCAAATTGAAAAGTTTGTGCAGAGAAATGCTTTTGTTTCAAGTTATGAATTCACTTCTTCGGCCAAGGTCCTACAAGAAAACAGTCAATAGTTTGAAGTGGGGTCTTAAACTTGCATGTGAAATGGGCAAAAAATTTGTTTGTAAGGCCTCGGATTTTTGCAACTCAGGACATTTTCGTTGATCTTCAGGATATTTTTGTTGATTTATAGGACGATTTTGCTATTTACCAGAAACTGCAAAAAAAAATAGTAAAATATAACAGAAACAATTTCATAGTTTACTAGTATGATTTCGTTGTTTTCTAAGATGATTTCACTATTTACCAAAAACTACAAAAAAAGAGAAACAAAACAGAAACGATTTCATTATTCTCCAGTGCGATTTTGTTGTTGCGTAGGATGATTCCACTATTGTGCAAAACGAATTCAATGTTTTGCCTTGATACAGAAATTAACAATTTTTTGAAGAAAAAAAGATGAATTAAGCCAATAATTAGGTTAATTCTTGCAATTAGAAGAACAAGGACAGTTTGAAAAAGGTTGTGGGGTGTGTCATGTCCTATCGGGCGTGCCATTATGTACAGTAGGAATCCAAAGAGGTTAGTTCATTGTTAGTGAATAAAACATCAAAACAATTGAATGAGCATGCCACTCTAAACCTATCCACTAGGATTGAGCAAGATCAAACAAAAGGTGAATCAAGTAGAAAGCAAACAAACATATCATAACTTCCTTGGAGACCCCTTTGCTTGTCGGTTCAAAGAGGCTTGTGCTCGACTTGTAGACTATAGATCTTTGGCAATGTCGACTCCACGTGTGGGAAACATTTCCTCTTGTTTACACTTGATTTGGCTTGAGAATTGCATGAAGAAATGTGAACCTCTAGTATAATTTTGGCATAATAACTTTAGTTCAAGATAGCTTGTCTATAATGGAGGGGTGACCTTCAATTTAAAGATTGGTTGAATCAGTGAGGACCGTCCATCTTGATCTTCAAATGGATGGCTAGAAATGAGTCCTCGCCCTCATCAATGTTGGAGGTTGGAAATGTAAGAGGGTCTAATTAAGGAAAATTGGAGTGTGGAAGAGATTTGGAAGAAAAGTGCAATCGCAACTTCTTGTGGAATGTGTAAGAGGGTGTAAGAGGGAGAAATGTGGAAGGAGGTGTAAGAGTTTGCTTGCACTCCTCTCTTTTCCCATGTGATGTCACAAGATGAGGTAATAAAAGGCTTTTTGATTTTAGATAATAGAACTTTTCAAAAAGCTATGAAATTTTGCATTAAAGAAAAGTTTAGGTTAATTAATCAAGGCAATTAATTGACAATTAGAAGAATGGTGTATTTGCAATGTTCATTTGTCTAATTAAATGTTCATTTAATTGCCCCAGAATAACACTTCCAAAGGGTCAGGATCATTTAGGGTGCGTTTGATAAAGTCGTGAACGTGTCATTGCGAATTCAGGTTAAATCAGTAGTTGTGCAGGTAAATTGAATCAATTTACGATTTCCAATTAATTTTGTATGTGATTGTGGAAAGTCATTCCAATTGCACTTTAGACACGGAAGTGGTGAAAATGAAATGTCTACAATGAATAGGTGTATAAGGTTCCCTATACGGGTATTAAGATCGCCCAAAAGAATGATATCACCATTAGTAGAGCACCAAGAGATCTTTGGATAGAGGTCAAGGTACGAGTCTTTATCAACGTGAATGGTGAATGGAGAAGTGGCAAGGGAAAGTAGCATACAGGTATGAAAACATCTCGAAAAGTAGGTGGACCCCTCTGAATTTGTATCCACAAGTACCTAGAGTGGACATCAAAAGCCACAAGCAAAACTCTAGACCTAAGGGTAGCACAAATGAGGCAAGCCGCACTACCTGAGCCACAAACACCACCTGATCTGGAGGTCTCACAATGAGAAGCCGAAGTCCATGAGCACCTCGTGACTGGAGGGAGGGCCAGTTTGAGGCTCTCATGGGTCTCAGTGAGTAAGATGATATATCGAGAAGCAATAACATCATGGAAGATACCTAGAGAAAACCATAAAGCACCATTGCAGTTCCAAGCAATGGAGATGCCATCACCACCCATCGAGAGCAAAGGTCGTCATCATGCTGATGGTCTAGGACATGACCACCCAGGGGGAGAATCACGAATGATAGCCCTACATTCTCTAATAAGAACCCACTTGTTCTCCTTCCGGGAAGCTACAACCTGAATACGAGCTTTCTGAAGCTCCTACACCTAGAGTCATGTGAGATTTGCATCAACATGGATTTTTCTGCAGAAGGGAAAAGAGTTTCTTTTTTGCTTTACGAGCTTGCACACTGATGCATGAGCATCAAGTTTTGTTGTCAATTTGGTCTAAGTTGGTCTTAGAGGTCCTATAGGGACCCAATGAGTGTGATAAAATCATTAGATTGCTTTGTAGTGGATGTTCTTGGCTTGGGATAGTTTTCCCGCCAAAACATCATTTTGAAATTTCGAATAAGTGAGTTTAGGGGTCTTTTGGTGTGTTGTTAAGAAAGTCATGTTAGTGAGTGTTAGTATAGGGTCTCAAGTGAGTCTAAGAGGGTTTAGAAAGGTACTTCACGTACAAATCATGAATAAGGTGTCAAAATCAAAAAATGTTGAATGTAAAAAGCCCCTTTGAAGTAGTTGTCAAAGGTGCTTACAATGAGGTAGTTTCATGCATAGTCACCGCATTCGAATTCGTGAAGGATAAAATTCGTTAAAAATTCATCGCTAAAAAAATCAATGATAAAATTCGTGATTAAATTCCATTGAAAGATATATATATATTTTAAATTTATATAATAAAAAATATATATTAAAAAATATGTAAATAATAAATTTAAAACTATCAAAAATATATAAATAGATATATAGTATTATAGATTAAAATATATTTATATTTATATATAAATATAAAATACATTTATAATAAACTAAAATATATTTATAACTATAAATTATAATTATATTATAGTCAGTTGTGTGGATATTAAATAGGAATCGTGGTTACATTTTAAAAGTATGAAAACCCACCTGTGACAATGGAGCGACATCGTATGCGAGCTGGGCAGCAATGGGTCTCGAATGGATATTCGAAATAATCCCCGCATCACCAAAAAAACATGGCAGCACCGCGAAAATGAAACCGCAAATTCACTGGGCCGGGCATTGATTTATAGTTAAGGCGAGCAGTTAAACCCTAAAAAATGAATATTGAATGGATTTACATGTATTTTCGAACGATTTTATATAATATTCGTTCATTGGATTCATTCTTCTTTCCATACAAATTTATTGGCGAGTTTCAACGATTTTTTTGCCTTGATTTGAGATTTGCCGAATTTCAAATTTTAAGCTTCTAGTTCGGCGAATGCAGTGACACTGGTTTCATGTATATAACAAGATTTTGGATTGTTATAGGAGGGAGTCACGTAGGGAAAGTCAAAGGAAGTTAGTAGGAAATAGGGAGTTAGTTAGAAGGTTTAGATAGGAGAGGTACGGAGGAAAACTGGAAGGAATGAGAAACAAATGTAATAAACTCTGTATTCTGTCCAATTGACAGTATTGGCAATGTAAGTGAAGAATTCAATGAAAGAAAGTATTTCTAAAACATATCCTTTTACAGCTGTGTATTCATGTTATTTTGTGGTTGTTATTGATATCCTGAAAGTTTTAAGAGCCTTGAGAAGGGTATCTTAACAGTGTCATTTATAAAGACTGGTGACTGTGTTCCAAAGTCTGTGTTTACTCTTTGTAGCCAAGAGGCATATGAAAGTTGAGATTGTCTAGTGATGAGTAGAGCATATCAAGGAGAGTTTTAAAGGTAGACAATATATTTGAATGCTGTTTGAAGGCACACTTACATCTGAATTTGCATCTGATAGTCCCAGGATTCAAGACAGACCCTGTGTATATTCTGTTGACAAATACACGGTCAAGAAACTTGTAAAGACCTCCATAACGGGTTTCAAGCATGGTGGAGGTTATAGGTTCAGGAAGAAGGTGTTGGTAGACAATAACATAGGTTGTAAAGTTGATGGAATCATTAGATACTCCCTTGTAAGGCAAGATATACTCAAACCCTGCATCAGTTGCACACAGACAGACTGTCTGCACAGAGAACCCTGTGTATAGTTTCCAGAATGATATACAAGCGTGATAAAGACTGATGAAAGGTGATTATGGTGGAGTAATACGCCATCTAGGAGTTAGATACCTTGGAAAATGTTTGAAGATACCAGGTAAGTAATTACATATTCAAACGCTGTCTGTATTTTGTTTATGAGACACAGTTAAGAAGGCTGTGTGTATTCTTACTAACGAGTTTTTGAGGTATATTGGAGTTGGAGGGATATGAGAAGGGTGGAGAACAATGTCACGGTGGATTGGAATCAAAGGAATACACCCTGTATTTACTCATACACAGGTTGACTGTGACCACAGTGCTCTATAGAAGTACTTGTTTAAATGAGATTGAAGTGCAACAAGGAATGTTTGGGTTTTGAAAAGTTATAAGCGTGTTTGGCAGACCTATTTAAGGTCTTTGGAACGTTTGAAACCTATTAATACTCTTTAAAAGGTTTTTCGAGCCCTCTCAGGCCTGTATAAGAATGCAGAAACCCTAGACTAGGGTTAAGACACAAAAAGGTGGATAGGAGTTTTACCCGTTGAAATTCAATGAAATTTGGTGGACTAGTGTGTTTTATCCTGAAGAGAAGGAACGTGGACGTTTCAGACAGAAAGGAGATCGTACGTACGGATTATAGCCGACTCTGTTTACTGTAGGGGCTAATTAGGCCTAGAAGGGCTAATGGCAAGGAAGAAGGGGCAAGAAAGGGCATCTAGAGAAGGAGTTAGAGCATTAAATTTCATAGAGAGACAGAGGGGAATAGAGGGTGCTCTAATCAAGTTTTGGTTTTCCAAAATTCAACAGTGATGGTCCGTACTAGTCAGAAAACACAAAAAAAAGGCTACTAGCTATAACAGGAGGTTGAGGGTTTGATGGACCTAGAAGGCAATTGAGGTTGATAGAAAGAGTGAGAGGGTATAGGACAAGTCTGTTTAACCTTTGAGATACTATCCAAGACAAGAACTACCTGCAGGAGATCTTGTTCAAGAGATTTGAGTGATTGGTCAAAGAAGCCTTGAAACTAGTAGCAAATGGAATTACTTCGAGAGGGATTGAAGACGAGTGGATTGAGGATATGATTGGAGAATGAGAAGTGTAAGCAATTCTCAAGGCAGAAGAGGGAATCCAAGAAGCCAAATCAAGGAGATTCTTGCATGAGAATGGTTGCCTAAGAGTTGAGCAATTTGACAGAAGAGAGATTGTGCAGGTTCAATGCAAGATTTGTCGAGTACAAGTGCCAAAGTTTGGGGTAGGCAGAGTATGCAAGAGGACATCTGCATTACAAACAATCTTCTGTAGTTCGAAATTGGTTAACAAGCGTGTTTTCTGAAAAAGTCCAGGCCTTTGTTAAGGGAGATGTCTTTCAAGTCTAGAGATTCACGCAAGAATGCATAACCTGCCTGGAAGGGATCAGCTGGTTTAGGGAGACCACAAACACGAAGGTTGATGCCTTGGTTTGACATGCCTTTTCTTCTTTGAACTTTGCTTGGACAGCCATTTCCACAACTAGAGGTGTTTTCTTCCCCTTAGCCACTTGTAGCCACGAATTATGTCCCTGAACCTGTTTTTTATTAGATTATCGTTGGGTTGTGGTTCCTTTTTTGAGGTGTTTGTGTTAAGTGATTATCTCTAATTGCTTGTTCTTAATTTTTGAAACCACTTCATTAAGTTGTTGAAGGCATGGGGAATCAACAGGGGTGGCTTGTGTTTGTTCGAGTTTTGGTTATTCTTGCTTGCAAATCAGCAATGATATCATCTTTTTCCTGCAACTGTGTCTGGGACAGCAACATAAGGTTTTGAAGTTCAGAACCTAGAGCCTCAATTCCAAATATCCGACTGCAAATGCTAGCATATTTAAGTTTTGGGGTCAACACCTTGTGATAGCAAGGAGTTTTAAACTCATGTTAGAGGGAGTTCCTTTTTGTTTGTTGAAAAACCCTGTAGTATGATTTGTTGTGTGCTTTGGTCTACTATTTTGTGGCATTCGTGCCCTAACGGCACATATTGCAATCACACAAACAGTTGTGCACTGCTTTCTGTCGTCGTGCCCTTGCTGAATTGTTTTGGTTTTTGCCATTGTGCCCTTGTCCTGTGCCTTTGAGGTCTCTATATTCTGAAATGAAGTTAAAATATACTCAATAATTTCGTCAAACACTTGGCAGCAAACCCAAAAATGCCCAATGTATTGAGTCGAACAGTTGATAGTCAAGCCAAAATGTCCAAAGTGTTGTCAAAAAATACTTGAATCCATGTTGAAAGTCCACGAAATGCCAAACCTGATCAAATCTAACAGCAGCTGCAAATTTACAGAGGTTGACTGCAAATCGATGGCCCTGCCCTTCTACGTTCTCCTGTCGTTATCCTTTACGGTTCACATTTTGAACCTACTAATTTGCGTTTGTGTGCCCTAGCCACCTAAATGTTGTGTTTCTCATTGAATTGATTTGTGCTTCCCATCGAACTGAGCTCTGAACGTTGTGCTTCCCGTCAAACCAATTGGTGCATCCCATCGAACTAAGCTTGTTCCTTTTCACCCTCACCACCTATACGACCTGTCCTTCATCGTGTTCTAGATTGATGCCCTCACATTGCATTTCCTTTGATGGTTTTGCTCAAACAGTTCACGGTTTCACTAACTGTTCTTTCCCGTCGATTTCATCTTTACTTTTTCCCTCATTGTTTTCCTGCATGGCAAGATTGTTGTGTTTCCCATCGTTTTGCATGCATGGTACAACTTGTGATTGTGCTCCTGCACTGTACGATGGCTCGCAGATGTTGCAGAGGAGCCACTAAGTGAACCAACTAGACAACTCGTAGACCCAATGATTGATTGCAAATCAATGGCCCTACTCTTTTGCATTCTCCCGTTATCCTTTACGACTCGCGTTTTGAACCTACTATTCTACATTTGTGTGCCCTAGCCACCTGAACGTTGTGTTTCCTGTCAAATTGAGTATTGTCAATAAGGACACCAACTAATTTGTTGAACACACAATCTACTGAGAGGGGGGGTGAATCAGTAGATGAGCTAAAACCTAGTTCTTAGATTTTTTAAACAAGATACTCAAAGTATATGCAAAGTAAAGAACATAATAGAGATCACTCACACACAAGAATGCTCAACACCAGATTTTAACGTGGAAACCCAAAGGGAAAAACCACGATGAAAAAAGCTACTAGAAGCTACTATTCTAATCCAGCCTCACAGAAAAAATGTCTCACAAACAAACCTCATCGGTTACATTCAAGAGCACCCACTCTAAGGAAGCGTCAACTTCCTAACTGAGCACCAACTCAGTTTTTCTAATGGCACCAACCTATCAGAGAAGCAAAGCTACAACTTCAAAAATACAGAAGAGATTCAGAATGAATCTTGTACACTTTTTGGTTACAAGTCTAGTCTGTAACTGTGCCTTAGTTGTGTGTCTTCTCGGCTTCTCTATCTTTATCTCTTTGTGTCTGGATATCTTCTACTTTGACACACCTTATTTTCTTTGCCCCTTTCACATTGTCTACATATGTCCTCTTTTGACAATTTTGAGTTTAACACTCTAATTGTGTTTAACACTCTAATTGTTTTTGCAGCAGTAGTAGAAAGACAGCACCATTCAAATGATCCGTTCGTAGCATATATAGACAGATGCATCTTAGGGTTGTCTCTCTGTGAAGTGTTCACACTTCAACTAAACTTAACCGGTTCAAGCTTTTGATCTGTATTCAATGTGACTTTGACTTTGTGTCTCGATTCATGCTTTAAACGGCAACGTTCAAATTTCTTTACTATCTTTAGCATCTGCACTTAACTGCGTCGCTTCCTTGATCACTTGTAGTCTGCATTTAATGTGACTCGGACTTCATGTCTCAATTCATGCTTCAAACGACGACGTTCAAATTTCTTTACTGTCTTTGGCATCTGCACTTCTACTGCACTTAACTGCGTCGCTTCCTTGATCACTTCTGGTCTGCATTTAATGTGACTGACTTCATGTCTCGATTCACTCTTTGAACGGCAACATTCAAATGCCTTTACTATCGTAGGCATCTGCACTTCTACTTAACTGCGCCGCTTCCTCGATCACTTCGATTGCAATATCTCGAGCTCCGTGAAGATACATCGAGTTCAACACCAGTTCCAGTTGTTCCTTACAGACAGTTGGAAGACATTGATTGCGGGATTTTTCAAATTCCTTTGTCGCATCAAGTTTACATTCTTTTCCTTGTCAGATCTTTTCTTATGACCTTTTGACACTTGTCAAATGAGCGTGCTCTCGGAGGATCATCTGACTTTACTATGCCATTAACCATCGAGCTCCTTTTCTTCCCTTTTTACATCTCGCTACTTTGTGGGTTCACTTCCTCTCCTTTAGATTATCCTCGATATGCTCGATCTTTATCCTTTGTTTTTAGCGTTAAACTTCGGCATGTTGACGTGATCTCATTTTCTTCGGCATTCTTGTAATGCTTTTGCACCGTTGATTCTTGTAGACTTGCTTGATCTTTAACTTGCCTTGTCCCTTTGAGAATGCCCTATAAGACTTCCACACTTTATCTTCGGCAAAGTTGCAAGTGACCTCTCTTCGGACAATTTGTTGCGTGCTTTTTGTCAATGGCCTTTCAAGACAATTTCCGCAGAATTTTTGTCCGGGAGGCATTTCTTTGGACTTTTTGTCCGCAAGGCATTTCTTCGGACTTTTTGTCCGCAAGGCATTTCTTCAGACTCTTTGTCCGCAGGAGGTTTTTTTGGTCCGCAAGGCTTCTCTTCGGGCTTTTTGTCCGCAGGCATTTCTTCGGACTTTTTGTCCGCAAGCGGCCCTTCAGCTTTTCTACAAGTGTCCACATGCCCTTTGCAATGTTCAAAAGATACCCTTCGGACTTTTTGCAATCTACCCTTCGGCTTTTCTGCAAGTGTCCACATGCCCTTTGCAACGTTCAAAAGATACCCTTCGGACTTTTTGCAATGGTCCATTTGCCCTTCGGACTTTTTGATCTCCCAACGGAACATTGTCTCTAAGGCCTAGAAAATCACAGAATGCCTCATCGTTTTGAAACTCATCAACCGGTAAATTGGATTCTTGTTGGTCCCAATCTATCAGTTGGGGATAGTATAACGGCAATGGGTTGTGATGAATGACTGGGGTAAGGGTACAAATGGCATTATTATCGAATAGATTAGTCTCAGCTAGGTCATCAAATATGAGGCTCTGATTGGACTCCGCTTCGTTGTCGACATCATCATCACTAGTCACCGGTGATGGAACTTGAATAAGATATGTGGGGTCACCCTCAGGGGGTTTAAATCCAAGTCCATAGGGTCTTTTGTACTTAGTCATGGAAATTGGCTCAATGGTTCCTTGTTGATTCGGTTTGAGACCTCTTCCTTCATTACCTTAATGCCCCATGATCCTATTGGGAATAGGATACTTTGCACTTTTATAACAATCAACTTGATTGTCATTGTACAACCATGATTCATCCCCTTCAAGAGGGTCTGTTTCTAGGCCAGATGTTGGTACAAACCTAACAGGGCCTTTATCTTTGTTCTTTTGTTGCCAATGCATGTGTGAGGTATTTTAGGTTGTCCAACGGTCTTTGGATTCTAAGGAAGATTGGCAATATGGAAGGTATCATGGGTCACATACTCCCCTGGGCCATTATCTAAAATGTTCAAATGATTGGAAGCTTTAGGAGGTGGCATGTGGGAAAGGGAATCCAAGGTATTAGGATTTATGCAATTATCCTGTGAAAGATCAATAAGTATGGGCTTTCCTTTATCCTGCTTGGAACTTGAATTCATGTTGTATTGGTAGTTGTAGCTTTGAAGCTCGATCTCAAGATGTTTGCAGTATTCATATGAGTGTATATCCCCTGGAATATTCACTTCCATCCCTGAGTGGGAGAACTTGATACATTGGTGCAGTGTTGACGAGACTTCACGAATCTCATGTAACCAAGGCCTACCTAGAAGCATATTATATGACAACTCAAGATCAAACACATGGCAAAGTGTATCATGGGTCAAAGGCCCAATGATAACTTGTAAGCTAATAGTGCTTTGTGATTCTCTTTCCTGATTATCATAGGCTTTGATAGTTATCGTTTCTGACTGGAGATCTGCCATTGTGTACCCAAGAAGCTTGATGAGCTTTAAAGACACTATGTTGAAGCCCGATCCATTGTCTATAAGGACACATTTCACTTTATGCCGCTTTATATAAACTTCTATGTACAATGAATTATTATGGAGCAAGTCAAGGGAAGACATATATCACTTTGGTTGAATGTGACTTGTTGGGCTGGAGCTAGATGTCCAACCAAAGCTTGAAATTTATCAGGGGATATGTCACTGGCAATAGTGGATTGAGTTAAAAACTCATTCAAAATGTTCTTGTGGATTGTTGATGTTCACAGCAAATCTAAACTAGAGATTTGTGCTGATGTCTTCTGCAATTGTTCCACAATATCAAACTTCTTATCTTGGTTAATGATGAATGGTTTATTCTGAGGTTGAACGGTTGGTTGGATAACAAGCAAAGTGGCAGATGGTTGTAGGCCTGGGATAGTAATCTTTGACCTCCGAGTTGTGATTGCACAATTGGGATTAGATGATAGACCATAATTGCTAACAAATGTTGGGAATGGTGTGGGACCAGATAGGACAAGTCTCGGTTGCCAGTGCACTTGTATGTGGTCATGTGGCAAGGACGAGTTATCGGTATATGATCCAAAGGTGGGAGTCCTGATTTGTTGGTTTGCATGTGTGTAATCCCAGGTCAAAGAAGGATTATCCATGTAATTTGGTTGAGTGGTATTGTTTAGCAATAGTCTAGATTGATTAGTGCTCAATCTAAGATTAATGGAGATGGTATTAACGCTATCCCCTACAATATGACATACAAACCTGTTGTAGTCATGTGCAACTGCATGGTAGGTTTGTTGATTGTTATCATCCTGACCTTGGTTTTGTCCATTGTTCTGACGTTGTGGGTTCTGCTGATTTTGCTGGTTTGACCTTTGATTTTGATATTGTTGATTTTGTTGTTGCACCGGCTGATGTTGTTGATTGTTATGCTGTTGTGTGTGTTATGTTGGGGAAAGGGGTTTTGATATATCCCAAGAGTTTGATTGGAGGTGTAAGCACAATTATCCAATGTTATCTCCCCACTCTCCAACATATTCTCAATCAAATGCTTGATTTGCACACATCTTCGTAGATTATGCCCATTGACCCGATGATATTCACAGAATTCATTTTCATGGTACCAATCAGGACAAAGAATGCCTTGTGGATAATGCTTTGGTATAGGCCAACTAATCAGATTAACAGCGACAAGTTTGCGCAATACAGACTGAATAGGCTCTCCTAGGTCACTGAAGACATGACAAGTAGGCACAATTCTTCTCGAAAGAGGAGTTTGCAATGGTAAAGGTGGTTGTATTTGTTGTACAGGGCTTGGTTGTTGTGCTTGCGGCATTGGTTAGAGAGGTTGTTAGGTAAGAGTAAGTTGAAAAGGTGGTGCAGACGATATTTGCACTGTTTGAACATGATGAGACTCAATTACTCCATTGCCCACATTTTTATGGTGGTTGAATTGCTTTGGTCTATCTTGGTTATTGCCCTGTGCTGGTTGCGATGCTTGCGCTTGGATTGGATGTTGGTTTTGACCACTTCATTGATTGGTACCTTGATTTTGATTAGTTGAAGCTTGATGATCCCTTTATTAATAAGGACTCGCTCAATCAACAAGCCTTTGTCGATGATCTCCTTGAAAGTATGTGCACATTGTAGTTCTAAATGATAAACTATCTCACTATGCAAATTTTTAGTAAACACAACGGCTAATTGTTTATCTGGTAAACTGTGGGTGAATCGGCTTGCAAAGGCTCTCCATCGCTGTAGATAACTTGCAAAACTCTCACCAACCTTTTGTTTTGCTTGTGTTAAGTCAATCAATGAAATCTCATGTTCGAGATTATAGGAAAAGTCTTGCACAAACTTATTGAAAAGATCATCAAAATCTGTTACTGAATTCTTGGGCAACTTTAAAAACCACTTCAAGACTTGTCCAGCGAAGCTCCTTGGAAACAACAAAAGGTACATATCGCTATATGCCGCTGGTTGACATGCGACAAAGAACTCAATTAAATGGGCCTTAGGGTCACTTTTCCCTTTGTATTTGTCAAATTTCGGTGGTTCGTATCCTGGAGGAAATGGTATTTGCAAGTACTCCATGTTGAATGGATAAAAACACACGTCATCCAACTTAAATTTTTTAGTTTGTTTCTCACCCTGAATGGCAGCAATTGCATCATTCATCTGTTGCAATTCTTGGGATAAGAAACTAGAAGGAACATTGGTTTGAAAGAGAATATTGGTTTGGGTAGATGGTTGAGAGGTCACAAGTGGGACACTTTGACTAGGGTATGATGGAGATATATGTTGGGGTACGTTGGTTTGGTTGGGAAATGGACTAGGGATATGCATATGCGGATTAGAATGTACTTGAAATTGCACATTTGGTTGTGCGATATTCTGGTTTGGGTTGGCTATAAAGGTTTGACTTGGAGGATTTTGTGGTTGGGATGGAGGGATATAACTATATTGTCCCTGTTGTGGTTGAAAAGGGACATGTTGCCGACTAATTGAACCTTGTTGTTGAGTGGGAACTTGTGAACCAAGACCATGTCTCTGAACTTGTGGCACAGTTTGAACCAATTGTTGTCTAGTAGGTACTTGAGAAACATGGGAGCCTCCTTGTTGCACGAATCCTTGTTGAGAAGTGACCGCATGTTGAAGATTTGGCATCTCTAGCTAACCAATATTTACACGTTGTTGGCTAGTCATCGTTTGGTTTTGGATTGGTACACGTACACTAGTCTACGATTTAAGAGGTATGTTTGTCACTACCTGACGAGGTGGAATATTAGTTGCCCCTTGTTGAGGTGGCAATACATTCGGCCTCTGTTGCATTGGTACACTAGATTGTGCCTGTTGTTGTGGAATATTACTCATCCCTTGTTGAGGAGTAGGATTCATTACATTATGTTGTTGAGGCGTGACATTGGGTGTTGTTTGACTACCTAATCCTATTGGTTGCACGGTCGATGAAGCCACTGGTTGAGGTTGGGAAGTAGGTGGTGAAGGTTGGGGTGCAAAAGCTCCTATTCCTTGAAATGATGATCCACTTGTGGTATTAACTATAGGCACATGTTGACTAGTTGTTTGTGCGTTAGTACCACTTTGATTTGGATTGGACATTTCTTGCACATTGTCCACTATATTTTGCTCATTGTTCTGCGTAGAAGCAGAAGACACTTCTTCAATAATGGGCATATGCAGCAAGTTGTCTACCAAAGTGTTTTGCACAAATGGGTCTGAACTCTGATTGTCTTGACCAGTTAACTCTATCAAAACTCTTGTTGAAGAAACTAAGTCAATAAGAGGTTTGCTCACCATGGTCATCTGATTGAAATTATGTGCTAGATTCAGGTAGGTTTGATATGCCGTCTGCATTTGGTTAAAGTGGTCTTCCATGAAGTTTTTGCCTTTATTAGGCATATTAGGGACCTGATATGTTGTTTGGACTAGAGCCAAAGGATTGCTAGAAGAAACCTGTTGATCGTAAATTATGTTGTGGGGCAATCTTGCTAGGCTTGATAAATTCTCATGAGGGAAGTCTGCTAGAAACTTGGCCCCTACCTCTATGGCTCGAACCAAAATCTCATCTTTGTTCTCCAACAAATGACGCTGAAACAAAAATGGATCATATGTGGAAGGCGTATTAGTAGAGCATGACTGTTGAAGCACTGGTTCGTCAGTTGTGGGTATTGTAGCTAGGTATCGTGTGGTTTGTTCTTGGTCTTGTTCTGAATAAGGTGGTGTATTAACCAAATAGTTAGCCAATGGATCTTGGCTTTGTGCCCCTAATTGAGTATTATAAGAGGGATACGGATCCATCTCGTAAGCAATATTATCTGCGTAGGGGTCTTGCACCTTTCTTCCTGTGCAACCACATTACTAATCCCCAGATTGTACATGAGTCCACTACGAGTGTAGGAATACATGTTGGAATCCATAGTAAATGTTTTTGCAATAAAAGGTCAAAGAGTTCTACAAACTCTAAAAAGACAATGTCTAAAAGCTGATGTTCAAACTTGGTCTAGATTCGTCAAAAAGTTTATGCAAAGATTTGTGATAACTCAAACTAACGTTAAGTGTCTAACTTTACACGTCTAACACAAAAAAGATTAAGTGAATGACCTAAAAATCAAAATGCCAAATGCTAAGGTCGAAGTGTTTCAAATCAGTCTAACCTATAAAATTAAAAGTTGTTAGGTCTTTTGGCCCAAACGTGGCGTCAAAAGCTAGGCTCAAACAAGGCATGCACTAGGACTCTTGGCCAGACGGCATCAAAAGCTAGACTTTGAAAATAGATAAAATTTGTAATCTAACGGATTTGAAACACTTCTAAAAAACACAAAGCATTTGATTCTTGGACATGGACTCGATCAAATAGGTATAAGGTATGAAACAAAAGGCACTTTAAAGATAGTTTATTTTCTCACAAATAGTATAAAAATTGGTTCTTTTAACCAATAAGCTAGACAAAAAGTGAACGACATAACTGTGCTAGACAAAGATTCACAAAGGTACACTCGAACTGGTTTGAAAATATAGGAACAAATTTGAACTCTATGCAAAAGGGCCTATGAAACAATATCTGAAATGTTTTGGGTAGTGTAACAACGCTAGACTACCCAAAAGGTGTGACAAAATGCTTGTTTCAAAAACTATCTAAAGCAAAGATAATTTTTCACAAATTTGACAGCATAACACTACCTTTCTTGACTCAAAGGTTGTGGTGCATAGACTCAAAGTGCAAGTATTTAACACAAAATGACTTAAGTCTATGAAGTGGTGATAACGATCATGAGTCTTAAATGACCTTCAATCCAAATTGGAAATTGAACCTAAGTTCCCTCAAGTTTAGTGCAAATGGCGAACCCACTTAACACATCAACCCTATGAACTTATAAAAGTGCAATTTCGAATTTAAATTATAAATGAATGACTTAAACAAACTTTGGCAAAGGTCTAGACTTAATTGGGCAGCATAACTATGCCAAAGTGGACGATATGACTCCAAGTTTTGATGAACTTTGAACAAAGCAAATTGATGATTTCACGTGGGTAGCATAATGCCTCTTTGTTCAAAGAAAATTGAGGACCATGTGTTTTGGTTTGTATCGTTTGTTTACACCAAGTTTTGACTCCAAACAAGACTTTAATCTAGGACAAAACCAACTAATTAATCGCTCTTAGATCCTAAACTGACAAGGTTGCTTGGTATTGTTGAAATCCATCAATATATATCATTTGAGAGGATTTTAAGTGTTCATCCAAAAGTAAATGCGTATTATATAGTAGGGTTTTTACACCCCCTTCTCTCAAATGACAATACTACGACATGGACCTTGAGATGCACCTTGCACCAACAATAATTCCACGACAAGTGGGGATTTGTCTAAGATCTACAAGTTTTCGAACGTTCTAGGGGAATCAATGGCACAATAACTTTCACGTCAAATAATGTAAAAGAAAAGCACGGATTTTGAGTCTGTATCACTTGGTTTGTTGCAAAAAGGTCTAGTCCTTTTTGCAACCACTACATCCTACTGTTCGCTCAGTGTAGTGCGATGTCCAAAATGCCACTGCGTCCCGTATGCAACTCCAATATGAAGCCAAATGAAGTCCGTGCCAAGAGGTGAAACTCTAGGTCAAAACTTCCCTAAAGAACTCGTGACAGGTAATGACGTCCCCCTTGCAAGCCAAGTTTACATGAAATAAAGAAAGCATAAAATAGAAAGACTTTAGGGTCGTTGTCAAGGTCACCCAATACTTTTGCAAGTTTTTGGGGAGTGCTTTAGACGACGTTCTTTTTATGCCTTGGACTAGGCAATTTGCAAATAAGAAAAGCGCTTTTGATTCCAAGGGTTCCCTAAAGGGGACAAATGGAAGAACATATACGCAACATCCTTGTATTTTGTGAAAACAAAGTGCTAATTGAAACAAGTAGTGAACACAAAAGCTTTGAAAGATGAGTTCATTTTTAAGTCCCAAATCGAAAGGTGTGGTGGTTTTCTTTTAACCCCTTGATCTTAAGATTGGAACTTTGAAAACTAATGCTCAAAAAAAAACTTAAACTTTGAAAATTAATGCTCAAAAAAAACATACTTAAGCACCTAAATGTTTACATTTAAGCACCAAAATAATGTTCCTAGTTCATTTTAAAGCATGCAAAAGATAATCTAAACATGTTTTAGCAATTTTCCAAGTTGGTCCTGCAAGAAAAATGTTAGCAAGTGGTTTAGTTTTGAAGCTAAATTTAGTTTGAAACAATGAACTTTGAAAAATGAAGTCTCGGGTTTTTTGCACAGTGCAATCCCGCTACTCCACAAAGCAATACTGCAAGTTGCAGGGCAATCCCGCAACTTTAAAAGTTGCGGTATTGTAACTAACCGCTAACGGTTTGTCACAATACCGTGACTCTGTTTGACGATCCCACGAGTTGCAGAACGATCCCGCAACTTTAAGAGTTGCGGTATTGCAAACAACAATCCCACTACTCAGAGTCACAATCTCGCTACTTAGGGTAAAATGAGGTTTTGTGAAAAAAGTATACAACTTCAGGCTAAACTAATGACATTATGAAAATTCAAGAAAAACACTTTTTTTTTAAAAATCGTCAAAAACGAAGTCCAGATGACCCCAAAAGAAGCTCCATAAAATGGCCGGTTCTGCACATTACAATACCATGACTCACAGTGACAATCCCGTGAGTTGCATGGCAATCCCGCCACTTTGAAAGTAGCGGTATTGTCGCTTAACCTACTAGCGATTAGACAATACCATGACTTGGTTTGGCAACCCCGCGAGTTGTAGAACAATCTCGCTACTAAGATAGTAGTAGTATTGTTAAACCTACACAGAAACACAAAGTTAGTCTGAAAGAAAAACAGTTAGCATGATACCGCGAGTTGTAGGACAATCCCGCGACTCGGAGTAACAATACCGCGATTGTATCAGAACAAACTCGTAACTTCCAGGAAAAACATGTTTTTACTCAAATTTTCACTCTTTTTGGCTTCTTACTTCAAGATTCTGCAAGAAAATAATTAGTAAGTTGCTTGAAAGAGCTTTGTGATCATTTTTGTGAAGCTATTTGGTCCCATTGGGCATGCCATTTGTGAACATAGGATTGCAATAAGGGGAAATTAGTATTGTGTTAGTGAATGAAATCAAAATCAAACAAAACACACTAAATGCTAACCCCTTAAGCCCATCTCAAAGGGGGAGCTTAGTGAAGAAAAACAAATGAACAAAGCACAAATAAAATGCAAGAAACACACATTCCTTACCTTCCTTGATACTCCAAAAGTGTTCTTTGATTGGCTTGCTCAGTTTGTGCTCATGAAGTCTTCATCAAAGGAGGCTTGGCTATTTCCTCTTCTCCTTGGTACCTTGTGGCTTGTGGCTTGGCTTGGCTTCGCTCAACAATTTGGCATTATAACACTAATTTGCATGAGGCTCTAAAGTCAATTTGGCATGGTAACTTTGCATTATCCAAGCTTAAAATTCATGTGACAAGACCTCTTATTTATAGATTTTTGCAAATGGGTAGAATCAACCTGAACCGTCCATCTTAAGATTGAAATGTGTGGCTAAAGATTAATCCAATTTTGCAATTAAAATTCATAAATAGACTCATCAATATTTGCGATAGAGGAGCAATTAAGAAGCATGGAGAGCTTTGATGAGGCATGGGAGGCATGAATCCTGATATTTGTGGCATTTATGGCCTAGAGATGTCTTCCCAAGAAATGAGGTCACCTGATGATGCAGATATTCAATGTTCATTTCTAAAAACAAGTATTCAACAAGTTTCCATGAAATTCTTAATTAGGCTCTAATTTGGTTTAACTAGCTCTTAAGCATGATTAAGCACTTTGTGGACAAATTACTCAAATTGATCAAAATGCCTTGTTACTGGTCCAAAATTCGACTGGATTGGAATTGGAAGTCAATGTCAAATGCATTGGATCCGTTATCCCATTTAGGATGTGTGTCTTGTGCCAGAGATTTGATAGGAAAGCAATCTAGAGCACTCAGGTGCAAAATTGGCATTTTGACTCGGAATGATCTGATCAAAATTAGCTGGCCCATAAATTGCATTGCCCCATTTAATGATACTCTAGCCAAAATCGGCACTTGAATATGTCAGTTTCACATCATTTACCGTGTTTTAGTGTTTTTAGGCCAAATTGTGCACTTCGGTGGAAATTGGTCAAAACCCTAATTGGAGGTTATTGGTGACCAGATTTAGGTGTCTACACATGTTTCTTTGCACTTTCTAGAATAATCAACATCCCAAAGGAAATAAGGTCTTGACAGGAAATAAGATCTTGAAACGGGTTGGCGTGGGAGGCGGAGGGGGTGTCTTAAGGTAGGCTGCCTTGGTGAGGCCCTTTGACTTTTTTTATTATAAATCATTTTTTTTATGTTTTTTTAAAAACATGCCTCTGCCATCAGGGATGTCATGATGTCCCTCAAAACCCTGGAAACATCCCCAAGGTTGTCAGCAAAACCAAGGAACATCGCCAAGCCTCAATTTTCAAATAAAAGGGCGGAGGGAGTATCAAAACTTTATTTTATCCTAAGCTTTTTGACCTTGTCAAGGGGTTCTCCATGAAAAACTCCTTTGTTATACATCAGACTCCTGTAGTTCACTCCCTACTTCTGTTGTGCATGCATATGTTGCTATAGGGTACATAGTGTGGACACTTGCATCTTTAATTGTTTAATGTTCTATGAGCTGTGTCCAGTTGCAATATGACATCTATGCAGTATTTACTCTTTGGTGACAAAGTATTCCTACTACCGACATGGGCATGACATAGTTATCTTTTTGAGATATGTGATTTATTCTTTGGTCAACCTGCAGATATTAGATCATATCTTAATCCAAAGAACACAAGCAGATGTTTATAAAATTCTTCAGGGACGTCACTGGGTTTAAGTATGGAAGCAGGCTGTTAATGGATGGGCTAGCCGCTAACTGCTACACAATGTGTGATTGATGGCTTTGCTCTCTGTACCCAGAATGCATTGAAAATTTGAAAGCTAATGACACAGAAAAAACTTTTGTAGAAAGGTCTCACAACCATTCTTGTGCCAACATATAATATTCTCAAACTACATAAATACAAGTGAAGCAACAGTGCTCCACATAGTGCTGATTAGAAAAGGGTACCTGCCAATCAAGACAATGAATCACTACATGCTCTGTCTGCCCTGCCATGGCATATACTTCTTGAAGCTGGCTAGAAGAAGAAACCTCAGCAAATGCACCAATCTGTTTTCTTTCACTGTCATATATATACCCATCTTTGATGAACAGGGGATTGATCTTTGCAATCGCTACACAAATCCATGTCTCATTTTAAAACATTTGCTTTGTAACAGCCAACACCCACTATCAAAACGCATGGCTAGTAGCTCATAAAAACATGCTGTTGTTACCATGCCTGTAGAAGTTTTAATCTTCCTATGTAATTGTGTGCTTGCAGGTGAAAAAAAATAAAAGAAGACATTATTTCTCCTTTTTGATTTCCTAATTTTATTTTCTTACAAGTGAACATAAACATGATCATCATATTAAGATTTCTTACATGCCCATTCACTAGCAAGTTGTTTTCCATCTGAGGAGAAAATAAATGTACTCCAGCCTCTTTCAACAGCAGTGGTCATGACTTGCTTATTTTCTGTCCATATCCAAATTGACTTTTCCTGACCAGGATTAAAGGAGTTCGTTGCAGAATAGACTCTCATTTGAGAGCATATTGAACCCTTTTTGATATCCATATAAAAGGAAGAAATTGGTAATTTGAAATGTCTGCCTGAAAAGGGAACAAATTCTTAAAGTTACACACAAAACTACATTTGAAATTTGAAATGGAATAGCACACAAAGAATGAACGCTCTTATTCTCTAATGTGAAATAACATTAAGTAATGTAGATATGGTGCAAAAGTATGAAAGAAAATGAAAATAAACCGAACAAACGTCAAGAGTGCAACATGACAGCACCAAACTAGTAAAGACTTATTTAACAATACCAGCTTCATCATGAAGGATAATGCTAGACGGAATACAGGCCTGAAAAATGCAAACGGGACAAAACCCTGTTTGTAGAAAAAGAGCCTCCCTTTGTGCATTTAACGACTCCAATTTCAAAATGTTGATAATCCAACTTTATACACAACATGTCCTAGAAGTTTGCTTGTGGAACAATAAACCGATATTTCTTTGGATTCAGAGCCAATTTAGCTGTGTGGCAGTGTCTCATACACTCCATTAGGGCTCGGAGCTGGTCCTCTTGTCCAACATATATGGACCGATCATCCAAGAATGCTTTGAAGTTCCCAATCACCATTTTGTCAAAGATGAGCAAGATGATTCATTGGAAGGTAGACAGAGCATTGCATAGCCCAAATGACATCCGATTGTAGGCATAAACTCCATCTTCCACTATGAAAGTGGTCTTCATTTTATCTTTTTCTGCTATGTTGATCTGGTTGTACCCAAACAACCCATCCATAAGGGAATACAGCTGTGTTTATGGAAAAAGAGCCTCCCTTTGTGCATTAATTAACTCAAATTTCAAAATGTTGATAATCCAACTTTACATGTCCCAGAAGTTTGCCTTGTGAAACCATAAATCGACACTACTTTAGATTCAGAGCCAATTTAGCTACGCAGTAGTGTAGCATACACTCTGTCAGGGCTCAAAGGTGGTCCTCTTGTCCACTCTATAGGGACTAGTAATCTAATAATGCTTTGAAGGTCGCAATCACCATTTTGTCAAAGATGTGCAAAATGATTCATTGGAATGTAGTCAGAGCATTCCATAACACAAATGGCATCCGATTGTAGGCATATGTTAGGGTGTGGAGCTAAAAGCTTCCACTGTTGCAGACATGAGGAAGGTTGCTGAAGAACCAGAAGAACCGACGTCGGTCAAATGCAGTGCAGAAGGCAACCGGCGACGGCAGCTAGTCGGCCGACGTCGGCAGAACCAGGCAAGCAGGGACCGGCGTCAGTCGCCTGTGTGTTCCAGAACTGCTGTTGACGAACAGTCAATTAAGTGAAGCGAATGTTTGCATGTCAAATGACTAATTATAGTCACGAGCTGCGTGTCTAATTATTGTAGTTAGAGTTCTATTTTTGTAACCATGGGATTCTATTTAAAGACCCATGAGGCATGTATTGTAATCATCAAGCAGGGAAGTAAAAGCATTGAAGCAAGCAAGGTCAAGGAGATCTACAGGTGTAAGGTCAAGGAGATCAGCGGAAGCATTCAAGGAGGGATAGCAACTCGGGTTGTAGAGTTGGTTTTGGTTGAGCAAGAGAGAGAGGGAAGAAGGTCTTGAGGTGTGGCAAGCCTTTGAGGTGGAGGAAGAAGTGGCATCTTCCTTATTGTATTTTCTTCTAGTAATATTTAATACAAGAGTGTGTATTGTCTCTCATATTCTTTGTTGTCTCAAGTTTCTAGTTACTTAATCATTCTGGTATAATTCCGTGTTTAATTGCTTATAAGAAAGTAATCAATTGTGCTTCCATTGAATAAGGGGTCCCTAACAGCATAAACTCCATCTTCCACTATGAAAGTGGTCTTCATTTTATCTTCTTCTGCTATGTTCATCTGGATGTACCTGGACAACCTATCCATAAAGGAATACATTTCGTCCCCGGCCACCTCTCCCTGTATAGAATTTGTAGGGACCTTGATAGTGACTGCATTCAAACTTTTGAAGTCCACACGTATTCTTATGTGTGCCAATTCCTTCTTCAGGCTTATCACTATTGGGGACACCCATTCACGTGATTCCAATTTTAAAATGATAAAAACTTCTAGCATTTTCTTGATCACTTTCTACACCTTCGTGGCATAGTTCTTATTATCTTGTAAGCTTTCCTTCATACTGGTTGTGCTCATGGCACTAAGGGGATTCAATGCACCCACATTTCAGGTAGTACCCCTTTGAGGTCTTTGTATGTCCAAGAAAAAGCATCCTAGTAGTCCATGAATATTCAGGATTTTGTTGCCTTCAACACTGGGTCCCAATCATCTCCAACCATTATCATGTTGGGATCTCCTTTTGTTCCCAAATTTACCTTCACAGTGGTGGGTTCTTTGTGCTTCATATATCCAACACTTCCAAACTGATGAGCTGGTTTCTTATCTAGCCGTGCATTCCCCACTTCATATTCAGTGAATTTTGGAGGGTAATTTGAGTGTGAGGATGACAGTTAAGCCAATCTCGGCATCGCCTACTTTATTTTACGGTTGTCTTCTTCAATTTCCATGATCTCGAAAAAATTGCAGTTATGCTAGAACACCTCAGAATCTTCCATCTCCCAATGGAAAAGACCATTACAGGTGTTTGTCTCGTCCTCAAAGCATGACTACAAATCCAACACCCCTTCATCATTCGGTTCTATTATGCCTTCATCTCCTTCCAAGATTTCCTCTTCAATGTCCAAGTTAGATGAATCCAACGAGGATGCTTCTTCACTAACAGCCTAGTTCTTCAAGTCTATAATGTATTTTCGGCCCTTGTTCTCATGGAAATGAGATTTTATTTTCCAGATATGGTCGGCTTTGGCTGCTATCAGCTATCCCTAACCCAATATAATGAATCATAGGCCTTTTTATTGAAATCACTACAAAATTTAAAATAAAAGGTTTGGGTGCCAATGATTACCTTTTGAGCCACAAGAACTCCCAATACTTTTATTCCTTGTTGATTTGCTCGCACCAATTGGAAGGTTGGCAGCCATAAAGTCGCCTTGCCAAAACTCTTTCAAGTCTCCTCTAGAATAACATTCACACCAAATCCGCCATCCACAATTGTATTTGAGAGATTCCTCCCCAATATTTCCATGTGCAGTATCATTGGTTGATGGCCTAGGTTCATTGTTAGGAATATAGGATCATTCACTTGGTCACCTAAGAGAGGGGGCTCGACCATGGGTTCCTCCATGTGTTTCTTGTTTTCCCCTCCACCAAATGCTCCTACTTCTGATGCCAAGTGTGCCATTGTATGATCTACGCTCGGGCCAATATATTGCGTCATAGCAGTGATAGCATTCTTGAGATATAGAATGTATTGTAATAGGCCGGCTATCTTTATTGGAACTGTAGCCTCCAACACCTGTCTTGCAATGCTTTTATCACACTAGAGTCTAATTGTCACTGGATTCACATGTTCTTGCAAGTTTCTTGATTCTTCACCCATTTCCTTCTTGACTTCCACTATTGCTTTGGCCAATCTTTCTTCCTCCATGCGTGGGTCTAAGTAGTTAGCCTTCTTTGTTTGGGCTCTAGTGATTGTCATAGTCTCATCCCTTGCCACATCAATCATGTTGACATTTGCTTGCTTGGGACAGTTACCATCATTATGGTCTCCAAATCCACACCATCTACAAAGTCCAGTGTAGATTTGATTAGTAAGGCAATCTTTGGTGAAATGGCCCTACTCATTACATCTTTGACACTATATGATTGGTTGACCTTGTCCGTCTTATTGGATGTGACTGCCACCACCTATATTGTTTAGGCGTATGTTGTTATTGTTTATCTAGTTACGATACCTACCGAGGGATGCATCAAGAGATGCACCCTTATTCATTTGATTCTTCATTGGAGTGATAGGTGGTGTCAATAGCTCTCCTTGAGTGAAGAGTACCTATGGGCCTTTATCTTTTAGATTGTATGGACAATCACCGACTCCATGGCGCATCACTTGGTAGATCTGCCAGAACATTTTCCTTGGGCAAATAGCCTTGGTATGACATTTTGATTTGCAGCCGGTGCACCATAAGTCTTTTCCTTCTTCCTTGGTATCCTTTTTCAATTCCCTCATCATTCAAATTTCAAAGCATGTCTCTCTTGAGAACTTTAACGAATCCAGGTTCATTGTCATCACTAATACTAGAGTCTTCTTCTTTGCTCCTTGAATGTGAGGATGCCTTGTTTTTACTTTCTATGTCCACAGCTTTGTTTTATGCATCATCGTAGGAAGAAGGGGGGACCACCTTCATCTTATTTCTCAACAAGGGTACTAATCCCTCAATGAACCACCTCTTCTTCAATCCATCCGCTGGTTCTTTTTCAAGCTTGCCCAGTAGTTCTTTGAGCCTCTAATTGTGTGCTTGAGCATTCTCGTGCTTACCTTGGCAGGTATTATAGATTTCAGCTACAATCTCTTTGTCATCTCTCAAGAGTCGAATTTCCTTCTCGAGACCTTTCCTAAGTTTCTCCCATGACCATTTATTAATGGTTGGGGCATGTGTGTACTAGTCAATGGCCACTCCTCAGAGTGTGGATGGAAAACACCACAACCACATCCGTTCATCAAAGTGCCCATTTGCTTCCTAGATTCTAATACATGTCTGACAGTGCCGTACATGATCTTCAAATCCATCTCCAAAGAATTTTGCAACTTTTGCTTTTCTAGAGATGGAGTTGGTGGTGTACCCCTAATTCTGGTTACAAGTTGCTTATGACTGGGCTCTTGATATACGATTATGCTCTTTGAGAAGGTAGACGTTGGATGTTCCTCTACATTCTAGGACCCATCCCTATGCTCGACCCTTCTTTTAGGAGGGATCAGTTCACTCTCTTGCCCACCATCAAATCCCCTTCAAGTACTACTTCCTTAAATTGGTGGTTCTAGCTATTGTGGTGTGATTGGCTCTTTGTTGTCATCAAAATCTCTTTTATCCCACGGATATTTGTTTCATACGCAGCTCTCTCTGCTTATGTCTTGAACTTCATTTCAGACCACAAACTTCCCTCAGAAAGAGAAGGCTCCATCGAATCCTCATTAGATTTTGTAGAATATTCTTTTGGGTCTACTAACTGTATTCAATAGATGAGATCAGCAATTCCTTTCTCTGGAAGAGCAGTTACCTTGCAACCTCACCCACTATGAACTTGTGAGGGGTGCGCATTGCTCTGGTACCATCTAAACCCTTCCTAGGTTTTGTCTCCGGCTTTGGCTTCGACTTCGGCTCATGCTTTTGCTTCGGCTTCAATTTTTTGCTATTGTTCTGTACTTTTCTTGAAGGTTTTGAAAGGTGGCCGCCGCTTGTCAGAACGTCTGTCTCCACTCTTGTTCCAAGAGTCTAATAGACCATCTAATTTCTTGGTCTCCCTTGCCATAATGTCTTCTTCTCCCGCATGTATTTGGCTTAGTGGCATTAATGCCTTGGGTACGGTGTCGATCCTCAAATTTTTCTTCGTTTTCATGATGACACTTTTCCTTGTACATTTGTAAAATTTGTTGCCGTTGTTTTTCCCTATCACGCTCTACTCGAAGATATTGTAACACAAGATAGTGCCTTGCAAGAAGTCTTGGTAGTTCGTCAAGCAGTTGGTCTACCTCTTCGGTTACAACCAAGTTTCAAAAAATGTCAATGAGAACAAGGGTTCTTTCATATTCTTCTTTCATGTGCTCCCATACGAATAGATCCCACAAGTACTTGAAGTCCCTTGTGAGGTTGTCCTCTCGTTGTTAGTTTGTCTCAACAACTTCTTGGACTGATAGACCCATTAACTTTTCATCTTGTGTGTAGTTGTCAATGAGAATTGTCGACTCATAGTTTCTTTTTAAACCCAATTAAGCTTGACCCGATGTTCATTTTAAAGCAACGATGCCAAGGAGTAGAATGATTATAGCAATACTATACTACCAATAATGACATACACAGAATAGTAGTTGCATAACATACCATCACATAGCAAAGTATTAGAACAATAGCAGCTTTGTATTCATAAAAGATGAATCTCAATTAAATTCATACAATATGAGGACCTGATACAAGCGCCCTTTCCCTTATGGAAACATGTTATTTGAATACCAAAATGTGAGGGGTGGTCGTTACCTGAACCGCTTAACCAAACATCAAGTTCATTACTACCTAATCTAGACTAGTAACAACATAACAAGTCAATCAACAATTACTTTATCAAGAATGATTGTCTACAACGTCTAAGAAGTCATTGCTTCCAGCCCCCTTTACATATGCGAGTTTTGTGTAACCTGATAGGCAGGCCTACCTAATAGCTTCTAAGAGACGGATTGCCTTCAATATGGAGCAGGATGTGGAATAGAAATATGATCCCCAAGGGGTCATATGTGAAAAGCTCATTTGCCAGGAGTTTGCAGCGTATGCACGTGAAAGAAACCCAGAAACTAAGGCCCTCGCTAATAAAGCAATTTGGGCTGATATCCATCAAATTATGGAAAAACAGACTCAAAACAGGGGCGCCACTGCTTCAGCAATAGTGAAGAATGTAGCTGAGTCTTCCATCCCAAAAACCTATAAAAACATTTACAAGAAGGCTTCAAAACATGCCACCAACTCAAAATTGGAAAGACTACCCATTCCTCCCAATAAGAAGCAGGAGTTGCAGCTTTTGAAATGGATCCACTTCAAAATTCAAGTCTGGTGGAAAATGATATGGAAACCGTTGTTTCCAATGCAAAGTGGGGTGAGTTGGATGAAGATGATAAATTTGATACACTTTGGGCCAAGGACAATACTGACAGCGAGGGTGGTAATGATGATTATATTGAGGATGTGAACATCCCAAAAGCACTCAAAAGGTCACATCATATAGCACTATAAGTTCAGGAGACTTATGGTCCCAGTGCAAACATTGCATGTAAGATGGGATCCACTTCTGGAGGTCTAGATCCCCAGGGACAAAATATTTGATACCCTCTATGTTAATAAAAGAACTAAGTTTGAGACCCTGGGAGTTGATCCCAATGCACCCCGTAAAAAAACCCTCCTTCATCAATCCCCTTTGTGCCAGTTGTTGGGTCATCCAGCCAATTTCATGGAAGCCAAGCCACACCTTAACAACAAAAGACTGCACCAGTTCCTATTAAGCAAGACCAAACGGTGCAGCAACCACAGGAAAGTCTTATGGCCTCACTTGGAGGAGATCAACCATTTGAAGGTGGTGATGAAGATGACAAAAAGAAAGGCATGGGGGAGATGATAAAAATATGAGAAAGGGAAAGGGTGAAGAACCAAAGAAAGAGAAACCAAAGGCCAAGAAGGCTAAGATAGATGGCCAATCAGGCTTATCTACCCAACCAAAATCTACTGATCAATCAGGTTTGACTTCTAAAACCTCTTCTCAATTAGTTCTATCCGTTCCATCTTTTGTGGCTCAACAGCAGATTTTTGCACGGACATCCCATTCACAGATTACAAACCCTTCCAGTCCTCAAGGGCTCCTCTCAATCTATATACTCTTGTTACAACATCTCCCTTTACACCAACTTTTCCCATCATTTCAGGGCCAAGGCCCAATTCAGACTTGGCAATCCCTTAATTACTTCACACTTGTGGACACCGTCAAGGCCTATAGGAAAAAGAGAAAGAAGTGTGCTTCACCTCGTTTGATCTCACCGGAGGTTAGTATTACCATTTCCAAGGTACTCTAAGATGTTGTTCCAAAGTGTGCTAAGATGTACTTTGCAATGCTCCAGCCTAAAGCACAAAAGCCCAAAAGTTAGATGACCTCTGCAAATTATGACACCAATGGGTTGGTTTTGGATATCCCTAGGGCTAAGCCCCAAAATGAGATTAGAATGAGCAAGCAAATGAGTGACAATGTGCATCATGACTATCTGAAGAGTGTTAGAGAGGTGAAGAAGCTTGAAAATCAGATTGAAACCTTGCAAAAAAAATGGATTTTGAAAAGAAAAAAGTAAGGAGCAAGGCAATACAATAATGAATCTGAAGCCCAAACTGGATACTACGTCAAAGAAGTGGTTGAATTCGAAAAAGGGACAGATGAATTGAAACAAAAAGCTATATTCCATGAGACTAACATCCAGAACAAAGACTCCCAGTGTAGGCCCCGTTTTGGATAGTGCTCATCTTTGGCAAGATGACTATGAAATTATAACTTATATGTTTTGATTATTGAATTATGTTGTTAAGTCACGTCCAGCTGAGACATGCAAGGATTTATGAAGGCTCTCATGTGTTAGGAACGATGAGAAAGACCTATTATCAATCATGTTTTGATTGCTTACTTATGAAAGAATGATGCTTACATTTCTTTATGCAATGTTTATTTATGAAATTCCATTGTCTATGAGATATAGTGACTTAAATCATGTTAAATCATTGCTTCTAAACTTATGAAATGGCAACTACTTATGTATGGAATCATATGAAATTATCTACGTGTATGTTGACATTCCATGAATGATTGGCTATGTTTAATTGATTGAAATTGCCTTGTTTGATTAAATTCCGTAGCTTTGGCTATAAGGTTGGAGGAATTTGATGTGTGCATCGAGTGTGCAAGAACAGAAAAATGGCCAATGAAGGAAAGAGACTACGCCAAGCATGGTTTTATCACTAATCTTACCTTTAAAACCATCCTAAATCCATGCAGTATTTGGTTGCCTAGTTCGCCATCTTTGTTGACTTAGCGTTTGTTTTAGGCGGCCAGCCTTTAAGCCTGGTGGGTGAAACTTGTTGTCGCCTAACCTAAAGATCGTGCAGCCAACTTCTAGAATGTCTAGTGGTCGATTGGCAGATCTTCCATGAATTCCCTGTTGACAATTTTGCCCCCACAAGGCAAATTGTCACCCCTACTATTCGGAACTTTGCTATGGTGCCAAGTTTGTCTTGTGAATCAGTTTTAAGGTCCTTAAATGAGCATTTACAGCCACCCAAGTGGCCTACAGCCAAGTGAATTTTAGTCATTTAGAGGTTTCCAAGGAGCTTTCTTGATTACAGCCGAATGTACAAATACAGACAAGACATACAAGCTGTAAGTTTATTTATTTGGTCTTCCCAAGGATTTTTTCGGGCTATAAGAGGTGGACTATTTCTTCGGACATTTTGTCCGAGAGAAAGAGAAAGAGCTCTCAAAGGACTGTGTAAAAATCCGAAAAAATGACTAAGTGGCAGTCGTTCAAAAGCTTATTTTCTTTGAACTTTTTGTCCAAAAAAAAAAGGGAAAAGCACAGTTGAGAAGACCCAAAGGGCACCTGCCCTTCAGGGAGGTCCAATTCAAAAGTCCCGAAGGGTATGTAACCCTTCGGGTTGGTTCACTTTATGGTTTTCAAGTCAAGACAAAAGTTTCGAAGGACAGTTTCAAAAAGCCCGAGTGCCCTTCAAAAAGCTCGAGTGCCCTACAATTCTTCCGAAGGGCACTTTTGAAGGCAAAAAAGCCCTTGCAGAGGGCACTTGGTCAGTGTCAGGGCCCTTTCAAAAATTCCGAAAGGCACTTTTGAGAATAAAAAGCCCTTGCAGAGGGCACTTGGTCGGCAAAGTGGACCTTTATAATTCTTCCAGAGGGCACTTATGGGAGAACCTTGCCCTTGAGGAAGGCACCCAGGCGACTAACAGGACCAAATCAAAAAGCCTGAAGGGAAATTTTGAGAGCAGAAGCCCTTGCGGAGGGCACCTTCATAAAAGCAAGGGACACTTCAAACGGAAAAGAATTTCCTTCGGACTATTTGTCCGAAGGAATTCCTTCAGACAATAATTTCGAAGGAATTCCTTCAAACAAAAATTTCAAAGGAATTCCTTCAGACGAAAATTTCGAAGAAATTCAAGGAAAAGACCCAATGGAGGATATACCCGAGAAAAGAGGTCGATAAAAATTTAAAAAAACAAAGGCAAAGAAGGAAACGAGAAAATTTATGGAAATCCTTCAGAATAATTGTCAAACAAGAAATCCACGGGAATATGAAGTCAACAAAAGCCCGAAGAAAACCAAAGGGCAAGACATAAGAGCCTAAAAGAATAAATTCGAGAAAATTGGCAAGGAAACGAATTCCTTCGGACTTTTTGTCTGAAGGAATTCGGGAGGACAGAAGCCCGATAGAAAAGACAAGGGCGTAAGCCAAAGCCAAAAAAGAGAAAAGGGAATGCCAAGCCCAAGAAAGAGAAGAGACAGAGAGTCCTTTGGACAATTTGTCCGAAGGACGAAAGCTAAAATAAAGCCCCATTCCCGAATTAAAGCAGAACATGAGAAAAGCCAGAGAAAATACAAGCAGGACTGAAGCATAACTGAACATGGACATAAGCATGAACAGCGAATACAACAAATGCAAAATAAAGAAAAAGGCAGGATAAACAAAGATCATGCACAGACTAACGTAAGTGACTCCAACAAAGTGAACACGTTTAAGAAAACAAGCATGCTTCAGTTCTGAAAAGAGTTGTCTTGCATGATGAATGGACAAAGCATTAAACGTTTCAAACAGCCAAAAATTCCATGCACACACTCTCGTTTGTCTCAAAGCTCAAAACATTCTGGCGGTTCAAACGCAATTCTTAATTTGGCATTTGCATTGATTTAATGCAAAAGGGAGACTTTCAAACGTTTCAGCAGTTCGAGTGAATTTGACTACTCTTGTTTTAGAGTTGACTAGTTTTCAAGTCAAGACATCTATTCGTTGGTGTCATGCAGCGAAAGCTTGTCTACTTTTTTTTCAACGCCAAGGATTCTTCATGCAAGACAACCAGGTATAAGCCAAGGAAAGACAAATTTGGAAGACTCATGCAATGCAATTTGGACTTGGGCTAATGAAGAGTTAACTTCTTCTCCTATTTCCAATGCCAATCTCTTGGCTTTTTGTAATTTTCTATATTAATGGATTTTCAGCCTTGTAAAAGGATCCCTCTCTTGGCGAGACCAAACTCTATCATTGATGAGTTGTGTAACTTCTTTAATCAATAGGATTGTACTTTCAGATTTCAAGTGCTAGCATAGTGTACATTAATTCAGCAATTTGCATACGTGATAGATTTCTCTCCCTTCCCAAATTCTGATTCGTACCTAGTTGCTAGCTTATCGTGTTATGCAAGTCATGTTTAGTGTTTTATATGTCTTTTGCTGAAGCTATAAGTGGATGTTAGGTGGCTGCAAAGTGTCTTGTATCAGACCTCTCTCCATCGTTTTCCCTCACGTTTTTTGTCATTGGATCAAACCTTCTCATGAAATACTTATGCATAGTGATCAATTGAAATCAAAGGTCTTCATTTTCCCTTGTTTGATTCAATGTTCAAAGTTCCAAGTAGAGTGGATCAACAATCTAGTGTATCACTGTCATTAGGTAGGATTTCCCTTTCAAGTTTCTCCCTTTTCCATGGTAGTCCGCAGCATAGAGTAGAGATCTGCATTGATACATCTTATAGGAATAAGCCTTCTCTGGAGGTTCTTCTCACTATTGAGGCACCCACCCTCGAGAGAAGATCTCATTGTTTCAACTGGAGAGAGGATTAGCCATTTCAGCACGTCTTCGTTTCATGGTGCAACTTTAGGTTGACAACATTGCCTTGTACTAAGATCAAGTGAGAAAAGAGGTAAGGAAGTCCTGAAAGCAACCGCAAAAAACTGCAAGAGCCGCCATGCACCTTAATTGAGCATGGGAAAAAACGTCCCTTAATGAGGCATGGCTAGGCAAACGAAGGTGGTTGGCTTATTTTGGGATGTCTATATATAGAGTCAAGCTCCTTTAGTTGGGGATTTTTGCCAAATTGGAAAAGAATTAGACTTAGCATAGGAAAAGGAGAAACAGCTGATAGGAACAGCTAGTTAGGGGAGTTGAGTCTAGACAGCTGCCCAGACAATTTGAAGATCGATAGGTGAGCTTCCTAACAACTTATGTTTTTTGTTGTTCAATTGGAATGAAATGATTATATTTTTTTCTTGTTCTTCTTGTTTTTAGGAGAATAAGACCACTTGGTTTATTCTACCTATTTTATTGTTGCCCATGGTTGAGCATTGATCGCCATGTAGTGCTTGGTCATTTCAGGGCCTTGGAGAGATTGTTCCTCAGTTGAATGAAATGATTTCTACTTTCTTGTGTGAATACATTTATGTTGTTGTAACACTAAGTGATGGTGGTCTGTGAGCAGCATCTTCATGTTGGTAGCGTATCACAATCCTCCGGTGCTGGGCACGGTGGAAGGTTGTTTGATCCTCCCATGAATGTTCTGACAATAAAGTGTCAAAGTCCTCTTGTAATGGGCATGGTGGAAGGTTGTTTGACCCTTAATTGGACATCATAGTGGTAGCAGTTGAAGTCCTCTTGTGTTGGGCATGGTGGTAGATTGTTTAACTCTCCCATGACCATTGGCAGGAAACAATAGAGTGAAACATCCTCTTGTTACTCCAATATTTCAGGGGCCTTGTTATGTTGTGAAAACTTGCCTGCTAGTTTTATATTTTTGAATGCTTAGCTTCACTTGTGTGATCATTTGAATGCTTGTCTGTTTTGTATCTGGGACTAGGAGTCTCTTTGGTTAAGAACTGGGAATAGGACTGTAGGTGGTGCATGGTCTCTGCCTTGTGTCAAACACCCTTGCTTAGATATCCACGCTTGCCTTTACCAAGTGATGTAAACATGCTCGGAGCTAAGAGTCTCGAGTTCGGGGGTGTCTAGAGCAACAGCTTGATGATGACAAAAGGTTGGGTGGTGAGCCTTCCTTCTTATGACCAGTAGATACTTAGGGGCAGACAAGGAGCACCGTTGAAGACTGATTAGTCCTCCATTAATTAATCGAGGCTTGAGATGTGCCTTTTGCGATGTAATTAAATGGATGAATTATGTGGTATCAATAATGTTTTAGCAGCCAGCCTGCTTGTAATATTCTTACAAAAGAAAGAGTTCAAATAATATTCCAACTAAGGATTAAAATATATGTTTTCTATTTATTAAAACCTCAGTGTCAATCTGAGATGTAATTGTTTATAAATGTTTGATTTATAGGATCTTGGGAAGAGTCCTGTATGTATCAAAGTCTTTAGCCTTTGAGGCACTTTCAACTAAATAACAGGTTGATTTTCTTGCTTACATCTTTGTCATGAGTGACTGGTATGTTAAGCATCATGCATTTTTGTTTATTTGAATGAGAAGAGTTAATGGAATTAAACTTATCAAAAATAAGTGGAACTAAGAAAATAACTATGAGATTGTTATTGGGAATAACAATTCAGCTTGTGGAAATGAATTGAACACTGATGTTTTCTGGGATTATTATGCCATTCATGAATAAAGACTTTCATGTTGTCTTGTGTTGAACCCTTTTGTAAAAGGAGTCGTAGTTGGTTATGACTATTTGTATTTAGACCCTTGGGAAGGAGTCGTTATGTAAAGGAAGAATCCTTAGACCTTATGGCTTTTCTAATAAAAGACAGTGAGTCATTTGGTTATATCTTTATTGAGAACAGTTTCTTGTTTATGCATATGTCTCTCCTTTTTAAATCGATTATGGGTTATTCATTTGAATCTGGCTTGTGCAAGGATGAGTAAAATACATCCATTAAGCTATGGATTGTTATTGGAATAACAATAGAAATAGTTCATTGGACTTTTTGGTGGTGTTGTGGATTGGAATGATGTCTGTGAAAGAATCCCTTAGGCTTTTACAATTGAGTTAGCTCCCTGTTTTATGCCTTCTCAACAACTCGGTCATTTAATAAAACTGAAGTTTTATTAAGATTAGATCTTTTGTGTTAATCTATACAGGCTGCAACCTTAGTTTGGTCGAATGCTTCTATGTCTTAGCTGATTTGAAGCTGAACTTTCAGCCTACATAAATTGTTTGAAGCCCTTGAGTTTTTCTCAAGTTTGGCAAAAATGGCTAAGTCTTTTACTTAGCGTAGTTTTTCCTAAGAGTTTTGCCTTTGTGTCTTTCAGTAGAATCCAATCGGAAGTTGTGCGTGAGTCAAAGTAATCGGAACTTTTGTTCCAAACAAAAGTTCCAAAGACTTAGAGTTTTCACTTTCGCCAATTAGTCATCAAAACAATTGTTCCAAAAGCCTTTTGTCTTTGATCTCGGCCTTAGCCATTCATCGAGTCCCTTGCGTGGCGTTTTGCCTTAGATGTCTTTTAGTTGGGTCTTTGTGCGGCCTTTTGCCTTAGCCGATTTATCGCTTTGCCCTTTTTGTTTCGTTTTTGCCTCAGTCGATTTCACAACTTTTGACGGATGGTTCAGAGGAAGCCACATTTCGCCATCCTGCTAACCTAGAGTGACATCAATGTGGTCTAACATACGGATGGTGTCGAGCTAGCAGGGGAGTAGGATGTTACCACATGGCACCATCCTAGCAACCCGCGATCCCGGAGTTGGTCGTACAGGAAGCTTGCCTCCAAGCCAACGAGTAAGCGAGATGTTGCCACGTGGCATCCTTCTGGCAACATGTGATCCTGGAGTTGACCATACAAGGAGCTTGCTTGCGGGACAATGGGCTAGCAAGATGTTGCCATGTGGCATCATCCCAACGATCTGTAGTCCCGTCGAAGGCCGTGCTGAGGGCAAAGCCTTTGGGCTAGTGGGCTAGTGGGATATTGCCACATGGCATCATTCCGATGATCCACAATCCCGACACTGTAGGTGCAACCCGAAACCCTGTCAAACCAGCAAGTAAGCAGTAAGATGCGGCGTGGAAAGAAAGGTCCCTGGGGGCACGAAGAGAAGCCAGCATGGCCTTGGAGCCACTGAATCTGCCACATGTATGCTGGTTGCATCAGCTTTGAACTAGGTTTAAATTGACGGCCATTTTGACGTCATAAGTGCAATTAAGTTCGGCGCAAGCTCATGAAGAATTCCGAGTGCTGGCGAAACAAATTAGGACTGTGGCCTTCGGATTTATGGCATCCTCCAATTATGTAATCCTCCGATTATGGAATGGTGACAGTGGCAGGGATTGCATGAGTGTTATGATTAACATGAATTCTTGTAATTGCTTGTGTATGTGATTGGTTGTTTGTGTTTTTGGCTGTGTCGTGCTGGTTTTTAGAGAGAAAAAATGGGCATGACACCTAGCTTTCAAAGTTGATTGGTGATGTGGAGGTGGAGGAGAAAGAGAAAGAAACTTTCAAGCTAGAGCTTGAGGAAAAAAGGAAATAGAAGGCAGCAGGAGTTACCAAAGAAACTGTGGTGAAGGCCTACAAAACTCTATGGAGTAACATTTAGTCTACCATCACCAGATTAAGTTCTTCCAATTCATAGACGACATGTTTGTACAGTGCAATATATTGCATAAGGAACTGAAACAAGTCCAGAAGGAGAAGCAAAAGAAGCCATAGCCAAAGGGTAATGACTCAATTGTACACCTTGTCTAACAAGGAATTGGATGCATTTGTAATAAGTGACTGAAGCAAGGTAATTTTGAATGCCACTTCAGTGCTCAAGAGGCATACCAAAAAATTGCAGACAAATACAGTGCATCTATTAGAGAGTTGTGCTAGTAAGAATGGGATACCCACACCTTTGGATGAAGTGGGACGAATTGTCTCCAAAGAAGAATACAATGTCAGGATGGAGGAGGACATAGCTAAAATTGACAGTTGGACAGAAATTCCAACTTCGGCTCGTATCTTTCAACACATTCAACCAATTGTCGAACTTCAGTTCAAATTGAAGGGACTGATTGAGAACTCTTCTTCAATGTCCTACCAGCCAATAAGCCACCTTATTGTGGAAAATCACAAGATGATCACCATCCCTCTACCCTCTGATGTGAACTGAAAGCTACTCCTCACATTAGTCATGGATCAACAAACTCTAACAAAAAACCCCTGATTTCCAAGATCTTTCCATGGTGACATCCATGCAAAGAAGATACCTCGGCCTCACTGAACCATGATTGATAGCAGAAAGTGCCTGGGCGAGGCATTGAGCCTATGATTGCCTTGACACTAAACCTATTAAGGAGCAGCTAGACACCATGCTTGGACAATGACAGATTTTTTAATTTTCTGACAGGATTTTCTTACTCCTTAGGATTCATTGATCATCTCCGCTTTCCGTTATTTATCTAGTGTTTTCATCCTGTCTCTTACCATAGATTGTGTCTTTACCATTTGTAGGTTTCATCCATCAAGTTTAATGTCCAAGATATCAGAGAAAATCCAAATCTTTTGAATATCTCTTGGATTTTATCCTACAGTTGTTTTTGCTATAGGAATTAATCCATGACTCTATTGTCCAATTGATCCCCGTTATAATTTGGACTTGGGAAAGACTTCTTATTTGAAATCCGATCTTGTTGTAGCAACTTCTCTGGATGAAATAAATAGTCTTCCTTATTTTCTATGTATTGAGTTTAACTTGATATGTGAATATGTTAATGAGAATTCATTTATTTGGTTTTCATGCTTTGGTATTATCTTTAGATGTGATCAGTCAAAAATGTTCTCAGCTTGATTGATTATTCTCCTATTGAGATATTTGTAGTAACTCTAATCAGACACTATTCTCCTGTTGTTGATATTTTGATTCCTTACTTTGATTTCTATTCCATTATCATTTCCATACTTATACGAGCGTTTGCATTGAATTAATGCCCTATGGAGTAAGGTACCAGTTAGATTTAAATCAATTTTTTTTTTTTTTTTAAAAGAAACCACCATATAAATTAATATAAGGAAAATACATTACAATGCCAAGCAATTATGCTCATATTCGAGGAAATATCCTTAGATTTCCAGTAACAAATAAGATAGGAAATATCCTTAGAATTCCAATAAGAAATAAGAGAGAAAGTATAGCATATCTGTAAGTTATCCATCATGCATTTTCATATTAAGGATCCGCTTAATCTATCGACATTTTTTCAGTGACCATGTCAATGGAATAGGGCCATAATTGATCAAATTAGAATGATCTAATGCCCAATTCGCCAAAGCATCAACCATCTTGTTCTGGCCCCTGGGCACATGCTGATATGTGATCTTGTGAAACTGTCTGGTTATGACCTTGATATTTTCCTGAATTCTAGCAAGAAGCCAGTTATTGGAAGGATGTTGATCAGGAGTTTGAAGAAGATTAACAATAACTTTGGAGTCAGATTCCACAATAATATTAGGACAGCCAACCTTAGCCGCTTCCAGAAGAGCATGATAGATAGCCATGATTTCGGCCACATTATTGGTGGTGTGACCCAATTGATGAATAAAGAAAAAGAGAGGCCTACCCAAAGAATCATGTGAAATCCCCCCCATACTAGCTGGGCCTGGATTACCATGAGCTGCTCCATCTGTGTTTAATTTGACAACTCCAAAAGGTGGAGGTTGCCAAGTTCTAAGGTCTGAATGCATTCGCTGTTTTGATAATTGCTTTATCTGAAGCTGCCTATTGCTGAGATTAAGTTTTTGTATCAGAACTTTCCACTTCACCGGTATTGGAGAAGGAATTTTCATATTGTGCACTATAGTTTCTCCAATATTGCTTCTGATAAGATCCATAACATACCAGCTATCTCTACTTTCTGATTTGAAGATGCGCCTGTTTCTTTCCTTCCAAACATTCCATAGCATAAGAGAGACAGCAAGCCGGATTGCTTGTAAAAAGTCGTGGGTATCCCTAACAGAATGTTTCCATCTTTTGAGAGTATCAACAAGACTCAAAGAGGGGTCCCAATTTACAGAAAGATAGCCAGCGAAAAGATTCCTTAATGAAGAAGTAAAAGGGCATTGAAAAAAGAGATGACTTAGGATTTCCTCTGCATCTTTGCATAAGGGACACCAAAAAGGTCCAACCATCCCTCTTTTCATCAAATTATATCCTGTAAGAACCCTTTTATAGATTAAAAGCCAAATAAAGAATCTCACCTTAGGCCACAGAACAGATTGCCAAAGATCTCCAAAAATATCCTTCCAGGGATGGGGCCGGGGAACCACCAAGGCTTTATACCCATCAGCTACTGAGTACTTTCCATCCGACGCTGTACCCCATGCCAAGGAATCAGGTTTAGAATTAAGAGATGATCCTGTTCTGGAGAAGAATATGAAGAAAATGAACTTGATCAGTATCCAAGTTAAGCTGCCATAAGGATGGGGAAATCCACTCTCTCCCTTGATAGGTTGGCTTTATATAATGCCTCACCTTGTACTTCCCGTGTCTTTGTAGAGTAATCATAATATTTCTAAGATCCGGATATTGCTCAATCAACGGTGGATGACCATCCCACGAGTCAGTCCAGAAATTAGCCTGGTCCCCTTCTCCAATTTTCCAAAACAAGTGTTTTTTTATTAGTTCTTCACCTATTCATAGAATTGAGAGAATGGGAGATCCACTAACAGGTAAAGAAAGCCGAACAAGTTCATTTGGTCTTTCGCCCTGCATATATTTTGCTCTAATATTGGTACTCCACAACTGGTCGGGATTTTGCAGCTATCTCCAATATAACTTTGATGACAGGGCTTTATTATTTAGTACACTGGATCTGAATCCCAAGCCTCCCTCTTTCTTTGGCAAACACAAGGTTTGCCATTTCACAAGATGCCATTTCTGAGCCTGTTGAGTGCCTGACCACAAATATTTCTGACGAATAGAATCAATCTGGTGTAAAACTGTTGCAGGGATGTTCAAGAGGGAGGCAAAATAGATTGGAATAGCTTGCAGCACAGCTTTAATCAGAGTTATTCTTCCTCTTGAGGATAAATATCTATTGGTCCATACACTGAATTTCTGATAAATTTTAGAAGGTAACCAGCCCCAGTCAGTTAATCTTTTAGAGTCTTAGATTTAAATCAAATTTCACATAAATTCATTTTCTTTAAAAGCTTCATTGGAAGTCTAGAGACAATCTCTTGGCAAAATGAATCTCAAGCTTGATGTAGAAATATTTGGAAGGTTCCAAAACGATAATCCTTGTGAGTTGGATCAATCATCCAAGTTAATGAGAGGTGTATAGACATTATTTTCACTTTACTGACATTTTTCTTGTCCAAGGTTTGTCAACATATTAATCTCCTTGAGTGTATGTTTCTGCATACACTGGGATCAAGGTGGGCATCCCTGTAACACTTTGTGAGAGATGTGTCACGAGTTCCCTTCCTTACTACCACCTTCATATATCCATCATATCAGCAAATTTGTCCTCCCGAATCTCCATTCCCTTCCTCTGACGTCTTTTTCCCCATTGCCTGCACATTGCTAGCATCATCGGCCCAGCAAATGACATCCTATAATACCCCCTTTTTTGGTCAACATCATCAGATTTTTGCAGATTTCTTTATCCGTCTTCAGCCGGGCCAATGATGTCGACTAAAACTGATTTTGAATATTAAGGATTTGATCTGTGTTTATAGGTTTCCCTTCAGCATTTCTCAAAACAAGACATGATCCATTCTCTCTATGCATGCCTGCAAATCCATCTTAGAAAGAAGAGGGGATTTAGGATTACGAGGAGCTTACACCAAGGAGGACAAATTAGCACAAAAGGCCTTGAATATTCCGAAAATTGGAGTTGCACCAACAAGGTATACCAAGTCTTTTGAGTCCCCAACTTTGGTCTACTTGGGATTTCACGTATACATCATGACTTCATCTACAACCATCTCTCACAAAGTGCTACAAGCCAAAAGGGAGATCAATGCACTGACAAGTCAACCAAAAGTAAGTATTCCTAACCCTAATCTCTCTTTCTTTCGTAGTTTGGTTGATATCTTAGATGTTGTATGTCTCAAATATTTGATAGTTTAGTCTATGTCGTTACTATTAAGTAATTTGGCCTGTCGAGGCCAAATTACTACCCCTACAATTCGAAACTTTCAACAGAACGGTCAAATCCCTTATACAGCTGCCCAAACTGGTGAATTATAGTCTAAAGGCAAGAACAAAGGATATGTAGGCAACGAAAGTATCAAATACAATCATGATGAGGACCTACAGCAATGTTACACAATCAAGTAAGAAAGGTCTTTATCAAGATTCAGTGACAAGTGCTTATGATCACAAGGAGAATACAAGCATGGAGATGAAGTTTAAGGTGAAAGTGAGGTTTTTCATATGGTTCATGTTTGTCAATGGACTGATCAAGCAATCATGAAGACGAATGATGATCAAATCTGCCCTTGAGCTTTTTTTGAGATCATTGACAAGCTACAGTCTAATCAAGGGCAAGACACCTACAACAAGTTCAAAAGGCATATTCAGGGTCAAAAGGCTTTATATAGGGTTGCTCATCATATGGACCTACAGTCAGTCACCAAAAAGATAACTCTACAGGGGACATATGCAGGGTGATGGTCATTCACAAGGATTCGGTTAACATGTGAGGCCTTAATAAGAGCCAATGAAGAATTAATCAAGCTACAGCCATCCTTAAAGTTAACCTACAGGCCTGTAGGTTCACTTTCAGATGAAAGCAAGCGATCAAAAGCGAATACAAGTTTATTTTCTCGGACTTTTTCCCAAGTGGACTCTTTCCCAAGTGTTTTCTTCCCCAAGTGTTGTCTTCTTAGAATTTGTTTGAACCCAGAATGGAAACAATTTCCTCAGACAAAAGTCCGAGGAAAGGAGATTTAAAAGGACTTTACAATAAGTCCAAAAGAATTACAAAGGGCAAGGAAAAGGTGTAGTTTAAAAACCTGAAGGGTATGTGCCCTTCGAGAAGGATCATTGCAAAAACCCCGAAGGGCACCTACTCTTCGGAAAAGTTCAAAAAAGGAAAAAATCCGAAGGACTTTCTAAACTTTCCGAAAAAAATCCAATTCAAAAATCCTGAAGGGCACCTACCCTTCAAGAAAGGCTCAAAACAGAAGTCTCAAAGGACAAATACAAAAAGTCTGAAGGACTTTCCATTTTTTTCGAAAGGCTAATTCAAAATTCCGAAGGGCATTTTTGGAAAGTACGTTCCAAAAAATCCGAAGGGTACCTACTCTTCCGGAAAGCACATTTTTAGAAAACCCAAAGGGTATGTACCCTTCGGATGGGTCATTGGCAAGAATCCCGAAGGGTATCTGACCTTCGGGAAGGTTCACTTCAAGATTTCAAGGGACGTTTGCAAGAATCCCGAAGGGTATGTGCCCTTCGGGAGAGTCACTTTTCAAATTTCCGAAAGGATGGTTCAAATTTCCGAAGGGATGGTTTAATTTTCCGGAGGGTCTTTTTTTTTGAAAGCCCGAAGGGCTCTTTCTTTCGGAAAGTCCTTAAGACAAGAGGGAGGAGAAAACATTTCCTTCGGACTTTCTGTCTGAAGGAAAAAGGAATTAACAAGATGAAGAATCGGACAAAAAGTCTGAAGGAATTCCTTCGGAAAAGATTGGGAAATCTCAAGAGCAAAGTCCAAAGGGTAAGATAATTCCCGCGGACATTTTGTCCGCAGGAAATCAACTAAGGAAAAGCCACAGTCAATTCCTGCAAACATTTTGTTTGCGGGAAAGTGGAAAGAACAAAACTCCGAGGCAAACAATCAGCATAACATAACCAAGGAAGAGACAAAAGCAAAGTCCAAAGAAATGTAATTCCTGTGGGAAAATAGACATAGACAAAGGCCCAGGGAAAAGACCCGAAGAGAATGAACAAAACCAAAGGAAATACATAGGAAAATAACCAAGAGAAATTTGACACAGGAAAGTCACGGACATTTTTGTCCGGACAAGTCAAAGAGCAAATAGAGGCAAAAAATCACAAACAGATAAGGCCGGGAGAAATGCATGCACAGAAATAAAGAAACCGAGAGCAAAAGACCGGGAATTTATAAGGAATTTCAATCTGAATGCATCTTTTTTCCTTGTCCATGCAAGTAAGAAGCTA
Organism: Torreya grandis; assembly: GCA_037957365.1. Taxonomy (NCBI): domain Eukaryota; kingdom Viridiplantae; phylum Streptophyta; class Pinopsida; order Cupressales; family Taxaceae; genus Torreya; species Torreya grandis. The sequence continues at coordinate 1,083,003 of JARHVA010000236.1, read as the reverse complement.
TTTATAGTGGACTAGTCAAAGCTTCAGTTGACTGTTTGACCAAAATCACGCTTCTCCTTGGTTTTCATGCAATCCAAAGCTTTCAACATTTTAGGCAGTTCAAGCGGCGATCTCCATCTATGGTGTGGCATAGCTTTTCATTCAAGTGGAGACCATTGGAGTTTGACTAGTATTGAGTTGGAGTTGACTGGACAAGTTTGTTACACATCTTCCTTGTTTTCCATGCAAACGAGAATATCTCCTCTTCCAGCTCAGTTTTCAAACAGATCAAATGGAGTTCCTTATTAGAGATTTGGCATAATATTTTCATGCAAATGAGAAGTTTGACTTTCAATGGGCCCACCATCCACACTTCTATGCCAACTTTGGATTCATGCATGTTTGAAGATTTTTGGAGAGTGTATTGTTTATTTTAAGAATTAATCTTTCAAATTTGGCTCCACCACTTATCTTTTACGCCAAAGTTTGGAAAGGCATGCAATATTGTAAAAGGAAAAGATTTTATTGAATATTCTAAATATTGTAAAAAGGTTAAGTCTTGAGTTAATTAACCAAGACTAACCCTTTCCCTTTTTAGAAACTCCACATAGGCTGTTTTAGATTTTGGAAAGCTTATTTATTGGCTTAATCAAGCCATTTAGAAGGATCCTTGAAGTTGGAAGAAAAAAATTGCAAGCTGGACCAATGATCAATAAAGAATTTATGTTCTAAATCTGGGTTTTGGAAAGAAGAATAGTGTGTATTTGATTGTGCATCAGCGTATAAGTGAGATTTTTCTCCTTTTGCAGGTCCCTTCCTCACCTATCTTTCTCTATCTCAACCTTTTGCAAGTCATTTGACGAGGTTTTCAACCCTTCATCTAAAATATTTATGCTTAAGGACAGAATTATAGATTTCATTTGATTGTATGTGTGCATTGATTTCAATAGCTTCAGAGGATTTGAACAACTCAGGTGTATCACCCCTTTGAAATTAGATTTTCTTTTAGTTCCTTATTCCCCTTTTCACCCCAAATCACAGTAGTCAAATTTATTGAAAAATTTAAAGGGAACCAGCCCTCTTTGCAGGTTCTTCTCATCAAAGAGTCACCCACACTCTGAGAATTTCCAATTGTATCAACTAGAGTGAGGGTGTGCTTGCATACCTTCAATCAGAGTGCACTCGAGAGTGATAACAGTTACTACATTGATAATTTTCAATTATTGTTACTCGTAGCTCTTGCTTTACTGCCTAGTGGCATTTAATTCTTATAGATCTTGCTTTACCACCTAGTGGCATTTTACTTCTTATAGCTCTTGCTTTACCACCTAGAGGCATTTTATTTTATAGCTCTTGCCTTACCACCTAGTGGCATTTTACTTCTTATAGCTCTTGCTTTACCGCCGAGTGGCACTATTAGTTCACATAGCTCTTGTTTCAGTGTCTATTGACACCTTGGATCTAGTAAGGTCCTCCACCCCTGTCTCTTTAGAGATTGCATGTGTAGGTTCCCCTTGTAGATCCATTCCAACCTCCTTTGCACATGGTCCTTGTCTATAGCCCCAAATTACTTTGTGGATGGCATTTTGTATTGTCTTGGATCTAAAATGGTTTTGTGCCCTTTTCCTATTTAGAGGATCCTTATTTTACAAAATCCCTCTTTGGGCTCAATACATTCTAGTGATCCTGATGTGAATCTTACCCACCGCTGATTGGTTTATTTTCACGTTTTCTTCTTTTATTTCTAGCTTCTAAGCTCAATCTCCTATTTTCATAATCAATTTTTTAAGTATCTCTTGCTTTCCAAATTTCTCCCCCTTTAAATTCCCTAAAGTTTATTCTCCCATTCATACAATGGAATATCTCCATGGTACCCAAGCAAAAGGCCACACAATGGGCTCCCTTCTCCCAGGCACAAACCCAAATCAACGCAGATTGAAACTTGGCTTCCACTACTACAAGGAAAACCAAAATCCCTCCTCCCAAGATCAACATTTTGAGATAAAACAAAAAGAAAATCCCAGCCCCTGAGGATAGTGACCATGAAGGAGAACGAGACGACTATGTTGATGTTACTCCCAAAATGCAACAATTTCTACAAGAAAGCCCTCGATATAGGGGGAAAATCCTCGAGAAAGTCCAAGCTCTTATTATTTCTTGTCTTAACACCCCTACTATAGGGGCAAACCTTTTCTCAATCAAGGGACCAAACCACACCAGCAACATGACTTACCCTATCCTTTCTTCATCCACAATTCCTGCAATCGCTACCACCATGGCACGTGCTACAACTAGTATTTTGATCCTCAAACCAACACTAATACTCAAACAAATCAGTCGACTCCAATACATCATGCCCAAATGATCATGCAAGTGAATGGCCCACATGCAACCATCAAGTACCAACCAACTCATGCAAATACAAACTCAATTTATGCAAATGTCAAATAGACCTCAGCAAATGCAATGGGGATCACCTAATCAATGTCCCTTCCCCGCTCTCCTCCCCTACTGGATGCTAATAGGAACCCAAACCCACAGCCTCCCATACAATAAGATCCTTCAAAACTTACAAAATGAGCCCTTAGCTCCCTGCATAGCAGCCATGGACATTGGAGCAATCACTCCAACCATTTCATATGACCGGTCTATTAACCCCACTTTACAAATCAAAGCCATTCATAGATAAGACCTAATTTATTAGGACGAGGAGAACCCGTGTATAAATTTCACAAGCCACCCAGAAATCTCGTAAGTCATTAAATTAAACTCCATTTGGGATAAGCTTAAACCACATTATGTAAAAATAGGCTAAGCCATTAAACTACCTCCATTTCGGGTATCAATTACCATATAATGTAAACATGGGTCACACTCGAAAGTAAACTATCATTGAATGACCGCTACATGTTCCCAGGAGTCACGGACTGACTTATTGTGGTGAAGGGATTTGCACCTGACTACAACTCATACTACTGCTCCTTATAAATATTATAGCACAACCTCTTGGACATACAAGTAGAACTTTTAATGCCATCCAAGAGAGAAAATTGTATTCCCAAGTGAATTTTTATAAATATCAGACATACCGGACGGTTTTATTTCAGTGGTATGGGTAAAGGTGGGGTGAGCAACGAGTTGCTTGATTCAATGTATTGCTTGAAAGCCGTTGGGAAACTGCTATCACGTGTCCCCTCCAAATTGAGCAATGGCTACTTGGGGATATAATGTTAAGTCCTAAAATTCCATTTGGCAGGGCCTTGACAAGGTAGCCCAATAACAAACCTAGTTAGTGGAATCGTATGGAACAAAAGGCTAATGCTGGTGATGAAAAAATAGCTGTTTGACCGCAATCATAAATGATGAATGTTATTTTACATAGCCAAAAACAAGAACCAGGATCTGCAAATAAAAAGAGACGAGCAGAACAGGATTGGAAAGCATACCCTGTACATGAGAGGATGAGAACGACAATCGGAGTGTGTGTGTTGCGTACGCCATATCCGCCGTGGCACGATAAAAATGGATGACTGGATGGTAAAGGAGGATCATTAACGAATGTATGGTTGTGTATTTGTCCGTGTAATCTCGTATTTGATAGTTGTCACTATTTTTTTAAGTGGAAAAAGAATTAAATAGTGTTTTCTATTAAAACAGATTGTTAATAGAGTTTATCCCACCCTAATGGATCATATTGATTTTAAAGCTAGAGAAACAAATACGAATTTTGTCAAAATTATTTATTTTATTTTTTTTAAATTAATAACTTTTTAATTAAAAAGATTTGAACATATTTTTAAATAAATAGTTTAATGGGTATCAAGACAATAAGTTATCGAAATTAGGTAACGCAAGTAATTAGTGATATTAACATATACAGAGGATCATTCAACTTGTTTTGGGGTGTTGCCCCCCACCTTTCAATGCTCACCTCCCCCTCTCCTTATAGATCCAAACCCTATCTACTCACTATAGACAGTAAGGGTATATAACTCAAACTCATCTATACTATGGTGGGGAAGGGAGGAGTGATATTCACTCAAGGGTGTAAAACTCAAACTAATATATACTATGATATATGTATTAGGATAAGGAACTTTAGAGGTCAACAATATATCTTCAAATGCAGATCAGTTGCTAATGAGTTTGTATATGGTCTACTTGATTTAGTTGTTTTATTTAGTTTCTATTGTGTCTTTAGTTGGGTCAACTATCCACTCATCCACCTTGCCAGAACATCGATAGTATAGATTGAATAGCACTCCTCTCCTCCTAACTGAATAGCATGCCTCAAGAGGGGAGTCAGGGTAGGTTGAGCTAGACTAAATAAAGGTGGGTAGGGGTGCTCTGCTCATATCCATCATATCAATTGAGTCTCAACTCATTTATCCCCAGCTAATCTTGGTTATGTTATGACAGGGTAGATGAGTTGAGACTCGATTGGTATGATGGATATGAGCAGAGCCCCCCTACCTACCTTTGTTAAGTCTATCTCAACCTACCCTAACTCCCCTCCCCCCTTGGAAAGGGTAGGGAGGGAAGGAGTGTTATTTAGTTATTACGAGAGGAGTGTTATTCGGTTTAGTCTAGATCCATCTACCCCAGTGCCCCTCCCCCCTTGGGTAGAGTGGGGAGGGAGTGCAAAGCACTGGATCCCATACTCACCTTTACCTTACCTCACCTCAACCCTAGCCCTATACATTATAGCATTATTTAATCTACTCACTCTACTAACTCGTTTACCATAGAATAGATGAGTTTGAGTTGTATACCCCTACTGTCTATAAGGAGTAGATAGGGCTAGGATTTATAAAGGGAGGTGGAGGTGAGTATGGGGGGTGGGGCCCTCCTCCCCTCCCCCAACTAACCAAGGGGGGAGGGGAGCTTGGGTAGGGTGAGCACTCATCCCCTCCCCACCCTACCTAAGGGGGGAGGGGAGTTGGGGCATGTAGAGCTAGACTAAATAACACTCCTCGCATCCCCACCATTGACTGAATAACACTCCTTCCCTCCCCACCCTGCCTAAGGGGAGAGGGGGACTGGGGGAGGTTGATATAGTGATTAGATTATTGGTTAATCATATGATCCTGTATAGGGGAGCTAGGGTAGTGGGGGTGCCTTGTCCTTATAGTTCGATTAGTTCAACGTTATACTAATCCACCTCACCATAGCATAACCAGGATTAACTGAGGATGGATTATTGTAGAGTCAAATTAATCTAATGATAAAGACAAGGCACCCCCACCTACCCCAGCTACCTTATATAAAATCAGACGATCGATCGCTAATCTAATCACTATATCCACCTCCCTAAGCTCCCCTCCCCCTTGTGTAGGGTGGGGAGGGGAGGACTGCTATTCAGTCAAGGGTGGGGAGGCGAGGAGTGTTATTCAATCTAGCTCCACCTACCCCAAGTCCCCTCCCCCCTTGGGTAGGGTTGGGAGGGGAGGCGTGCTCACCCTACCCAAGCTCCCCTCCCCCCTTGGTCCCTACCCCCCCTCCCCATACTCATCTCCACCTCCCC